>CM049389.1:11599265-12923015 GCA_026937815.1 Etheostoma perlongum
TGCACTTACAATAACGAGGGTAGGTCATTGTGTCGCCTCATCTCTGGTTTTTCTCGCATCAAATGTATAGAGGTTGGCAGGACGGTGTGACATGTCTTGCACGATCTTTCACTGTACGTTAAGAAACAAGGAAATGAATTTGACCAGTTCTCACCCTGCTCAGTCAGTGGGATGTCAGAGTCACTTTACTGATACAAAGTCTGGCACATGGGACTGCTGGGATTGGTTTAAGTTATGGAAATTGCATTTATTGGTCAAATTTGCGGTGATTGGTAAAATTGTAGGTTGCGCCAAAGTCGCGGTGATTGGTTGAATTTGTAAATTGGCGCGATCATCAACATGCAAAAATCATGGAGGGACTGATTGACATATAAAATTACATATAAGCCAGTTTGATTACACCTATGTACCAGCGCTGAACACGTTGGCATCGTTTGATGAAGATGTTAATGTGTTAATCTACTCATCGAGTCTGTGACAGCAGGGTTCCTATCAGAACCTTGTTTAAGTTGTTTGGTGGGACAGCTTCAGTCTGCTCTCATGGCTCAGCGCTGATTGGTTATGTGGCATAAAGATGCTGCTCAGGGGATGGAATCACTTTGCTTCACAATAGCACTTGTACATTCCCATCATATGATAGGGTTCCCTTGTTTTTCTTAATTTAGATCATTTTATTCTTGATCAATGGTTGAGGCTGTGCTGCTTTTATTGTTTCAAATCTGAATAATTTTAAAATAAATAAGCAATTTAAAGATGTCACTTTGGCAGTGTGGAAATAGTGTGGAAAGTTACTGTCTTTTTAAAAAAAATTATTAATTTTTGCAAGTTATTAAATAAAAAACTACCAGGTTAGGGTCATTCCTTCAACCTGACTTGTTTTCTTTTCACACTTATAACAAATGATAGACTGCGCTGCAGATTCAGGATGGAAAACACATCTGTGTGTAGGGATGCTGCACCTCTAAATTGGACCAATAAACAATCCTTTGTAATACTACTGTTATGTGGCCCCCCCTCCCACTAACAGTGTTTCAGTGAGCCTCTGCAGGTAAAATGCTGCTCAGCTGACCTTCCCTCTGGATCCTTTCTCGCCAACTCCATCTGGTCCACTTTTTATTCCGTTTTTATTTGGGGTTATTTAATGAGTAGCAATAAGTTGATGTTCTTTACCCCACCGTTGTGTATTTTAAGAGCAGACATTGGTAACCTGCGCTCTTCATTTCCTCATCCTCATAACATTTTGAGAAATTGTCAGTATCTTGAAATCAGATAGAGGCACAAATATGAAGCAATATTCCACTTGACTAGAACCTTCTTATAAACTTCAACCAATTTAATCAACTGTAGATTTATTTAAGAACTTGTTTAAAACTATTGCGATGAGATGTTAAGATGTACTGTTGCAGTGTGGAGATAAGATAAGAAAAAACGTTCATGTATAAATACGTATCAGTGTTCGAAGCAAAGATGGAGACACTTTTTCTGTTTCTACTATTTAATTGTTTCACTGTCCTCTGATTTATCACAGACAGAATTACATTTCATTTGCAACCTGTCTCCTGTGTAATTAAGAGTAGCATAACAGGATTCTTTTTTAATATTTGAAATGGGTCTGAAAAAATACATGAGCAGGTTCATCTCCACCAAAAAGTGTTTTGTACCCTAAACACAAACACACAGTGAGAAGAGAAATGAAGAAAAAGGGGGCGAAGAAAGTGACAATGTGTTATTCCTCAACTGTAAAAATCCAGTTTTTATGGTTCTGAACATAAAAGCAGATTTGAATCAATTTTTCCACAGTGATTCTTAAAGCAGATAAGCAGTGTGTCTCATGTACTCTTCACTTCTTGTCTTTCCTTCTTTTTTCTTACTCTTCCTCCATTTTGCCCTCTTCAACCATTTTGTTTGTGTCAGATTCCAAATGACACAGAACTTTCACACCCCACTGTGTATGTTGAGCTTTGGAATTATTAGTATTAATATTCATTTTCATTTGGATTGTTACTAGGGCTGTAATCAACCAAAGAAAATCTTGGTCGACTGAAGTCCTGAAATTTTGACTAAAAATCAACTTGGGGGGGGTACGGAGGGGTGGAAAAAAAACCCCGTCAGATTAATTAACTGTACTGTCCTGCAGTACTTGTCCTTGTAGGCTATTTGCAGTATATTAAATTGTTTTTTGACCTAATTATTTTGCACTGAAATGACACTCGTCTGTCGGCTCTGACATTATTTTTGGATGGTAGAGGCTTAACATACAGCGGGGTCTGGGGAACGCTACCGTTGTTGCGTGTGAGTGCGGCAATAGTTATAAAATGATTATTAGACTATGAAATATGCCACTTCGGATATGTTCATATAGTATACTCAAAACAGACATGGCAACCTAACGCAGATAGGTTAGCTTACCGTTTTTAGGTGATACGCCATGTTTGTCAAGCTGCGATATGCAAACTATTGCTCGCAAACTTTGCATTCGACTTTTTTACGTTATCTATTTTTGTAAAATGCTGCCACACTGCCGATGTCTTCGACATGGTAGAGGAGGACTGACTGTAAATGAAACACTCACAATTAAATAAATATTCAGCAAACTACTAAACCAAGGCTTTCTAGTTCTTTCTTCAATCTGTCCCCAGTGGGTTGGGCTAATCCAAAAAAAGTGAAAACAAGGGGGGTGTTCTGAAGACAGACTGTTACCTGTGAAACAAGGGTGCTCTGAAAACACCCCCATTAGCAATTAGGGATTTCCACCCATAGACCGTAACAGTCTATGCTTCCACCTGATGAAATTAACACGGCAAAAAAACGACCAATCAGAATTTTGGTCGAGCCAGAACGTATCGACCAATAAATCGACTAGTCGACTGGGAGGTTACAGCCCTAATTGTTACACATTTGGCTGAAATGAGCTACTGAAAGAGATTGCGTTTTAATCAATGTGCAGCTTTTATGCATGTCTTATACATTTAAATTAAGATATTAAGGCATGTTTTAAGAAAATTAAACAGATGAATTTATAGGTACCTCAATGAACATGAGAACAAAGAATAAAAAAAAAACATGATTTTCCTTGTTTCTTTGTGTGTTGTTGGGTGTTTCGTTTGTGAATGTATATCCTGTGTATATTATTTGAATAGTTCTTGTACTCCACTCAATTTATTTTTTCTTGTATATTCTGTCTGGTGCTGTGTGTCTTATATTTGCTGCTATAGCACTGAACTTGAACCCCCACCCCCGTGATGGACTCCTGGTCTCCGTGTCCAGGGTGCGCTCTAGCAGCACATCATGTTTTGCAGATATGAGTTGAATCCCTCCAAGTCATGATGTGCTGCCACCGCGAGCCCCGGGATTCCTATAAGACGGCGGACAGAGAACAGCTCCCACGCCTGACTGCACTGACTCCTGTTACCATTCTGAAAGATCAGAGGTGATACGTGTGTGTGTGTGTGTCACAGCAGCAGTTTTCATCTGGTTTATTAAAAAAAAAAAAAAGGCAATTGTAGAAAAACAAATAAAAAAGAAAGTGATTATATACCAATAATTTATTTAATTTATTTATTTTTAACAATACCGATGAAAAACCCAGAGAGTGTGTTTCCGTGTTGGTGTGTGTTAGTTATTGTGTATGCAAACTGTGGACAACCTGTGATCCTTTATCCACCACTCTGTGACAAACACTGTCCTAACATGGCGTTCAGTCTGCTCACCTGTTCCCACTGTACTTTATAGGAACTGTCCATAAATGACAGTTTCCTAAAACAAAACAGAATAAGGCAAGTGGCCCCACTAGTATCAAGGAAATTAAACATGAATGAAAGAGTGAATTTGTTGGAAACAACACCAAATTGTAACTGATTGAATGAGGGAGATTGAATGAGATAATTGACTGACTGACTGACTTTGTGGGGTGGGGCATGTTTGTACAGTGCTGTCAATAATCTAAAAGTAAAATGACAAACAAAATAAGTTTCACCTTACCACTAAGCCTGTGAGTATAAAAGCAAAGGATTTGTGTGAGGGGGTTTGAGTGGTGTAATTAGTGATGGAATAACAGCAGGGAGACCTTACTAAATAACTGTGTCCCCCCCCCCCCATAAACCAATTTCAATATTAGGGATATTGATAATAAAATGAACCAAGGTCAAGTTTATTAAAATAATTTGTAGGACAATAAGTGCATTTTCATGTTTCTTGTGAATTACAACGGAGCCTGCCAGGACTCGTGTGGTAGAAAAGATGTTGGTGTGTGCATGGATTATTAATAAACTGCAAGCATGGTTCAGGGGAAATTTGCAACATGTATCTGGCATTCAGAATAAAAGTGGTGAATTGCAAAAAAAAAATTCTAAGTAATGTAATGCAGTATTAAATTGTCATGCCTGCTAAGTGGAATCACAGACTTCTATATGTTTTACTAAAAACAAGGGGGATCTCAAAATACCTCATCCTCTCATAGTATCCTCTCATAGAAATAATGCATTACCAAATATGCTCACATCTATACTCTGCTCTGATTGGCTTATGGTCCCTTTATTATAAAGAATAGAGGACAGGTTTTTTTTATTATTCTGGTTTTCTGATGCAGATTTATTTATGCATGGAGTTTATTTTTTATATCTGGTAATAGGATTGTCCTGAATCTAGATAGATACTTTATTCATCCCGAGGGAAATTGTAGGCATCCGGTAGCTTATACAAACATAACACAACAAGCACAAATATATCTCACATACATAAAAATCACTCACAGAAATAACTAAACCACAACAAGCCCAAGTGTGTGCACTAACTGAACAAGTGTTTAACAACCTGTGGTGTATTTCTGTTTTTTATTTGTGGTTTCTTTCAGCAGATGGATATGTCAAAGTCACCCTGTATGACAACCGCACTGTCACCGTGAGCAGCGTTTCTCTAAATGTTCCCTTCAGTCCTCAT
The DNA here is from genome assembly GCA_026937815.1 of Etheostoma perlongum. Classification (NCBI taxonomy): domain Eukaryota; kingdom Metazoa; phylum Chordata; class Actinopteri; order Perciformes; family Percidae; genus Etheostoma; species Etheostoma perlongum. The sequence goes on from CM049389.1 coordinate 11,604,204, forward strand.
CACCCAAAGTTACACTTCAACTTCATCTCTTCACACACAGCAAGTGACAATTCCACAGAAACAGCCTGTTAAATAAACACTGGATGATGAATAATCCAGATGAAATGCTGAAAAACTGTGCAGCTCAAATAAAAGTGATGGTGTACTTTGTATATTTGGTCATAAGATTTTAGATGTTTGTGTCAGTTACAAATATATAAATCATTTATGGTCACACACACCAACAACATGATATTGTTAAAAAAAAATGTTTAAATGAATTTGTCATGAGGATAAATATTGTATCGGTGTGTTAGGCTATAGCAGCACATCATTACTGGTAGTTCTCTGTTTTGCCAGTATGATGTGTGCTGCTACCGTCAGACACACACTCCTCTTCATCACCTTCTTAAATTAGGAACAGTTTTTGTACCTTATTATACTTTTCTTGTAACCAATAAGAACACATCTGTACAGTGTATTTGTTTTTGTTTGTATACTGACTGTTACGCTGACTTTTATTAAAAACCGAATTAAAAAAAAAAATGTCTGCTTCTTTCATGTTTTATGCATTTCTTTATACTAAACTAATAAAGGTGAATGACAGAGCCAGCAGCGACCAGCTGCCAAATCCACTCCCTTAGGATTTCACTTAAGGATTATTTCCCCTAACTTTGTAAAAAAGGAAGCATCTAAAATGGTTTGCTTACACGCAAAGAAAGCAGACAATTCAGATTAAATCGGACTGAAAATCAGCTCCCACAAAAGGGACAGGACCAAGGAGATGTCTTTCAAAATAAGTTGATTGTGTTGTGGTTTTCATATCCTGTGATAGTAAGTAGTTTGATCATAAAGTGGAGGCAAACATGAATATGAATGAAAGTCATCAGTGTCTACAAATCTGTTGTATTAAATCCTATTTAGATAGATCTATTACAGACTCCCCCCCACCAAAGAGCCTCTATTAAACTACAGCAGTCCACTTCAACGTGGATCTGTACACTGCGTTTTTTGTATGAATTAAAACTATTTACTTATACTCTTCACTTCTGCTGACCTTTTTCCGAGGCGTACATATTTTAGATTATGACAATTTCATTTTCCAACCTTAATTTATCTACAAGATGGATAGTTTATCACTAAGCAGGTCAAAGTTATGTTCCTGTGTGTAAATACAGACTGGGCTGTTTTATGGAAGCAAATCAGAGACAAAAGACTTTGAATTTTAACAGCCACTGAATACTCAATATTGAAATATTTTATTTTGAAAAACATCTAAATTTATTTGTTCTGAATTCACCTCTTTGAAATTATTTTACATTGGAAACCATGTATCTGAATTGATTTGCTCTGAATTCACCTCTTAGAAATTTAAATATGAACATTCTTGATTCTCATTTTAAAAACCTGAATTTCGATAATATTTTTCAATGGTCTCAAATTCAGATACAAAAAAAATCAACTTACAGAATTCCAGATAAAATAGATTCAGGTTGATCAAATTTGATTGCTCAAACTCAGATCTCAAATTTCAAGTTATCATTTTTCAAAGAAAACCAGTCAAATTCAATTGCTCAAATTTGCATCTTAAAATTCAAGTTAAATATTCACACAGTAACATCTGGGCTACCCAGGTGAAGCAGTTGAGCCTGCATGCAATGAACCAACCTCTGGCCTATCAGAGCACGGCATGACTGCCAGGATCTTTAACCTGTAAAGATGACTTCTCTCCGGTAAGGTTGCTGTTTATGTACAATTAAACTCAGGGCTCGACATAAGTATGTATATTGTATCACATGACATACAGGTCGTGCTCTGGTAGGCCAGACGTCCTGCCGATTTCTTGGATCACATGACTGACAGGCCATGCTTTGATAGACGTCGGTTCCTGGGTAGGCCAGATGTTACTGTGTGAATATTTAACATTTTTCAATCTGAATTTGAGCAATCAAATTTGATCAACCTGAATCTATTTTATCTGAAATTCTGTAAGTTGATCTGAATTTTGAATTGAAAATATTTATCGAAATTTAGGTTGTTAAAATGGAAGAATGTTCATATTTAAATTTAAAAGACAATTCAGAAAAAATAAATTCAGATATATGTTTTTTTTTTTTTTTTTTTAAATCATTCTTATTTGATTCCTTTAAACATAAACTATTGTTTTATTTATATATATATATATATATATATATATATATATATATATATAATATATATAAGTTGATACAGACATTATACATACTATACTTGACTTTTTTATTACTTCTTTGGACTTACTATACTATAACTTTTTTCTTCATACTATACTATAACTTTTCTTGATAAGCTATGACATTTTATGACATAATATACTATTAATTTCTTGGTCATAATATATTATGGCTTTTTTATGACTTTTTGTCATACTATCCTATGACGTTTTTTAACATACTACACTATAACTTTTTAAAAGTACTGTATATTTTTAGGGCATTTTTTAGGCCTTTATTTACACAGAACAGCTTAGACTGGGGGGGGGGGGATGGCTGCTGCATCAAGGACTAAACCTCTTTAAATGGGCACCCACTCTACCAGGTGAGCTAACCAGGCGCTCAACTTTTTAATGGCTTTTTTTTGACATACTATACTAATATACTTATTTTATTTGGCAAGGTGGCTTGGTGGTTAGCACTGCTCTAACACCAGTAAATAGGCACGGCAGACTCTGAAATCTTGGTTCCATCCCCAGTCCGGGCTGGGCTCTCTTGTGGGAAGTTGGATTGTGAGGGAGGTGCAATGGTTAGTACTCCAGCAAAAAGGAACAGCAGACTTTGGCCCTTGGTTCAATCCGCAGTGGACTGTCATATATATATATATATATATATATATATATATATATATATATATATATATATATATATATATATATATATATATATATATATATATATATATGGTATATAGTGGTAATCGGAGCACTGGGGGCTGTGACCCCCAAACTGGGAGAGTGGCTCCAGCAGATTCCAGGTAAAACATCAGAGGTCTCTGTCCAGAAGAGTGCAGTCCTAGGAACAGCTAAGATACTGCGCAGAACCCTCAAACTCCCAGGCCTCTGGTAGAGGACCCAAGCTTGAGGATGACACATACCACCACCCCACAAGGGGTGAGAGGGGGATTATTTTATATATATATCTACTAAACTCATACTTTGATTATTTATCACTTTTTTCTATTTACTATGCTTGTAAAAAATGCCACCAAATGAAGTGTGTTGAAAAAAGTTACAAACAATTCATGGTACAGTATGATGAAAAAAGTAATGAAAAAGTAAGTTAAAGTAGTAGAGTATGTTGAAAAAAGTCATAGTATGGTATTTCGAACAAAGTCATAGTATACTAGGTCGGGGAAAAAAAGTCAGAGTATAGAGTATAGACAAAGTAATAACTCAGGGTATAGTGTGTCGAAAAAAGTCACTGTTTAGAATGTGAAAAGAATGATGAATAAGTAATGGTAGAACATCAAAAAAGCAATGAAAAAGTAATAATATGTTGACAAAAAAAAAATTGTATGTACAGCATGTCGAAAAAGGGATTAAAAATGATAGTATTGCACGTTGAAAAAGTGATGAAAAGGTCATGGAACAGTCATAGTATAGTATGCCAAAGAGTGATAAAAAATAATAGTATTGTACGTTGAAAAAAGTGATAAATAAGCCAAAGTATAGTACGTCAAAAAAAGATAAATAAGTCCTGGTATTGTATAGTGCGACATACTATACTATAACTTTTAGTTATCATGCTGAACTAGGACTTTTTTATCACTTTTTTGACATACTATGTAAACTATGGCTTTTATAACTTTTTTTCAACATACTATTGTATGGCTTTTTTATAACTTTTTTGACATACCATTCTATGGCTTTTTATAACTTTTTTTGACATACTCTATAAGGGCTTTTTAAAACTTCTTCTGACATACTATATAATGGCTTTTTAAAACTTTTGGACATACTATACTTTATTGTAACATTTTTTTTTTTAATACATACTTTATTTTAACTTTTTTCGACATACTATACTATGGCCTTTTTTGACATACTATACTATCACTTTTTTATCACTTTTTTCGACATACTATACTATGGCCTTTTATCACTTTTTTATCACTTTTTTTTGACATACTATACTATGGCATTTTATCACATTTTTCGATATCCTATACTATGGCTTTTCCATCACTTTTTTGACATACTATTCTATGGTTTTTTTTATACTTTTTTCGACATACTCTATTGTGGCTTTGTTCATTATTTTCAACATACTATACTATGACTTTTTTATCACTTTTTTCGACATACTATATAAACTATGGCTTTCTATCACTTTTTTTTCGACATGCTAGGGCTTTTTTTCACTTTTTTCGACATACTATACTATGGCCTTTTTGGACATACTTTATTTAGTATGGCTCTTTTTAACTTTTTCGACATACTATACTATGGCCTTTTGGACACTTTTTTCGACTTTTACATTTTAATTTTTTTGACATAACATACTATGGCTTTTTTATCACTTTTTTGGACGCACTATACTATGGCATTTTTTACTTTTTTGACATAACATACTAAGACTTTTTTACCACTTTTTTTGACACTATATACTATGGCTTTTTATCACTTTTTTGAAATACTGTGCTATGTTTTTTTTCAACATACTATACTATGGCTTTTTTACCACTTTTTTCGACATACTATATAAACTATGGCTTTCTATCACTTTTTTTTCGACAAGCTGCGGCTTTTTATCACTTTTTTCAACATACTATACTATGGCTTTTTATCACTTTTTTTGACATACTATACTATGGCCTTTTTGGACATACTTTAGTATGGCTCTTTTTAACTTTTTTAATATCCTATACTATGGCTCTTTTTCACTTTTTTTGACATACTATTCTATGGCTTTTTTATACTTTTTTCGACATACTCTACTGTGGCTTTGTTCATTATTTTCAACATACTATACTATGACTTTTTTACCACTTTTTTCGACATACTATATAAACTATGGCTTTATATCACTATTTTTGACACGACTATGCTGTGGCTTTTTTATCACTTTTTTCAACATACTATACTATGGCCTTTTTTGACATACTATAGTTTGGCTTTTTATGGCCTTTTAACTTTTTTTCGACATACTATACTATGGCTTTTTATCACTTTTTGGACGCACTATATTATGGTTTTTTTTTAATTACTTTTTTAACATAACATTAAGACTTTTTTTTTACCACTTTTTTTGACACTACTATACTATGGCTTTTTATCACTTTTTTCGACTAACTATGGCTTTTATCACTTTTTTTCGACATACTATACTATGGCTTTTATATAACTTTTGGACATACTATACTATTTTTTCACTTTTTAATACATACTTTATTTAACTTTTTTATCTTTTTCAACATACTATACTATGGCTTTTTTTATTACTTTTTTCGACATACTATACTATGACTTTTTATCACTTTTTCAACATACTATACTATGGCACTTTTTTTGACATACTATACTATGGCCTTTTTTATTTTTTTTTCAACATACTATACTATGGCATTATTTTCGACATACTATACTATGGCTTTTTTAACTTTTTACCATACTATACTTTTTGACATTTTTTTACTATACTATGGCATTTTTATCACTTTTTCAACACACTATACTATGGTTTTTTTTAATCACTTTTTCAACATACTATGTTTGCTAGGGCTTTTTTTTATCACTTTTTTTAAAATACTTTTGTCTTTTTTGACATACTATACTATATTTTTTTATCGCTTTTTCCATCCTATACTATGGCTTTTCCATCACTTTTTGACATACTATTCTATGGTTTTTTATACTTTTTTTTGACATACTCTACTGTGGCTTTGTTCATTATTTTCAACATACTATACTATGGCATTTTATCACTTTTTTGACATACTATACTATGGCTCACTTCTTCTGGCATACTATACTATATTTTTATATAACTATTTTTCGACATACTATACTATGGCTTTTTTATCACTTTTTCGACATACTATACTATGGCACTATTTTCGACATACTATTATGGCCTTTTTTGACATACTATACTATGGCTCTTTTTAACTTTTTTTGACATACTATTCTATGGCTTTTTATACTTTTTCGGCATACTCTATTGTGGCTTTGTTCATTATTTTCAACATACTATACTATGGCATTTTATCACTTTTTCGATATCCTATACTATGGCTTTTCCATCACTTTTTTGACATACTATACTATGGCTTTTTACCACTTCTTCTGACATACTATATAAGGGCTTTTTATCACTTTATATGAAATATTATGAAATACTGTGCTATGTCTTTTTTTTGACATACTATACTATGGTTATCCTTTTTTTTCTACTATGGCATTGTTCATTATTTTCGACATACTATACTATGGCCTTTTTTGACATACTATACTATCACTTTTTGGACATACTATATTATGGCATTTTATCACTTTTTTCAACACACTATACTATGGTTTTTTTTTATCACTTTGTCCCGACATACTATATATGCTAGGGCTTTTTATCACTTTTTCGACATACTATACTATGGCTTTTTTGACATTTTTATACTATGGCTTTTTTATCACTTTTTTTACTACTTTTTTGACATAACTATACTATGGACTTGCTTTATCACTTTTTTCAACATACTATACTATGGCTTTTTTTTATACTTTTTTGACATACTATACTATGGCCTTTTATCCTTTTTTTTTTTCAACATACTATACTATGGCATTGTTCATTATTTTTCGACATACTATACTATGGCCTTTTTGACATACTATACTATCACTTTTTTGACATACTATACTATGGCATTTTATCACTTTTTCAACATACTATACTATGGTTTTTTAATCACTTTTTTCAACATACTATGTTTGCTAGGATTTTTATCACTTTTTCAAAATACTATGCTATGTCTTTTTTTGACATACTATACTATGGAATTTTTTCACATTTTTCGACATACTATACTATGGCTTTTCCATCATTTTTGACATACTATTTATGGCTTTTTATAGTTTTTGACATACTCTACTGTGGCTTTGTTCATTTTTTCAACATACTATACTATGGCATTTTATCAATTTTTGGCATACTATACTATGGCTTTTTATATAACTATTTTCGACATACTATACTATGGCTTTTTGGCACTTTTCCGACATACTATATATGCTAGCACTTTTTATCACTTTTTTTTGACATACTATACTATGGCCTTTTGGACATACTTTAGTATAACATCTTTTTTTTTGGACATATTATATGGAACATCACTTTTTGGACGCACTATATTATGGCATTTTAATTACTTTTTGACATAACATACTAGGGGACTTAGTCCTTTTTTTCAAAACACTATATACTATGTATTTTTTTTCGACATACTATACTATGGCTTTTTATCACTTTTCTGACATACTATACTATGGGTTGTTTTTGACATACTATACTATGGACACATTTTTCACTTTTTAATACAGCTTTATTGTAACTTTTTTATCAGTTTTTCAACATACTATACTATATTTTTTAATTCACTTTTTCGACATACTATACTATGACTTTTTTATCACTTTTTAAGACATACTATACTATGGCCTTTTATCCTTTTTTTTTTCAACATATACTATGACATTGTTCATTTTTTGACATATTTACTAGCTTCTTTTTGACATACACTATGGTTTATTTCACTTTTTGCGCTGATTCTATACTATGGCATTTTATCACTTTTTTCAACACACTATACTAGTTTTTAATCACTTTTTTCAACATACTGTGTCTACTATGGCTTTTTATCACTTTTTCAAAATACTTTTGCTATGGTTTTTCAACACACTATACGGTTTGGTCCAAATTTTTTCTTTTTCGACATCCCACTTATGAACCACCCATCACTTTTGACATACAGGTCTATCTTTTTATACTTTTTCCCCAGACATACTAAACAGGGCTTTGTTCATTATTTTCGACATACTATTCTATGGTTTTTATCACTTTTGGACATACTATACTCACTTACTATACTATGGCTTTTATATTCAGTTTTTTACATACTATACTATGGCCTTTTTGACATTTTATGGCCTTTTTGACATACTATATTTTTTTATACTTTTTGACATGCTGCACTGCATTTTTGTTCATTTTTTCAACATATATGTCCTAATGGCTTTTTATCACTTTTTCATGTGTTACTATATCGGCTTTTTTAATTTTTTGACATCTTTAACTGTTTGCTTTGTTCATTTTTTCATACTATTCTATGCATTTTATCACTTTTTTTACATACTATACTATGGCCACTTCTTCTGAAATGTACTATACTATGGCTTTTTATATAACTGTGCCTTTTTGACATACTATACTATGGTTTTTTATCCTTTTTTCAACATACTCTACTATGGCATTGTTCATTATTTTCGACATACTATACTATGGCCTTTTTTTTGACATACTATACTATCACTTTTTGGATACTATACTATGGCATTTTATCACTTTTTTCAACACACTATACTATGGTTTTTTAATCACTTTTTTTCAACATACTATGTTTGCTAGGGATTTTTATCACTTTTTTTCAAAATACTGTGCTATGTCTTTTTTGACATACTATACTCTGGATTTTATCACATTTTTCGATATCCTATACTATGGCTTTTCCATCACTTTTTGACATACTATACTATGGCTTTTTATACTTTTTTGACATACTCTACTGTGGCTTTGTTCATTATTTTCAACATACTATACTATGGCATTTTATCACTTCTTCTGGCATACTATACTATGGCTTTTTATATAACTATTTTCGACATACTATACTATGGCTTTTTTACCACTTTGTCCGACATACTATATATGCTAGGGCTTTTTATCACTTTTTTCGACATACTATACTATGGCCTTTTTGGACATACTTTAGTATGGCTCTTTTTAACTTTTTCGACATACTATACTATGGCTTTTTTATCACTTTTTTGGACGCACTATATTATGGCATTTTAATTACTTTTTTGACATAACATACTAAGACTTTTTTACCACTTTTTTTCGACGCTTTTTCGACATACTATACTATGGCTTTTTATCACTTCTTCTGACATACTATACTATGGCTTTTTATATAACTTTTTGGACATACTATACTAGGACACATTTTTCACTTTTTAATACATACTTTATTGTAACTTTTTTATCAGTTTTTCAACATACTATACTATATTTTTTTAATTACTTTTTTCGACATACTATACTATGACTTTTTTATCACTTTTTTCGACATACTATACTATGGCCTTTTATCCTTTTTTTCAACATACTCTACTATGACATTGTTCATTATTTTCGACATACTATACTATGGCCTTTTTTGACATACCATACTATCACTTTTTTGGACGTACTATACTATGGCATTTTATCACTTTTTTCAACACACTATACTATGGTTTTTTTAATCACTTTTTTCAACATACTATGTTTGCTAGGGCTTTTTATCACTTTTTTCAAAATACTGTGCTATGTCTTTTTTCAACATACTATACTATGGCTTTTTATCACTTTTTTCGATATCTACTATGGCATTGTTCCATCATTTTTGACATACTATTCTATGGCTTTTTTATACTTTTTTTTGACATACTCTACTGTGGCTTTGTTCATTATTTTCAGCATACTATACTATGGCATTTTATCACTTTTTTCAACATACTATACTATGGTTTTTTTCTGGCATACTATACTATGGCTTTTTTATCACTTTTTCAACATACTATACTATGTCTTTTTTTGACATACTATACTATGGCATTTTTTTTTCATACTATACTATGGCTTTTTATACTTTTTTTTGACATACTCTTTATTTTTGTTCATTATTTTCAACATACTATACTATGGCATTTTATCATTTTTTTCGATATCCTATACTATGGCTTTTCCATCACTTTTTTGACATACTATACTGTGGCTTTGTTCATTATTTTGACATACTATACTATGGCATTTTATCACTTTTTTGACATACTATACTATGGCCTTCTTTGGCATACTATACTATGGCTTTTTACATAACTATTTTTGACATACTATACTATGGCCTTTTTTTTTTGACATACTATACTATGGCTTTTTATTTTTTTTCGACATACTCTATTGTGGCTTTGTTCATTATTTTCAACATACTATACTATGGCATTTTATCACTTTTTTTCGATATCCTATACTATGGCTTTTCCATCACTTTTTTGACATACTATACTATAATTTTTTTTACCACTTCTTTGACATACTATATACTAGGGCTTTTTATCACTTATTATATGAAATATTATTACTGTGCTATGTCTTTTTTTGACATACTATACTATGGTTATCCTTTTTTTCAACATTTACTATGGCATTGTTTTTATTTTCGACATACTATACTATGGCCTTTTTTGACATACTATACTATCACTTTTTGGACATACTATATTATGGCATTTTATCACTTTTTTCAACACACTATACTATGGTTTTTTTAATCACTTTGTCCGACATATTATATATGCTATGGCTTTTATCACTTTTTTCGACATACTATACTATGGCTTTTTTTGGACATACTTTAGTATGGCTCTTTTTAACTTTTTTGACATACTATACTATGGCTTTTTATCACTTTTTGGACGTACTATATTATGGCATTTTAATTACTTTTTTGACATAACATACTAAGACTTTTTTATCACTTTTTTCAACACACTATACTATGGTTTTTTTAATCACTTTTTTCAACATACTATGTTTGCTAGGGCTTTTTATCACTTTTTTCAAAATACTGTGCTATGTCTTTTTTTGACATACTATACTATGGCATTTTATCACTTTTTTCGATATCCTATACTATGGCTTTTCCATCACTTTTTTGACATACTATTCTATGGCTTTTTTATACTTTTTTGGCATACTTACTGTGGCTTTGTTCATTATTTTCACATACTATACTATGGCATTTTATCACTTTTTTGACATACTATACTATGGCTTCTTCTGGCATACTATACTATGGCTTTTTATATAACTATTTTCGACATACTATACTATGGCTTTTTTACCACTTTGTGACATACTATATATTAGGGCTTTTTATCACTTTTTCCGACATACTATACTATGGCTTTTTTGACATACTTTAGTATGGCTTTTTTAACTTTTTTCGACATACTATACTATGGCTTTTTATCACTTTTTGACGACTATATTATGGCATTTTAATTCTTTTTGACATAACATACTAAGACTTTTTACCACTTTTTGACACTATATACTATGGCTTTTTTTCACGACATACTATACTATGGCTTTTTTATCACTTTTTTGACATACTATACTATGGCTTTTTATATAACTTTTTTGGACATACTATTATGACATTCATTATTTTTTCACTTTTTAATACATACTTTATTGTAACTTTTTTATCAGTTTTTCAACATACTATATATATTTTTGGGCTTTTTTTTTTGACATACTATACTATGACTTTTTATCACTTTTTCGACATACTATACTATGGCCTTTTTATTTTTTTCAACATACTCTACTATGACATTGTTCATTATTTTCGACATACTATACTATGGCCTTTTTTGACATACTATACTATCACTTTTTTGGACGTACTATACTATGGCATTTTATCACTTTTTTCAACACACTATACTATGGTTTTTTTAATCACTTTTTTCAACATACTATGTTTGCTAGGGCTTTTTATCACTTTTTTCAAAATACTGTGCTATGTCTTTTTTTGACATACTATACTATGGCATTTTATCACATTTTTCGATATCCTATACTATATTTTTCCATCACTTTTTTGACATACTATTCTATGGTTTTTATACTTTTTTTGACATACTCTACTGTGGCTTTGTTCATTATTTTTCAACATACTATACTATGGCATTTTATCACTTTTTTTGACATACTATACTATGGCTCACTTCTTCTGGCATACTATACTATGGCTTTTTATATAACTATTTTCGACATACTATACTATGGCCTTTTTTGACATACTATACTATGGCCTTTTTTGACATACTATACTATGGCTTTTTTATACTTTTTTCGGCATACTCTATTGTGGCTTTGTTCATTATTTTCAACATACTATACTATGGCATTTTATCACATTTTTCGATATCCTATACTATGGCTTTTCCATCACTTTTTTGACATACTATTCTATGGCTTTTTTATCACTTTTTTCGACATACTATACTATGGCCTTTTATCCTTTTTTTCAACATACTCTACTATGACATTGTTCATTATTTTCGACATACTATACTATGGCCTTTTTTGACATACTATACTATCACTTTTTTGGACGTACTATACTATGGCATTTTATCACTTTTTTTCAACACACTATACTATGGTTTTTTAATCACTTTTTTCAACATACTATGTTTGCTTTTTATCACTTTTTTTCAAAATACTATGCTATGTCTTTTTTTGACATACTATACTATGGCATTTTATCACATTTTTCGATATCCTATACTATGGCTTTTTTATACTTTTTTTGACATACTCTACTGTGGCTTTGTTCATTATTTTCAACATACTATACTATGGCATTTTATCACTTTTTTTGACATACTATACTATGGCTCACTTCTTCTGGCATACTATACTATGGCTTTTTATATAACTATTTTCGACATACTATACTATGGCTTTTTTACCACTTTGTCCGACATACTATACTATGGCTTTTTTGACATACTATACTATGGCTTTTTTATACTTTTTTCGGCATACTCTATTGTGGCTTTGTTCATTATTTTCAACATACTATACTATGGCCTTTTTTGACATACTATACTATGGCTTTTTTATACTTTTTTCGGCATAATCTATTGTGGCTTTGTTCATTATTTTCAACATACTATACTATGGTTATCCTTTTTTTCAACATACTCTACTATGACATTGTTCATTATTTTCGACATACTATACTATGGCCTTTTTTGACATACTATATTATTTTCAACATACTATATTATGGCATTTTATCACTTTTTTCAACACACTATACTATGGTTTTTTTTAATCACTTTGTCCGACATACTATATATGCTAGGGCTTTTTATCACTTTTTTCGACATACTATACTATGGCTTTTTTTGACATACTTTAGTATGGCTCTTTTTAACTTTTTCGACATACTATACTATGGCTTTTTTATCACTTTTTTGGACGTACTATATTATGGCATTTTAATTACTTTTTTGACATAACATACTAAGACTTTTTTATCACTTTTTTCAACACACTATACTATGGTTTTTAATCATTTTTTTCAACATACTATGTTTGCTAGGGATTTTATCACTTTTTCAAAATACTGTGCTATGTCTTTTTTTTTTTGACATACTATACTATGGCATTTTATCACTTTTTTTCGATATCCCTAATTATGGCTTTTCCATTTCTTTTTTGACATACTATTCTATGGCTTTTTATACTTTTTTCGGCATACTCTACTGTGGCTTTGTTCATTATTTTCAGCATACTATACTATGGCATTTTATCACTTTTTTTGACATACTATACTATGGCTCACTTCTTCTGGCATACTATACTATGGCTTTTTATATAACTATTTTGACATACTATACTATGGCTTTTTTACCACTTTGTCCGACATACTATACTATGGCATTTTATCACTTTTTGGACATACTTTAGTATGGCTTTTTTGACATACTATACTATGGCTTTTTTATCACTTTTTACTATATTATGGCTTTTTAATACTTTTTTTGACATACATACTGTGGCTTTTTTACCACTTTTTTTCGACATATATACTATGGCTTTTTTCGACATACTATACTATGGCTTTTTATCACTTCTTCTGACATACTATATAATGGCTTTTTATATAACTTTTTGGACATACTATATGACACATTTTTTTTTTTTATACATACTTTTTGTCAACATCAGTTTTTTCAACATATACTATATTTTTAATACTTTTTTTCAACATACTATACTATGACTTTTTTATCACTTTTTTGACATACTATACTATGGCTTTTTTATACTTTTTTCGGCATACTCTATTGTGGCTTTGTTCATTATTTTCAACATACTATACTATGGCATTTATCATTTTTTGACATACTATACTATGGCTCACTTTTCTGGCATACTATACTATGGCTTTTTATATATACTATTTTTGACATACTATACTATGGCCTTTTATCACTTTTTTCAACACACTATACTATGGTTTTTTTAATCACTTTGTCCGACATACTATATATGCTAGGGCTTTTTATCACTTTTTTCGACATACTATACTATGGCTTTTTTTGACATACTTTAGTATGGCTCTTTTTAACTTTTTCGACATACTATACTTTTTTATCACTTTTTTGACATACTATACTATGGCATTTTATCACATTTTTTCGATATCCTATACTATGGCTTTTTCCATCACTTTTTTTTGACATACTATTCTATGGCTTTTTTATACTTTTTTTGACATACTCTACTGTGGCTTTGTTCATTATTTTCAACATACTATACTATGGCATTTTATCACTTTTTTTGACATACTATACTATGGCTCACTTCTTCTGGCATACTATACTATGGCTTTTTATATAACTATTTTCGACATACTATACTATGGCTTTTTTACCACTTTGTCCGACATACTATATATGCTAGGGCTTTTTATCACTTTTTTTGACATACTATACTATGGCCTTTTGGACATACTTTAGTATGGCTCTTTTTCACACCGACGACATACTATACTATGGCATTTTATCACTTTTTTTTCGACTTACTGTACTATGGCATTTTTTAATATCCTATACTATGGCTTTTCCATCACTTTTTTGACATACTATTCTATGGCTTTTTTATTACTTTTTTCGACATACGCTACTGTGGCTTTGTTCATTATTTTCAACATACTATACTATGGCATTTTATCACTTTTTTCGACATACTATATAAACTATGGCTTTCTATCACTTTTTTTTGACATGCTGTGGCTTTTTATCACTTTTTTCAACATACTATACTATGGCCTTTTTTGACATATTATAGTTTGGCTTTTTTCACTTTTTCGACATACTATACTATGGCTTTTTTATCACTTTTTTTGACATACTATACTATGGCTCACTTCTTCTGGCATACTATCCTATGGCTTTTTATATAACTTTTTTGGACATACTATACTATGGCTTTTTTACCACTTTTTTGGACATACTATGGCTGTTTTGTCTCTCTGACACAATATACTATGAATCTTTTATCACTTTTTCGACATACTGCATACTATGACATTTTTTTAAATAAATTTTTCAAGAGAATCAGAATCAGAAAAAAAGGTATTGCCATGTAGCACTTTTTTGCTTTGGTGCATATATGTAAACATGTTTAAACATTAATATAAAATAAAAAATTAATCAACAAAGAAACAAATAATACATACATATAACTAAGTTAAAATAGCTGCTTTAGCTAACATGAAGAAAAATGCTGCATTAGTGCAGGATGTGTAAATTTGAGAGATTTGCAAAAGTTCAGGATATAGAGTATAGTTTGTGCAGAGGACAGGATGTAGAATAGATTCTATGTCAGTGGTGGTCCGGTTTGTGAGGCGGACTTCAGAGGGGAAGAAACTGTTTTTGTGGTGGTAGGTTTTGGTCCTGTTGGACCGCAGCTTCTTGCCAGAGGGGAGAGGTCCAAAGAGTTTGTGTCCGGGGTTAAAGGGACCAGCTACAATCTTTCATGCCTGCTTCAGCGCCCTGGAGGCATACAGTTCCTGTAGAGACGGCAGATTGCAGCCAATTACCTTCTCAGCAGAGAGGACGAAACACAGCAGTCTGCTCTTGTCTTCAGCAGTGGCTGCAGCATACCAGATGGTGATGGAGCAGGTGAGGATGGAATCAATGAGGGCAGCCTAGGGTGCCTGGACAGCTCACTTGGTAGAGGGTTCTACTAACTGAGCTATTTAAATGTACTGTATTAGCCTTGAGGGGAACCGGTGCTGGTGGTCAGGGTGTCAGAGATATTTTCCCGGCTCCTATGACTTTTTATGACATACTATACAATGACTTTTTACTATTTTTAAACCATACAATTATATATATATATATATATATATATACATACAATTACTTTTTTTTTTATATACTAGGTTGACATTTTTATCACTGCTTTCGACATACAACTTTTTTCGACATACTATACTATGACTGTGTACTATGAGAGCACATATAGCCGGCAATTCAGTTCAGCATCAGCTTTTACAAAAACTTTCATACAATATTGTTTTACAGCTTTGAAAATACATTCTTAATAATTGCAACTATTTCCATATTTTGCTACAACTTCACCTTGTTACAAATTGTAATCAGCAATTCAGTGTAGATACACACTGTTGTTAAAAACAATATTACATTTCCAAGAAGTTCATACTAATTAAAACCATTTCCATGTTTATTTAACTATTCTCAACATTTCACCTTCTTTTTACGTAATTATGCCAGCAATTCAGTTTAGCTTTAGCAATTTAGCTTTTCAGTATTTACAAGCATTTTCTGCAGGCAATGCTATTTTAGTGTACTCAGAGCTCTCCAGTGAAGAAGAAAAAAAGCAGACATGATGATGGATAACCAAATGTAAGCTCTTCATATTAAGTGTCTTCATGTTCACTTTCATATCGGACGGGAAATTAAAAGAGTCCAATGGCCACCTTAAAGGTGAAATTCACTCAACGTTGAATTCTATGACAAAAACAACCAACTGTTTGCAACGTTGACAAAAGAAACAAACATCACATATGTCATTTCAACTTCAATAATCTATTGTGTATACAGTACATGGCTGCTATGAGTTTTGGTATTATTACTGTTACTGTTACTACGGAAATACAGGAGAAGAACCAGAGCGATCTTCAGTTTTACAAAAAGATGGATTGATATCATATGAAATCTGTGAGGATTTCCAAAAAGCATTTATGAACAGTATAGTTATTGGGTGGATACATGGTTATTCTTCAAGTATAGTAAACAGTTATTAACATCTTAAGACATGTCAGCAGAGAAGAGGAACAAACGACAGTGAACTTTACAGGTGTTGGTAGGTGTATTTATGGATGTTGGACAGACAGGCTAGTGGATTCCCCAGTCTTCATGCTAAGCTAGGCTAACTGCCTTTGCACATCCAAGCACAGACATGAGACTGGCATTGATCTTCTTATTAGACTGTGATAAGAAGAAAAAACCTTTTCCAAAACTATTTTTTAAAAGCTATATTTGGCATTTCTTTAATATGAACACAGACAGAAAAAAAATCTCAAGGTCCACTTACTAACTTTTTTCCCTAAAGCGTCCACCAGCATCTTGTCTTAATGACAACTGGGAAAACTTCCTCTGCTGATGAAGACTTTCGGATGCGACTGAAAGCTGAGAAGACATCTAGTAAGGGTGTTTTTGGTTTTCTTCTAATCTTTCTCACATACCTCAAAATGGTCTGTCTAATCATATAGCTTCTGATATCTCAGTCTTAAGGATGTACTGTATACTGTAGTTTAAGTCCCTTAGTTCAAAGGAAAGAAAAATTGTGGGCAATTAATACAACACATTGAAAATATACTGGACCCAACCACACAGCCATGAGATTTGCCTAGAAGTTGCGTGGGATCCATAACAACACATCATCCTCGTGGTCATTGTGATCCTGATGGCAATTCTACCAGGATTAACATGCCGTTTCCTTTACAAACTTGTGAGCATGTAAAGCCTTTTGAGCAATTCATGTTTATGAATAAAACACGTGTCAACATCGGCGAAGCGTTTCAGAAATAGAGCAATAATGTTAATAGCGCACAGCTACGGCCTTTAGCTACAGTTAGCAGAAGGCTTAACTATTAGCAACATTTTCTCTTCATCTCCAAAAAGCTTTGGCAATATTTACACTTGTTTTATTGGAGTTATTGTCAGATTCTCTTTAAGAATTTTGCTATCTTTTTATGGATTGCTTTGCAGCTTAGGCAGTTGTTGCCAATGTTGGAATAGCGACCTTTTACTGCATTTTTCACCACTGAATCAGGCTGAAGGCCTGTGCACATGCATTTGCATTTGTAGAACGGCCAATAGGAATGCTCTCTCTCTCTCTCTCTTTTAAATGACCCATGATGCCAAAGTCTGCCATCACAGGCTAGAAAACAGAGCCGAGAGGAGGTGCAGACGTCTAGTTTCTCTCAGGCTACATTTACAGTGGTAAGTTTTAGTTTTTAAGTGGTGTTTTGAGCCAAATGCAATCTCCGTTCCCACAAGTGTTTTAGCTCCAGTAGAAGAACTAATCTCTGTTTAAATTAACATGCCTAAACCGCAAATTTCATCAATATTCCAGTACACTGATTGTAAACAGCAGGCAGCATGTATGCGTTGCTAATTGCTGGTAGATGTCATGGTAACGTTAGAAGCTTAGTCTCAGAGAATGAGACGTCATGACCAATAAGACCCAATCAGGCAGTGAAACGTTGGCGTCCGTGTCGGTTTTGCCTCCGTTTGTGGCCGTTGAGACAGAAACACAACCCCGAAGATTCCAAACTAAAACGGGTCACAAGGGATTCCAAATGTCACCGGTTTAGGGGCTCTGGAACGCCAGAGCGTGTGGATGCGAGGTGTAAACGTAGCAAAAGATATTCGTTTTATACCAAAACGCAGCAATATCAATGTACCTCAGATCACTTGAACTACAATATGCTGAAAGGTCATTAAGGAGTTTTTGCCCAACGACACCAAAAAACAACAACTGCCTACCCGAGAGTCTTGTGTTAGAACTTGCTAACACCACCATTAGCTAAATGTAGCAAGAACAAATTGAATATGAAATACAATCAAATATTACCGTTTACATTTTTCAGACATATCTGCTTTCAAATGGCTGTCCTTTGGCAGTATGTGCATGTGGATGGGGGGAGCGTTCGTCTCGCTGACGCAGCCGAGGTTTCTCTGCTGCATTGTCCTTGTTTTTGTGGCTTTTCTTTTTTTTTAAAAACCACAGGAAGTATGAATGTTCGAACAGCTTCCTTACTGCATAAAGTCAGTTCCTTCAAAGCACAAGTTGATGAGGAGGAGTGGAAATGGCCTAAAATAAAAATGATTCCAGTAAAAAAAAAAGGTTTTTTAAATGATCCAAAGACGTTGCTGATAGTGCCAACAACTCTCCCAGCAATGGGAATGCGTGGGACTTCTGTCCTGCGTGACAAGACAAAATATTCAATACTACTAGATTTACTTTGATGTGGGTGGTCACCATCTGCTGGCTCAAAGGATAAGTCCAGTTTGTTACAACATGGGTGTGACTTTTATAGTTTTGTCCGTCATTTTAAGTCCAGAGGAAGTGTGAAGTGTCAACGGGAGAGCAGAGGCAGATCACTGGGATTCATGATGAGGCTCGAGTCCAGGTTTAGGTTATCTGTAGAGACACGAAACAGACTATTAAATTAAGAAGTGTTTCTTATTGTCAAAAAATTCCATGAAAAGATAAAAACTACTAAGGTGTTCCCCTGTCGATCAATACGTTCTGACTTCCTGACCTTCCCCTATCTGTGGCTCTCAACAGCTTACAGATAGGCCTGCAACAATTATTATATAATTGGACAGAAATGTGATGTTTTTCAATAACAAAAAAAAATACAATTTGACATAATTTTGGACCATTATTATCATTATCATATCTGTGTCAAAAAACGTTGGAAAAGCTAGAGCAGATAATAAATAAATAACACTCAAAAAAAGAAGTACACTGGGGACAAACTAGGATCATTAGATCTCAGTATTTCTGAATGTTATTTAGTTTGTTTTGAAGATCAGATTCATTTTACATTCATCTGGCTTAGGCGCCACCCGTAACGGCTCGGGTGCTGCACCTGAGTCTTATAATGGTTAGGAAAACCCTGCATGATTTTCTAATCACCATATTTGTACACAATCACAGTTTCTTTATTTAACCGCAATTAACTGCTAACATTAGCTATGGTCCTAAGGGGTATGACTGTTGATGGTAATTGTTGATTTTGTTTAGATATGCCAAATTTGATTTAATTAAGTGATTCTTGGTCGGACTACGCTTTTTGTTAGTTGTAGGCACTTGTCTTGTCCCTATTCATGTTCATAGCAACAAAAATGACAAGGGGGGGGGGGGGGGATACATTGTGTCCGCAGCGACAGATGGAAAATATTTCAGTTGACACATTAAGTGGAACCGAAATGAGGAACCGAATTTTGTGTTCAAATCCGCCCGTCAGTTTTGGAATTTATTTTCCATCCATACAAAAACACGAGATATTTTTGGTCCATATTGCCCAACCTACTCAATATCCTTCTTAAATAAACCCTGTGTGTGTGTCAGCTGTTGTACACACATTCACCTTGATCAAAGTTGGTGAGTTTTTTGGAGTTGGATCCTTGCCCCAGTCCCTCCATGTCCACCAGATCACTGTTGACATCTGAGTCGTTAAGAGCACTGAGGGTCACGTCTACACACACACACACACACACACACACACACACACACACACACACACACACACACACACACACACACACACACACACACACACACACACACACGAGAAAGGAAATGTATAGTACTGTTAGTGGGCATTGTAAAACCTTGAAAATAAAAACATCAGTTAGGTTACAATTAATACAAAAAAAAAAAGAGAATTTACATATTATATACTACATAGAGTTGAGGCGTAAAAAAGAAAACTTATGATGGATGGTTTTAGATTCACACCTTCATACCATGAGCTTCTATGTAGTATTAAGTTAATATTCTGATGAGATACATTTATCTACACCAAACAATAAAGATAATAAATATGCAGGAGTGAAGGAAAGAGTGTGTGGATTCTACTGTTTTTCTGTTTAATGAAGAGGGGATTGGAATACTGTGATGTTGTTGAGATGAGTATGACTCACCTGCAGTCTTCTGTTTCTTCAGGGTGGAGGCGGGGCCCTGAAGTCCTGATGCCACGGCGACCCGAGCTGTAGGCACGGCGATGGTGGCTGGAGTGCCCTGCGTGGCCATGGCAACGGTAGCAGGGGTTTTCTTGATGACCTTTTTTGGGCCGTCAGAGGCGGCAGGCGGAGCTCCGTCTTCATACAGCTTCCTCTTCACTGTGCTCTTGGTCTGACCGCTGGAGGGAGGACGGGAAGGAAATGGACTTTAGTGTTTACGCCAGGAGAAGGGCAGTAGGGCTTTATAATAAGAGGAACATATGCGATAATATCGTTAAATATATTGCGATAACAATATTTTTTGCGAATATTACTTGGGATAAATAAACAGATGTTTAAATGTACTCACTTCTGCTGCTTTCAGTACTCAGCTAAAATTTAACAAATTGCTTGTTGAATTTAGAACAACTGAAAGGAAAACATTTCCAGTGGTAGAAGTATACAGATTTTCACTTTATTTAAAAAGTACTAATACCACACTGTTAAAATACTTTGTTACAAGTAAAAGTCTTGCATTGAAAATGATACTTAAAGTGCCCATATGAAGATTAAAAAAACAAACATATCCTGCAGCCCTAAAGAGGAGCATCCACATGGGTTAGGTTCATGGTTCTTTGTAAATGAAATCTGACACGAAAAAGGTGTGTATGGAACATCACCACACCTGTAACCTGCTCATTCCCCACTACAGTTTTTCTCTGAACTAAATGCTCAGTGGCCTAAACCTATTTGTTGAATCAATCACTCTTCTTGTAAAACTCTAAACACACTCTCACTCGCTAAACCCATTTCCCACTGTGATGCTATTGTATCGCAAAATGGTTAACACGCGCAGCAAAAGTTAAACACAACTACAACACAGTTGTTGTCATTTACACACGACTCTGAACTGTACACACGTTTCTAAGGTGATCAGACCAATTGTAGAGAATATAAAAGCCAATACAGAGGGCACAGGTAGCACAGGAGCATTGAATGTTGATTGGCTGATTTGCACCTTCACATTATTGTTTTGTGTACTGTCATGTGCTTTTCATTTTGTTTTCTTTGTTCTTTGGCCTTTTGCAGTTGGATTGCTGTATTGTTCTACAAGTGCCTAATATACAGAGAATCAATATTGTAGTATTTGCACTACTTGCAGCGTCGGCAACAAGATATTCACCGTACAAGTTGTGATGTACTTTTTGCTTTCATTGCAAATTGTGTTTACTGCATAAAAACAAAAGAGAATTCTGTAATTACATGCAGTAATGTGTAATGAATGCTCTGTAGTGTTTAATTATTGACTGACTGTGTGTATGATCTGAAAGCATTCTTTGATTTTACTAGCAGAGTCAGGTGTTTTGTGAATATAGGTTGAGAATTTGGTTTTGTGTTTACAGTTTTGAGAAAACGGGTAAGGGTTTAAAGAAATGGGTCTTAGCAATTGAGAAAAACTGTAGTATGAGTGAGTGAGTGTGAGTGTGAGTGTTACCCTGCAGGACTGGAGTCTGCCACTGGATGAAGCTGCATGGTGAGCTCTCCTAGTTTGGTGAAGGCAGCTCCAGCTGCAGAGAAGATCTCCCCCAACCTGCAGAACACACACAGTAAAACTGAAAACTTAGTTCCATGGCCTATGTATCATACAACATGGAGTGGAAACAATCACATGATCAATGCATTATGCAGTGGCAGAGATTCACGACATGACCAAAAGTATGTAGACAACTGAACAATCCAGTCAGCCATATTTACCAGTTGACCATTTTTATACAAACACTGGGCATTAAAGGCATAGTCAGAAGGGCTGGGACGGTATGCCTTCTGTCCCGATTTGATTCTTTCACAATACATGGGTGCCGATATGATTTGTATTGCAATTTTCATTTACTGCGGTGCAAAAGCCACAACACAAATGCAAAAGCAAATCAAATTGTATCTTTTGCAACACGAATGTTGTAGCTTTTTGTATTTGTGTTGTAGATTTTGCATTTGTATGAACCTCTCTTGGCCACTGTAGTTTTCAGACCAAAAGCAGAAAATGCAGAAAATCCATGTTGTGTACTTCTTTACAAAGTAAATAAATGTCAGACTGACATATGATGTGCGTTCTTCTTAGAAAACAATTAGTTTTTAAAAAATATTTTTTAGTTTCTAGAAGTGTATTATTCAACTTTTTTGTTAAAGAAGTAAAAGGAAATCACAATACTATCGAACCATAATACAAATCGTATCGGGTGAATCCGATAGGGTGTTGGATGGGGGTGAGGTGGTGTTTATGGAGCTGGCTTTGTGCGCAGAGTCACTGTCGTGTTGAACCAAACCACACATCAACTGTTGACACAAAGCTACAAGCATTATATTGTGTACTGTGCATATTATTGTATGCTGGAGCATGTCTCTTCATTGGCACGGAGGGGCATGATACAGGAAAAGTATAAAGAAGCGTTATGTAAATTATGACTGAACAGACTTTTAAACTGCTCAGTTGAAGACATGACCAATTATAACACGTCAAATTGTTCAGTAGGATCTATAAGCGTTTCCCAAAGACCTGATCAAAGTAACGTTATCTTACTTATTGAACTCTTCTCTCAACACTGAAGTGATCAAAAGTGAAGTGATCCACTGATATTCATAATGGGGCTCGTGCGTTTGTATAAATAACAAGTAACGTTAGTAAACGTTATAGGGCACTATTCACCGGGCTCACTAGGGCGGCAAACTAACGTTAACGTAACCTACTTCTTAATGGTTCGTGTGTAAAATGACTTACTTTCGTGGAAGCTGAGGTCATTTTGCTGATATCTGTGGTATCATAGACTGTATGTAACGTTAGTCTGTTTAACGTTAGACTATCGTAGGACTCAAAGATGCCTTCAAGTGGACGGAACAGCGGCTAAGATGCTAACAGTATAGCTAGGTTAGCATTAGACACCAGCGTCAGGCATTTGGTGTTCCTCCTGATGTAGCTAGCTAGCTAACTAACAGAGCAGCTAGAAATCTGTTCTTCCAACGCTTTAGTGTTGGTGCCTGAAAAAGTCCAGCATTTATAGAGACAGCTGCATAGTGCTAGCTAATTAAGTTAAATCTGCGGTGAGTTATATTGACGTTACCACTGGATACAAATGGGTCATGCCTCACAATGAACACAACGACAAGGCTAGTGCCGCCTTCGGTGTCTGCTCGTAATCTCCATGTTCAGAAATACACGTTATTTCGGCTCAGTATCCTACGTCCACTGTAGAATGTGGTAAACAAGTGTGCGGCGGAAGCCTCATAAAGCTTTTTAGTTTCTTTGAAAAAAAAAAGTATTAAAAACTACAGAGAGTAACATGTAGGCCTAACGTTATATTTGAAAAGAGGAACACTTCAACATGGAATACAATTACAAATAAACATGAAATATAACACACTGCAGGAAACTGGTTGCATTGAGTAGAAATAAATTATATTTAAGATGTCTGTGTGTAACCTATATAATTATATTTTCTTACTTTTTAAGGTTTTGCGACTTTCTTTTGATTTGTGCCGTAAAAATATGACCCCGAAATTTCAGAACGCAGCACAGTGAAGGCTGGTTTTCGTTATGTTGTAAACAGCCTACATATATTTCTCTGGCCAGGATGTTTCGCTTGGATAGCTGATAAAGCGAGTGCTCCAAGTTCCATGTAGTCTACCCAACATGCAATGACTCACTTCTGCAAATGATAGACAACTAGCAAAAAAAATGCAAATATATCATACCACTATAACTGTTATTTATCTATTTATACCTTGTAAAAATTCTGGGCCCTGTAGCAAGGCATTCAGTATTGGCCCCTCTCTGCATCCACAGCCATTCATTCTAGCATGTATTTGGGCCCTGGATACTCAGTCCTATTCCCACCCCCAGTACAACATCCCTGTTAGTAGTGTACAATATGTCCAAGAGTTTAATTCTGGCTTCCATTGGCCTGCTCTACACACTGGCTTTGTATTGATCCACTGATGTGTATATTCTACCAGTAGCCTAACTGATGGTACTTTGAATAAAAACTCCTGGTAGTCCTAAATAGGCCGTGTAATATGTTATGAATTTCAACATAACCTATAATATTTAGTTCACTTAAAGCATGGTAAACAGACACCTTGTTTGCTTTCAATGCCTTGGTTTAACAAGAATGGTGCAATAGTAGTATAGCGAGAGCACCCCATGGTTTGTATATCAGTGTTTGTAGGTAGTTTTAGTTGTCGTTGTTGTTTTCACGTCTTATTCTGTGAAGGTGTAGACAAAACAAATATACCAAGATGGTGACAATATTGTATTATAGTGGAATATAACAGAATAAAACAATACATGGGATTGAAACTTGAATGGCTGCTCTAATTTTAGCAAACCATCGGATGTCATTGAATGCTTCATTTAGTTTCCTTGACAACGGAGAAACCCACCGTTTTTAGTTTATAAACGTTTTGTTGGGGCTAAACGACCTACTAAACTGACTTACAACTTAACCACATAACAACAATGCGTTTTATAACCAGTACGAATCAAAAAAGCACCGGCAGAACAAAGTAGGCCTAAGTGCAACTATGCCTACAGAAATTAAGAAATGTATAATTTTCTTTTTTGTTGTCTGTGTGGTTTGAATGTTTGGGTAATACCGACAGTACCTGAACGCAACACCACAGCTGGCAGTTAGCAGTGTAGCTCAAATTACGTCTTTTTTTGTATGCACCTGTTTCTGCGGGTCTACTGGTCTAAATATTTTAAAGCCAAAATCTATGTTTTGTATCCGTATGTTCATTACTTAAAGTTTAATGTGTACATGTATTTAAAAAATAAAATAATTAAAAACCTTAAAAACCGGAAACTTCCGGTGTTCGTTACAGTCACCTGACCGAGTGACAAAAGTTTGAGCAGCAGGTGTCAACATTTGTTGTGTAATAGAACCAGAACCGAGTGTTATAATGCGTTGGTTGATTTGTGGACCAAAACTCGCCGCGTGTGGGATTGTGTTGAGCATGTGGGGGGTTATAATGCTGGTGAGTGTTATACTATGTTCTATATATTTTTTTAATTCTCGTTAATTATACCTTCATTTTCGAGAGACTACAATCAAGCTAAACATGACTCGGTCGTACTTAAACCGAACCCCAAAAAGACAGGTTCCTTGGTTGTTTGTTTTAGTTTAACTTAGTTTTTAAGTATGTTTAAAAAAAACTCCAATTTGGATTGTTTCCTGTGTAATGGCCCATACTCTGTCTGTATGTTTCTTTTTATTTCTTTTATTGAGAATCGCATAGTAGCAGTTTTCATAATCATTTCTAGAAAGACATTCACAGATTCGAACTTCCGGGATCAGTTACCCTATAGCGAAATGTTTTTAAATCACAAACGACTTATCTTTCCTTTCGTAGTCACGTTAACAACGAGCTACAAACTCATTTTCATCCAAACGAACCGTCCTTCAATCTGGAGAAATAACATTGGTCTGTACCATAGACCGTTAATATTAATGGACAGAGCATGTGTGACGTCACCCATTGGTTTGTGGAGATCAGAAATGAGTCGTCGAGTTTGCGTTTATGGGCGCAGCCATCGTGGTTGCGGATGTGACGATTTTAGAGGAGAGGGCGGAGTGAGAGAGGAGCCACAGACCGGTGGGCGGGATCTACAGTCTATGGGCGGGATCTGACTGACGTTAGCTGAGAGCTAGCACCGCTGCTCTACCGTTACCTTAGCTACCACTTTCACTGCCAATGTGGATGCAACTGCTGCTGAATAATTCAAGGTAAGATTTAGCTTCACTAACGCTAGGTTTTAACTATATCTTTGTCCCATATAGTATATGGTTATATAACATATAAGAGTCACATTGCAAAGTAAATATGTCTGAAGTTACCATGTAAATTGTCTGTAACGTTAGCTTGCCACTTAGCTAGCTATGGGTAAACATGCTAACGTTAATTTTCTGCAAATCGAAGTTTACTTCTCGTAGCATTAACGTAGTGTCAGCGAAATGCAAAACGGCGATTGTCAATGCTTATCATTATGTAACGCTATTAGCACATGTATAACCAAGTTTCTTATAACGTTTGGCTAACTGTAATAACCATAATGATCCGATAATGTGCTACTGTTTCCCCTTTCAGTCTATAGTTGGGGCATTTAACCTTGACATGCTGTTAAGACCTAATGTTAGCAGAAATAAGCTCATTTAACTTAGTTACACTAAAGAACAATGGACTGTTGATTCATGTGTATTGTATTCTCCTGGATAATTAATCAAGTACAGTTACATGCTAGTGTGCATAGATATTTAACTATGAGGGGCTCAAATGGAAATTGATGATTCTTTCATTCTTTCAGAAATAAGAGTGCTGAGAGCCACGATGCCATGTTCACCCCCAAATGCCCCAGAAGTAAGCAATAGTAATAGTTCATTTTCTTTTGCTATATATTGTACAACATTAAACTTTTACCAGACTTTTGTACAACTAAGCCAAGGTAATAATGCATTTTCAAATAGTGTGTAATTAAGAGTGCTGTTCATTTATCCTTTTTCTCTGCGGTCCTTTCTTTTTTTACCAGTCCCTACAAGGAAGAGCTGTCCCGGACGTCCTCCTTATTCACTGAGACCTGAGAGATGTCAAGGGCGGTAACCTCGTCGCAGGAATGAACGAGAACCTGCAGCACCTCCACCTGCAGTATCCAGGCATGATAGCACAAGTGCTATAAGCTTTATATGTTAAGCTGTATTTTTTATATTGTGATTTGTAATGTCAACCATTTCTACTGTAATTAACAGTGTGACACTAGAGATTCAACAACCTCTTTATTATGCAGACATGTCTTGTGACAGTTATGTTTGCCTTTACCTTAACCCACAGCAGTGTTTTATGTGTGGAATTTACACTTGTAAAAGGTGAACTACATTATTTAATTCATACATTTTTAAAAATCTTAAGTGTTTGGTATGTATGTATTTTTAAGTTGATGCCCATTTCAATGTGAAATAAAGGTCCTTCTAAAGCTACATTTGTTTTTATGAAGTAACTATAATAGGAACGTCCAGCATTGTAGTCATACAAGAAGACTTTGGAAATTTCATAGAATTTGTAATTGATTAAAAGTGTCTTTCTATTTTGGCTTTAATACACATAAATATAAACGTTTTTTGCACTAGGTGCTGTTTAATCTGTGCAGGGCTATTGTAAAATCATAACTTACGATCACAAATTGCTAAGGAGAATTAAACAACTTATTTAATTGCCGTAACTGTAATGATTAAATCAAATGTATTAGGTACATTTGATTTAATCATTACAGTTAGACATTTTCAAAGTATGAAAACTAAAAACCATACAAAGGATATGCAATGTCAATATTTAATTCTAACAGTACATAAATACATAAAATATACAAGACCCTTTATGTGAAATTACCAAAAATACTTTCACCTGGGAAAGTGGTGACTGCTAGAGTATTTTCATTATTTTATTCCAGTTAATAATTATAAAATAGTTTTAATCCACTACTTAATGTTACTACGATCACCTATCAAACTACAGCAGAAACTAAGTCAACCACAAGAAGTTGAACCTCTAAATACCAAGTGCTAAAAGTTTGTCCGTCTTTTCAGCAGAAGAAGCTGAACCAAAAATTATTTTCTGGCATCATTATAATCAGAACACATTTAAGAACTTTGGATGTGGTCAACGCAGACTGTTTTCCACATCCAGATGAAATGGCACCAAATACACGCTCTATAGACCAGGTCTTCCTTCTGTAGGCTCTGGTCATTCAGTTTTCAGTGTGGATACCTTTGTAGTTACAGTAAAAGACAAACATGTAGTTAAGGCATGGTAGATCACAATTAATTATATTAATATATGAGCTAATATATGAGACACACTAAATAATGCATTTAAATTAATAATACCTGCTTGTCTCTGAAAAACTGATCTTCCTCAAAGTGGGAACTGCAGACGGGACTTTTGTGGTTCCATATGCTGGTCTCTCTCTCCTCATGTTCACCAACCATTGCTTCAGCCTGGCATCATCAAAAGGAAGTCTGTTTGGAAAGAAATTCATGTTTCATACATCCGAAGGTGTATATACTATCAATTTACACTAACAAGGCACCACATCTGCTGTATGCATCTGTAATGCAAATTATTTAAATGTATATTTAATAGATTAATATAATGTAATACCCCAATGTAACTTTACAATAATGTCTAATTGTTTCATGTGCGCCATTTTATCGCTAACAATCTGACCCACTCCCCCCCGGAGACCTCCAAGTCAACGCGCTCCCCCGCAGCTGTGTCCGTGTGGTGATGGTGATGCTGTGTGGGTGCTGCCGCGGCGAGGGTGACGGGGTATATGCCCGGTAACCTCTCGCCCAGAAAGATATGCAACCCCGACTGGGGTGCGGTGTGCCGGGCTCGCCCTGGCCGTCCTTTGCCCGCCTCCGGGTAACGTTGCCCAAACTTTCGGGATATATTTGAGTCAAAAAGCAGGTCTACGTTTGACGTACAAATCCGCCACACGAAACTCAGATGTGAGGGCTTATTTCTAAATCACACGCTGTCCCAAAACAACCTTACCCCCGTGCTAACAGGGTTTATGAATTTGCAATATAACGTTAGCTACATCAGGCTTTGATTTTAAGCTAACGTTACCATTACATGCGCATCGATTAGCACTAATACCACCTATTACAGATCACAGGCGAGATCGGTGCATATACTGTAATCGACTGTAACATTAAATATATTTTAATACGTTTATACATAGACTGTATGCGTTTATACGGTCTGCATAGCATTATTAGTTAGCCCGCTAGCTTGCTTAGCAAGGTGCAATCTAGTAGCTAACTAACTGATATTAATTTAGATGCTAACGTTGGCTAACTTAAAAAAACTGTGTTAAAACTAAATATAATTTTACTTACCAGAAAAACTGAACTGCCGATTCCTTTGAGTGTCTTGCCGTGCAACCGACCGCTAAACAAGACAATATTATCCGACCAAAGTGTCAGTCACTGCGATGAAACGTGGGCAACCCCCGTGCCATGGACAAGCTTTGATTGACAGGCCGTGAACTGTCAATCACACCATAGCCACGCCCCAAAACAACCCCGGCTTTATCGCCGATTTTAAAATCAACGAGACCGTATATTAAAAATGAACATCATTCTGTGTTGCAGAATACTTAAAACTAGCGATCGAGACCACTAACTCATTATGAAGATGTTTACTGAGGTAATAAATCAAGTGAGAAGTGGCTCATTTCTCCATAGACTTCTATAGAAACCAACTTCTTTTGCAACCACGCGTGTCGCCCTCTGCAGGAATTCAGATAGAATGCAGGTTTAAGTTACTTCCGCATTTGCTTCACTTTGCTGAACCGGATGCTCTGTCCATTAATTTTAACGGTCTATGGTCTGTACGAGCAGCCGGTGGACAGACGGCAGTGAGACGAGGGCTAGGGACCGTCTACAAATTAAAACACCGACAAGGTATACCACAAAAATATTCATTAATTTACTTATTAAATAAGCTAGTGCCTCCATACTTACCTCGATTATTACTTGTCTAATGGTAGTTGTACTACAGCACTTATTTTTTAAAAATAACCCAAAACATAATTTTGGTGAATTTCTTTTGCCAAAATCATTCAATAGTTATTATATAAATGATGATTCAGGTCTCTAAAAGGGCTAGACACATAGAAGGCCCCCTGCTGGTTGTACTACAGCAGTTATTGATCAAAAATAACCAAAAACAAAATTTTGGTGAATTTCTTTAGCAAAAAATCATTCAATAGTTATTATATAAATGATAATTCAGGTCTCTAAAAAAGGGCTAGACACGTAGAAGACCCCCCTGCTGGTTTACTACAATAGTTATTTATCAAAAATAACCATATTTGTAATTTTAGTGAATTTCTTTTGCCAAAATTATTCAATAGTTTATTGAAATGCAGAAAATCACTAAAAAACTCTTGATTGGCTGGTGACATTGTCACCCCTTGCACTCTTCATTTCATTGGTTAAAAGGGAGTGGACATGCAGCGAGGACATGATCTAATGTGTGATCGCTGCAGGTAGAAGTTAATGGACACGTGCCTATTTTTAAAAACAAATTGTTGTAGTACAACCAGCAGGGGGTCTTCTGTGTCTAGCCCTTTAAGAGACCTGAATCATCATTTCTATAATAACTATTGAATGATTTTTGCTAAAGAAATTCACCAAAATTATGTTTTTGGGTTATTTTAAAAAAAAGTGCTGTAGTACAACTACCATTAGACAAGTAATAATTGAGGTAAGTATGGAGGCACTACCTTATTTAATAAGTAAATTAATGAATATTTTTGTGGTATATCTTGTAGGTGTTTTAATTTGTAGACGGTCCCTAGCCTAGCTAGTTTGTAGCTCGTTGTTAACGTTACTACGAAAGGAAAGAGAAGTCGTTTGTGATTTAAAAACATTTTGCTATAGAGTAATTGATCCCGGAAGTTCGAATCTGTGAATGTCTTTCTAACTTTACCGAAGTAGTTTAAAACCTTTACAGGGTGATCTAGATTTTCAGGGTTTTTAAACCGTAAAATAGTACAGCACAAACAAATCACTGGGTGTTTCTCCACTTAAAGTGTATATAGGCTATAGGCCTGCAGAATAAAATCTATTTGGATGGGGAATTGAAATCAAATAAATAAAAATAAAATTTTAAAGTTAACCCAAATTTAAAGAAAGGAAGGGCATTTCAGGGAAATATATGTAGTCCTCCTAGATGTTTTTGTAATTTACTAACTCATCACATGTAGAACTTATTTTGTTCTATTACAAAGAATTTGTGAATTCTATATGATACTGGTCCTGTACACATGGGGAGTCTGGCTTAAGCCACTTCTTTGTGATTGTTTTTCTGGCTGCAGGGCTTTATTGCAAATAAGGACTTTTTAATTAAAATTGTGTATGCGTTCTGGATGCAAAGCAGACAAACAGAAACTTAATGCCTGTATGTTGTTGATAAATGTTGCCCTTTACAAAAAGCAGTTTGGTCAAATGAATTGGATGTAATGAAATATAAAACTAATAGATTTAACTCTTATTTTAGTATATTGAGTTTAAGGCGCTGACACACCAACCCGAATAAAGGCCGTCGGACAGTCTGGCGAGGTCGGTGACTCGAGTCTGTTCGGTGTGTTCCGTGCTGTCATCAGCAACATGTTGAATCAGAAGGCGGGTAGTCGGACTCAGTGACCGATCTAAATGGTGGAGTGCTAACCTGGAAATGACGGCGGCATGATAGTGACAAAAAGCCTCTGAAAATCTGACAAATCTTTTAAATTGACCTTTGTTGTTTTGAAATGAAGACAGACTCAGCAACTACAGGGCCTATTACTTGCCTAAAATGTTTTTTTCAGAAACAAGTTTCGGTGAACTCTTTTCAGAGCCTTTAAATGGAATCTCAAGTGAGACTTAACTCAACAAAACATCAGTAACAAGTGTCCCTCCCTCTTTCTCAGGCCATGCTGGGGATTTTCTTCTCCACACATTCAGCACTGCTGATTGAAGATGTGCCTTTTACAGATGAAGACATCCACCAAGAGTAAGGCTTTTTCTACCACACCCCTCTCCGGATCTCTGCCTATACAGCTGCACTGAGGCTTGATACCTGCTACGGCTGGGACCATGTGCTTTTGTCCCAATTGGATTCTTTTTAAGATACATGGGTGCCGATTCCATTTGTACTGCAATTTTCATTTATTGCTTCTAGAACAGTGGTGTAGTATATGTGATCTGCAGGTATACTCAGTATACCCACTAAGAAAGCTCCAGGATTTCCATATACCCACTTAAAAATGCCCAATGACACGTAACAACACACTTTCCATTATTTGGTATATTTTGAAAAATGTCATCTGTTTTTTCCTACTTCCCATTCAAATTGGTGCATAAAAGTGTATCTGAATACTGGAAATGAAGTTGTTGATGCTCAAAACGTCCCTGGGGGAGGACACCCACCACCCACTATGATATGCAAATGTGCACTCCCTGGACAATAAACTGCCAATAGAAACACTCTCTCTCTAAAATGACCTGTGATTGGCTAAAGTCTCCTTTCACAGCCTGAAAACAAGAAAGGAGCATGTGCAGGAGTCTAATTTTCCCTCAGACCGCTTGAGTCATATTATGCTGAAAGATTATTATGGAATTATTGCCCGACGCCAAAAAAGGAGCTGTTTGTTTAATAGTCGACTTGAAGAAAGCTTAACGTTTTAACAATAAACTACATCAATACAACAGTATGTGGAGTTAAAACCGGACGGGCCCAATAACCTCTGAATAGTTAATTATTAAATTGCAACAGCAGCCAATGGGGGTTGCATTATGTTGGGAGGATAATTTAAAAGACAACAGCAACTACATTGTGCGTCTGACCTATTTCTGTTACCGTGGCGGCAGAAATATTGGCATGGTGGGCCGCCACTACAAAATCAACAGAGGAAACACTGGTGCTGTGTAATAATAAATCCATGGTGCTGTCTGTGGTGCTGATGTAGCAGGTGGATTTGTAATTGTAATTCCTGCCGCCCTTCTGTCAGTTTTGCCTTGGGTCTAATGTTGTTGTTTCCCTTCAGTACCAACCCTCCTCAGAGGATCTACACCCTGTACAACAAGGTGGGCTACAACTGCTTCATAGCAGCTGCTATCTACATCCTGTTTGGATTCTTCTCCTGCTGCCAGATGAAGCTCAACAAGCGGAAGGTGAATTCATTTCTAGTGTGGCTTTCTTTGAGTTTAATGTTATGTACCTTTTTGTGGCAACGGTCAGATTCACCCAAACTACAACATAGCTCTAGGGGTGTCTCTTCATGCAGATCAATGTGAGCTACTTTCTTCTGCAGCGATAGCCCCTAAGGGGATGTTTGGACTTGCAACAGACAGATGTGGATTTTGGGTAGTGTTGAGACAGTAAAATATGACCTGGGGAAAGTTGTTTTGAGTAACAGATCCATGAGTTTGAAGGTTTATCAGACACCAGGTTTAAAAATAAGGCCCTGAAGGCACAGGGCAAGTAAAACCTTCACAATCTGGCAAGTAAATATGAAGTAGAACAGTGTTTCAAGCATCCTTGAAGGAATTTTCTTGGGTGGCAGGGGTCTTAAACGTTTTTTAAGCCAAGGACCCCTTAACTGAAAGCACCTGCTCTCATGACTACAGAGACCCAAAAGGGGATAAAATCACAAAAAGAGACGCAAGACAACGCAAAGAGACAGAGCAGGGACCCCCTACTACATATATGGTATAGAAATCGGTTGCAAATAAAACTGGGCCTACAATGGCGTATGGGCTGCCTAAAGCATTTAAACATACCTTTTTAGTGCAAAAAATACAAAGCTGTTAAAATAGTATTTGTTGGTATTTTATTAATCATGTTTTTATAGTTAAACATGCATGTGGCAGAGTGAATCCTTAGAATTTACTGGATCTGTGGATGGCTCTTAGTGACTACCTTACTTATGGGCTAGTGAGCTTATCATTGTGTTTTTTTTTCACAAAAAGGCTGATTTATTTTTGCTAATAAGATGTTGGATAAGTGTTAAGACATTTTACATATTTAATAAAACAACAAATTGATTGCAGACAAGATGACACAAAGAGACAAAAATTCCACATTCATTTTCAATTGAAAAATATAACATTTTCTAGTAAGGATGCCTAAAACATGCCCAAATACGTGCACCTAACTCTTCCAAAAAGCTAGGGAAAACACTGCAATTAGGAATAAAGCATGTGTGAAAGTATTGTAACCATGATCATTATTTTAATCCTGTTGTCCTGCAGGAGTACCTGGTGCACTAGTGCCACCCGTTGGATGGAGGAACTCCCAGCAGCACTCTGGCAGCAGGAAGCTGCGCTCGGAAGCTCACAGCTCTTCTCTGATCACTGACTTCTGTCTCAGGGTTTAAAATTCCTAATTATAAACTACAGGGGGGAGACTGGGCATTGTGTGGGAGCAGATCAATGTTCTGCATCTTCATGTATTCAAGATGAGATTAATGCTACCTCTGATCACAAGGGGTGAAATATTTTTTTTTAAATGTCAAAGGTTTCTTCCTGTACTGTACAAGAGAATGTATTTTTGATTATTACCAGTATCCGTGTTTGGAATGTTAAAATGATATTAGATCTAATTCTTTGCTTCTGTGGACTTTTGTCTGTACAGTGCCTCAGAGAATCATATTTTGAATGGTTGTCTTTATTCAAATGTCTAAGGTTGTAGTCCAGCATTCATTTCAAACAATATATTGTTTAATTGACACAAGGGTGGATTTTTCACTTCTGCAGAGCTGGCTTTATCCCTACATTGTTAAACATGCAGCTTAAGTAAGTTCCATAATAAAGTGATGAATACTACAATATACATAAAAATATTAGCTATATGAAAAAATGACGAGTGCACTGACAAAAAGTGAAGCTTGACAAAATGAGCTTAACTCAGCTTTCAGCTCATGGTCTTCATCAGTGAGTGGCTGTTATAAAAAGTGTCATGGAAAACATACTTAAAAAGGATTTTCTCATTCGTTTTTCACTTCGTTATTCATATTTTTGGAAACTTTCATTTGTACTCAACTACATTTCCAAAATAAAATGTACAGTTTTCACCTGTAAGCATCGCTGTTGCTACAAAATACAATCGGAAGAAATTTGTTATGCAAGTCATTGCTGCTAGGTTGCAAGTTAATGCACGCTCCGTCCCAGTTGGTGACATAATGCCTATTGCGCCAAAAACTAAAGAAGAGGTTAGTCTGTTAGTCTTTCTATATAGTGATGCTGTTTTCTACCTGGCTAGGCAGGAGGTAAAGGTACGGAAGCTCCAGTCCTTCATTCTGACTCATGATGTGGCTCTCAATCTCCACCAGCTCCGCTCTGAACTTGTCAATTAGTTCCTGGGCCCGCCCCTCGGTGAAGTGCTCGTCTGTGTATTTGCCCAAAGGAATCTAGGCAGGAGAAAACAGGAAGTTACTAAAGAGACAGGAACTAAGTTGGGTGTCTATAATAGAAACAAAGGCTGCTGCTGCCTTGCGAGAAAAAAACACTGATACAAGCAACATTTCTGTCAATGCTGGATTATGGTGATATTTTATACATGCAAATAAATCTGTGAAAATGCTGGATTTAGTGTACCATGCAGCACTAAGATTTGTAACTAATTCCAGTTTTCGTACTCATCACTGTAGCTTGTATGAGAGCGTTGTTTGGCCTTCCATGCATTGTCGCAGGTTGGAGCTTTGGTATATTTTTCTTTTTTAAGGCCATACTGTGTAAACTGCCTTCTTACTTATGTTCTCTCCTGACGCCTGAAATCACCATCAGGAAATGTAATCTTTGATCATACGGGCAAATCATGTATGACATTCTCTGAACGCAGACTCTTGGGTGAAAGTGCCTTTAAAGTTTTTGCACCCTTTTCCTGGTATAAATTGCAAAATCACAGTTTAAAATTAGGATACATAACTATTTGAGTACTAAATGCACATACGCTGTTACTGAGCACTGCTGGTGATTGGGTTGAGATGATATTTAAATGCCAACTGTCTTTTCCTGTTTTATGTTTGTTTTTACTGTATATTTTAATATGGGACTATTATACTTCCTATTAGATTCCCAATCTCAATAGGATTATTTCCTGGTAAAATAAAAGGTTAATAAAAAACAAATGTGGGTGGTGTAGCATGTCAGATCAGCTCCACAGACCAACTATATGGGATAATTGAAATGCCATCTGCAGTGGTATTTTGTCATTTGTCCAATCAGAATGGAGTATTGGCAATAATACCCTGTAAACCAGAAAAAGATGGACTCACTGCGTCTGGTTGAGCTCGCCCCAGATGCCACGTTATAGCCATCTGTATACAGGACTGGCTGACATCAGGAAGGGTGGCCATGGTCATCTCCATGGTAACAGCATCCTTGTCTGTTGGTGGGGGGTGTCTCATGGTGCAGGGGGTGTTGGGGACCCAGGCACACCAGTCAAACTGAAAAACAAACAACAGAAAGAGGACCAGTTAATGTCACTGTGTATAGGATGTGGGATTTAAAAAAAGCTGAATATTCTCTTAGCAAAACTTCACCGGGGCATCTCTACGGAAGAGGAGTAGAGCCAATGTGAAAAATGTATCCAAGTTTTACGTTTAAAGTCACAATTCTGACTTTTTTTGCTCAGAATTCCATGCTTATCGTCATAATGCTGACTTTAAGCATGGAATTAAAATCAGAATTACAATCACACTTTTATGGAAGAGGATTGGGGACACATTTTCTTTTTTATTTAAACAGCCAAACAAAAGTGCAAAACATTGGTCCAGATGACAACATACAGAAAAGTACACGATCCACACCAAAGAAGGCACAGTGCGCCTTTTCCACAATCCTTCCTTGCGTTCAAATGTTTCACTGCAAAACAAAGAGGAACGACGGGAAGGAGGGAGACAACAAAAACACAACAGCAAGAACGACGCCCACAGCTCACACTCAGAAACAGACAGACAAACACAAACAAGAGGCATTGACAGGGAGACCAGCACAAGACAAAGGGACTACACACACACACACACACACAGATAGAAGTGAGAAGGCCCCAGCACATATCTCCAGCATGGACTTCAAGGATCCAGCAATGCTGAGCCAAGTGTCCCCGGTCCTTCCCGGGGCTCCACCTATGCGAGCCGTCGAGAGCTCCATACGTACGACATCCAGAAAGGAAAGGGTCTAAGTACGAATAACAAGTCATGAGGTGGTTTTCAGCGGGTTGCTATCATTCTCTTGGCCGATGTAAGTCCAGCAAATACAGCCCGTTTTTTAGTTTTAGAGAGCTGGAGCGCTGACAGATCATTCGGAATCAAAACATTGACAGTAATCATTAATCAGGGCAGATATTTTTGATGCAATATTGTTCTAGGGAAATGTTTTTTTTTGACCTAATACCTCGATGTCGATATTGCGGCGATATTGCTGGGTTGACTATTGGTGCTTTCACAAAAATTTTACATATTGAGATTCTTTATAAATATTAATCAACAAAGTGGATATAATGACAAAGTGGGTAAAGGTAAATACTAGAACAGCTAGAAAGTCTGGTAAGTTCAGAAAATGACATCACTATTTGGTAAAGCAGCCTTTAAAACCAGGAACACCTGTCTCATATTACCATATCCAAACTTTTAAAAGGCTATCTAGTCTCATGTATTGATTTATTGCCCGGCCCTAATGTGACCTTAGTCTCGCATTGCCAGACCTTCCTCAAAAGCGCTGCGGAGGAGGGTCTGGCTAGTACACACAGCAATTTGGGATGGGAGAAAAAACATGCTCTGGTTTATTGACATTTCTTTAAACCAATCAGAATCGTCATGGGCGGTGCTAAGTGCCGAGTGGAGCTACGGTTGCTCTGCAAATTAGCCTCGGGAAGGAACTTGTTTTTGGTGGCACGTGGACGTTCAAAGGTTGTTTTAGTCGCGAAAAAGAAAACTCAGATTGGACATTTAGCCTAGATAGCTGTCTGAGGAGCAGTTAACCATAGTCCTCATAAATCCACTGGACTTTAGAACACCAACACAGAAAGAGGAAGGTAACGGGCATCCAGCAGAAAAGACATATGGCAGAATTTCTAGAGCAATCCTGAATGTGGAAGGTCATGCATATAGACTAATGTGGCCCTAATCCTTTTCCGTACAGCTCAGCGCTGAATGCATCCTTGGCATCATCTATAAACGTCCCAGTGAGTAGGTGTGTGAGTGCTCAGCACCTGTCCGTTGTTAGTGGCAGCATGCTGGGCTGTACTGATGAAGATGGACACCGACAGCAGGGTGGAGAGCTCCTCTCTGGTGCTGAGCGTACTGGACAGACCTGAACATACATCCACCATCAATCAGATGCATAAATAACACATACAACTTTACAGCACTTCACATGAATGGTTGTAAGAAATGTGACATAGTTATGGTACATATTGAGAGGTCACTTTTGCATGCAGTTGTTAAGAATGGACCTGCACTATTTTGATGATTAATCGGTTTGAGTCACTAAAAAGTTATAATTCAAGCTTCTTAAATGTGAATATTTTCTAGTTTCTTCACTCCTCTATGACAGTAAAGTGAATATATTTGAGTTGTGGACAAAAACAAGGGGACATAATCTTGGGCTTTGATCCAACTTTTTTCTGTTTTCTGAAATGTTATAGACCAAAAAACTAATCACTTAATAAAGAAAATAGTCCACCGATTAATTGACTATCTAAATAATCATTAGTTGCAGCCCCTAAGAGTCCCAATCCAAAGTTTACATTTTCTTACATAGCACAGATGCTTAGTGGTCTTATAATAAATGCCTAAGATTTGTCTTGAAGATTTGTAAAAAAAAAAAAAAAAATCCCAGTTAAAAAAGGTTTTTTAATGTAAAGTATTAAAATATTAATAACTGACCAAATTTGGGGAGCTCTGCAAAGCCTTCCTGTGATATGTCTCTGATCCAGGCTTGGAGCTCCAGGTCTTCCTGCACGTCCTGGTCTGACCGGTAGAACAGGCTAACCATACCTGAGACAAAACTGAAGGAAGAGGTACAGTTACAGTAGCCTCGCAATGCCAGACCCTATTAGTTTTATTTATATAATTATTAGTCATTGTCATTAGTCGTCACTATAATTGCCACTGTTCATCATTAAACCCAGTATTGTAGTTTCCCTTGTGGAATTAATAAAGTATAAATTATTATTATTTAGAATCTCTCTACATTTAACTTTAGTATACCACAATACAACTAGGGTTGGGTATTGAAAACCTAAACCGGTAGGAATCGGACCGGATTAGAACGCAAATTTCGGTTCCTCATTTCGGTTCCACTTAATGTATCGACTGAAATATTTTTCTCTGTTGCACCCAAACGGATGTAAAAATATCACACTTTCTCTGTAGTCTAGCGTTATATAGCAACTATTAATGTAGGCTACTTTTAAAATGCCATATTTTCCCTCTGGGCTATGGTTAGCGTACCAACTCAACATTTACTGTATTTAGTTGTTACTTGTTAATAGTGTAACTGTTATTTATTGTTAAATGTTTACTTATTATATATTAAGTACTTTTTCCTCGGATCAGGGAGGCTCCAAAATCAAGGTTGCAGCTGTCGCCATGGCCCCGCTCCACGCTCTGCGATGCCATGTTCCTCCTGCTACACTCTGCTATGCAGACTACAAAGGACTACTAACAACTACTATTTTTTTTTTGGGATTGTAATTGCCACTTTTCATTCTAACCCCAACCGGCCCGTCAGACACCGCCTACCAAGAGCCTGGGTCTGACCGAGGTTTCTGCCTAAAAGGAAGTTTTTCCTCGCCACTGTCGCACTGTTGCTTGCTCTGGAGGACACTGTTGGGTCCTTGTGAATTCTGGAGTGTGGTCTAGACCTACTCTATCTGTAAAGTGTCTTGAGATAACTCTTGTTGTGAATTGATACTATAAATAAATTGAAATTGAATTGAAATTTAAAACTTTAATCTATTGTTAAATTGAAATAATAATAAAAAAAGCCTCTCTTTGATGTAATTTTTCAGTTTTTCAAAAATCGGTTTAGTTTTAAAAAGTACCGGTTAAGCATTGGAATCGTAAAAATTTAAACGATACCCAACCCTAAATGCAGCACAGCCGTGTTATATATATATATATATATATATATATATATATATATATATATATATATATACACATACATATACATATACACTCACCGGCCACTTTATTAGGTACCCCATGCTAGTAACGGGTTGGACCCCCTTTTGCCTTCAGAACTGCCTCAATTCTTCGTGGCATAGATTCAACAAGGTGCTGGAAGCATTCCTCAGGGAGTTTGGTCCATATTGACATGATGGCATCACACAGTTGCCGCAGATTTGTCAGCTGCACATCCATGATGATCTGGTGACTGTGGAGGCCATCTCATTGTCATGTTCAAGAAACCAGTCTGAGATGATTCCAGCTTTATGACATGGCGCATTATCCTGCCATCAGAAGTTGGATTTACATTGTGGTCCACATCCCAAAGATGCTCTATTGGATTGACCAATCTGGTGACATGGAGGCCATTTGATACACAGCAGGATGGACTCATTGTCATGTTCAAGAAACCAGTCTGAGATGATTCCAGCTTTATGACATGGCGCATTATCCTGCTGAAGTGGTAGCCATCAGCCCATCTGCCTCAAAGTTGGGTACATTGTGGTCATAAAGGGATGGACATGGTCAACCAACAATACATTTCAGGTAGGCTGTGGCGTTCACTGGATTGTCAATTCTACCAAGGGGCCCAAAGAGTGCCAAAAAATATTTCCCCATCACCATGACACCACCACCACCAGCCTGTTTGATACAAGGCAGGATGGATCCATGCTTTCATGTTGTAGACGCCAAATTCTGACACTACCATCCGAACGTCGCAGCAGAAATCGAGACTCATCAGACCAGGCAACGTTTGTCCAATCTTCTATTGTCCAATTTCGATGAGCTTGTGCAAATTGTAGCCTCAGTTTCATAAGTATTCCTATTTCTTCTGATCATGTTCTGATTAGGAAAGCCCACACCTGTAGTGCATGCTGAAAGGAGTGGCACCCGGTGTGGTCAAAAAATTTCTCTGCACTTAAGGTTCCTGCTGTAGCCCATCTGCCTCAAAGTTCGAGCTGGCGCCAAACTGTGCTGCTCAGAGATGCTTTCTGCCCACTGTGGCCTTGGTGCAGTGTGGAGAAAGTTGTGGTAACCATTGCAGCAATCCACCTCGGGGCTTTTTTATTGCCCTTCATGCAAAGACACATGAAAGCATGGAGTTTTGCGAACCTGAAGGACTCCAAGATGGGATAAATAAAATCCTCTGGTCTGATGAGACCAAGATAGAACTTTGGCATAATTCTAAAAGGCATGTGTGGAGAAAACCAGGCACTGAACCTGTCCAATACAGTCTCAACAGTGGCATGGTGGTGGCAGCATCATTTGGGGGTTTTTTCAGCTGCAGGGA
Organism: Etheostoma perlongum; assembly: GCA_026937815.1. NCBI lineage: Eukaryota > Metazoa > Chordata > Actinopteri > Perciformes > Percidae > Etheostoma > Etheostoma perlongum. Next base: position 11,646,390 of record CM049389.1, read on the forward strand.
CCACTGGTTCTCTGTCGAGGGAAAGATGAACCCTAGAGATGGTTGTGCGAAAACCTTTTGAGTGCTCTGGACCTCACTGGGTAGTTTACCTTCCAACAAGACAATGACCCTAAGCACACCGCTAAAATAACGCCTGAGTGGCTTCACAACAACTCTGTGGCTGTTCTTGAATGGCACCAAACCCAACTTAAACCCAATTGAACATCTCTGGAGACCAATGATCACCGTTTACCATCCAACCTGACAGAACTGGAGAGGATCTCAAGGAGGAATGGCAGAGGAACCCTGCAGGAGACTTGTTGTCTTTGACTCATGCTGTAAATCAAAAAGGGTGCTTCTACTAAACTGAACAAAGTTGCCTGAATACTTATGACCATGTGATTTGGTTTTTTTTTTTTAGAAATTGCAAAAATTTTAATTTCTGTTTTTTCTGCAGTTGGACAGGAAATAAAATGAAATTTTTTGGAAAAAGGTGGAAACAAGAGGTGAGTGAATACTTTGTTTTGGGATAAATAAAATCCTCTGGTCTGTATATATATATATATATATATATATATATATATATATATATATATATATATATATATATATTATATATATATATACCTGACAGAACTATATATATATATATATATATATGTATATATTTATATATACACACACAATATATATATATATACAATTTTATAATATATTATATATATATATATATATATATATATATAAAATTGTATATATATATATACAATCTTTTACTAGTATTTTTGATTTGGTTTGTTTACCTGATGCTGGGCACGCACGCCTCCATCATGCAAATCGTATATATATATATATATATATATATATATATATATATATATATATATATATATATATATATATACTATATATATATATATATATATATATATATATATAGTCTTTTACTATTCTCTGTTTCAGGGACATGCTGAAAGTATTTTTGATTCGGTTTGTTTACCTGACGCCTCCGTCATGCAAATAACCTACTGACGCAACAATGTATTCAGTTTAGTGTCCGAAATCTTGTTTGTTCGTTCCCTATATAGTTGACTATTTAAGAAACACTATATATGGAATAGCGAATGAGAGAACGGTTTGGAACACAGCTTGTTTTGTAGGATGGGCTACCTGTGTATGGCCTCCCACATCATTAGACTGTGTTCTCTGTAGAAGTAGTTCCTTAGCTGGGAAACTCCTCTGTCAGAGAAGTCATAGCGGGGCTGGAGGGACGGTAGGTCAGCTCCTTGTACTCCCTCTGAGCTAGAATCAGCAGGCCATCCCCACCTGTGGACACAACCTACACACCAACACGACTGCTATGATGAGCACCGACAATAATAACAGTCATCACATTGTTCAACACAGCACGTGTGTCTGTTTTTTTTGAAGATCGATAATGTGGCTGTGGTGAAGTGGAGAGCCTAGTGGCATTAACAGTCTCTGGAAAAAATGTTTCAAGCCCACATCCACTAACTTCCAAATCCCAAAAGTACTGTTTGTGAGTGACACACCCTTTTGAAGATGCCATTAGGGGAGATGAGCTGAGTGCGCCCCCGACAGTTGATCTCTAGAGTGTAGCGCAGATGAGGAGCCAGGAGCTGCAGGAGGGAAACACAAAAAACTGCTCAGGGTGCAACATACAGTAACTGTGTTACAAAAGTCTCAAATATTAGCACGAATAACTGAACTGTTACTAAATAAAGGTCTGGAAAGTCATTCAGGAGGGGTGGATTTACCTGTACTCTAATAGGTCACATGTTAAATGACAAACAGTGACAGGGTTGTTTTTATTCACTAGTTATTTACAGTGGCCTGTATTTTGACAAATTCGTTTTAGATTTTTGATAAGCCACCATCATGGACCTCAGCACTTCCTGCAGATGTTTCAAATGAAAAGCTTGCAGGTTAAAGGGATAAATTATGTCAATGACTCACTATAACTAAAAAAGCCCCAATGGTAGGAAAAGGTAAATACTTCCTGTCTCCTTAGTGCATTACAGATTATTTATCTTCACAGAGCAATTCAGTTACTACAGTCCCCTGAAAGACAGAGGGAGCACAATAAAAAGACATATGGGAGAGTGTCAGATCGAAAAGTATTCAGGAAGAAAAATATTTAAACTGAATATTGACGATAAAGTGAGTTAATATCAAGGATATTGCACATACATAAGAAATTGCAATCAACCATTTTTAAATACATAACCAATATGTGCAAAATCAGTTAAACGCCTCATCCACATTCCTGTTTGCAATTCCTCAATTAGTGATGTCACAGATTGAGAAGTCCAGTTTTCATATGTGCTGCCCATTGGTGCTGCCTGAACAAGCATAGCTAGTGTTTCAGACAGAGGAGCTGCAGCAATGGGCAGTATGAGAAACATAAAAAGTTTTTTGAACATCAAAGCATGTGTACCTATTCTAGTAGACCCCAGAAGTACCATCATGATGCAGAGAAAAAGTATAATAGGGGCTCTTTAATATTTGTTGCTAACGTTAGGTATTTACCAAGGGTGTAAGCTTCTCCTCTCTAAGTGTAGCTCATACGGCGTCATTAAGATGCTACTAAGCCATCGCCCTCCATTAGCATTACATTGACTGCCATTCATTTTGGCGCCACTTTGACAGCAAATAACTTTACATCTGAAGCGTTTCAAGACTCTATTTGTCCGTTGTTTGTTTGTAAAGAAAGACGACAATGTATAAAAGGTTCCATTACCTTGTAGCTCACATTGTGGTGTGCTGTTACAGATGTTTTTGTAAAAATAGGCTAATGATTGTGTCATAATCACATGACTTACTGTCGCACAGTAGAGGAATCACCGTATAGTACAGGGTAAGCTTGCAGACAGTTTGGACTTACATTAGCTGTTTAGGTTTAATTTATAATGTTAACTAGCATGTTAGTTAGCAGTAATTAGCCTGTGCCTATGTTATCTCCTTACATATACCTACGCTGTCCGTCTCTGCAAGATTGGGAATGATTGAGATTTCTCTTGCACAGCTACCAGAAGACTTACAACTTTCAGACAGGTTGCTCACATCACATCTACGTCGTCAAGCTCGGTTTGAGGCTGCACAGTAACGCTCAGCCATCACCGGAAAAGTGCTTCTAATATCCTTCACTGGTCTCTGTCCAGAACAACGGGATCTGTTGGTCCATTTCTTTAAATGTCTATGGTGTTTACACAGCTAAAAGCCACATTATGAAAATTAGTTTTGTTAAGGCATTAGCAAACGTTACCTTATCTGTGTTGCCAGATCTCCATGGTTTGTTGCAGAGACAGAAACAGGTCTCAGACATGGCTTAAATATTTAAAAAAAAAATATATATATATAGCTCTGAATAATATGGCTCACCTTATATATAGGGTGCACAGCAGGCAGCTGTCTCAGAGTAGCTACACAAAACACCTCTACCACCAGATGAGTCCTGAGCAGGTGAGACAGCAGCTGGAACACCTGGAACTCAGCGTGACGCACCCACATCTTGGCCAATAGCCAGGCCAGGGGCGGGTCTCTGGGTAGGAATATGGGCGTGTCCAGGCCTGGAGTCTGGTCAAGCTGAAGACAAGGAGAGGAAACTATTACAGTCCTGTTCCACTGCATAAAAGGAAACCTGATCTGGGCACTCTCCAATGCATAATGCAATTTAAAGAGAATTACACACAATAAAAACAGAATAAATAACATTGCACAGACAAAAAAACAAACCTTTGACAGCTTTCTTAAATTGTATAAAAGAAAATAAAAAGAAATCCATTCCATATGACTGGACCTCTGCATTTCAGACCAAAATTATGTTGACATGATTATTAGTGTAGTACCCGCAACATAGGATTTTATGTGCTTTATAAGTGTGAATGATATACCTGTATAGCAATCGGTATGAGTCCGTTATCTGGATGTTGGTAGAGGAGACAGAGTGGAGCAGCGATGTACTGAGGTTTACCCCTAATTGTGTTGGAGGGAATCCCATCCAAGATGGCGTAGTCTAACAGGTAGATATTCCCTGCCTGGACAGGTAATAAGCAGAATGAAATGATTGACCAGGTTCAAGACATACAGTAAGTGACACAATTCTGCAGTTTATGGTGTCACATTAAACCCGGTCTAGATGAGAAACAGATGTAGAGCATATGTCCACCTTAAGCTCTTTGTCCAGGTTGGTCTTGGGAGCCATGGAGCTCTGCACCATGTCTGCTACCACAGGGAAGTTCTCAGGCAGCTTCTTGCACCTTTTGATCATCCTTGGGTTAGAGCCATTCATACACTGGTAGCCAAAGAAGGAGTCCTCCTTCCAGTGCTCCATACAGTACTCTGAGTCAAACACACACACATGCTGGGTGAGTGAATACATCTGGTGAGTAAATGTTTATAGAAAGGCGAAGTCCATCCGCTGCCGATGGAACCCATGGGACATTATTTTGGAAAAATATGTCTGGGAGTGAAAGGGGAGAGATGATAAATGTTTTGATCCCATTTGAATTGAGCCATGAATTACACATATGAAGTCCATCAATTTAAAAGATAATTTTGCAAGTGAAGAAAGTCAGTTTGTCCCAGGTTTGTCACCACTTAGTTGTGTGAAACCACTCAGCGAACTAAACCTCTTGTCTCGCACAAATTACTGTGTAGGCATTCCATATCTTCCATATAATTAATGTGTTCATTACAGGACTATGTATTAGTGTAGTGTTTCTCAAATGGGGTACATGTACACCTAGGGGTACTTTGGAGTACTGCAGGGGGTATGTGAGATATTTCATTATTCCATGAAAAATTATACTATAATAATAAAATATTTTAGTCATGGAATTTAAACATTTGAAGTAGCATTTGAGTGTCGTTCAGTTGCAAAGTTGTTGTTTCGTAAATCAGATAGTGGGGGTACATCGCTCTGATGTAACTCTTTATATAGACTTTTTTTTCTACCAAAAAAGGCTTTGGGTTTTTTTTTGGCTCAGAGAATATTCCCCCAGGGGGTACATTATTAAAAAAAATATGAGAACCACTAGTGTATATCAAACATTACACATTTCTCGTGTATTAGAAATGTAGTGTCTAACCGAAAACTGCCCAGCCATTAGTTTTTCGTCATTTTTCTCATCAGGTTTTGGGTGGAGTATATAGAGTGTATTTACACACCAGCTATGGGACTTCGCAGCTTCCAGAAGATCCGTTTGAAATCATCCAGGTCATTCCAGGATTTCCCAAACCGGATGGCCATCTTCTTCAGAGACAACTCCAGCAAGCTGATGAGAAGAGAGAGGGCATTGGGATAGACTGCACATTGTAGAAGCTCAACTCTCATCTGGGGAGCAACAATCTTTATGAGGACCAATTTCATTTTATACCCTCGTGGTGAGGACATGCCTGCATTGTAAGGACAATGCCCTCAGTACATTAAAAGATAGTTTGAAGGTTTAAACTTGGTTTTAAATTCAAGCTTAAAATTATGTTTAGGTAAGGGTAAGGTATGCATTTAATTATGATGGTAAACGTTAAGGCCCTGACACAGCCAGCCGACGGCCGGGGACTAGTGGCCATGACGTCCGTAACATTAAGTTGTTACATTTAACTAATTTAGAGGCTGACCGGCTGCTTAGAAAGCTAGCTTGCGTACTATTGCTAGGTGACTAATTGTTTAGCGGTGCATAGAGAGAGGGCTATTACAGTTTTTATATTAAATATCTCTGAGTAGAATATTAGTTTTTTTTACTTTTTTTGTAATGTGTGGGTATGAAGAGATCTTTTAAAATACATGTTATAGTTGGAATAAAGTATGTATAGTAAGTACAGTAATCTTGTTGTAGACCATCTTATGGACATAATGTCCCAAAAAATGGTTATTCCAATCGTTTGTACCTGTGTTTTTTAAAAGGAACATCATTGTTGACAGCCCTTATATGTGTATTGGATAGATCAGATGAGATGAAAAATGGAAGGAGTCTTGTGTATGCCTTTCCTCACTCTTGTTTTCAAGCCAAAATAAGGGTGCTTGGGATACACCACACAAACTAGGCCGACAGTTATCGTCAGCCCAACTAGGACTGACAGCCAACGGTCAACTTGGTGCTTGGTGTGTCAGGGCCTTTAGGGTTAGAGGCTTTAGGGTTAGAGGCTAGCAAATGAATTGTCAGTGCGGGATCCTCACAAGTGTTGAAAAACAAACGTAAGTGTGTGCGTGTATATGTATGTGCGCAGCACCTACGCATAGTGTAATGAATGTTCAAAGTCGCTCCTCTTCTCATTGTCAAAGCGGGCGTCTTGGGGTAAATCTGCTTCTGTTTTAGCGTCGATACATCTGGGGATCCCTGGAGCCCATGTTGCCCATCTGAATGACAGAAGCACACAGCAAGATACAAATATTAATACATACAACTCACATCCAGTATGGAGAGTAAATCTTTGTGTTGTGTGTGTTTGACCTGTAAGTGGTCTGTCTCTCCTGCAGCTCTGTCTTCCTGTGTGCCAGCAGCTGAGGTAAGGAGTCGTCCCTCAGTGTCTTTGCTACACAGGCAGGAAAGGAAGGGAGACAGGAAAGTGCACCTTAAGCAACATTTCAGTTTTACAGGGACTTATGACCACTGACCCCCCACCCCCAAAAAAATCTATTTATTCTCCCACAACAAGGGCATCTTCTATTTTTACATTTTCACCGTGATTGGTACTTTTCTAGTTTTGGCTGGGGTTATGCATGGATGTATTACATTAATTATCAGGACCACAGGAATCGTGCTCAGCCTTGCAGCCAATTTTTGTCCAGTTGCTATGTGGTATTGCTACAAAAAAATGTGGATGGATCCCAAACCCTAAATGCTAATAAGCCTGTCTCAAACAAAACCAAGTATTTAAGTAGCCTAGCATTAGCCATATACTGTAGTCCCCACAGTTTATGGGCCACATTAGCACCATCTTTCCCTAACCTTACCCATACTGTAGCTACGATGGACATTACAAAACTTTGTCCCGCCTTTGTTCTAAATAAAAATTTCACGCTAAAATGGATACTAACTGTGCACTGCTCCTCTGAGTCCACTACACTAATTTATCCATCTCAGCACAGGCTGGTTCATAACAGTTGGACAAAGGATTATAAAACAGCAGAATGAATGATCAGTCCACACATCAGGATTTGCATGTCACTGTGTCAAAATAAAAAATAAAACCCAATGTTTGATCCTTGGCTGTCAAAAGAAATTTTAAGGGCACTCTGCAATGTAACCATTGCAATGTAAGAGCTACTGCCCTGGATAACTAGTCGGCTACAGACCACCTCCCATCTCCACGGGATCCTTTTGGAGTTGGTTGCCTTCAACGGTACCAATACAGCTGACCATCAGGGACCATGGATGGATTCCGAATGCTTTGAATCTTACCCACCTGTTCCCTCTCTAATCTCCACCTTGACATCTCCTATGAGCCAGCGGTAACAAGGGAAAGTCAGCACTTTGTCTCCACCTGGAAGCTCCACTGTGACGTAGCGACAGAACCAGTTATCTTCCAACCAGTACTTCTGTTTCTGCAGTCTGACCAGCAGCAGGGAGCCTAAATGTGAAGGACTGGTTACCTTGTACTGATCCACCTGACGGAGATGGAGGAGAAATAATTAAATCACACCTTCGATCACTTTTTAAACTATAGATATCAGTATTGGAAAAGCCTCCGATATCACCTAAAATGCTGGTATCGGTGGTACTCAAGTACTTAAGTTTATGCACCAATCTGATACCACGTAATTTAGCCCAGAAGAAAATCTAATTTAAAGTAGTCTATGATCTAATTTAAACACACATCAGTATGCTTATTATTCACACTCACTGCTCCGCGACAGAAGTCCAGTCCAGGGTTGTCTAGCAGGGTGCGCTCACTCTCTCCTTTCTCCCCCACCAGGGTCACAAAGATGTAGTTGTTAGTGCCTGAATACTCTGATGTTCCAGTTGCTACTGTTACAGTGTAGACTTCCATCTAAGGACATAAACACATAACAGCATGTTGATAACCAATAGTTCAACTGACAACATGTGGGTGCTTGCAGGCTACTACAGATGGACTGAAGCTTTCGACCTCGGAAGATGGCGACGCACCAAGAGCCACGTTCTCTCCGATGTTTCTGCCTGTTTAAAGGAAGTTTTTCCTCTGCCACTTACTGTATATACCGAATGCTTGCTCTTGGGGGGAATTGTTGGGTCTCTGTAAATTATGGAGTGTGGTCTAGACCTACTATATATCTGTAAAGTGTCCTGAGATAACTTATGTTGTGATTTGACACTATCAATAACATTTAATTGAGCTCCTGTATTGCTGCTCCAGAAGCATTGTGTTAAAGCGTTTGGAATCTGAACAAAAAAGTTGATAACACAATGGCTTGAGTTGTAAAACGTGAAGGTGCTTTTTTCTTTTTTTTTTTTTTAAAAAGTAGTTAAACAATGCAGGCCATCTACAGCATAAACATAAGAAATAAAACAAAAAACATATTTTTATCATCGCAAGGTTTTCACTAGCAAAGTTTCACATAACCTGTCTGGATTGACTGAACCCATGCTTAGGTGGCCAGTGGCTTATATATGTTAACCCCCTCCCACTAGACCAAACAACTCTTAAATGCATAAATTATCTCTCAATTATGTTACCATAACATTGGGTGTTATGGGTGTTGACAAAAATCTGTTCTCAAGTCGGACAGTTTCCAGCCGTTTCCAGAAGCCTTCAGGCTGAGCAGAAAGTGACAGAAACACTGTGGTCTGATTCCCATTTAAAAATTTTTTTATCAGACCCATATATCAACTTGTACAAGTCTCTAGTTGTTTTAATTATGACAGAGTAGCTCGCAAAATGCTTTACATAAGATCTGTTGCCGATTGTAATTTGTATGTGATCCATGATCTGAACAGATTTAGTCTCTCTGACTTCGAAATGGCACTATCAGACACACAACATGTGTTCTGTACAGAATAAGCCTTTAAATCAGACAAATGGCAGTTAAAACCCTTTCAATTCAAAATCAATAAAAACTTTATACAAAATGTCATCATGTTGAGTTGATTACGAACCAATCAGCTGAGAGGCCGACGTTTCCCAGCATGCTCTGGGTCCGCCTGGGTCTTGCAGTCGGTGAAAAGCTTCAACTCAAACCTACAGTACCCAGCAATACTGCATGAAGTGGATAACTTCTGGACAAGTGGCTTTACCTACACCTAACCCCCTTAACCCTACAAAGCTGGTTATCAACTGACTCTCTGGCTTTACCGAGATCAACACGTCAACAGAGCAGCATTAGTAGTTAGATAAGATGATCATGGTGATAGCTCTGAGGAAGCCCACGTATTTTTACAGTAAAATTTGCACTTATGTTTACAAATTAGAAGATTTCATAAACATTTACATTTTCCAGAAGGTCTTAGGAATCAAAGTGTTCCTCAAAATTGAATCATCTGTAGGTGTTACATATTGTGTGTGAGCGCACTGACACGCTGACATGAGTGTCTTTCCATAGTAATAATTTGAATATCATTTTGAAAGTAAGCAAATGTTTAGACCCACACTGATGCAAATGAGTGAATAATGCAAAAGATATGTGGTCTGAAATACACAGAACTGTTGCATGATGTGACTTGCGGTTGAGATGTCTATCTACAATAATAACATTATTTTAGCACAAACAGTAGCTAAAAGTATGTTGCAGTTAGGTAAGTTACATTTATTTTATAAATTAGGCTTGGATGGATACATGGAACATGGATACATGGTTCACTTTGATGTTCTCATTCTTCTCTAAGCCCTGAGTACGGAGGAAATAATACTGATGGTGGATATATTTTTAGTATTGACAAACTAAGCAAACGTTTAATTTTGATTTGTCTCTGTAACATATTTACAGAGGCTTTTTTGGCCTTTATTTTTGATAGGACAGTTGACAACATGAAAGGAGGGGGGGGGGGATGACAGGCAGCAAAGGGCCGCATGTTGTAGTAAACCTTTATATATGGGCACCCTCTCTACCAACTGAGCTATCTGGGCTAGCCCCACGCAAACACAAAATAACATTTGTGCACAGATTAATAAATTGTAAAGGCAAAAAATGAAGTCAAGATGCGTTCATGGGAACAATAAGACTTCTGATACTAGCTTCTGACTTTCAAAATAAAAGCAGTAGTGGGTTGGTGTTAATGTAGTCTCGCTTAGCCAGACCCCTTCAAAGCACGCTGAAGGAAAGTCTGGTAACTCCACATTGCATTTGGGGATGGGGGGGAAAATGTGTTCTAGTTTATTGGCATTCCATTAAACCAATCAGAATTGTCATGGGCGGCTCTAAACTCCGCACAGAGCCGCGGAAAAATAGTTTTAGATTTATATAATATAAATAAATATAGATATGTATAAAATATTATAACAGATATATTATAACATGTCCTCTTCTCTATGGTGCATTTAAATTGTTTAGACAATAAAGCAGGGCATGCTTTTGGGGCGTGGCTATATCCGACCTGTCAATCAGGACAGATGCTTAGCAATGCTAACAGTGGCACTGTGTCCATTAAATTGCCATGAACTTCTTTTTGGGTGTGTGTCTGTTTTCATCCTAAACTTAGACCCTCTCACTTTCACTTCATCAAAAGGTTGTTGGAACATTTTAGTTGCCTAAAATGTATTGTTCAGCATTCTGCCATCCAAACTATTTACTATATTCGCTTTAGCTGGTAATTTAAGGGAAAGTTGGCCTTATTTCAACATGTACTGCAGTACATGCAGATGAATGGCACCAGTTTGCGCCTGCCCGCCGGTAAAAGTCCACTGGATGCCTAACTTCCGAAGGGTTGATAGTTGGCAACATTGCCTCTTTAGCGTTTACCTTGGCACAGCGCCATTGCAACCATAAACCACGCTAGCTTGGCCGCGTCATCCTTCCAAGCTCTACCTTCTCGTCAAAAATGGTCACACAAAAAAACAAGTTGGCGATAGCCGTATCCCCAAATTTTGAGGATTTAAAACGGCAGTCCACAAACCAAGGGGTGATGTCAATATTTTTACAGTTTATGGTTACAGCCAAAACTGGAATCCTCCAATCTGCCCACTGCTAAAAAATATTCACTCAGAAATCTTTATTTGTTCCCAGGTTTTAGGCTCAGACTAACACCTTTAAGTCTATTATTCAAATTTTATAATCAAACTGGAGCTTTAAACCCAGGCATGACCATGCACTGCGTGCTGTTTGGGCAGTGTGTTTGCATTTTCCAGGAGCAGTGCGTGCGAGTGTGCGTGCATGTGTGTACACTGTATTAGCCCACAGTGTAAACACAGCTGGTTGCCTGCAGATACAAAAGCCCTAATACTAGGATCATATTCAGCACGAGGACATTGATATGGCTGTTAGGCATACTAGGATTTATGATGTGTTATTTGTAAGCCACTTAAGTGTTAACGGTGCAGCCTGATATCCAGACTATTAATGATTTTAAGCCGTTGACTATTAAGTGTCTTAGCGGCTACTTATGTTCCATTGCTGCATGCAATAATATAGATAAATATTTATACTGCAAACTAGATTTCCACATATGTGCAGGAGTAAAGAAGTGTATGAACAACGGGATGTAAGTAGTGTATGGTAAATGTGTGTATGTGGAAACTTGGAATCAAAATAAGCTTTCATGGTGGGATAGCATAAACAGAACATTAAATCCATGAGGGACCTGAATAAAATCGCCTTCTGATCTTGGAACGTCAAACCGGACACTAGACTTGTGGTTCAACATTTAAACATGAATGGTACACCTGCAAACATGCTGGCACTCTGTTGTTATCCATCAAGGACAATATATAGAAAATTATTTTCACTGTTTTTGTGGCACCACTTATTAGTCCGTGCCAATTACACAATTAAATACTGCATTGCATTATGCAGTTGTATATGAGCACAATGTAAACAAAAAAAAAAAACAACAACAAAGATTTTGACACAAGCCCCTTCTGCAAAACAGGGCCACACCATTGGTTAATAATGTGGAACACAAATAGTGTAATTTCCCTGTCAAACATGCAATGAATCATATTTCCAATACCAACTGACGCACAGGAATTTTGAGGGCCCATGGAGGTCCAAGGCCCTGGGGTAAATATTTTATAGTAGTTGTACCCTATTTTGTGTGTACAAAGTACAAATATTTTATTTTGTTTGTTACTGTACTTTTATTCCACTACATATCCACTAAGCATCTCCCTTACTTGTACAAAATAAAATCAGCACAAATTTGTGAGACTGCGACAAAGTAGTGAAACATTGCTCCTAGCTTGCAAGTTAATGCACGCGCCATTCAAATGTTGGTGATGTAATGCCTGTTCGTTGCAAATTGCCAATACCATAGGCCTCAAATAAGGATGGGGAAGAGGAAGCATAATAATGGAAGTCCCTGCTGCAGGCGCTGCCGCCAGTGGAACAGACGAGGGCTGATAAAGATAACGTTACACACACAAATGTTTGCATATGTTGGAATGAAAGATCCTTCCTCATGCAAAAATGAAAATTCTGTTTCTGCTTTTCTCTTTGTTGAACGCTCAAAATATGCAGTGTTTGGTCCTTTAACTTGAGGGAATTTTGCATGGAAAGTCATGGGAAAGACTTTGAAATTGATGTTTAACAAGGAGTGGAAACCCTAATATTATGCTTTATTACTATAAGGAAGTCACAATAAAGTTTAGAACCAAAATATAAAAGAAGAATCTGAGAAATATCAGATACTTTAAGACTTTTACTCCACTAATATTGTAAAAGCTGACTAGACATAAGATCCTTTTTGGAAGTAGAGCATGTATTAGTAGCGCTTTCAACTTTAAACAAGGCCGATGGTAATATTCCAAAGTAGATGAGATCCATCATATTGCTGGGAAATATTTCAGAAACTAAAATCTTTGGTACAGAGTAAATATCACGGAGATCTCCCTGCATCACAGACAACTTGGCAGTTGAATGGAGATCTAAGACAGGACAGGCCACAGAATGTCGACCCCGGTCCTTTGACCCAGTAGCTGCAACAGAAGTCGATGAAGAGCAGAGATATGGAGGGGAGCTGTGCCTACGGCTATACACTGTCCCCTGTCATCAAGGCTACACTGCTACTCCTCTTCTAACTAGGGCTGTCCAATATATCATATATATGTGTTTCCTTTTCAGAAGATTTGTATGGATTTTATAGAGTTAAACCAGCAATTAGTGATGTTCACTAATGAGTACTGATTGATAAACGAACAGATAATGCTTCTCAGAGTTCTGTTTTGTGCCACACAGTGCCTCAACAACTACCACCATTACAGGTTTGTGGCCTGGCTACAGTTCTCAGCCTCGATGTGGCCTCAGCATCTGGAGATGTACTGGGCCAAACCAAAGAGGTCAGCAGCAATGTCCACCTGCCTGAACCTGTGCCTTGATGTACGTTCTGTGATGAACTGATGACGTTAAAATAAAAAGGCTTCGGAGGGGTCAGCCATATGATCCCGAGGCCTGCTTACAACGATACTCCATCCTATCTGGAGGTACGGACCAACGGCCAGCAGACGGACTGAGAAGGAGAGGAGGGGGAGCAGCAGACGATCCTGATCTGACACTTCTGTACCACACAGATTCACATTTTCAGAATACACATATACTATTGGTAAATTTACAACTGTTTTTACTGGGGTTGAGATTTTGTATCCAAGACAACAGAAGCTGTTTTGCAAATATGTATAATTCATCTGTTCCTGTCTTACAGGTTTACGAACAACTGGCGTTGAGATCATTAAATTGTTGATGTGTGGTGCAAATATAAATGGCATTATGTTAATCTACAGACATTTTGAATCTATATCATTGTATTTTTGAGGATGCAAAGAGTTTTAAAAGTGGGGGTATGTTAGAAAAATTCCGTTACATACTGTACATACTTTTTCTCTGATCAGTGATAAAACTGTTTGCATTATTACAGGACAGAACAATGTCACTGCTGTTATCCGGTATTTGGGAGCCACTATCTTGTCCTTGTCTGGATCACGGTGTGACGCTGGGAAAATAACAGGCGCCCCTGGCCTGTGTGAGACAACATTACTGCTTTATTGTGACTGTGTGATTTATCTCATTCTGCATTGTATTACAAGAACTGATGTAGAAAGCTTTTTGGGCAGTAATTTTTCTGTACTGATGCTGTGAGTACTGTAAAACGGATTCTACTTGCAAGTAAACACATTTTATTATAACTCAATAGGTTCCTGTCTATTCTTGATAATGAAATTATTCTAACAGAAGTATAAACATGTACCATTCCATCCCTATATATATGGTATATATATTCCATATACCATCCCTATTGGTTTGTATGCAATCCATCGCATCTGCACATGACACAAATCACATCACACTCCAGCAAAGACATAGCAGACATATGTCCGTGGCAGAGACTCAAGAGAATTTGAGAGAAATGTTCTAACCAAGCCCCGGCGAGGAGGTTGGTAGCCAGGAAGTCCAGCCAACCCTTCTACATCCCTGGCCGGTATCTGGAAGAATTTTTCGAAATTGTTGGATGCCAAAGCAACTCCTTTCGAATGTGCGGCAAGCTCTGCGCACCAAAGTAAAAAAGCAAATTGTTTCCAAAACTCGCCGTCAAATTTGAAAGAGCATATCGATTTTGATATTGATTTATCCCATACATTACATTTATGTTTACACTTCAAGTAGTTTTGAAATCAGTACTTTCTCTTGAGTAAAAAACTTGAGTTGATAGGTAGAAGTATAGATACTAAGTAAAAAAAAACTGAGTATTGAATGTGAATACTTTTGACACATCTATGTCAGCCAAGTACAGATGGTGAGAGCAAACACAGCCACAGGTTCCTACACTTCAGCATAGATGGCAAAAGTACTCACTTTCCATACTTAAATAGAAGTACAGATACTTGTGTTAAAAAATACTCTGGTAAAAGTGGAAGTACTGATTGAACTTCTTTACTCAAATAAAAGTAACAAAGTACAAGCTTGGAAATTTACTTAAAGTATAAAAGTAAAAGTAGCCTTGTGAATGACAACCATTTTTTAATGCAAAGCTACCTGGACCGCACACATGTTACTAGAGAGCACGCTGAGGAACTTCAGTGGACATGAAGAACACTCTCTTTATATAGGAATGGCAACATTTTAAATGGATGTCTGCCAATAGGCCTAAAACATAACATATATGATTATTATGACAGAAACTGGGACTCCAGGTTAATAAGATTCTGACTCATTAGCAAGATATGAATTCAGTTGTGATTCAGTTGTGAATTAATGCAGAATGCTGAATCTGTTGAGTTGCGTCAAATGCAACGTACAGTAGATATATTCCCATCTATTTAGATTGTATTGATGACGTAAACAATAATAACGATAACTCCAGTGAAATACTTTGAAAGTGGAGGACTAGATTAGGACTGTATTAAAGCTGATTCTGGTTTCCAACTTCGCCCCAGGTGTGTCTGTTAAAACAGCTAGAGAGAAGTTGTCGCCGTCTAAGTTTCCATCCACTTGTCAATTGAATTACAGTATCTGAAGTTGGTGAACAGGTGAAGAACACACCAAAACCACTAGCTAACTTACTTTAAATGTGCAAGAACTATAGACCAATTACAGGCTTAAGTGAACTGACAACATGAGTTATATGACTTACAGTTCTCAAAGAGCTGATTATCCTCCGGACAGCTTGTCTCTTTATCTTTTCTCTCACTTTTTTCTCCGTGTGGCGCGCGCACCCGCTCGCGGTGTTAGCGCGTGTCCGCGCTATTTTCCGACATAACAACCTCTTGTACAAAACTAAAGTAACGAGCCAATTTTGTAAAATGTAAGGAGTAGAAAGTACCGATATTTGTGTTAAAATGTAAGGAGTATAAGTAAAAAGTCGCCACAAAAAATAAATAGTAAAGTAAAGTAAAAATATCTGAAAAATCTACTTGAGTACAGTAACGTGTTACTATTTGTACTTCGTTACTTCCCATCTCTGCACTTCAGTGTCAGATGTTCCAGTAAACTCACCAGTCCGTCCAGTAACATTGCTGAGTTACATCGGTGAAATCACTTTTATCAGCATCTTAACACTAAAATTATGGATAGTTCTACATGGCTGACAAGACAACATGTGCCAAGAATATTAGGCTTTAAAAAACAATTGTCATATCTTTCACATATAAGAGTAAAGAGCATATTTGAAAACATGGAAACAGATGTAGCTTTTGTGGGGTGTAAGAACCCAAGTAAAAAAAAAAAACACTCACCTTAATGCAGAATTGTGTTCACAGTTGAGTATCAGATTCCAAAGAAGAGGAGGGTCGACTTCTTTTTCTCAAGATGTCCTCTGGCTCAGTTTGTATTCTGTCACGTTTCTCTTTTTTCCTTTAACAGTATCCTAGTTCTTCTCTTTTTCTCTTTTTAAAGTATTCACAGATCAACAGTTATCTGGTTAGCATGGCATTTCTAAATGAAAGAAATCCTGCTCTGATTCTCTGGTTGAATCTTTCCAGCAGTTTGTTTCTTTAACACACTCACTCCCACTCACTTTGACTCTCACTGACTGACTCTCCCTCTTCTGCTCTTCTCAGTCAGTCCTTTGTGTTCTAACCTTGCAGGGAGGGAGAGAAATTTGCAAAAGGAAGTTGGGTCAATATCTGGGCTGCACAGATGGATCTGTGAGATAGCACTCATGTTACACTTCAACATACCAGCAGCGGGTGAAAAAGTTTTCAAAGAGGTACATAAAGTAGTACACCAACTTTAAGTAATGGCAGAATTCTGGCTGAAGTCTTTGATAGTAAAAGTTAAAGAAACTGTCTTTTAACCAAACCTACATTAGGCCAAAGTGGACAAAGGGAGAACTGGTTTGGCAATAAATCAATGTCTGTACTTATACTTTAAATATCTTTCAGTGCGTTGACCTATTAATTTCACATTGGTGCATGCTCACCACGTATATTTGAGTTTGTCCATTTCAGGTAAGTTTTATTCTGCTTTCCAACTAAACACTAATAAGACAATATCACTGACAAGCCACTAACACGGTGAAAAGCTGTATGCTTTCCCCTTGGCCACACACCTTTATGCTTTCTGGTGACAACGCTCTACCCAGTGATCAAATACAAAACTGCATATGCATTGTTGTCCCCAACGTGGTATATTAACAAAACGCAAACCTACAAAATGTCGAGGAGCTATCAAACAAGGGCCATGAGATGTAGCCATTGTAGTACAGATACATGTAGCGTGGAACCAAAGCACGAGTTCTGCCTGCCCAGACACTTGTAGCTGTACGTCATTAGCGACATGTGCTGAGGTTATCCCAGTGATTCCCAAACCTTTATTCTGCAGAGACCCCCATTTAAAATAATTTTTTGTTAGTTGTAAATTTGGTGTAGCTTCATCGTCTGCTTTACATTTATCTGGCAGTCTTTTCCGAACTTGTCCAGACTTTGGTAGCAGTGCAGCAGAACCATGCATCTGCAGCGAGTCAGTCAAGCTATTTCGAGGACAAAAAAAAAAATAAAGTAAAAACTGGCAAAGTGGCCTATGGGTGTGTCGCCGTTGCTCAAATGTTGTAGGAGATGTGGATTGAAACACATCCAACATGCTGATGCACATTCAAAGGCCTCACTCAGATGTGCCCATAACCAGGATGATAAATGTTTGTTTAAATACAGCCAAGGTGAAGCTAATTCAAACACTGCGCCTAATGCAAAAGTTTTTTTAGTAAAATTCTATGTATTTTACATTTTCAATTTTATAGCGTTAAAGATCCTTTTAGTTTTAAAGCCTGTGACCTGCTGCCTTTTGAAAGTGTTTGTTCAGTGTTTGAAATGTTCCTTATTTTTATAATAAAAATAGTTGACCAACGTTTCTACTGTCTGTTTAAAATAAACAGTTATTTCATATATTTTGACAACAAAAGCTTCTACACAAAAAATTGCTAATCTTTTTGATAGCAGGTTGAAATACAGAACAGAATATCTTCAAAAGATCTTCCCATTGTTCTTAAAACATCTGATAAAATGAGAAGTCTGATGGGTTACGTAACATTATCTTATCCTCCTGATGATAATGTAACCAGCCCTGACACAGCTGTGTTGTAACCCAAAACACTGTGTTCAGGTCTGTGGGAATTTTGTGAACATTCTGTTGACAGTTAAGTCGCAAGTATGACCATACTGTACAAATTGTACTGTTTGCTTTCTATTGTCATGATTTATATCATGTGTTTATGTGTAAAACAAACCAGAAATGTATTTGGTTTGGTTAGGTTCATAAAGGAGATTCTTTTTGATGGATGCTGCTAGTGAGGGGAGACAGAAATGGGAATAATGTACTCTCTTTTCATATAATTTGTTAAAAGCCTGGAGGTAGTGATTTGAATAAGTTAAAGTTGGGGGATCATATTTTGGCTGAGACCTGGATTGAAGAATATTGCTTAAGACTAAAATAAGGAGATACAATCTTGCACATCTTTTTCTGTAGATAATTAGATAAGTTCCTCAACTATAGGAAGCTTTGTTAAACCATCAGACAGATGACTACTATTGTAACTAGAAGTTTGAGTGCCAGGACAAAAGGTATGTCAGATTAGGGTTGGTTAAATTGTTAAAACGTCCTGTGCCATCCAGCTCTTAATATCTGAAAGACAGAAGCAGATTGGGGCTACAATAGCAGTGTATGTCAGGCTTTAGGGGTTAAAGAGCTCTATATCATCAGCATAGAGGCACACATTTTCCAGTCCATGAGATGTCTACTCCAGTGGCAGCATATATCGGGAATAGAGATCAAGACTGTACCAAAAACTAATCCCTGGGGGACACCATAGGTGAGAACGCAAGTGTGAAAAAGAGCCCTCTGATTACAAACCTGTGTTTCCAGTCTATTTACAGAAACAAAATAATGTTTAAGCGTATCAAAAATGATACAAACACTTCTCCAACGCCACAAACATAACATCCAATCTGACCGAGCATCTGCAAAGGCAAAATGCTAACACAAAGCTAGTTGCTAAACACGACCCATACCCTGAGTAATGCTGACGCTGATGAAAAGAGCATGTTGCCAACACCAGCCAAACAGCCAAGACTTGATTTTCAAAAAGCAGAAAAGCAAAGCAGAGAAAAAATAGAACAAAGAGTGGGTGGGAAATGAGCAGTGCATGTCACCTATCTTTTTTACCAAAGTTGCTGCTGCCGGAAACTCCGCTGATTGTCCTCATTTTTGGCCAGATGTCCTGCACTTTTGGCTTTCTTTTTGTTTATGTTGATGTTCATTGATGAACAGTAACCCCGAGCGTTATCTCCTATCCAGCAGTGTTTGCTCCTGTTGGCAGACCTTCCTTTGCAGTGCTGTGGAGATACAGTAAGTCTGGCAATGCGAGATTAGGGGAGAGAAGGTGTCAGTGGATAGGGACAGTATTAGTTAAAGATCCCCAGACATTTCATTATCTCATAATCACAACTTAATATATCCTAATATTTCCAAGGTGTTCATATTTATTCTTTGTATGTGTAAATATTCTCATTATTACCGCCTTTCTTTTCTTATTGGTCATTCTTGCTAATGCACAAAGAAGTACAGAGGCCTGTTGCCTGGAGATAAGGAGACATTCAAATCCAAATCATGAGGAAAAACAATGAGATGGTGGTTGTTTCAGGAAAAAAGGAAGGGGATTTTTGAGTACTGTTGATGCACACTAATGCATAACGGAAATGAAGAAGCTGCTCACAGCCTCTTAACATTTAAATAAACGGAAAAGGTTTGTGAGAAAGAGATATGTTTAATGTCAGTGGTATTCCAAAGAGGCAGTTTGCCTGACATCTGTGGATGCACATATTGTACAATTTCCTGTTAGTACAAAACTTTAAAGTAGTTTTTTTTTTTTTAATAAGAGCAAAGAGTACTATGTCAGTATGTAGCCTAGTATAGAGTTCAAAGAAACAGTCTCCATTTTGCCTGATCACCACTAGGTTACGTGATCGGACACTGCAGCGTGACACCTGGTTGCGTTCTCTAAAGCCCAGTTTAGACCAAAGCTTCACGAGACAAAACCATTTCAGAATGTTGCTGGGAAAAGCTGCAGCAGTCTGAACCAGCCCATGTCAGCTTGAATAAAGCTGATGGTCAAGCTGGTGGAGCCAGCGACTCAGCAGGCCATCTCCAAACGCTGGTTTTAGAATGAAAGGGACATCCCCTGTTTCAACAGCCAATAGAGAAGTCAGCTTGTAAAGTCAGCTACAGACTATAGAAATAAAATAATCCATGTTATTCCTATGTTAAAAACAGTCAACTGGTCTAAATGGCAGAGTTTTAGATCAGCGAGCATGGTGTATGGTCGAGCGAGCTAGAGAGTGACTGAAGAGATAGAGAGAGAGAGCGGAGTTAGAAGCATGGTTAGAACAAAGCAGTGAGTCAGAGAATTAAAATGCTTTTTGGCCAAAGAACACTAGAAATACAAATGTACTGTAACAAACTTCTCACCATCACCAACGTTATCCAGATTCATATTTAGAACAAAGGATCTATCCAGCTACACAGAAATCCTGAAAGTCGGAAGTACATAGAGTCGTTGCGATGGAGATGATACACCATCACGTCACTGTCACAGTGGTCTAAACAGGCAGCTTTCAGGATTTTGCAGACCGGCGCGTTGCAAGTAGTTTCAACTTCTCTTGTCGCAAATCTTTTGCCTAAACTGGGCTTAAAAGTTTCTCTTTCTTTCTGTTACAACTTTTTGCTGCAGGCTGCTGCGTTTTCTTCAACATCCCCTGTGTTCGCCTCCACCACAGCTTAATGGGTAGTTAAACTATTAAGACATTTTTGTGAAATGTTGTAATAATTAGTGTAGTAATTACCAAAAAAGTATGATGACCCGATGGCCAAAAAAGTATGATGACCCGATGAGCTTGACCACAAAAATCTACTCTGCTCATCTTTGAATCCCAGTAGACATTTCTGCCAGTAAGACATTTCTTCAAGGCGTTCTCAAGAATCGACAGACGGAAGGACAACCCAAACACATAATCCTCACCCTTAAATGCCACTGCACCTGCAAACGTGGAGAGAAAAAACAGAACTATTGTTGTGATTAAATCTGAGAGGTAAAAAAGTAGTGTATGTAACTTGTTTTATTTTTTCTTACTTTTTTATAACAAAGCATATGAGAGTGATAACAAAACGGAGCATAAAACATATAAATCCAAGAAAGCCCCTCCGTACACTAATTGTAGGATACTATAAGAACAAAGGCTAGCATTATGAAGATTATATTTCACCTCCCTGCTGGGCAGCTGTACTTGGGACTGTAGACTATGGACTGCTTCTTTCAGCTGGTGTAAAATGAGTTTTCGCCTTAAAACAAGCTGAAGGATGTGACAGTAAATATGAAGCTTTAAGTTGGCAACATTGTTAAAAAAAGAAAACGGGAAGCCCCATTCTACCTGATGATCTGAACATTGAAGAAACACTGGAAGGTGTCATGATAAGGGAGTTGTTGTATGAGGTAACTTAATCTGGGAAATGTCACTAATGATTCAGTATCTGCTGCATCTATGGTTAATGGTTATCGGTTCAGGTTGACAAATATTTAAGAGCGGTTGGATCCAGAGGCGCCATCTTCATCATCGGGCGGACAGGCAACAAAATCAGCCAACATGGAGGCCATGGATTCATCGTCCAGCTGAGGGACGGACAGACAGACAGACAGAGACAGAGAGACAACTGCTGAGTCCTGAACTGGGATCATTAGAGACACTCATGTAAACCACAGTAGAGCCAGGAGAGCGGAGAGGCCGGCAGCAGGTCAAAAGTTCAAGAGGCCACTGTAGCTTAGTTACCTATGCACATGCGAGATAGCTCTTGAACTCTTGAAGCTCTGCTGGCTCCACTGTGGTGTAAGGTTACAGCCTGTTTCTACATAGTCATTACTTAACAGACATAACAGCAGCAATCGTTTCCGTCACATCTACAGCAGTCAGATTCACTGTGTTCCCTCAGAAGGAATCACTGTACATGGGTAGGCACTTGTAATGACATTTTGAACATGTTTAGAGGCTAATAACACATTTAAACTTGCCCTGTTTAAGTCTGTTGGGTGCTAACTCTAGCAGGAGGATAACTGGTTGGTTTCACTCCAAATTTCAAAACAACAGAGCTTCGTGTTGAATTGACCGGAGTTCTCCTTTAACAGTGGTGTAAACTGAATAATATTGACACATATTGTGCCTTTATTTTGAAGTGTATTATAATGATTGGTTAGCAAGAAAGGTTGTCTGTGGTGAGTGGTTGTGAGAAAGTGAATGAGTGAGGGAAGGGTTTTTGTGGGAACGTTGGACAGACCAAGGAGAGACATCAAGACAATGGGGGAGAGAGAATGACTAAAGGGAGAAGAGAAAAAAAAGTGAGAAACATTGTAAGCATCGCACACAAGCTACCATCAGGCCTGCAACGTTTCTCTTTTCTCCATCACGTCTTTGTGTGTGTGTGTGTGTGTGTGTGTGTGTGGTACCACAGTGGCTAATATGTTTTGAGTACGTTTTAGATTTAAACCATTTTAAGGAGGAATAATTTTGTGTAGCTGTTGTGGAAACAGGATAACTGTGTGTAATATTATCTGAAGAAACATTGAAGTTATTATAGCCTATTTTAAGGGTGTTATTTGTGCTACATGTTTTTTTTTTTTTTGTTTCAATGCAACGCTAATTATTTGTACATTTAAGTTATCACCCTGTAAACAATATCTTTTTTGTTAAAGAGTTGTCTGGGGTCTGTTATTTATAATAGATTTGTTGGGTAACAGTGTGGTTTAAGACTAACCCAAAATAGGTAAACCTTCGTGGTAGCTACCTCAAAGAACCGAACCCAAACCTCATCCTTCCAGTCTAAAGTTGGTTCTTGCAGATTGGGTATTATATGGAGTGTTGGGGAGCAACACAGATACAGTGCCTTGCAAAAGTATTGGGCCCCCTTGAACTTTTCAACCTTTTGACACATTTCAGGCTTCAAACATAAAGATATAAAATTTTTATTTTTTGAAATCTATTGGATATTTTAAACTTTTTTAGCAAATAAAAGACTGAAAAGTGGTGCGTGCAAAATTATTCGGTCGCTGACTGGGTGGCTGGATATCACTCACACCAGTTTCCTGTGCAGGTTCGGCTCCTAACTCCTGATGAATTCAAGAGTCAGCTTTAGGTGGAGAGCTCAAGATTCCTTGTGACAACACTAACAAAACCAGCTCGATTGATCTAACATTAGTGGAACAAAAACACAGATAACAAAGGAGGGGATAGAAACACTCAGCATCCGGTTATACAAATCTTGAGAGTTCAAAATAACACTCAGACTTATTCTAAGATGCACTATTGTCACAATTCTCTGCGTCTCTGAGAGCAAACCACCTCTGTCATTGGGAAAACCGACATCTGAGCTGGTGTCAGTGATTATTCTGATAGGCTTTGGGCCCTTTTATCTATCACCAGCCTCCATTGTTTCTCTTTGTTCCGTTTTCTCTCTTTCTTTCCCCTTACCTGTCAAACTATTTGTAACGGATTTACCTACTTGCTAAGTGAATCTTCAACTAAATTTAGTTAATGTGTGTGTGTGTGTGTGTGTGTGTGTGTGTGGAAATAACTGCTATCTGAAGTTTGCGGTTAGCTGAGAACACAGCTGAACTTCCCTGTAATGTAGCTATTTCAAGGTACAAAATGTGTAACACGGTGTTGTGTCACCATGTATTCTGTGCTTAATTTAGGAAATTCTTCAGACTTCAGTAGAAATGGATGATTTTGAGTCTGTTTATAGTCGGAGATGGACTTGAGTACATATATATTATTCATTGTCAGAAATGATGGAACAATCTGTTCTTACAAGTCTATGGTACCAACCTGTTGATTCGGATTGGCTGTGCACTCTTCTGAGGCGGCAGCCAGCTCAATCTCATTGGCTCCTTGCTCCCACGACCCCTCTCCCTCTCCTCCCGCTGCTTCCTCCTCCGTCTCCTCCCTCTCCTCCAGTGCTCCTCCGGTGACGCACAGGATCTGTGGCATGGTGGGGTCGTCCATCCTTTCGCTTTCATCCTCCTCCCCCTCCCGCGCCTCCTCCAGTACTCCGATGCTCTCCACCTGTGGGAAAGGAACATTTAGACTCTAGTTTTAAGATTATTTCATGTTTTTAGCTTGATGAAGTGTACAGTTTGTTAGATATGTATTAACAATATGTATGTAACATTCAACTGAGAGACAAAGTCTAACAGGATCATGTATGGTATGGTATGAGATAACACCGGGGGGTGTAACACCAGTTTATTTATAAATTTATATATTTCATTTACCCTCGTTATGAAAAACAGGTCATGGTACACTTTCTCTATAACTATGATTTGAACCACTCTGCACAGCTTTGTTTTTCTGTTCCTGCTGTATCTACCTCTACAGCTAAGAAAGCCTCAATGTTTAAAGATTGGAATAACCTCGTAAACATTCAATTCATTTCATCTCTCCACTCTTTTAAAAATACCCTGTCGTCTTAATACAGAACCAACTGTAGCTGTCCATAACACCTCTACAACAACATGCTAACCACTTTCAATATTATTACTAATATCCAATGTAATTCTTGCACTGCCTCGCGCAATTGAATATGATTGACTGATCTTGAATTTTTCCTTTCTTTGTGGCTGTTTTGTTTACAATTGTGATTGTAATGTTTATTTCTGTCGCTAAGGACTTCCTCAACAACTAAATGCTCCATCTCAAAGGGTTATTCCTAATAAAGAATTTCCACTTTGTGAGCTCAGGAAATGTACGTTGTGAAATGCATGACTAAATCAATCTGTCATGACAACAGCGCCAGACGGGACTGTGTCCCTTTAGGTGACTTGAAGATACTGGATTACGGTTACTCTGAAGAGACAGGGAAGAACACTACAGGTCTTCTCTAGTATGCATGTTGTGATTCATCACACCAGCGACTCTTTAATTTTTAAGAGAACAAGGGGAATTTCTTTCGCGGTAAATTTCTACTACACACCTTCTGCACCTTAATCCTGTCGTCCCCGAAAGCGAGCGGCTGTTCTGGATCTCCTCGATCCCTCCTTCCGCCTCTCCCTCCATGCTGAACCCGGCCATCCCTCCGTCATCCACCGCCGCTCGGAGCAACTTCACCCCATCAGTCCACCAGACCACCTCCCCGGCCTTGTCCTCCGCTTCTTCCAGTGGAGGGATGTCCCCGTCCTCCTCTTCCCCCAGCTCTTCCCCCTCCTCTTCGTCATACTCCTCCCCTTCGTACAACTCTTCTTCGTCGGCAAAGTCACTCACATCCTCCTCCTCGTCGTCCTCGTCCATGCCCTCGTCATCCTCGTCCAGCTCTTCGGCGTCCTCCATGTCGTCCTCCATGTCGTCCTCCATATCGTCCTCCATATCGTCCTCCTCTTCTTCCTGCTCCTCGTCAGTACTGTTTATGTTGATGACGGCTGAGTCCTCGTTGCTGGCGGACGGTGGCTGTGGCTGATGCGAGTGGAGGTGGCGTCCTTGCTGGCTCAGCTGATTCTGCAGCTGGTGCATCTGGAGCGGGAGAGCCATGGCACCGGGTTGGCTTGGCGTGGACGCCTGCATCAGCATCTGCTGGAGCTGTGGTCGGCCTGGCAACAAGTCGCTGAGAGCACCGGGCGGGGCGGCGAGCGTGCTGGAGTTGAGGGGTGGAACCAGGGAGACGACTGAGGAGCCGGGGGCAGGGAATGAGTTGATTGGGGCGGTGGAGGTGGTGAGCAGAGGGGAGGAAGTGGCAAGGTCATTGGCGAGCGAGAGCCGGTCAATCGTGGTTCCTGTTGTGGTGGTGGTGGGGACCATGGCGACAGACTCCCCTCCGGGCAGCGTGCCTGGTCCAGCGGAGGCCATGTTGTGAGAGTTGGCTGCAGCCACAGCTGCCGCTGCTGCCGCCACTGCCGCCGCCGCCGTCTCGTCTTGCTGGCTGTCCATGTTGAGCATACCTGGTGGAACAATGACCACGCTGTCGTCCGAGTCACTGGCCAGTGAGATCTCCACGTCGTCCGCCTCCTCGCGGTCGTAGCGGACAAACACGGGCCTCTGCCCCTCCGGAGGGCCCAGCCCGGCAGGATCCGGCTGGTGATGCCCGTGCGGGGACAGGATCATGTCGCCGGGCACCTGGCCCGACAGCCCTGGGACCAGGGAGAGGTGGTTCTCCAGGGAGCCCAGCAGGGAAGAGGAACCAAGGCCGAGGGTGTGGCGGTTGGGGAAGGGAGGACCAGGGGCAGAACGACATTTGTCACCAAAAGGCGGCGAGTTTGCACGTATAAAAAAAAAAACATGGCCAACACGCCTGTACCACTGAGCAGTGTCTCCCTCCCTCAGAGCAGATACAGCACCTTAAGGTTGTGGTCGTTGCGTCCGTTGCTGAGGATGGACACGGCGCAGGTCAGAGGGGGAGGCCAACAGGGGGAGGGGACCAGGACCAGAGCCAGCAATAACCTGAAAATCCACAAAAATAAAATGCTGATATTAGCCGGATATCTGCAGTGCAGACATGCATTTTTCTCATCTTTGCTACAACATAGAAGTAAGGTCAAACATGATCTATTGTAAACCAGGAGCTTTGTCAGACAGGTGTACAGTAAAATAAATGCATGTGAAGGCAAAGGTTGAATTCTGGCACTCTGTCTGCAGAGAGAGCTTATTAATTCCAGTTCAGACCAAAGATCTGTGACGAGACAAGTTGAAACTCGCAACGTGGTGGTCTGCAACCAGACGGTACATCATCTCCATAGCAACGACTCTCTGTAACACTGTTCAAACTGCCAACTTTTATTCTTTTTGTATCTGGATATATCATTTGTTGCGTATAAATATGATACGATAGCAAGATACTTGCTACAGTTGCATTTCTAGTGATGAATCGACCAAAACAAGATTCAGGATTCACTGCTTTGGCAACAAACTCTCACTCTCTAGCTCACTCAACCACACACCATGCTCGTTGAGCCTTCGTCTCAAACTCGGCCATTTAGACCAGTTGACCGTTTGTAACAAAGAAATAAAATGGATTCCGGATCATTTTATTTCTACAGTTTGTAGCTGACTTTACAAGTTGACTTCTCTATTGGCTGTTGGAACAGGGGACGTCCCTTACTGTACGTCCTAAAACCAGCCTCTGAGACTCGACCAGCTGAGTCACAGCTGGTTTGATTTGAGCTGAGACAAGTTGGTTCAGATCACTACGAAGTTTTGTCTTCTTGAGAATCTTTGTTCTGAACTGGGTTTTGGGGAAGTAACATTTGGTTTTTGTAACCAAAGAGTGGAATGTTGTTGACTGGCCATTCAATCCAAATGATCATAGTCAGCAGATTAACATCAGAGTAAATTGACAAGTAAAAAACGGTTATTATCATAGAATAGACGGTTAACTCATTGACACACAAAATGCGTTACATTAAAAGTAGTAACCAAAAACACTGTACTTGTAAATCTTTCTTTGTGTAAATGAAGGTAGTACCTGTACAGCTCCTGTCCTGTACAGAGATGTCCACTCTGCAGTAGAGTGAGGCGTTGACGTTTACCTTGTGTATGTCATCTTTCAGCAGGGTGCCACTGGCCAGGATGATTTGCCTCAGTGCTGTGCGGAAAGGAAAATCGGTGTCATTGCACCAGATTTGCAAAAGACAAGCAGATCAATAAAGGTCACAATACTATTATAGGATGTAATCAAACTGAGGCAGCATCTCACCTCTGAGGGCTGAAAGACAAGTATCCTGGTTGGCCAGAAGGTCTCCTTTTCTCTGAAGTGATGGTCCAACTGTGTCCACTATAACCAACTGTTTTGTCCTCCGCGGGCCCGGCTTCCCTCCAGGAACTGCATCTGCTGACAGACCCACCCTGAGCTGGTGGACAGGACAACACAGGGGGACAGAGGGAGAGCTGAAGACAACACTTCCACACTGCTGCACTGACATTCAACAGTGCCAGTTCCTGCAAACTATTGGTTTTGCTTAGCAGAACTCAAACTTAAAGACGTCCCATTGTCCCAGTGCAGAAAAAAAAAGACTGGGGATGATAGTTGAGGAAAAAGCCCTTCTAACTTACAATGAACTATGATGGAAATGAGTGATGATCTTTTTTCCTTTTTTATAACATAATTTTTTGGACATTTTTAGGCCTTTATTTGACAGGACAGCTGAAAATGAAAGTAGAGAGAGAGAGAGAGAGAGAGAGAGAGAGAGAGAGGAATGACAAGCAGCAAGGGCCGCAAGTCAAACCCTCGGCCGCAGGTCGGAGTTGAACTTGCGGCCGCTGTGTCGAGGAGTAAACGTCTACATATGGCCACCCGCTCTACCAACTGCCAGTATCTCAGGCTGTGGAAAATTGAGCTGGTTCTTAGATAATTGGCGAGTAGAACCAGCACCGAACTGGCTATAGCACCAGCCCAGAACCAGCACCTGGTTAGCCTTGGTGGAAAAGACATATGATTCACCTCTAGTCTAATCTTTTCAGAAGAATTAAAAAAAGAAGGTTGATGATTGACCATCATTTGTATTCTTATTCACGCGGAAGATCACTTCCAATTATTCTAACTAATGATACTGTAGGAAAACGTGTTCAATTTTAGACGGTACGCATTCATTTCTGGACGGTTCTGGGAAGATGGTGAAAAAATATTAGTCAAGAGGCCTGCTAGGTTCAAACCTATAAAAGGACTGTAGAATACATGGTGCTTGAATACATTCTAACTAACTACATGGAACTAACCTTGACAGACTCTGCCCCTGGTGTGATGTCACCAAGCAGGTGACTAAACAGGAGTTCTGAGTGGCCAGGGCTTCCCTGGAGGATGCTTGCCGAGGCTCCAGCCACCTGGATCCACAGCTCTAAAGTTCTGTACACCGATACTCGCACAGAGCTGTGGGATGAAGCAGAGACACACAAGATGAATGCTTCGGCTGCCAGAGTCAAAATCTGACATTACCACATGATCCACAGCACCGCAGCAAAATAAACCTCCCCCTTCTAATTCCATGGTTGTTTCTAATACAACCATTTATCTTAATAGTAATAAACTGGAAGAACTTCAGCCTTCTTCCATGCCTCAGCCCCTTCAAGAAACCAGTTCCTCTCACTAACAGCAAGTTACCTGTAGGCTCTCTGCTGTCCCAGACTGGCTTCGGGTGGAGGTGCCCACGCAGAAAGGGTTTGAGAAAACAGCCTCTGTAGCACAGCAGCGTACTGAACCATGCCGCTACGTACACTGCAACACACACAACACACACACTGAACAGTTATTTTATGTAGTATCTGGTATCTTCAAAAATATTCAGCTATTGCCTGTGATGTACAGGTGTATGAAATCAAAATCAAATTGTGAGTGTGTGTGTATGTGCGACAGTACTCACGCTGTGATAAGTGCCGATAAGACCTCCAGTGTGTGGGTGTGTATGATGGGCAAGACCAGCAATCTCACACTTCCATTGCCTGTTAAATTCTGACACACACACACACACAAAAACACAGAGTTAACTAAAAACATGGATTAGGATAAATACAGTTTATTAGCATGCGTTTTCATAAATGTCAGGTGGTGCTACAGTATTAACACATCAAAGTGTCTTGCCTCCTCAGACCCTATATTGAAATAGTATGTGTGTTAGGTTTGGGTACCAAAACCCAGTGCCAATATGCAATCCAGATATGGGTGCCTCATTTTGGTGCCTGTGCTGCCCGTTGGTGTTCCAAAACACAAACAGAGAAATCACTGCATGTGATGCTAGTTAACATTACACTTGACAGCAACATTGGCTAGTAGCTATGTATCAATTTAGCACCAGTATCAAAAGTGTGTGTGTGTGTGTGTGTGTGTGTGTGTGTGCATACTCACTATGCTCTCTTTCGAGAAACACTTGCTTTGAACCACTATACCCTCAACCTCATTTAGAGGTTGCAATATGTCAAGACAAGCCTCAAAACTCAAACATTAAACATTTCTCCTTTTGGAGAAAGGTGACGCAGGCAACAGATATGCAGCTTTACGCTGTGGACATTTTCACAATTCAGGTTTAATAGAAGAGGCAGACAGACAGCTTTGTGTTTGTACGGGCATGTATGTGTATGCATCATACCTGTATGACCTGCTGCAGGGAGCGCAGCCAGGAAACGCAGTGTTGCTGGAACAGATCACTGGAGCTGTCCTTAACCAGCAGGCAGAGCCCCTCAAACCTACACACACACACAATAAATTAAATTAATGATTAATACTTGTTATTATATTTTTGTTGTGTTAATGTCAAGAATGTCCAGTATACTGTGTAGATCCAGACTTCTCTTTGTCATCTGATCCACATTATGGAAGATGGGAGAAATTAACAAATATATCATCAGGAAACTTTCAATTCTATTTCAGCATGTAGATTATTATCACTTTGTTTATTGTTATATTTTTTGACTGCATATTAACTTAAAACTACTGTAATATCGGATAAGCAAGCAGCTGGGCAGATTGTGACGAGCAACTTGTTGAAGGTGTTTATATCCCATCGTATTGGTGTTGATGCTAAAACTAGTAACGTGTCATTAACACTGACAGGGAAGTTTCCCAAAGGCCCTGTGGCAAGTGTGTATGCTTTAAAAATTTAAAATATCCTTAAAAACAGTCCTTCCTATGAGAATTTTGCATCGTTAACAATCCATCCATACATTTTAGTGAATAGGGTTTAAATTATGCACTTTCGCCATTTTTATACAATATAACTTTATTAGAAATTGGCAACGCTGATATCAAATGTTACACTAAAACAAAAAATGATACAATGACATAACGTCACCATTTAGACCACTTAGACCATACATTAAGTGAAGACTGAAATATTATGACAGGTGATAAGAAACACTTTTTAAAATCTATAGTTTAGTCATACTGAATGTAACTACTGTTGGACTAATGTGTGCCTGATTTGGTTATTGGCAATGGGCTTTATAAATAAAATAGAATCAATAATATCAGACATTTTCTCACCTGGTCTTGCTCGAGCCCAGTTTGGCATTGCTGAAGCCCACGAGACCCCCGACGGTGCTTGCGCCCTGCAGAGATTTAAACACAGGTGTTAGCTAACAGTGGAGGCACGTATTATAAAAAGCACGAGACACCTCAGAAGCTAACGTTACTGTCTCCGAAGACGTCAGCTCAGTAAACAACAAAGCGTGTAGCAGATGCGGCGGCACAGCCACAGCAGGCTAACAGGTAACTAGCTTCCAAGCCAAATATAGCGCATCTCCGGACCGGCTCTACCTGTGTCTGAAACACGCCATGTTCTCTGTAGTTAGCCAACAGAGCGGGTAAATACTCTGTACGCTGTTCTTTCAGAACCGACACCAAACCCTCCGTTAAGCGCGTAGCAGACGGGCCACGCAGCCAAGCCGATGTAGCCATGTTCTCGCCTCTCTGCCAAGCGAACGTCACAAGTATGCGACGGAATGACGTCGATTAAGCAACGCCACTTCTTTGTTGATGTGCACGGATGTGCATATTCTTCGTCAGCTGTTGGTTGATACTTCGTTTTTTGGGTCATCTCCTGTGACATATTGTTTCTAGAAGTGTATTATTCAACTTTTTTGTTAAAGAAGTAAAAGGAAATCACAATACTATCGAACCATAATACAAATCGTATCGGGTGAATCCGATAGGGTGTTGGATGGGGGTGAGGTGGTGTTTATGGAGCTGGCTTTGTGCGCAGAGTCACTGTCGTGTTGAACCAAACCACACATCAACTGTTGACACAAAGCTAGAAGCATTATATTGTGTACTGTGCATCTTATTTTATGCTGGAGCATGTCTCTTCATTGGCACGGAGGGGCATGATACAGGAAAAGTATAAAGAAGCGTTATGTAAATTATGACTGAACAGACTTTTAAACTGCTCAATTGAAGACATGACCAATTATAACACGTCAAATTGTTCAGTAGGATCTATAAGCGTTTCCCAAAGACCTGATCAAAGTAACGTTATCTTACTTTCTGAACTCTTCTCTCAACACTGAAGTGATCAAAAGTGAAGTGATCCACTGATATTCTTCCTCGAACTCCCGCGAGCAGCGGGAAACATAATGGGGCTCGTGCGTTTGTATAAATAACAAGTAACGTTAGTAAACGTTAATAGGGCACTATTCACCGGGCTCACTATGGCAGCAAATTAACGTTAACGTAACCTACTTCTTAATGGTTCGTGTGTAAAATGACTTACTTTCGTGGAAGCTGAGGTCATTTTGCTGATATCTGTGGTATCATAGACTGTATGTAACGTTAGTCTGTTTAACGTTAGACTATCGTAGGACTCAAAGATGCCTTCAAGTGGACGGAACAGCGGCTAAGATGCTAACAGTATAGCTAGGTTAGCTTTTGACACCAGCGTCAGGCATTTGGTGTTCCTCCTGATGTTGCTAGCTAGCTAGCAGAGCAGCTAGAAATCTGTTCTTCCAACGCTTTAGTGTTTGTGCCTGAAAAAGTCCAGCATTTATACAGACAGCTGCATAGTGCTAGCTAATAAAGTTAAATCTGCGGTGAGTTATATTGACGTTACCACTGGAGACAAATGGGTCATGCCACACAATGAACACAACGACAGGCTAGTGCCGCCTTCGGTGTCTGCTCGTAATCTCCATGTTCAGAAATACACGTTATTTCGGCTCAATATCCTACGTCCACTGTAGAATGTGGTAAACTATGGAGGACCAGGTCTTTCATATTTAAAAATAAATACAGAAATAAATAAATGCTCAATAAATAAATAAGCACACAATTAATTGCCCCAAAAAATACAATGAAGAAATAAATGTAGGTAGAAATTAAATTATACAGTGAGACAAATGTATATATCTCTTTTAATTAGCTTCTTTATTTATTCACCTTTGTAATAATTACCTTATTTATTTATTGTCCGTTATAATCTTCAACTTTATTTATTCCTTACTTATTTTTTAATGTATTTATTTCTGTGTGTGTTTAATTTTTTTGTCTGTTTTATTCTTCCGTTGCATTTTCTACCCTATTTATTTTCACCCCTGGTATTTATTTCTGCCTGTCACTTTTACATTTCTTCCTGTCACTTTTACATTTCTTCCTGCATTTCTGCCTCATTATGCAAATGAGGAGGGGCTGGTCTTAAGGGGTTAACTTCTGCCCATTGGTTGGTTAGCATTTTACTGCCTCGGTCCAATCTACATGCCACCGGCCACAGTCACAACAAAGGTGGCTACCTACGGTGAAGTTGTCAGTGAGCTGAGGCATTTAGCAACTGTTTTTGAAAACAATGCTAACGTTATAAGTATTGACTTTATAATTTTTCGTTTAGACGCTCTGACAGAACGTGTGTTTCAGTCAGCGCTGCCGTGCCAATGTACTCGTGTATCCCCTGGCCGCGGGAGCGCGCATGCACACAGAGCGGAGTTTCTGCTGCCCTTCGAATTGTTTAACTGCTGCACTTTGAATTAAACGGAACAAATAGCGACGTGGAAGACTCGACTGGGTTTCCATAGTAACAGGGGTCTCAGTTAACTACATAAATACGTGTATTTGTCTGTTACATTAAGGCGACGTGTCAAATGTTTATAGCGTGGTTTAATATTATGGAGTGATAGGCGTATCCTCCCTGTCCCTGTCTACCATATGAGTTACATAGGAGGTACTCAAATATCAGGCCGTTTTATCACCTGATATTTTGGGTATCCCCTATGTAACTTTTGATAAACAACAGCAAACCTCTCCAAATTGTGTCAGGTTGTTTATTGTGACCTATTAAACACACAAAATAACACCCATGATGACAGGACAGACCCTTCACATTTCCTCTAACCTAGGGAAAAGGCAAAGTTAAAACTTTTGTCAGGATAAAGTGAGTTTTAGTAGTAAACTGTAGTTTGGGAAGAAAAATAAGGCTGCCCAATATGTAGAGATACAATTTGCACTCCAAACATTACTTATACATCACATTTAACATAACTTAAGATCCCTAAGGATAACAGGTAAACAGTGTATGCCACACACACAGTGTATAGGTATATCTAATGTTAAATTAATTCTCTGTTGGAGATATTTCTGGTTTGATACTATACCTTACTATACTGTAAATAAAAAAAATCTACCACTACAGAACTGCTTAAAAGGTCAAAAGTTCATTATGTAATTTTGTATGAAATAATTTTTGTATTTCACTACTTATATTTTGGGCATTTTCACCTTTTATTTGACAGCTGAATAAATGAAAGCAGAGAGAGAGAGAGAGGGAATGACATCCACCAAAGTGCTGCAGGTCGGAATTGAACCCGCAGCTGCTACAAGAACTGAGCCTCTGTACATGGGGGCACATGCTCAACCAGTTGAGCTACATAGACACCCCTATATCAAATACTTTTGACAGAACCATCCCCGAACACTCTTATTCTTCAAGAAAATCAATACACCCACTGAATGCTATATGTCTGTAGTTTGTGCTTCTAAAGTTTAATGAGGCTGTGATTATCCTCAAGGTCACAATAGGTCAATATATACACTAAGGCCAAGTTTTTACAAATTAACTCACTACAATGAAATGGCTTCTTTTGGGTCAAGGATTATAAGGAATGGTTACAATTTGGCTTCTAAAATCATCTTTATCTGTCTTAGCATTCCAGTCATATAAAATGTATTCAAATACAAGACGGTTTAAGGACCTCAGTACCAGAAAAAACTAATTATCCAATTATTAACGGGTAAATATAACAACAAAAATAACACACTACTTTTTATTACACAGAGACTCAGTCCTTGTTGCATAATTGTCTGACCTAAAGGACATTTGCTACATGCTCTCTAACTCCCACTTTAATCCATCCTATACATTAAGGCAATAAAAGCTTTATTCTCTCTCCAATTTTTCTGTCTTACTCTGTCCTATCAATAAAGGCAATATAATCAATTCAAAGATACTATTTTTAGAAGAAAACAACCCACAAAGTTCTTAGGGTTAATAACGAGAATGAAAAGATGATACAATTAAATGATTAGTTACATGAATCCATGGAACGGGAAAGGTGGAAAATCTTCAAGTAAATTACAAAATCTTGATGATCCCATCAGAGGTTTTGCAGTAAAACTAAAATAATGTGATTACTGCAGAAAATCATTAAAAAACATAATTGAAAGGTTTCTCTTGATTTGCTGGTGACATTGTCACCCCTTGCACTCTTCATTTCATTGTTTAAAAGGGAGTGGACATGCAGCGAGGACATGATCTAATGTGTGATCGCTGCAGGTAGAAGTTAATGGACACGTGCCTATTTTTAAAAACAAATTGTTGTAGTACAACCAGCAGGGGGCCTAGTGAATGATTTTGGCAAAAGAAATTCACTAAAATTACAAATATGGTTATTTTTGATAAATAACTGTTGTAGTACACCCAGCAGGGGGCCTTCTATGTGTCTAGCTCTTTAAGAGACCTGAATCATCATTTCTATAATAACTATTGAATGATCTTTGCTAAAGAAATTCACCAAAATTATGTTTTGGGTTATTTTTAAAAAATAAGTGCTGTAGTACAACTACCACTAGACAAGTAATAATCGAGGTAAGTATGGAGGCACTACCTTATTTAATAAGTAAATTAATGAATATTTTTGTGGTATATCTTGTCGGTGTTTTAATTTGTAGACGGTCCCTAGCCTAGCTAGTTTGCAGCTCGTTGTTAACGTTACTACGAAAGGAAAGAGAAGTCGTTTGTGATTTAAAAACATTTTGCTATAGAGTAATTGATCCCGGAAGTTTGAATCTGTGAATGTCTTTCTAACTTTACCGAAGTAGTTTAAAACCTTTACAGGGTGATCTAGATTTTCAAGGTTTTTTAAACTGTAAAATAGTACAGCACAAACAAATCACTGGGTGTTTCTCCACTTAAAGTGTATATAGGCCTGCAGAATAAAATCTATTTGGATGGGGAATTGAAATCAAATAAATAAAAATAAAATTTTAAAGTTAACCCAAATTTAAAGAAAGGAAGGGCATTTCAGGGAAATATATGTAGTCCTCCTAGATGTTTTTTGTAATTTACTAACTTGAGAGTCACATGTAGAACTTATTTTGTTCTATTACAAAGAATTTGTGAATTCTATATGATACTGGTCCTGTACACATGGGGAGTCTGGCTTAAGCCACTTCTTTGTGATTGTTTTTCTGGCTGCAGGGCTTTATTGCAAATAAGGACTTTTAATTAAAATTGTGTACGTTCTGGATGCAAAGCCCAAACAGAAACTCCTCCCATCTTAATGCCTGTATGTTGTTGATAAATGTTGCCCTTTACAAAAAGCAGTTTGGTCAAATGAATTGGATGTAATGAAATATAAAACTAATAGATTTAACTCTTATTTTAGTATATTGAGTTTAAGGCGCTGACACACCAACCCCGAATAAAGGCCGTCGGACAGTCTGGCGAGGTCGGTGACTCAAGTCTGTTCGGTGTGTTCCGTGCTGTCATCAGCAACATGTTGAATCAGAAGGCGGGTAGTCGGACTCAGTGACCGATCTAAATGGTGGAGTGCTAACCTGGAAATGACAAGCGGCATGATAGTGACAAAAGCCTCTCAAAATCTGACAAATCTTTTAAATTGACCTTTGTTGTTTTGAAATGAAGACAGATTCAGCAACTACAGGGCCTATTACTTGCCTAAATAGTTTTTTTCAGAAACAAGTTTCGGTGAACTCTTTTCAGAGCCTTTAAATGGAATCTCAAGTGAGACTTAACTCAAGAAAACATCAGTAACAAGTGTCCCTCCTCTTTCTCAGGCCATGCTGGGGATTTTCTTCTCCACACATTCAGCACTGCTGATTGAAGATGTGCCTTTTACAGATGAAGACATCCACCAAGAGTAAGGCTTTTTCTACCACACCCCTCTCCGGATCTCTGCCTATACAGCTGCACTGAGGCTTGATACCTGCTACGGCTGGGACCATGTGCTTTTGTCCCAATTGGATTCTTTTTAAGATACATGGGTGCCGATTCCATTTGTACTGCAATTTTCATTTATTGCTTCTAGAACAGTGGTGTAGTATATGTGATATGCAGGTATACTCAGTATACCCACTAAGAAAGCTCCAGGATTTCCATATACCCACTTAGAAATGCCCAATGACACGTAACAACATACTTTCCATTATAAATTTGGTATATTTTGAAATGTCATCTGTTTTTTCCTACTTCCCATTCAAATTGGTGCATAAAAGTGTATCTGAATACTGGAAATGAAGTTGTTGATGCTCAAAACTTCCCTTGGGGAGGACACCCACCACCCACTATGATATGCAAATGTGCACTCCCTGGACAATAAACTGCCAATAGAAACACTCTCTCTCTAAAATGACCTGTGATTGGCTAAAGTCTCCTTTCACAGCCTGAAAACAAGAAAGGAGCATGTGCAGAAGTCTAATTTTCCCTCAGACCGCTTGAGTCATATTATGCTGAAAGATTATTATGGAATTATTGCCCGACGCCAAAAAAGGAGCTGTTTGTTTAATAGTCGACTTGGAAGAAAGCGAACGTTTTAACAATAAACTACATCAATACAACAGTATGTGGAGTTAAAACTGGACGGGCCCAATAACCTCTGAATAGTTAATTATTAAATTGCAACAGCAGCCAATGGGGGTTGCATTATGTCGGGAGGATAATTTAAAAGACAACAGCAACTACATTGTGCGTATGACCTATTTCTGTTACCGTGGCGGCAGAAATATTGGCATGGCGGGCCGCCACTACAAAATCAATATAGAGGAAACACTGGTGCTGTGTAATAATAAATCCATGGTGCTGTCTGTGGTGCTGATGTAGCAGGTGGATTTGTAATTGTAATTCCTGCCGCCCTTCTGTCAGTTTTGCCTTGGGTCTAATGTTGTTGTTTCCCTTCAGTACCAACCCTCCTCAGAGGATCTACACCCTGTACAACAAGGTGGGCTACAACTGCTTCATAGCAGCTGCTATCTACATCCTGTTTGGATTCTTC
Organism: Etheostoma perlongum; assembly: GCA_026937815.1. Lineage (NCBI taxonomy): Eukaryota > Metazoa > Chordata > Actinopteri > Perciformes > Percidae > Etheostoma > Etheostoma perlongum. Next base: position 11,684,451 of record CM049389.1, read on the forward strand.
TCCTGCTGCCAGATGAAGCTCAACAAGCGGAAGGTGAATTCATTTCTAGTGTGGCTTTCTTTGAGTTTAATGTTATGTACCTTTTTGTGGCAAGGGTCAGATTCACCCAAACTACAACATAGCTCTAGGGGTGTCTCTTCATGCAGATCAATGTGAGCTACTTTCTTCTGCAGCGATAGCCCCTAAGGGGATGTTTGGACTTGCAACAGACAGATGTGGATTTTGGGTAGTGTTGAGACAGTAAAATATGACCTGGGGAAAGTTGTTTTGAGTAACAGATCCATGAGTTTGAAGGTTTATCAGACACAGGGTTTAAAAATAAGGCCCTGAAGGCACAGGGCAAGTAAAACCTTCACAATCTGGCAAGTAAATATGAAGTAGAACAGTGTTTCAAGCATCCTTGAAGGAATTTTCTTGGGTGGCAGGGGTCTTAAACGTTTTTTAAGCCAAGGACCCCTTAACTGAAAGCACCTGCTCTCATGACTACAGAGACCCAAAAGGGGATAAAATCACAAAAAGAGACAGAGCAGGGACCCCCTACTACATATATGGTATAGAAATCGGTTGCAAATAAAACTGGGCCTACAATGGCGTATGGGCTGCCTAAAGCATTTAAACATACCTTTTTAGTGCAAAAAATACAAAGCTGTTAAAATAGTATTTGTTGGTATTTTATTAATCATGTTTATATTGTTAAACATGCATGTGGCAGAGTGAATCCTTAGAATTTACTGGATCTGTGGATGGCTCTTAGTGACTACCTTACCTATGGGCAAGTGAGCCTATCATCGTGTTGTTTTTTTCACAAATAGGCTGATTTATTTTTGCTAATAAGATGTTGGATAAGTGTTAAGACATTTTACATATTTAATAAAACAAATTGATTGCAGACAAGATGACACAAAGAGACAAAAATTCCACAAAGAGACAAAATGGAACATGCATTTTCAATTGAAAAATATAACATTTTCTTGAGTAAGGATACCTAAAACATGCCCAAATACGTGCACCTAACTCTTCCAAAAAGCTAGGGAAAAAACTGCAATTAGGAATAAAGCATGTGTGAAAGTATTGTAACCATGATCATTATTTTAATCCTGTTGTCCTGCAGGAGTATCTGGTGCACTAGTGCCACCCGTTGGACGGAGGAACTCCCAGCAGCACTCTGGCAGCAGGAAGCTGCGCTCGGAAGCTCACAGCTCTTCTCTGATCACTGACTTCTGTCTCAGGGTTTAAAATTCCTAATTATAAACTACAGGGGGGAGACTGGGCATTGTGTGGGAGCAGATCAACGTTCTGCATCTTCATGTATTCAAGATGAGATTAATGCTACCTCTGATCACAAGGGGTGAAATTATTATTTTTTTTTAAATGTCAAAGGTTTCTTCCTGTACTGTACAAGAGAATGTATTTTTGATTATTACCAGTATCCGTGTTTGGAATGTTAAAATGATATTAGATCTGTGGACTTTTGTCTGTACAGTGCCTCAGAGAATCATATTTTGAATGGTTGTCTTTATTCAAATGTCTAAGGTTGTAGTCCAGCATTCATTTCAAACAATATATTGTTTAATTGACACAAGGGTGGATTTTTCACTTCTGCAGAGCTGGCTTTATCCCTACATTGTTAAACATGCAGCTTAAGTAAGTTCCATAATAAAGTGATGAATACTACAATATACATAAAAATATTAGCTATATGAAAAAATGACAAGAGTGCACTGACAAAAAGTGAAGCTTGACAAAATGAGCTTAACTCAGCTTTCAGCTCATGGTCTTCATCAGTGAGTGGCTGTTATAAAAAGTGTCATGGAAAACATACTTAAAAAGGATTTTCTCATTCGTTTTTCACTTCGTTATTCATATTATTGGAAACTTTCATTTGTACTCAACTACATTTCCAAAATAAAATGTACAGTTTTCACCTGTAAGCATCGCTGTTGCTACAAAATACAAGAAATTTGTTATGCAAGTCATTGCTGCTAGGTTGCAAGTTAATGCACGCTCCGTCCCAGTTGGTGACATAATGCCTATTGCGCCAAAACTAAAGAAGAGGTTAGTCTGTTAGTCTTTCTATATAGTGATGCTGTTTTCTACCCGGCTAGGCAGGAGGTAAAGGTACGGAAGCTCCAGTCCTTCATTCTGACTCATGATGTGGCTCTCAATCTCCACCAGCTCCGCTCTGAACTTGTCAATTAGTTCCTGGGCCCGCCCCTCGGTGAAGTGCTCGTCTGTGTATTTGCCCAAAGGAATCTAGGCAGGAGAAAACAGGAAGTTACTAAAGAGACAGGAACTAAGTTGGGTGTCTATAATAGAAACAAAGGCTGCTGCTGCCTTGCGAGAAAAAAACACTGATACAAGCAACATTTCTGTCAATGCTGGATTATGGTGATATTTTATACATGCAAATAAATCTGTGAAAATGCTGGATTTAGTGTACCATGCAGCACTAAGATTTGTAACTAATTCCAGTTTTCGTACTCATCACTGTAGCTTGTATGAGAGCGTTGTTTGGCCTTCCATGCATTGTCACGGGGTTGGAGCTTTGGTATATTTTTCTTTTTTAAGGCCATACTGTGTAAACTGCCTTCTTACTTATGTTCTCTCCTGACGCCTGAAATCTCCATCAGGAAATGTAATCTTTGATTATATGGGCAAATCATGTATGACATTCTCTGAACGCAGACTCTTGGGTGAAAGTGCCTTTAAAGTTTTTGCACCCTTTTCCTGGTATAAATTGCATTGTGAACAGTTTAAAATTAGGATAAATAACTATCCGAGTACTAAATGCACATATGCTGTTACTGAGCACTGCTGGTGATTGGGTTGAGATGATATTTAAATGCCAACTGTCTTTTCCTGTTTTATGTTGTTTGTTTTTACTGTATATTTTAATATGGGACTATTATACTGCTGTCTTGGCCAGGACCTTGAAAAAGAGATTACCAATCTCAATAGGATTATTTCCTGGTAAAATAAAAGGTTAATAAAAAACATAAATGTGGGTGGTGTAGCATGTCAGATCAGCTCCACAGACCAACCATATGGGATAATTGAAATGCCATCTGCAGTGGTATTTTGTCATTTGTCCAATCAGAATGGAGTATTGGCAATAATACCCTGTAAACCAGAAAGAGATGGACTCACTGCGTCTGGTTGAGTTCGCCCCAGATGCCACGTGAAAGCCATCTGTATACAGGACTGGCTGACATCAGGAAGGGTGGCCATGGTCATCTCCATGGTAACAGCATCCTTGTCTGTTGGTGGGGGGAGTCTCATGGTGCAGGGGGTGTTGGGGACCCAGGCACACCAGTCAAACTGAAAAACAAACAACAGAAAGAGGACCAGTTAATGTCACTGTGTATAGGATGTGGGATTTAAAAAAAAGCTGAATATTCTCTTAGCAAAACTTCACCGGGGCATCTCTACGGAAGAGGAGTAGAGCCAATGTGAAAAATGTATCCAAGTTTTACGTTTAAAGTCACAATTCTGACTTTTTTTGCTCAGAATTCCATGCTTATCGTCATAATGCTGACTTTAAGCATAGAATTAAAATCAGAATTACAATCACACTTTTATGGAAGAGGATTGGGGACACATTTTCTTTTTTATTTAAACAGCCAAACAAAAGTGCAAAACATTGGTCCAGATGACAACATACAGAAAAGTACACGATCCACACCAAAGAAGGCACAGTGCGCCTTTTTCCACAATCCTTCCTTTGCGTTCAAATGTTTCACTGCAAAACAAAAGGAGGAACGGGAAGGAGGGAGACAACAAAAAACACAACAGCAAGAACGACGCCCACAGCTCACACTCAGAAACAGACAGACAAACACAAACAAGAGGCATTGACAGGGAGACCAGCACAAGACAAAGGGACTACACACACACACACACACACACACACACACACAGATAGAAGTGAGAAGGCCCCAGCACATATCTCCAGCATGGACTTCAAGGATCCAGCAATGCTGAGCCAAGTGTCCCCGGTCCTTCCCGGGGCTCCACCTATGCGAGCCGTCGAGAGCTCCATACGTACGACATCCAGAATGGAAAGGGTCTAAGTACGAATAACAAGTCATGAGGTGGTTTTCAGCGGGTTGCTATCATTCTCTTGGCCGATGTAAGTCCAGCAAATACAGCCCGTTTTTTAGTTTTAGAGAGCTGGAGCGCTAACAGATCATTCGGAATCAAAACATTGACAGTAATCATTAATCAGGGCAGATATTTTTGATGCAATATTGTTCTAGGGAAATGTTTTTTTTTACCTAATACCTCGATGTCGATATTGCGGCGATATTGCTGGGTTGACTATTGGTGCTTTCACAAAAATTTTACATATTGAGATTCTTTATAAATATTAATCAACAAAGTGGATATAATGACAAAGTGGGTAAAGGTAAATACTAGAACAGCTAGAAAGTCTGGTAAGTTCAGAAAATGACATCACTATTTGGTAAAGCAGCCTTTAAAACCAGGAACACCTGTCTCATATTACCATATCCAAACTTTTAAAAGGCTATCTAGTCTCATGTATTGATTTATTGCCCGGCCCTAATGTGACCTTAGTCTCGCATTGCCAGACCTTCCTCAAAAGCGCTGCGGAGGAGGGTCTGGCTAGTACACACAGCAATTTGGGATGGGAGAAAAACATGCTCTGGTTTATTGACATTTCTTTAAACCAATCAGAATCGTCATGGGCGGTGCTAAGTGCCGAGCGGAGCTACAGTTGCTCTGCAAATTAGCCTCGGGAAGGAACTTGTTTTTGGTGGCACGTGGACGTTCAAAGGTTGTTTTAGTCGCGAAAAAGAAAACTCAGATTGGACATTTAGCCTAGATAGCTGTCTGAGGAGCAGTTAACCATAGTCCTCATAAATCCACTGGACTTTAGAACACCAACACAGAAAGAGGAAGGTAACGGGCATCCAGCAGAAAAGACATATGGCAGAATTTCCTAGAGCAATCCTGAATGTGGAAGGTCATGCATATAGACTAATGTGGCCCTAATCCTTTTCCGTACAGCTCAGCGCTGAATGCATCCTTGGCATCATCTATAAACGTCCCAGTGAGTAGGTGTGTGAGTGCTCAGCACCTGTCCGTTGTTAGTGGCAGCATGCTGGGCTGTACTGATGAAGATGGACACCGACAGCAGGGTGGAGAGCTCCTCTCTGGTGCTGAGCGTACTGGACAGACCTGAACATACATCCACCATCAATCAGATGCATAAATAACACATACAACTTTACAGCACTTCACATGAATGGTTGTAAGAAATGTGACATAGTTATGGTACATATTGAGAGGTCACTTTTGCATGCAGTTGTTAAGAATGGACCTGCACTATTTTGATGATTAATCGGTTTGAGTCACTAAAAAGTTAAAATTCCAGCTTCTTAAATGTGAGTATTTTCTAGTTTCTTCACTCCTCTATGACAGTAAAGTGAATATATTTGAGTTGTGGACAAAAACAAGGGGACATAATCTTGGGCTTTGATCCAACATTTTTCTATTTTCTGAAATGTTATAGACCATTATATATTATATCTAAATAATCATTAGTTGCAGCCCCTAAGAGTCCCAATCCAAAGTTTACATTTTCTTACATAGCACAGATGCTTAGTGGTCTTATAATAAATGCCTAAGATTTGTCTTGAAGATTTGTAAAAAAAAAAAAAAAAAAAAAAAAAGTTTTTTTAATGTAAAGTATTAAAATATTAATAACTGACCAAATTTGGGGAGCTCTGCAAAGCCTTCCTGTGATATGTCTCTGATCCAGGCTTGGAGCTCCAGGTCTTCCTGCACGTCCTGGTCTGACCGGTAGAACAGGCTAACCATACCTGAGACAAAACTGAAGGAAGAGGTACAGTTACAGTAGCCTCGCAATGCCAGACCCTATTAGTTTTATTTATATAATTATTAGTCATTGTCATTAGTCGTCACTATAATTGCCACTGTTCATCATTAAACCCAGTATTGTAGTTTCCCTTGTGGAATTAATAAAGTATAAATTATTATTATTTAGAATCTCTCTACATTTAACTTTAGTATACCACAATACAACTAGGGTTGGGTATTGAAACCCACGAAACCGGTAGGAATCGGACCGGATTAGAACGCAAATTTCGGTTCCTCATTTCGGTTCCACTTAATGTATCGACTGAAATATTTTCTCTCTGTTGCACCCAAACGGATGTAAAAATATCACACTTTCTCTGTAGTCTAGTGTTATATAGCAACTATTAATGTAGGCTACTTTTAAAATGCCATATTTTCCCTCTGGGCTATGGTTAGTGTACCAACTCAACATTTATTTAGTTGTTACTTGTTAATAGTGTAACTGTTATTTATTGTAAAATGTTTACTTATTATATATTAAGTACTTAAAAATTTTAATCTATTGTTAAATTTAAATAATTAAAAAAAAGCCTTACTTTGATGTAATTTCTATATATTAATGTTATATATATATACAATCTTTTACTAGTATTTTTGATTTGGTTTGTTTACCTGATGCTGGGCACGCACACCTCCATCATGCAAATCATATATATATATATATATATATATATATATATATATATATATATATATATATATATATATATATATAGTATAGTTTACTATTCTCTGTTTCAGGGACATGCTGAAAGTATTTTTGATTCGGTTTGTTTACCTGACGCCTCCGTCATGCAAATAACCTACTGACGCAACAATGTATTCAGTTTAGTGTCAGAAATCTTGTTTGTTCGTTCCCTTTATAGTTGACTATTTAAGAAACACTTTATATGGAATAGTGAATGAGAGAACGGTTTGGAACACAGCTTGTTTTGTAGGATGGGCTACCTGTGTATGGCCTCCCACATCATTAGACTGTGTTCTCTGTAGAAGTAGTTCCTTAGCTGGGAAACTCCTCTGTCAGAGAAGTCATAGCGGGGCTGGAGGGAGCGGTAGGTCAGCTCCTTGTACTCCCTCTGAGCTAGAATCAGCAGGCCATCTCCACCTGTGGACACAACCTACACACCAACACGACTGCTATGATGAGCACTGACATAATAATAACAGTCATCACATTGTTCAACACAGCACGTGTGTCTGTTTTTTTTGAAGATCGATAATGTGGCTGTGGTGAGTGGAGAGCCCAGTGGCATTAACAGTCTCTGGAAAAAATGTTTCAAGCCCACATCCACTAACTTCCAAATGCCAAAAGTACTGTTTGTGAGTGACACACCCTTTTGAAGATGCCAATAGGGGAGAAGAGCTGAATACGCCCCCGACAGTTGATCTCTAGAGTGTAGCGCAGATGAGGAGCCAGGAGCTGCAGGAGGGAAACACAAAAAACTGCTCAGGGTGCAACATACAGTAACTGTTAAGGGTGTGACGAGATCTCGCGAGATTAGAACGCGACGAGATTTCTCGTCGAGGTGAAAAGTTGTCTCGTGAGGCGATGTGATGTCAGCGTGATGGAGCGTGAAATTACTATTGAAGATCCTTAGCAGTACTTTGGTTATTGATACACTTACTGTTTGCATTTAAAGTGTTATTTTTCTGTTATTTACACATTTATTTTATTTATACTGTTTATTTTTTTATGTTTGTGGAAAGGAGTTAGATTTCTCGTGTGAAATTGTACAGGGCAGAAGCCAGTTGGTAGAGTTTATACAAAACATTTTGCAGTGTTTGCACGTCCTTTACTGCATATAATTCATTAAAATAGTAAAAAAAAGTTAAATAACATTCATCATTAATAGTTGATTTCAAAATGCACCTAAATTGTTTTGCATTTTGTGATTTTTCAGTTGAATAAAAAAACTATTTTCCATTCATATATTTCATTGAGGATTTCTTTAAATTTTTTTTAAAAATCTCGTCTCGTCTCGTTCTCGTGAACCCAATCTCGTGATGTGTCTCGTCTCGTGGAGTAAGCGTCTCGTCACACCCCTAGTAACTGTGTTACAAAAGTCTCAAATATTAGCACGAATAACTGAGCTGTTACTAAATAAAGGTCTGGAAAGTAATTCAGGAGGGGTGGATTTACCTGTACTCTAATAGGTCACATGTTAAATGACAAACAGTGACAGGGTTGTTTTTATTCACTAGTTATTTACAGTGGCCTGTATTTTGACAAATTCGTTTTAGATTTTTGATAAGCCACCATAATGGACCTCAGCACTTCCTGCAGATGTTTCAAATGAAAAGCTTGCAGGTTAAAGAGATATATTATGTCAATGACTCTCAATAACTAAAAAAAGCCCCAATGGTAGGAAAAGGTAAATACTTCCTGTCTCCTTAGTGCATTACAGATTATTTATCTTCACAGAGCAATTCAGTTACTACAGTCCCCTGAAAGACAGAGGGAGCACAATAAAAAGACATATGGGAGAGTGTCAGATCAAAAAGTATTCAGCAAGAAAAATATTTAAACTGAATATTGACGATAAAGTACGATAAAGAGAGTTAATATCAAGGATATTGCACATACATAAGAAATTGCAATCGACCATTTTTAAATACATAACCAATATGACGTTTGTGCAAAATACATTCAAGTCAGTTACTTTGCATTCAGCAACTTAATTACAGAGGGAATGAACGATTTGGAGTAATGGCCGGTCTTTCTAGGCAGCCTTGTTGTAAAGTGTAGTGAATGTTGTGTGGATGGATGAAAAGTTATATTTGCCTAATTTATTAAAGAGCATCTATTATTCTTTTTTGAAATTTTTCTTGTAGTGTGTAATATGGTTTATTGTGCATGTAATAAAGTAAAAAATTTCACTCCAAATGGAGCTTTCTCTCCCACAGACAGCACTTTTTCCTCAACTGTCTGAAACGCCTCATCCACATTCTTGTTTGCAATTCCTCAATTAGTGATGTCACAGATTGAGAAGTCCAGTTTTCATATGTGCTGCCCATTGGTGCTGCCTGAACAAGCATAGCTAGTGTTTCAGACAGAGGAGCTGCAGCAATGGGCAGTATGAGAAAAAGTTTTTTGAACATTAAAGCATGTGTACCTATTCTAGTAGACCCCCAGAAGTACCATCATGATGCAGAGAAAAAGTATAATAGGGGCTCTTTAATATTTGTTGCTAACGTTAGGTATTTACCAAGGGTGTAAGCTTCTCCTCTCTAAGCGTAGCTCATATGGCGCCATTTTGATGCTACCAAGCCATCGCCCGCCATTAGCATTACATTGACTGCCATTCATTTTGGCGCCACTTTGACAGCAAATAACTTTACATCTGAAGCTTTTCAAGACTCTATTTGTCCGTTGTTTATTTGTAAAGAAAGACGACAATGTATAAAAGGTTCCATTACCTTGTAGCTCACATTGTGGTGTGCTGTTGCAGATGTTTTTGTTAAAATAGGCTAATGATTGTGTCATAATCACATGACTTACTGTCGCACAGTAGAGGAATCACCGTATAGTACAGGAGAAGCTCGCAGACAGTTTGGACTTACATCAGCTGTTTAGGTTTAATTTATAATGTTAACTATCATGTTAGTTAGCAGTAATTAGCCTGTGCATATGTTATCACCTTACATATACCTACGCTGTCCGTCTCTGCAAGTTTGGGAATGATTGAGATTTCTCTTGCACAGCTACCAGAAGACTTACAACTTTCAGACAGGTTGCTCACATCACATCTCGTCGTCAAGCTCGGTTTGAGGCTGCACAGTAACGCTCAGCCATCACGGAAAAGTGCTTCTAATATCCTTCACTGGTCTCTGTCCAGAACAATGGGATCTGTTGGTCCATTTCTTTAAATGTCTATGGTGTTTACACAGCTAAAAGCCACATTATGAAAATTAGTTTTGTTAAGGCATTAGCAAACGTTACCTTATCTGTGTTGCCAGATCTCCATGGTTTGTTGCAGAGACAGAAACAGGTCTCAGACATGGCTTAAATATTAATAACAAAATAACTATAGCTCTGAATAATATGGCTCACCTTATATATAGGGTGCACAGCAGGCAGCTGTCTCAGAGTAGCTACACAAAACACCTCTACCACCAGATGAGTCCTGAGCAGGTGAGACAGCAGCTGGAACACCTGGAACTCAGCGTGACGCACCCACATCTTGGCCAATAGCCAGGCCAGGGGCGGGTCTCTGGGTAGGAATATGGGCGTGTCCAGGCCTGGAGTCTGGTCAAGCTGAAGACAAGGAGAGGAAACTATTACAGTCCTGTTCCACTGCATAAAAGGAAACCTGAACTTTACCTATCTAGGACCTCCCAGACCTTATGAAGTTCAGATTTTAGTCACCAGGTTTGTTTCCACTATGGTGTTTAGTTTAGTTTATTGGTTTACACATATACAAATCCTATAGATTAATATACACATAATCAATATAAGATTTGATGGAGAGATGCACAATATGAGAGGGGCTTAATCTGGGCACTCTCCAATGCATAATGCAATTTAAACAGACAAAAAACAAACCTTTGACAGCTTTCTTAAATTGTATAAAAGAAAAAAAAAGAAATCCATTCCATATGACTGGACCTCTGCATTTCAGACCAAAATGATGTTGACATGATTATTATATTAGTGTAGTACCCGCAACATAGGATTGTATGTGCTTTATAAGTGTGAATGATATACCTGTATAGCAATCGGTATGAGTCCGTTATCTGGATGTTGGTAGAGGAGACAGAGTGGAGCAGCGATGTACTGAGGTTTACCCCTAATTGTGTTGGAGGGAATCCCATCCAAGATGGCGTAGTCTAACAGGTAGATATTCCCTGCCTGGACAGGTAATAAGCAGAATGAAATGATTCACCAGGTTCAAGACATACACTAAGTGACACAATTCTGCAGTTTATGGTGTCACATTAAACCCGGTCTAGATGAGAAACAGATGTAGAGCATATGTCCACCTTAAGCTCTTTGTCCAGGTTGGTCTTGGGAGCCATGGAGCTCTGCACCATGTCTGCTACCACAGGGAAGTTCTCAGGCAGCTTCTTGCACCTTTTGATCATCCTTGGGTTAGAGCCATTCATACACTGGTAGCCAAAGAAGGAGTCCTCCTTCCAGTGCTCCATACAGTACTCTGAGTCAAACACACACACATGCTGGGTGAGTGAATACATCTGGTGAGTAAATGTTTATAGAAAGGCGAAGTCCATCCGCTGCCGATGGACCCCATGGGACATTATTTTGGAAAAATATGTCTGGGAGTGAAAGGGGAGAGATGATAAATGTTTTGATCCCATTTGAATTGAGCCATGAATTACACATATGAAGTCCATCAATTTAAAAGATAATTTTGCAAGTGAAGAAAGTCAGTTTGTCCCAGGTTTGTCACCACTTAGTTGTGTGAAACCACTCAGCGAACTAAACCTCTTGTCTCGCACAAATTAATGTGTAGGCATTCCATATCTTCCATATAATTAATGTGTTCATTACAGGACTATGTATTAGTGTAGTGTTTCTCAAATGGGGTACATGTACACCTAGGGGTACTTTGGAGTACTGCAGGGGGTATGTGAGATTTTTCATTATTCCATGAAAAATTATACTATAATAATAAAATAATTTAGTCATGGAATTTAAACATTTGAAGTAGCATTTGAGTGTCTTTCAGTTGCAAAGTTGTTGTTTCGTAAATCAGACAGTGGCGGTACAGCGCTCTAATGTAACTCTTTATATAGACTTTTTTTTCTACCAAAAAAAACTCAGAGAAAAGTACATTATTAAAAAAATATGAGAACCACTAGTGTATATTTACACATTTCTCAGCTATGGGTCATTTTTCTCATCAGGTTTTGGGTGGAGTATATAGAGTGTATTTACACACCAGCTATGGGACTTCCAGAAGATCCGTTTGAAATCATCCAGGTCATTCCAGGATTTCCCAAACCGGATGGCCATCTTCTTCAGAGACAACTCCAGCAAGCTGATGAGAAGAGAGAGGGCATTGGGATAGACTGCACATTGTAGAAGCTCAACTCTCATCTGGGGAGCAACAATCTTTATGAGGACCAATTTCAGTTTTATACCCTCGTGGTGAGGACATGCCTGCATTGTAAGGACAATGCCCTCAGTACATTAAAAGATAGTTTGAAGGTTTAAACTTGGTTTTAAATTCAAGCTTAAAATTATGTTTAGGTAAGGGTAAGGTATGCATTTAATTATGATGGTAAACGTTAAGGCCCTGACACAGCCAGCCGACGGCCGGGGACTAGTGGCCATGACGTCCGTAACATTAAGTTGTTACATTTAACTAATTTAGAGGCTGACTGGCTGCTTAGAAAGCTAGCTTGCGTACTATTGCTAGGTGACTAATTGTTTAGCGGTGCATAGAGAGAGGGCTATTACAGTTTTTATATTAAATATCTCTGAATAGAATATTAGTTTTTTTTTACTTTTTTTGTAATGTGTGGGTATGAAGAGATCTTTTAAAAGACATGTTATAGTTGGAATAAAGTATGTAGAGTAAGTACAGTAATCTTGTTGTAGACCATCTTATGGACATAATGTCCCAAAAAAAATCGTTATTCCAATCGTTTGTACCTGTGTTTTTTTTTAAAGGAACATCATTGTTGACAGCCCTTATATGTGTATTTGTATGTATCTCACTCTTGTTTTCAAGCCAAAAGAAGGCAGATGAAGGCGGGTGCTTGGGATACACCACACAAACTAGGTCGACGGTCATTTACCGTCAGCCCAACTAGGACTGACTGCCAACGGTCAGCTTGGTGCGTCAGGGCCTTTAGGGTTAGAGGCTAGCAAATGAATTGTCAGTGCGGGGTCCTCACAAGTGTTGAAAAACAAACGTAAGTGTGTGTGTGTGTGTGTGTGTGTATGTATGTGCGCAACACCTACGCATAGTGTAATGAATGTTCAAAGTCGCTCCTCTTCTCATTGTCAAAGCGGACGTCTTGGGGTAAATCTGCTTCTGTTTTAGCGTCGATACATCTGGGGATCCTTGGAGCCCATGTTGCCCATCTGAATGACAGAAGCACACAGCAAGATACAAATATTAATACATACAACTCACATCCAGTATGGAGAGTAAATCTTTGTGTTGTGTGTTTGACCTGTAAGTGGTCTGTCTCTCCTGTAGCTCTGTCTTCCTGTGTGCCAGCAGCTGAGGTAAGGAGTCGTCCCTCAGTGTCTTTGCTACACAGGCAGGAAGAGAAGGGTGACAGGAAAGTGCACCTTAAGCAACATTTCAGTTTTACAGGGACTTATGACCACTGACCCCCCACCCCCCAAAAAATCAATTTATTCCCCCACAACAAGGGCATGTTCCATTTTTACATTTTCACCTTTTGTGAGGTGATTGGTACTTTTCTAGTTTTGGCTGGGGTTATGCATGGATGTATTACATTAATTATCAGGACCACAGGAATTGTGCTCAGCCTTGCAGCCAATTTTTGTCCAGTTGCTACGTGGTATTGCTACAAAAAAATGGGGATGGATCCCAAACCCTAAATGCTAATAAGCCTGTCTCAAACAAAACCAAGTATTTAAGTAGCCTAGCATTAGCCATATACTGTAGTCCCCACAGTTTATGGGCCACATTAGCACCATCTTTCCCTAACCTTACCCATACTGTAGCTACGATGGACATTACAAAACTTTGTCCCGCCTTTGTTCTAAATAAAAATTTCACGCTAAAATGGATACTAACTGTGCACTGCTCCTCTGAGTCTACTACACTAATTTATCCATCTCAGCACAGGCTGGTTCATAGCAGTTGGACAAAGGATTATAAAACAGCAGAATGAATGATCAGTCCACACATCAGGATTTGCATGTCACTGTGTCAAAATAAAAAATAAAACCCAATGTTTGATCCTTGGCTGTCAAAAGAAATTTTAAGGGCACTCTGCAATGTAACCATTGCAATGTAAGAGCTACTGCCCTGGATAACTAGTCGGCTACAGACCACCTCCCATCTCCATGGGATCCTTTTGGAGTTGGTTGCCTTCAACGGTACCAATACAGCTGACCATCAGGGACCATGGATGGATTCCGAATGCTTTGAATCTTACCCACCTGTTCCCTCTCTAATCTCCACCTTGACATCTCCTATGAGCCAGCGGTAACAAGGGAAAGTCAGCACTTTATCTCCACCTGGAAGCTCCACTGTGACGTAGCGACAGAACCAGTTATCTTCCAACCAGTACTTCTGTTTCTGCAGTCTGACCAGCAGCAGGGAGCCTAAATGTGAAGGACTGGTTACCTTGTACTGATCCACCTGACGGAGATGGAGGAGAAATAATTAAATCACACCTCCGATCACTTTTTAAACTATAGATATCAGTATTGGAAAAGCCTCCGATATCACCTAAAATGCTGGTATCGGTGGTACTCAAGTACTTAAGTTTATGCACCAATCTGATACCACGTAATTTAGCCCCAAAGAAAATCTAATTTAAAGTAGTCTATAATCTAATTTAAACACACACCAGTATGCTTATTATTCACACTCACTGCTCCGCGACAGAAGTCCAGTCCAGGGTTGTCTAGCAGGGTGCGCTCACTCTCTCCTTTCTCCCCCACCAGGGTCACAAAGATGTAGTTGTTAGTGCTTGAATACTCTGATGTTCCAGTTGCTACTGTTACAGTGTAGACTTCCATCTAAGGACATAAACACATAACAGCATGTTGATAACCAATAGTTCAACTGACAACATGTGGGTGCTTGCAGGCTACTACAGATGGACTGAAGCTTTCGACCTCGGAAGATGGCGACGCACCAAGAGCCATGTTCTCTCCGATGTTTCTGCTTGTTTAAAGGAAGTTTTTCCTCTGCCACTTACTGTATATACCGAATGCTTGCTCTTTGGGGGGAATTGTTGGGTCTCTGTAAATTATGGAGTGTGGTCTAGACCTACTATATATCTGTAAAGCCTCAAATAAGGATGAGGAAGAGGAAGCATAATAATGGAAGTCCTTGCTGCAGGCGCTGCCGCCAGTGGAACAGACGAGGGCTGATAAAGATAACGTTACACACACAAATGTTTGCATATGTCATGCAAAAATTAAAATTCTGTTTCTGCTTTTCTCTTGGTTGAACGCTCAAAATATGCAATGTTTGGTCCTTTAACTTGAGGGAATTTTGCATGGAAAGTCATGGGAAAGACTTTGAAATTGATGTTTATTTAATTGATGTCCTAATATTATGCTTTATTACTATAAGGAAGTGACAGAGAAATTCGTTTTTATAAGTCCTTTATTAGACATTTCTCTGTAGTAGTGTCTTAGAATATTATACCTTGCATGCTTAAATTCATACATTCATATTCATATCATAATCATTACTTTCATGCTTATCATATATCCATATCTTGCTTAACGTATATTCATGTATGCTTTATATTTTATGATCTTATGTGCACATTTAACCAACAATGTTTTCCTTAAAGCTGTTAGGGCCTCCAGGCAGTAAAATGTCTCCACGGCTGCATATCATATAGATAACAAATGTCTCCAAGTGTCTTAGTTTTCGAGGTCAGGCAGAGAACACGTTGCCCCAGCGACCTGCCCTCTGCCCTCCTTTCTCTGTGTTGACCATGTTTATTTAGTAAGATAAAGTGTCCTGAACTTGACAGGAAGCCACAATAAAGTTTAGAACCAAAATATAAAAGAAGAATCTGAGAAATATCAGATACTTTAAGACACGTGTCAAACTCAAGGCCCGCGGGCCAGATGTGGCCCGCCATGTCATTTTATGTGGCCCGCGAGAGCTTAAAAGTTTTGAGTGTCTAAAAATAAATACCAAAAAATAAATTAAGAGCATGCTTTGACCAAAAACTACATTTCCCACAATGTCTTTCAACTACGCTAGCCGCGGCAGTGTCCATGCCAACGATTGGAATTGAGATATAAATAATGATCCAAAATGTCCAGAAAGAGAAAAGTTGATGCAGACGGAAGACTGTTTCGAGAAAGATGGGAAGGCGAATACTTGTTTGTGCTTCAAGGAGAAAGAACGGTATGTCTTTTGTGTTACGAGGCGGTGTCGGTTGGCAAAGTACATCTGCGTCGACATTTTGACACCAAACACGGAGCTTAGTACGCTAAAGCTAGCCTTCAAGAAAAGCAACAAATTGCCCAAGAATTAAAAGGCAAACTGCGGTCGCAGCAGAGTTTGTTCATGAAATCCACAGCCAAAACGAGGCCGCGGTGAAAGCTAGCTTCATTGTGGCTGAAGAAATCTCCCCACGCTTCCAAGTCTTTTTCAGAGGGAGCGTTTTTGAAGCAGTGCATGCTGAAGGTCTGTGAGCAGGTGTGTCCCGACCAGTTACAGACTTTTAAAAATGTCAGTTTATCAAGAAACACCATCGCCGACCGAGTGAAGGAACTAGCAGAAAATCTTACAACACAGCTGGCTGAGGAGACACGCAGCTACACAGCTTTTTCATTAGCTGTTGATGAAAGCCCAGATAACACGGACACAGCGCAGTTATCCATTTTTATTTGACCTCTCTTATCACTGAGGAGCTGTTGGATGTGGCTGCAATGCACGGGACCACGACGGAACATGACATTTTTGATGCGGTAGAGAAGTCCGTAAGTAAAAATGCATTGCAGTGGGAAAACTTGGTAGGATTAACTACAGACGGTGCACCGGCAATGTGTGGAGGAAAAGTGGGCTTGGTTGGACTAATGAAGGGGAAAATGCAAAAAATGAACTGTCACACGCCTTTGATAACGTATCATTGCATTATCCATCAAGAAGCTTTGTGTGGGAAGGTGCTGGGGATGGAGGACATTTTGACCACAGTCATGAAAACAGTGAACTTGAATCACCGTCAGTTCCAGCAGTTTTTGCTGGAGATGGGCTCGGAACACGGGGATGTGCTGTACCATGCTGAAGTACGGTGGCTGAGTAGGAGCAAAGTCCTCAAGCGATTTTTTTTTAGCTCAGGGAAGACATTGCTCTTTTGCATTGCACTTGGTGTGTTCAAGGACAGGCAGCATCTCCTCATCAAAGACTAACCGAAAAACTTGACCAATATAGTTGTGAACTGAGTCAACCTTTATTTTGGTATTTTTAGTTGATTACATATTATTTATGTGTAGCTGCTGTTGTAATTATTTCATGTTTGCAGTTGCAGGTCTTATGTGTGTATGCAGATTGTTGTCATCATACCATCAGTTGGATACCAGGCTGTGTGCAGCCTTTTTTTGTAAAATGCTACATGTGTCATACATGTTCTTTGCAGCTCAGTTTTATGTTATTTTTCTTTATTCACTTGGACAGTTTGATCCTTCATTAATGGAGTTGTGTGGGTTTTCATAAGCTGACAAAATTTAAAAAGATTTATGTTAGAGCAACAAGTAAGCATATGTTTTCTATGCAACTGTAATTGTCACTTGAATAAGTTATAATAAAAATGAGTTATTTAACATTAAGGAGTAGTTACATTTATTTTACATTACATTTGATTACATTTAGTTACATTTATAAGTTACATCTGGCCCTTTGAGGACAGCCATTATGCTGATGTGGCCCTCGGTGAAATTGAGTTTGACACCCCTGCTTTAAGACTTTTACTCCACTAATATTGTAAAAGGTGACTAGTCATAAGATCCTTTTTTGGAAGTAGAGCATGTATTAGTAGCGCTTTCAAGTACTTTAAACAAGACCAATGGTAATATTCCAAAGTAGAGGAGATCCATCATATTGAGAGTAAATATCACAGAGATCTCCCTGCATCACAGCGCCTCTGACCTGTGTGAGTCAACATTACTGCTTTATTGCGACTGTGTAATTTATGTATCTCATTCTGCATTGTATTACATGAACTAATGTAGAAAGCTTTTTGGGCAGTCATTTTTCTGTACGGATGCTGTGAGTACTGTAAAACGAATTCTACTTGCAAGTAAACAAATTGTATTATAACTCAAGAGGTTCCTGTCTATTCTTGATAATGAAATTATTCTAACAGAAGTATAAACATGTACCATTCCATTCCTATATATATTCCATATACCATCCCTATTGGTTTGTACGCAATCCATCGCATCTGCACATGACACAAATCACATCACACTCCAGCAAAGACATAGCAGACATATGTCCGTGGCAGAGACTCAAGAGAATTTGAGAGAAATGTTCTAACCAAGCCCCGGCGAGGAGGTTGGTAGCCAGGAAGTCCAGCCAACCCTTCTACATCCCTGGCCGGTACCTGGAAGAATTTTTCGAAATTGTTGGATGCCAAAGCAACAGGGAGGGACAGGGAGGATACGCCTATCACTCGATATTAAACCACGCTATAAACATTTGACACGTCGCCTTAATGTAACAGACAAATACACGTATTTATGTAGTTAACTGAGACCCCTGTTACTATGGTAACCCTGCCGAGTCTTCCACGTCGCTGTTTGTTCCGTTTAATTCAAAGTGCAGCAGTTAAACAATTCGAAGGGCAGCAGAAGCTCCGCTCTGTGTGCATGCGCGCTCCCGCGGCCAGGGGATACACGAGTACATTGGCACAACACCGCTGACTGAAACACACGTTCTGTCAGAGCGTCTAAACGAAAAATTATAAAGTCAATACTTATAACGTTAGCATTGTTTTCAAAAACAGTTGCTAAATGCCTGAGCTCACTGACAACTTCACCGTAGCTAGCCATCTGTGTTGTGTCTGTGGCCGGTGGCATGTAGATTGACCGAGGGAGTAAAATGCTAACCAACCAATGGGCAGAAGTTAACCCCTTAAGACCCGCCCCTCCTCATTTGCATAATGAGGCAGAAATGCATGTAGAAATGTAAAAGTGACAGGCAGAAATGTAAAAGTGACAGGCAGAAATAAATACCAGGGGTGAAAATAAATAGGGTAGAAAATGCAACGGAAGAATAAAACAGACAAAAAAATTAAACACACACAGAAATAAATACATTTAAAAAATAAGTAAGGAATAAATAAAGTTGAAGATTATAACGGACAATAAATAAATAAGGTAATTATTACAAAGGTGAATAAATAAAGAAGCTAATTAAAAGAGATATATACATTTATGTCTCACTGTATAATTTAATTTCTACCTACATTTATTTCTTCATTGTATTTTTTGGGGCAATTAATTGTGTGCTTATTTATTTATTGAGCATTTATTTATTTCTGTATTTATTTTTAAATATGAAAGACATGGTCCTCCATACACTTCAGTGTCAGATGTTCCAGTAAACTCACCAGTCCGTCCAGTAACATTGCTGAGTTACATCGGTTAAATCACTTTTATCAGCATCTTAACACTAAAATTATGGATAGTTCTACATGGCTGACAGGACACCATGTGCCAAGAATATTAGGCTTTAAAAAACAAATGTCATATCTTTCACACCTAAGAGTAAAGAGCATATTTGAAAACATGGAAACAGATGTAGCTCTTGTGGGGTGTAAGAACCCAAGTAAAAAACACTCACCTTTATGCAGAATTGTGTTCACAGTTGAGTATCAGATTCCAAAGAAGAGGAGGGTCGACTTCTTTTTCTCAAGATGTCCTCTGGCTCAGTTTGTATTCTGTCACGTTTCTCTTTTTTCCTTTAACAGTATCCTAGTTCTTCTCTTTTTCTCTTTTTAAAGTATTCACAGATCAACAGTTATCTGGTTAGCATGGCATTTCTAAATGAAAGAAATCCTGCTCTGATTCTCTGGTTGAATCTTTCCAGCAGTTTGTTTCTTTAACACACTCACTCCCACTCACTTTGACTCTCACTGACTGACTCTCCCTCTTCTGCTCTTCTCAGTCCGTCCTTTATGTGTTCTACCATTGCAGGGAGGGAGAGAAATTTGCAAAAGGAAGTTGGGTCAATATCTGGGCTGCACAGATTGAAAAAGTTTTCAAAAAGGTACATAAAGTAGTACACCAACTTTAAGTAATGGCAGAATTCTGGCTGAAGTCTTTGATAGTAAAAGTTAAAGAAACTGTCTTTTAACCAAACCTACATTAGGCCAAAGTGGACAAAGGGAGAACTGGTTTGGCAATAAATCAATGTCTGTACTTATACTTTAAATATCTTTCAGTGCGTTGACCTATTAATTTCACATTGGTGCATGCTCACCACGTATATTTGAGTTTGTCCATTTCAGGTACGTTTTATTCTGCTTTCCAACTAAACACTAATAAGACAATACCACTGACAAGCCACTAACACGCTCCATGCTTTCCCCTTGGCCACACACCTTTATGCTTTCTGGTGACAATGCTCTACCCAGTGATCAAATACAAAACTGCATATGCATTAATGTCCCCAACGTGGTATATTAACAAAACGCAAAGCTACAAAATGTCGAGGAGCTATCAAACAAGGGCCATGAGATGTAGCCATTGTAGTACAGATACATGTAGCGTGGAACCAAAGCACGAGTTCTGCCTGCCCAGACACTTGTAGTTGTACGTCATTAGCGACATGTGCTGAGGTTATCCCAGTGATTCCCAAACCTTTTTTCTGCAGAGACCCCCATTTAAAATCATTTTTGTTAGTTGTAAATTTGGTGTAGCTTCATCGTCTGCTTTGTAACAGGCCCCGGGCGTGAGGGCTGTGGTCAGATTAAAATGTTGTTCTGAAAAGAACAGGAAAATTATGAGACCGGCAACAGGTATCGTGTTTCTTTCTCTCGCTTCTGCCAGACTAAAGACGAGAGGCTAAAACCACAATTTGCCGTCTCACTGGGAGGCGCGGCCCCCCTTGTGGTGAACTTTGGTATAGAACTTACAAAATAAATTTACACCAAGTGCAAGAATTGAGGCTCTTATAAAACAATATACATCATTTACTTACTATTCTAAACATCCAAAATGAAACCACATAATGTGACCACACATTGCTGGGCGTCACACACTCCCTGACAAAAATAGAAATGGCTTCTGACATTTGAAAACCTATGTTCTGGAAAAAGCTCAACATAGAGTTTAATCATTTAACACCACCATGGTGTGGTGTATGTGTGGGGCATGTAAGGATATGTGATGTAAGGTATGTAAGGTGAGTGTGGTGACTGTGTTGACAGTGGGGCGTGGTTGTAGTGATGGTTCGCCTAGTGTCTGATATGTGAACATCTGCCATGGCCTTCTCTCTCTTGCTGACCTTCTAACTTGAGTGGATGTGCCTGCTTCAGCATCATTCAAACATCTCTCTGCATCCCCAATGGCTACAGACTCATCATCTCCTTCACTGTCTATCTCGGGTGGTCCTGAATCAGGTAATGACTGTGTCACAGACTGACTATCTCTGGGATTTTGGTGCTTCCTGACTGGAAGGTTACCAGGTCCCTCTCCCCACACAGGTACGGTAAGTTGTCTTTCTTCCCTAACAGCTGGTTGTTGAGGCCTGTTTGTTTCTGCGGGCACTGGATCCCTCTGGACCATGGTAGGTAAATAATGGTAAGTGTTCTGTCTTTCCTGCTCTCTTTCCTCCACAGGAACCCTTAACCAATACCTTGTAGTGCTTTCTTCTGACTCTGAATCACTCGTGTCACTTGGGTGTTTCCCCAAGGTTTTGTTCCTGCAATGGTTATGCCTCTGTACGGTTTGTCTCTTTGATACTTGTTCTAACCTTTGTGGGGGGCTTCAACAGGTAGGTCATTAACTAATAGCAGTAAGTTACGGTGTAGGACTCTGGTCTTACGTTTTTCTCCTGTCTCAGGGTGGACTACATTAGCGGATGGATACCCGACTCGAGCCCGACGGGACCCGACGGTACCCGACGGGTCGGGCCGGGTTTGGACAGATTTTTAGAAAGGATGCTCGGGTTCGGCTCAGGCTCGGTCACATCAGCGCGATAAGGCATTGAACATTTTGAATTTAAAACAGCTTATTATGTAGGTAACCAATGGGCCTGTTTCACCTGATGCAAATGTTCGTTTTTGGATTAAAATAAATGTCAAATATTACCCTAACATCCGTCTTCCTGTGTGCTGTGACAACGAAAGACGTGCGTATTAAGCTACATGTGGCAGCGCAACGATGGAAGATGTTAAAAAGAAGTTGGCCGCAGGAGATTTTAAAACTATTGAAAACGAAGGAAAGTCAGCTGTGCATTGATGCGCTCATCTGTTGACATTTCGAATGCCTTCCTACAATGCTTTAATAAAAGCGGCTTTCCACACAAACAAACGTACATGTGTCATTAGTATGAGAAACAAATGCGATTTTAACTGTGTCGGGCTCTGGTCGGGCTCGGACAGAAATATCTTAATGCCTGTCGGGGTCGGGGTCGGGTTCGGTTACTGCTTTGTCGGACGCGGGCCGGGCTCGGACAGAAAAATCCGGCCCGATCCGCACTCTAGACTACATACACAGGGTTGTCTGCTACCTGTTCTTTGACTACATAGATGTTCTTTTCCCAGTATGACCTGAGTTTCCCCGGGCCCCTGCGCTCACTGAGATTCTTAACAAGTAAATGTAAATGTGCTGTATTTATAGTCTTAACGACTACTCAAAGCTTTTACATCATACAGGATACATTCACCATTCATACACTGTGGCCATACAAGGTGCCACCTGCTCATCAGATAAACACTCACACACATTCACACTCCGATGCACAGCATCGGGGGCAACTCGGGGTTCAGTGTCTTGCCCAAGGACACTTCGACATGGGACTGCAAGGCCAGGGATTGAACCACCAACCTTCCGATTGGCAGGCAACCGCTCTACCACTGAGCCACAGCCGCCCAAGTACTCTGTCCCCCGGGATGCAAAACCACACCCTTAAGTCTCTTGTCGTAATAAGACTTGCCTCGTGCACTTGACAGTTTACTTTTCTCACTGGCTATCCTGTACGCCTCACTCATTCTCTCAGCCCATTTTTCTGCATAATGTTTGTGTGATACTGTGGTTTTCTCAGCCATTAGACCAAACAATAAGTCTACAGGGAGACGAGGATGGTGTCCATACAGCAGAAAATAGGGAGAGTATCCTGTTGACTCGTGCCGCGTACAGTTATAAGCATGCACGGTTCCTTGGAGATGATCTTTCCACCGCTCTTTTTCTTTATCAGTAAGTGTCCTGAGCATCTGCAAGAGGGTTCTATTGAACCGTTCTGCCGGATTCCCTTGTGGGTGATATGGCGTTGTTCGTGAGTGTCCAACCCCAGATTTCTCCCGCAGGGTTCTGAAAAGTTCGTTTTCAAACTCACGACCCTGGTCGTGATGTAACTTTCCGGGATATCCAAAGCGTGGGATGAATTCTTAAAAGATGCGGTCAGCTGCTGTCCGTCCAGATTTGTTTTTGGTCGGATATGCTTGCGCAAACCTTGTAAAATGAGCCACTACGACCAGGATATACTCATATCCACCTCGACTGGGTTCCAGGTGCAGGTAGTCTATGCACACAAGGTCCAATGGTGAGTTTGAAGTGATTGTGCCCATTGGGGGGCGCGAACATGTACTGTTGGTTTCTTTTGTTTTATGCACAGACATCTTCTTGTGACATATTCCTCCACTTCTTTCTTCATATACGGCCAGTAAAACCTTTCTCTAGCTAGGGACAGTACTCTCTCTGTACCGATGTGTCCCATGTCGTTGTGGAGACACTTTAACACCAGGGGTTTGTATACGCCCGGGAGGACTACTTGTTGTCTTTCACTGGTCTGTCTATAAAGAAGTCCCTTTCTTAAGTGCAATTTGCTCCATTCATGAAGGAGTTTCCTAGCTGCTTTATTCACGGTTAGTCGTGTGTCATTTGTTAGTACTGTGTTTGTCTCCTTTAGTTTAATGATCTCTCCGACTGCTTGATCTTCCCTTTGAGCTTTGGCCAACTCCTCACTACTGATAGCTGGAAGAGGTGCAGGAGGTTCGTTGTTGACGTTTGTGGTGAGGGAGAGTGCAGCAACCCACGCTACATCCTGTTCCTGAACTGCTTTATTCCCATTCCAGGTGGCTTCCACCACTTCCTGTGACAACTCCTCAGTACATTCTACCACATACTTGTTGATGTCAAGGGGCACACGAGACAATGTGTCAGCGTCAGTATTCATCTTTCTGGGTCTGTACTTTATCTCAAACCTGAAGTCAGACAACTCTCCAACCCACCGATGTCCAACTGCATTGAGCTTGGCAGTACTCATGACATAGGTGAGTGGATTATTATCGGTGTAAATGGTAAAGTGTGGGGCATAGAACAGATAGTCTCTAAACTTTTCACACACTGCCCATTTAAGTGCCAAAAACTGTAATTTGCCACTGTGCAGACGGTAGTTCTTTTCAGCCGGGGTCAGCGTTCTGGAACGATGAGGAGCTCCAGTACTCTCTGGTGTTCACTAGTCCACTCCACAGGAGTCTTGGATGACAGTTGAGGGCCCTTGGTCTTTACTTGGTGGGGCTGCCTTGTTGATGTCTTGTTTTGAATTTTTAGCAGGTCATCCACAGGTTGTGCAATGCGTGAGAAATCCTGGATGTAACTGCGATAGTAGCTGAGAAAGCCCAAAAGTCGTCTCACATCACCAACTGTCTCTGCTTTTTTTTCCTTGAGTGACTGAACCGCTTCCAAGTCCTTTGGGTCGATGTGCACCCCTTCTGCTGATACAATGCGACCAACATACCTCACCTGTCGGCGAAACAGTTCACATTTTTCAGGTCTTAGCTTTACGCCATGTTTTTGGAGTGCTCTCAGGACTTTGCGGACTCCCTCGACATGCTCCTCGAAGGTTTTTGAATAACACAGGATGTCATCCAGATAGGGGATACAGCATTCGTCTCTGAGTGAGTCCAGCATCTCTTCCATACTCCTTTGAAAAGCTGCAGGGGCATTGGAGAGGCCAAAGGGTATCCATACCCACTCGTATAAACCCCAGGGAGTTACAAATGCTGTGACATGTCTTGAGCCTTCTGCCATGAACCCTTGGTGGTACGCCTTACCCTGATCAAGGACACTGAACCAAGAGTGTCCCCCAAGAGTGTCGGTCAGATCTTGGATCCGAGGTAGTGGGTCTTGGATGTACTCCTTTACTTCCGCGAACAGTGGTTTTGGAATAGAGGAGTAGGCTTTCTGTACAGGAATGTCATCTCGGAGGGTTATTGACATATGTAAACTTGGAATACAGCCAATATCGTCAGTGTCTCTGGCAAAAGCGGGCGACTCCTCATACAGCATCTCTTTTACAGTCTGTTGTTGCTTCTCGTTAAGGTGACTTATATCAACTGGTGGTTGCCACCGTGTGGGTACTCTGGCTGAGTCAGATGGGGTAGTCGTGATACCCTGAACCGTAACTCCCTCTTTATCAGGTAAGTCAGTTTCAACTATTTTTTTGATTGGCTGAATACTGCCGAGTGGGGATTTTCTAGGCAGGATAATGTCATGTTTTGTCGGGTTCCCTAGAGGCACAGCTATGTAGGGGTTCCTGTCATTCTGAATCTCAAGCAAGCCCTCACCTATGTCTAGTTGCTGTAGCTGTACACAACTTTCCTCTGGTTCAAACAATACTAATGAGTCTGAGGGGTCAAGTTGGGGAGGCACTCTACACTTCACCCAGGTTACACTACCCGCAGGGATTATTCTCTCTTTCTGCCCTATTCTTAAGCGTCCCTGTTGTGCAACTGTTTTTCTGGTTTGTACAAAGTGTACAATAGTCTGTGCTGTCTCATCAGGAATGGACATGGCTCCACCTAGCAGTTGAGTTAAAGTGGGGCCTAATTTCTCTGGTTTTCCCTGGATTACCACTTCCACCACATTAAAGCCTATCAGCGGCATTTCAAGTGATAATGAACTCACAAGGAAGGGTACATTAATTGATAAGTCAGGGTCTTCATTACCAGGCAAGTTCACAGTGATGATGACCCAACCATCAAAAGGGAATGACTTCTCCATTTACTTCCAACGTCTTTTTGTCTTTCAATAGGTCGATGAGCTCCGAAAGAGGTCGCATGTCTAGGTCAGGTAAGTATTTGTCCTTCCAGGGCCTATCTATCATGCTGACTTGAGCTCCAGTGTCTGCTCCACCACATTAACTGCTAGGCCATTAAGGATACACTTAGTTAAGGCCCATGTTGCAAGTTAACCACCACTGTTGATTATTGGGTACAAAAAACACTCAAGATATGTATATCATTTTTAAAAATGTCTCCAAATAGTGTTAAAAGTTAGATTTTGGTCATTTTTGGTGTTCGCGGGTTTATGAAGTGAATTCGGCGATGACGTCATCGTGGGGAGTTAAGTCTGAGCCTAGCACTAGAACTACGGTGACTGACTGGGATGTGGAAGAGGAGGAAAGGCCAGCAGCCGAATAATTACAAACCTACCAGACGTGAGAGGGCAAATGAGGAATTGTC
This sequence comes from Etheostoma perlongum, assembly GCA_026937815.1. Taxonomy (NCBI): domain Eukaryota; kingdom Metazoa; phylum Chordata; class Actinopteri; order Perciformes; family Percidae; genus Etheostoma; species Etheostoma perlongum. Next base: position 11,710,689 of record CM049389.1, read on the forward strand.
AAGATTGTGGGGAAGTCTTCTTCATTTATCTCCTTTATTTTAGCAACGCAGCAGTGCATACAATGACTTTACTTTTTACTGTCAGTGAATAGCACCGAGTGAACGTCAACATTTTCTTTCGATCTAGTGACAGTGATCATGTCGTTAGTTCAGATAAGTACTGGTACACTTATCTACATATAGGAATAGAAGGCATCCCCGAGTGTTATTTCTAAGTGTTTACCTCTTCCTCCGGTGAAAACGTGTCGCTGTTTGGCCGGTGCTTGTGTGTGTGGCGGCAAAGCTGCGGTGGAGAGTGGGTGCTGTAGGCGAGTGAGCCTCCGGTCGGGAAGCGAGCCCCTCCGGTCGGGAAGCGAGCGAGCCTACGGTCGGGGAGTGATCCGCCGGTCGGGGAGCGAGCCCCACCGGTCGGGAAGCGAGCCACTCCGGTCGGGAAGCGAGCGAGCCTACGGTCGGGGTGATCCGCCCGGTCGGGGAGCGAGCCCCGCGATCAGCTGATCTGAAGATGTCTAAATCCGTTTGTGACATTTCAGGCAGGATCATGGTCCTCCCCAACCAGCACGCACCAGGATTGTAATTGTTTATATTTCAAACATCACGGCAGGTTGATTGTGGGCGACAACGCGGTCGTGTTAGCTTACCGAAGCTCTACTGCCGAAGTTGCTGGCTGGTTACGCGACATTAGCTATATCCGCTAGCATCCGTACAGGCTAACTATAGCCAGTTAGCTTTGTGTGTAACGTAACAACCCCCCCCTCCCCATCTCATAGGAGCGAAGCTTACTATTGTGTTCAATACAATTGTGGTACAACAGGTGCACTAATGCCACATGTATGATGTTGACAACATGGACGCATATATAGGCAACACCAAAGGCAGTCGTAATATTTACCTAGCAGGCTAGGCTAACGCTGTTGTGCTAACGTCCGGCGGCGCAGCATTAGCTAGCAGTCTAAACTTGTGAAAAGCCGAACAACACCCCCGTCTAAGCTGTGTTTCACTTTCCCTCCAATATTATTATAAATATAATAAAGTCACATGGACTTGATCGAGACCATAGACTGTTAATATTAAAGACCAGAAGCCACATTAGGCCAGACCAGTGGTAAATACAACGCAGGCTGCTCTATTATCTCCCCAATATGACGTAATGCAATGCATTGTGGGGGGAAAATGAAACACTGTAAAATTGTGCCCATTTTTTGATATATATTCAGTTTTGCGATATCCAACACCATCAAAAATAATGGATAACAGTTCAAATATTTACTACCAACAAGCAAATTGCACAAATTTGTTGCCAAATTAAACCTGCAACATGGGCTTTAAAGCTTTTCTACCTATTAGTTTGGCGATTTGTACATTGCTGGAAGCTGAGGGGTCTTGCACAGGTGTAACAGTAGTTTTCTTACTATTATGTTTTTTGTTTACCTTAGCTCTCTCAGTGGTTGTGTCTAGCTTATTCATACTGATCAACTGGCTGACGTTTAACCCTGCTTCTGCACCTGTCAAGTGGGACGTGGGAAGGGCTCCGGTTACTGTCTGTCCCCCCTCAGCAACCGGTTGGCGTTTCCCTGGTGCTTATGGTGTTTTAGACAGCCTCTAGCTCTGTGGCCCTCTTCGCCGCAAAGAAAACAGTGTCTACAGTCCCGCAAACCCTGCTCTACACACCTTGGACAACCATAGGATCTCTCTTTATTGGTAATTTGGACTTTTGTAGGAGAACAGTGACAGGTTTGGTCTCTCTGTACTTTTTCTGCAAGGGTGTCTACTAGCTTGGTGAGCACATCTATTTTCTCTGTGAGCTGTTGCACAGTGTCTGTTTGGGCTTTCTGCTCCACAGTTCCTTTCTTTACGTGTGGCTGTTCCACGTTTCCAGTCTCAACTTGACCACTGTGTGCAGCAGCATGTTTCTGGCGTTGTGTAGGGCCCAACCTACGCTGTCGCTCACCTTCATCACTTGTGATTTTCATGACGTGCTTCAAGATTGTCTCATCTTTCACTGTGTGGTCTTAAAGTAAGGGTTTCAACTCCCTGCGGATGTCATTGTGTTTGTGTCCTATCCCTTGATATACGGTGTGCAGGAAGACATCTTGGACTGTGTCTGGGCTGTACTTTATCCCAGCTTCCGTTTGTTTTGATGAGAACAGAATTCTTTGCTTCAGTCCAATAACCCGATAGAGGAATTGCTGAGGGGTCTCATGCTCACTTTGTTTTGCGCACATTAGTTCTTGAAATAGTTCTGTGCTATTTCTTTCCCCCAAGTGTGACTGCAAAAATCCCCTAAGCTCGGCTACAGTCATATCTTCCTTATTGACAAGCATGTCCTTGAAATCCCCTGGTTTTATGATCCTAAGCACACCTCTTACTACCTCTGAATCAGTGAAGTTATCTTTAACTCCCTCTTCCATCTGCCTACACACACTGTTGTAACTAATATCAGATGAGTGATCCCCAATTTGGCCTCCCTGTACCTTAAATTCGCGGCGCTGAATGTAGGGGAGATCTTTTAGGGACAACCCCTTTTCTGGCGCCTGGTATGTGGCAGCATCTGGCTGTGTTCTATTGTGTTGTGGGGCACTGTTCACTGGAAAATATTGTGCAAGTGTAGGTTGTGCTGTGGCCTGTGATGTGGGCATGTTCACAAACTGGAGAAGTTTCTTACTCAAATCATCATAGTTCAAAAGCATTTGCTGTACATTTTCTGGTAACATATTAGCATTGCTAAGTGTAGCAGCATTGGTTGTGTCAATGACTGGCTGTGTGTTCACGGTGGCAGTAGTGGTTACACTTACTGCTTCAATCAATGGTTCATTAGCTGTGGCTGGATGGGCTAACTCGACAGGAGGGACGGTAACACCACGAGACTGTACAATCTCATCAACCTCATCTTTTAGTGCTAACAATTCCCCCAACCCTCTGTCCTCAGTGTCTAAAAGGTTCTTACTGTACATTCAAGCATGGATGTATTCAAAGCACCCCTCTGCATCCTCACTAGAAAGCTCTGATGAATCCTTGTCTGGAACTGGGCCCACATTGGTAGCAATCTGGAAAAGTTCATTAGGCGACAGTAAAAGCAGGCTCTTCCTGATGTCCCACACCAGGCTCTTCCTCTCCTTGTCGGCCATCGCAACGTCTTCTCTAGCCCTTTACAGCAGGTCCCTCAGCACCAGCTTCAGTTACACCTCCTCCCAGTGGGTCGCAGCTCTCATGGACATCAGCTGCTCACCTCCAGCACTAGGCACTGCACCACCAGCTCAGCCTCTCAGTCACGGTTTCAGGATCAGCGTCTCAGAGCATGAAGAGCCAATCCCGGGCGAGCCCCCAAGAATCTGTAACAGGCCCCGGGCGTGAGGCCTGTGGTCAGATTAAAATGTTGTTCTGAAAAGAACAGGAAAATGATGAGACCGGCAACAGGTATCGTGTTTCTTTCTCTCGCTTCTGCCAGACTTTATTTTACACATAAACATGTATTCTCAATTTCACACTTCTTACTTCTTCTCAACAGAACATCTTTAAGTTATTATAATCACCAAATAACTCAAATTCAGTTTCCTTAATAAACATCATTTTCAGAATGTTCCCGTGTTTTGTTTGGTTTCACATCCAAATAAAAGTAAATTACACTTTTGTCCAGACTTCTTTTGTCTGCTGCTTACAGCTTTTATAACTGTACAAAGCTAAATAACTGCAACGTTACTCGTTATCAATATGATTCCCGATATACAGGCTGGGCGCTAACAGATTAGCAGAGTGCTTTTAATTCTATTAACAAAATGGTACAGCTGGCACGAGACATAACACAGATAACAGTCACCTCAATACATCTTAACAGTCTTTCAAATGCACACTCGCTTGAACAGCATTTAACATTACTTGAAATAACATAGGAGCCTCAAAACGGGACAATATTCCCAATGTGACACGTTCCGGGAGTGCAGCTAGCTTACTGGGCTTTAGCTTTAGCATTCCGACCACGTTACTCTGTGTTTCTCTAAATAACTCATAATTACACTTTTTATCCAGTATCAAACGCGGAAAAGCATTCATACCAAGTGTTGACATTATTTTGACCACATATGTGTGTATTTATCAGCAACTAACCTGAAAAGAACAGGAAAATGATGAGACCGGCAACAGGTATCGTGTTTCTTTCTCTCGCTTCTGCCAGACTAAAGACGACAGGCTAAAACCACAATTTGCCGTCTCACTGGGAGGCGCGGCCCCCTTGTGGTGAACTTTGGTATATAACTTACAAAATAAATTTACACCAAGTGCAAGAACTGAGGCTCTTATAAAACAATATACATCAATTACTTACTATTCTAAACATCCAAAATGAAACCACATAATGTGACCACACATTGCTGGGCGTCACACTTTACATTTATCTGGCAGTCTTTTCCGAACTTGTCCAGACTTTGGTAGCAGTGCAGCAGAACCATGCATCCGCAGCGAGTCAGTCAAGCTATTTCGAGGACAAAAAAATAAATAGAACTGCAAGCAGTTACAACGGGGTCCAAGCCTCCCCGCGCCAGTCGACCCCGGCGACCCGGAAAGCGCTCGAAAGTGGAACCCACATCGAGAGGCGCACGTAATGGTATGGATTAATAGCGCAAAGCATCAGAGCATCGGAAAGGCATGGTCAACACTACTCTCAAGTGATATGTTGATACCTTTTAATTTGGCTGAGATATATGTTTTTGGTACCTTACTACAGAAACTTTGCTTGGTCGTCAAATGCGCACACAATTACGTAGCAAAATTCTTTATGCAACTTTTTGTCAGGGCCATCTGCGATGCTATACACCAGGTTTCGTGCAGATCTGTCGCACGGCCTAGGACGAGTTTGAAAAAGTTGGCTTCGCACTTGTCGCAATATTGCGAAATAAAATTTAATCAGAAATCGACGCGGCCTATATCATGTGACTCATCTTGATGTAGTGAACATGTGGACATGAACAGTTTTAATGTGAGATGTGTAATGTAGGAGTTATAGGCAAAAACACGTTTGACGTCATTGTAGCGCCACCTAGTGTTCCACATGTGTAATATTCGGTAAATCAGGTCAGCTACCCATTGTCCATCTACCCTGTTAATTTCAAGCAATTCACTTTAGTGGAAGTGGTTAATCCAGACATTGGCCCATAGGCCACGCCCACTTGAACCAATCAGTTCCCCACTATAAGGACCACTTCAGGAGTGGGCCTAGATGGTATCCATCAAATTTTGCAAAATTTGGATGAGCGGTTCATGAGATATAAACTTGTATTTTTAGCGCCCCCTAGTGGTCAATGTTCGTCAAATTTTGTTTAGAGCCTCAGAGGGTCATAAAAAGGGATATTCTAAAGTTTGGCTTTGATAGCTTTTATTTTGGCCGAGATATGCCAAAGTCAGTGTTTTCGTAGTTAGCTACACAAATTTGTTTGCGCGTAATGGGCGCATTTTTTATACTATAAATATGCCAAGTTTTGTCAAGAGTATATGGATGCAGCCTGGAGCGTCCCATTTCATCCGTCCCGTCTCATGCGGTCTCGTCTCATGCGGAGGTGTGTCCAACGGTAAATTCAGATTGTCAAAAATACGAAATTGCGATTAATTTTCCAATCGGGTAAATTCGTGACCACATTTGTTGCAATCAATTGAAAAACGTTAAAAACTGTTAAAAACAATTTTGCCATACACATAGTTTGCTGATTTCTGAATGTTATGGTTGTATTGACAAAATAAATGCAGACTATTGTCTGGAATAAAATAAGCCTGCATCATTATGCTAATTAATAAAATACTTTTTTAATATATATATATATATATATATATATATATATATATTTAACTAAACAGTAACGGCAATCATACAAATGAATAAAATACTTTTAAAAAATATGTCTACAAGATAAATGGTCTACATTTATCTTGTAGACATATTTTTTAAAAGTATTTTATTCATTTGTATGATCATACTGATGAAAAAAAAACACTTACAATATATGTTCGTCTATAAAATAAATGCAGATTATAGGCAAACTAAAAAAATCCTTCTGCCATCCCCGAGTTTCTACTTTTCAAAATAAAAGCTTGCATCTGGATTAAAATACAATCTCTCTTACTTTTCAAAGTAAAAGCTTGCGTCAACTATCATGCTAAAGAATAAAATATTTGGTGTAATTTTTTTAAATATTTAAAATTATATGTCTGTCTCTAAAATAAATGCAGATTATAGGCAAACAAAAAAAATCCTATAGCTGCAACTGAAGGACTTTCTCTCCCGACAGAGGTCAAGCATTTTGTTTTGTTTTTATCACCCCCCCCTTTCATACAATACAACACAAAATACAATAGAACCGCTGGCGCGGAAGTGGAAGAACAATACAATCGCATTCTGGCCCAAGACCGTGGCAGCAGAGATACGCAGTCGAATGCAGGACGGGTCCCAGAGACCCGAAGGCCGAGGCCGCGGTAGGAGAAAAATACAACCGCGTTCTGCCCCAGGTCCCAGAGACCCTACAGCATTCTACCCCGGGTCCCAGAGACCCTACAGCATTCTGCCCCGGGTCTCAAAGACCTGACAGCCGAGGCCGCGGTAGTAGAAAAATACAACCGCATTCTGCCCCGGGTCTCAGAGACCCAACAGCCGAGGCCGCGGTAGTAGAAAAATACAACCGCGTTCTGCCCCGGGTCTCAGAGACCCGACAGCATTCTGCCCCGGGTCCCAGAGACCCGACAGCATTCTGCCCCAGGTCCTAGAGACCCGCCAGCATTCTGCCCCGGGTCTCAGAGACCCGACAGCATTCTGCCCCGGGTCCCAGAGACCCGACAGCCGAGGCAGCGCCAGTAGAGCTATACAGTCCAATGCTCTCGCCATGCTGATAAGCAGTTGTATTTGCAGCAATGTCCCAGTGAAGTGTGAAAACAATATAGAATATAAAATTAAAAAGAGTCTTGGAAAGAGTCTAACATGTTTATTTTGTATTCTTGTTTTAGTTGTGTGCAGAATCAGATCCTTGTTATCCCTCCTCAGGAGATCCTGCCGTTAGTTGGCAGAAATGCGTCGCTGATGCAGGTTTCATCAGATGTAGCAACGTTAATATGGAACAACACAACCATAACATTCAGAAATCAGCAAACTATGTGTATGGGAAAATTGTTACTTTAACAGTTATTAACGTTTTTCAATTGATTGCATCAAATATGGTCACGAATTTACCCATCTGGAAAATTAATCGCAATTTCGTATTTTTTACCCTCTGACTTTGCCGTTGGATACACCTCCGCATGAGACGGGACCGCATGAGACGGGACGGATGACATGGGACGCTCCAGGCTGCAGCCATACCCGTCTCAGTTTTGTGCCGATCCATTGCACGGTCTAGGAGGAGTTCGAAAAAGTTGGTTTTTGATAAATCGCGATTTTTCACGCATAAAAAACCCAACATCCGGTGATTACGGTAAGCGTACCTGACTCATTTCCGTTTCCAGTGCTTGTGTGTTGCTGCTCACTAAGTACAGTGATTGTGTGTTGCTGCTCACTAAATACCAGTTCTGTTTGTTAGATTTGCTATTACAGCGGCTAACTGTCCACTAAACAGTTATTTTTATAGTAGTTCTGCCTAAGCACTCACAGATATTTTCATTTTTAAGCGACTTTCGTTAAATAACAGCTGTTTTTAACGCTTGGTAGCTAACGCTACCGTACTTTAGCTTAGCTGCTAGCAACTTTAGCTTAGCAGTTAGCCATGTTGTCTCCCTCTCCTACTTTCTCTTGCTCGGTGTGTGCGATGTTTAGTTACTCCTCTGCATCCTTTAGCGACAATGGTATGTGTAACAAGTGTAGTTTATTTATGGACGTGGAGGCGAGGCTTAGTGAGTTAGAAGTCCAGATCCGCACCATGATAGATCAGTCGTTAGCTACTGTAGCTAGCCACCCCCCGGTAGCCGGTGCGGGCCGGCCTGAGCCTGAGTTAGCCTCTGGTAGCCGTCCCCCGGCAGCTCCTGAGCAGCCAGGAAAAGGTTCCTGGGTGACTGTTCGTGGCAAAAGTAGTCGTAAGCTTTCAAGGGCCACGGACCACCAGCAGCCTGTTAGCGTTTCTAACAGATTTTCCCCACTCAGCGATACACCCGCTGAGAAACCAACTCTGGTTATCGGCAGCTCCATTTTGAGAAACGTGAAGTTAGCAAAGCCAGCAGCCATAGTTAAATGCATCCCGGGGGCTAGAGCGGGCGACGTTGAGTCTTATTTGAAACTGCTGGCTAAGGATAAACGTAAATACAGTAAGATTGTTATTCACGTTGGCGTTAATGACTCCCGGTTACGCCAAACGGAGGTCACCAAGATTAATGTTGAATCGGTGTGTACATACGCAAAGTCAATGTCGGACACCGTAGTTTTCTCTGGACCCCTGCCAAATCTAACTAGCAATGACATGTACAGCCGCATGTCATCATTTCGCCGCTGGCTGTCGAGGTGGTGTCCAGATAATGATGTGGGCTTTGTGGATCACTGGCAGTCTTTCTGGGGAAGACCTGGTCTGATTCGGAGGGACGGCATTCATCCCACTTGGGATGGAGCAGCTCTCATTTCTAGAAATCTTGACGAGTTTATTAGTGGACCTAATCCCTGACAATCCAGAGTGGGGACCAGGAGGCAGAGTCGCAGTCTGACACACTTCTCTGCTCCTCCATTCCAGGGGTTATCTAGTCACAACCCCATAGTGACGGTGTCTGCCCCCCGACCATTGAAGTTATTTAAATCAAAGGTAAACAGAAGAGGAGCTGTGCATGAAAACCTCATAGCAATTAAAACCACAAGTGCAATAGTGCAAAAGAATAGGAGAATTAAATGTGGACTCTTAAACATCAGATCTCTCTCTTCTAAAGGTGTACTAGTAAATGAATTAATATCAGATTTTAATATTGATTTATTTTGTCTTACTGAAACCTGGCTGGGTGATGGAGAATATGTTAGTCTAAATGAATCCACCCCCCCCGTCATATTAATACTCACATTCCTCGAGGCACAGGCCGAGGAGGTGGAGTTGCAGCCATCTTTGACTCTAGTCTAATAATCAGCTCTAAACCTAAACTAAATTATAACTCATTTGAAAGTCTCGTTCTTAGTCTTTCACACCCAAGTTGGAAATCACTGCAACCAGTTCTATTTGTTATAGTGTACCGACCACCTGGTCCATACTCTGAATTCTAATCTGAATTTGCAGAGTTCTTGTCAAATTTAGTGCTAAAAACGGACAAAGTTCTTATTGTAGGGGATTTTAATATTCATGTGGACGATGAGAATGACAGCCTTAGTACTGCGTTTATCTCTCTATTAGATTCTATTGGCTTCTCTCAAAGTGTTCATAAACCGACTCACCGTTTTGGCCACACCCTCGATCTTGTTCTGGTCTATGGTGTTGAAATTGAACATTTAATAGTGTTCCCACAGAATCCCTTTTTATCTGACCACTGTTTGATAACTTTTGAGTTTATACTGCTGAACTACACGTCATTAGGCAAAACCTACTTTACAAGATGTCTATCTGATAGTGCTGTAGCTAAATTTAAGGATGTGATTCCATTAGCATTTAATTCATTACCAAGTCACAAAGTAACGGAGGACTCCTATGCTAATTTCAGTCCCTCCCAAATAGATCATTTTGTTGATAGTGCAGCAGGCTCGCTGCGAATGACTTGACTCAGTTGCCCCTCTAAAAAAGAAGATAATAAAACAAAGACGGTTAGCTCCATGGTATAACACTGAAACTCGCAAATTAAAGCAAATATCGCGGAAACTTGAGAAGATTTGGCGTTCCACTAAATTGGAAAATTCTCGTTTAATTTGGCAAGATAGTCTTCAAACTTATAGGAAGGCCCTCCGTAATGCCAGAACTGCGTACTACTCGTCATTAATAGAGGAAAATAGGAACAACCCCAGGTTTCTTTTCAGTACTGTAGCCAGGCTAGCGGAAAGTCACAGCTCTACTGAGCCAAGTATTCCCATAGCTCTTGGTAGTAACGACTTCATGAGATTCTTCAATGATAAAATTATAACTATTAGAAGCAAAATCCACCAAGACCGGCCTTTAACTGGCACTGACTTATCTCTAAACTCAGGAACCTTAGAAACAGTTCTAAAACCAGATATATGTTTAGACTGCTTTGCTTCACTTGATCTTTATCAATTTAATTCAATTATTTCTTCAGCTAAACCATCAACCTGCCTCTTAGACCCCATCCCGACTAGGCTACTTAAAGAGGTTTTACCCTTAGTCAACACTTCTCTATTAGATATAACCAATCTGTCTTTATTAACAGGCTATGTACCACAGCACTTTAAAGTAGCTGTTATTAAACCTCTTCTGAAAAAGCCCAACCTTGATCCAGAAGTTCTAGCCAACTATAGACCTATATCCAATCTTCTATTTCTCTCTAAGATTCTTGAGAAAGCAGTCGCTAAACAGCTATGTGATTTTCTGCATAGCAACAGCTTATTTGAGGATTTTCAGTCAGGATTTAGAGCTCATCATAGCACAGAGACAGCACTTGTGAAAATTACTAATGACCTCCTGATTGCATCAGACAAAGGACTTATCTCTGTACTGGTGTTATTAGATCTTAGTGCTGCATTTGATACCATTGACCATCATATCTTATTACAGAGATTGGAACATTTCATTGGTATTAAAGGGACTGCTCTGAGCTGGTTTAAGTCTTATTTATCAGATCGATCTCAGTTTGTTCATGTTAACGATGAATCCTCTGTGCACGCCAAAGTTAGTTATGGAGTCCCACAAGGATCTGTTCTAGGTCCAATCCTGTTCACTTTATATATGCTTCCTTTAGGCAATATTATCAGGAAGCACTCCATACATTTTCATTGTTATGCAGATGATACTCAATTATATCTATCAATCAAACCGGATGAAACTAATCAGTTAGCTAAACTTCAAATGTGCCTTCAGGATATTAAAACCTGGATGAGCTGTAATTTTCTAATGTTAAACTCAGATAAAACTGAAGTTATTGTTCTGGGGTCCAAGCACCTCCGTGACGCACTATCCAAAGAGATAGTTACTCTGGATGGCATCTCCCTGGCCTCCAGCACCACTGTGAGGAATCTTGGAGTTATCTTTGATCAGGACATGTCCTTTAATTTCCACATAAAGCAAATTTCAAGGATCTCCTTTTTCACCTACGTAATATTGCAAAAAATCAGGAATATCCTGTCTAAAAATTATGCAGAAAAACTAGTCCATGCATTTGTTACTTCTAGGCTGGATTACTGCAATTCTTTATTATCAGGCTGCTCAAAAAAAGTCCATAAAGACTCTTCAGCTGATCCAGAATGCTGCAGCGTGTTCTGACAGGAACCAAGAAAAGAGATCACATCTCTCCTGTTTTAGCTTCTCTGCATTGGCTTCCTGTAAAATCCAGAATAGAGTTTAAAATCCTTCTTCTCACCTACAAAGCTCTTCATGGTCAGGCACCATCTTATCTTAAAGAGCTCATAGTACCTTACAACCCTACAAGAGCACTACGCTCCCAGAATGCAGGATTACTTGAGGTTCCTAGAGTCTCTAAAAGTAGAATAGGAGCCAGGGCGTTCAGCTATCAGGCTCCTCTCCTGTGGAACCAGGTTCCAGTCTGGGTTCGGGAGGCAGACACCATCTCCACATTTAAGAGAAGGCTTAAGACTATCCTTTTTGATAAAGCTTATAGTTAGGGCATATATAGTAATATGCCCTACCTTAACCAGGGTTTGTATCTTATCCCCCTCTCTGACCTTCCTGACTCTAACCCCCATTTTTCTCCCCCTACCCTAACCAGGGTTTGTATCCCATCCCCCACTTTGACCGTCTTGATCTTAACTCTATCTTTCTCTCCCCTACCCTAACCCGGGTCTGTATCCTTCCCCTACTTTGACCTTCCTGCCCTTAGCACTGACCCTCATGACCTTGGCCCTGGGTGTCTCTCCCCCTACCCTAGCCAGGGGAGGGTTTGGGGAGAGTTGTGGCCTGGCCAGGCTCCTCTCTTTACACTGTCTCTCCTGGTTATGCTGTAATAGTTTTAGACAGCTGGGACTTCCTGTGACACACCTAGTTCCTCTCTCCTCTATTTTTCTATCTTTCCAATTATGTGCATCCATGTCCCAGAAATACTTGTTACTAACCTAGCTCTGGGGAGTCATTCCCCGGAGTCCTCATGTTCTTTTTCCCCCAGCATATTTCCTCGGATCAGGGAGGCTCCAAAATCAAGGTCGCCATGGCCCCGCTACACGCTCTGCAATGCCATGTTCCTCCTGCTACACTCTGCTATGCCGACTACAAAGGACTACTAACAACTACTATTTTTTTTTTGGGATTGTAATTGCCACTTTTCATTCTAACCCCAACCGGCCCGTCAGACACCGCCTACCAAGAGCCTGGGTCTGACCGAGGTTTCTGCCTAAAAGGAAGTTTTTCCTCGCCACTGTCGCACTGTTGCTTGCTCTGGAGGACACTGTTGGGTCCTTGTGAATTCTGGAGTGTGGTCTAGGCCTACTCTATCTGTAAAGTGTCTTGAGATAACTCTTGTTGTGAATTGATACTATAAATAAATTGAAATTAAAAGTCTAGGCTGAAATGGGCGTGGCCTATATCACGAGATTCAGTAGGATCCAGGGAACGCGTGGATATATGGTTTTTAAATATCCGATGTACGGTTTGGGAGTTATAGGGCCAAACGCGTTTTTTCTGCTATAGCGCCACCTAGTGGTAGATGTGGGTCAATTTTTTTCTCTGAGGTCTTTGCGGAGTTTTGGACCAGTCCTGAAAATGGCGCGTCGCCACCATATACGGTTTAGGCTGCAGCGGCAGGTTTATGCGGAGAAGAATAATAATAGTGGAGGAAAATAATCTCTAGGAAAACAATAGGGTTCCACAGCCCTGCTGTGTGAACCGTGTTTCACGCGGTACACTCAGCCTTGGGCTTGGACCCCTAATAAAGTAAAAACTGGCAAAGTGGACTATGGGTGTGTCGCCGTTGCTCAACTGTCATCCAACATGCTGATGCACATTCAAAGGCCTCACTCAGATGTGCCCATAAACAGGATGATAAATGTTTGTTTAAATACAGCCAAGGTGAAGCTAATTCAAACACTGCACCTAATGCAAAAGTTTTATTTAGTAAAATTCTATGTATTTTACATTTTCAATTTTATAGCGTTAAAGATCCTTTTTACTTTTAAAGCCTGTGACCTGTTGCCTTTTGAAAGTGTTTGTTCAGTGTTTGAAATGTTCCTTATTTTTATAATAAAAACAGTTGACCAAAGTTTCTACTGTCTGTTTAAAATAAACAGTTATTTCATATATTTTGATAACAAAAGCTTCTACACAAAAAATTGCTAATCTTTTTGATAGCAGGTTAAAATACAGAAAAAAAATATCTTCAAAAGAACTTCCCATTGTTCTCAAAACATCTGATAAAATGAGAAGTCTGATGGGTTACGTAACATTATCTTATCCTCCTGATGATGATGTAACCAGCCCTGACACAGCTGTGTTGTAACCCAAAACACTGTGTTCAGGTCTGTGGGAATTTTGTGAACATTCTGTTGACAGTTAAGTTGCAAGTATGACCATACTGTACAAATTGTACTGTTTGTACTGGTTGCTTTCTATTGTCATGATTTATATCATGTGTTTATGTGTAAAACAAACCAGAAATGTATTTGGTTTGGTTAGGTTCATAAAGGGGATCTTTTTGATGGATGCTGCTAGTGAGGGGAGACAGAAATGGGAATGATGTACTCTCTTTTCATATAATTTGTTAAAAGCCTGGAGGTAGTGATTTGAATAAGTTAAAGTTGGGGGATCATATTTTGACTCAGACCTGGATTGAAGAATATTGCTTTAGACTAAATAAGGAGATAAAATCTTGCACATCTTTTTCTGTAGATAAACAGATAAGTTTCTCAACTATAGGAAGCTTTGTTAAACCATCAGACAGATGACTACTATTGTAACTAGAAATTTGAGTGCCAGGACAAAAGGTATGTCAGATTAGGGTTGGTTAAATTGTTAAAACGTCCTGTGCCATCCAGCTCTTAATATCTGAAAGACAGGAGCAGATTGGGGCTACAATAGCAGTGTATGTCAGGCTTTAGGGGTTAAAGAGCTCTATATCATCAGCATAGAGGCACACATTTTCCAGTCCATGAGATGTCTACTCCAGTGGCAGCATATATTGGGAATCGAGATCAAGACTGTACCCAAAACTAATCCCTGCGGGACACCATAGGTGAGAACGCAAGTGTGAAAAAGAGCCCTCTGATATATTGAATAGAGATCTAAGACCCAGGTCCTTTGCAACAGAAGTCGATGAAGAGCAGAGATAGGGAGGGGAGCTGTGCCTACGGCTACACACCGTCCCCTGTATAATTCATCTGTTCCTGTCTTACAGGTTTACGAACAACTGGCGTTGATTGATATAACTAAATTGTTGATGTGTGGTGCAAATATAAATGGCATTATGTTAATCTACAGACGTTTTGAATCTATATTATTGTATTTTTGAAGATGCAATGAGTTCTTAAAGTGGGGGTATGTTAGAAAGATTCCGGTACATACTGTACATACTTTTTCTCTGATCAGTGATAAAACTGTTTGCATTATTACAGGACAGAACAAGGTCACTGCTGTTATCCGGTATTTGGAGCCACTGCCTTGTTCTTGTCTGGAACACGGTGTGACGCTGGGAAATTACAGGCGTCTCTGGCCTGTGTGAGTCAACATTACAACATTTTTGGGCAGTAATTTTTCTGTACTGATGCTGTGAGTACTGTAAAACGGATTCTACTTGCAAGTAGACAAATTTTATTAGAACTCAATAGGTTCCTGTCTATTCTTGATAATGAAATTATTCTAACAGAAGTATAAACATGTACCATTCCATCCCTATATATATGGTATATATATTCCATATACCATCCCTATTGGTTTGTACGGAAAACAAATTGTTTCCAAAACTCGTAGTCCAGCCAACCCTTCTACATCCTTGGCCGGTACCTGGAAGAATTTTTCGAAATTGTTGGATGCCAAAGCAACTCCTTTCGAATGTGCTGCAAGCTCAGCGCACCCAAGTAAAAAAGCAAATTGTTTCCAAAACTCGCCGTCAAATTTGAAAGAGCATATCGATTTTGATTTATCCCATACATTACATTTATGTTTACACTTCAAGTAGTTTTGAAATCAGTACTTTCTCTTGAGTAAAAAACTTGAGTTGATACTTAGGTAGAAGTATAGATACTAAGTAAAAAAAAAGTATTGAATGTGAATACTTTTGACACATCTATGTCAGCCAAGTACAGATGGTGAGAGCAAACACAGCCACAGGTTCCTACACTTCAGCATAGATGGCAAAAGTACTCACTTTCCATACTTAAATAGAAGTACAGATACTTGTGTTAAAAAAATACTCTGGTAAAAGTGGAAGTACTGATTAAACTTCTTTACTCAAGTAAAAGTAACAAAGTACAAGCTTGGAAATTTACTTTAAGTATAAAAGTAAAAGTAGCCTTGCGAATGACAACCATTTTTTTATGCAAAGCCACCTGGAACACACACGCTAGAGTGACGCTGAGGAACTTCAGTGGACATGAAGAACACTCTTTATATAGGAATGGCTACATTTTAAATGGATGTCTGCAATAGGCCTAAAACATCACATATATGATTATTATGACAGAAACTGGGACTCCAGGTTAATAAGATTCTGACTCATTAGCAAGATATAAATTCAGTTGTGATTCTGTGAGAACTCACAGATCCAGTTTCTATCTAGCGCTCAAAAGTGGAACCCAAAGCGGGAGGGAAAACGTCGGGAAACATCGAGAGGCGCACGTAATGGTATGGATTAATAGCGCAGAGCATCGGAAAGGCATGGTCAACACTACTCACAAGTGATATGTTGATACCTTTTAATTTGGCTGAGATATGATAAATGTTTTTGGTACCTTACTACAGAAACTTTGCTTGGTCGTCAAATGCGCACACTATTACGTAGCAAAATTCTTTATGCAACTTTTTGTCAGGGCCATCTGCAGATGCTATACACCAGGTTTCGTGCAGATCTGTCTCACGGCCTAGGACGAGTTTGAAAAAGTTGGCTTCGCACTTGTCGCAATATTGCGAAATTAAATTTACACACCGTCCCCTGTCATCAAGGCTACACTGCTACTCCTATTCTAACTAGGGCTGTCCAATATATCATATATATGAGTTTCCTTTTCAGAAGATTTGTATGGATTTTATAGAGTTAAACCAGCAATGGGGGCCAGAAATGCTGTTTTATAATTAGTGATGTTCACTAATGAGTATAAAAGAAGTATAAAAGAACAGATAATGCTTCTCGGAGTTCTGTTTTGTGCCACACAGTGCCTCAACAACTACCACCTTTACAGGTTTGTGGCCTGGCTACAGTTCTCAGCCCAGGGTGAATGGGATAGTGGGCCAGGGCTGGCTGTCTCGATGTGGCCTCAGCATCTGGAGATGTACTGGGCCAAACCAAAGAGGTCAGCAGCAATGTCCACCTGCCTGAACCTGTGCCTTGATGGACGTTCTGTGATGAACTGATGACGTTAAAATAAGAAGGCTTCGGAGGGGTCAGCCAAATGATCCCGAGGCCTGCTTACAACAATACTTCATCCTATCTGGAGGTACGGACCAACGGCCAGCAGACGGACTGAGAAGGAGAGGAGGGGGAGCAGCAGACGATCCTGATCTGACACTTCTGACGCATTGTGAAGTTAAGTAGCACACAGATTCACATTTTGAGAATACACTTATACTATTGGTAAATTTACAACTGTTTTTACTGGGGTTGAGATTTTGTATCCAAGACAACAGAAGCTGTTTTGCAAATATGTATAATTCATCTGTTCCTGTCTTACAGGTTTACGAACAACCGGCGTTGATTGAGATAACTAAATTGTTGATGTGTGGTGCAAATATAAATGGCATTATGTTAATCTACAGACGTTTTGAATCTATATCATTGTATTTTTGAAGATGCAAACAGTTCTTAAAGTGGGGGTATGTTAGAAAGATTCCGGTACATACTTTTTCTCTGATCAGTGATAAAACTGTTTGCATTATTACAGGACAGAACAATGTCACTGCTGTTATCCGGTATTTGGAGCCACTGCCTTGTTCTTGTCTGGAACACGGTGTGACGCTGGGAAATTACAGGCGTCTCTGGCCTGTGTGAGTCAACATTACAACATTTTTGGGCAGTAATTTTTCTGTACTGATGCTGTGAGTACTGTAAAACGGATTCTACTTGCAAGTAGACAAATTTTATTAGAACTCAATAGGTTCCTGTCTATTCTTGATAATGAAATTATTCTAACAGAAGTATAAACATGTACCATTCCATCCCTATATATATGGTATATATATTCCATATACCATCCCTATTGGTTTGTACGCAATCCATCGCATCTGCACATGACACAAATCACATCACACTCCAGCAAAGACATAGCAGACATATGTCCGTGGCAGAGACTCAATTTGAGAGAAATGTTCTAACCAAACCCCGGCAAAGGAGGTTGGTAGCCAGGAAGTCCAGCCAACCCTTCTACATCCCTGGCCGGTACCTGGAAGAATTTTTCGAAATTGTTGGATGCCAAAGCAACTCCTTTCGAATGTGCTGCAAGCTCAGCGCACCCAAGTAAAAAAGCAAATTGTTTCCAAAACTCGCCGTCAAATTTGAAAGAGCATATCGATTTTGATTTATCACATACATTACATTTATGTTTACACTTCAAGTAGTTTTGAAATCAGTACTTTCTCTTGAGTAAAAAACTTGAGTTAATACTTAGGTAGAAGTATAGATACTAAGTAAAAAAAAAACTGAGTATTGAATGTGAATACTTTTGACACATCTATGTCAGCCAAGTACAGATGGTGAGAGCAAACACAGCCACAGGTTCCTACACTTCAGCATAGATGGCAAAAGTACTCACTTTCCATACTTAAATAGAAGTACAGATACTTGTGTTAAAAAAATACTCTGGTAAAAGTGGAAGTACTGATTAAACTTCTTTACTCAAGTAAAAGTAACAAAGTACAAGCTTGGAAATTTACTTTAAGTATAAAAGTAAAAGTAGCCTTGCGAATGACAACCATTTTTTTATGCAAAGCCACCTGGAACACACACGCTAGAGTGACGCTGAGGAACTTCAGTGGACATGAAGAACACTCTCTTTATATAGGAATGGCTACATTTTAAATGGATGTCTGCAATAGGCCTAAAACATCACATATATGATTATTATGACAGAAACTGGGACTCCAGGTTAATAAGATTCTGACTCATTAGCAAGATATAAATTCAGTTGTGATTCTGTGAGAACTCACAGATCCAGTTTCTATCTAGCGCTCAAAAGTGGAACCCAAAGCGGGAGGGAAAACGTCGGGAAACATCGAGAGGCGCACGTAATGGTATGGATTAATAGCGCAGAGCATCTGAAAGGCATGGTCAACACTACTCACAAGTGATATGTTGATACCTTTTAATTTGGCTGAGATATGATATATGTTTTTGGTATCTTACTACAGAAACTTTGCTTGGTCATCAAATGCGCACACAATTACGTAGCAAAATTCTTTATGCAACTTTTTGTCAGGGCCATCTGCAGATGCTATACACCAGGTTTCGTGCAGATCTGTCTCACGGCCTAGGACGAGTTTGAAAAAGTTGGCTTCGCACTTGTCGCAATATTGCGAAATTAAATTTAATCAGAAATCGACGTGGCCTATATCATGTGACTCATCTTGATGTAGTGAACATGTGGACATGAACAGTTTTAATGTGAGATGTGTAATGTAGGAGTTATAGGCAAAAACACGTTTGACGTCTTTGTAGCGCCACCTAGTGTTCCACATGTGTAATATTCGGTAAATCAGGTCAGCTACCCATTGTCCATCTAACCTGTTAATTTCAAGTAATTCACTTTAGTGGAAGTGGTTAATCCAGACATTGGCACATAGGCCACGCCCACTTGAACCAATCAGTTCCCCACTATAAGGACCACTTCAGGAGTGGGCCTAGATGGTATCCATCAAATTTTGTAAAATTTGGATGAGCGGTTCATGAGATATAAACTTGTATTTCTAGCGCCCCCCTAGTGGTCAATGTTCGTCAAATTTTGTTTAGAGCCTCAGAGGGTCATAAAAAGGGATATTCTAAAGTTTGGCTTTGATAGCTTTTATTTTGGCCGAGATATGCCAAAGTCAGTGTTTTCGTAGTTAGTTACACAAATTTGTTTGCGCGTAATGCGCGCATTTTTTATACTATAAATATGCCAAGTTTCGTGTTGATCCATTGCACGGTCTAGGAGGAGTTCGAAAAAGTTGGTTTTTGATAAATCGCGATTTTTCACGCATAAAAGTCTAGGCGGAAATGGGCGTGGCCTATATCACGAGATTCAGTAGGATCCAGGGAACGCGTGGATATATGGTTTTTAAATATCCGATGTACGGTTTGGGAGTTATAGGGCCAAACGCGTTTTTTCTGCTATAGCGCCACCTAGTGGTGGATGTGGGTCAATATTTTTCTCTGAGGTCTTTGCAGAGTTTTGGACCAGTCCTGAAAATGGCCGCGTCGCCACCATATACGGTTTAGGCTGCAGCGGCAGGTTTATGCAGAGAAAAATAATAATTGTGGAGGAAAATAATCTCTAGGAAAACAATAGGGTTCCACAGCCCTGCTGTGTGAACCGTGTTTCACGCGGTACACTCAGCCTCGGGCTTGGACCCCTAATAAAGTAAAAACTGGCAAAGTGGCCTATGGGTGTGTCGCTGTTGCTCAACTGTCATCCAACATGCTGATGCACATTCAAAGGCCTCACTCAGATGTGCCCATAAACAGGATGATAAATGTTTGTTTAAATACAGCCAAGGTGAAGCTAATTCAAACACTGCACCTAATGCAAAAGTTTTATTTAGTAAAATTCTATGTATTTTACATTTTCAATTTTATAGCGTTAAAGATCCTTTTAGTTTTAAAGCCTGTGACCTGCTGCCTTTTGAAAGTGTTTGTTCAGTGTTTGAAATGTTCCTTATTTTTATAATAAAAACAGTTGACCAAAGTTTCTACTGTCTGTTTAAAATAAACAGTTATTTCATATATTTTGATAACAAAAGCTTCTACACAAAAAATTGCTAATCTTTTTGATAGCAGGTTGAAATACAGAAAAAAATATCTTCAAAAGAACTTCCCATTGTTCTCAAAACATCTGATAAAATGAGAAGTCTAATGGGTTACGTAACATTATCTTATCCTCCTGATGATGATGTAACCAGCCCTGACACAGCTGTGTTGTAACCCAAAACACTGTGTTCAGGTCTGTGGGAATTTTGTGAACATTCTGTTGACAGTTAAGTCGCAAGTATGACCATACTGTACAAATTGTACTGTTTGTACTGGTTGCTTTCTATTGTCATGATTTATATCATGTGTTTATGTGTAAAACAAACCAGAAATGTATTTGGTTTGGTTAGGTTCATAAAGGGGATTCTTTTTGATGGATGCTGCTAGTGAGGGGAGACAGAAATGGGAATGATGTACTCTCTTTTCATATAATTTGTTAAAAGCCTGGAGGTAGTGATTTGATTAAGTTAAAGTTGGGGGATCATATTTTGACTCAGACCTGGATTGAAGAATATTGCTTTAGACTAAATAAGGAGATAAAATCTTGCACATCTTTTTCTGTAGATAAACAGATATGTTTCTCAACTATAGGAAGCTTTGTTAAACCATCAGACAGATGACTACTATTGTAACTAGAAGTTTGAGTGCCAGGACAAAAGGTATGTCAGATTTGGGTTGGTTAAATTGTTAAAACGTCCTGTGCCATCCAGCTCTTAATATCTGAAAGACAGGAGCAGATTGGGGCTACAATAGCAGTGCATGTCAGGCTTTAGGGGTTAAAGAGCTCTATATCATCAGCATAGAGGCACACATTTTCCAGTCCATGAGATGTCTACTCCAGTGGCAGCATATATTGGGAATCGAGATCAAGACTGTACCCAAAACTAATCCCTGGGGGACACCATAGGTGAGAACAAGTGTGAAAAAGAGCCCTCTGATTACAAACCTGTGTTTCCAGTCTATTTACAGAAACAAAATGTTTAAGCGTATCAAAAATGATACAAACACTTCTCCAACGCCACAAACACAACATCCAATCTGACCGAGCATCTGCAAAGGCAAAATGCTAACACAAAGCTAGTTGCTAAAGACGACCCATACCCTGAGTAATGCTGACGCTGATGAAAAGAGCATGTTGCCAACACCAGCCAAACAGCAAAGACTTGATTTTCAAAAGCAGAAAAGCAAAGCAGAGAAAAAATAGAACAAAGAGTGGGTGGGAAATGAGCAGTGCATGTCACCTATCTTTTTTACCAAAGTTGCTGCCGCCGGAAACTCCGCTGGATGCCACTCATTTTTGGCCAGATGTCCTGCACTTTTGGCTTTCTTTTTGTTTATGTTGATGTTCACTGATGAACAGTAACCCCGAGCGTTATCTCCTATCCAGCAGTGTTTGCTCCTGTTGGCAGACCTTCCTTTGCAGTGCTGTGGAGATACAGTAAGTCTGGCAATGCGAGATTAGGGGAGAGAAGGTGGCAGTGGATAGGGACAGTATTAGTTAAAGATCCCCAGACATTTCATTATCTCATAATCACAACTTAATATATCCTAATATTTCCAAGGTGTTAATATTTATTCTTTGTATGTGTAAATTTTCTCATTATTACCGCCTTTCTTTTCTTATTGGTCATTCTTGCTAATGCACAAAGAAGTACAGAGGCCTGTTGCCTGGAGATAAGGAGACATTCAAATCCAAATCATGAGGAAAAACAATGAGATGGTGGTTGTTTCAGGAAAAAAGGAAGGGGATTTTTGAGTACTGTTGATGCACACTAATGCATAACGGAAATGAAGAAGCTGCTCACAGCCTCTTAACATTTAAATAAACGGAAAAGGTTTGTGAGAAAGATAGATATGTTTAAAGTCAGTGGTATTCCAAAGAGGCAGTTTGCCTGACATCTGTGGATGCACATATTGTACAATTTCCTGTTAGTACAAAACTTTAAAGTAGTTTTTTTTTTTTTTTTTTAAATAAGAGCAAAGAGTACTATGTCAGTATGTAGCCTAGTATAGAGTTCAAAGAAACAGTCTCCATTTTGCCTGATCACCACTAGGTTACGTGATCGGACACTGCAGCGTGACACCTGGTTGCGTTCTCTAAAGCCCAGTTTAGACCAAAGCTTCTGAGACAAAACCATTTCAGAATGTTGCTGGGAAAAGCTGCAGCAGTCTGAACCAGCCCATGTCAGCTTGAATAAAGCTGATGGTCAAGCTGGTGGAGCCAGCGACTCAGCAGGCCATCTCCAAACGCTGGTTTTAGAATGAAAGGGACATCCCCTGTTTCAACAGCCAATAGAGAAGTCAGCTTGTAAAGTCAGCTACAGACTATAGAAATAAAATAATCCATGTTATTCCTATGTTAAAAACGGTCAACTGGTCTAAATGGCAGAGTTTTAGATAGAGGCTCAGCGAGCATGGTGTATGGTCGAGCGAGCTAGAGAGTGACTGAAGAGATAGAGAGAGAGAGCGGAGTTAGAAGCATGGTTAGAACAAAGCAGTGAGTCAGAGAATTAAAATGCTTTTTGGCCAAAGAACACTAGAAATACAAATGTACTGTAACAAACTTCTCACCATCACCAACGTTATCCAGATTCATATTTAGAACAAAGGATCTATCCAGCTACACAGAAATCCTGAAAGTCGGAAGTACATAGAGTCGTTGCGATGGAGATGATACACCATCACGTCACTGTCACAGTGGTCTAAACAGGCAGCTTTCAGGATTTTGCAGACCGGCGCGTTGCAAGTAGTTTCAACTTCTCTTGTCGCAAATCTTTTGCCTAAACTGGGCTTAAAAGTTTCTCTTTCTTTCTGTTACAACTTTTTGCTGCAGGCTGCTGCGTTTTCTTCAACATCCCCTGTGTTCGCCTCCACCACAGCTTAATGGGTAGTTAAACTATTAAGACATTTTTGTGAAATGTTGTAATAATTAGTGTAGTAATTACCAAAAAAGTATGATGACCCGATGGCCAAAAAAGTATGATGACCCGATGAGCTTGACCACAAAAATCTACTCTGCTCATCTTTGAATCCCAGTAGACATTTCTGCCAGTAAGACATTTCTTCAAGGCGTTCTCAAGAATCGACAGACGGAAGGACAACCCAAACACATAATCCTCACCCTTAAATGCCACTGCACCTGCAAACGTGGAGAGAAAAAACAGAACTATTGTTGTGATTAAATCTGAGAGGTAAAAAAGTAGTGTATGGACCTTGTTTTATTTTTTCTTACTTTTTTATAACAAAGCATATGAGAGTGATAACAAAACGGAGCATAAAACATATAAATCCAAGAAAGCCCCTCCGTACACTAATTGTAGGATACTATAAGAACAAAGGCTAGCATTATGAAGATTATATTTCACCTCCCTGCTGGGCAGCTGTACTTGGGACTGTAGACTATGGACTGCTTCTTTCAGCTGGTGTAAAATGAGTTTTCGCCTTAAAACAAGCTGAAGGATGGGACAGTAAATATGAAGCTTTAAGTTGGCAACATTGTTAAAAAAAGAAAACGAGAAGCCCCATTCTACCTGATGATCTGAACATTGAAGAAACACTGGAAGGTGTCATGATAAGGGAGTTGTTGTATGAGGTAACTTAATCTGGGAAATGTCACTAATGATTCAGTATCTGCTGCATCTATGGTTAATGGTTATCGGTTCAGGTTGACAAATATTTAAGAGCGGTTGGATCCAGAGGCGCCATCTTCATCATCGGGCGGACAGGCAACAAAATCAGCCAACATGGAGGCCATGGCTTCATCGTCCAGCTGAGGGACCGAAAGGACAGACAGACAGACAGACAGACAGAGAGACAACTGCTGAGTCCTGAACTGGGATCATTAGAGACACTCATGTAAACCACAGTGGAGCCAGGAGAGCGAAGAGGCTGGCAGCAGGTCAAAAGTTCAAGTAACTGTAGCTTAGTTACCTATGCACATGCGAGATAGCTCTTGAACTCTTGAAGCTCTGCTGGCTCCACTGTGGTGTAAGGTTACAGCCTGTTTCTACATAGTCATTACTAAACAGACATAACAGCAGCAATCGTTTCCGTCACATCTACCGCAGTCAGATTCACTGTGTTCCCTCAGAAGGAATCACTGTACATGGGTAGGCACTTGTAATGACATTTTGAACATGTTTAGAGGCTAATAACACATTTAAACTTGCCCTGTTTAAGCCTGTTGGGTGCTAACTCTAGCAGGAGGATAACTCGATGTCGGCAGCACCGATTGGTTTCACTCCAAATTTCCAAACAACAGAGCTTCGTGTTGAATTGACCGGAGTTCTCCTTTAACAGTGGTGTAAACTGAATAATATTGACACATATTGTGCCTTTATTTTGAAGTGTATTATACTGATTGGTCAGTTTTGTTAGCAGTCAAGGTTGTCTGTGGTGAGTGGTTGTGAGAAAGTGAATGAGTGAGGGAAGGGTTTTTGTGGGAATGTTGGACAGACCAAGGAGAGACATCAAGACGATAGGGGAGAGAGAATGACTAAAGGGAGGAAAAAAAAAGTGAGAAACATTGTAAGCATCGCACACAAGCTACCATCAGGTCTGCAACGTTTCTCTTTTCTCCATCGTGTCTTTGTGTGGTACCACAGTGGTTAATATGTTTTGAGTATGTTTTACATTTAAACCATTTTAAGGAGGAATAATTTTGTGTGTAATATTATCTGAAGAAACATTGAAGTTATTATAGCCTATTTGAAGGGTGTTATTTGTGCTACATGTTTTTGTTGTTTCAATATAACGCTAATTATTTGTACATTTAAGTTATCACCCTGTAAACAATATCTTTCTTTGCTAAAGAGTTGTCTGGGGTCTGTTATTTATAATAGATTTGTTGGGTAACAGTGTGGTTTAAGACTAACCCAAAATAGGTAAACCTTCGTGGTAGCTACCTCAAAGAACCGAACCCAAACCTCATCCTTCCAGTCTAAAGTTGGTTCTTGCAGATTGGGTATTATATGGAGTGTTGGGGAGCAACACAGATATATCGCAATAAACCAAACAAAGTTGTCATTCATCTGGCGAGAGCACTGTACTGTACGCTGTGATAAGAATGTGTGAATGAAAGGCGAAGGTGTTAAATGTTTACTAATTCAGTGGCCATTCAATGTAATTTTGACATAGCGGTAGGTCAACAGGAAGAAAAGTTGTATGATGAAAAGATTCTAACCTACTGTACCGGACGTGGAGTTACTCTCCTGTCGTCGTATGACTCTCAGGATCCGATATTGGAAAATAATCTGCGACAGTGGAATTGCTTGAAAAGTTGTTTGCTGTAAGGTCGACATAAACCACAAATCAGCCATGAATTTGTACCTTTTTCTTCTCGGTGCTTCGGCCCCCCTCTTCCTGTGGCTCCTCTCTCTTCCTCTTCACTCCTTTCCCCTCCTCTCCATCACTCCCACCTCCTTCCACTACATCTGTCTCCTGCTGCTCGGCTTTCATCTCCTCTCTCTGCGCCGCGTCCGTCTCCTCGTGCTCTCTCGGGCCTGACAAGGTTTCGGGGTCTGCTGCTGCTGGGGCATCTCCGTCCTGAACAGCTGCTAGCTGCTCCTCCTGCTGACTGGGTGGCTGGATATCACTCACACCAGTTTCCTGTGCAGGTTCGGCTCCTAACTCCTGATGAATTCAAGAGTCAGCTTTAGGTGGAGAGAGCTCAAGATTCCTTGTGACAACACTAACAAAACCAGCTCGATTGATCTAACATTAGTGGAACAAAAACACAGATAACGAAGGAGGGGATAGAAACACTCAGCATCCGGTTATACAAATCTTGAGAGTTCAAAATAACACTCAGACTTATTCTAAGATGCACTATTGTCACAATTCTCTGCGTCTCTGAGAGCAAACCACCTCTGTCATTGGGAAAACCGACATCTGAGCTGGTGTCAGTGATTATTCTGATAGGCTTTGGGCCCTTTTATCTATCACCAGCCTCCATTGTTTCTCTTTGTTCCGATTTCTCTCTTTCTTTTCCCTTACCTGTCAAACTATTTGTAACGGATCTACCTACTTGCTAAGTGAATCTTCAACTAAATTTAGCTAATGTGTGTGTGTGTGTGTGTGTGTGTGTGTGGAAATAACTGCTATCTGAAGTTTGCGGTTAGCTGAGAACACAGCTGAACTTCCCTGTAATGTAGCTATTTCAAGGTACAAAATGTGTAACACGGTGTTGTGTCACCATGTATTCTGTGCTTAATTTAGGAAATTCTTCAGACTTCAGTAGAAATGGATGATTTTGAGTCTGTTTATAGTCGGAGATGGACTTGAGTACATATATATTATTCATTGTCAGAAATGATGGAACAATCTGTTCTTACAAGTCTATGGTACCAACCTGTTGATTCGGATTGGCTGTGCACTCTTCTGAGGCGGCAGCCAGCTCAATCTCATTGGCTCCTTGCTCCCACGACCCCTCTCCCTCTCCTCCCGCTGCTTCCTCCTCCGTCTCCTCCCTCTCCTCCAGTGCTCCTCCGGTGACGCACAGGATCTGTGGCATGGTGGTCGTCCATCCTTTCGCTTTCATCCTCCTCCCCCTCCCGCGCCTCCTCCAGTACTCCGATGCTCTCCACCTGTGGGAAAGGAACATTTAGACTCTAGTTTTAAGATTATTTCATGTTTTTAGCTTGATGAAGTGTACGGTTTGTTAGATATGTATTAACATACATTATGTATGTAACATTCAACCGAGAGACAAAGTCTAACAGGTTCATGTTGTCTTGAAAAATGGTATGAGATAACACCGGGGGGTCTAACACCAATTTATAAATGTATACATTTCATTCACCCTCTTTATGAAAAACAGGTCATGGTACACTTTTTCTATAACTATGATTTGCACCACTCTGCACAGCTTTGTTTTTCTGTTCCTGCTGTATCTACCTCTACAGCTAAGAAAGCCTCAATGTTTAAAGATTGGAATAACCTCGTAAACATTCAATTCATTTCATCTCTCCACTCTTTTCAAAATACCCTGTCGTCTTATTACAGAACCAACTGTAGCTGTCCATAACACCTCTACAACAACATGCTAACCACTTTCAATATTATTACTAATATCCAATGTAATTCTTGCGCTGCCTCGCAATTGAATATGATTGACTGATCCCTGAATTTTTCCTTTCTTTGTGGCTGTTTTGTTTACAATTGTGATTGTAATGTTTATTTCTGTCGCTAAGGACTTCCTCGACAACTAAATGCTCCATCTCAAAGGGTTATTCCTAATAAAGAATTTCCACTTCGTGATTTCAGTAAAAGAGCTCAGGAAATGTACGTTGTGAAATGCATGACTAAATCAATCTGTCATGACAACAGCGCCAGACGGGACTGTGTCCCTTTAGGTAACTTGAAGATACTGGATTACGGTTACTCTGAAGAGACAGGGAAGAACACTACAGGTCTTCTCTAGTATGCATGTTGTGATTCATCACACCAGCGACTCTTTAATTTTTAAGAGAACAAGGGGAATTTCTTTCGCGGTAAATTTCTACTACACACCTTCTGCACCTTAATCCTGTCCCCGAAGAGCGAGCGGCTGTTCTGGATCTCCTCGATCCCTCCTTCCGCCTCTCCCTCCATGCTGAACCCGGCCATCCCTCCGTCATCCACCGCCGCTCGGAGCAACTTCACCCCGTCAGTCCCCACCTCCCCAGCCTTGTCCTCCGCTTCTTCCAGTGGAGGGATGTCCCCGTCCTCCTCTTCTTCCTCTTCCTCTTCCCCCAGCTCTTCCCCCTCCTCTTCGTCATACTCGCCATACTCCTCCCCTTCATACAACTCTTCTTCGTCGGCAAAGTCACTCACATCCTCCTCCTCGTCGTCCTCGTCCATGCCCTCGTCATCCTCGTCCAGCTCTTCGGCGTCTTCCATGTCGTCCTCCATATCGTCCTCCTCTTCTTCCTCCTCCTCGTCAGTGCTGTTTATGTTGATGACGGCCGAGTCCTCGTTGCTGGCGGACGGTGGCGGTGGCTGATGCGAGTGGAGGTGGCGTCCTTGCTGGCTCAGCTGATTCTGCAGCTGGTGCATCTGGAGTGGGAGAGCCATGGCACCGGGCTGGCTTGGCGTGGACGCCTGCATCAGCATCTGCTGGAGCTGTGGTCGGCCTGGCAACGAGTCGCCGAGAGCACCGGGCGGGGCGGCGACGAGCGTGCTGGAGTTGAGGGGCGGAACCAGGGAGACGACTGAGGAGCCGGGGGCAGGGAATGAGTTGATTGGGGCGGTGGAGGTGGTGAGCAGAGGGGAGGAAGTGGCAAGGTCATTGGCGAGCGAGAGCCGGTCAATCGTGGTTCCTGTTGTGGTGGTGGTGGGGACCATGGCGACAGACTCCCCTCCGGGCAGCGTGCCTGGTCCTGCGGAGGCCATGTTGTGAGAGTTGGCTGCAGCCACAGCTGCCGCTGCTGCCGCCACTGCCGCCGCCGCCGTCTCGTCTTGCTGGCTGTCCATGTTGAGCATACCTGGTGGAACAATGACCACGCTGTCGTCCGAGTCACTGGCCAGTGAGATCTCCACGTCGTCCGCCTCCTCGCGGTCGTAGCGGACAAACACGGGCCTCTGCCCCTCCGGAGGGCCCAGCCCGGCAGGATCCGGCTGGTGATGCCCGTGCGGGGACAGGATCATGTCGCTGGGCGCCTGGCCCGACAGCCCTGGGACCAGGGAGAGGTGGTTCTCCAGGGAGCCCAGCAGGGAAGAGGAACCAAGGCCGAGGGTGTGGCGGTTGGGGAAGGGAGGACCAGGGGCAGGACCTCCCAGGAGCGTCGGCAAAGTGAGTCCAGGGGTAATTCCCTGGGAGGATGGGAGGATTGGAGCGGTGGGGGTTGGCTTCAAAGTGAGGGGTGGTAACGGGAGGGCGATGGAGGGAAGGCGTGGGTGGAGGAGGGAGTTACAGATGGTCAGAGCCTCAGTACAGAATGTAGAGACCTGAGAAGGGGAGAGAGCACAATGAGTGTCATTAAATGAATGAATGAGTGCCATTAAAAACTGAAATTTTGACAGCAAAATCTAATTTAATTTAGCATGTAATGCCAAATATCCATTCCAGTGTTTGTGCCACTGTGGGTCCATAAACGAGTCTGTGTAAAAAGTGTCTGTGTTTGGTTAACATATCTGTAATAACAGCAGGACAGCCGAGTGGGTTATCTGAACAGGTAAAGTCAGGTGAACAGGTGAAGTGAAGAATTACAAAATAGTGAACAACACGCTAACGTGCTGATGGAGTCTGTGTTTTTAGCTGAGCTAGACCACAGAATATACTGTAAAACAGATTGATGATCTCATAGTTATTCATGAAGTTTGCTGGATGTTTATATGTGTCACGGTTACGCAATTTTGTTGGAAATAATGGGAGTAAGAGGCAAACCAGCTATAAAAGTGAAGTATTGTCTTTTTAATTCAGTGCTGTGGGGGGGATCTGAACTCAACTCGTTTCATTTCGACAGTTAGTTACAGTTTTACCCCTTTCTCTCTTCGTTTCCTGTCTCTCTCTAGTTATTTTGTGCCCATTGTTCCAGGCCCGGACTAGCCATCAGAAGCATTGTGAGAATACCCCGGCTAATTGGCCCAAAGTGTACCCTTATTCACTCTTAACTTTACACTGACTAGTAAGAGTAAACAGAAAATCGTTACAGTATATGTGGGCTGAATGAAGACCGGCCCTAAACTGTAAAATTCTAATACCAATGCAATGTCACAGTGAAAGATAAACGTGATTTCCAGAGAGAGACACCACACTGGGAAATGAAGACACATTTTGCTGTAGAGTGTGGAAAAACATGAGTAGATAAATGTAAAGTTTTGCAGCACGTCTGTGTTTTAACATGGTTATGTTGTCAGGCAGCCAGCTTTCCTTAACTTCCGTTTATTCTTCTCTACTACTTCTTGCTCATTCACACATTATTTTCTCTGTATGCCCTCTGGTGATTAGGAGAGTATTGCAATGAACAATGCGTTGAGAATATACGAGCGCGAGTATACCTTCACTTTCAAATCTGACTATTACTGGGTATTATGATGAAAGTTTCTCATTTATTAAAGAATTGCTTAAAGCCTTTAAACATAATTTTGTGCTTGAGTTTGTACCATTCCAAAATCTTAATTTTTAACTTACAGATTTTCATTTTCACTGTTAATGCATAGCGGTTCCAGATATCAGTTATCGGTTTCATTAACTACTAATAAACGTTATTGGTATCAGCCTGGAAACCCAGTATCGGTCGATCCGTAATAATGACTTCTTCTGAAGAGTTCATCATGTTTTTTTAATCCTCCGTGTCCTCCTTGGTTACTAACAACAGTGTGGACGAGGGCCGTGCTCAATCACCAAAGGCTTGTATCATGCGGGCGCTGCAACAGTTGTCATTACTTAGAATTCCTCATGGGGGAGACAGAAACTACACACTGTAGCTTTAATCTCTTTGGATTTACACGATTCACGTGAAAAATGTGGTTGACACGATAAACGACATTTGTCACCAAAAGGCAGCGAGTTTACACGTATAAAAAAAAAAAACACGGCCAACACGCCTGTACCACTGAGCAGTGTCTCCCTCCCTCAGAGCAGATACAGCACCTTAAGGTTGTGGTCGTTGCGTCCGTTGCTGAGGATGGACACGGCGCAGGTCAGAGGGGGAGGCCAACAGGGGGAGGGGACCAGGACCAGAGCCAGCAATAACCTGAAAAGCCACAAAAATAAAACACTGATATTAGCCTGATATCTGCAGTGCAGACATGCATTTTTCTCATCTTTGCTACAACATAGAAGTAAGGTCAAACATGATCTATTGTAAACCAGGAGCTTTGTCAGACAGGTGTGCAGTAAAATAAATGCATGTGAAGGCAAAGGTTGAATTCTGGCACTCTGTCTGCAGAGAGCTTATTAATTCCAGTTCAGACCAGACTTGCAACGTGCTGGTCTGCAACATTCTAAAACTTGCCAGTTCACACCAATGCGACCAGACTGTACATCATCTCCATAGCAACAACTCTCTGTAACTCTGATCAAACTGCCAACTTTTATTCTTTTTGTATCTGGATATATTATTTGTTGCGTATAAATATGATACGATAGCAAGATGCTTGCTACAGTTGCATTTCTAGTGATGAATCGACCAAAACAAGATTCAGGATTCACTGCTTTGGCAACAAAGCTCTCTCTCTTCAGTCACTCTCTAGCTCACTCGACCACACACCATGCTCGTTGAGCCTTCGTCTCAAACTCGGCCATTTAGACCAGTTGACCGTTTGTAACAAAGAAATAAAATGGATTCCGGATCATTTTATTTCTACAGTTTGTAGCTGACTTTACAAGTTGACTTCTCTATTGG
The DNA here is from genome assembly GCA_026937815.1 of Etheostoma perlongum. Lineage (NCBI taxonomy): Eukaryota > Metazoa > Chordata > Actinopteri > Perciformes > Percidae > Etheostoma > Etheostoma perlongum. Next base: position 11,742,206 of record CM049389.1, read on the forward strand.
CTGTTGGAACAGGGGACGTCCCTTACTGTACGTCCTAAAACCAGCCTCTGAGACTCGACCAGCTGAGTCACAGCTGGTTTGATTTGAGCTGAGACAAGTTGGTTCAGATCACTACAAAGTTTCGTCTTCTTGCGAATCTTTGTTCTGAACTGGGTTTTGGGGAAGTAACATTTGGTTTTTGTAACCAAAAAGTGGAATGTTGTTGACTGGCTATTCAATCCAAATGATCATAGTCAGCAGATTAACATCAGAGTATTTAATAAATTCACAAGTAAAAAACAGTTATTCTCATAGAATAGACTCACTGACACACAAAATGCGTTACATTAAAAGTAGTAACCAAAAACACTGTACTTGTAAATCTTTCTTTGTGTAAATGAAGGTAGTACCTGTACAGCTCCTGTCGGGCGAGGGCGCTGCTGTACTGCCCACTGACGCCCCCTGCAGACTCACAGGAAGTGCTGCTGCTGGACTGTTGCTGCTGCAGACGCACACACAGCGGCAGCACCACGTCGTGGAGACGCTGTGAGGAAAATTAAGAGAGCGGAAAATCACAGACTGACTGTTTGCTACTGACAAAGAGAATTAGATGTCCACTCTGCAGTAGAGTGAGGCATTGACGTTTACCTTGTGTATGTCATCTTTCAGCAGGGTGCCACTGGCCAGGATGATTTGCCTCAGTGCTGTGCGGAAAGGAAAATCAGTGTCATTGCACCAGATTTGCAAAAGACAAGCAGATCAATAAAGGTCACAATACTATTATAGGATGTAATCAAACTGAGGCAGCATCTCACCTCTGAGGGCTGAAAGACAAGTATCCTGGTTGGCCAGAAGGTCTCCTTTTCTCTGAAGTGATGGTCCAACTGTGTCCACTATAACCAACTGTTTTGTCCTCCGCGGGCCCGGCTTCCCTCCAGGAACCGCATCTGCTGACAGACCCACCCGGAGCTGGTGGACAGGACAACACAGGGGGACAGAGGGAGAGCTGAAGACAACACTTCCACACTGCTGCACTGACATTCAACAGTGCCTGTTCCTGCAAACTATTGGTTCTGCTTAGCAGAACTCAAACTTAAAGACGTCCCATTGTCCCAGTGCAGAAAAAAAGGATTGGGGAGGAAGAAAAATTTTGGGATGATAGTTGAGGAAAAACCCTTCTAACTTACAATGAACTATGATGGAAATTAGTGATGTACTGATCTTTTTTTCTTTTTTATAAGATAATTTTTTGGACATTTTTAGGCCTTTATTTGACTGGACAGCTGAAAATGAAAGGAGAGAGAGAGGAATGACAAGCAGCAAGGGCCGCAAATCAAACCAAGTGTCAAGGAGTAAACGTCTACATATGGGCACCTGCTCTACCAACTGAGCTACCCGGGCGCCCATGATCAGCTTCTTTGACCCCGGTCCGTTAATAAAAAAATAATAATTGAATATCTGTCGATACCGAGTCCCGATCCGACACATGTATTTGCTCAGATAATAGAGCTGCATACTGGCATTTGTTATGTTTACAAAATAACAAGTAAACAAATTAAGTAATTTAAGCTTAATACATTTAACTTAGTGCGAGTGAGTTTGTTTTTTCAACACCAAAACAGTTCTCTTTAGGATCCCAGCAAAGTCCCAACCCAAAAATTAAACAGTTTCAAGTTCCCCGCTGGACGACAAACTCAGAGACTTAGTGACTTCTCTTGCGGTTAATAGTCCAGCTTTGATTTTCTTATCGTGTTTACCGATGCTGGCTCCAGGGAATAACAGCCTGAAAGTGATGTTTCCTGGTGGAATCACGGAAGAAGTGTGGAGAATTTAAGGAATCCGCTTCTGTAAAAAAAACGATGACTAAGAAAGAGACTTTTTTTTTACTGGTTGCCAAGGGTTGGCAAGCTAAGAGACACTCTGTGGACAGACACTGGTGAGTGGCCAGAAGCCATGTTGATTTTAATGTGCCGGCATCAAGGTTGTCTGGCAGTGCGTCTGTGGCACAGGACGTGGGTAATTAAAGGCATCGATCACTATTAAGCTGATGTTAATGGTCAGAGTAAGGTAAACGGGGGGGATGCTGATCCTCAATCAAAATGAGCTTGATCGATACCGGGATTGGGACATCCCGCCAGCATTGACTGTCACAGTGATGAACAATGGCAATGGCATCCCGTGGTGGGACACTGCTGCAATTGTTTTGACGTTACATCAAGAAAGCAAACACTGGGAAAACGCAGAGAAGAGCCAGTCGCTGACCCCACGACAGCTGCAGCTGTAAAGGGAATTCAACTCAAGTCGGTAAGCTAGCTAGTTAACGTCATTGTTAACGTTACCAGTTAGCCAACGTTCAAGTGTTACGTGTTAACGGAAACGTAAAACTAGCGTCAGTAGCCAACATTTGACTTTACAGTCAGTGAGCTGACGGTAACGTTATGGAACTATAAACAGTCAATTCAATTTTATTTATAGTTAACAACTCAAATCATGTCACTAATGATAGCAGTTATTTACTTATTCCTCTTCCTCCCCTATGGGACATTAGCGTGCAATGAGATCTCTCCATCACATTTCAGGTGCATATTGTCCAGCAGCTCCTCCAACTTTTGGAAACACCAGCTAGCAGAGCCGTTTCTAGTTTTTTGGGGGCCCTAAGCAAAATAAGTTATTGCAAAAGAAGTTCAGGTAAACTTCTTAAGGACATCAGTGTTGTCAACTTGACCTTTGTTTGAAGTGTTGCTGATTCACCTCTAGTCTAATCTTTTCAGATTAATTAAAAAAAGGAAGGTTGATGGTTGACCATCATTTGTATTCTTATTCACGCTGAAGATCACTTCCAATTATTCTAACTAATGATACTGTAGGAAAACGTGTTAAATTTTAGACGGTACGCATTCATTTCCGGACGGTTCTGGGAGGATGGTGAAAAAAGGTTAGTCAAGAGGCCTGCTAGGTTCAAATCTATAAAAAAATGCAATGTTTAATGTAGAATACATGGTGCTTGAATACATTCAAACTAACTACATGGAACTAACCTTGACAGACTCTGCCCCTGGTGTGATGTCACCAAGCAGGTGACTAAACAGGAGTTCTGAGTGGCCAGGGCTTCCCTGGAGGATGCTTGCCGAGGCTCCAGCCACCTGGATCCACAGCTCTAAAGTTCTGTACACTGATACCCGCACAGAGCTGTGGGATGAAGCAGAGACACACAAGATGAATGCTTCGGCTGCCAGAGTCAAAATCTGACATTACCACATGATCCACAGCACCGCAGCAAAATAAACCTCACCCCTTCTAATTCCATGGTTGTTTCTAATACAACCATTTATCTTAATAGTAATAAACTGGAAGAACTTCAGCCTTCTTCCATGCCTCAGCCCCTTCAAGAAACCAGTTCCTATTATCAACAGCAAGTTACCTGTAGGCTCTCTGCTGTCCCAGACTGGCTTCGGGTGGAGGTGCCCACGCAGAAAGGGTTTGAGAAAACAGCCTCTGTAGCACAGCAGCGTACTGAACCATGCCGCTACGTACACTGCAACACACAACACACACACTGAACAGTTATTTTATGTAGTATCTGGTATCTTCAAAATTATTCAGCTATTGCATGTGATGTACAGGTGTATGAAATCAAAAACAAATTGTGAGTGTGTGTGTATGCGCGACAGTACTCACGCTGTGATAAGTGCCGATAAGACCTCCAGTGTGTGGGTGTGTATGATGGGCAAGACCAGCAATCTCACACTTCCATCGCCTGTTAAATTCTGACACACACAAACACACAAAAACACAGAGTTAACTAAAAACATGGATTAGGATAAATACAGTTTATTAGCATGCGTTTTCATAAATGTCAGGTGGTGCTACAGTATTAACACATCAAAGTGTCTTGCCTCCTCAGACCCTATATTGAAATACTCAGTATGTGTGTTAGGTTTGGGTACCAAAACCCAGTGCCAATATGCAATCCAGATATGGGTGCCTCATTTTGGTGCCTGTGCTGCCCGCTGGTGTTCCAAAACACAAACAGAGAAATCACTGGATGTGATGCTAGTTAACATTACACTTGGCAGCAACATTGGCTAGTAGCTGCATTTTTAAAGTATCAATTTAGCACCAGTATCTAAAAAAACTCAAAAAGCGTGTGTGTGTGTGTGTGTGTGTGTGTGTGTGCGTGATGATATCGTATTGTGAGGCCTCCGGTGATTCCTACCCCTAGTACAAAGATCATCAGTACTGCAAAATGTGTGTGTGTGTGTGCATGCTCACTATGCTCTTGGAGCTAACAGCGAGGACTCTGCACACCAGGTTGAGTATGGGTCTGACAGGAAGACGGACAGCTGAGGCAGGATCCACCCTAAGGGACAAAGATAAGAGCCAGTATGAATAAACACCAAACTAACTTGTAACTGGAAAAAATGCTTTCTTTAAAGTTGTGTGTGTGTGTGTGTGTTGTACCTGAGTGTGTGTTTGAGTGCCAGGCAGACAGCTGTGTATCTGTGCTGGAGCTGCAGCAGCAGCAAGGGATCCGATTGGTCAAGATGAGGAAAGGCCAGCTCCACCCCCGAACCTTCATATTGCACCGTTCCATCTGTCCCAGCAAACAGCAAAAGATTTTTTAAATGGCATCATCGGAGTATGATATACATGTAAAACTCAGTGCCATGAGTCACAGTCTGCTTTAAAGAAATAAAAACCATTTGATAACACTGTAAGCAGCGGTGGTACAGCTTGATCTTGGCAGAGAAGGTTAAATACGGTTTCACAGTGCTTAGGCAACAGACCGCTTTAAGAGAGGAATAAAAAACAAAGACCCAATTAAACATGTAGGCGTGTCATTTGTAGGCTTTCGAGAAACACTTGCTTTAAACCACTATACCCTCAACCTCATTTAGAGGTTGCAATATGTCAAGACAAACCTCAAAACTCAAACATTAAACATTTCTCCTCTCAGAGAATGACAAAAGGTGAACTCAACGACAAGTGCAACATGGCGGCAGAGGCCCGACGTGAAGAGGAAGGAAACCGGTTTTGATACAACAAGAGATTAAACGTGATGTGCGCGAGACAGCGGGCGGCACTCGTCTGTATTGTCGCCCAAAAAATGAAAACCGTAAATGACGAACGCGTCACGTGTATCTGGCTTCTCCCGAATTTCAAAGCCAATCTCGTATTTTACGAAAATAACCCCAAAATGTGTTTCTGAAAACATTGTAAGAGAGAAATAGGCCATGCAGTTGCTGAATCTGTCTTCATTTCAGATCGACAAAAGTCAGTTTAAAAGATGTTTGTGCCGCATCTTGCTTGTCATTTCCGGGTTAGCACTCCACCAATCAGATTGGCCATTGAGTCTAATTCCCGACCAATTCAACAAGTCAAATCGGCCAAAATGAAGGGTGATGGCTCCTCCAGCGACAGCACGGAACACACTGAACAGACTCGAGTCACCGACCTCGTCAGAATGTCTCACTGAGTCTCGGATGAATACAGGGTTGATGTGTAAGCACCATTAAACAGCCGAAATTAACCAGTCTACCTCGGCTCTGGAAAAAAAACGTGATAAAGATGGGATGTGCTCCCGTATCCCGAAGTAGAGGAGCTAATAGTGCTGGATTCTCGTGTCCATCAGCGGAGTAATGAGAAGGACTTCCTGACGAATAAAGTTGACCAACTGGAGTAACAATGCCGACGCAATAATATTCAGCCCCTGATGAAGCAAAGGAGAGAATATAAAAACTAACCACGTTAAGAAGGTCTAGGGCTGCAACTACAGATGTAACGGTATGAAAATTGAACCTTACGGTTATAGTCACCAAAATGATCACTGTTTTTAGTATTATTGTGGTATTTTTAAGTGTGTTCAATATGTTCAGAAAGCACCAATAGGCCTACACAAGCTGAAATAGTTTAAAAAGTGTAACAGTGTTTATTATATTACAAAAATATAGGCAAAACATTATCAAAAGTGCAACTTTTAACATCAAAGGAACAAGGGTTCATCAGCTAAACAGCTTATTTGTCAGAAACATTTCCAGTAGTGCAGGTTTAAATTATATAAATCCAAACATTCAAGCTACGACATAAAGAACAATATGTAAACAAATCAAAGAAACACCACTAATTATATACTTGTTTTCTTCATCATCAATTTCAGGAGACTCGGATGAAGCTGGGAAGAATTGAGCAGTTTCCACACCGTGGTTTACCATTAAAATGTCTATCAGTGTTTCCCTTGAAGGCTTTTAACTCAAACATATAAGACATTCAGTTCACTGTCAGAGGAGTGAAGAAACCACAAAATATTTCACATTTAGGAAGCTGGAACCAGAGAATTTTTACACAAGCCAAATAATCAATTATCAATATAGTTGGCCAATAATGTAATAGTTGACAACTATATAGAGATAGAGAAGTAGATCATCCCTGAACCCAGTTCTCAAAGACAAATTGAACCCTGGCTTGGCAAAAAAAAGTGTACCTGATTCTGAACCCTGGTAGATCTGAGCCAGCAGGCCATTGGCTGAGGCCAGTAGGCAGTGAATCTGATTGGTCCAGCCCTCAGCTCTGCCTGCACCCACTCCTCGGTCCAACAGACCCCCCCAGACAGGGCAGGTGACCGTAACACAGACAGGCCATCTGACAGAATGACAACCAGGCAGAGTTAGATGGAAATACGTTTAAAAAAAAGCCTGCAGAAGAAAAACCCCTTGGCTTTTGACTATTCTGAATAGAAATCTGGTCCAGTGTGAAATGAAAATACAACAAATACTTTTCTTACAATTCCAGTTAATACAATTTTGTGCGCAAAACTGAGAAGAGACGAGAATAAACAATGCATGCATCTTTATCAAGACACTAATACACCACAAACCTCTTGCGTTTTCTTGTTTGTACTGTCCATTTTGGAGAGGAAATAGGCTCCCAGTTTGTCCTGAAAGAAGCAGAAAAAAAACAGCATTTTTTTTTCTCTCACCTAAAGTTTCTACATGGGGAATTGTTTCCTCTGTCCTTGAGCATATCTTACCCTGAGGGATCCACAGGCTCTGGGGTAGTAGGTCATACAGGCCGTCATCCCCTCCATGGCTGCCAGCTCACACTGACACCACATGAGCAACAAAGCTGGTTAATGTCTTTTTATTTCCAACATGAGAATATGAACATTGAATTCACTGTCAAATAATTGGTTTTATTTAGCAAATCTAACTTACACTGCCTTTTATGTGAATTTGAAGTATATACACATATACGTACATTCAAACTTATAGACACAGAAAAGTAACACACTGTTGTATTGTATGTTTAACCTTTTTAAGAATCATGCATATTCATTTAGTCTTATTGTAATTTCCTATTGTTTGATCATCTCCCTCTAAATAGTTTTTGTTAGTAACACTAATTTTATTTAAAATCTGATTGTTTTTCTGGAGCATTGGATGGAGCAGTGTGTGTAGTTATTTTGCAATCAAGTTGTGAGAAAAAAAAAATACTGTATATATTATGTATGCACGTGCGCACGCACACACACACACAGTCCTTCCAACTCTTGACTACTTGCTTTAAATAATCTCTTGATTGTTTTGTCAATTAAATATTAGACATGGGTAAAGACTTCCCAGAGTCCAAGGAGATTTGTCTGAAACCATTAATTGCTTAAATGTCTGACTTTGGCACCACCAGTGGTGGCATTTTATTTGCTTTTTTTGTTTTTATACAAATAAGAATATATGGCTGTAACATGTAAATTGTGGCCAAAATATGTTGCATAGATGGTCAGTTGTGTCTAAAAGGTGAATTCTTGTATATCAAATGTCAATTTGCAATGTTTTGTAATGGTCCTGCCGTGTCGCCTCACCTCTGTCTTGAGGCCCAGCAGAGATGTGAGGATGCCCAGGATGGAGTTGAGTCCGACCTCCCTGGCCAGTTCTGCGAGCTGGGACGAGTACTGCAGCAAGTCCTTCAGGATGTTCACCGCCAGTTGGATGGTCTGAACCGGAGCCTGAGACTAGAGGAAGAAACCGGGAGGGGGGAGATAAGGGGGTTGTTCGGCAGTGGAAGTGTCACTAACACAATCCATTTGTCTGACGTCCTGATGCGTTCTTTATCTAGTGATGTTATTTTCTGTGCCAAGGCATCAAAGCGCGTGTTGAGAAATCCAGGAAGTTTCCGGGAAGCGTGTACTGCAGCCTGTATTGTTTTAGACAAATGCCGTGATTGATGACATCCGAAGCCTCGCTGCACATCCATACCTTGTAACTGGTTTATGAAGTGGTTCTAATCTACAAGGTTTTCAATACACATCCATGATCTACACAAGCACATTCACAGCCCTCAGCCTGGTAAGACCACTGCCAAATTCCAGTTTTAGAACAGCTTACTAACATTGCATCTCCTGCTATTATATTATGAACAAAAGTATCGATTTACACACGTTTGATTGCAGCATCCCCCCCCAAGGAAATCTGTTTATTATACAGTTATGTTAATGGTAGCTTCACTTCACGGAGAAAGAGAAGAGACAAAGAGACTGTGTTTTGCTGGAGCCTAAACGCACTACCCCAATTCAAAATGAAAAGACCTGTGTTTGACGGCCGACGCAGGCAACAGATATGCAGCTTAACGCTGTGGACATTTTCACAATTCAGGTTTAATAGAAGAGGCAGACAGACAGCTTTGTGTTTGTGGGCATGTATGTGTATGCATCATACCTGTATGACCTGCTGCAGGGAGCGCAGCCAGGAAACGCAGTGTTGCTGGAACAGATCACTGGAGCTGTCCTTAACCAGCATGGAGAGCAGGCAGAGCCCCTCAAACCTACACACACACACAATAAATTAAATTAATGATTAATACTTGTTATTATATTTTTGTTGTGTTAATGTCAAGAATGTCCAGTATACTGTAGATCCAGACTTCTCTTCCGTCATCTGATCCACATTATGGAAGATGGGAGAAATTAACAAATATATCATCAGGAAACTTTCAATTCTATTTCAGCATGTAGATTATTATCACTTTGTTTATTGTTATATTGTTTGTCTGCCTATTAACTTAAAACTACTGTAATATCGGATAAGCAAGCAGCTGGGCAGATTGTGACGAGCAACTTGTTGAAGGTGTTTATATCCCATCGTATTGGTGTTGATGCTAAAACTAGTAACGTGTCATTAACACTGACAGGGAAGTTTCCCAAAGGCCCTGTGGCAAGTGTGTATGCTTTAAAAGTTTAAAATATCCTTAAAAACAGTCCTTCCTATGAGAATTTTGCATCGTTAACAATCTATCCATACATTTTAGTGAATAGGGTTTAAATTATGCACTTTCGCCATTTTTATACAATATAACTTTATTAGAAATTGGCAAAGCTGATATCAAATGTTACACTAAAACAAAAAATGATACAATGACATAACGTCACCATTTAGACCACTTAGACCATACATTAAGTGAAGACTGAAATATTATGACAGCTGATAAGAAACACTTTTTAAAATCTATAGTTTAGTCATACTGAATGTAACTACTGTTGGACTAATGTGTGCCTGATTTGGTTATTGGCAATGGGCTTTATAAATAAAATAGAATCAATAATATCAGACATTTTCTCACCTGGTCTTGCTCGAGCCCAGTTTGGCATTGCTGAAGCCCACGAGACCCCCGACGGTGCTTGCGCCCTGCAGAGATTTAAACACAGGTGTTAGCTAACAGTGGAGGAACGTATTATAAAAAGCACGAGACACCTCAGAAGCTAACGTTACTGTCTCCGAAGACGTCAGCTCAGTAAACAACAAAGCGTGTAGCAGATGCGGCGGCACAGCCACAGCAGGCTAACAGGTAACTAGCTTCCAAGCCAAATATAGCGCATCTCCGGACCGGGCTCTACCTGTGTCTGAAACACGCCATGTTCTCTGTAGTTAGCCAACAGAGCGGGTAAATACTCTGTACGCTGTTCTTTCAGAACCGACACCAAACCCTCCGTTAAGCGCGTAGCAGACGGGCCACGCAGCCAAGCCGATGTAGCCATGTTCTCGCCTCTCTGCCAAGCGAACGTCACAAGTATGCGACGGTGTGACGTCGATTAAGCAACGCCACTTCTTTGTTGATGTGCAGATTCTTCGTCAGCTGTTGGTTGATACTTCGTTTTTTAGGTCATCTCCTGTGTACACACAGTCGAGTTGTCGGCACTACACTGTGTGCGGACTACAGTAGGAGTTGTTTTCGGAGAGCTGCTGGTTGTGGCCGGTGAATTCCTGGCCACTCATGGCGAACGAGCGGCTCCGAGCTCTGGAGGATGTGGAGAAGGAGATAGCGACGGTCATGCAGTGCGCCGGTGAGGACACATTTCACCAAACAGCGCAGCGACTTCAACACAAACCCCGCATACTAGGCATTTAGGCAGCGATGGAACTACTGTGGAACTAATACCGCACTGTAAAATACTCTGTTACAAGTAAAAGTCCTGCATGAAAATGTTATTTGAGTAAAAGCATGTAAGTAGCATAAGTAGCATCAGGAAAATTGTATTACAAGTAAAAGTACTCTATCTATATGCATTTACCTGTTATTTCTGACAATTAGATGAACAAAATGTATATTATGCTTGAGCAAATGAAACCCCAATCAACAAAACTGCTTAAAAAATAATATTATTCGCTTTTTCAACAGTTGTTTGAAGTGCTATTTCTGACATGTTATGGACATTAATTGTTAATATGTCTGCTCATAAAGCTGATATGTTGTTGTATGCGTCCCTTGCAGGTAATATAGTTCTTGAACTCTCCAAAGACAAACACAACGCCAGCCTCCTGGACAGACAGCTGGTCCAGTTCCAGAGCTCCGTCAACCGAGTGGAGAACGAGCTGAGCGGCCAGATCCGCTACCTCACACAGGTCACACACACAGCAGTAGCATCAGTGTTTCTATTTGTGTGCATTATAACCCTGAACACCACTGCAACAAAAACAACGCTTACAGTTTCGTGGTACAAGTTGTAACTTAAAAATGGACTATGTAATAAAATGCGGTGCTCTGTTTTACTTTAATTTTTACCGGAATTGTACGTCGTACGATGTATCGTGACAAATACAATGAATTGATTAAAGTGCATCAGAACAGAGCCGTAATTCACCTGTCTTTCCTTCTTCCCCGCCCTCCTCACCCCAGGTAGCTACTGGTCAACCTCACGAAGGCTCCACTTACTCAGCCAGGAAGGACTGTCAGATGGCACTGAACCGAGCCGAGTACGCCAAAGTCAAACTGGGAGAACTGGGACGGACCTGCGAAGTCATGCTGGAGCAGCAGCAGCAGCAGCAGCAGCAGCAGCAGCAGACATGAGAGCCGAGATCTGGATCTGCTCCCGCACACGGTCTAACTTGCACAAAAAATAAAGTTCAACTCTCCTGGAGGGAAAAAAAGACGCACCGGCAAGTCCATGCAATGTTTGACACACTCCTACTCAAAAAGGGATATTACAAAACTTCATTTAAAGTGCTTGTATTATGCTCATTTTCCAATTCATAATTGAAAAAGATATATAACAATAAATGACAGAGAAAAAGCATAATATGATCACTTTAGGACATTTATTTACTATTTTATTCATATATTATGCTACTTTTGTGAACCCAAGATTTTTGTAAATGCACTTATTTCATGCACCAAAACAATTGAGTTCAGGCATGTTTTCATGAGAAATAATAGTGAAAACACTGAAGTCACATATAGCAGTGTAGCACATCTATTTTCATTTTGGCGCCCATGTTATCTAATCTGTTCGGCCACATCGGGCGCTGAGCCTGTACGCTACAGCGATCGTTTCGGCATCACCTCTTTTTCTTACACGAGCAAATGTGTCAGAGCCAAATTATCTCTTTATGCATTGCTCTGACACAAATGTGGACATCACTATACAGAAAGCTGAGTTTGTTCTGAACATTGTGATATATATCAAAAATTGGTATTAGGTTACACACACACAAATACACCTTAAAGAAGAAATGTAAAGCTGCCCTCAGACCTCAGAAGGTAGGCAACATTTCGGTACTAGACCATCTTCAGGCAAATGCTGTTCTAGAACCAAAACGTTGGCTAAACTTTATATTGTTTCTTGCAAGTTAGACAGTTTGTGGGAGTTTCTTGACCTGCTTGTCCCCCTCAGACACACCTGTCTCACGTTGTAGATGGGCAAAGTATTTTTTCTATACCGCTGTATCTGCCACCAGCCTTCAAATCATTTCATGGATCCTTTTTGTTTATATTGTGATCACAAATACTGAAGTATTACATAAACACAAAGCTACAATTCTTGTATATAACATCGATCCAGCTCAATGTATCGTTACACCCCTACTATTTTGTTTAGAGGTGATTTTTTTTTTTCCTATTCATGTGCATAACTAGCCACATGTAGACATTGTTAAGATCACTCCAACACAACTGCCGTACAAAGAAAAGTGGTACCAAATGTGTCAGCATAATCAGCCCAGATTCTCTCCGGAGCTGTGATCTTGCGGCCACATAAACAGAGGAAAAGCAAGAGGCACAATTCACACACTGTGTGGAATATTAACAGCAGAATCTGCAGGGTTTTTCTTTCTTTCTCTTTTTCATTTTTAGCAGCAACGCAGAGTGATAATCTGCAGAATTCTTTTTTATTTGCTCAAAATTTGAGGGGAATTCTGCAGACACAGATTCTGCGTGGCCCTGATTATCAGTGACAAAAATGCTGAGTGATGAAAGCCAATGATTTAGAGTGTAAGGGACAAACTCTTAAGTTCTGAGCACAAATATCTTGATTTGAGCATGGTGAAAAGAAACTTTGGACCATCCATAATGTATATTGTGTTCCTGGACGGCCATTTTAGTGACTTGGCAGCTCACTGGATGGTGACACAGACTATTTAGGGGACATAAAGCAGGGGTGTCAAACTCATTTTCCCTAAGGGCCACACTGGAAGAGAATCACATCAAGGGCCAGACATGTACAGTTTGACATGCTTTTAAATACATATACAGTGTTTTCCCTGGCTTTGTGGAAAACGTAGGTGTCATTCCTCAAGAAAATGTATTGTTTTTCAAAAATAAAAAAGCAATTGCACAATACATTTTGTGTCTCATTGTAGGTTTTTGGTCATTTTTGTTTTCCTCAGGGTTATTGAGATTCTGTAGTTGCTTTGTGTCCCTTTTGTGGTAGTTTGTGTCATTTTGTACTGTTTTTTAGACTTTTGTCTAAAACGTTGGGAAGGCTAGAGTCTAAAAGTCTTTCAGTTACATTCATTCATTAGGTGCTGCCCCTAAACCTTTTTATAATAGCAGGGAAAACTATAAAGTCAAATATCTTTGACTGTTATTGCATGCCTTTTTTTTGGGGATATTGTTTATTTTACAACTTTTTTGTGGCTTTCTTAGACATTTGTCACTTTTTGAAAAAAAACAATTGTCTGTTTTTGCAACATTTTGTTGATTTTTTTGTCATTCGTTTCGACTTTATAAAAGTAAGCAAAAAGTTCCTTAGCCATCATGGAGTTTAGCAAATCAAGCAAAACTTTTTTTGTCTTTTTTTTTTTTTTTCTACAGCAACCTAAATATGAAAAACTCTGCTTCTGGGGAAATTTCAAAGTTGAATCTCAAAGTTGGTAAATCTGCCAAATTCTGCTTTGAGCTTGAAGTATAATTTGAGTTTGAAAACATTTCCCTGTCTTTTTAGTTTGGCGCACAACTAGACTGGGCCAAACTTTTTTTGAACCTAAATTATTAATAATTTAAATAATTAATAATTACTTATTGTAAACCTAAATTAATAAGTGGGCCAGATCAAAATCTGCAAAGGGGCTAGGTTCGGCCCATGGGCCATGAGTTTGACATGTGGTTTAAAGTAACAAACAAAAAAAATACGTGATTTACTCTGATCAAAAAAGGTCTTCTCCATTAAAGTCAGCAGAGGATCAAAACACTTAGGATCTCAGTGACTGAAATGTCCATCCAGACAGTCCTTAATCAGGGCTGAATGTAAAGAATTCTGATACTGTTGGAGTGGACAGTCTCTTTTGTCTTCAGTGACAGTGACATACACAAAACTGTCCTCAACGTTCAAAATGCCATTCCACTTGTCCTGCATTCTTCTAAACCTAGACTTGTTTACATTCTCAACAATATTTTATTCATTGATGTACCACGCCGCTGTCCACGATTCGCTGAACTTTGTTATTCTGAAAAGCTTTTTCTCATGTTTTATGTCAGTTCAAGATCACATCACCCATCATTTGACAGATTATTTGTACATTTTATTAAGTAAAATACTGTAACATCAATCCAATAGTATCTTGCAATATGTTTATGTTGTGAAGTCTTCAATTTACCTTCTTTATAAATATGAGGTTTGATTATGATAATAGCGGTGATATGTTACACTTGCATAGCTCACATTTACATCTCCAAGGACAAAAGAAGAGTTTTTATGATCTGAAATCATGCATCTTTATAGAAAAAACACTGGCAAACACAGACTGTGACACAGAATTCAATACTACAAAACGATTACAGGAGATTACAGCCCAAATGATCGCGAGGCAGATGGTCATCGCAGATTCATCACTGCACGTTTATAAGTGACAAGAAATGAAATGAAAAGACATGTTTGATCACAGTGTCGCCATTATACACTTTGTCCACCAGAGAGCACTCACAAGTAGATTCTTTTTTTTTTTTTACACTTCTCAATTTTACTCCAATCAAATACTGCAAGTAAAAGTCCTGAATTCAAAACGTTACTTAAGTTTCCAAATTAAAAGTACTCTTTTTACAGAATGGCACCTTTAAAAGTGGAATGTCATTATAGAACATATTTTTTTGTGCTGTCAATGCAGAGCCAATTTCAAATACTGTGTATTACTGGGTATATTAGTAGTATAATACATATGTTTTTTAAAGTAAAAAATAACTAAAATGGTCAAATAAATGTATTGGAGTAAAAAATAGCCTACTGTTTTTCCATCTGGCATTAAGTGGAGTAAAAGTATAAAGTAGTGTAAAATGACAATACTCAAGTAAAGTACAAGTATGTCAATATTGTACTTAAGAACAGTACTTAATGTACTTAGTTAGATTCCACTATTGTTAATCTCACACTGGTAGGTTAAAGCTAAGCTGGTTTCTCGTATGAAATCCCCTTTCACACATGTAACACAACGCGTTCACTTCCTGGAAATAAACTGGTTTAGTCAAGGGCTGGTGCTGGGTAGAGCATGCTGGAGGCAGAACGTGACGTGGATTACACTGCAGCCACGTAGCCAGTTCATAATTTGGTCATAACAAGTCTTGCCGTCTCTCTCCGATAGACATTTGAGTAATCCAGGCCAGTGTTGTAATACTGGTCAAGATCACAACTGTAAGGATATTGCTAAATTGCCTGTGCATTACTGTAATTAGATGTAAAACTGTTGTTGGTTGCGTTTGATGTTGCATTGAAACTTCTCACTATTACCCACTTCTCCCAGACCCTTTAACACACACTCCCAAGTAATGAGCACCGGAAACGGGAAAAAAAAAGCTCTGGCATTGGTCTGACATTTGGAAGGTTTAGAAGAGCCGCATCATTAAATCTTTTAATTCTTATTTCAATTATCCCCGTTCATACTCATAACTTGTCAAATACAGACGCTTAGGCAGTGGCTCTCGGCATCAGATACCAACGCCAAAAGCACCCTTCAGCATCTGTATGGAATGCACCGGGCAGAGCAGCAGCTCTGCGGCACCTTGAGACAACGTAGTGTTAAGAGCAACGGTAGCGAGTAGTATGAAAGGCCGGAGGAGGTTGGCCGGGGTTTTTGTCCCATTCTTGTCCCGCTGGCCCTGAAACGTACATTTTATAACTCACCCACCATCTTTTCCTAAACCTAACTGTCCCATTCTTGTAGCGCGCCAGTTAAACGTATGCCCCCGATCCTGAGCGTCACAAAGGGACGCCAAGAGTGGGCTCCGCCTCAAATGCTGTATCTGGTTCTTATATTACATCCATGGCATATTTGTGCCATTGACCCTTGGTGTTTACCCTTGGAGAATTTCTTCCGGCTTTGCACCAGCTGCATGATGAAAACGACGATTCATTAAAATTACACAGAATGTGTATTTGGGATTTAGCAGGGTAAAGAGCCCTTTAATGTCCGGTCCAACAGATTCAGACATTTGGCTCTCACATACAAGTTCACAGTTGCAGAGCATGTGTGAAAGGGACTATACATTTAAAAAAAAAAAAAAGTCTGTTCCATTGATATGAAAATACAAAAACAAAAAAAAAAAACTATCAAATAATATTGGTTCATGTAACTCGCTAGCTAGTTCTGCTCCAAATATAAAAATGCATTTCATTTGTTTCATTATAAAGAGGCTAAGCAACAATCAAAAGCAAACCATAAAAGACAACAGTTGAACAGTTGATCCTCAATATAAAAACACCACTCGTATTCTTTTGTTTAAAAGCTAGAATTATATAAACCTGAATCACAGCAGCATGTACAATACTGACATCAGCATAATGATGAAAGAGTCAAGCAGCAGCACTTCTGCAGGAACATCTGCAAAACTGTAGCCTCACTTAGTTAAACCCCTGCTAAATGTGCACTATAGTTGCTCCTCTTGTTTTTACACGAGCATACAACCAGTGTGACTCATAGTGCGTTCCATTTGTACTCGGAGGTCGAATTTCCAAGGTCAGAGTCGTAAACATGCCCTCTGAACTCAAATTTCCAAGTTGGGAAATTGGACAACCTTGCAGTACCCTGAGCTCAAAATCCAACATGGCTGCTCCGTTTGGCTGGGTATCGTCCAAAATGTTATGATTAAACTGATACCCAGGGTGAGAATTCCCCTTTTCTGGTCTACATATCCCTGCCTCTACTGAATTTTTTTTTAATCCCCGGTGGGGACAAAAACACTAGTTAAGTTTAGGAAAAAGATTGTTTTTGCTGCAAAGTGAACTCCGCACCCCGGCTTGAAAGCTCTCTGTTTACGTTGACACCACGTTGTGCTATTTCATTTTGAGATTATTTTCCATTGGATATTGAAGTTGATAAAAAGTGTTTTAGCATGGCCAGCCGACTGGCACTATCCATGATATTGTAAGGAGGATTTAATTATTGCATGTTTTGTTGTGCATGATCAAAAACAAATCGCACCCTGCTGATACCATTACCTTGACTTCGATAACGGTTTCTAAATGATCTTTTCATGTATTTTTCAGCTCCTACTGCGTGAACCCTGGCTTTTTGTGTAATGTTTTTCCTGCGTGTTTCTACGACATGTAACATCAGACAGCCGATCACAACCATTATTAGATCTTAGTTTATTAGTTACTAGTTTATTGGCTCACTGACGCTGATAATGTCAGCTGTAATGATATTGGGTTTAGAATGACGAGGCATTTTTTGATACTCGGGAGGCAATCCGGTCGATGCCAATTGCCGGACGGAGCCACGGTGACGCTGCAAAATAGCCTCAGGAAGGAACTTGTTTTGGTGGAACATGTGTACGTTCAAAAGTTGTAGTCGTGCAACAGAAAACTCAGATTGGACAGATAGTCTAGCTAGCTGTCTGGATTTACCCTGCAGAGATCTGAGGAGCAGTTAACCATAGTCCTCAGAAATCCACCAGAGTTTTAAAGTACAACACATACAAAGAGGAAGCTAACAGACATCCAGCAGAATTTCCAGAGAAATCCCAGAAGTGGAACGTCGTGGATATAGACTAGTTTGGGTGTGACATCATTCCAAGCTCCGACCTCCGAGGTAAATGGAACGCACCAGGGCTTCCCTCAGTGTATTGCGAGCCTAGTGGCCCACCACGTCTAAGTTGCCTCCCACACATACAGTATATTTTAGCTCTCCCCCCCCGCAAACGGTAGGAAACTTAGGTAGTCATATTTTCAAATCTCCAGTTAGCTTTTAGCTCTAACTTAATGTAGGGCCCTATGGAATCTGTCTTTAGCTTTTTTTAAATTATCAATTTCCCAGTTCCGTCTATGATTCTGTTAACACAGAAACTATTGGGCTACGTTAATGCTGCCATTAGTCTGTTACTGGCCCCCAACCGGGCCCTCATAAAAAAAGAAATACTCTTGCCACCAGGCTAACAACTTTTCTGGAGGAAACCCTGCGCAATATTGGTTTCTTGACTGCTCTTTTAACAAGAGACACATCTAGCAGCCCATACTGAATAAATGGTACAATTAAAGCATGTGGAAAGACTCAAGAGGCTGTCTTTAGAAGTTCTTCTCCGTAGGTTCCTGGGGTTGAGGTGTCCTCTAACCTCCCACTCAGACAGCTGACCCTGCTGGCGAATGAGGAGGGGGAGGAGCTAGCAGAAGGGGTCGCCCTCATCCTTGTCAAACGTTATCCCCGTTAGCCCCAGGCGGGCAAAGTCTTCAAACACAAAGTCATCACCAGGAGAGGAAGTACTATGAAGAGAAGGAATGTCATCATCTACCTGGATAAAGCACACATATAACTTAGGGTTGGGTATCGCTCATATTTTTTGCCGGTACTAATACGGGTAGATAGAATTAGGTTCCGGTACCTCCTCCTAGCCCGGTAATTTGCATGGTCCAGAGGAAGTGAAAGGTTAACAGCACCATGATCACTTTCGGCTTGCCATTAACAGACGGCGAACGGTGTCTGTTTGAAGTTTGGAAAAGTGTAACCATACTTGCAATTGCTTAACCAGCATTGCTGTGATTAAATGTGACTTTAACAAACTGCCAAAGCGACATGGTTTCGATCTATTTGCACCACAGATCTGTGTGTGTGTGTGTAGGAGCCCTTCTCTGTCATCATGCAGAGAGGACAGATAAGATCAACATGTTCAATGCATTTCCTTCCTCATTAAAAACACTTGCAAAGACAATTTTTTGTGTGTGTGTAATGTTTACATTAATGTTTGCTGGCATGCAGTCTTCTTCCTTGCCTTCTTCATGACTTAAAGGGGTTTTTAAACCTGGATTCTATTTTCCTATGTTTTTTGAGACTGTTAAACAACACTTTAAAATTGGTCCAGTATTAAGCATGAATGCTGTAATCGGCACCACGGACCCAGCTGCAGTGTAACCCTATGGGGCAAATGTGCATCGTCAATTTGGTCCACTAAAAGTTCTGTTTTGCCATGGAAAAACTCAGATTATTATTCTAATATTCAAGCTTTAAAACCTCTTTGAGACCTTTTCTGTTTAAACAAAAACTGCTCTGAGGAAGAATACTTTTAGCGTGTATAGAGAAAACATATTTTTACATGTAAATCAGTAAACTATGTGTTTATTTCAACCAGAGGTTGAAACCACCTCAACAAGAGGTGTGATGGTCGAAAAGTGAAAAAAACGGCTTTTTATGAAGTGTATTTTGCAATGCTAAAATTATGGTTTTATTGTTATTTACATGGAGTCTGGTTGGTTTTGCGAAAGCAATTTTTATGTTTAAAAAAAGGATCTTACTTTTTAACAGAAAGGTCAACCCCCTTAGAAATCCTTTCCATTATGTTGTCAGACACTTAGAATAATCTGAGCCTGTCAGCGGCAAAACGAGCACCGTTGTGAACATAAATACAAGCTGCACAATTGCCCTATTATCTTACATTGCAGCTTGTTTTGACACTTAATCTTGCTTAATACTGAACAATTAGTACAGACTGTAGTTTCTGAACAAATAGTACAGACTGAAGTTTCCATCAGTCGAAACTACAAAATAAAAACTTACATACTTACTTCATCTCAAACTCTATGAGGTTTGTATCCACTGTAGCATCAGCCTCTGGAGCAACTACAAACAAGAACACATGGAATCATTCAATTCAAATTCTAATCCAGACATCTTCAACAGGTGGTCCGGGACTCTTAGGGTCCTTGTTGTTTAATCATTTAAAAAGGAAATACTTTTCCCAGTTTAAATATGTCTAAAAATATACATAAACATACCATAAAAGTCCAACATATTATTAGCAAAGATAAATGGGCCTATTTGTGAGGTTTTTTGTGATGACATGCTACTGCCAGCAGGTAAGGTAGCCATCCAACGATACAGTTAAGCTTGATGCATTGTTCTAAATGTATGTTTAACATTAAAACAGCATGTATAAATATATGAATACGTCAATAATTATTATTTTATTATCTTAGAATTGCATGGCTTTAGGCCACCCTATGTGTTATTGTAGGTCCAGTTTAATAGGCGACTCAACTTTTTAAAATATCTGTAGTAGGAGGTCCCTGCTCAGTCTCTCTTTCAGCAAGTGTTTTGTGTGTGTGTGTGTGTGTGTCCATCCTACCTGTCTGTGGCTGGGAGCTGGGCTGGTCTAAAGGTTTAGGATGCATCAGGACAAAAGGAAGTTCCACTGCTACATCCCTACAAACACATACACACACACC
The DNA here is from genome assembly GCA_026937815.1 of Etheostoma perlongum. Lineage (NCBI taxonomy): Eukaryota > Metazoa > Chordata > Actinopteri > Perciformes > Percidae > Etheostoma > Etheostoma perlongum. The sequence continues at coordinate 11,762,589 of CM049389.1, forward strand.
AAATATACCTTACAAATCAACTAAACAACCTTGTTACCAACCACCATATGAAAACCAACATCAAAATAGTTTGGACATCAAAACCATACGGAAGTCCTGACAGCTCGTTTAAAGATTCTGAACACATTTTTCTGTGGACTGAGCATTTTGATACTTGCAGATTCAGAATCAGAATACTTGTTAAGTTGCAGTTGTTCCCAGTCAGATTCAAGGTAAACATAAGAGTAAGAAAAAAACCTAGTCGATAAGTGTAATATAGACAGTGCAAGAAATAAACAAAGTAGACGTTTACTAAGATTAGGTTAAAAAGATTAGGTTGCTAAAACAATGGATCTTTCACAGTATTTAAATAGCAGCTTGACCTGTCTTTCACCTGCAGATTCCACTAATCACAAGGAGTGATGTCACACATAGTAACAGCTACATGGCAAAGTAGTAACAACAATGAAGGAGCATTAAATTTTTTTTGCATTTCACAATTTGCAAACAAGTGACTAAATATGTATCTATGTCTATGGCTAACTTAAGCGTCAAAAAGAAGCGACAAAAAGAAGAGCTTGAGCGTTTACCTACCCTCCACGAGACACCACTAGTTTGACTTTGACTCTGTAGGAAACCAGGATCCCCATCGTCTCCTTGTTGGTCCCTTCTTTTACTCTGCAACACATAGGACACATGCACCGTTTGAGTGTTTTTGTGCATAAAAGTAGACCCTTGTGTTTGTGTATATATGTCTGTCTGTCTGTCTGTCTGTGTGTCTGTCTGTGTGTGTGTTTCTGTGTGTGTACATGGTGCTGGAGGCCAGGTTGGTGTCTTCATGCTTTAGCTTCCCATCCAGGGCCAGTCCTCTCTTTTCCCTGTTGGTACCCAGCATGGGGGTCAGAGTGTAAACCTGGCAGGAGGTGGAGCTGGGAGAAACCTGATCACTGGGGTTTTGGGGTGGGGGTAAAGGTCAGGGAGAGAGGAGCAAAATAGGAAGGTTAAAGAGTGATCGACTTGTTTTGTCTGTTGCTATATACTGCATACTTGCAATAAAAAAAAATAAAAAAAAATGAGACTTTGAGCAAGGATGTTTATTCTTAAGTGCAAAAGACAGAAAGAAGCACCAGCAGCAGGCTGGTAGGATATGTTGGTAGCTTTTATGTCAATGTTCAATTATGTCTGCTTTTGCTAGTGTCATCTGCATACTAATGCAGTTGACAATTATTAAAGTGCTTGTAGTTACTAATAAGGATTGTAAAGAGAACAGAACCTAAAATGGATCCCTTTGGAAGATGTGTATCAGTATCGGTTTATATGTCGCCCGTTAAGGAACAAGAACTTGCAGTGCAAAAAAACATTTCATTGTCATTAATAAACTGTCACCTGTCATATGTTGTTCACCAGAGAGCATTGACAAGTCGATATGTAATATTCTAAATAATGATTTTGTTCATGTTATGTTTTTATGTTATATATTGTGCAATATATCATTATCCTATTTAAAAAATAAATCAAACAAACACCCATAATTCTGGATTGGATTGGTTTTAAGGAAATAAACAATAGAATTAAGCATGGACAAAAAAGGAGGATAACAGTATAGTAAATATAACTCACTCTGCTTCAACCTGGGCAACTGGACACTTGTACTGAGCCGTGGAAAACAGACAGATGTCAGCATACTGACGGACTGAGGGGCAGAGAGGAGAATGCTTTAGCCCTTATCCAGATTACAGTAGATGCAAGATGCAATACTTCACTTTAAAAGTTGCTTCCAACAACAATACATTGTCATCTCAAGCAGACGTGGACTTGAGACTTTATGAGTTGGACTTGAATCACCTTTTTGATGACTTGCGACTTAAAATCTTTTTTTTTTTAAATTACTTGAGACTCAACTTGGACATGCAAGGCTTGATTTGACTGGAGGCATGAAGACTCGGATGACTTGCGTGTATTCATAAATTTGAATGCTGGCTGTTAAATATTAAATAATATAAATGAATGTTGTCACGTTTCTGTCTAACTATCAAGTATGCTATGTAGCGAAAGCAGCGCAAACTGAATCATGACTGGACGACTCAAAAACTGATCCCTGGTGTGTGATTGTCACGATTGGATGATTGGCTGTCAGTCAAACCTTTCTAACATCTAATATTCCTGATGAAGCCTCATTAGTTGGACAAGATCATCACAATTGCTGCGTCTGTGCCACGAGTAATCACTTTTGGATTTAAAAATTTCATGCAAGGAGGAACAAAGTGGATTGCTGAATGCAAAGGTTAGGGTTTTTTGGTAAAAAAAAGTGGTCTTGCATTGCCAGACATACCTCCACAGGCTGCTACTTGGAACTTGGTCACAACACGAATCAGTTGTTATAGTGATAGTGATAATAACTAAAACAAGGGTGCAAGTGTGTAAGGGCAGGTTGAGTTACCCGATATCTTCACCCTTTTCACACTCTTGGTGGAGTTGTTGGTGACGTGGACGTTGACACTGATGGGTTCGCCATGGTAGTACAGCTGGAGAGAGGCAGAGAGTTAGCAGTGTATGTGTATCCCAGTCATCAAATAGCAAATCAATGTGTGTGTGAGTGTGTTACCTCCTTATCCAGCGAGACTTCTAGGTGTAGAGACCTATCGGACATGAGGAAGCTGCGACTGGTCTCCACCATCGGCTGTGGACCTGGCTTCTCCGGGGCGTACTGAACCTTCCGGATCACCAGTTGCACAGAGTTCCTACATACACAGCAGATTCATATACATGTACAGTAAATTTATGGAAATGACACACCACACACAAACAACATAGATATTAGTAACAGGGACTGCCATACTGTACATTGACAGGGTTTCTGCAGGTTTCACTAAGTTAAATTTAAGACTTTTAAGGCCATTATGAATGAAATTTAAGACCTTTATCACAAATTTTAGTTTTTTAAAGTTGGGGAGCTGTTGTGGGACTCGCCTAGGCAGTGTGGAGGTAGTGCTAGGGCCTGGGCCGGAGCCACCACATACTTGGCAGAACTGGCTGCATCATTTGCTGAAGTTTCTCACTTTTTGAATTTGACTCCAGCGCCTGTACACCTAACGTTTCCAGTTTAACAGATTTCTTTCATAAGAAACAGTAGGCTACAAATACGTTGTTAGCAACTGGATTTAACCAAACCCTAAGCTATGTATCACTAAACCTGCACTTCCTTATAGCTGAAGAAAACAATCTGTTTCATGTCTGTGGTACAATCCGAAAGAGACTCGCGGCAATAACACAACACCTGATTGGCTGAAATATACTGTAAGTTGCCTGTTGGTCTCTTTTGTAGTCATAAAACAGCAAATTATATTTAGACTAGCAAAAGAAAAAACTACAACACCACAGAATTAAAAAAACAACATTCTCAAGCACTGCTTCAGCATTTGGTCCAGTATTAAGCAAGCTCACTGCAGTCAGCAGTGGCAAAACAAGCTGCAATATAAGTTAATTGTGCAGCTTGTATTTACCTTCACAAAAGTGCTAATTATACCACTGACAGGCTCAGATTATTATTCTAAGTGTCTGACCACATTTTGGAAAGGATTTCTGAGGGGGTTGACCTTTCTGTTAAAGAGTAAGATCCTTTTTTTAAGCATAAAATCATCTGAAAAATTGTGTTTGCTAAACCAACCAGACTCCATGTAAAATCATGTAATTTTAGACATCACAACATCACAACTCTAGTTTTGGTTGAAATAAACACATAGTTTACCGATTTACATGTGAAAATATGTTGGCTCTATACACGCTAAACATATTGCTTTTTTTAAATGGAGTCTGGTGGGTTTAGCTGAGAACCTCAGAGCAGTTGCTCGTTAAACAGAAAGAGGTTTTAAAAAAAGGTCTCTGTATGGATCATTTCCATAATATTGACAGACACTTAGAACAATAAGCCTATTAGTGGCAAAAAACAGAACTTTTAGTGGACCAAACTGACGATGCACATTTGCCCCATAGGGTTACACTGCAGCCCGGTCTGTGGCTGCTGGTTACAGCATTCACGTCTAATACTGGACCAATTTCAAAAATTGTTGTTCCTATCAGCCACAAACACAAAAAAACATAGGAAAATAGGGTCCAGGTTGAAAATAAACGGTTGTTACCCTTTAAGACCCCGCAGAAACCCTGATTGAGAACTGGGCATTCTAAACTGGTGCACAATATTGGCTGGTTTCAAAAAATGTCAAGCCAAAGAAGACACTTTTTTTCAGTGTAGTCTCTAGGAGTGATAGTTAGTTAGCTGGTGTCTCAATGTGTTAAACCTTTGGTGGATCTTCTCCTCCACAGTCTTAGCACAGAATGCTCGAAGCTCATAGTCCACACCACACGCCTTCCCGGTGTCCTCTGCGCCCGGCTGGAGGGTCACTGAGCAAGGCAGGTTGTGGGGGATCTGCCACGTGTCAAACAAAGTGAAATCTAAATGGCAGCTGTAGGTGCACAGTAATATGGAACACTCTAAAGCTAAATAATACACATACCTTATTTTATGCCACAAGTCCTAGCACTTAAACGTGATATGTGAAATGGGTTAGAATAGGTTTGTTTTGTTTACTAGCAGTGGCGATATTAGACCCTTTTTAGGGGGGGTTCAAGCCCCTGTAACCCAGTCAAGGAAATTTTATTAACACTTTTGCAAGGCACTGTATCCGTGTCACATTTTCATTAGAACTGAGCCCCCCTTAAGGACTGATCCTAGAATCGCCCGTTTACTATTAAACAGTGTAGTAGTCGAGCGGAAAGTTTCATTAGTTTCAATCAGTTTAAAATACAACACTAAATAAACTGTAGTAATAATAATAATAATAATAATAATAATAATAATAATAATAATAATAATAATAATAATAATAAAATCTTCTTTCTGGCTTCTTCTATTGAACAACAATTTGTTGTGCCGTTATTGGTCAAGGTAGGGCATCTGGTAGGTGGTCACAAAGAGCAGTATTTGGAGAAGTTGGAGATAGCAGGATTGGATATGACCCATACCTCCTTCCTCCCCCCGTTTTCAGAATGCCCAACTTCAGTCCACACGATCTGTAACACTATGTTGTAAACGGGGTATCCCCATATACTGGTGCTGATTTCAAAGCTTTGAAAAGTCTGGATGCTTTACCAGTTCTTTGTAGCTGTACAGGTAACAGCTGGGGAAGGTACCTCATAATGGTAAAGATAAGATATCAATCTAGGGTTTATTATGTATTAACATATTCTTTACCTAAGTAAAGCTTTATATAACACGTAGCTTATGTTATTAGAGGACATGGTTGGTTGTGGTTACCCACATATCGTTGTTCACTGTGTGTGCCAGTGCACTAATATTAACTTCCTAATGGATGCCTGAACGCATCCCAGCTCATGGAAAGTACAGTCCTTAAGTATCAATTTGATAATTATCTATCACACATTAATCCATGAATCAGTAGTAACCACACATAATTGTAACATCTAGCCATCAAATTAAATGATCAAGGGAATGGCTTTCTTTTTGGGAAATGTACATTAGGTCAGTGAATAACCGATGATCGTTATGTGGGTCATCATCGGGTTGACCTGTTAGCAGGAACAGCTGGTTAGCACGGCAGCTAGCTGGTTGAGAATACTTTTATTATTTATTATAGAAAGGCAATACATACACATGCAGATTGTGTATGTACGCGTTTGGCTTGCCGTCCATCTACAGCTTCCACCGTCCATCATGGCGTTCATAATTTGCGCGAGTAGAGTGTGATGTCACGTGCAAAGGGTCTATAGGGGCCGATCGCCAAGACTTGAGAGAATCATTTGATACAGTCAAAAATGTTCCGAATTTGAAAGTGAAGGGGGACACAAACGGGATTTTGAAAAGTGTCCCCCATAACACAACGCAAGATCACACCTGTTGCGTTTAGAAGGCTTACAGTGAAGTGGAAGGGGTAGGCATGCTGACCCAGCTTCTTTAGCAGCCTCTCCTGCAGCCGGCTCAGAGGCGTTTTTTTCTCCTGCGCAGGAGGGAAGACCTGGACCGTGCTGATGTACAGATCCTTCCGGAAGGAAAGGCCCAGGACATCCAGGTCCTCCCGGCCGTAACGAAATGCACAGGTCAGAGTCGCAAACACTGGAGGACGGATGGAGACAAGTGATTACATGGGTTGTCAATGGACCAGTCATTCCCTCTGTTACGTTGTCTACCTTTGAGCTTTCTTACCTTTTCGATCTTTCAGATACTCTGGCTCTATAAGGAGCACTCCATCTAGAGAACACACACACCAAACACAAATTTAAAAATGAAGTATCTCCACTTAAAGCTATAGAGTGTAGTTTCTGTCGCCCCCATGAGGAATTCCAAGTAATGGCAACAATACTATGGGAGCAGTGTGTGTGCGTGTGTATTTAGACTTACCGACTGGATCCACGTGGTCTAAGTGATCAACAAAGTCTCGCTTTCCTAGGTAAACTGTGACCTGTTGAAGACAGAGATAGACAGAAAGGAAACAGAGGGATTAGGCTAATTCACAAGAGGAGAGGAAGAAACATTGTGAAGAGCCTCCACACAAAACATTTATCCCACCTTGCAGTTGGGACTGGACTTCTTAAAGACTCTGTTGAAAGAGGGAGAGAGCATATCTTATTAACAGTGTGTGTACGTAACTCAAAGTTGGGATTAATTTGTTAATGCTAGCATATTAGCAACCTGGGCTGAACAACACAAATTCAATGCAGTGCAGTTTGAAAATGTCCCACAACATTAGAGCCCGATATCAGCCGATATTATGCATTTCCCGATCCCGAGCATTTTTTTCTCTGCAGTGCTCTTAGGGGCAATCACTGGAGTTGTTGGGTCTTTGTAAATCATTGAGTGTGGTCTAGACCTACTCTATCTGTTAAGTTTCTTAAGAGAACTCTTGTTATGATTTGATACTATAAATAAAATGTAATTGAATTGGTGCCATTTTGGGATCCAGTATCCAGTTAATTAAATACAAACATAAAACACAATTCAACATGCTTTACAAAAATAGTTACAAACTACATTTAAACAGACAATGGGGAGGAACAGAAATCAACTAAAATAACATCAGTCTGCAAGCTCCCATGAAATGGATTATATTAATGTAGAATATGTACAGCATTAATATTTGGCGTCTAGGCTCTGACCTTGTGATATTAATAACTGCCCAGCTTCATAAAATAATAATTTTGAAAAACAAAATGTAAAAGCTGTATGAACATTTGAATAAATGCTTTATTTCGAACATGTAAAAAGGAAATACACTAAAAGCAAAACAATTGAGTGTAGTCTGCATTATTGGGAACTGCATAAATAATGTCAACCAGTTTTTCCCAAAGCAAGATGACGTCCTCAAATGTATTTTTTTGTCCACAACTCAAAAATATATTCTGTTTGCTGTCACAGAGGAGTGAAGAAACTAGAAAATATTCAGATATAAGAAGCTGGAATGATATATTTTTTCAAACCCAAACTGATTATTGGATTATTAATATAGTTGGTAATTAATGTAATAGTTCCAAAGACCTAATAGTTGGACATCCTGTTATTATAACTTAGTTCACAGAAGAGTTAAAGTTAATTATCAGCTGAAAAGTCTTTTAGGAGTCATACAAAGTCCTATGATTTATGCATTATCTGTTAAATTAAGCAATATGTTAAGGGTGTTTGGAAAATAGTAAGGCCGGCAGTCACTAACCTCCAACTCTAGAGTGTGTATTTTGGAGCAACAGGCTTTCAGAGCTGTGGCCTTTTTGGTTTTCAGGATAACAGGCTGTCGGACTATGTGCTTCTGTTCGGGTTTTGGAATAATGGGCCTTCAGATTAATGGTCAGTCCCCAATTTGGTTATGTTTTAAGTACACTGACACATGTGTAAACAATGTCACCCACATCAAAACTACATCAGAAAAGGATTTATTGCCAAGTAAGTACCACTTACAAGGAAACTGCCTTGGTTCTGTGTATACATAAATATATTACATTTTTAGACTTTGAAAGATTATGAAAAACAAGAACATTAGGGGTTACAGAGTACACTTTTACTCTTATATTTAGTATCTGCATTAACATTAGTCCAGTAAGACCCAGTCAAGTCAAATAAGCCTTCAGCCTTCCAGAGTTTGGGGGATTCAGAGTTTGCTGACAATTGAGACATTGTCAAGTTTTTTTTCTATTCAGCTAACACGTTGGTGTTGTTGAGTTGAGACATCTTCTCCAGTCAGAGTGGGTCAAAAGCAAAGCAAACAGAAAAGAGCAGTGTCTGTACTGAAGCTAAACAGGAAGAGGGTGAAGTGTATTCCAGGAAATGGGGACAGTGAGTATTGCCAGGAAAATTATTTAGTGAAGTGTTAAGACTAATCTGCCACTCAGTCCAACCGCAGTAGCAGAAAAAGATGACTGTGTCTCGATTGTTTACACTGTTGTAGAAGAAGATTGTTTCTGGCCTACAAGCAGAGCTGTTGTCAAGACCATTGGGGCCATGTCAGCTTTACGTTCTTGCACACTGCTGCACTTTCAAGAACATTATCATGTGCCTGTCCAGGAATGTGCTGCCTTTAACAGTCTGAGGAAAGAAAACAGGGACAAAGAACAAAATGCACATCCTGATTATCAACAAAAACTTCCATTACTTCCTTAACACGGGACGTGTGAACCCCTTCCTGCCAACCCTCCTATCCTGAAGGGCCAAAAACGTGATGCCATTATAATAAAATTACTGAGCTCAGCACTGAGGACAGGATATATTCCTGCCAAAGTAACCCACAATGCCATTTAAATGTTGTTCACACTCTTACACTCTTAGTTCCACAAAACTAGCTGCTATAAACTGGCAGTTCTAACCACAAGTGGAATTACAATGAAAACCAAATAACCAAATGTTAAGAGATTTGAAAGATTTGGAAATGATCCAACAGCCAGGCCTTCAAAATGTTGCAATTTTGCAAATCTAACCCTTCACTATTCTAAACACAATGAGTGATCATTCAGCACAAACCTCGACACAAAAAAGCTATTATCAACGCTCTGTGCTAAAGATAACAAAAACTAAACTGGGGCGGCCTCTAGCTCACCCAGTAAGAGCGTTCGTGCCATGTTGGCTGCAGCGGCCCAAATCTGACTTGCGGCCCTTTGCTACGTGTCATCCCCCATGTCTCTTTCCCCCTTCCATGTCTATCAACTGTAATAAAAGGAAAAACCCGAAAAATAATCTTTAAAATTAAACAACTAACTATACTAATTCCATGTAATTTAACCCTCCTGTCATCCAAGAGTCAAATTTGACCCATTTACAAGGTTTCTATGTCAGAAATTTGGGTTTCTTTCAAGCAAATTGCCCATAAATAACACGGATGGTTCCATCCAACCCTCTTTGCAAGTAAATGATCAGGAATTTTGGTTGTTTTATTAAATTTTATTTAGCATTTGGAAAAAAAACAACACTTTGGACAGCGTAATTAGCCACTAAATGTCAAAAAGAATTCACAATTTCAGCTTCTTTTAAATTAAAGATTAGGTTTAATTTCCTTTAAAAGAGGTTTATTAATTATGAATTCCAAAAAATAAGTGAAACTAGTGGTAGGCTAATTAGTTAATGTTAGTGGTGAATCCGGTGGGAGTGAAAAATTGCGCAGAAAAAACGATTTTTTTAAAGCGTCTAAAAAAAGGGTTCATTTTCAATTTTCACCTGGGAGGACACGTTGCATGGTTGACAGGAAGACAACACAAGGGTTAAAGTTAATATTCAAGGTTAGCATTAGATTTTCGTTAAAGGGTTACGTTTGATGCTGCGTTCCTAACAGTTTTTGGCCGGTAAGTTACGACTTCATGACAACATGGTAGCTTTAGCTAGCAGCTACCTAAAGGTGACATTAGCTAGCGCTAGCTGATACTAGCAATTTCTAGTCAACAACATATTTTGGGCTTTATTTAATGAACATAACCAGCAGTAGTACACCATATTATGTGTATTGTTTTGATTACAATGTGCGGAATCACTTTATGTTGCCTATTTATTTATTTATTTATTTATTTATATTTCACTCCGTTAATCACCGGCGTCTGTACAGCATCAAAAGGGGTCGCCAATGTTGTTTATGTGTGTGTGACGTCAAAAACTGTAACTAGGAGTACAAAGATCTGGTACGAGTTGACGGGTCGTAAGTTACGGGTTTGACTGCCGTTCCAAGGCATTTTCACGGGTAGAAGGTTCTGAAAACGCGAGTTACGGGTTGCCTAGAAGCAGTTTGTCATTTTCTTTTTAAATCATTTTTTGCAAAAAATGCACTCCAGCATCAGTGAAATGTTTATCTGAAGCAGTCCGGGTTAAACAAATCAAGTTTATAGTTTAAAAAGTATGTCTTTCAGTGCAAAATTCCTCTTTTTGTGAAAACAAAAGGACATTTTATATTACTTTATATGATTGTTATTACATTTCTTATCATTGTCTTTTAATGTAGGCCAAGTAGCTTATAAGGTGTCCAAAATTTGTGTTTGCTACAGTGGTTATTTCAATATTTCTGATACATATTTAATCAACATTTAAGTAAATGAGCATTGGATCAGACTCAGTGACCCAATGCTTGACAGCACTTTAATTTTTATACTTGTATTTTGTGATTCTATTGGAAAATGTTTATATGCTTTAATGTTAAAAAAAACACCCAGGGCCCTATCTTGCACCCTGCGCAAAGCCAGACGCAAATGTCTCTGCTATTTTAAGACCGTCCAGCGTGCACATTGTTTAAATAGCAAATGCACCAGTGCCCATCTTTGCGCCTATGGGCGTGCTGGTCTTATATATATATATATATATATATATATATATATATATATATATATATATATATATATATATATATATATATATATATATATATATATATATATATATATATATGGTCTTATAGGGAGGTGTGTTCAGGTGAATTCTGGACGTATTGCTATCTTGAGGCAGCGGAAAGTTATCGCGCCATTGACCAACAAAAACCTGGTCTAAAGTCAATAATGCAGCATTTCATTATTTTAACAGCCCATTAGTAAAATGAGCATAGGCCTGTGCACAGCGCGCACACACTATGCATGACACACACAAACACAAGATTACAAATAAAAACATTACAGGGCAAATCCGCCATCATAATAGCAATGCGCCAAAGCACCTTATTTGACAGCAATTTATGCATTCACCTGTTGTTGTTTCTGACAATCTGATAAACTGTGCATTAGGCTATGCTTGAGTAAATAAAACCCCAATTAACAAAAGCCTAATATTAATATTTTGATAAATTACCAGGAGAGTTTGACACAGCCTGACTCTAGCGCTCATATTCAAGTTCATGTTCTGCTTGTTTGGTAAATTTCTCTTGAACACATTTAGAGAGGATTTGAATTTCTATTTTCAATTGTTTTATTATTTTGGTAACTTCTTGGGGGTGGCAGAAATTCCTCTATGCCATTTTTTTTAAATTATTTTATTAAATAAAATGCATGTCAATAAACTAAACATGTTTGGCCCTCGATGTGATTCTCATTTTCCAGTGTGGCCCTTAGTGAAACTGAGATTACCACCTCTGCTTTAAAGCCCCTGTGATTTGAGTAGCCTTTGGGTCATTGATGACTCCTAGTGGTGGGCTGCTATAGCCTATAGGAAAACACCGTCACCAAATCTGTCAAACTCTCCTTTATCTCCACCCTTATCTCTCGTGTAATCATTTTTATTTTGAGTCCTTTGCATTGAAAAATGCGGACAAGACAGAAATATGTCTGTTTGCCTTACAAATAGTCTAGCTACAGACCGCACGTTTGCCGCCGCTGACTTAAACTGTTGTAGCCTACGATAACTGCAACACCGTAGAAAAGATGCTACTTTATCAGCCAATCTGACAGTTACAACGTAACGTTATACAACAGGATGTTCAGTTAAATTGCACCTAGCTATAGCCTTCACGGTAAACAAAAGTGCTGCCTGTCACCTGTCGGGTTTAACAAAGTTTGACTTCTTTCTATTGGATAGTAGCCTATACATAGGCCTATGTGACTTGAATAATCATCCACGTAAAAGTAAAAACGATAATTAGCTTATTGAGAGGCAACAACTGCGGCTACATGCCCTACTGCTAGTGCTCAACACCCCCAATACGCCTCGTTTTCGTATATGAGGAAGTTACGCCAGATTCCTTTCCAAAATGTGTTCATTTAAAGCAATTTGACGCGGCCTTGTTTGTTGCCAAACGCAACAGCTGCATACATGACAGTACAAACATGTAAACTTCAGTGAGCATCCACTCTTCAATTCGGCATTACTTTCATGGTCGGCTTCGTTGTAATATTGATATATTTAAAAGAAAAAAAATCTGGTCGAATGTCGTAGTGTCTTTCGCACATGACGTGTGGCTATTTCGGCGCTAAACAGCAGAGGTTTCATTTGTCCTTTATTTTATTAAAGGAAGCTTGGATAGTTCCCTTTTTCTCCTCACGAATTGACGGAACATATAGCCTACGTCTTCTATTTCCATCCCGTGACAGCACACATTAGCCAACTGGATGATTCTCTTACCTGGTCCCCGTTTTGTCCCCCATCTCCTCAATACTGTGTGGTCACTAGTATGTCTAATGTACGCTGCTGTGTTGTCAGTGCTGGTCCAGGCTGTGTGCTGCTGCTGTTGCTGCTGCTGCTGCCAGCTTTTTGGTAGAAGTCAGCCTGTTTCCGCAGTTTAGGGACAAAACCACGCCTACATAATATGATGGACACGACAATCACTCAAGGCACTTTAATACCTCTGCAATCCCGATACATGTACTCTACTGCTAGCATTAGCTAACAGTGGTGGCTAAAGTAGCCTACATTTACTTAAGTAGGCTGTTCCTCGATACATTTTTTGAAGTAGACTATACTTGCACTAAGTGGTGGAAGTAGCCTACTCAGGTCCAGTAAAAGTACCAATATCACAACGTAAAACTACTCCTTACAATTACAGCTAAAGTATTCAAAATAAAAGCAAAAAGTGCTATGTGCATAAGTTATCAACTGTTAAAGTTGGAGCTATAGACGTGATGGTTTCCAACATAGGGGTTGGGCCCCTCCAAAGGGTCACAACATTAATCTGAGGAGACGTGATATGAATAATGGGAATGGGAAGAAGAAAAACAAAGTTATGATACACAAATCTCTGTTCATTAAAAAAACTTTTCTCTAATATATGATTTTTTGTTTTAATTGATAATTTCACTAGTCATGAAATAGTAACTATGGCTGCAAAACAAATGTGCAGTAGAGTAAAAAAGTATTGTAGGCTACAATTTCCCTCTGAAATGTAGGAGAATAATTCAAATCAATTCAATTTTATTAATAGTATCAAATCATTACAAGAGTTATCTCAGGACACTTTACAGATAGAGTAGGTCTATACCACACTCTATAATTTACAAAGACCCAACAATTAGTAATTCCCCCAAGAGCAAGCAATTAGTGGGACAGTGGCGAGGTAAAACTTCTTTTAGGAAGAAAGCTCGGACCCAGGCTCTTGGTAGGTGGTGTCTAACGATGCCGGTTGGGGGTGTGATGAACAGTGGCAATAATAGTCACAATAAAGATAATGGAACTATGACTAGAAAGAATAGTTGTAGTAGTTCATGGTGTAGCAGGGCACTGCATGGTGTTACAGAGCATAGCAGGACGTAGCAGGGCACTGCAGAGTGTTACAGAGCATAGCAGGACGTAGCAGGGCACTGCAGAGTGTTACAGAGCATAGCAGGACGTAGCAGGGCACTGCATGGTGTTACAGAGCATAGCAGGACGTAGCAGGGCACTGCAGAGTGTTACAGAGCATAGCAGGACGTAGCAGGGCACTGCAGAATGTTACAGAGCATAGCAGGACGTAGCAGGGCACTGCAGAGTGTTACAGAGCATAGCAGGACGTAGCAGGGCACTGCATGGTGTTACAGAGCATAGCAGGACGTAGCAGGGCACTGCAGAGTGTTACAGAGCATAGCAGGACGTAGCAGGGCACTGCAGAGTGTTACAGAGCATAGCAGGACGTAGCAGGGCACTGCAGAGTGTTACAGAGCATAGCAGGACGTAGCAGGGCACTGCAGAGTGTTACAGAGCATAGCAGGACGTAGCAGGGCACTGCAGAATGTTACAGAGCATAGCAGGACGTAGCAGGGCACTGCAGAGTGTTACAGAGCATAGCAGGACGTAGCAGGGCACTGCATGGTGTTACAGAGCATAGCAGGACGTAGCAGGGCACTGCAGAGTGTTACAGAGCATAGCAGGACGTAGCAGGGCACTGCAGAGCATAGCCAATTGTAACAGGACATAACAGGGCGCAGAGCAGGACCACCGGGGCAGCTGCAACTATGATTTAGGTGCCACCCTAATCCAATGAAACATGCTCCAGTGGGACATGAGCTACTATGAGCTCTTCAAGATATGATGGTATTTGACTATTTAGAGCTTTGTAGGTCAGGAGAAGTATTTTAAATGAAATCCTGTATTTTATAGAAGGCCAATGCAGAGAAGCTAATACAGGAGAAATATTTTTTTCTTAGTTCTTGTCATAACACGCACTGCAGCATTCTGGATCAGTTGGAGAATCTTAAGGGACTTATTTGGCCATCCTGATAGTAAGGGATTACAGTAGTCCTGCCTGGAAGTAACAAATGCACAGACTAGTTTTTTCAGCATTGTTTTGAGACAGGATGTGCCTAATTTAAGCAATGTTGCAAAGATGGAAAAAAGGCTGGTCTTGAGGTTTGTTTCAAGTGGGCGTTAAAGGATATATCGTGATCAAAAATAACTCCTAGATTTCTGACAGTGCTGGAGGCCAGGGCAATACCATCCAGAGTAGCTATATCCCTAGATAATGAGGTTCTGAGGTGTTTAGGGCCCAGCATAATAATGTAATTGTTTTACATCTTTAATGCATGCTTGAAGTTTAGCTAACTGACTGGTTTTGTCTGGCTTAATTGATAGGTATAATTGGGTGTCATCCCCATAACAGTGAAAGTTAACATGTTTCCTAATAATATTGCCTAGAGGAAGCATATATAAGAATAGAATTGGTCAAAGCACTGAGCCTTGTGGAAAGCCATGGCTAACCTTAGCGTACCTGGAGGATTTATCGTTAACATTAACAAATTGAGATTGATCAGAGGAATAGGATTTAAACTAGCTTAGTGTGATTCCTTTAATGGCAACTACATGTTCCAATCTCTGTAACAGGATTTTTTTTTTTTGGCTTCAGATAAGTCCTTTGTGCGAAGCAGTTAGAAGGTCGTTAGTCATTTTCACCAGTGCTGTCCCTGTGCTATGATGCATTCCAAATGCTGACTGAAAGTCCTGAAATCAACTATTGCTATGTAGAAAATCACATAACTTTATCACAGCTACTGTAAATGACTGCGATACATAACCTGTTAATGAAGACATATTGATCATATTTAGTAATAAAGTGTTAACCACTTTCACGGGTAGAAGGTTGTTAAAACACAGGTACGGGTTTCCTGGAACGCAGCATAACACCTGGATGTACCAAACAGATTTTGTGACATCACAACTATTTTGGAAGCCAATCCGGGTCCAGTAGCCTATTCAATTTGCACCAATGTGATATAGAAACCTTATGGGCCATCAATACGGAAACGCTTTTGGGTGCAAACGCACGTTTTGCATTGTTTTGGCTAATCGTCCAAACGAATCCTGTAAACGCCCTGCCTGACGACTCACTTTTTTGAAGCTGCATACTAGCGTATCAATGATGTCATCGTCACTCCCCTCAACCCATTATGATGTATTTGCATATCAATAGATTCCAGAAAGAGGATTAGATGCTTTTGTTTAAATAATCTTAAAAAGAAAAGAAAAAAGAGGTAATTGAACTTTTAGGTGTGGAAAAAAAACAATAAGGGTCACAGAGGTAACCATCATTTTCTCTAAAATAAATTCTATAGTTATTCATTTTTTTCACCGAGATGGTTGGAAGAATATTTAAGAATTTTGGAAAAAGCACTACCTTAAGAACAACAGTAAGTGTTTTTTTAAACAACCTTCTCTTTTAGAAAAACTGGGTTTCTTCTGTGACCCGAGTGCTAATATGAGGCACACAAACTGGAACTAAGTCACTCATTTAAATTCAAAGCAGTGTTTTTATGTGTTAAAAATAAAAGGAGGAGGAGATAGGATTATTTAATTGCAGGACGTGATTGAAACTTCATGTTTATCATGTACAATTCAAATAGTTAAGGGTTATTTTAGTGTTGCTGAAGTTCACTTTTGTTGTTGGCAGAACCAAAACCGTTACATTGCCTATTCACCTTCTTGTTCAGTAGAGGATTTTATTTTGAAAGGCGTGGCAGGAAGTGGCACAGTGTGGGAGTGTCACTGGGTGCAATAGTGAACGCCTTGTATGCGGCTTTCTGTGAGACTGTACTGAAACGAAGGCTGCAGACAAACGGAACGGTAACAGGCCCGGTATTTAACCGCTGTATTACCACTTAGTACCGACTTTCTTCGTGTTTGTGAGTGTGGAGACCGGAGTCATGGCTAACCGCTCCCTGTGGTCGCTCTGCCTGCTGCTGGCGCTGCTGCTGCCGCTGGAAGGTAAGGCTTTGTCCCGCACACCCCACCAAATCCACATGTTCGCCTTTTGTGCCGCTGCAGCACTCTGATTCAAGGCCGAGTAACGGTCTACCGGCCTGGGAACAGACGTTAAAGAGACAGGGAGCAGAAAGCCACTCATTAGCCTACATGTCCACTCACAAAAAAATAATCTTTTATTATACACACACGCGTAATAGACATTAATATTAATTCAGTTGTTGTGGCTCCATTTGCTTCAGATTTTAGGCTTCTGATGCTGATCTTACCCAGCTGTAATAGATTCATTATTACATGGCTCTATAGAGTTTGTTACAGTGTCTAGTCATTTTAACTAGTAATATAATAATAATAATAATGATAATAATATAGGCTATATCAATAAAATATAATGTTAGTTAATATAGATCAAAGTGATGTGGCACCACCCACAGCATCCTGCCTGTCTGTCTGGATTGCAGCTGCACATGCCATGCTGACAATGAGGTCACTCTCTCAGTGCTGATTAGTATGGGAAGTTAGTCACTCAAAGGTGAATAATATAAGTGCAAAATGATTTAATTCTGTGTAATAGCACGTGTCCCCACGCCCCAATTATCTCCACCTTATATGATTTGCTAATCCACACAGACCACCAGGTGCAGGCAGAGGGAGCTCGTTGACATTTGATTGCATTTTATTTGGATTGTTTGATCCAAAGGGCTGCATGATATTCAGTCATAACCTATTATTTAATGGACTGACCGAAAAGCTGCAGTCACAAACTAAAAAAAAATAAAAAATTCCCCCCCAATCTGTGTTTGGTTAGTAAATGCAATGTTATAAAGCTGATTATGCAAATGAGATGTAAAGTATTTGAATTCATTTTGGCTCCCCAAGCCAGTGGGTTGGGTATTAGGCATAATATTGAAAATGAGTATGCCAGGTAGTTTAAATATCATTTAAAAATAAAATAGCTTAATATCTTATGCTAATATTAGTCAGAGTTAGGTAAAGATTTGATGTTGCTGAGCAACTGATAGGGCTGCAACTAACAATTTATTTTCCTAGTCGATTCATCGCTTAGTTATTTGGTCTATAAAATTTCAGTAAATGACACCGTAAAATCAGAATTGATTCCCAGGGGGCAGTGAGGTGTGACAGCAGAACAAGAAAAAAGACCAGATTCCAAAAACACAAAGAGAAGGATAGAGTAGATTGAAGGAAACACTACAGCATACATCACAATTCGCTGAAGTGTATTTGTATTCTTGTATATTTGCCCTGTAATCTTGTCTTTCTTCATCAACAATGCTTACAATTATCTTTACATTTTTGTCTAATGTGTATCAATAGTATATGTGGGTCTTCGCAAGGATATGGTACTGTATACGTTAAAGTCCTTTACTGCAGCTACGTGTTAAAACGTGGATATTGTGACACACACACACACACACACACACACACACACACACACACACCACATGTTTTGTTTCTGCTTTTGTTTCCTGTCTGGTAAATGATCTCTGTTCTGAAATTCAGACAACAAGAATGGATTAGTGCCGCATGGGCCCAATTTGGCGCCGAGGTTTGGTCTTTGTGTGACTCAGTAACACCCGCAGGGCTGGGAAAACTGATCAGTGAAATGGTGGCACCTCTACAAATGAAAAAAATATATAAAAAAATCAAAGAGAGCAGTTTCCACATTCCTAAAGTTTGAGCCGGGCAATATGAAAAAAAAACAAAAATCAAATATCACAATATTTTTTTACCCAAATACATTGATGGCGATACTGCAGCGATATTGTAGTGTTGACTATTGGTGCTTTCACAAAATGTTAACAAATGAGAGTTTTGATAAATCATCACCAATGACTAAGTGGACAGCACAAAGCCCAACGCTAGTGTCTTGCTAGTTTAAAGGGCAATTATTATATACATGTAGCATTTTCAGGATTATACTTGTTTATTTTTTGTTTGTACTAGAACATGTTTACATGCCCATGGCCAACACGCTTTCTGGACTCTCCAGAGCTGGACCTTCTGCAATGGAGTATATAGTAGAACTTTGTACTGTGAAAAAAATCACCAGTAAAGGCTTCTAAACCAAATATTACACAACTGAACATCCCAACAGTATTCAGAATTTAGGGAGAAATGACCAGCATCGGCCGAGATTACAGCTATGTCTCGTTAGCATGTAGCTACTTAATAGTTAGCAGTATGCTAACGTTGGGGTTATGCTAAGGTTGTAGTGGAATATTACAATACAATATTGGCAGCCCAGATGATATTGTTTACTGACGTTACCATGTAGCTACTATAATTAGCAGCGGGCACTTAATAGAATATAGCAACAAGGTCTACAGTCAAAATTGCAAATGAAGGCTTTCAAACCAAATACTACATAAACAAAAAATGTTTCAGGTGTAATATGACCCGGAATTGGGGAGAATGACACTGGCAGCCAAGATGACATTTTACTGCAATTAGCATGTAGCTTGCAACAATGTTAACACCGCAGTGGCTGAAAAAAAATAACCACTCCAGTCCTGCCTACTTGGAGCAGATCAATCATAGAAGGCCGGCTTAGAATGTCAATATATTATCAAAATATTGCCCAGCCCTACCTAAAGTATGTGTTTAGGAATATCCTTTTGGGTTTCATGTGTCAGATTCAGTGTAACGTATCTGCTTCCTCTGTCTGTCCTTCTGTCTTCTCTGGACTGTAGTCCTGTCTCAGGACTTTGACCTGTCGGAAGCTCTGGATGATGAGGACGACAGTAAACCATGTAAGTAAAATAAAACTCCATTCACCCGTTTAAATATTGCTCATATTATGTTTTTTTGTGGCTTTTTCCCTTTACTTTATTGTGTTATATATCTTTTTTTGTGCATGTAATATATGGAGGACCATGTCTTTCATATTTAAAAATAAATACAGAAATAAATAAATGCTCAATAAATAAATAAGCACACAATTAATTGCCCCAAAAAATACAATGAAGAAATAAATGTAGGTAGAAATTAAATTATACAGTGAGACATAAATGTATATATCTCTTTTAATTAGCTTCTTTATTTATTCACCTTTGTAATAATTACCTTATTTATTTATTGTCCGTTATAATCTTCAACTTTATTTATTCCTTACTTATTTTTTAAATGTATTTATTTCTGTGTGTGTTTAATTTTTTTGTCTGTTTTATTCTTCCGTTGCATTTTCTACCCTATTTATTTTCACCCCCCTGGTATTTATTTCTGCCTGTCACTTTTACATTTCTACATGCATTTCTGCCTCATTATGCAAATGAGGAGGGGCGGGTCTTAAGGGGTTAACTTCTGCCCATTGGTTGGTTAGCATTTTACTCCCTCGGTCGAATTTACATGCCACCGGCCACAGACACAACACAGATGGCTAGCTACGGTGAAGTTGTCAGTGAGCTCAGGCATTTAGCAACTGTTTTTGAAAACAATGCTAACGTTATAAGTATTGACTTTATAATTTTTCGTTTAGACGCTCTGACAGAACGTGTGTTTCAGTCAGCGGTGTCGTGCCAATGTACTCGTGTATCCCCTGGGCGCGGGAGCGCGCATGCACACAGAGCGGAGTTTCTGCTGCCCTTCGAATTGTTTAACTGCTGCACTTTGAATTAAACGGAACAAACAGCGACGTGGAAGACTCGGCAGGGTTACCATAGTAACAGGGGTCTCAGTTAACTACATAAATACGTGTATTTGTCTGTTACATTAAGGCGACGTGTCAAATGTTTATAGCGTGGTTTAATATCGAGTGATAGGCGTATCCTCCCTGTCCCTGTCTACCATATGAGTTACATAGGAGGTACTCAAATATCAGGCCGTTTTTTCACCTGATATTTGGGTATCCCCTATGTAACTTTTGATAAACAACAGCAAACCTCTCCAAATTGTGTCAGGTTGTTTATTGTGACCTATTAAACACACAAAATAACACCCATGATGACAGGACAGACCCTTTGCATGTTAGGGATGGGATACATAAAATATCAGGTGAAAAATGATATTGATATTGATATTGATGATAGTCCTTCATGCAGTGCCATCACATAGGTTACACACACACACACACACACACACACACACACACACACACACACACACACACACACACACACACCGCTGTGAGAAATACTAATCAACCTGTTCGCCGTTAGAAGCGGCGCACAATTTAGGACTTCTCCATCCTGAGACGTCTCCGTTGGATTTATTCTAAACATCCACCTGCTAAATTTCATCGGGTTTTTGTAGTGCAACCTTCTTTGAACGAACTGCGGCTGTTATCATTCTGTCTCTTCTGATGTGCGACAGGAAGCCAGAGAGGAGTGGATTTGGAGACAGACAACCCACTCCCGGGCCGCTTCTAGCAAGGGAAACCCCCCACGCGTTGCGCGCCTGGATCGCCAGTAGAAATTCGCGTCGCGGAGTGCGTGTGCATACGCGTCAGGCATTAAATGTGTGTGTTCGTGCACGGCAAAGCCCCGGGCTCCGTCCTCAACAGTTGCTACCGGAGCGACGGAGAGGAGAGGTGGAGAGCGAGAGAGATAAGAGACTGAGGACAGACGGACGCGGGTCTGTCCTGTCATCATGGGTGTTATTTTGTGTGTTTAATAGGTCACAATAAACAACCTGACTCAATTTGGAGAGGTTTGCTGTTGTTTATCAAAAGTTACATAGGGGATACCCAAATATCAGGTGAAAAAACGGCCTGATATTTGAGTACCTCCTATGTAACTCATATGGTAGACAGGGACAGGGAGGATACGCCTATCACTCGATATTAAACCACGCTATAAACATTTGACACGTCGCCTTAATGTAACAGACAAATACACGTATTTATGTAGTTAACTGAGACCCCTGTTACTATGGTAACCCTGCCGAGTCTTCCACGTCGCTGTTTGTTCCGTTTAATTCAAAGTGCAGCAGTTAAACAATTCGAAGGGCAGCAGAAACTCCGCTCTGTGTCCATGCGCGCTCCCGCGGCCAGGGGATACACGAGTACATTGGCACGACACCGCTGACTGAAACACACATTCTGTCAGAGCGTCTAAACGAAAAATTATAAAGTCAATACTTATAACGTTAGCATTGTTTTCAAAAACAGTTGCTAAATGCCTGAGCTCACTGACAACTTCACCGTAGCTAGCCATCTGTGTTGTGTCTGTGGCCGGTGGCATGTAGATTGGACCGAGGGAGTAAAATGCTAACCAACCAATGGGCAGAAGTTAACCCCTTAAGACCAGCCCCTCCTCATTTGCATAATGAGGCAGAAATGCATGTAGAAATGTAAAAGTGACAGGCAGAAATGTAAAAGTGACAGGCAGAAATAAATACCAGGGGTGAAAATAAATAGGGTAGAAAATGCAACGGAAGAATAAAACAGACAAAAAAAATTAAACACACACAGAAATAAATACATTTAAAAAATAAGTAAGGAATAAATAAAGTTGAAGATTATAACGGACAATAAATAAATAAGGTAATTATTACAAAGGTGAATAAATAAAGAAGCTAATTAAAAGAGATATATACATTTATGTCTCACTGTATAATTTAATTTCTACCTACATTTATTTCTTCATTGTATTTTTTGGGGCAATTAATTGTGTGCTTATTTATTTATTGAGCATTTATTTATTTCTGTATTTATTTTTAAATATGAAAGACATGGTCCTCCATAGTAATAGGTTTACAAAGTGAAAAAGCCCAAAGTCCCCCCCCCCCCCCCCCCCCAAAGGGACTTACCATCTCCAACAGAAAACACTGTTCACAAACTGCTCCTAACAGCTCTGTTGTAGTCCAGCCTTTACTTCCAAGACAAACGTGCGTCACTTTATAACACACGCTATTATGCTTGCCTAGCTGCTAGTGTAGAACACCCTTATACTCTAACTGGCTAGTAGACCATACCTAGGGACCTACAAAGATGGAACAGAAGAGAGATGTCTCACTCTGTAGCTAAAACAGAGAGCTCAACACACAGGGTGAAAAGAGGAGCTGCAGCAATGTGCAGTACAACAAAATATGTGTGTGTTTTTGTTAAAATTAAACCCTGTAAACCTTTTCTGATATAATATCTAAATATAATTATTACATTAATTAAATGTTTAACCCATAGTACCTACTGATATTTTTATAGTCTTTATAGTTAGTGTGTTAGCTACAGTAGATGGCTGTCCCCCCCCCCCCCCCCAGTTTGGAGAAGCAGGGAGGTATACTGACACAGAAGCTAAGCAATGTCCTGATAAGAGACATACCTTGTTGAACTTTAACAGCCACTGAATACTTAATATTGAAATATTTTACTTTGAAGACCATGTCTGATCTGAATTTATTTGTATTGAATTCACCTCTTTGAAATTAAAATATGATAATTTTTGGTTTTACATGCTAAAACCTAAATTTCAGTATAAATTTCTCATTGGCCACAAATTCAGAAAAAAAAAATCCACTTTCAGAATTAGAATTAGAGTTAGCTATGGACAATGATTTCATTAATCACGATTTAAATATTTTCTAACGAGTGACAGTCCTAATTCAATCCTAGTTCATAATTCATCTTTCACTTTCACAACAGTGACCCCCCCACCAAAGCCCGCAAAGCCAGCCGCACCAGCTGGAGGAACGGGAGGAGGTAAGAACCACTGTAGCTACCGATAAACTGATCATTTCATTCTAAAATAATTATATCTTAAGATGTAATACAACACCATCTTGGAAACCAGTGAACAAAGTGTTTTTAGATGATTTGAGGAACAGTGGAGCAGGACTGTGGAAAAAAACCTGTGACAGTTATTTAATTTGTTTGAGTTTTAAGTCCTCCCACTGCAGCTCACCTGGGAGAAAATACTGTTGTCCAGAAAGCATTTAACATTCATACATTGACTTTTTAAAAACTATTTTCTTCTACAACACAGTCTTAAATTTTGTGTTTTCAACTCCAACTATGGGGGGTTTTAGACACGCCTTATCAATGTGCGTGAAACATTTGACGGCGCACTAATCACAACTGAAGTCAGTGGATCTGTATGTCAATAGTCTGGATGAACGTTTAGTTCTCTCCGGATGTCGCTCACTTGCCGCACTCTGTGTATCGCCGTTCTCAAAGTTCATTTTCTTTGGGAAACAACGGCAAGCTTCGAGCTAGCAAGCTACACTCTGAAAACGGCAAGTTTTCAAGAAAATTGGGATCGTGCCACAAGGCAGGCTTGCTTGGCTCTTTCGGGGAATGATTGTAAAGATTTACAAAGAATATGTTTACGGCGTTTCCTCTCTAACTGGGATGTTTTGGGACCGATTTGTAGGATTGCTGTGGACGAAATACACACTGGTAAGAGCTAATGAGGTTAAACCATGTATTGAGCTAATTTAAATGGCTCAGATTACTGTATTGTATCGACGGTTAACTTAATTTAATATTGTATGTGGCGTTTTATTTAATCTGGGTGCAAATGTTCCACCAAAACAGGTTCCTTCCTGAGACTATTTAGCAGAGCCACTGTCGCTGTGTCTGGCTTTTCATTGTGATTGGTTTAAAGAAATGCAAACAAACCCAGAGCGTTTTTTTCTTCTCCTAGCCCACAATGCATCTGTGGTGTTGCCAGACCTTACTCCACAGCGCTGTGGAGATAGATCTGGCAATGCCAGACTAATATGTCAATGTTGTGTGTAGAATTTAATCTGGAGGATTCTCTAGATGTCGGTGCCACCACCAAAGCACCACCCAAGGTTGTGCCGAAAGCCCCTACAGGTACCAAGGCCCCCGTCAAGCCCAAACCCAAGCCAGGTGAGAGACTACAGCTTCCTCTGTGTTTATAGCCAGGGTTCGCCAGAGCACCAGGTCTTTATTACAAGCACTTTGCCATTATTTCAAATTTGCCCTGCTTTATATTTCCTGAGCTGCTTCTGTTTTAATTTGTGGTTAATTCAGATTTAACCCTTCTTCCTTCCTGCAGTCTAAATCCTTCTGCTTTATATGAGAACTTCTCTCACTCTCTCATTCATTCTAGTCATGAATTTCCATTTTGCTATTGTTTTTTAATCAGGTGTTAAGCTACTGTTGCTGCACAGATATTAAACATTAAAAAGCCCCCTCAAATGGAATACCTCCCCCATTTTATGTGCATCAGTTGCGGGGGAGATGCGGGCCCCTGATTGGTACAGGCCAGTAAGCAACTGCGTACCCTGCTTACCGATAGTTATGCGTCTGAAACACTCAATTCTTATTGGCTGGTAGCCAATAAGAATTGAGTGATTGGTAATTGAGTGGCCGGCAGATTGACAGTGTTACCCGCCAATTGCAAAATTCACCCGCGTGTTAATTTCATGCCCTGCCGGTAAGCTACTGCCAATGAAACTTGGCAGTAGCTTAATAGTGGCAGGAAAAATGACTAAGCAGAAGCAGTGGGAATGCACATTATATAACAATATGAATAAAATAAATTGAATACATATACTTTATGCAATTAAGGGGTAACCATTTTTGAAATCAGTCCAGTATTAAGACCAAGACTGCTGCAGTCGGCAGCGGCAAAAAAAAAAAGGAATGTAACGTTAATGACCAATTGCGCACAATTAGTTTGCATCCACTAAGTGCTATTATTATTATTATTATATAAGTGTCTGACAACATTATGGAAAGGATCCCTAAAGAGAAGGACCTTTTTGGTAAAGAGTAAGATCCTTTTTGTTTAACATGAAACAGCCACAATTACCAAACTCACCAGACTCCATTTAAATAAACAGTAATTTTATCATCGTAAAACACCTCATTCAAAGTCAACAGAAACAAAATACAAACCATTGTGGTTTGTCTTTCTACTGCTCTAATCAATCAAAAAGTTGCTTATTCAATCACCACTCTGGTTTGGTTGGAATAAACCTTTAATCTACCCATTTACATGTGGAACTATGCTGGCTCTATGCACGCTAAAAGTATTTGATTATCTGTCTGCTGCAGAGTTTGGAAATTTGCAGTTTCTGGTTAAACACAAAGGATCTTACTCTTTAACAGAAAGGTCTGTCTCTGTAGGGGTCCTTCCATAATATTGTCAGACACTTTATCTGTCAGAATATTAATCTGAACCCGTCAGTGGCAAAAAAATCAGCACTTTTGGTGGATGGAAATTGACGATGCACATTTGCCCAATGTGCAGGATTGCAGCTGCCGGTTACAGCATTCTCACTCAATATTGGACTAATTTCAAAGATTCTTTGTGCACTTTAGTCCCTTACACACCAATTCATGGGAAACCAGGCTCCGAAAGTTACTCTTTAAGTACCAGCAGCCTGTTGCTAGGTGTAGGTTTTAACATGTGGTGGGAGTGCTATAAATGATCGTTGGATTATTAGCGAGGTAACAAACACTTTATATCATGTGTTAGTTTGCTCACATGTGATAGCATGCATTACTTGAATGGTCTTTTGAATTTAAGTTGTTATTACCCTCTCAGTTTATGTTATGTTTTTTTAAACTCCTGCTTTTTCCTTTTATTTTGCAAACACTTTGACCACGGAACTTCTGACTCTACAGCTGCTGATGAGTTGGACCTGGCTGACGCTTTGGACCCCAACAATGACATTGGTGGCAAGGATAAGAACAAGGGGCAGGGAGGTGGGTGGGAGTGTCTCCCGCAGGATTAGCATGTGTTAGATATTAGTTTGCTATCACTCCAAAGGTAATCATTTAAAAAGATTTCATGTGGAATTAAAGCCACTATGTGTAGAATATCAACATCTCAGACATGTCAGAATCTGGTGGACAGCTGATTCCCCCCCCCCAACACCTATGACATCAGAGTAGTTTAATGATTAGATGCTCTAATCCCATACAGGTTCTACACATAGCGGCTGTGACGTACAGTATATTTAAGGCTGGACATTTTAAATTAATTTGTTTGGTTGTTTGGTGAAAGATTATAAAGAAGCATTGCCCTCGTGAATATACTGGAGCCTATCCACTCATCTAGAGCTCAACAGTGACCGCCCACTTTATGAATGGCTCTGGTTCCGGAAGTGTTTTTCCCCATTCAATATCTCCATTGACGTTTCAAGAAAATGCTAATATATAAAGAGTTTTAAGCTTTGGACCAAGCCAAGCAGCTATGAGCTGAATGTTGACCATAAAACATTTGATGCGGCACAAGATAATTTTGAAAATGGCAAAAAATGTAAAGGTTCAACTATGTACAGAAACGATTGTAGACTTGTGGAAAAAATGAATGGGATTTTCTCTTCCAGAACCACTCTGTTGAGCTCTTTACACTGTGACCTCATACACAGCGTGTACAGCTCATTAAAAGCAACTGAGACAGTTGCAGTGGCTCATCCATTAGGACAGCCGTCCACACAGTCTGCTTGAATAAGTGCTCTGTTGTCGAGTTCTACAGAAGAACTAAATAACACTCGTCTAAGAGAGGCAGCTCATTGTTTTCATCTGTTGCTCATCATCCCCTCCTTCTATGCTGATACAGTAACGCTGTCCCCATATGCTCTTTCTGCATTCTTTCAGTTTAACTGCTGAAGAATTAAATATGTTTTTTATTAGTTGAAGTTTATTCTAATTCTGCATCAAAACAGTTTTCTTGTTTCATTCTCAGGTAATGATTTATATTTCTCTCTATTTCTGTAGTCAAATAACCTGTTGTGCGTAGCTATCTGAAGTGATCTTGATTCTATGAATGAAATGAATCATTATATTTAATAATGAAATGTTCCCTGATGTACTAGACTGCTGGGGATCAATCTTACAATATATAATCATGTCTGAGTGCCAGGTTGTAAAATCGTCTGATATCCAGTATATGATATACATTTTATCTATAGCTTTTTGCAGCTAGACACTTAATGGAACTGAGCCATCAAGAAATTGAGGTTATCAATTTCAGCTGTGCTTTTCCCACTATAAGTCAAAATGTCTGCTGTGAAAAAGGTCTATAGGGAAAAAGGCATGTATTAAAAGGATTATTGATCTCGATTAATGAAATCATGAGATCACTCAAACAAAGATCAATTTTAATTGGAGAATTGATTATTCTAACCCAGCCCTACTGAAAACACAATAGAGCGAGAGGAACCAAATGGAGAGATTGTTTGTGCTGAAGCTTCAGCATCACACACACACCAAAGTACTTTAACAACCCAATAATTAACAAATACAGCTCTATGCAAATCCATAATTTAGAGTTTCCTTTGGCTTTAAGCTGCTTTCTTTAAGTTTATCAATTAGCGATTGCATTATTCAAGCGTGGTGATTATCTCTGATTCCTATTTCAGGTGGATTTACTGACGATGATCTGTTTGATGTCGGCAAAGACGACACCTACAAGCCTGACAAAGGCAAAGGTAATGTGTGCACCTTTCTAGGAAATCCACGTAAAACTCAGTCTCTGAAGGAATTTAACCGTGCTGTTATTCTGTGTTTCCACAGGTGGGCGTCCAAGCGGGGATGATCAAATTAACCAGTATGACGACAACAACGGTGGGTCTTCATTGTCTCCAGTGTTTACAAAGTTGTCTGTTCCACTGCCAGACTTTACTGTATATCTGTGTGTGTGTGTGTGTGTGTGTGTGTGTGTGTGTGTGTGTGTGTGTGTGTGTGTGTGTGTGTGTGTGTGTGTGTGTGTGTGTGTGTGTGTGTGTGTGTGTGTGTGTGTGTGTGTGTGTGTGTGTGTGCGTGTGTGTGTTTGCTTGCTTGCAGAGACCACAGCAGAAGTGGGCACCATTGCAGGGATTGCAAGTGCGGTTGCTATGGCGCTGGTGGGTGCAATCACCAGCTACATCTCCTACCAGAAGAAGAAGCTGTGCTTCAGCATACAACGTAAGGCTTTTGCACTGCAGTCATTAGAGGAGTCAGTCCCTCAGGACATTAATCTCGTCACTACTGCTGCTGTTACGGCTAAAACTAAAAATGTTGATACTAAAACTGTACCGTTTGAATGCCTTTATGACTGTTTGTCCACGGTGGCCTTTTCTGACGTAAGGGATCACCCTGCTTCCCAGCATTGGACACTTGATTGGTTTGCAACCAGCAGTTATCAATTTCTGACATATTAAAAAAACAGGCTACACCCTCCTACAACCGCGGTGGCTACACCTGATTGGATGAACGCTTTACTCGTGGGCAGTCTGCTCCCGGATTTCAAATCAAATAAACATCAAGTAACACTGGCGGCTCGTTTAGAAACATTTGCTTATTTTACAAAAATAGGTCAACAAAATGTGTTTCTGAAAACATTTAATGTGAGAAAAAAGCCGCAACTGCTGAATCTGTCTTCACTTTAGATCAACAGTCAGTTTAAAAAGATTTACGGGAGTTTTCGAGAGACAAGGTGAGTCAAGCCGCAACTCGATGCTCCGTCTCTTAAAAGAGTCAAGAGTCCCCTGGTGATCTGGTTGTGTAAAGTTCTCTGTAATCTTCGTAACTAACTTATTTTGTTGTTTTCCATAATCTGCGCCAGTGGAAGCATGCATATGTTAAACAGAAGAGGCCCCAGAATGGAGGCTTGGGGAACTCCACATGTCATATTTGTGCGTTAATATGTGTAATTTACTAAGACAAAAAAGATTGGACAGCACTTTAGATGCTAATGATCTAAAGTCTTTAATAAGTTTTAATGGTGCAACCTGATTTGGTAAACCACTATATTTGAAACTAGCTAGTAACTTAGGAAGGCCTTTGTTTAGACTGAATTCATTTATGAATAGCTGGTGCAGCACAACCCAGTAGATAACGCCCAATTATTAGTTGTAGTACTAATAATGAAATCATATCAGCAGTAGATAAAGTTACATTTAGTAACACTAGAAGCAGTAGTGGGAGTAGCAGTGGTCACAGCAGCACAATACTTGTATTTGTCGATGCTAACTAAATGTGTTGTGTTGTGACAGAGAGCCTAAATACTGACATGGTGAAGGCTGAGAACCCTGAGGCCGTGGTGGCTACAGAACCACAAGGTAAACACATCCCTACTGCACTCCACTCTCATCTTTTTTTTTTTTTTTTTTTTTTTTTTAAACAGGTGAAATCTATATTTTGGTTTCACAATGGCGCCCCCTAGCACTATGCTTTTCCCTTTTCCTTTATTGTGTTATATATCTTGTTTGTGCATATAATCGGTTTACAAAGTGAACAAGCTTAAACTCCACCCCAAGAGGGACTTACCATCCCCAACAGAAAACACTGTGCACCACATGCGTGCGGTTAAGTTGTGGCTCGTTTCGAAGGTTATGTGACCACTGTTTATAATGACACACATTAGTCAACTATAACTGTAAAATGAAAGGATGCTTTGCTGCCTTGTCATCTTTACTAGTTAACAGTTAGCTATAGACAAGAGAAAAAATCATTGAAATCACTGTGCCGCTCAAAGGATACCGCCAACTTTTAAGGTGGAATGTTTTCTTGCATGTTACTCAGTGCATGAATTGATGCCATGAATCAATCAACACACCTTAAATGTCAATATGACAACTTTGACTCTGTTTTTATTGTCTCTCTTGCATGATATAAGCTTTATTCATGATTGGAAATATTAGAAAATAATACATTTCATCCGGAGTATAAAAACTTTCAATGTTGTAATTCCTAATTTGGAGTAAACACCGGGTGTAACACTGGCACTTTGGCAGCCTGCCAGCTCTGGGACCCCCCCTCCTCTGCCCCCAATACCTTTTTTCTTCCCTTTTTAAAAAAAGAGAAACTATTAACATACATTTAAATAACACGCTGTCAAAACACTCACTTGTCATTCGTAACACAGCAATCGAGATGATGTGTGTATAAACTCCAACCCCCCCACCCGTCTGTTTTTTATTCTGCCTCTGCAGTCCAACAGACTCTCCTGGAGCCACCCAACGCTGAGCCTCCCACTGAAGAGAATGCTGTGTAACGCACACGCACACACACACACACACGCACACGCACACGCACACGCACACACATACACACACACACACACACACACACACACAAAGCGCTACAGGATAGACTGTCTATTGTAGCATGTCCTAGTGGATCCTGCAGCTCTGTGCTATGAAAGTTGGGATTTGTAGTCCATCTACGCTGAATGTGAACACAGATTTTTCTTTTTTAATTCTATGATGTAAACATGGCTTACAATGTATTGAACCTTGCCAAATGTATGTGTATATAGTAATTTATTATTTACGGTTTAAATAATACTAACAATTTTTTTTACAGTTATCCAGCCTTCAGCATGTTCTCTGTGATTCCTCCGCTGTGAGCTGGAGCTCTAGTCTGTAGCATTTTGCTGAGCTCCAGACACACAGGGACGTCAAAATACTGAAAAAGGAAATACAAAAAAAAAAAGGTTTATCTTATTATACATTGGAAAAAGAAACTCATCTGGGTGTGTGTCAAGCTTCTCTAAATTCACAGGGAGTCAGTCACTGTTCAGTAGACTGGATTTAAGGCGGATTAGTTTTCCTGATTGATGGGACTGGGAATTCCAGCTGAACTTCCAGTGAATGCTGTGATACATGCCCAGTGTTTTCTCCTCCTTTACATTTTTTTTGACAAATCAAAGTTGTGTTTCAGCAATCGGCAACAGGGCCTGAAATTAGCACCCATGCCAAAATGCAGGTGAATTTTACCATTGGCGGGTAAAACTGTCAATCGTCCTACCTCATTGGCTACCCAATGGGATTTTTTTTGGCACCGTTCTTTCCCATTTTAACCAAGTCCCCCATTTCCTTGGATTTTATCTCAAATGTGTATTCTTAACAAGTTCAGGAACGATGCTCGTGCATTTCCTGTGTTTCACCTTTTATGAAGCAAAAACTATATTGACTGGTAGAAAGCCTGTGTGGCTAATGGATTTTAAAACCCAACAGCCATAGTGGCCTGTGGCCAAGACAAGTTAACTTCAGGCCCTGATCAGCAATATCTCATATCCTGACTTTGAATGGAACACAGCAGTTTTGACACATGACTATCAAGTCGTAGATATTTTTTGTTGATGCACAATGATGGAATCTGGCTCAGAATCCATGACTTGGAGTTGTCTTTGCTCACGACAGATGAGTAGACAGTGAATGGAAAACATAAAACAAGATTCCCCAGATTTCTATTCAAAGCCTTATAGCAACTGATTATCTAATCGCCTGTAAAAATAGTGGTGGAATGTGTATTACTGTGAGATAAGGTAGTCAACCAGTTAATGTTAAGGCTCAAGCTCGTACTCGTAGAACTCACGTTACACCATGTAACCATGATGTTCACTCACAATGTCTTGTCACTTGCAATCAACATGTGACTTTTTTTGTTTCATTTATTACTTTTTCTGTTTACTATATTGTCATATCGAGGGGATAATCCGTGCACGTTTACATGCACATATTGTATTTGCCCTTATTCTGAAAAAGACAACATTCAGCTGTTTACATGGCTAATGAAAATAAATATTCCACTGATATTCCCGTTTACATTTAGCCGTGCAAATTATCTTGATCAGCCCTGAAAACTGCCGGCTGGTTGGTGTGTGTCCAACAACCATAGCAACACACATCCGTAAACTGTCACAAACTGCAGTAAAAACCCTGATGCAGACGCAGACTCCAAATTAATCAGAGAATGCTATATTAGGTAAAAGGATTTTTTGGAATATCCAAATAAAATAGGCTGTTTACATGACCTGTATTAAATTTAGAATATTGTCATATTCGGGATAATAGTGGAATATTGGTGTGCATTTAAACAAACTCTGCAATTATGATTATGATAATGCTATCTATACTCATTATTAGGTGAAGTTTCCCAGGATGTTAATTACATTTTGACCCACTTGGTACACATGTGGCTCTTAAATGGGCTCCACTATTAGCAGATAGAGTCCATTATTGGGACATACCTCGTATACTGGACTTACTGCAGCTAGCCACTGTTCACATTGTCAGTTGCTCCTCACGTTGTCTATCTTGATGTAAAAAGTTGCCTTATTCACATTTGGATCTTTTTGCAGTGGGGAAAAAATAAGGCGTCCTAACATTTCGGTCTACTTAGAACTTGTGACTTTTTATAGTGTAAATAGATTCTGTTTTCTTCCAACTAGCCTTTTAATGATGCCGGGAGCAGGGCTCGGTTTTCCAAAGATGGTGAAATAATTGTGATGCAAAACAGCTAAAAGTTAAGTCAAAGAACAAACTGAGTTCAAAAGAACGGTCAGATTGAATTCAACGACTCACCATACTTGTAGCATAAAAGTGACGCTAGCTGAATCGGTTCCACTGCAGTTAGAGCTTAAAAATGCACAGCGTGTACTTCTCGGCCTCTGTTCACTGGAACAGGATCTTCCTTCAGTGGGAAGCTATCTGAAAAAAGAGAAAACCTGAGCACTTTGTTTCCAGAAAAAAAAGCAGGCTGTGCCGAGGCTCGTGGACAGCCAGAAACGTGTGAAATGTGTGTTTGTTGAAGATGCGATTGCTATATTAAGAAGCTAATATTGTTTGTACTATGTTCTATTGTGTTAGCAGTGAGGTGCCAGTGTGTGCAGCAGAACTCTTGAGTTGGTCTTTATCCCACGGTGGCCACTTTTAAATTGAAATTAGCATTACGTCAACACAGAAGCTAGAGATTTGGAATACTGTAGAGCAGGCCGCTATTGGCCCAAGAATGCATTGATGACAAATGATTCCGCTTTTTATTATTTTTTTTAAAGGTAAAGCCTTTAGTAGACTTGGAAATGGCCACCATGGAAGTTTTTGGAGTGGACATGTGAGGGATAAGTGAAAGATGTCCGACGTGTGAAGTAAAAAAGAGAGGAGTTTGTATCAGTTGACGATACTGGTTGAATTGATATGCATTTAAAACAAAAAACAATTTGAAGTCTGCTTTAGCCGTGTAGATGAAGTTAGCAGCAGTAGTTAGCTTTAGAATCTTGAATAATGTCATAACGAGTGCTTTTGGAAAGTTGTGATGGTTGTACATATTACCGTGAGCAGTTCTGTGTTTGTACCTTTACTGTAGCCCTGTGTAAGAGCACGTTTATGCTCCATATTATATATACTCTTAAGTGTGTGTGTGAGTTTACACTCTTCGCCTGCTCTTTTTACACTTTGTACCCGACTTTCTTAATAACTTAGCTTCACTTTTTGTAGATAGTTACAGCTTACTTGTTCTGTACTGCCAACGGTTTGTCTAATGCCAAAAGAGGTCTCGTACGTTCCTGAACAAGATCTGGGCTGCATCTGAAACCATTCACCGTTTTCTACACTGTCTGATATTTAGTCTGTCTGTCGTTTTATAGCACTGCTCAGGATCTCTGCAGGGGGATTTGTGGAAACCTATGTAGTGGACTTAAAGTATCCCACAATGTTAGAGTGAACTAGAAGGGCAATCAGAGAGTCAGACCTCTGGCCACGCCATTTCTCACAATGTTCACAAATGATCATTTTGGCATCTGTCCTGTGATTCAGAAATCCGCTCCAAAACTGAATGGGTTCTTCCTCGGCCCATGCTACACCCTTTCACACAGTTTCATGAAAATCAGGCCTGTTGTTTTTTCATAATCCTGCTGACAGACAGACGGAAAAAGGCGGGCGTAATAATGCCACGTTCACGTCATTGGATGATATTAACTTGGGAAGACAAACGTATGTTTGCAGTTGTACGGGTGAAGATTGTTGAACGCTATCCATTAAAGTTGTTTCTTCATCTTGATGGGCGGTCTTGGGCTGTTGTGAGGCGTCTTAGTTTGATGTTTGATTGTCACAATTATGACTTCAGGCTCTTTGCGTGGTTCTTGCGTGGGTCTTTACACTCTTGTTTGTAAATCTCGCGCGTGCCCCGTGTATTATCGATCCCACTATTCTCCTTGGCAAGACACGCCCTGCGTAGCATCCGAACGCTAGGATTGGTCAGTAAGGTTGCTGATTTAGATTTGAGTTTTTCTGGCCGATAGCCGGCCCTCGCTAACGACCATTAACCGAGAAGCAGGCAACGGACTCACAGCTCACAATGCGCATGGTTCCCTGGTGGTAATTGGCGCGTTGGTCTTTGGTACCCAAGAGCCAATTCTTTAACTTTTAAAAATACACTGCCAACCACAGAGCCAGTGTATTCCTCAAGATGTTAAAAACACAGAAGCTAGTGGAAGCACACAGGTGACGTGAACGTGGCATGAGCAACGTTTGGCGACCTGATTAGTGTCTGACAGAACGGTCTGTATCTAAACAGAGGCGAACACGTGAAGGGTTTTTTGCCGAGGCAGTATGTGTTGTATGAGCTGTGATCAGCGGCCGTTACATATCTGACAGGATGCAGCACAGTCCTACATGAATACTACACCCTGGTCTCCTCCATGTTGCCTTGGAATAGCAGACGCCTCTACCCACAATCCCTTTGCGTCCCTCGTTCTCTACTAAAAAAGGCCTGAAACGGCTAAAAAAGCAATCCAACATGACTCTAAGCCGCTTTTTTAAACTTGTGTGTTCAGGGTCTCTGAGCGGGGGGGTTTGGGGTGGGGGGGGGGTGTAAGTGATCTGTTCACCTTGCACGACACATGCATGGACGCCCTGTCAGCTGTGATTCAAAAATGGTGCTTCTCTCTTTGCCTTATACCCTAACACAGTCCCCCAGGGACGCCACAGTATTCATCTAACACGCCGTAATTGCACCCCGAGCGAGAGCAAACACCCAAGGCCCTCGGCTCCTTTGGGTGGTTACCATGGATGAACGAAGGCCCAAAGGACCAGAAGGCGCCGGTGTTTGGTCGCGCTCCGGCTGCAGAGAGCTGAGCTTCACACAAAGCAAACACTGAATAACAAACCTTTTCTGTTTACTGAATGTATCAAATGTCTTAATCCCATATAGCAAAAAAAAAAACCTTTTGGCCTGTAGCAAAACTACATATTCACCAAAGATGTAGCATTGTGATTGGCTTTGCCTTTATGTATTGGGCTTGAATGAGAAAGGGGTTTTAAAATAATCGTGAAGGAAAAGGATTGAATCTAACAGACATTTGGTTGGATGAAGACTTGATGGATCCAAGTGAAGAGGATAGAGCCGGCCGATATCTTATAAATAATGTCCAACGATGTGTACAATGCTCACTTGGAGACACCATGTGTAAATGACGCCGTTGTTACCGGCACTGTGGATGTTAATACGGCTTTAAGAGACAGTGTGGACAATGCTAGTGGGACACTCTGCTGTTTGGAGCTGCTTACCCAACTGTAGAGAGCTGTAGACTGGTGGCGGAGCAACAGTGTCCTTAGGTTTTAGGGAGCATATCAGGTCTGTTTTACAAAGCGTGCTCAAATAATCATGGCTATCAGAACATAAAAGGGATTACACGAGAGAAAACTAAAAGCAGCCGTCTTGAGTTAATTACAGATGTAAATGATTTGATCAAGGATTTACCCAAATATTTAGACAATTCATGACACTTTCTGATAATACATATATAGTCAAATCTTGCTTCTGGGAGCACTCCAAATTGAAAGAACAGTGCATTAGACATTAGGGCACTGTCACTTTAAAAACAAAACATTCACACAAACATGTGAATTAAAAAATTAATGTGTTGGCATTAATATGAATGCAGCCCAAAGTAACTGTCTGAGATAAACTTTCTTTTATCACTTCAAGTCAAGTGGCGATAAGTCAACAGTGTTGACCGTAGACTGTATAGAAAAGAAGTGGACGTGGCCACAAGCCATTTTTAATCAACCAAAATCTTCCAATTAACTTTCATGAAGTGAAAACAGAGTGAGGGTTCTGAGACGAAAACACGGACAACACCGTGGTAACAACTTGTCAATCACTAGGTAGCCACGCCCTAAAGCATACCCTGCTTTATCATCTATTTTAAAATAAATGGGACCCTAATTTACAACAAAAAAAGCATCATGCTGTATTGAAGAAGACTTGAAAGTAATTTGGACCATAAACTCTTTAGGATGTTCACTGAGATAATAATAAAGTGAGAAGTAGGTTAATTTTCTGAGTCTTCTACAGAAACAGACTTCTTTATAAAGCAGCGGAGTCGCCCCCTGCTGGAAGTGAGAGAGAATGCAGCTTTAAAGCATTTCAGCATTGGCTTCACTTTTCAAGCGATTTTCCCCCAAATCCTGCGCGGTGTTGACGTATAGGATCAGTGGAGTGCTCCTTTAAGTGTGTATAAGACTGGGCTTGATCTCAGTAGTAACATCAATTGACTCATCACAAGTCTGCTTCCTAAAGTGATTGTATAAACTATGCCTGGATTGTATTGATAGCTCGCTTTGTAAAGTGTGTCTGTATGGTCTCTGCGCTGCGTCATATGACAGGTGCCACTCCCACCTGTCCTCTCCCTGCATCACACCCAGTGCCTGTCACCGCATGCAAAGCCAGCCCTGCACCCTCACCGGTTCACCAGTCCGCGCCCAGCAAAGCAACAGATGAAGTGATGTTTGAGGGCTGGCTTTGCAAGGCTGCCTGTCACATACACACATACTGCTGTCAGACACATACACACTATGATGCATGCTTTTCTCTACGTACTGTAGACACACTGACGAGTGTACGAGTGTTGAACTCTGTGCGTCTTCCTGACAACTGAATGTTGGACAGTTCTTCATTGCTTGAAGTGTAATAGTGAACTCTGCTTTCTCTCTTATTCCACTATAACTTTGGCCATATGTTACTAATATGAACTAATAAAATAAAACCATTTAAAAAGACAAGAACGACACTGGAGTTTTTCATTCTTCCTTTTGTTTTAATTTTTTTTTTAAAGTGGAATGTCAGAAGTGAGTATGGCTCATTAGGAGGTTTAACGTCTCATAATTAGACACATTATTTACATTAAAAAAGGATTTTCACGATGACATGCCACAGGTAGACAGTGTGATTTATAGGTTCTATCCGTATTACAATAAAAGGGACTGAGGAATACACTGAGGAGACAAAAGGAGGAGGACAGAGGTGTGGGGGTTGAACCTGATGTTCTTTAAATGTAGTTTAATAATCCTGGCTAACATGATGTTAGCCAGCTAACTAATTGTCATCCAGATAATTTGGTTTTTGGAACACAGACGGATTTGGTTATCCCAGATTAAGTTATTTTTATTGACTGCACACTCTTAAAATAAAGGCAAAATGACTAAGTGCTGGTCATGTGATTGTATTCATGATTGGCAAATCTTTCATAAAGCACATTCAACGTGAGAGACCAAGTACAGATTGTATGTGGGATTTCCAGAAGACAGTTCTAATAATTTACCTATAATTTAAAGCTACAGTGCGTAGTTTCTGTTGCCCCCATGAGGAATTCTAAATTATGATAACACTGTCGGAGCATCCACATGATACAAGCCTTCCGTGATCGCACATGCGCCCCTCCTCACACCCCCGCACACGTCCCAAAATTCAAGTGATTTACAGTAAAGGGACAAAGTGGCACGGAAAGGCAACATAAAGTAAGAGAAACAATAAAAAAATACTTTCTTATACATATAAAGAAAAAACATGCACAGTAAAGCGGGAATTATGCTCCTGTGGGGGCTCGAGTGAGAGAGAGACATGATTAGCTTCAGAGCGAGTAGCGACTCTGGAGGCATAGGAAACAAAGTGTCTCCTGTGCTTTCTGACCACGGTGGGAAATTTGTAGCAGGAAAAGTTAACCCTCTCCTTGATTTTTATGGAGAAGAAGAACCAGGAATTGAGTTGTGGGGAAATGTAGTCTATATCCACTTCCGGGATTGCTCTGTTGCCGCCAGAAATTGCCGCTCTTTTTGGTCAGATATCCGTTACCTTCCTCTTTCTTTGTGTTGGCGTTCTAAACTCCGGTGGATTTCTGAGGACTATGGTTAACTGCTCCTCAGATCTCTGCTGGGTAAATCCAGACAGCTAGCTAATATTTCTGTCCAATCTGAGTTTTCTGTTTTATGACTAAAACAACCTTTGAACGTACACATGTTCCACCAAAACAAGTTCCTTCCTGAGACTAATTTGCAGAGGCACTGTGGCTCTGTCCGGCGGTTAGCACCGCCCAATACGTTTGTGATTGGTTTAAAGAAATGCCAATAGACCACAGCATGGTTTTCTCCCATCCCACAATGCTATGTGGACTAGCCACCGGCGAGCGGACCAATCACAGTTGTTGCGGTCTGCGTCTCCGCAACGTGTAGTTACATTTTTTGAGAGGTGAAGGCTACGGCGTAGGGTCCGTATCGCCACATACCTACGTACGTACCTATGCCGTTGATTTAACGCAGAAGCATAAATTCGAGTTAAGGCAGTGTTAGGAGGAGCACGGAGCTAGGTTCATTAACAGGTGGCAGTGTTTACAGCTGAGGGATAACAGTGCCTTTTGTGTCATTACTATTCCACTTTTTTCTTTCTGCTCATGACTTTGAAGAGAACTATGCTATAGCCCCTAACAATGATTCCAATCACTGACAGAGTAAAGGAATAGAAGGTGTGAGGGAGCATGCAGGGGTTGGATTCCAACACTACAGGTAAAACTCACGTGAATAACTGAGCCCTGAGAGTTCTTCATACAAAAACAACAACCCCCCCTGCAGGGAGTGGGAGGAACCGTACCGGGGGAAGCTGGTCTTTCTGAATTGTATTTTAAATAATATAAATAATAAGAACAGGTGCTGTGTCAGGCTAGTTTGTAATACTTTCTTTAAATACTTTTTTATTTAACTTTTTATTAGCTAAAACTGTATTTAGGAATGTTAATATAAAATTAGGAATCTCTTTGTAAAGCCTCCTTCGCATTGTAAACATCAGTATTTGTATTAAGTGGACTAAAACACGCATGAAACTGTGTGAGTCTGTGTGTGTATGTGTCTTTGTGCGTTTCTATGTGTGTGTGTGTGTGTTTCTATAAGAGTGTGTATGTCTGTGTGTGGTCATACTGTATGTGCGTTTGCATGCAGGTTTTTCTGTGTGTGTGTGTGTGTGTGTGTGTGTGTGTGTGTGTGCGTCAGACGGCGCTGTGCAGGGGAGTTCCTGTGGCGTGTGAGGGCGAGTGTTCCGAGGAGGAGGACAGGGAGTGGGAGGTGGCGTCTCTCTGCAACTCCTCCACCCTCCGCTGCAGCTCCGCTCTCAAGATCAGCAGCTCCTTCAGCGTGTGGTGGACCGGCACCTGGAACACACACACACACACACACACACTATTATTCTACTGTACAGATAAAGACTACAGTACAAAGTTGACACAGTACAGTACATAATAGTTCACTATTATTCCTAATATGACAATATTTCCAATTGTCAGTAACCCAGATCCAGGTTTAAACTGGCCCTACGTTTCTTTAAACAGGGAGGGCTTATGACTAGTGCTAAGGGCCACTGTTGGTTTTGGTATTTTATAGTATTTTTAGAAAAAAAGTGTAGTGTTATGAGAATAAAATTGTAATTTTAAAAGAAAAAGCTGTAATATTATAAGCAGTGACAGTGGCTCTGCAAAATAGTCTCGGGAAGGAACTTGTTTTGGTGAAACATTTGTACCTCGCAAAAAATAAATAAATAAATAAAACGCCACATAATATATCAAATGAAGTTAACTGTTGACACAATACAGTAACGGGAGCTATTTAAATTAACTCAATACATGGTTAAACTTTATTTGTGCACGTTTTGACCAGAGCAAATCCCCACCAAATGTCCCCAGTTAGAGAGGAAATGCCGTAAACATATTCTTTTGTAAATATTTACAATCATTCCTCAAAAGAACCAAGCAGGCCTGCCTTGTTGCACCATCCAGTTTTTTCTTCCAAACTTTTGGAAACACATTTTCAGTGTTTTGCTCGCTAGCTCGAAGGTTGTTGTGAACGGAGTTTTGCAAGGCGAGGGCTGCTGGATGTTCTGGCGATTATCCAGACACACCCATCTTCCCTGATGAAGATGTAGACCACATGGATTGTTTTTCAAGGAGACTCGCATTTGAGTATCCGTGCAATGAGCCCTTCACAAGGTGGAATAAGCACAGTACACGTGATGTATCCAAAGATCACCACAAATACAGCAGAGCAGAGCTCCTGCTCTATTGTCCCTAAACCACTTCCTTCAAACCCCCCTCCATCAGCGGCGGTGTACCTGGGGTCTCATGCGGGGGTTCCAGCGGGCGTAGTAGGCGGTCCACAGCTCCAGGTGTCTGGAGGAAACCAGCGGATACAGAACATGGTGCTCGTAGTCCACGTAGAAGGGGTTGCTGAAGTCCTCCGGCTGGCTGTTAGGGGACAACACTCAGCAGTCAGAGAGGCGTCCCCCCCCCCATCGCTCTTAAAGCCCAGTTCAGACCAAAGATTCACTGCCACACTGGTGGAAACTTGCAATTTTATGCAACGCGCCGGTCTGTAGCGTTCTGAAAGCCAGTTCACACCAAAGAGACGAGACGAGACGGTGTATCATCTCCATAGCAACGTCTCTTTGTGCTTCTGTTTCAGAGGTAGAAAGAGTACAAAAATATTCTACTTAAGTAAAAGTTCTATTACTTTGATGAACTTTTACTTAAGTACAAGTAAAATGACTGGTATAAAAATCTCAAGGAAAAGTAAAAAGTAGCTCACCTAAAATTTAGTCAGAGTAAAAGTTACTAAAATTTAATTAAACGGCAGTCTATTGCGATTTGATGAGGGCATAAAGCCAGATAGCGCTTTGTTTTTGAGTTTGTTGACGGATACTTTGCCATAGCAACGGCGCAAAACATTATAGAGCCTTTTTATTTACTCAGTAATGGGATTTAAAACGTAGCAAAGTACAATACTTCACACAAAACATACTTAAGTCAAATTCTAGATTTTAAAAACTACTCTAAAAAGTACACATAAAACTACTGAATTACAGTAATGTGAGTAACTGAAGGGTGTAGATTATATTGTATAATATAGGTTTCCTTTTTTTTATCCAAACAATATAAGAGTATTTATAATGTGTATTATTTCCCAGGGTGTCCCATTTCACATATCTGCATTAGGTCTTGAGATTGTACTTGTCTTTTAACTTTTGTGAATAAATTGAACTTGAACTTAAAAAGAAATATATAAAAAAATGAAATGGATTATTTTATATTCTATAGTTTGTAGCTGATTGGTTGTTGAAACATGAGACGTCTCTTACGTTCTAAAACCAGTCTCTGGAGACTCGACCAGCTGGGCCCGGGTCGGTTCAGACCGCTGGAACTCTTCTAAAAAGGGTTTTATCTCGACATGAATCTTTGAGTCTGAACTGGGCTTTTAGCCAGGCCGATCTGTCAGTATGTTACCTGTTGACGTAGGACCACAGGGACACCGTCTGGGTCTGCACCTCCTACACACAGACACACACAGACACACACGGAGAGTTTAATACCCTATGTAAGTTGCCTAACGTTTATACTTATGCGTTGTTGTCAGCGGCGATCTCTTTAAGGGAATAGCAGAGCCGGCGTGAGCGAGTGAGAGAGTGAGAGAGTGACAGGATGGGACGAATGCAACGTTACTAAGCCACGGCTGAGTGACATGTGTTGGTGGACGGTGTCAATTTAATTATGCTTCTGCGTTAAATGGACGTCGTGGGTACATATGTAGGTATGTGGAGATAGGGACCCTACACTGTAGCCTGACATTCACGTTTCAAAGTCTTTACTACACGCGGAGACGCACGCCGCATGGCCGTGGCTTGGTAGCGTTGTATTTCCCCCGACTCATTTCCTGGTTCTCCTTCTCTATAACCAACATGAAGTCAAGGAGAGGGTTAACTGTTCCTGCTACAGATTTCCCACCGTGGTCAGAAAGCCCAGGGGAGACACTCTCACTCGCTCTACCACACACACACACACAGACACACACGCACATTAACAGAAGGATGGCACGTACCTTGGCCGCCCTCTCCTGCTCACTGTTATACAGGAATGTACCAAACAGACAGCTGTAGAGGTGGTCCAGCACTGTGATCAGAAACAGCTCGTTGAACTCAAAGGCTGCTGGGAACTGCAGTCAGAAGGAAACAGAAGTGATGAGGAGTAACGAGTGGAAAGCTTCTCAATGTCTACCATTGAGCCGCTGTACACATGAATAGGCTCATTCTAATTGGCTGAGCATATCAATGCGTATTTTTGTGTGCTAGTTTTTTTTACTTTTACTTATAATAGTTCCGTCAGTTGGTATACTGTATATAAGTTTATTTGATATCATAAAATGACTTTTGATACTTGACATAGTCAGTATATATCTGGGAAAAAGTTTTTTTTTTCTCTCTATAATTTCACTTGAAACTTGTTGACCACATTGATGATTATTTATCTAAAATCTTATTGTAAAAAATATTTTGTGAAAGCATTTATCAACCCTACAATATCGTCTCAATGTCTATATATTTGGTCAAGAATATCGTGATATCTGATTTTCTCCATATCGTCCAGCACTAAGTGGTAGCTAGCTAGTTTGGTTAGCTGAATGCTGAACAAGACATTGTTACGCAACTGAAATGTTTTTAATTAACTTCAATAACCCAAAAAATAAAAATAAGTGCACAGTAATTTTAATGTATACATAGGGCCATGGATACAGATTGCTAAGCCTCTGTCCTTAATTCATGCTGTATTGAACAAGACTTGAAAGTACCGATTGAGACCATAAACTCAGTCTGAAAAGGTTTACTATCTATGGTAGTCACACATATACTCAGGTCTGTCAGGACATGTCCTGGGTTCATAGAAATTGGACGGAGACTTACCTGTCGAGTCATCTGCCAGACGCAGTCGATGAACTGGACGAAGAGAGGCGAGCGCTCCGAGTTAGCGTGGTTCTCATCGCCGTGACCCCACGCGCTACAACACACAGAGCAATACTATCAATAGATGTGGAATGGACTATGGACATCAGGTTTTATGTGTGTAATATTTATTCAACATGAAGACAAGCACATAAGCGTGGCAGTATTATGCAGTGGTAGAATGTAAGTACTGTACTTGAGTACAAATGTTGAGGTACTTTACTTGAGTCTTTTCATGACCCTTTATACTTCTACCCTGCTACATTTTAGAGGGAAATATTGTACTTTTTACTCCACTACATTCATCTGACAGCTTTAGTTTCTAATTACTTTACAAACTAAGGTGTTTGGACACAAAACACATCTGATGTTTAATTATAAATTAAACTAGTCAACAATATAACGGCCTACAAGTGCACTTACTTTTTCACAAAGTAATGTCAATATCCGTAGTAAATGTGTCAATTACTACAGACACAACAACATATATATATATATATATACACACACAGTATACACATGAACTATACTACACTATGAACTGTAGGTAAGCAAACTGAGGATTTTCATTCATTCTTGTTTACCTCAAAAAAAGAAAATATTGATTAATGTAAACGTAGCAGCACTGAGCCTGTTTTGAGACGTGTGTGAAGAGTTGCGTTGCTGTGAATGAGTTTCGAGTTCAGGTGATGTGAACTCTTTAGCTCAGGTGACTGTGAGTAGTGGAGACTTTAGTTATAGTTTTGCACATGTGGCTTTGGTTGTCATTTAGCAATAAAAAAATACTGTAAGAGAGACCCAAGGTTTTTCCTTATTAGAACGCCCCTTATCACACTATACCCTTCTTGATAAGCTCCTTGTGATTGCTCACAGGTGCTTTTTATGTTTTATTTTGTTTATTTAATCTTTTTTTTGTGACTGATTTGGTGGTGCACTCATACTTATCCTTATTTTATTTTCTGTGCATAGTATGTTGTGCTGGCTGGTAAATGTTTTTTGTTGAAAACAGGAAAATATGCCATAAAAAAAGGGAGTTGGTTATAGACAT
Organism: Etheostoma perlongum; assembly: GCA_026937815.1. Lineage (NCBI taxonomy): Eukaryota > Metazoa > Chordata > Actinopteri > Perciformes > Percidae > Etheostoma > Etheostoma perlongum. Next base: position 11,806,965 of record CM049389.1, read on the forward strand.
GTAACTACACCCTGAGTCTACGAGTCATGTAGGATGTAAGGATGATATCAGCAGAATAACTCTCTGTTCCTTACAGCAGCAAACTTGTGTCCAAAACTTATCCACTCCTTCTCCACCAGAACCTGAAAACACACACACACACACAAACACTCAGTATATTATTCCATATATTCTTGAAACATAATTTCAAAAAAATTAAAATCGTGAAAACAGCATATTCAGTTTGGATATTCTAAATATAAGATATATATATATATATATATTTTTTTTTTCTGAATTTAGCATTTTCCATTAAGACGTGGGATATGTTGGTAAAAGGTTTTAGAAGCATTTTTTGGACATGTCATGGCATTCGGAATCTGAGTCTCAATTAGGGATGTAATGATTTTTGGTGGTAATAGTAAACCACGGTAGAAATTTTGACGGTAACAATTACCGTTTTCATTTAAAATATCCTTATTATCCTAGTGGATTACCACGGTGTGGAGACCCTGTGTTTAATCCTTCCCAACTTAATCTGAGGCTCCTGAAGTTGCCGTGCAGGCGCACCCCGCTCAAAAAACAGGAGGAGACAGAATGTAGCAGCAGGTTAACAGACTTTATCCTTTTTCATTCATAGCTGTTTTCGGACTTGTTAAAGTAACGTGGAACATAAGTTAAAACTATTCTGTAGTTTGCTAAACTGTCATGGGTTTTATTGCCTCGTTATCTTAATCTATCTAACAAGTGTTCTGCTACGATGTGGAAGTTTAGTCCGTGTTACTACGAGACATTTAATTTAGAGAGAGAGAGAGAGATATTATCGCCTTGATAATATTGCTGTTACTGTGTCTTATTGCATAGATGATAGATGTGCAGATTGTTTAATATAACTTGTGCAGCCATGTGTTGATATTCAGGTTGTTTGCTAGCAACGTGCTATCACCAGTAAACAGACCAGCTTGTGGAGCCACATGCATAACTATTAAAGGTGTATTACACGGTTTGCACCGTTATGGATACATCTTTTGTGCTATAATAGATGTGGCTTATTCTCAGTTTGTGTTACTGAGTAATATGTTACATTTATGTTAATTATTAAAGAGAAATGAATGTAATGTAGTAATGTAATGTAGGTCTGTGCGTTGCTATGGTTGCTGCACACAAACCAAGCAGCCAACAGTTTGCAGGGCTGCGGTAGAGAAGAGATGCATGGCCAAAAGAAAAGAAGGAGAAACACACCTCCTCTTAAACATTATGAAGGCTATTCATTTCAAATTTGGTTTGCATGGCTACATGCCAACAGGAATATTAGTAGAAAATGAATTTTCATTAACAGCTTATTCGGAATAAACTTAAATATTGTGTGCATTTAAAGGTAGTTATTGTGATGCGGTGACTGACCTGGAATCCTCGGAGCGTGCGGTAGTAACTGTCCAGCATCAGCATGGCCAGAGAGCTGAGCTGAGCAGTCCGGTCCCAGCCGTCGCTGCAGTGAACCACCACCGACGTCTTTCCAGACTCCAGCTTATCAGCTATCTTTGCTGCTCCTGCTAATAACAGCTACACACATCCCTAACACATGAGTCTACTGCCAGTACAGTATATTAATAAAACACCTTTTGCAGTTAAAGGGTAACTTTGGTATTTTTCAACCTGGACTCTATTTTACCATGTTTTTGTGTCTAAGTGACTGATGGGTAAAACCATTTTTTGAAAATCTATCCAGTACTAAAGCTTTAGTGTGTAACTTTTTGATTTTAATGAACGTCTGTTACATTCAAGTCATTGCCAAATGAGTTGCTACAAAGCTAATTAAGACTATCAGCTCCACACAACTCTTTGTATTTCTCAGTATGGCTATGTTCAGAAGATATTTTCGGATCCTTTCCATAATGTTGTCAGACACTTAGAATAATAATCTGAGTCTGTCAGTGGCAAAAAAAACAGAACTTGTACATTTGTCCTATAGGATTACGTTGCAGCCCGTTTCTCAAAGAGTTTTTTAATCACCTTGTCACCAATGCATGGTAAAATAGGGTCCAGGTTGAGAAATACCAAAGTTACCCTTTAATAGTTTACTCATTTTAAGGCAATAAAACAACTCTGGATATTTTCTGTATAAAAAAATGATGATGATCGATGATCCTTTATTGTGTGAGTTACCCGTATGTATTCCAGCCAGTGTGTCTGGTCGATAGCGGAGTGCCAGTGGGCTTCATCAATGGTGGGATAAACCACGGCCTTCATCTTCCTCAGAGACTCCCTCATCACATGGATGTTGGGGATTTCCAGGAAGTTCAGCTCCACGTTTTGGTAGAAGCTCTCACTTTCATACCCTCCATCCTTTGCCTGCATGTGGTGGAGGAAGCAGAGGCGGCAGGAGAAAGGGAAGAAAATCAGTCAACGTGTAACACGAAGGTGAGGAGAGAGGGAGAGAAAACAGGAAGTGTGCAGCACCTTGTTGGTGACTGCTACACTGCTCTGCCGGGCGTCAAAGATGGTCAGCTTGTGGGACTGAGCGTTGGCGTCCATGATGATTTGGAGGTAGTGTTCGTCCTCTTTACAGCGGCGGTCTGAAGGGCCGACTAGCGGCTGGCTGCAGCGTACGATGGTTGCTTGAGACTCTGGGTGAATCCAGGACAGGACCTGCAGGAAGAGCAGGGTCAGTTCAGGACCAGGAGGACTGAACACATGTCCACGTCGCTTTATTATCCTGAACACACACTGCAGATTATTCTGGCCGCATGCATGCACGCACGCACGCGATACAGTGTCATACATGCTTACACACATTAACAAATAATATAGCTACAATACTGGCCCCAAACTATGGTACTATTAACCATAGACTGTACATAAAGATGGACGACGCGTCTCCACTTCCTCCCACTGTACAAAAGCGAAGCAAAATTATTCTGGAATTACGGGCGCTGCCATCTTGTAATTTTGGAGCCAGAGTTTGCGCAGTAGTGATCCTGTTGACTTATACACCTGCCCGACCAATCACGAGTCAGTTGTAACTGTCAATCATGACGTTTCATGCCGTTTTTATAGCATCAAATAACTAATAAAAAAAAAAAAACTTATCAGAAAAATGAACACAAACAGGGCGATCAGAACTACCTACAATGGCAGAAACCATCTTTGGGACAAATTTATGGGGATCCAAATGTTTTAGCTTCACCTACACAGTTAATGCATCAACCCCTGCAACTAAGCAGCCTAGCAACTGTAGCAGAGAGAGGATGAACACGGTTTGAGAGATTGTTTTGTCTGCTGTTACCAAGGGAAGGATTTAAGCCATGTTCACACTTGGTGTCTTTTTTGACAAGAAAAAGTTGACTAGGGCGCTTTTGTAGTTTAAAAAAAAGCTGGCCACATTTTGGTTCCAAAAAAGCCGCCAAGATGGCTTGTGTTTCTATAACAACAGCTACTATATATGTATCAGTGTCTATGTCCAAACCGGCAAAGACAGATGCCGCCCACAAAGAGCCTGGGTCTGGCCGAGGTTTCTGCCTAAAAGGAAGTTTTCCCTTGCCACTGTTGCACCGAATGCTTGCTTGTGGGAAATTATAGAGTGTGGTCTAGACCTACTCTATCTGTAAAGTGTCTTGAGATGCATTGTTATGATTTGATCCGTTTTTAATTGCTCTGTAATGTTTTATGTAAAGCAGTTTGAATTGCCTTGTTGCTGAGATGTGCTAAATATAAACTAGACTTGCCTTACAGTCTCAGCCTGTAAGTCAGTCACCAGGGCATAGATACCACTGTTGTGCCTGCTTGTCCCAGAGGAAGTGTAACGTTAACAGCACCTTGACCACTTTCACATCGCCATTAATATCATATCGCAGTGAACAATGTCTGTGTGAAGATTTGAAAACAGTTTTTAAAACAACACTTGCGACTGCCTTGACTCACTGTGACTTGAACAAGCTGCAGAGACGACGTAGTTTGCTCCGTGTATGTGTGTGTGTGTCGGAGCCCTGTTCTCTGTCAACATGCAGTGAGGACAAAAATATCGCTTCAACTACAGTACTACAAGTACTACTACTACTACAGTACAGTACTGAGATTTGGACCCGTTTGATTTAATGTGAATTGTCATCATTAGTACCGATGTAATCTGGTCAGGTAACACAAAAAAGTACACAGTTCGGTAACCAACCCTACTGTACGGTATGTGCTTGTCAGACTGACCGGGATGCGGTGCTTGGCTCGGAACACAGCCACCCGTTTGATGTCTTCTTCTGTGATGTTGGTGGGGATGACCAGGGTGGAGGGATAGGTGTCACACAGCTCATAGGTGCTGTTCATCTTGCTGATGGTCCAGCTCTCATTAGGGAGGCCCTGGCAAAACACATCCAAGCACATGGAAGAAACCATTAGATGAGTATTAGATGAGGACTGTGGAGTCCAGAGCACTGACTTTCATCCGTTCAACAGCAGAGTCATTAGTCCATTTTGTAGTCTTTCTATCACTGTTAAGCTACCATCAACAGTGGAACTGTAATTAAATAATAATAATGAAACAGTATTTGTGTTGAAAAAAAGAGAAGGTGAGAGCAGCAGGAGGTGAGTTTAACATATGGATTTACTAATGGAATTATTGAAGTGTATATATAAAGTTACACATTACAAATCTGTAAAACATTCTCCTAAACTCAAAAAAACATGACAGCCAAATGCCATCATGATCACAGCAACAACATGCTGTCAATAGATCAATATCAATACAGTTACATGGTTTTGTAATTGGAGCCTTATCAGACCAATGCTTTGGCTACAATGCACGTGTATGCGGAGCGTTTGGGGAGCAGATGTCCTGAGTACGCTTCCTGCTTCTTACAGTGCAGACGCTTTGCTGAGTTTGTAATTTAATAAATAAATGCTTAAAGCATTTAAACAAAGTTTTGTATCAAGAGTTTGTAACATTCCAAAATCTTAATTTTGACTTGAAGATTTTCATTCATTCATTCAACACTGCATATGCATTCCAAATATCGGTTAAAGGTGATGTCACTTCTTGTTGACGTTCGAAGTATTGTTAAACAAAACGGAGGCTAGCTCGCCCCTCCCTCCTCCTCATTCCATCCCTTCCACGCACTAACCCTCCAATCCCTGTGTACAGTGTGTTCAGGGGACAGGCAGCTAGAGGATAGTGAGGAGATGTTTGCTGTATGTGATAAAAAAAATAGTTGTAGCCTAAAAAACACCTTTAATGGTAATTACATATAATTGCTTTCGGCCTTAATAAACGAGTATCGGTCAATCCCTAATATGCACCACATTGATTATAGTGGAAGCGTAGTGTTAAGCATGCAATGCAGCCGGCCCGTTAAGAGTCTGTAAGACTTCATGTGTGTGAGAGAGTTGGATGAGTGTGTCGGTGCAGTTACCTGACGTCTGTACTCTGCTGTCGGGTCGTATACCTTCCAGCCGTCCACAGGAAACTGCTCCTTGTACAGGAAGGCAAACAGGGGCTACCAGCGGGTGACACAGGACACATGTTAGCATGCACTCACTCTCCCATTCACATGCCGTAACAAACTGTAGTTCACTTTATGGAAGATTCTCTTAAAATACATCAGATTTACACTACTGATACAATTTAAACATACTTCTACTCCACTACATCCCAATGAGAAATATTGTACTTTTTCTTCCACTTCATTTATTTGACAAGTAAAGTTACTTGTTACTTCGCAGATTCAGATTATTGATACAAAACATAAATCAACTAATAAATGATGTAATAAAATAGATGGAATTAGCCAGCAGTATGTAAAGTCATTAAATGAGCTCCACCTTTACCAGCTGCAACATTAAAGTGATCAACGCATTAATGCATCAATAATTCTAATCCAATGATATAGTATACAGTATATTATTCTGCATAATGAGTACTTTTACTTTTTGTACTTTGGTAAAGTATATTTTGATGCTCATGCTTTAAGTAACAGCATATCTACACTGTAGTATTACTACTTTTATTTAAAGGGTAACTTCAGGTTTTTCAACCTGGACCCTATTTTCTTATGTTTTTGTGTCTGATAGAAACAACAGTCTTTGACATTGGTCCAGTATGAACCAAGATCGCTGCAGTCAGCAGTCAGCGAAGCAAGCTACAATGACAGTTAATAGGGCAATTGTGCAGCTTGTATTTACATTTACAAAAGTGCTCATTTTACCACTGAAGGCTCAGATTTATATTCTGTGTCTGACAACATTATGAAAATGATTTATAAGGAGGTCAACCTTTCTGTTAAACAGTAAGATTCTTTTTTTAAACATAAAAACATACGTAAAATTGCTTCCACTAAACCCTCCAGACTCCATGTAAATAAACGGTAATTTAAGCAATGTAAAATACACTTTATTCAAATTCGACAGATACAAAATAAAACTATAAAAAGTTGTTTTGGGTCATTGTTCCACTTTTCCAACCATCACAACTCTAGTTTTGGTTGAAATAAACACATAATTTACTGATTTACATGTGAAAATATGTTGGTACTATACATGCTAAAAGTAGTGCTTTTTTTAATGGACTCTGGTGGGTTAAGCGCTAGTGACCTCAGAGCAGTTTCTGGTTAAACAGAAAGGTATTAAAACAAGATTTAAAAAGGTCTATCTCTGAAGGGATCTGATGTTGTGTATCTATGTGATTGAAATAAACTAAACTAAACTAAACATGTGACATGTGTCACATGTTTAGTTTAGAGTGACACTGACCAGGCTGTGTGAGAGGGGGAAGGCGTGTTTGTCCAGCAGCTCCACCACGTCCGGGTGGCTCTCCTCTGTCTTATAGGCAAACCTGGGACTCCTCATGTCCTGATGAAGGGAGGACATTAGAACACCAATCTCAGTGTCACTGTAGACGCATTACACTTTAGGTCCAAAATGTTTGAATGTTACATTTTTTTATCTAACTCACGTTGTGTCAATCATGTTTACACACTACCTCAGAAAATTCTTGTTTGTCAGAAAATAAATTCAAAACGGGTTAAATTTTCAGGTTCGGGTTCTTTCACATCCCTAGCAAACATTTTGATGTATTATGAAAAGGGGAAGGTATGAGCTTATTCAGAAATGCACCACAGGCAGACACTTGTTGAGTGCAATGTATCATTTCATAACTCACATGTTCTTCTATCAACAGTCAGATGGTAATATTTGTAGAGGATGATGATGAGGGAGAATAGAATTGGGGAATATGAGAACACAGACAGAAAAAGGAGCACAACAGTGTAGTGATGGAGACAGACAGAGAGAGAGAGCGAGAGAGCGAGAAAGCAGGGCAACCATTTTAGGGAGCCGCGGTGCCAAACGCAAGAAGAAGCAGGCAGAGAGGTACTGTCAAGGGAGAGAAGAGAGGGATGAAATGAGAGAGAAGGAGAGAGAGGCATATTGTATTGCTTTTGGGAAAATGTTTGCAACAGATTATTTAAAACGCATTTGACTCAGTGTGTGTGGCAAATATTTAGGAAGACAGATACAAAAAAAACGCATGCAAACATTTGGGACTCGTGTGCAAAGGATCTTAATAGCTCAAAGGATTGTTGGGTTCTCCGGTACCTTGCAGACCAGCTCCAGGCCTTTGGTGTTCTCTCCCTGGTTGGTAACACTGATGGTCTCCAGTCTGCTGATCACTCCCAGATTCACATCCAGAACGAATGGAGCCTCCTGCATGAGCACACGTAGCCCAGTTAATGATTTCACTTGCCATCACTGTCACTGTGCATTCATTTCAATTGGCATTTTATATATTATTATCAGTCAGTGCATTATTTTATACTGTAAACTGTCTTGTTTTATACTGCTTATTCTATCTTGTTTTGATTTGGTTTATTTTCCGGAGATTTAATGTAGAAGTAACAGTGGTTGCTATGGAGACCTAGATGAAAAGTGTGTTTTGTTTTTATGTCATCTTTGGCTTTCAGTTACTTTTTTTAACGCTATTTAAAACACGCATTCTTGCATCTGCACTTCCTTTCCCTGCTCTCCTCCGTCTCTCTGTCACCCTACACACACACACACATACACAGCCCCTCCCCTCTGTGCACACATCGTCTGTCTCCATGAAAACAGTGTTGCCAACTTAGCGACTTTGTCGCTAGATTTGGTGACTTTTCAGAATCTTTCTTGTGGTCGCCAAAACAGTCACCTCTCTCTGAATCTTATTGTGAGGAGCAGCCCCTCCCCTCCCCGTGTGCAATGGCAAGAACAAAGAGGAGAAGGGACAGGGTGTGGGTGCCGGTATAGGTAGGACAGACAGAGACGCCATGGGAGAAAGACGTCTGGCCCTGTGCAAGCCAGCCTTCTTTGAGAATTATTTATTGATCTTTTCCCCTCCCTTTGTAGAATTTCTTGTTTTACTTCAAAGATAGTCTACCTAAGTAACAATTATAAGGTAAAATAAAGTCCTGTATTGAATTTGTGATTATTTGGCCAAAGATTTCTATTTCTTTCTAGCTACCTTGCTGACACAACCACTAAGCTTTATGTAAATGATTGCGTAATGACGTTACAAATATGCAAATGAGCATATGATGTAAATGTCAACACCGTTCAGTTTCTGTAAAAAAAAAAACTACAATGATTTGTGTTCATTTTTATTTCATTTTTTAACCTCTTGAAGATTTTTATTTTTTATTTACTTTCAGTTCATTAAAACTATTTTTCACTGCTTTATTTTAGTTTTTCGTTTACTATAATAACCCTGGCACAGACTAACATTAACACATAGCTACACACAGTACTGCACTAAGGAACAACAGTGCTGTGATCATTAAAATAAAATTAGACCTTTTTCTTTTTTTGTTAAGAAGTTGTGGGTGGGCTAAAAGGAGGGCTTTATTCTTTACTTAATGTCTGTCTTCTTTTATACTGTATGTGCCCTTTGAAAGAAAAGTTTAATAAAGATGTTATATAAAAAAATAAAATTAGATGTGAAGTACCCGTTCCGCACTGGTGAAGTACAGTTTGTAGTCTGTGATGGTCAGGGTTCCATTAACCAGACCGCTGAATGGACAGATATACATCACATCCTTGACTACACACCCACACACACACACACACACACACGCACACACACATTGGGAAACAGAAACAAAAAGGTACTGATTTATTGGGGCAGGTAAAAAAATTCACTTTGATGTTTAAACCTACTCCAAAATACTAGGGGTGTCACAAGTCTCCAACCCGTTTTTTCATTAATGGTACCTGCTCGACTCGCCCACGGTGCCCCGTTCTCCTTTTTCCATTGCAGATTAGTACCGCCTCATGCGTGATGCGAGCCATGACCTAACGCGACACACACAGTACGGGTTTGTTCAGGACACCCCCGTCTGTCGCTAGCACTGATGACGCAGTGAATAGTGACAATTCTCTCCAACTTATCAGTAGTCTGCCGGTTTCCACGTCACCTTTTGGTATCGCCTCAGCTTGCTTGGAACCTCGACTGAGGTAGTACTAAAAAAAGTACCAGGGACTTTCTTTTCATAATGGAATACCAAAAAAGGCGAGTAGAGGCGAGTCAAGTAGGTACAACGCAGTGGAAAAATGCCATAACAGTTTTTTAAGGTCAATTTTTTAAGGTCAATTTTAAGGTCACAATTTGATACAATTTCCGATTTAAATTTGTTTTTAGCAGTGACGGCAATGCTACAAAAGGAGCCACCAGATGGATAAAGGGTACTTTGCAACAACTGTTTGAGGTTCTCAAACCAGAGTTTACAAGGTGCACCTGAAGACACTATAGAGTCCCGTCAGAGCCCACATGCTTCACCTCTACCGCGTTGTTTGTTACCATAACTCACTAACGTGGAAGGCACAATGTTGCCACTCTGGTGACTTCAGGGAAACATGGAGGATTTTCCAGTTCAGTTGTTTATTTGTTATCTCTCCAACTCCCGCAGTGGCCATGGTGTCTGGGAAAGAGCAACTGCATACTACTGGTAAGCTAATGTTACCCTGTGTCTTTAGCTGCATTCTCCCAGAGGCTAAGCTACCCTGTGTCTGTGGTTGTTTTTCTTCAACGTTCGCAAGTAGGTAGGGTTGGAGAGAGAAAAACATACTGGGGGAATCACTCCTTTCAAATCTCATTTCAGTCAATTTTCAAAATCAAATATTTTGAAAAAAATTTGACACCCCTATATACATGACACTCCTACATAAAACACATGATGGATATGGCCACAGGGGGGAGGTTACTTTACCTGTAGTCTGGATGGACTCTCCTGGTAGCAAAGGAACCTGGTTCTGGAACATTGTGACCTGTGTCCCGTATCTCAAAGCTGGAAGGTTCTGTACACAACACGGAGCAGTCAGTGGGAATACAACACCCAGCATGCACCACTGACACCTAACAGAGATTTACTGAACGTTGCTGTTGAGGTTGGACTGAGAAGTAGATAGCGATCACCACTGCAGACTAAATAAATGGCTGTGGGAAGTTTCTGCCATTTTTTTTTGAAGGGTTCTTTCTCTGGAACCGTATTCAGATGATCCCTGCTGCAAGCTAACCCAACACACACACTGTTGATGAGAGTAGCATGCTGCCGTCACAGACAAAGAAATTAACCATGTCCATTCAGGTGTGATGAGACAACAATATGGACACACACATATGGATTAACACTGGGGATGTAACAGGAGGCCGTTAACCGTTCAACACTCAAAATGTGTCCAGCAGCGGTGCTGTGAATTATATTACTATAATATCGCTACAGCAATGAAATAAAATGTATGCCAGCCAGCACATTAAGTGAAAACACTACACTTCCCACAATGCAAATCAACAGCATTTTTCATTAGACCCTCCCTGTCTGATTAAAACGCGTCTTTCAAACTCAAAACGTGTATGCTGCGCTTGTTATTTGTCGGGACAACAGCACCGAAGGGAGATGAGACAAACCGAGAAGAGCAACAGGATTAGGCATGCAGACCAGGACAGAGAGGGAGGAAAGGAAGGGACAGACAGACAGACAAAGAGACAGACAAAGAGACTTGCCAACGCATTGGAAGGATGCTCAGAATCACTTTCTCCATGGTAACAAAGACCTCCATCTTGTGAATCTTGCTGCCGGGGAGAGCCAGCATGGAGAAAGTGAGAGACAGAGAAAAAGAGTGAGAGAGTGAAAGGTTAAGAGAGTGAGAGAGAGAGAGAGAGACATTATACAGTAAAAAGGCATAGCATACAGGATACTGTTATTGTTGAGCCTGGTGTTTCCTTGTAGGTCAAACCCGACACACCAAATGTTAACACTGTACATATTCTGCATTCACATAATTATATACCTAAAGTGTGTTGACTGGCTAAAGTCCGTAAGAATTTTAAGACAAGAGACCATCTTGTGATGGGATCACACCAGCTGCAACACCAAACTTTCAAATCCCTTATTTACATCTCAACTACACACCTGGAAAGTTTTGTGACTGCGTCTTTCACAGCGGTGAAGCTATCGCACTGACAAAATCTGTCCACAGACTGTCCATCTCTATACATACTGTATATTCATGCATCTACATATATGTAGTATTGCATTGCCTTGGGCCTGCTTCACAGAGCAGGGTACCTAAAGTCCTAAACGTAACTTTATCAAGTTACATTTAGAACTCACTCAAATCCCCAACATAATACCAATTCAGTTTACCTCAACCGAGGGTATCTGCTGATACTGATCATTATTAGAGGTTATTTTAATATGTAAGGCTACACGGGGCCAGGGATTTTCACTGGGACTGAACGAATGGGACACAAATCGTTACAATGACAGAGAAACTGGGACTGTGTTGATACTGGTTTTTACCATGTTGTTCCTCTTAGCAAAGTTAGCTAATATGCTTTGCTAGTTGGCACTAAGCAAAAAGTACAAAGTGAGGCCAATGGGAATGCCATTTAATTTTCAGGTACAGTATGTAGTAATAAAGTCTTGGACAAACTGAAAGTTTGAGCTGATGATGGTGCTAGAGGAAAGGTCGGAGTTAGGTCTGAATCACATTTCATGACAATCCATCCAAAGGTTGCTGTTGTTTAGTCCGAACCAAAGTGGACAACTGACCGACAAAGCGTGACAGTGAGGATCTTACAGGGAAGATTGAAGTGATGCACCCACTGCAGAGAAAAAAAAAAAATATATTTTTTATAGGAGTTCCAATTCACTGCTGGAAACTAATAAAAACCTCGGTAAAGGAGAGACAGAGTGCATGTAGTAAAGGACAAAGAAGAAGCATGAAGAAAGGTGCAGAGACAAAAAAGAGGAAGCAGACTGCGCTGGGAGAGGCAGAGGTGAAGTGCACAGTGGCTCCGATGGAGGAAGTGCTGATGGTGAATCTGTGGTTATGATCTGCAGGCAAGTTCAGACACACAGTCACATCCTGTTGTCTCTACACTAAATAGCCTCTGCACATTCCAATGTTGAAGACGACAAAGGTTGCGTAACATGCTATTTAGCAGGCTAAAACAGTATGTGCGAGTTTTGTCCGAAATCTTAGTATGAAACCAATACTACGTGAATTGCATACTATTTCTGGTCAAATATTAAAGTATGCAAATACTGGACACAACACCGGCATAAGTATCCCACAATGCAATGCGGTAGTAACAACGACGTTCAAAACATTTCAATTTACATTCATTCGTATAAAAATCTGTGATTTTATCAACTGCGATGGTTCTTCTAATTACTTACCTTTTTCACTAATTTAAGCCATATCTGGTGATGCCGCTAAAGCTAGGGTCGGCAGTGGTTACCAGGGTTATGCGTCTCCAAACGACATGGAGGCTCTCAGGAAGTGACGTTTAAAATTACAGCTTAATGTGTCCAAAAAAAGATGCACACTACGTATGTAGAACGATAGTATTCATGTTGAGCACGTAGTGCAGAGTAAGCGATTTCGGACGCAACCAAATACACAACACCAAACTGTTGTTAAGCGTGACTTTGACTTTCACCTATTCATGACATGTTCTGTGGCAACAATGGACAATTTAATATGATCTTCGCATCAGTGGAATGACACACTGATATATCAGGTGGTATTTCGTCTGTCTACATATTTGATTCAAAAACATCTCCTTACTTTATTTTCCACCAGATGTACTGGAACACAGCCCTGTTTATAAAAAGGACTTAAGTAATAGTTGGAGGGTAGCTCTAGCACACACACACAGCTGCACTCTAAGACATAAAGCCGTAAATTAACTGGCAGCTCATTTGCTGGACTTGCCCTGTAACTGAAAAACTGCCAATTTAGGGGACATCGCCCAACCCTATTTTATTGTATTTCCAAAAGTTAAGAGGCCGAAGTGTTGCTGCATGACAGAAAAGAGGCTTTTATCAGAATACAAGCTGATAAGTCTATATAACTCTTACCCTGTGAATCAGCCGCTTGGACACCTGGAGATTACACACACACAAAAACACACACACAAATGTAGTGCACATGAAATGGAAACAACTATATTCACAGCCTGATAAAAGGAACTGAAGGTTATATATCTTTCTCATTCATATTGTTGGCAAAAATCTATCTTTGAAAGTGACAATGTCAAATAGCACAATGTAGCTGTTCTATTTTTGGTGACAGATGGATGCAAACACACAAGAGCCCAAAGCAAATGCTACAACAGAAACCTGCAACAGTGTAAGAAGGCAGCTGCACAACAGCTGAGCCAATAGAAATCTGTGAATGCACATTCCAAACCAAGCAACAGCAAAGTGCTGGGACACTGAACTAATGTCTAATGTCTTGTTTAAAAGATAGTTTTTCAAATGTGTGAACACCACAAACTACATTCAATAGGGGTGGGAAAGAAAAAATATTGATTCACGTATGTATGTATTATTTCTTTTGCAACAATTTATAAAAAGTATTCTTTTTGCCAGAATCAATATCTTTTATTTAGATCTGTTTATACGGTACTACTGACGAGACTACATCATATCTGTTTCTAGCAACGGGCATGGCTGAAAACCCCCAAGAAGCGCCCACAAAATGTTTCAGTCAGTGATTGTGCTGCTAAGAAGAGACTCACATGTTCAGCAGAAGGCTCCACTTAACAATCTAGCCATGTTAGCCACTGTTAGGAACACCCGCTAACAATGCATTACTCATACAAACAGCGTAGCAACATGTCCACAGATAGAAGTTGGACAGGACTATGTGTACGACTGACTTTAGTGAGACTCAAATAAGACAGACAGTAGTTGATGCATGCGGCAGCCATGTTGGATTTTTATTCAGTGTGGGGTCAGCTCTATGTTACCACAGCCCAATGGTCCTACATTTCTAAGATTTGTCTTAAAATTAGCGTTATGGTTAGTTTTAATCCTTACATAGGGAACATAGGGCCTACTTTTTTTTAAATCTTAGAAATGTTTTAATCTTGGTGATTGTCCGAGTTCGGAGCTCAGAAATCCTTAGTCAGGGGCCGTGTTTCTGACTTTGACTTCTGAAAATCCGACCAGAGAGTACAAATGGAACACACTATGACTGTAATGCGCCAACAGGGTTGTTGTCATCTAGCTCTTAAATGGCATTTTTCCACAAAGTAGGGTCACCCGGGGGGTCCATCTAATGCAAAAAGGGGAATATTTTTTTCACTAAGACTTTCATTATATTTCCATTCACAAGTAACAGAATAACAGAATTGAATTGGCTCTAAAGTATTGAAAACTTGCCTCGTCATTCAACACCCAATTTACCCCCTTAATACCTAAGGAGTAAATCTCATCAGTGTCAGTGAGCCTATGAACACGCAGCACACTTCTACCAAGATCTAATAATGCTTGTGATTGGCTGTCTAACACTACACACCAGAGAAACATGCAGGTTACATACAGAGAAAAATGTTTCTGTAACTAATTTAGTTAAATTGGATTTTTCTAAAATTGGTATAAAAAAAGTATTGTTCCGTAACTGGTTTTGAATGATACCCAGCATTAAACATGATGTAATAAAACATCTTAAAACAAAACTCCTATCAGATGGGGGGCCATCACACATGACGAGGCGTATCCTGCAGCTATTATCTTGTACCCAAATGAACAATGTTGCGTCTCTCAAGCCGATCGACTGCTCGGAGGACGAGTTGAAATGATGAAACGTGTTCTTGTGGCAGGCAGAAGCAGAAGACAAACTGTACACAGCAGCTCAACAGTAGCTAATCTAAACGACGGCAGCAGCTGTGACACATCACATTCACATACACATTTGTATACACACAAAGCTCTGGCCACACACACTCAAGTGCATACATAGCACACATGGGGATACATTACCATGAAATCTGGTCTTCTCCTAGCCTATCAGTTACAAAACACACTGATGAGAAATAGTGCAGGATGTAAATACTGTGTGTGTGTGTGTGTGTGTGTGTGCTTGTTTCCATCCACTTGTTAATCAAATTATCTGGAGATCGCTCATGCAAATAAAGCCGAAAAAAATGTGTTTCCATTCAACGGCCTTCAAGCGAATAAACACCTGTGCGTGATGATGCCACATGCTGTTTTGCGATCAAAATAGTATATTGAAAAGAAACAAAGTTTTGCCAAAATGGATTGCGCCGTCTACCTACAAATGATTAGTGATGCACAAGTTGTAATAGTGCTTACGTGCCAGCTGACAGCAACATATTAAGCTATCAAAACATTGCTGTGATGATACAGATGCTAGGTGTTATTTTCCGCTCGGAAATTAAATTTTAAAAGTCCTCGTTTGTCCACTTATATGTTTCTTTGTTGACACCCGCCCTGTCTGCAAAGAAAGCGGAAATACGTGACGGAATTGACCTTAAACTTCTTCAGCTTTGTTTTATGGCGGGTTGCAGCCATAAAATCAAACCTGAAACGTAATCGCAATTCATTATTTATCTGACAAATAAGGTTTCCAGCAGCGTTGATCGCAAAAAAACATAAAACAATTAAAAGAGCAGTAAGCGATTCTGAGCAAAGATGGTTGATATTTGAACTCAACTGCCAAACAACCCCCCCCTTAGAAGCTTCACCCCCACATTCACGGACAGATAACCACTGGCCCTCCCCCCTCCGCCCAAACTTTGTGTCAATAATCATGAAATTCAATTAAATTTTCCATAAGGTATTTTTCATTCGATATTACTTCATTTGCATTAAAACATGTGGATGCAAACATGGCTTGGAAAAATGTGTGTGTGTGTGTGTGTGTGTGAGCTTACCTTGTTGTCCCTGTTCCCGACGTCAGCCGGGGTTGATCCTGAGATCTGACTGGAGATGGTGGCTGCGATCAGCTGTTTACACCATTCTACATGAGAACCTGTTGGACTGAAAGGAAATAGACAAGAAAAGATACCTTTTTGTCCCCAATTCCTTCAACTTTGACAGTTTGTTTGATCGCTGTTGAGCCGCCCATCAATGTAACTCAACACTTCCTGCACAGATGTTTCACAAAATGTAATCCCTCCCTTTTCTGTTATGCTTTTGTTGTGAAACATCTGCAGGAAGTGTTGCGTTTATATTGGCTGTGGCTTAACTGTGATAATACAAAATTAAAAAACAGCAATATAGAAGTGATTACAAATAGTATTAAACACAGCCTTTTATTATCAATCAATGTTTATGTTGTATTTTGTTATTATTATTCCAGCTTTATTTGAGCATTACTTGTTTCCATCTTGTGTCCAACAAAATACTGTTTGGGACATACGTAAAGCTGTAACAATTCAAAATGTTGCAGTACAATTAATTGTCTCAGAAATAATTGTAATTAACAATATAAATGTCTCTTTCTGTCAAATATAAAAAAAATATTTATTCATAACTTTCTTAAACAAGTTAAAGTTTTGAATAAATTGAATACATCTTTTGGTCCTATCACTGTCATGTGGCCCATGTCACATGATATCATGATTCTCTGCCACAATTGTTCCCCACAAAGTGTAATGTTTATTGCACACATGGAACATGACAAAACAAAACAAATTGGCAGAACCATTCACAGATTTTTTTGGCACCTATAGCTCATGGCGCATCACCACAAGCCTGAAAACATAGAGGCTTCAATGAAGAGAAGGGAGAGCATTGCAGCGCTTTAAAATCGATTTTATACAGTCAGTGTTTAAAAGTCACAGAAGAAAGTAGTACTGTTTGTGATGCAGTCGGCTCGTAAAATTAAATAATAAAAATTTAAAAATTAAGTCGCGAACAGGGCTAAATCGAGATTGCAATTTTATAACAATTTATTGTGCAGGCCTAACCACCCCTTTTCATTAGCATTAAACATTTTTTTTCCTAACGGTATCCCCCTGGTCATTTTTGTCTTTATGAACATGTACAGCGGCAAGTGCCACCAACTAGTATAGCCTTAGATCAGCAGTCCGACCAATAATCACTTATATAATTAGAATTCTGCATATCTTAACAAAATCAACAATTACCATCAACAGCCATACCCCTTAGGACAGGGGTAGTCAACCTTAACTCAAAGAGAGATAGAGCAGGGACCCCCTACTACATATGTTGTAGAAAATGAAGTTGTATAATAAACTGGGCCTAGAATAACCTTAAGGGCAGCCTTAAGCCTCTGCATACCTTGTTTTGCATATAATACTAAACTATTAAAATAGTCTAATTTGTTGTCTAAATTGTTGGCATGATTTTCTAAATACTGTTTTAATGTTAAACATCCATTACAGTGAATCCTTAGGATGAACTGTATCTGTGGATGGCCTTAGTGACTACTAGGGCTGTGCAAAAAATAAAATAAAAAAATCAATTCTTATTCGTATCGCAATTCAAGCTCACTTGGTAGCTCATTTGGTAAAGCGTGCTCCCCATGTACAGAGGTTTGGTTGTCGCTGCAGCGGTCGCAGGTTCAGTTCCGAGCTGTGTCCCTTTGCTGCATGTCATTCCCCCTTTCAAGTCTAAGCTGTCCTGTTAAATAAAGGCCTTAAAGCAACACCAAAGCACTTTTCCTCTTCGGTCCCCTTACAGGTTGGAAGCGGAATTGTGTCATTGGAACTACTAGATCTGCTACCCGATCTGGCAAACATGCACGGTGCGGTTATAGCCGGTAGAGAGCAGCAAAGCGAATGCAGAAGTGCCGTTCACCCTGTTACGAGTTACATTACATTATTTTAAGTTACAAAAGAATCTTTGGTGTTGCTGTCACTATACCTAAGCCCCAGGTTTTTTTTTATAGATGAAAATCACATTTGAAAAGTTCTTGTTACAACAAAGTTTCAATATTCATTATACGCTCTAGCATTTTTAACATTTTAAACACTGATATGGTAATAATAGTCTTGCATTGCCAGACCTTCCTCCACAGCACTCTCAAAGAGGGTCTGGCTAGTCCACACAGCATTCCAGTATGGGAGAAATACGTGGCATGTCTTCCATGAAATCCACCGGAGTGGAAGGTTACAGTCATCCGGCCGAAAAGAGGGACATCCGGCGGAATTTTAGCGGCACTGGAGCAATCCCGGAAGTATAACATCGTGGATATAGACTATGGTAATAATAACGGTCTAATTGACGTTATAGCGTCACCTATAATACATTAACATGACTGTGGTCTGTTATAAAATAATAGCCTTCCCGGATGCCCAATTTCCCCCTTCCTATTTCTGCTGGTTACAGAACTGCTAGCGTTAAGTGTAATTAATGATATTGATTTCAAAAGGTATAAATATTTTCAACAAAGAAATACAAATTGCGCAACTGGCAGATGACACCATTCTGGTTTTAAAGGACAAAAATCAGCTGCCTTGTGTTTTAACTTTGGTTGAACGATTCTCTAGGGCCTCAGGTCTTAAACTGAATGTTTCCAAGTGTGAGATGTTACCCTTACATGAGTGTGATGTCAGTGTTCTGAATGATAATCCTGCAAAGCACACTGTTAAATATTTAGACTTCACATAACCAAGAACGTTGCAGATAGACAGCAGCTAAACTTTACATCAAAAAATGGCCAAAACTAAAAAGGTATTCTTAACTCTTGGTTGCAAAGAGATTTAAGTGTTTGGTAGAAGTCTCTAGGTCAAGGCAGATAGTCTCTACCATATTGTTTACCAATCTCTCTCATTATTTATCAATGACAAAACACTTAAAGAGATTAACAAATATTTTCTTGACTTCATCTGGAAAAATAAACCACAAAATTAAAAAGGAGGTTCTTTCTGACTGTAAAGCACAGGGTGGTTTAGACTTTTTCAACTTCACAGACACCGTAAACTAATTTAGAATTGGCTGGATAAGGACATGTCTTATATATTCCAATCCCTTGTTTTTTTTATTTGTAAACATATATTTAACCAAGTTGGTGGTCTCTCCTTCCTTTTAAAATGTGACTATGCTCCCTCCAAATGACCTATCAAGCTATCTAATCTATCTGTGTCTTGTGGCTTGGAAACGGTTTCCTTCACATTCATTCACTTCTCGCCTCATTAAACATTTGGAACAATGCAGATATTACAGTTAAAACAAATCCTTTTTTTCTGGAATGTGGCATCCATAATATTATTTTTATTTTAATTCTATTTGATAGTTCTGGCGCTATTTTAACAAATGACATTTTTGCGTCATGGCTTCCCAGTCCCATTTAGGGAATTTAACACACTGATTAAAGCTATCCCTAAGGGGTTCCAGCTCATGGAAAGTCTTTTGGTTTGGACAACGTAACACAACACAAGTTCCTTTTGAATGGGATTGGTGAGATAGATAAAATATTTGATAAATATATTCGTCATATCTTTCAATTTAGAAAAAGAATAACTCCTAGAGGGAAATTCTACTTTGGATCTTTAAAACCTGGTATTAACCGGAAAAGAGTTCAAGAGAGGTTCAATTAAAAAAAATTCATGAAATATACCCTGTGAATGTTACTGTAGCCAGATATGCAGACATAAGTAGTGCTTGTTCCTTCTGTGGTGATATGGATGAAACACTATCACACCTTAATGAGAGAAAACTAAAACATTTCTCAGGGACCTAAATAGTCACCTTACTCTCTTAGCGTAAAATAGTTTCTTTTTTATTATGATAATCCTGATAACGCTTTAGAATATGTAGTTAATTTTTTGTTTTGTCAGCTTTTGTCAGTTTTGTTTTCATAAAAATAAATGGCAAAAGGGACAGCCTTCCTTCCAGGTTATTCAAGTTAGAAATAGATTTGCTTCTTAAATCTATTCATTTAATTAAAAATAACCCCAAAAAAGATCAAGAACTCTACACAGTCTGGAAATCCTGAACAGTTTTCCTCTTGGTTTAGTTTTTCTGTTGTATGCATCTTGTTTTTCTATGGACAAATAGTTTTTTATACATGACAATGTATGATATTTTGTGTATTTGTATCTTTAAGCATCAATAAAAATTAAAAAAATAAATAAACGTGACTGTGGTATGCCTTGGTCATAGATATGTGCATTAGCGGTAGCTACTGTAACATTACCATAGACCTTACATGAACGTTTCCCTGTAAGCTAGCTATGCTGTTTTACTAGCTAACGCTAGCTATTAGCTGACTGTTGTACCACTGGTAGCCTATAATGTTACGTCTCTCGCCTCCTTGTTCTACAGTATGGTGATGTAGATACGCGTGTAGCCTACTCATTGTTAGCTACTCTATCATAGCTAACGTTACTTTAACGTTACAGTCAAAAAAATATGTTTTACGGTTAGCCTTTTTTATTGTAAAAAGAAAACATTTTTAAAAGTTGTGCATTGAGTCTACGCCGATTAAAAACCATGACCCTTTTGACTCATGACATATTTTGTTTAATATTTCGTGGGAAATTGTGAAAAGAAAGAAACCCCTAGCTAGCAAGCTACATGGCAACGTATGACATATTCTCGTAATATCAAGTGTCTACGACGCTCCCCACCTGTCCAGAGTTTCTCCGGTGGCTGGTGAGCCGGTCGGCGAGCCCCAGAGTTTTCTGTTCGACCCTGCTCCGTCCGCCGCCCCAGCAGCTCCGGCCTGCTTCTCCATCTGCCAGACAACTGTTTACTTTCTAGGTCACTACTGTAGTGGCG
Organism: Etheostoma perlongum; assembly: GCA_026937815.1. Lineage (NCBI taxonomy): Eukaryota > Metazoa > Chordata > Actinopteri > Perciformes > Percidae > Etheostoma > Etheostoma perlongum. The sequence continues at coordinate 11,827,961 of CM049389.1, forward strand.
GATGCGGACGGTTTCCTCTGATAAGAGGATGCGGATGAAACTAAACCTTGGTTTAATTCCAATGTCTGCCCTCAGCGCGCGCGCGCGCCTGTTTGTTCTGATGGGGCTCGGGACTCGCTGTTAAATCAGTATCAACGCTTCCTGTCATTTGGTTATTTTTGCTTCCTCCGGACTGCCCTGTCTCACTCGCATCTCTTCCTCGCACTGTAGCCCTAGCTCCGCCTTTTTACAACACGCCCGGGATGCGAAGATGACAGGAAGAACGCACAAACACATTCACATTGTAATTGTCAAAAACAGGGTTATTCATGTTTCGATAAACGTTCTGGAGGTGTTATGACACGTTCGGCTTGTCTTGTCAGAGCTGGATTTTTCTCTTAATTTCACTTCCTGACGTGAAAAACAATGTGAAACTACATTTACTCTATACGGTCCCATAAAGAGGAATGTAGCCTCAGTAGATCAACATGGTGGTAGTTCTTTTAGAAAATGTAATAAGATAAAGGGACCACAGGCGGGCCTAGAATAGGGGACCCCCCCCCGCCCCGAAATATGGTATAGCCTAATGTTCATGCCATCAACCTGCCAGCTGTCATGATCTGGAACAGTGGTTGTGTCATTTTACTTGTCTATGCTTATCGGTTCTTGTATGTGTTGTATTGTTGTAGCTTGTCTATTTTTGTCATCTTCTCTTTTTAAGATCTTTTTTTGGACCATTTTTAGGACTTTATTTGACAGGACAGCTGAATACATGAAAGGGGAGAGAGAGTGGGAATGACATGCAGCAAAGGGCCGCAGGTCGGACTCAAACAGGCTTGCTGCGTCGAGGAATAAATCTCTAAATATGGGTGCCCGCTCTAAGCACCCTAGCTTATCTAACGTTTTAAGCTATCAACCTGCTAAGGGCTGCTGATGAAAACTAGCCTAAATCTAACACATGTACATGTTGGACTCTGTGCTCATGTTGATTAATGTGCGTTGTACCTTTCAAATAAAGAAATCCTAAAAAAAAAAATAAAACTTAAATAATGGAATAATCAACCAATGCGAGAAGCCAGAGTCAGAAATGCTTAAATTAATTTAATCAGTAATATTTACATAACAGGACCCATCCAACAAACTGTGGAGAGGATCTGACATGATTAAAAGAAACACATTTGAAATGTATTCTTAGTTCACCTTCCCTTGTTGACGACAAAAAAGATCCTGAAACACATTTCATGTGTAATTTATTAAAAAGCAGGCTATATTATGCCACAAAACCCCTCAAACTACAACCCCTACATTAATGAAAGAGTACATTTGAAATTAACAATGACAGAGTACTTCTCAGCTTAATCGCCACAGAGCCAGAGTGAATCTAAAAAGCTAAAGTGATCGACCAGAGAGCTGAGAGGAAGATGCCAGGGTTTCCCCTAGTGCTTATTAAGCCTGGTGGCCCACCGGGCCTAAGTTGCCCCCCACCTAGTCTCGCTTTGCCAGACCTTCCTCCACAGTGCTGCGGAGGAGGGTCTGACTAGTCCCCACACACAATCCCACAGTTCCGGGATGGGAGAAAAACGTGCTCTGGTTTATTGGTATTTCTTTAAACCAATCACAGTTGGCATGGGCAACGCTAAGCGCCGGACGGAGCTACGGTGGTAGTCACAGGAAGGAACTTGTTTTGATGGAACATGTGTATGTTCAAAAGTTGTTTTAGTCAGAAAACTCAGATTGGACAGATATACTAGCTAGCTGTCTGGATTTACCCTGCAGAGATCTGAGGAGCAGTCAACCATAGTCCTCAGAAATCTACCGGAGTTTAAAACGCCAACACAAAGGCAGAGCAAGGTAACATTTCCTGCGGCACCAGAGCAATCCCGGAAGTGGAACTTTGTGGGTATAGACTACCCCCCACCAGGCCTAAGCAACTGGGAATTATATTTTACGTTTTTTTTTTTTTTAAGTTACAGCGGGGCGGCTCGATGGGAAACTTAGACATAGTCGTATATCAAAATTTCCAGTTAAAGGTCCCATAACATGACGCTCTTTGGATGCTTTAAAAAAAGACCTTAGTGGTCCCCTAATACCATATCTGAAGTCGCTTTCCCATAATTCAGCCTTGGTGCAGAATTACAGCCACTAGAGCCAGTCCCACAATAAGCTTTCCTTAGGACGTGCCCTTTCTGAGTCTGTAGCTATTGCCACTTTGCTCGTTAGAAAGCCATGTCGTCTTTCTCTCATGGGCGGGCCAAATTATCTCAGAGGGCAAAGCAGAGAAAGGGGAGGTAACTGATCTGGTAAGATTCCAGATCGTCCCATCTGAGCTTTCATTTTGTCAAAGGCACTGGGGGAACTCATATTAATGTTAAAAAAAACTCAAAGTGAAATTTTCATGCCATGGGACCTTTACGCTTTTAGATGTGACTTAATGTAGGGCCCTTTGGAATCTGTCTTAGCTTAGCTGTCTTAGCTTTTTTTAATTCTCAATTTAGCAATTCCTTCCATGATTCTGTTAACACAGAAACTATTGGGCTCTACATTAATACTCTGTAACCGGTCCCCCGTCAAAAAAACGAAAAAAAAAAAACACTTGCAACCGGGCTAAACAACTCTTCTGGGGGAAGCCCTGCATGTCAAGGTTTGTGACAAGTGAACAGTAACATTAAGCTTCTGTATTTTCATCCTGGGTTTAGCAAGTACAAACCAAAAGAAATGCCCTCAAAAAAAACAAAAAAATTATCCAATGGAGCAGAAATCCACATTTTATCCCAACAATTTCTGAACACACATTGCTTTCCTTTTTTATAAAACTGTAAGATTTTACACTACATAAAATAATTGTATTTTACAACAATAGAACTTTTAGACAGTAAAATAGGTTTTCGTTTGAGGTAATTACATCACGGTGCTTGTACAAAGTAAAAAATAATAAAAAATAGATTTTTTTCATCTGTTTTACCCTAAAAACACAACCACCCAACCAATGCACACTTGTTTTATGTTGCCGTCACTTCTTTTTCAGCCTCCTACAGTACGAACCTTTCATAGAGGACGTCGGTTTCCATTTGGTACAACCTAAGAAGTTAACATAGGAATCAGGTTGCACTCTGACCACGGTCCAAAATTAACTTTTTCACCCACCAGAAGAAGCCAGAATGAAATCAACCTGGTTTTAAGAAAAACAAGTTTTATCTGCCATTGTATGGAGAAAATCGGCACTGCACACAATCCTAAGACTTAACAGTGACGTCTCAGATTGGTCCAACTCGCTGTTACCATAGAAACGTTTACCATACCCGTGAAACCGCTAACGGCTAGAGTGAGCCTCTGCCATTCAAGTCTATGGTAGTTTCTATGCACAGTTTTGTACACCTTTGCCTTTTGAAGCCGTTATTTTGTTGCCCCGGATCAAATGTTTTATTCTCACTATTCATCTCGTAGCTGGCTGGCTTTGTTCCAGACTTAAAACTCTTTATATAAGCAATTTTTTGAAATGTCAATTAAACACTAAACACTTCAAAATGCGGGCGGTCCCTGTTGAGCTCTAGTGAACGTTCAAATTTGACCAGCCACTAGCCCTATTAGGATTTTTTTTTTGGCCAGTGAGTGAATCAAATCTATCAGCCACCTGCATATTTTCCCAGCATTTGCCTGGTGGATGGTGCTAATTTTGGACCTCGGCTCTGACCCAACCAGATATAGAAAAGTCATGTTTGAGATCTGACATACTTGCAGGTAGCCAAAGTCCTATTTTCTCTTGAAATGCCATAAAACACCAAGACTTCATTCTGAACCATTTGCTGTGGCTGTTACACTCCCTGGTTTTGTTATAGTTGCCAAAAAAAACAAAGCTTTTTGGCTAAATCTGCTGGCCATTTCACGGAATTACATTTATCTGGAAGGTATGGAAGAAAATAAGAGCTGAGAGACAACTTCAAGCCCTGAATCTCTGGTCACCTACAAACAGCGGACCAATCGCAGCGTGTAGTGGGTGGGAATGTCCTAATCAGAAATGGAACACAGCCCTTACCTCACAGGGGCCTTCCCAAGCAGTGTGACCATCAGACAAGCAGGTCTGATGAAGCTCAACTCAACGGCCGAGACAAAACTGTGAGCCTGTATACAAGCTGTCCCTCATTTTTGTGGTATTTGATTAAATCAAACCACTTTTAAACAGAGTTAAGCTCAAAAGCTCTCTCATGACCTTGCCTTGTTTGTGTTGTAATACATCAAAACGGTTTGCCAAGATAAACAAGTTGATAGTAGAACTAATCTCCATTCAAACTAACACGACCAAACGGCATATCTCATTGCCATTCTCGTCTACTGGACATATAAAAAGGAGGCAGCGTGTATACTCCGCCTATTGTAATAGTAGTAGTCTCAGAGAACAAGATGTCATGACAGATAAGACCCAATCAGGCGGCAAAATGTTGCCATCTTAAAAGGTGTTGCCTCCATTAAGATGGAGCACAACCCTGCAAGTTCCAAACCAAAACGGGTCAGAAGTGTTTTCAAATGTCTCCGGTTAAGGGGCTCTCGAACCCGAAGTGTGGCTGCGAGGTATAAACGTAGCAAAAGATATTTTTAAACGAAAACGTAGCAATGTAAAAGGTGCCTGAAACTCGCCCGAGAACCCTGTGTGCCCTGAAATGGTCGAGCCAGGCTAACATGCCTGGGACCTTCTGTGTCTCTGTAATAAAAACACTGATGAAACAGGTATTATCTTATCTGGATGTGGGCCAACAGGGACCAGAATACATTTTGTTTTTCTCGCTACTATGTGATCAGTTACAGAGTCATACAGCGTAGGATTTGGGAGGGGGAAACCCAGGCTGCCTTTAACACAGGGGAAGGTTAGTAAACTTCCTTTGCACTCTGTAGTTACTTGAGGAATGCCGGCAGTGACCACCCACTTCCTCCCACTTCAAAACTGGCACAAAGCCATAAACAACATGGCTTCCTCTCAAAATAATCAGAAGACACAAGGCGTTCTTCCTATGAAAGAGTAAACTACTGAGCAGTCAATCTCAAACATGACCCAGGATAAAAGAGTACATTTATCTGAAAAGGTGAAGGCGATTCACACACGAATCAAAGGCACAAATATGGACGTGACCTGACACACTTCCCAAAATGACTTATTGCACCTCATTCACAATTGAAACTGTCACGCTGTACATGCAATGCACCAACGCAATGCATTGTTGCCTCCAACTTCCTGAAAAAAAGCTCTCTGGCTTTTTCGAAGCCTCAACAACAAATGTTCAAGGATGCTGCGGAGAAGTGGGGGGGAAATGGTTTGGGTAGAAAGGGTTCCAGAAGTTGAGTCCCATTCTGTGCTAATCATACTGAATCTAGGCAACTACACTCCAAAAAAAGAGTGGTAAGAAACAGCCAATAGCCCAGAACGCCTGGGGTATTGTAGCATAAAATTCATTTGTGAAGGAGGTTTTTATGAATATACTGTCAGGTGGACATGATCTACAGTGGTGGTCCAAGTAGACTGCCAGGTGGATCTACCCTGTACTAGTTTGAACAGAATATACGGAACAGTTTCCCTTGGGTGTAGAGCCAGAACACAGCCATGCTGCAGCGTTAAAGCTCCTTTTAATAGCTATCCATTAGTTTCATTCTTGTTTTCAGCAATGGACACCACAGCTGGCATTGCCAAAATAACACATTTGCACTTAACAGAAAATATCACACTCAACCAGGGCTTTAAATGAGCTTTTGTTGACCAGCCAACATGGCTAGATTTTCAAAGTTACCAGCCAATCAGATTTTCCACTAGCCACATGTGTGTTTGTTTTTTTCCTAACTTACTTTACTACTTCATTTCAAAGAGAAAGTGTTTACGGGAAATATAGGGTTCGTACAACAAGCAGTGTTGCCAGATAAAGATTACGTTTCCAAGGCAAACACACAAAACCGCCCAAATTTCTTGGCAGAAAACAAGAGAAATCTGGGAACATTTCTGCAGCCAGCTGATTAAAACAGACAGTGTTATTTGCTTTATTTATCACCGGCCAAATTGGCTAGTAAGTCCACAATGTTAACCCCAAAAAATTTTTTTACCCGTATTTGGCGGGTTGGCAGGTGTCATTTTAAAGCTCTGCACACAACACTCCAATCCTCAACTTCGAGTACTCCAGAAATGAAACCCAGATATTTATTGAGTGGCCGACGTTGCATAAGTGCCAGAGACTGAGAACAACCAGACTGAGAATGAAAAAGGGGGGGGGGGGAGAGAACCTAAACGCAAGAGCCATTGTAGTAAACAGTCTTATCATGTTGACAGACTGAATGATACAGTACATGTATTTGTCATTATTCTTCTGTCAGACGTTGTGTCAAATGTTTTCAAAATAACCAAAATGGGAGCCCTTGGTAGTTAGCAGCAAAATCCTCATATCAGGCTAGCTTACACACACAGGATGTGCTTTCTGGACAGGTTGGTTTTCATGTGTTCTTAATGTAGAATTTAATTTGAGTCAGAAAAAAAGAAGAAAATGATTAAATATTAAGTCAAAATTATGAGTCTTATTTTTTTTGTTTTCAATTTTATTTCAACTTAAAATCAGAATAATGAGACACTAGGCCATACTTTTGAGACAGTGAATCAAAAATAATGATAGCACTGTCTCACCATTTTGAGATAAAAAATTAAATAAAAACTAAAATAAACATACAAAACTAAATTTTATAGCTTTGACTTAATGTCATCATATAAACCTCATTATTTTGACATATAAATCCTTTTTATACATTTGTCATTCCTTAACAATGGACCACATTCTTTTTTTCTGGAAGACTATCTTCCATAGAATTTCCAATGTGAAATTTCCGTTTTTATTTTCTTCTTCCACATACAATCAAGACTAATTCCCATAACTTCACCTTATTTCTTAATAGCTTTCCCCATCCTTCCTATTAGTTATAATTACATGTCTTGTGGAGACATCGACAGCCCGTTACACAAAGCTGTAATCTGCAGTGTAATTGGGCAGAAACATGAGCAGTCAGTAAGTAAGTAGTTGTAAACAATCCCACCAAACTACGTAAACCAATTAGATAACTGAAAAATAGAAACACTATTTATTGACTAAAACTTGGCTTTCTAATGTAAAAACTGACCCAGGTGATATTTAATTACAATGAGGGGGAAAGAAAACACCTGTCCAAAAGACACATGTGCTAGGAGATCACATTTTTCACATGGGACTTTTCAGTGGTGGGTGGAAAGAATATCAGAATTACACTCTTCAAGGGAAGTAAGAGCTAACTGGTTGATTTCTGCTCACTTTCCATAATGGCGTGGCATGGTAAGGCTATCATGGACCAGGCTGGTTTCTCCATTCACGGCTTGTGTTTAGTGAGAACATAGAAGCACAAGAGGTGATCCAGGATCAGAGGCCAGCACCACTTCATGTCCCTAGAATATCTTGAGCACCCAAAATATATTTCAGACCCTACCAAAGCTGCATTCATAAAAAGGTAATTACTTATTTACTTCTAAGTGACCTCTGCCAGTTGGCTAGAACTGCATTTGCTCTCAGCGCCATAGCTTAGGAAATACTGCTTAGGGGAGTGTAGCAGAAAGCAGTGGCAAAACACATGTGGCCGACAGCTCTAGGTTTTCTCCTCGGGTGATAAGCAACAAATTCCACATCAACTCATCCAAATCCGACACACCTGATATATACACTTAGCTGGACGCGTACAGTGACGTTCACCGCCGCAGCTCAGAGCCTCCGACTCCGCTGCGTGCGCTCCGCGGCAGTTCTAATCGATTCCTTAAGGGAAAGGCAACACTCAGAAGCAGTGCAGCAGGAAGGAAGAAGTGGGAGAAGTGAGAATTGTCTGTCTTGATTTCGCTCTGTTCACACAGGACACCAACGCTTGTGTAGCAGGACGTAGGCAGGACGTAGCTGGACTGACACATAGCAGTGTTCTAACATCCAACTTTGAACTGATTTTAGTTTCCAAGAAAATATATTGTCTATTTTTCTCCTGACTTTGGCTTTTCTCGCTTAGCGCAAAGAGTGAAAACAAAGGGGGGTCTACCTATAGTAGATAATATACCTAAATGTTGTTGTGCGGCGGTTTCTGTCAAATCACATTAGGGCGTACAGAGGAAAGCCTGTGTGAAAGCCGTTACACATCCACTGGGTGTCCTGTGTGTTCAAGCCCTTGGACTGAAAGCCACTGAATGTCTTTAAGGCTTCCCTGTATGGCGAGAGAGAGTGTGTGTGTGTGTGTGTGTGTGTGTGTGTAGAAGGCTGTACTGTGACATATTGCATAAATCACCATCGTCACCACTATGGTGTTAGAACAACCCTATCAAATCTAAATCGGATTAGCATTCTTTTTTTTTATCAACAGTTAGAACTGCGCAATACTCATTAATTCCCTGCGTGTGTTAGAGACGGACAGAAATCAGAGTGAAGAGGACATAAGTGCAAGTCAACAGGTGTATTTGAGAGCGTGCGTGTGTCATGAGCCCTCAAAGGGGAGTTTGCAGTTGTGTGTATTGCTGTGGGGGTGTGGAGGAGGCGGGGTTGTTGGGGTTGTTAGCCAGACGGGAGGAAGGAGAGGAGCCAGATAGCTCCAGCGCCTCCAGCTTCTTCAGGTACTCGTCTCGGAGCGCCAACAGCTCCTTGTAGCGCTGCTCCACTGGACTCTGCTGCTGCAACACACACGCACGCATACACACGGCAATTTGTCACGAAGAGGATAAAAGTCAACCATTGTAGTGTTTCTGAACGATTCATTTTACCTTTGCTTACCATCTTGCAACTATGGATGTAAATAAACGTGACTATACGTAGCAGGGGGATATCGAAACAAAAATATGAACCTACAGGTAAGGAAAAAAGTCATTGTAAATCACTGAATAGTTTAAGTATTTAATAGGAAATGTTGTAGCATTTCTTTAGCATTTTGTTTTTGAATTTATTTATTGTATTTTTTTAAACACATTCAGAGATTCCATCCGCATACCACCAGAGGGAGCTTGTGTACCACTGGTGGTACTTGTACCATAGTTTGAGAACCAGTGGTTTAGTGCATTATCACATGTATCTCATTAAGAAGATTGTTTGATTCCAACAGCATGTTGTATGCACCTATCAATGAGTAGATTAAATTGCCTGGCTGTTTATAATAATAAAACAAAAACAATTTTCCTGCCTCGGCTGGAGTTATTTTCTATTCTATATAAATATCCCTGCAAAAACAATGTGTTTGGACTGTTCACAATGATAGAAAATGGAAACATTCTTTTGAACACATCCCCACTTCACCACTTTTCAAATAATGACTTCCCATAGCATTATGACACTCAGAATATTACAACTCTTGAAACCTTTCTTACAGTGGCTGTATAATACTTATAGTAATAAATAGTTCTATTTAATAAACTGGCTCTGTAAATAATCTGTGATGCCAGCTTAATTGCCAACTCATTTAAATGTTGGAATCACATTACTACAAACCAACTGATACACAATGACACTAGTTGCTTGTGGGCCCCTGAGGGCCCGGGGCCCAGGACAGGTCACAGTATATTATAACAGACTGGCGGTCCTACCTGCTGCCGTATGCGAGGGTTCCAGCGGATGTAGTATGTTACCCACAGCTCTAGGTGGCGCATGCTGGCGACGGGGTAGAGGACCCTGCCCGACTCGGGGGTGTAGAAGGGGTTTAAATACATATCCATCTTACTGTTGACCATGGACCACAGAGACACCGTTTTCAACCTCAGCTCCTGCACAACGGAGAGGTTGGGGGAGGGGGAGGGAGGGGGGGGGGGATTATGAGCCATTTAAAGCAGTAAAATGCACTGCAAGGTAAAGCCAAAGACTAATGTGCAGAAGGTGTTGTATCAGCATTTTTGTTTCAATGCTGATGATTGTGATTATAGCACCAGGCATGCCACGGAAGGCAGATTCAGGCTACATTTACATTACTACGTTGGTTTATAAAACATATTCTTTGCAAGGTTTTCACTAGGGGTGCATGATATATCGACTCAATATCGTTATCGCGATATCGTGACACTTTTGATATAATATTTCGCAATGGGATAAGTATGCAATATTTTTTATGAATACTGACCACCACCATCAACTTCAAGTATTCCTATTGGCTTGAAATTTTACATTTGCACTTGCATGAACTGGGGTAGACTCTCTGTAGTCAAGCGCCATCTTGAAATACGTTAACCGGTAAGGGACATACAGGCTATACGGCTCCGCCTTTCGTGTTTTTGACTTACAGCTGCTGCTAATGTGTATTGTTGCTTCCCGGCCCAGGCAAGTTAGAAGGAAACACGGAGGACCACACATATTCAAAATCCAAATTTCAAGAACTTCGGCCAGAAAAATAAAACGGATATGGAAAAGAAGAAATTCTTATACATATATATATATATATATACACACATATACACATATATATATATATATACACACACATATATATACACACACATATATATACACACACACATATATATATATATATATATATATATATATATATATATATATATATATATATATATATATATATATATATATATATATATATATATATATATATATATATATATATTTTTTTTTTTTTCTTTGACGGCTAAGTTACATTTTTGGGGGGCTTTATGTCGACGAGGCTCTAAGTGAGAAGACTATATGAGACATGCAGTAATACAGTAAAAGATGTTTGACTCTTGTTGATTAAATAAAGCATGTCAATAAAATGTCAATACATGTCTGGCCCTTGATGGGATTCTTTTTTTCCAGTGTGGCCCTCAGTGAAACTGAGTTTGACACCCCCGATATAGATGCCGGGTTCTGAGCTGACTCCAGGAAGAATAGCTGTGGCTACGGCCCCGGCTAATGGAGGTCCCAATCAAATCAAATCAAATCTTGCTTGCATGCATGTTGTAAGGAAACTCAGAGGAGACAGTGTTTTATGTCCCGTCTTACTTGCTGGTCTCGCATACTCTCGCAGTTGTAGAGGAACGTCCCAAAGCAGCAGCTGTAGAGGTGATCCAGGATGGTCAGCAGGAGGCGCTCGTTAAACTCAAACGCTGTAGGAAACTAAGAGCAGGAGAGATGTGGGGAGAGGAGTTAAACAGCTACAAATTCCTCCTCAGTCATCTCAGATCAACGTCTTTGGTGGGTTGGTGTCTGTATGTAGCATAGCTATGCCATGGCATTTATAGCATGAGCTAATTTGCGATGCACATCCCAAGATGGACCCTTTATAAGTATAATAACACTTACATAAAAGACAGTAGAGAACACAAACTCATCAATAGAGACAGACATTCAAAATGCTAAACTCATGAAAATAAAATAAAGAATACAAAACAGACAAGTACAATAAATCACGACTTTCACGTATTCACGACTACATGACTGCTCCCTCTTCAAAATCAAAGTTTAAAATGATCCCAGCCAAGATCATTATTAAGTTCAGTAGAGAACCAATTCCACATATTGATCCCCCGAACAGAAAGGGCTGTTTGTCCTAACGAGGATTTACGTAAGGAAATCTTATATATACAGCCGTTTGATGCTCCACACGGCTGGACTGAACAGCACCACGAATAGTGAATCGTTTTTTTGTCACAGTGCAATTATTATCGACACAACTAGCGCTCCGACCGCTATTTTTCCTGCAGAGCGCTCGTTGGACGGGTGGGAGGAGAGACGTAGCCAGGTGAGAGCTGTTTTGGTGAAAAATGGTTCTAGACGTCAGCAATCAAGAAATACTGCTCAAAATGTAGACACACTGTTTAATTTAAACATGTCTCAGCCAGTGAATGTTTAAATTAGTTCAATGAGGGACTTTTGCCAATCAGTCTGCATGTAAACTGTATGAAAAGCTTCTCATTCAGCTCATTAGATCCCGGCAGCCATCTGAAGGCAGCAGAGCACAACGCTGAGAAATCTGCAGCCTACCGGGTCAGCTGTTTCAGAACTACGAGAGCAGGGATGGGATTGGTTGAGAATTACCTCAACCTCCAATTTATAGATTTATATTCAGGCCTTTTGCATGTTGAGCTGCTGCACCTACATGAACCAAAATAGCAGAAGAAAACAGTCCGTGCACCCATAACCTGCGGCTGTACTGAGGCACAGCGGTACAAACAAATCTCCACACATATATTCAGATCCCTGTCACGGCCTGGAACCAAGCCAAGCAGCTAGAGATGATTCGTGACCATTAAACATTCTGAAAACGGCAAAAAAAGGCAAAGGTACAAGACTGTGTACAGAAATGATAATAGACTTCAGTGGTAGTAGCTTGCTATACCCAAGTTCCACTAATCGGAGTCGTTGCTGTTACACTTACGATTGCGGGTAGTGTAGTACTTCTCCATGACGTTGCGAATAAAAGATGCTTTTCTTTAAACAAGGTTGATTTTATACAGACTTCTGGCTTCTACAGGCGTAGAAACCTTCCTTTCACAACCTCACAGCTCCTCTACATCAGATGGTTTAGACATTATGGCTAATAATAAAAATTCTTATTGAGAAAACTAATGGGATTTTTACTTCTGGAACCACAGTGTTGAGTTCTATTGAGAGGCCTGCTGAGAGATTTCCCTACGCCTGTCACCTGAACAGATCTATGTACACACAAATTGGAATACAGATTTGAAGATGTCTTTACATGTTTACAAATTTGATTACGCACACAGATTGAAATACAATTGCACAACTCTCCACACACATTCGCAAATAGTTTTGCTACAATAATGTCCCCACAGAAATGCCTTGGAGGTTTAATCCCAACATGAGTGCAGCTTGAGGATACAGATGTGTTAAACATACCTGTTTGGTCATCTGCCATACGCAGTCGATGAACTGAACAAAGATGGGCGATCTGTCTTGATCTGCGTGGTTCTTGTCACCGTGGCCTATCCTCTACACACACACACACACACACACAGGTTAACTAATTATTAAACTGAACAATTTGAATATTGCTTGAAAATATCTGACAGCATTGAATATGGATTCTGAAGTAGATCTTTCTAAAGACAGGAGTTACTTACTGAGGCAAACTTGTGACCAAAGCTGATCCATTCCTTTTCAATCAGCACCTGAAACGACACAAAACACAACTCTAAACTTCACTTTCTGTCCATTAATTTCACTAAAGCTTTAAGAAGTGACATTTAATTACTGTAAAAGTACACTTAAACCACAGCACAGTGCAATTCATGATGACTGCGCTGCTCTAGTGGGGATGAGCAGTTTTCCTTCAGTATGGTGTTTTTGCGGTGACTGACCTGGAATCCTCGGAGCGTGCGGTAGTGACTGTCCAGCATCAGCATGGCCAGAGAGCTGAGCTGAGCAGTCCGGTCCCAGCCATCACTGCAGTGAATCACCACTGAGTTCCCACTGGAAACCTTGTCTGCTACTTGGATGGCTCCCGACAACACCAGCTGCACACACAAAGACACTGTTAAGAAGGCGTTGGACTTTTTTCGAAAACGAGTAATGACGATGACTTACTTATAACAATAATGATGAGGTCCACATTGGGCCTGTTGTGCCCTGGTTTTTAACCATCCATGCTGAGTGATCTGATCTCTCGGGAAGCATTGAAATCGGATCGCAAAAACCACATTTGGAGGTGGATTCATGTGCGCACAAACATTCAGATTCTGTTTCTTACCTTAACATGTTCTAGCCAATGTGTAGACTCTAGACTGGACAGCCAATGGGATTCCTCCACATTGGGGTAGACAATGTCTTTGAGTTTCTTCAGGGATTCCCTCATGACGTGGATATTCTGGATGTCCAGGAAGATAAGCTCTGCGTTTTGGTACTCGTCACCCTCGTAACCTCCTCCTGTGGCCTAAGGACAGCAAAGACGTTAAGATCAAAAACAAGGCTGAACGAACCCTTGGTATTCCATTCTTAACAGGAAGTGTGCTCTTATCGTTTGCCCAGTTTCGCGACGAGACAAAACCGTTTTAGAACATTGCAGGGAAAAGTTTCAGCGGCCTGAACCGACGCGGCTCAGCTCAACTCAACTCAAACCAGCTGATGGCATCGCTGCGGCTCAGCTGGTCAGGTCTCCAGAAGCTGTTTCAACAGCCACTACAGAAGTCAGCTGGTCGAAATGGAGTTTTGGACAGAGGCTCAAGAGCACCAGCGAGCATCGTATGTGGTTGAGCTAGAGAATGACTAAAGAGAGGGAGCTGTGATGGAACACAGCAGGGAAATAAAATTCTGTTTGGTATTTCGTCAAATGAAATTAAACTGTAGCAAGCAACTCACTTTCTGTATGCTCATTCATATTTTAAGACACAAATGATATGCAACTGCAAAAAGCCTGAAAGTTGGAAGTTAGAACGGAAGTACAAAGAGTTGCTTTGGAGATGATACACCGTCTTGTCAGATTGGTGTTAGTCTCGCGTTGCCAGAGCTTCCTCCACAGCGCTGCGGAGGAGGGTTTGGCTAGTCCACACAGCATTCTGGGATGGGAGAAAAACATGCTCTGGTTTATTGGCAACTTTTTAAACCAATCACAATCGTCTTGGACGCTGGACTGAGCCACGGTGCCGCTGAAAAATAGCCTCGGGAAGGACCTTGTTTTGGTGAAACGTGTGTACCTTCAAAAGTTGTTTTAGTTGTGCAACAGAAAACTCAGATTGGACAGATAGTCTAGCTAGCTGTCTGGATTTACCCTGCAGACATCTGAGGAGCAGTTAACCATAGTCCTCAGAAATCCACCGGAGTTTAGAACGTCAACACAAAGACAGCCGAAGGTACCAGACATCCGGCCGAAAAGAGTGACATCCGGGCGGAATTTCCGGCTGCACCGGATAAATCCCAGAACTGGAAAGTTGTGGATATCAACTCGCAAATCTTTAATCTGAACTGGGCTTTAGAGAAAATACGGGGCCACCAAAAACATTATGGTCATTTGTCTAGAGACGACAGTGAACTTTCACAACAAATGACTACATGATTATTTGAAATGATCATGGACAAATAAATTGATAAAACCAATAATCATTATTTATTCCCCCTTTTCTCACTTCTTAAAAAGAGAAATCATCATGGCATCACATCTATAACATATCAGAACCACCAAATGCACGTCCCAATGTGTGTGCAACCAGCCCTTTAACTCCCGAGAGAACTTCCTGTCCCTCCTGACCTTGTTGGCGACAGCGTTGACGCTGGGCCGAGCGTCGTAGATGGTGAGCTTTGGGGTGTCGTTTGCCTCCCGGATCAGGTCCAGGTAGCGCTCGTCGTCCTTGTTTCTTTTGCCAGACATCCCAACTAGAGGCTGGCTGCACCGACAGATCACGGCCTGGTTCTCCCGGTGGATCCATGAGAGAACCTGAGGCACAAAGAGCTGTTAGTTCTGGAAGACTCAGACTCAATCGCTGTCAGCTAGCTTTTGATGGCCACAAAGTCTCGCAAGGGGGCAGTCGTTAAAGACTTGGGCCGGGTATTGCCGCTGATTTACTGATTAGATTCCGATTCACAAGGTACCGATTCAATAACATTTCCGATTCAATTTGACATATTTGAGTCCAATTTAGCTTGGAAATGAAAGAGATTCTACAATTGTACAAGGTTCCTTTTAACCTGCTGCGTTATTAAAAGTATTAATGTTTACATGAAGAATTGACCCAGTTACATTCATGGACTTATTTCACATGAACACAGCTCTACAGACTCTACAGCTGGAGTTTTGAGTGTGAATTCACTAATATATCTTAAGGTGAGCGGTCAAGGGATGAAAATGGCCACGCCAGTTTTTCCCCTCACTAAAATGTAGCTTAACTTTGGAGTGTTTTTAACCCCCTTCCCGACAAGCAAGCATTACGTAATTCACTAGGGATTAAAGTAACAATTATTTTCATTGTTAATTAATCCGTCATTTATATCCTCGATTAATTGATTAGTTTTTTGGTCCACAGAATGTCCGAAAATTTCGATCAGTTTGTCTTGTTTTGTCCACATCTCAAAGTTTATTTCAGTTTACTGTCACAAAGAAGTGAAGAAACTATAAATTATTTACATTTAAGAACCTGGCATCAGAGAATTTAGACTTTTTTTTCCTATTGAAAAAAAATGACTCAAACTGATAAATAGTTGCCAATGAATATAATAGTTGACAAATAATGGATTAATCTTTGCAGCCCTAGAGGTAATGAAACAAAACACTTAACCTGAACTGAGGGCCCATGTCCCCTCAGGCTGTGTGCTGCCTCAAACAATCAAATACTTTGTCAGTTAAGGTTAGTCCTTGGTTGAGGATAAGGAGATGGGATTTGTTTGCAGGCTGAAAATAAGAACTGCTACCAAAAGTTTGACTTCTCAGTTTTATTGCTGCACTTTGCATTTGAATATTTCTGTGCTATAGTATACCATCCAATACATCCCATTTAAAGGATAATGCCGGTGGCGTACAAATTCTACTATCCTACTAACAAGTACTGTCTTTGTATCCAAAGCCTGAATATCTTATTTGTCCGTCATGCCACATAACTTTATGTAAATGCTAGTAAGTGGACACTGAGTTGTATGTATAACATGGTTCCGTTTTACAAAGATCAATCTTGTGCTCACCGGTATGCGTCCTCTGGACCTGAAGGCAGCCACTCTCCTCAGGTCCTCCTCTTTACTTTTAAAGGGTACGGCCAACACAGTGGGGTATGTGTCACACAGCTCGTAGGTCTTATTGATGAATGTGATACGCCACTTGTTATTTGGTAAGCCCTGCAAAAGACAAGAATCACCATTCATTACTCACTCAAACACCAGAATGCTCTTCTTGCAGGAATATTGATTTTCTACTTTTTTCACTTCTAGTTGCGTTTTCACGCCTACAATACACAATGATCTATTGAGTATATGAGTAGTGGCAATGACAGAATTGGTGAGTATTTTAAGTAATTTACTTTATTTATTAGTGCAATAACTTTGTATGTGTTAATAGTGCCACCTTATCATGTTTATTTATTTCATCTTTTACATTTCATTGGTATATATGATGATTTTATTATAGTATCAGGCAACTAAGAGGCACGTCCCACACAGAATTACATTACACCAACACAAAAGTAATTTCATCCACAGTTTCCTGTCCAATGTCCACACGCAATATGCTCAACTTTACACAAAATAAAACAAAAAACATATTACAGCAGTCACAACACAACTGTGTAACCCATACATTGTTTAACTAGGACAAAACATTTTCGAACATAACACAAAAAAACCCCACAAAAAAATAGTTGTTTCCTAATGCAGCACTTCTCTACCTGCTTACCTGGCGTCTGAACTCCTCTACGGGTTTGTAGATGGCCCAGCCGTTCTCCGCGTACTTCTCCTGAGTCACGTATGCAAACAGTGGCTGGATGGAGTGGAGAGAGACACATTACAATAATATTACAGCAGCAGCACAGTGATCTGAGAGAGAACAACAGTGACCTGAACTAACCACAAGTCATCTTTTTGTCAGATTCTGAAGAGAAGCTGGATCAAGACGCACGTTCCCTACTCTAATTGTGTTCTTTTCCCGGCGAAATTGTGATTATCTAAGTGAAGAAAATGATTATTGGTTGGACTATGTATTTTTATTTTCAATTGTTAGTAATTGTTAGATCTACACCTGGATACTTTATTTGACCTTTTTTCTGTCAATTCGGTGTGGTGGATAGCTCTAAATTCGTAGCCTGCAGTCAGTACAGAGCAAAAAAAGAAGACAAAAAAAAAACTTACTTACTGCAGCTCCCCCTCCCCCCTCTCTGTCCCACCCCTCCCATCAGGCGAGCACGGGCACCGGCTTCATACAGTAACTGTACGAGTACTAGGGGCGGGAATTTATGAAATAAATTCTGTTTCGTAGAATCAATATTGTTGTGTTATGTTTATATGGAACCGCAGACAGCAGAAAATCATTTATGTTCTTCTCTACAAATTAAATAAATGTCAGACTGATTGACTGACATGTGATGTGGATTCTTTTTAGAAAACAATTAGTTTTTAGAAATGTCTCATAACATATTGGCTCTAAAGTGTAATATTGAACTTTTATTTTTGTTAAAGAAAATTGCAATACTCAATACGATCAAATCGAAATACTTGTAGAATCGCAATAAATGAAATCGTAACACAAATCAAATCACATTGGTACCTATGTATCCTGAAAGAATCAAAGGGGGACAAAAGCATATTATCACTGTCCTAACGAGTACCATTCATTTCATCCCAATGCCGTTTTATAAAGAGCATTTCTATGAGAATGCTTGTCCTGTTTTCTTTGGAAAGCCCTTTGAGATGACATACTGGGATTCAAGGCTCTAGTTAGCTACAGAAAAAATGAACCTGAATTAGCTGCAGCCGTGAGCTACGATTAGCAGAAGGCTAAACTACCAGATGGTCTGCCACATTAATGTCTCCTCATTGGGATGGCAGCTGCGACTTCGGCCTCTGGTCCCTGTAGCCGGCTGCTGCCATCCAGACGAGGAGATGCTGGAGGCTGGGTGAGAGGAAATGTAAACACACCGAGCGAGCCTGTATTGCTTGGTTAATGGCCAAACTTAGCAGATCAGCTTTCCCAACAGTTTTCATAACAAATGTCCGCTCCCTGGATAACAAACTGGAGTAAATATAACATAATTTTGTTCAGCTTTGCACTATATACTTGGAGGACAACAAAGTCTCTTAACCTAACAGTTTAGCTTTGAAGTAGCTGCAGCCCTGAGCCTTTGGCTACAGTAAACAGAACCTTCACCGAAGGCACGCAAATCTGCATTTGGAGTACAGCCAAGAGGAATGCTACCTCTCTGCAATGACCTGTGATTGGCCAAAGTCTCCTGAAACATGTTTTTGGTTAAAGATTACTTTTTGTCCTTTATTAGACAGCTTGAGATGTGAAACGAGAGAGAGGAGGAATGACTCGCAGCACACGGGCCGCAGGTTGGAATTGCGGCAAGGACTGAGCCCTTGTACACGGCGTGCACACTTTACCAGGTGAGGTATCCAGACGCCCAAGGCTAGATTTTTTAAACCCTGAAAATAAAAAAGGAGCAGGTGCAGAAGTCTAGTTTTCTCTCAGACCACTTTAGTTACAATATGCTAAAAGATTATTATTGAAATTGTGCCAACAACTCCAAAAATAAAGTCCCTACCACAGCTTTAATTATTAATTGATCAGTGGATTTGTTTGTCCATCTAAGTCATTACACAGCTGGAACTTGAAAAAAATACATGATAGGTTTTCTATTTAATGATTAATCACCTGAGTACAAATAAACACTAGAGAAGCATGCTTTATTTTTCCCCAATCAGGCCCAGACCTTGAACCTGCGGAATGTTTTATCAGGTTTTTACATATCAAAATATTTATTTATAGGTCTGTGATTGGGTGGCTCTTAATGACATGCTCCGTTCTTTTGCCCACAGGCTTGTGGCTTCGACTTAAAAAATAAATAAATAGCCAGATAGAAGTGTCCCAATTGTCAGTGACCTAACACCATCTATACAGGAAATGAACAGTGAATGTCTGATATAACTGTGCAGTATATGAGGCACAGGAGCTATAAACAGCCTGTGCCAGCATTATAATGCTGCTCGCTTGGCTGTTGTCCAATATAGCCAGGAGGTAGCTGGCAGAATAAATGTGAGGATTTTTCATCGTCTCTACTGGCCCATACCAAAGACAGTAGTCCTGGTAAGACTAGCTCACACACATATTTTAGCATGCACACATATTAACCAAGCAGATGTAACTATAGTGTGGGCGGTAGCGGTGTGTCATAGTATATGAGGGGGCTGCATTTCTACTTCAACAAATGGAGGATGCCTGTTAGCAGGAAAATGTCTGCCAATACTGGGTGGATTTAAAGGGATCTCTACATACAGGACATAGTGTTACTTGTGCTTTTTCCAATTAACGTGGATCAACCATCTGAGAAAATAAGGCTACATCTGTGTCATCTTTCAAATAATTCCCCATGCTGGCCCAGTTTTAAGAAAAGCCATCTCCTAGTCAGTAGATGGCAGTAGAAGTTAAAAGCTGCCTTACCAGACCGTGTGAGAGGGGGAAGGCGTATTTGAAGAGGAGCTCGAAGATATCCCGTCTGCTGTGACCTTCCTGCTTCAAGGCAAACCTCAGGTTCCTCATGTCCTGAGGGATGGACACACGGACACACGGACACACACGGACACATGGGTGATTGCTGTGAGCACTGATGCTGATTGGCATGATTTCTGGATGACTTTATAATCCGATGAAAACTCACTAATCTTAAAAAGAGCATTCCACAGATTAAGCATTGCACTGCCAGTTGTTAAAAATAACTCATTGCTAAAGTAGTCAGATATTCTTCCCCCCCCGCCAGTAATGCCTGGCTGAGCAGCCGCTACTACTAGCTGTCATTACTCAGAGGCACCCTGTGGAGTATTTGACCTCTAGTAGCACAAGGGATCGGTGTGCACTTCGTGTGCGTCGCCATGTTTTGTTGTACACGATGTTCAGTGATACACAAACAATGGGTTTTGGTGAGCAACGCTGAATGTAAACTGAAATGAAACTTTTGTTTTGAAAACTCCACAGGGCACCACAAGATCTGACCAGAATTACACTTTTGCTTTCCATAAATTGTCGTTGCTTTATCTTATTATTTTAGTTTCAACCCTGGCAGTGGGAAGCGATCGGGAGAGCAAATTAAACAAATACATAAAAACAAATCAAACCAATGTGTCGCATTGGCAACACACGGCTCAAGATGCCAACAAATAATTCCCTCCGCTGAAAATCTATATCTTTCATAAAGATACCCATCAGGGAATGTTAACGGGGTTGTCAATCTCTAAATGCTTTAACTTTTATGAGCGCACCTCTCTCTCCCCACACACACAAGCTCCACCGGATCCTCTAAGAACGGTGAAGGCGTTATCAATCGAGTATTGATTGGTCAGTAGGTGGTGCTTTTACACCGTTGATCTCTAATCTCCAACATAACCTGCTCCCGACCAGGTTAGGTGTTCAGCATAAGTTACCACGGCAATTTAACCCAGGTAACAAGTGATCCACCGTCGTGATACACAAAACCCTGGGTTGAAGCTGAAGTTACCTCATTAATGCCAAATCTTGCTCCGTAGTACAGGCCTCTGGTGAGCACAAACACACACACCCACGCACACGCACACACAGACGCACACACACCTTGCAGGTGATGTCCAAGCCATAGGAGTTTTCTCCTCTGCTCGACGCCCCGCCCATCTTCTCCACCCGGCTGATGGCACCCAGAGGAACATCCAGCGTCACATCCTACAGCCAAGCAGAGAGTCAGCATGTTGTTACCCTAGCTTACACACAAAATGCAAATATGACACACGCAAACAAGCACACATGCCAACAACTAAATCAACCCTACTCCCTACTATCAGTATAAAATACTACTATAATATTCAAAAGAAATGCTCCCCCTGTCCCTCTGCATATGTTTAAAGGAGACAACATATACAACTTCTACATCAAGACACGTGACCTTAAATAGACCCAGAGACATGAGATCCACAGCTTTTTCATCCGAGTGCCACACGGTTTAACTCATAACTAATTTATTGCTATACAGCGGGCTGAATGGCATCGTCGATCGATGTTTGAAGAGACAATCAATTGATTTCTTCCCCCTGCAGACATTAAGGAACTTAATTGTTCCAAAAAATTAAATCTTCTCCCTACTGATCATTTAAATGAGATGTCTGTGGTGCAGTGGCATGTCTGCACGTGATTTATCATTGTTCATCTGCACAAGTGACTCTGCTCCTGAATTTAAAGCAACCAGTTTGCGATCTCGCTTCCAATTCAACTGCGCTGAGAATCTAAAACCCTGCATCTCTGTGAGTGTGTAAAATTCTCTTGTGAATGTATTTACCTAGAATTCTTGAAAGCTAAATAAAATGTTATTTTAAGGATGCATTTCATTTGTTACTGACTTTGTCTTCACACATACACAGCTAAACTAGTTTTTAATGCAAAAGAAGGGAGGTAGAGCTTTGTAGTGGTTGTCTGCTCACTGTTTTGGTTCAGTCTCACCGCTCTTATCAGCCTTTTTCCAGGAGCAGCAGGCAGCTGGCTTCAGAGAAAAGGCTCTGATGAAGCCACCGTGCACTACTGGACCTGCTCAGCAGCAAACAGCAGGCAGACACAGCTAGAAGCTAGCTGGTGAACATAGTGGAACATTTAGCAGCTAAATAGACAGACGTTTAGCACATCGTAGTCAGCTGGATCAATATTTAAATATCAAATCAATAAATTAGGTGTCTACTGGATTGCGGTGTTGCAAAACGGCATGCAATTAATAAAGAATGCTGCATGACATTGTAGGATTAAAACCTGTCAAAAACCTGCTGATTCTCAGGCAAGCACTAAAGCGTCTCTTTGCTCAAATTTCTGAGAGAATGTCTGGATGTTTATTGATGGACATACTGTATAAAATGATGTCCTAAGGAAGTGCAAGTCACACTAAATGATTTCAAAACGAGTTTCATATCTGTGCGTTTTGACTTTGAGTTACAACTTGGAGGTGTGTGATTCTTGTGCCGTATCTTTGCCTCGCGCCTCCCCTCCAACTCTCCCACGCCCCCGTGGGGAGGCTTGTTGGCTTTGTCAGACCACATCCTGTACTTTCCCGAAGGTTAAAATGCCTTCCGGAACGATGGGTTCAGTTACTGAGGAGAACAGTGAGCATTGCATCCCTCAGCTCCCCCTGTAATGTTAATCATGTCCGAATGGGGCTTAGGTCTGTAATAACAGACCAAAACAGTAATGCACCACAAGCAGCTCACAGAGAGATGGGTTATTTAACCTCACTGCTGGTAGATCGGTTGATGGCCCCACACCCACAATGAGACTTACAGCATCTGAGCTCTTGAAGTATAGTCTGTAGTTGGTGATCAACACTTTGCCTTTCACAGCTCCATTGAATGGGCAGATGTACATGGTTTCTTTATCTGAAAACAGATGAATAGGAACACAGTAAATGGATTTGCTTCACGCACCTTCTGTAACATAAAAAATGAGAGAATAGGTTATTTTTTTCACATTGGTACTCTGGTTCAAACACCATGATATGTTGGTAAGCAGTGAGTACTGTAATAGAAGAAACAAGGACACAGGCAGTAAAGAGGAAGCAGAAATAGAGAATAGAAGAGAGCCGTGCAGCAAAGGTAGGCTATAAATACCATCTACTCCGAGTGTTTAATGAGACCCGCTCAGTAACTGGCATCTAAATCACATGTCAACTGATGGAATCATTGTTGGGGTCAGAATCAGAGAATATTGACTGGCTGAGTCATAAATAACTGATGACAGCATATCTGGCGTGTCAAACTGTACTCAGTAGAGCACTTTTCTGCATCTTGGACAGAGTGAGCAAACCCCACTGTCCACAGAAAGATCCTCAGAGATGAAAGCACCACACATATTTCCATAATAATTAAAACATTTTGCAGCCAAATGTCTCAAATGCATCAACATTTAATGATGTCCTACAGTAGTTTTGGCCACTATTCAGATCCGTAACAACAGCATTGTACTCACTTGATTAGTCTGATCTAGGAACATGGTGACAATCGCTACAAATAAGTCCAATTAGGTAATTTGTTTTCTTGCATAGTTGGTTGAAAATCCAAATTGATATCACTCTCATGTTAAGTGTTAATACTGAGTTGGAGACAGGCTGTGGTTAGCCTAGATTAGCATAATAACCAAAAGCAGGTGGCAACAGCTAGCATAGCTTTCTCCAAAGTGAAAAATAAAAAAATAAAAAGTTGACCTTCTAGACCCTCAGACGGATTCAGACGCTAGATCCTGATATGCAGGAGCACTGTTCTCCCAGCTACACAAGCAGCTCCCCAGACAGGCGAGTGGGACTGACTGAGCTACTCACCGATAATTCTTTCTTCCCCTGGCAGCAGAGACACATCCGCTAACAACTCCATCTTCAGGGACTCTCTGGAGGTCTACAAACAAAACACACGAAACAAGACATGAAAAACAAATCATCTATTAGACTTCTTTTAAATCACTTCTTAAAAACACTTCAATAGACTTGCGTTTATGTGATGCTGTCTTTTTATCATCTTTTTCATTTTGTTTTTTTTTTTCCTGTCCTTTAGAGCTGCCCTATCCTTTCTTTTTCACTATTACAATGTTGCGTATTTATGGGTATGTGTGTTGATTTGTATATGCTGTATTTCCACTTTCCAAAAAAAATATTCTGCAACAGTATTTATTTATTACTCTGTCACCTCCTACTGTGCAATATGTCATTTCTATTCATCCGCACACTACTCATCTCTATACACATGTTTTACCTGTCTGTTTATAATAAGGGTGTTTATAGTGTGCATAATACTATTATTAGTATAACTCTTATTCTCTTTTTTCTATGTCTAATAATACCTTTTGAATATTTTTACTATGTCTATTTAATGTGTATTTTAATGTGTGTTAATTTTTTTGAGCTGCTATAACAAGGGAATTTCCCCAGTGTGGGATTAATAAAGTCTCTTATCTTACTTATCTCTTAGTTTACTTTGTAAACTACTGTTTTTTAAATGTGCACTACAAATGCATTATAAAGTATTTAAAAAGGACTGGATAAGGCTATAAAAAAAGTGACAATTTCATACATAATTTAGTGTTTTTTTTTTCTGTGAAATAACCACAAAAGGGGAAACGGGAGAGGAAGAGTAGGTTTGCTTTGCCAGTTTTAGTGTGGCCAGTGAGATGAGACATCATAAACACAGCACCTTTCCTTTTTAAGATGTTGAACTGACAAGCTGGGACACGGGGGATTTGAAGAGCTTAGCAACTAAATTCCACACTGCTGTCATTTATCCTTATTTGGAATTTTAGTTTATGAAGCTTTTTTTTTTCTTTCAGAGCCATACTATTGGCATTTTGATGAGTCTATTATTATTCTGTACAGTTCCATTCAGTGCGCACTGGGCGGTCAATAAAGTCTTTATTTGTTCCGAATTTAATTAACAAGCACCACAAAGGAAATACGTTTTTAGATTTATTGTATTTTTTAAATCAGTAACAGTTTATCATCAACTTCAAGGTGTGTGTGAAGAATCCAATTTTAAATTCTATTTTTTTTAGCTTAGATTTGAAAGGGAGCGAGAGGGGGAATGACATGCAGCAAAAGGCCGCTGGTCGGAGTTGAACCTGGGGCCGCTGCATCAAGGACTAAGCCTCTTTATATGGGCGCTCGCTCTATCAGGTGAGCAACCCAGGCGCCCACATTTTTAACTTCTTAATAGAAATGACTTGACCAGAAAACTACCTTGTTGCAAACAGTGAGTTGGAAACTTTTCCATCCAGCTGGTTAATGAAAATTGGGGAAACCACTTTATGTAGATAAACACTTTATCTACATAAACGTAATATAAATAAAATAATTAATTTAATGGCTGAGTCCATTTTTGGCAATTTCAAAGTGGGACTAATCCATCGCAGTCATTTTCATTTTCTGTGTACATACTGTACATTTGGTTTGAGACATTGTGGATGACATATGTACAAATTGAAAAGCTCTGCATTTTTCTGCAATGCGGACCCACAGGATCTGATCCCTCACTGGCTCTTCACCATGTAAAAAGTATTAAAATCTCCATTAAAAACAGTCTTGGTTCACTTTACAAGTAAAGGAACACCAAAGTAACAGACAGCAACAAAACAACTGAACAGCATTAAAGCAGTAAAAGTGAACAATAAAAAAACAGCAACATAAGAGAATAAGTGAAAAAGGTTGGTTGGTGAAGGACGCAGAAAGGTTGGCTGTGGTATAATGAGTAGCGGTGGGTTTTTAATCTAGATTTAAAAAAGTCAACTTTGTGAGCTTCTTTAACACGTAGTGCCAGTGCAACTACAAACTACCAGTGCAACCTGCACGTCGGCAGTGGTTTGAGTGATTTTACCAGAAAACGTCCTCAAACAGCGCACATGTATGTTTCAACATTAACCAGATGGTGCGTACCCATACATCGATCTGGATCGATTCAATCCTCAACAATCCTATAATAGCGATACAAGGTAAAAATAGCAATCCATATTGTCATCTTTGAGATGCGCCTTTATTTTGAAATTCCCACTATATATTTATTTCTTTTCATTAAAAAAGGGTAGTTTTTTTTAACAGAAATGTCTGGAAGAGCTTTGTTATAAAGTTGTAAATATATATAAATGTAACTGATTATGTCAAATGGGCTAAAGTATTACCTCATCTGGGTCGCAGGCCCCTGAAATGGATCAAAATCATAGCGTTGCAGACTTTGTGATATCAGTAAATATTGTTTTGTGGTTCAAAGACTTGATATAATATTGTACCGTGATAAAACGTGTGATTTACACCCCTACTACATAGCTGCCGCAGGTGAACTGCCCCACTGCAGATGCAGCAGACAGACACACAGCAAACAGACACACATGAGTCCACTCACACTGGAGATGTGTGTGTCCAGGGCGTTGGAGTTGTAGACTGAGACTGGTGAGGCCATCGCTCAGGGAGGGAGCTTCCACAGGCTGGGGAAGAGAGACATGGACTGTTAGTGGTGTCAAAGCAGGGCTCTCATTTTTCTCTCAGTATAACACCAGACTATAGTGTTCCGTTCCAAAGTGTTCATAAACAGTGCTCCTTGTTTAGGGAATGTCAGGTAAAGGGAACTTTCCTCAACAAAATTCATATATTTGGAACATCCTAGATATCACTACCTTGTTTACAGGTTATTTCATTTCGTAAAATAAGTTTAAAAAAAAGGACGTTTTGTTATTGAATTTTTTTTTGCTTGTTAAACTTTGTACATTACTTGAGAAACATTTCAAAATGTCAGTATTTTACTGCATTTTCTTGATGATCAAGCAAGTAGACGTTTTAATCAAATTCTGCAACCCCAATTGAAATGTATTTAACTTGTGAATAAATGTGTTTGATTAATTTACAAGATGTACTTGTAATTACAGTGTAATTTCAGAGAGGTTCACTGCATCTTGATAAAGTTCCTTTGGCCTTAGGAATTAAAATAGCCCCCCATCATGACATTCTCTTCGCCATACATAGAGATCGGCATGGGTACTTTCCATGAGATGCATAATAACCTGGATCCATAAAATAACTGGCCTTTAAAAATAAAAATATGCCTGCCTTTATGGGAATTTAACATAGGGGTGTGTATACTCATGCCCCCTGTATTTTAAGGAATAATATTTATTTATTTACGATACATTATTTATTCACAAAGAAAACTGGTGTTATTAAAGGTTGGATTTTATCATTTTTTTTTAATTAAGTAATTAAGATCAATTTCCAAAATATGATTTTTTATTTTTTTATTAACTTTAACATGGGTGTATTCACTTATACTAAGCACTGTATTATGTAGGATTATACATTTCCTGTTGGCCCAAGTGATGTTATGGGGTGACACGGAGAGAAGAGGAAATTCCACTCACAAATGAATAAATTATGCTCTGAAGTTACTCATTTGTGCTCTCAAGTAAATCGTTTGTGCACACATTTGTATGAAAAAAACATTTTAATAACTTTAAGGGAGGTCAGGCATAAGGCATCATTGTTGAACAGTCAAAATCTGAGGTAGGCAAAAGTGCATTTAACTGCAGCTAATTTTGATTTTGTGTACAGTGGGCTTCCAAGGCCATCAAACCAGTAAACATTGGGCCAAGCAGATTCCCCAGCATGTCCACTGTGCTCCGCGAGTGAGGAGCCATGGAGTGGATGATTACTGAAACATCACTGAAGATGTGCAAGAAGTATTTTTACAAGAGGGATCAGTATCACCAAGCTGACTCAGTTTGAAACCGGTTTGAGCACCAATGAGCCCACTTATGCCATTACTAGCATATGTGTCATCAATAATTAACTAACTAGCCCTTTTGGATATTGAATTACAGCTTCCAAATGTACACACAACAGTTGGTAAAGGTAAGGGGAGTAGCAGGTGTTGAGTGTACAGGGGGACGGTAACGCTGGAGCTTAGCTGTCACTCAATGGTCACTCAACTGTAGTCATAGCAACACCTCTAAAAACTGATTTTACCATCTTTTGAAAAATGTATCATGGTACCATAACTACCATTGTAGGGCACTACCCAGAATTATTCAGGAAGACCTGACGGGAACCAGAGACCTGTGTCATAAAGTGAGAGAAGCAGATTAGCTAGCTAACTTTAGGTTTAATTTCGTGTACATTGAGGCTGGCTCACATGTAAAATGGGCTAATAATGTGCTAAGCTATGCTATATGGCTAACCCACTCCAGGGGCCAGATGCATTAAAAAAATCACCTAAATTTCATATCTCAACGTAACAACAGCAGTCAGATCACTAGAAGCACCGCACAAAGTGACCTAATTCCATACAGGAAAAGCACATTTGGCCAATTATCATTTTCTGTTACAGCATTACAAGACTGGAATTCATTGGCCACTACTAGCAAAGATATGCCTAAATACCCCACCTTTACAGCACAACTTAAAACATGGCTGTTCAATAACTATGACTGCACACATTGTTTCTGTCTGTGATGTGTGTTTGATGTGACAGTCGCTCCATCTCTGCTGCCTGCCTCTGTTATGTCTTGTGTGTGCTTTCAAAGTGGCCCCTGAGACTCTTCTCCTTTCTCTTGTCTCCTTCGTATTGTCTTTACTGCATGACTGTTGTAATGCCATTGCCTGTGCTTGTTTGTTTGTGTGCCACTTCTTTGTTTGTTTTAACCCTTTTTGCTTAGGTCTGCTATTATAGATGTAATGGAACCCATTTTAATACGTTAACTATTGTATTTTAGGATGCCTATTGTCAGCTGGCCGGGGACTACAGCTGGAAATTAGTCATAGAGGCTAAAGCTGCTCCTTTTACTGTACAGTAACTAGGGACTGTCTACGACATTATAAACTAAAGTCAGACATATTCCTACGCATTCAGATTTATAAAAGCTGAACGTAGCATAGTCTCATTCCCACAGTTTGCCATTAGGGATGTAGAACAACTGCCCTTGAACATCTGTGGCCAAAACATGTAGTGCGCATGAAACTTTGTGTTCTCTGGTGGACACACTGTAATGGTGACACGGTTTTCTTAAAGACTGCAAACCAGCATGCGGGCCAACATATACGCTGATACTGATATGCTATTAAGCTAATACTAGTCTGATACACTGGTCAAGCTTTAATTCACAGTAAATTGACCAGTATTACAGAGCACAGATCAACATATACAAAGCAAACGACCAACTTTGCTTTTAATATTATCACAGATAGAATCAAATAAGGTTGGAATCAGCAGAAGACTCACAATACGATATCACGATACATTATTGCGATTTTAAACATATTGTAATATATTAGCTTTTTTCCAACTTCAATATCTTTTCCAATTTCATGATGTCCCCAAAAGGAAACTTTGTCAGCATTTGTTTCATCTAAAGAGATACACTTCTCAGTATACATTATTACTACGGAAACTATACTATATATCGATTTTTTCAGAGTTTGCCACACTGTTTATATTGAGGTACTCCAGCAATTTAGCTGATTTCATTAAGTTGGGGGTCCTACAAGAGTCAGATGTAAGAAAAAGAAAAATAAAGAAGCAGCACAGGCCGGGCTATTCTAGGTATTACATGGTTTTTAAGGGTCAGGGGGCTTAAGCCGTCTGCACCGTGCTATGCCAAGCCATGATGCTGTGTTTCCATGACTGTCTCACAGCAGGGGTTAGCCATTTATTGGGCAGCGCTGCTGTGGTCCTGCTTGAGCAGACCCTGGCCAACCCGTGCTGGTTTCCTCCCCTTAGCTGGATCCTCAGCGGCTTAAATCTGTGCTGGACTTGCCAAGTTAGCAGAGCTTTTTTTGTCTTCCAATAAAAAAAAAAAAAAACAGGGCCAACCAACCAGATATGGACATATTCTGTGCCATTTGGACACAGTGATCTGAAGAGCTGCACGCTCTAACTGTGTTTTTTTTTGACAAGCACACCTCAACCTTGCTGTGTTGTGCAGTGGCAAAAAACATTTGCACTTAAAGCTGTAACAATTCCATATGTTGCTGTACAATTATTTGTCACAGAAATAATTGTGACTAAAAATGTAATAGTCATTCCATCAAATGGAAACATATTTATTCATCCGTTACTTTTTCAAACAGAAACAAGTCTTGAATGAATCCCAGGATACATATTTGGGTTATATCACTGTAATGTGACACAGACAATGTAATAACACAAGTACTCAGGATATGAAGTAAACCACACCTTTTTATTATCAAAAAACACTGTATTTCTTCCTTAAATGAACATAAAATTGACTAATGCCACCAAACAGTTATACCCTTAGGACATTTTATCAGACTGAAAGATGATAAAGATACAGATGAAGTGTAGCCATGATGTGCTTTGTCAATTAAGTCTGGTTGGTTTGTCGTTCTTGTTTAGCAGATAAAATACCTGACTACCCAGAGCCCAAATAAGCTATTATATGCAACTTAACCTTAATACTATGATCCATACAGACAGTAACATGTTAGTAAAAATCTCAACACTGTCTCCTCCTTATTCCTTATGTTAAATCATAGAAGACTAAGGCTATCTAAAGTTATTTTTTTTATTTTTTGTTAGCTCATTATTAGTTTTTTGTGTGTTTTAATCCATTTTTTGGGGGGATTGTAAACACACTGTTTGGTAGGCTACTATACATGTTCATTAAGATCTCATCTGAAGATTTCTGTCATTTAAACAACTCTGAGTTGTATTTTAAACTTTTACAGCTAACCTAATTAAATCTCGGGGTTTATTCGGGCTAAGTAAATGGATTCAGGCACAAAGAGGGAGAACTGAAGGCTAAATTATCTACGATTAGCTCCGTTAGCGGTCAGATTTCCATGTTTGTACTTGTCCTATCTGTTGTCGTATCCACCCTATTGTCTAACAAGTGTGTATCTGCTACTCTGACTTATTATTGGACATCAGAGTTTTATGGAAGGACTCTTGGATAGCTGGGAAAGTTTCAGACAAACTTTTCCGCACCCCCTTGTGTGTCCTCTTCCTTCACCGGAGTACCGGCTCCTGTTTACGTCCAGGGGCCCTGGTAATCCAAAGAAGAGACCAAGGAGAAGGGGCAGCAGAGCTGGCGCTCAGGTCAAGATGAGGCGATCTTCCTGGACGAGGGTGCTCTGGTCTTACGGCGGAGAACGGTCCCGGAGGTTGTGGGCGGTTTCCCTCCAGGATGCGGGTGAAATTACTCCCCAGCTGCAGTGCTGTGGATGTTTCTGCCCGTTGGACTGGTGTCTCTGTCCCAGCGATGTGTTGATGGGAACGTGGCCTTGCCGCTGCCTGACCACCGGCTGACCGCTCGCTGCAGCTGGAGATTGCGTGGCCAAGTCAGCTTTTTGCGTTCAGTTCCATCACAATCAGCTGTTCATCACTGCAGTTTGCCCTGCTCAATGCTTGTTCCATTTCTAACAAAAGTTTTATTCTTATCGTGCTTTTTACCAGTGAGAATATGGATTTTATGTTCCTTACGGAACCGTTGCAAAAGGATAATGAGTTTGTTCGCTTAAATGAGCTCTGTCCTGTAGGCTACTCTGTTACCGGGACGCCACGAATGGCACGCTGCGGTGGTGGGCTTGCTGTTGTGCATCGTGACAGACTCCTATGTAGAGCCATAAAGTCTGAACGTTTCTCCTCTTTTGAATCACAGATGATAAAAGTAGGTTCTTTTAACGCTTTTAACAGTGTGTTAATTTACTGTTCTCATGGCCCAGCAGGCGTCATCATTTGACACCGTTAATGCATTAGTATCTCCTTCTGGCCCTCAAGCTACTGTGTCATTTAAATCTGATTGTAAGGAATTCCTCCACTTCTTTGTAAATAAGATCAGATGTTAGGGCAAACATCTCACCATCACTTTCTCAGAATTCGGCCTGTGTCTTGTCTCCCGCTCATTCTTGGTCCACTTTCAAACCTGTGATATTACTTGATACCACCTCTCTGCTACATACTTTGAACCCCTCACCTTGTCACCTTGTTGTCCATACTGTGCTATTTGTTAAAGCTTTTGACTCCATTGGCCCCTGTATTTTTGAGATGCTTAATACTTCACTTTTAACTGGTGTTGTTCCTAGTTTTTGTTGTTGTTTTTTTTAAATATATAAACATGCCGTTAAGCCTATACTTAAAAAACCTGGTTGGATCCACTACAACCTAAGAACTACAGGCCAATATCTAAACTTTATAAAGTTATAGCAGAGCAACTTACTCTTTTCCCAGAGAGTTGTTTGACAAAGTCCAGTCTGGTTTCCGTAAAAAGCATTCTACGTAAACTGCATTACTTAAACTTTTTTAGTGATATGTCAGCTGACTCTAATAAGAATATACAGTTTTGGTCCTATTGGACCTTCCCTTTGCGTTTGACACAACTAATCAACATTATGATAAACAGACTTTGTGATCTGGTTGGGATGTCTGGATCAGTTTTAAAATGGTTTTCTTCCTACCTTTCTGGTAGAAGTTTCAGTGTTTATGTGAATCACATCATGTCTGAAACTGGAGAGTTGATATGTGGGGTACCTCAGGGTTTTGTCTTTGGACCTAGTCTGTTCTTCTTCTATACATTTCCTCTAGGACAAATAATTGGTCAGTTGAGTCATCTATCTTACTTTCTGTATGCGGATGATATCCAACTGTACTGCTTGTCTTCTTTAATCAACTGTGTGACTAGTATCAAACAGTGGTTATGTGACAACTTTTTGTTTCTGAACTCAGACAAAACAGAAACATTAATTATCGCCCCTGAAAGTCAAATCCTGCACATAAGGCAGCACATTAACAAAAGAGCACACATCACGCCTGTTTTAGAAGCACTTTACTAGTTACCAGTCCAGTATAGAATTCAATTAAAAATCCTGCTCCTTACTTTTTGAGCTGCATGGTCAAGTTCCTCCATACATCTTTGACTTGATACAACTTCATACTCCCACCCGTAGTCTGAGGTCATTAAGTCAGAGGCTTTTAGTGGTCCCCTGCACTCATTTTAAAACTAGAGGGGATCGATCATTCCAAGCAGTGGCTCCTAGGCTGTGGAATGTCTTGCCTCACTCTCTACGTTGTGTGACTTCTGTTGAATCTTTTAAAAAAGCAATCGAAGACTCTGCTGTTTAAGCAGGCTTCTAGTTAGTCGAGGGTTTTTATGGTTGTTTGTTGTGTTTTCTATTTTGTATTTAAATATACTTGCATTTTAATTTGTTGTATTGTATCAGATTTTATTGTGAAGCACTGTGATTTTTTATCTGTGAAAGGTGCTATACAAATAAACTTAACTTACTAACTATAGCCTCTAAGCCTGAAGTAAAGCATTGATGCCGTCACAAGGGGGAGGGGCTGGAAGCCACCCATCTGTGTGCACTTTATAAAATCCACTGTTAACTGGGAAAAAAATGTAATTCGAATGTAATCTACCTGGACGGTTCTCAATCTACTTGGGCAGTGCGCCCAAGTAAAGCCTATGTATGGGAAATGGTAATATAATATCAAATATTATTATATTAATAATATACTTGCACCGTATAAGCACGGCTTGACTGTCTATGGTTGTTCATGGCCGTGCACGGAACATCAATCTCCCCCACTATGGATCGGAAAAAACCCATTAGTCCCTATTATGGATCAAGTTCCAAAAACACTCGATTCAACATTTCCAATAATGCAACTCAACGTCATCTCTAAAGTGAGTTCATTCCAGGTCTGTTTAGAGATCCGGTGATATCTGCCAGTCCTGTAAACCTGTCATGTCTGATCATGAGCGCTTTAGGAGGGTAGGGACGAGGGACGAGGGAGGGAGGGAGGGAGGGAAACTGAGAATCTGCTTTTGTTGGTGACTCAGAGAGAGGGAGTGATATGGAGTACGGTCAAAGAGAAAGTAAGGAAGGAAGTGAAACTGTAAGATAAAAGTACTCAATGCAAAAATATCCTTATATATTTCAAACAAAAAGTGTATCATTTTAGATATAGTACATTGTGTATCATTTTAGATATAGTATATTGTGTATCATTTTAGATATAGTATATTATACAGTATATTGTTGGGTAATGCAATTTATAATAAAACATTGTATTTTATAAACAATGTGTTTTGTGTGCAAAGTCTTAATGTGTAATGTAACTAGTAACTAAAGGAGTCACATGAATGTAGTAGAGTAAAAAGTACAACATTTCTCTTTGAAATGTAGTGGAGTAGAAGTAGAAAGTTACATCAGAAGAAAGGACTCAAGTCCCTCAGATTTGTACTTAAGCACAGTACTTTATACTTTTTACATTTATATCCAGTCTATTCTATAACAGTTTTTTTACTGCTGACAGAGCGGTTTGGGGTTGGTGACGGTACAAGGTTTGACTAATAAAGGGTGGATATTGAACTTTGGTGGACAGCAGAAATGATGAGAGACCTGATGAACTGAGTGCACGTTTAAACATCAAATAATCTGGTCTTGTGTTATTGTAGCAGATGCATGCATCAATACTTACAATAAATAAGTACATGAAACTTGAAAAATGAATGTTCCTCATTCTGTAAAAGTGTGTGGCAGCAGGGTGCGGTTTGAAGAGTTAAAAACCTATGTGAACTAATTATAGTCGAGTTAAACGGAGGTTTCATGGGAAATGAGACTGACCACCGTAGAACAGCTTCCTATATCTTAGGTTATTTCAGGGCTTCGTAATGAACCGAAATATATATATATTTCAGTTGGATTTTAGTGTCTGGGCAGTAGGGCTGTCCCGAATACCATTTTTTTGTGCTTCAAAGCCTCAGTACTAAATCAATAGCGACTATTCAAACCAATCACATTCAGACCTAACAAAAGTGATCGCTGCAGGGTTGTGTTGCGGTGGAGTGTCATTTAAATGGCTCATTTGTGTGACTTCCTGTTGTGTTACACACACGTTTGATTGTAATAAAAGCATCAAAAGACAGAAGTTGTCTCGGTTCGTGTTTTAGCAGACACACCTGGGGCAACGTTGGAAACCAGAATCAGCTAAGTGAAGTTTAAAATACAGTCCTATTCTAGCCTTCACTAACAGTAATATAATATAAATTGGAAATATATGTAGTCATTTGGGTTTTGGTTTCCCTATGAAGAAATTCTTGTAAAATTAATTTTGTAAACATGTTGTATATGTTAAGTTCCTTATAGTTCCTCAAAAAATACAGTTCAACTGAAAATCTTAGCCTGGTCCTACCAGACTTGTACATTTCGTTTGTACAGAGAGTCTGGCCACTCTCCATGGACAAGTGTCCCTGGATCTGTCACATCCAATTGCTAACATTTGGTCACGGCGTCGCCTTAGCATTACTAGCGTTTGCCTTAGCCAACTCCTTCACCACTGACTGAGCGAGCGAGCAAGTGAGAAAATCTAACTTTTCCCAAACCCCGTGGGGAGGAGGGCCACAACATCATGACCACCAACAAAATCCAGCAAAGACTGCTCTTACTCGGGCTTTAACTTTTGGATATTCGCAGCGTTGCCACAACGGACCAAATGGCTTCGCTCGCATCTTTCTCCACCGCCATTACGGAACTACAACTCAAACTAGCGCACGACCTCAACGTCGGGTCGGGAGAGGTGGTTTGTTGTTCAGACAGACCGGCCCCCACTGCTAAAAAAAAAAAAAAAAATCCTAAAAGGAAACACTGGGATATCTGCAGAGTCAAATATTCAGGTCCAACCCTACTAGGCAGTCTAACCCTTATTTCCACCTGGCGCATTTCAGAGGTAGGGGGACCCCCACGAGCAATCACTCGCATTCAAGTCAATGCTTGATCTTCCACCACAGCCCGTCCCAGAAGTGATTGTGAAGCACCTCTCTCTCCGCGCCACTAAAGATATGCGCCAAGTCTACTTTCCCGCAAAATGCAGGCTGTTTGGACAGCCGAGCAGGAAGTGAAACAGCGAAAGTATTCAATCAATTTACCAAAAGACACCCCCCAATATCGTTTGTCTACTCTACAACACCAGGGACAACAAGAGATTCATCTTGGAGGTGGAAAAACATAATATGACATCACAGGTCTTTTTATCAGGACAACACCAGAAAAGGAGCTTGGAGTGGAAGGAGATACTAGCTTAATAAACACGGGATTGTTCTGTAAAGTACTTGTTGAGACAATATAATCTGCAAGTCAGGCAGGCAAGACGCTCTTCTGAGACGCTCCCGGGGTGGTATGGCGCGTGGCGGACGACGGACCAAAACCAGAACCCAGCACAGACGCGCTTAATGGAGAATCAGTCTTTTTTTTAATAAATTTGACTATTTTGTGATTTAAATAATAGTTTGGCTAATTTTAGACTGTATGTAATTATGTTAATTAAATATGTAAATTGAAATTAAATTAGTGTCAGCTAAAGACAAAACGATAATGAGAGAGACATAAATGGACGAATGAGATAATTACTGTTTCTCCGGCTTTTTTAGTAGCCAACATTGGTGGTTATTGGAAGAAAAATAACGAAGGAGCAACAGAATGTCTCAACAAACCACAAGCACATATAGACCAGTGTACAGACATAAGTTTGTTTTTAATATCACGTTAGTATTGATCTAAGTTTAAGTTTAATTGCATTGTTGTAGAGATGAGTGCAGAATCAATGCTGGCTGTCAGCCATTTTTATCGAGATGTTAGCTAAAAAGGTATATTTTATATGTTTATGTTGTCCCATCTTTGGGCTGCTCCTCTCGGGCTGAACCCAGACAGTGAACAGTATTTCAGTGAACAGGTGAGTGTATCCAGTTTCTGAATCAACAGCTGCTCTGTGGAGAGCACAGGACGCTGCAATAATACACGTCTGGCTAACATCTATTGGGGTTGCAAAATTCAGAGAATATTCAAGGTGGAAACTTTCCATGGGACTGAAATAACGAGAAATGGAAAATGGAAAGAGCGTTATTTACTCAGGCTGCATTTAGCATGTCATATGCATGCTTAAATTTGTAAACCCTTCCAATAGAACTGAAAAACCTCTCTCCAAAAAATGACTTTCCTCTCAGGCCTTTATATGCTCTCCATGGCCTGCCTCTATGCCTCATCTTTACCAAACTTGTTAAAAGTGTAACTACCGTTTTTTGTTTTTTTTCAACCTGGACTGATATTTTCTGGACTGATAGGAACAACAATCTTTGAAAATGGCCCAGTATTAAGAGTGACCCCTGTAACCGGCAGCCACAAACCGGACTGCAATGTAACCCTATGGGGCAAATGTTCCTCGTCAGTTTAGTCCACCAAAAGTGCTTTTATTTGCCACCGAAAGGTTCAGTATATTTGATGACGTTGCTGTACTTGCATGATACTTTTAGGTTGTGTCCTAACTAGAGTATCATGTAATAACTGGATTTACTCAGGAAAGTGATTAATACAACAGTGAACAGTGTCTTTTCTACTAAACAGAAGAGAAGAACACCGTAGCCAGAGTAACTAAACAAAGATTGCAACTGATGCAAAGCCAAAAATCTTGCAATCCAAAATACATGAAAAAATGTATTTAGTTGACTAAATTTAAAAATTGTCAAAAGACTTGGATAAAAAAAAAAAAAATGTAGGGGCCAAAATGAACACTTATCAAACATATACAATAGAGCCATACTGATCTGTGGCAAAATAAAATGTGTCAATCATTGGTGTAGTTTTTTTTGGGTGGGGGGGGTTATGTAGGAGATTTGTCCACGACCCCCCCAATATTTTGAAGTAGACATTTTCCCCCTCAAAAATTAGAAAAGACACCCCCAAAAGAGGTAAATCTAACCTAATTATCATCAATAATTAACTTTAGATAAACAAAGCATGAATTGCTGCATACAAATATACCACAAAGCAGGAGATTAAGTGTTTGACGCTCAAAATATTCTAAGGGAGGACCCCACGCCCCACTGTCAAAACATTTTGACCTTAGAAAAAGCTTGGGCCCCGTTTAAACAAAACCTACACCCTTGCTGTCAATAATATTAGCCATGCTGATGCTGATTGATCTGGCTCCAGGAGCTGGTGCAGTAAGCCGAGCCAGCAGCTGAGTCTGCACATACTCACATTGACAGGCTTCAAACAGAAACACCTTCAAGGGTTATGGCCGTTCATTAATGTATATTTACAGGAATATTCCCCCTATTCAATTACATTGGAACAAGCGCCCAAGGCTGGTAATCCCACAACCAACTGGAGCACTGGAGCTGCCTCTCACCTGGTGACCTGTACATCAGTAGCTGGGCGACTAATGGCGATATAAATCACACAACAATGCAGAAACACTTTCACTTCGACAACACGGACTATATCTGCAAATACTTGGTTTTACGAGATAAAATGATAACGTCGCAAAATAACAAGCGAGGAGTTGAAGTTCAATACATGCGTTTGTATTAAATGCTTTTAAAATGCGTGTGGTAGCCTACAGTGTAATTCAGGGTAGTAGCCTACCGTTAGCTAGCATTATCCACGGACTAACAAATCCTGACAGCAAAAGGAGCTGTTTGCGGTGTGTTGACACCCAGCTTCAAGCTAAGAATACACAGCCAAAGGGTGGCTTTCAGTCTTTTTCACTATCAAGAATGCAGTCGGCGTCAGAACCGGGTAACGCTCATGGCTACATTTGAGCACCCAGAACAGTTCCAAAGCGGAGTGGAGAAGAACAAAGCTGTACCAAAACCCCCCTAAACTGAACTTTTCCAACTTGGCCATTCCAATAGACTCAGCACCAGGAAATAGCGAAGGCCCTTGGACGGTGCGACAGCTTGTTCCATCCGAAATTCAGGCCATTTCTGAGCCACAGTGCACAGAAACCTCTGGCAAACCCTTCCGAAGAACGCATAATATGGACTCAGGTGGCCTCATTGTGGCCAAATGTCTTAACTTACCCGCAAAGTGCGATTCTCCCGTGGCTGAATGTCGATATGTTTCCCTTTACCCACAGCAGGAACTTACCCTACGTCACGTGCCGGACTGTCATGGCGGGGATTGGCTGGTTGTCAAATTGTGAGTTTGCGAAGAGTGCAGGGAAAGGTAGTTTTCAAATGGGTTGCCATATTCCTATTTATGGATTAACCTAATGCATCCATGTTATGAATCAGTTTTAAGTGACAATTTCGTCAGTGCTGCAAGTAGGTTCTATGTATATTTATATTAAAACAATAAAGAAATAGACAATTGGAATTAATGACACCAATTAATTCTGTTGACGTTTTGTTGACAACAAAGATATTAGGGGCTAGAAGGGTTTTATGAAACACTAAAAAAAGAAGGACTAAAAGTAATTAGTAAGTGTTTACTAATAAGTAGTAAGTGTTACTAAAAGTAAGTGTTTTCCATTCTCCAGCCTCCAATGTTGTGCATTGTTTGTTCAAATGCACGATACGTTTTAATACTATAGTCACACTCAAAGTGTCGCACTCAAACAGGAAGTTACAGATCTAACTTGTTTTTAAAACAAGTCAACGATTAGGTGTTTTGGTGGTTTAAGTGAGAGAAAAAAGCATCACTTTATTTGAAGTGGACAAACTATTACAGTCTAAGGAGAACTGTCCCACTCTATTATCACATATTTGGTCAAAATTGTAATTGTGAAATTGAAGAAATGTAATTTTCTATTTATGTTTTTGCATTGACAGTGGGCCCTACTACTGTGAGCTTGAATTTGTTTTGGCTTTGGCACTGTTTCCCCAACTATGTCCGGTAATGCTTTATCTCTTTTTGAAAAGCTTAACCATGCACAAAATCTGTAGTGCCATTGTATTTGTTGACATGAAAAGTAAAGGCAGTGGTGTACTCTTTGTGATACGCAGGTATACACAGCATACCCACATTTCCATATACCCACTTAAAAATGTGCAATGACATGTAAGAACATACTTTGCATTATTATTTTGATATATTTTGAATTGTCATCTGTTTTTTTGTCAGATAGGCTAATTAAAGGTAAATTGGTGCATAAAAGTGTGTCAGAATGCAGGAAATTAAGTCTTTGATGCTCAAAATTACTATGATATGGCCCCCCATCCTGGCCCATATAAATACAGTTCAGTATACCCACTACAATACATCAGACTACACTACTGAGTAAAGGGGAATTCAAAGTTTGTGTATGACTTTTTCTAGCCCCAGCCTTAATGTGTGTGGGGAAAATGTTGATGGGATGTGAGCAGAACTGACTTTATTTCAGGGAAATAACATAATTGTGTATAGCAACAACATCAGAGATGTGATTCGTTTACACTCCCAAATGCAGTTCTTACTTGTAACAGTAGAGGACAACAGAGCACAGGTGAATGTTTGTGGTCTTTTTTACCCTCTTGTAAGTGACTCCAAAGTTGCCAAGTGAACTATGCAACTACATATTTAATACGTTTCATTCTCAACTCCAGTCTGTGTTTTGGCAGATGAGACACTTAGATTGAAGTGTGCTTAATAAGGAATCAATTAGAATAGAGTCCAATGCATTGTTGACAACATTTGAAAATATCTTCCTGTCAAAGCCAAAATCAAAGACGTTGTTGTTGAGCTGGTATTTCTTATCCGGCCGTTGAAGTTGGCAGATTTCCAAAATAAATATATCATTCAAAAACAGTGAGCTGTGTGATTTGGGAGAGGTAGAGCATGACTCCCATTTTGTTTTATACCACACATTCTATGATGATTGTCTTGTGCTAAGTTCTGCGTCGTGCTGTTTTCTGTTTCTGTGATGTTTTGTGCTAAGTTTTTCTTGTGTTGTCTTCCTTTTTGGTTTTTTTGTATTTTAAAAAGCCTTTTTTTTACATTTTGAACCCATGGGGAAACCTGTGTGTTATTAATTTGCACTGTCTCCTTTTGTAAGTAAACTGAATTGATTAAATGATTTAAGAATGTCAATTTTCCATGAATTGAACAAAGCCCTGAAATACACTGGTGTACCGTTCATAGACTGTATATTAATGGACAGAGCATCCGGTTCAGCAAAGTGCTGCAAATCTGTGCTTTAAACCTGCATTATATCTGAATTCCAGCAGGGGGCGACACATGCGGTTGCAAAAGGAGGTCTGTTTCTGCAGAAGTCTATGAAAAAGTGATCCACTTCTCACCTCAGTAAATATTTTCATAATGAAATTATGGTCTCAATCGCTAGTTTTAAGTATTCTGTAATACAGAATGATGTTCATTTTTTGAAACAAGGTCTCATGGATTTTAAAGCAGGGAGTGTTTTAGGGCGTGGCTATGATGTGATTGCCAGTGAAAGTGTGTAACGTAACGTGGAGTATAAGCAGCTCCTCCCTCTTGTCTAAAATCCTGACATCCGCAACCAGGATGGCTACACCCGTGACGGAAAACTCAACGACTCATGGCAGACCTCCACAAACCAATGCGTGATGTCACACATGCTCTGTCCATTCATGTTACAGTCAATGGTACAGGTGACCAATAATCGGACTAATTGTTTGATTTTGACGTGCTTAAGTTAACTTTGTCTCAAAAGGCAAGATGGAATTTACTCTGATTTCTTCCGTATGAAATGTTTTTGTCAGTGATTTGTGAATTGTGTTGCTGGCAATGAACCTTTTTTTGTGTGAAAGCTGCTCTGTGTATTATTTAAAAAAGGGTATAGGCATGCTGCATCAAGATGAATTTGTGGTGTCTTGATGATTAAGTTATTCATTCATTAATTCATTCATTGTGGTAAGTGTTCATACCCAATAGCAGCTTCAGATTTGGAGGAAAGTTGTCACACTAGAAGCCAGAGAGAACGTTGTAACAACAGACAGTATTGTTTCTAATAGAAAGGCACCTTTCTGTTCCCTTTGGAGATCTTTTAAAAAATACCTCTCTATTTATAATTATGTCAGATGATGGTGGTGTCCTGTGGCCTAGAGTTTAAGACACATACTATATAGGCTAACTGTGGTTTGATTCGGTCATACTATAATGTCCACAATAAATATGAATAATAAAAGCATAGAAAAAGAAAGGGCACATACAGAAATAAAGAGGGCATAATGATAGTGAGTTTTGGAATGACTGTTTATGACCCAGGAGGTCAAAGCCAGATAGCAACTGAGAGAGAACACATGAACTAAATTACTTTTTTAAATCAATGTGACTCTGGTCCTATCAGCAATTTGGACCTGTGCAGAGACATTGATCGCATAAATGGGGACATATCTCCCTGTTGATAGATTACCTCACACAAGGTTTCACTGGTGGGCATCTGGTCACAGAATTAGAGAGGCTTGGACCCAAATGCAGTTATAAGTAATTTATTAACAAAACAACCAAAGGCTTGTATCATGGGGATGCTCCAACAGTGTTGTTGTCATAACTTAGAATTCCTCATGGGGGAGAAAGAAACTATGCACTATAGCTTTAGGTTTATTTTGAACATGTTCAAAATAAAAAATAAATAAAAGTTAAATAACAACATCTACATTTCAGTAACAGTAAGAAAAGCAACATAAGAAAAATCCTTAGCTAACATATCTTTCAAAATTGTATATTTTGTGTATATATTGTGAATTGTAAATGATTCAAAGAAGGATTTCCATGTTCAAAAAGGTCCTACCCCATTTTTGTACTTTTCCACTTTGGTTATATAGAAACTATTTAATTTGTCAGTTATTTATATATACGTACACATACATGAATACATACTTAGTTACACGTATATACACATGCATACACACATTTTTTTCCTTTTCCAGCCATCATCTTATATACCACTCCAAATAAAAGTCAGTACACAACATAATCACCTTGAGTCCTTCTCGTAACCATTCAATACATTTAATTTAAAAAGTCTCAAGTTGTACATGATTTCATCTCTTTTCATCTTTTCTATCGAATATTGATCCGTTCTTTCACTGCGCTTTATAATTAGCTGAGTTCTTATCCTTTGTATTTTAACTACTGAGGGTGGCAGTAGCTCAGTCAGTAGGGAGTTGGGTTAGGAACCGGAGCATGGACCAAAGTATGGTGGTGGTAGGCTGGTACCCTCCTGGGTACTGCCAAGGTGCTCTTGAGCAAGGCAACCCCCAACTGCTCGGGGCACCTTTCCATGGGCAGCCCCCTCACTCTGACATCTCTCCATTAGTGCATGTATAGGTACTGAGCATGTGTAATTCAGGCCTGTGTGTAACAGAGTGTAAATTGTAATTTCCCTTTGCAGGACTAATAAAGTATACATTATTATTGTTATTATTAAGACAAACTCCATTCTGCATGTCAGAATATATGTATATATAAAATCTTCACGTGAAGCTAGATTAGTATCATCAGCAAATAACTGAGTGACGCCGAGATCGAAAAGTGGTTGATGGTATGCCACTGGTGGTACAGTGGAATTAGCCACTGGCATAAACCACTGTACCACCGCTAGCGGCATACCATCAGCCACTTTTGGTTCTTGGCGCTACAGAAAGACCTTTAGAAAAACAATCTTTAGCCAGGCAAGCTAATGACATTGAAAAAACAAAACAAATCAGTGAATAGATCCTTGTGGCACTGAGTGAAGAAGCTTACACAAATTACTCTCCGTCAATTGTAGCTATCAAATCATTTGAGAATAACATCCCTAATTCCATATCATTCAACATTATAAACATCAGAATCAACTGCTTTGGAGGTTAGATAGATAGATAGAAAGATAAATAGATATAGATAGATATTTATTGATCCCCAAAAAATGGGAAATTTGTTCTAAACATACAGTAAATAAAA
The DNA here is from genome assembly GCA_026937815.1 of Etheostoma perlongum. NCBI lineage: Eukaryota > Metazoa > Chordata > Actinopteri > Perciformes > Percidae > Etheostoma > Etheostoma perlongum. Next base: position 11,871,741 of record CM049389.1, read on the forward strand.
ACTGTTTTGTAATTCAGGTCGGAACAAGGGGCCATTCCTGTTTTGGTTGTAATTCATACTGATGTTTAAACAGGATGTTATTTATAGCAGGCTTGACGTGTTTTATCATTTAGTTATTTTTTGTAGTTCTGATGCCATTATTATCCACTTAAATAAACACTGGTACCGGAAAAAAAGGCAGAAATGAGGTGTGCTGCCCAACTGCTTGTGCTCCTTGGAAGTCTCTGCACGTTCCTTTGATACGGACACACGCACACACACACACACACACACGCACGCACGCACGCACGCACGGACGCACGCACGCACTCACGCACGCACACCCCGATAGCAGAGAGGGGGAGGGCTGCGGTCATGCTGAGCCGCTCCACTGAATTGAGTACGGGGGCTTGACGTAGGGAACTGGGAAAGGCGGGGCATGTGGATCGTGTCGAGTCTTCAGTGTATCACCGAGCGAGCCGGGTTGCCTGTCTTTCATTCATCACCGGAACTGTGCAGCTCGTGCATCAGCCGTGATACCGTCGTCTCGTCTGCCATCCTGTCTCCTCCGACCACCGACACCAAGGACACCTCGGCCGGCCATCACCCGCGGTAAGACCCGCAGAGCAGACGGCTGGAAAAAAAAAAGCAGGCTGCCGGTTAGATAACGGATGGCTCGGTCCTGTCCTATAGGTTGCGTGAAGGAAAATTACCAGCATAGGCTACAGCATCTCTATATGGGCTATGGAGCGCGTGCGGTGTTCACTGGTGCTTAGTAGGCCCGCTGGGTACATTGTGACGTATCGGGGTTTATGCTATTGTTTGACGTTAATCTCCAATTGTGTTACATAATGTTTGTAAAAAACGAGATTTAGGCTCGGTGATGACAGCATAGTGACCTTGTGGGAGTATTTAGGCTCTTTTCATATCGTGTGTGCTCGGTTATCAGCGGTGGTATGACGACGCACACCACTGCTGATTATGTAGCTTAAATCTTAAAAAAAAAATATTAGGTCTGTAGCATCATTATGTTTACTCTATGAGGCAGTTTGCTCCTGTGGCTGCCACTGAACACATAATGTCTTATAACAAGGCATTGCGGTCATTATTGTCATATTCAATTTAGTCCCATTCATCCTTTCTATCCGCTGAGCTGCTCCTGCTATAGGCTCCAACTTGATGAACATTGAGAACATGCATGACGTAGGTTACTGTACATCAAAATGCAAATGCTTTAACATATCGCCTAACACTAGTAGACTACAATGCTAAACCCACTGAAAAAGCATATTTTGTCCTGCTTTAGGATTACGCACTTGAAGTAACCAAACCGGGTTTTGTAACTTCAACTGTGTAGCCCCTATTCATTAAAAAATGCAGCACACACGGCATAACATGTGGATAAAACAAGGAATCAATGTAGAAATAAAATCAGGCATAGAATAGCATTAATGGAAAAAAGACACCTAACAACAAGATAAAATAGGATGAAGAAAGACTACGTAGGATGCATGACTGTGATGGATGGACTGTGAAACCCACTGAAATATAATGATAATACAAAATAAAGAAAAAAATGTTAAAATTAGGTTAAAAAGGTGGCCATCAGCACTGGAGATTTAAAATTTTAAGACCAAAACTCAGTAAGTATTTTGCCTTGAGTGCACTCTCCACTAATACTCCGTTATCCTGTAATTACTCTTGTTTTCGTTTAAAGTCCCACATATTATATATAAATCTTTCCGGTCATAATATCCGGTGAAAATAATTCCCTCTACAGTGTATGCATCTGATTGGTCAGACATCACAACAAGCACCACTGAAGGCTGCTGGGCCACAGAAGCAGCTCTGGTGAGCGTGCCAAACATAAAAGGCAGCAGATACTGTATTACGCAAGTTGCACAAAAAACCCATCCCAATCCTCTACGCTGAGGATGCAAAACATGCCCAGGGTTGCTTTTGGTCACAGAAAAAAACAAATCACGAAAAGGAACACACTGGATGATCAGTTCAAGGAGTAGTAACAAGGAGAGGAAGAGGGAGGGAGTGAGTGAGATGGCGTCGGTATGCCGGTATGAGGCCATTATTGTAGCAAAACTATTTGCAAATGTATGTGGAGCGTTGTGCATCTGTACTTGTATCTCAGTTTGTTTGTGCGTATTCACGTATTTGTTTCAATATTAGAGGGGGAGGGGGGGCTTTTTGAGTGCTCTTTTCGCTTCATTTCGTGCATCCTGGTAAATTTTTTCTGCATCAATTTATGGTGCAAATGTCATTATTTATGTAAAGGGAATTGTTATTCTCCTGTATTGTTTAAAACTGTCACCATATTCAAAACACCATGATGATTTTTTTTAAGGACTCGTGTACAGCTCAACAACAAATCTGTTCAAAGCCAGAAGGGCCAAAGTTTAAATACACATAAATCACATCTTTGTTTTTCACGCTCCTGCTTCTTTAGCACAAGTTTTTTTTTCTTTTTACCTCTTTTGGGGAGTGGGTTTTCTTATATATGTTTTAAAGGGGACAAATCTACCTCTTCTAAATATTGAGGGGGGGGGGGGGTTACATATCCCCTGCATCCTCCCCAAAATCTATGCCTGTGCGTAATCAGATTTGTAATTTTTTAAATGTGTACTGGGATCTGTTAATGTGTAATCTGTGTCTAATGTTATTGGCTAAAAAAGTATTTTGCTCCAAGAGCTGTAAATACACTACAGTCGTCATCTACAACTCAGCAGGCCTCCCGAATGGCTTTCTATAGTCACTTTTTGCTACACCACTGCCATGACACAGATCTGAACATGTGTGTGGAGACTTTTCTGTTCCGCTCTGTGTCTCGCGCTGTGCCTCGGTAGCCTACTAACACAGCCACCAAATACAGTCCCACAATTTGCGTTAATGCGGTAACAGACTACCCAAACATAAACACAACAGTACCAGTACTTTTCCACACGGACACAGACTCACCACAAGTCTTTGATTTAACTGAAAAAGCATTCTTCAGCTACCTCAGAGCATCTTTCCTCGGGTGTAACGTCCTTTTGGGTCTGATCTGTGTCGGGCATAACCCGAAGTTGCCCCGATAACAATTTCTCAACATTTATTCTGAGGTAGCGGTTTAATTTAGTTATTCCAGTGCTGAGGTTTGTTTGTAAAGCCTGATTAAATTCCTCCAGGATATTATTTTCTTTCAGAAAGGAGTTAACTGGCACTGAAACTGTATTTTTTTTTTAAATATCTTTGTAATGAATGGAAGGTTGGATATCTGTTGGCCTACAGTGTGTCAATGCATTACAGTCTAATCTGGGTTTCTTTAGGAAGGGTTTTACAACAGCTGTTCTGAAAGCGTCTGGTCAGATGCCCTGAAACATGAACTGACATTAAAGAACAATTAAAACTTGCTACATTGCACCGAATTCCTGAAGACCTTGCAACTTGTTTTACTTCCCGTTAGCAATGTTAGAATCTAAACTTGAATATGAGTGCTAATCTCAGTTTTATTTGTTCTAGAGTCAGGCTGTACCAGACTCTCTCAGTGATTTTTATTTAAATGGTAATATTATTTGTTTAACCAGTTTTGTTAATAATAGATATTTTGTTTATCAAATTTTCAGAGATAACATGCAAATGCATATAGATATCAAATAAGGTAACACAGACTCTTTGCCTTTACTGTACACGCAAATGTCAAATGTTTTATGCTCACGATTCATTGCGTCGCTGGTTGGCTTGGTTCCAGGCTTAACCCTCTTTATATATAAGCATTTAATGGAACGTCGATGAAAATATTGACCGGGGAAAATCACCATAGCGATTCAATAAGCGGGCGGCCCCCGAACTCTATTTCCCCATGGTTACATCTTTTTCACAGGATTTGCTGAGGTCATATCCAATTTACTTGCTCTAAATAAAGTAATTCAACAATTCAGGTTGTGCACAACTAGACTCAGATGGGTCAGGCCAGTGTTAAGTAGCTGGGCCAATAGTGGAGAACGATGTTCAAGAGTTTCCAGCAATCTAATCTTGGAAAAGTAATCCTCCCTTGCCAGATGCATTGCTTTGTTATGAGCAGCCATGTTTTCTTTGTTACAGTTCTCTGAGTTTACTTTCCCTAGGTGTTCTCAGCTGCCTTGACCTATTCTTTTAATCTCTTTAACACTGTTATTATTTAACCAATGGGTGGAAATTCCCAACTAGTGAGATCAGTACTTAGGAGTCACAGAATAATAATGAGACATATCTCGGTTTTCTGATATAATGTAATGATAAGCACTGATAAGTTTTGCTTTGAGCGTTGGAGCAAAAATATTCACGTGTAAAAATCGTCCGGTTCAATGCCATTACACACAAACTGTGAAGAACAAATCCCTCCCAATCCTTCCCCTTCTCCTCTTTTTTCGCGGACTGACTGATAAGAACGATAGTTTGGAGGACAAACCTTCATCGTTGTTGCTAAATGATCTGATATGATCATACATATGTACATGTATTTGATATTTCCTTTGGCAGTGTGAGACGGGTGTGTATTGGGACTGTGGTAATGTGGTTTGTATTGAATATAGGGCTGGGTAATATATCAATATAAATCAATATTGTGATATGAGACTGGATATTGTCTTAGATTTTGGCTATCGTGATATAAGTGTTGTCATTTCTTTTTAAAGGCTGCTTTACAGTAAAGTGATGTCATTTTCTGAACTTGCATTTTTATTATTTGCCATTACCCACTTAGTCATTACTAATGATTACTACAGTCTAAGAAATAAATCCGTAGCATAACAGAACAAGTTCTGGCATTTCATTAGCTCGGACTTTGTCCCGTAATTAAAAATTTGTGTAGCCACAGTGAAAATTAAGAACATTTTCTGTTATTTGAAATGATCCCATACAAAGCTGCTCATTTGGTAAACTTCTGAAATGAAATCTGTTCTTTATAATTTAAAGTTGTTGTTTTTTTTTTTTACCCTTTTTATGTTTTTTTTAGTGCTTTTTGCTCGAAATGCAAGTAATCAGAAATACAACTGAATCATATTCTATGGACAATTTCTTTTAAAATATACTGTCATACAACTGTTAATACACAGACATTTATCAGAGTATAGAGCTGGGACGATATGCGTACGTGGGTGCCGATTCGATTTGTGTCTTGCGATTGTCATTCATTGCAATTCTAGAAGTACTGTGATTCGATAGTATGGAGTATTGCAATTTTCTGGTCCTTCTTTAATAATAACCAAAGTTGAATAATACACTTCTAGAGACAATATATCATGAGACATTTCTAAAAACTAATTGTTTTCTAAAAAGAATATACGTAACGTCAGTCAGTCAGTCTGACATTTATTTCATTTGCCTGACCCTCCTCCAAAGCGCGCTGAAGAAGGGTCTGGCTACTGCACATAGGGAGGAAAACATGCTGTGGTTTAATGGCATTTCTTTAAACCAATCAGAATAGTATTGGGCGGTGCTAAACTCCGCACAGAGCTGCTGCAAAATAGTCGTGCAACAGTAAACTCAGATTGGACAGATAGTCTAGCTAGCTGTCTGGATTTACCCTGCAGAGATCTGAGGAGCAGTTAACCATATTCCTCAGAAATCTACTGGAGTTTAGAATTACAACACAAAGAAAGTGGAAGGAAACATAAAATACATGCATTTAATTTTCTGCTTTCGAAAAACGGATATAATGTAGTAGCCGCCTGCAGTACCGTAAAAACAGAAACCATGCATAGGTGAATCATTGGTCAAAATAAATGAATCAAAAATATCACCCAACAGTAAGCATGATCGGTCCGCGTACAGTAAAGGCAAAGAGTCTGTGTTACCTTACTTGACAGAAATCTATATGCATTTGCATGTCATTTGTGACAGTTCATGAACAAAATTGTCAATTATTCTTGAGTAAACGAAACCCCAATTAACAAAACTGCCAAAAAAAAAAAATACTGTATATACACGGAGGAAATATATACGTACTATATATAAAAAACCCTGGCTGCAAAATCAAGAGGTGTTAGGTCTTCATCGGCAATAACATAAACTCACAGCAACTCCTAAGCAAACATGAAATGTAAAATAAAGCAGTTATAATCTAAACTAAACTTCAAACCACAGAGAATACTGAGAGCTGAACATACCGATACTTTTAAAAACAACTTTTTTTCTCCTGTACAAGTCCCGCCGCCCCTCAGTAGACATCCTCACACTTCACCCTTTTATATACAATTTATGGTCGGCACACAGACAGACTGTGGCTGTTATTTTTCACTTGAAGAATGACAGTTATTTTCATGACTGTTTTAATCCAGGGCGCAAATGATAACTCAATGAATCTATTAGTCCATGATTTGATTTGACGTTTGATTTAAAAGGGCTAGGATTTGATTGCCGATTCAAACTTTCTTTTCAACAGTGATGGCAATGGCACAATAGGAGTCACTACCTGGGGGCACTTTACATCAACAGTTTGAGATTTTAAGAACTCTGGAGCGGTTTGTTGTGGTGAGAACTAGGGGTAGGAATTTTCCAGGTTGAAAAAAACAACAACAACGGAACCAATGGGAAATCGCTCGAAGTTTACAAACTCATCAACTGTTTCGGACCAAGGCAAACAAACTATAGGTGTGAAAACGCATCATAGAGTCCCGTTGGAGCCCACGTTTTAGCTTGGTTGTTTGTTTTGAAACTCACTCACGTGGAAGGCAAAATATTGGTACACCGGTGACTTCAGGGAAGCATGGAGGGATTTTCCAGTTCTGTTGTTTCTCCGTCATCTTCCCGCAGTGACCATGGCGTCTGGGAGAGAGCAACTGCAGGATAATGGTAAGCTAACGTTACCCTGTGTCTTTAGCTGCATGCTACCAGCGGGTAAGCTATGCTGTGTCTGTGGTTGTTTCTTTCTTTGGACGTTGGCAAGTAGGCTGGGGTGGAGAGAAAAGAACATACAGGGGAAACCTGCTGCTCATTTCAATAGTCAAAATCGAAAGCTCATGTCGATTAATTCTCAATTTAGAATTGAAATCGTAACACCCTTAAATTAGTGAATTAACTTATTTTCTCACATTAACAAGAAAATAAATCAGTAACTATGCCAGCAATGACTTTATAATTGAGGTCCCTGTTCAAGCTAAAATGCCAAATATTACATATATGTTCTCTATTTAATATCATTGTAAATTACTAGCGTTGTAACTTTTGTAAATTATGACTGTAATGCCTCATTTTTCAGTTTATGGACAAAATAAACCAATATTGCTTTAAAGGACCCATATCATGCTCATTTTCATTATTTTGTTTAACATTGTAACAACAACATGAGCATTAACATGAGTCCAACATGTAAATGTGTAAGATTTTTCCATGCATGCTAATTTTCATCTGCAGCACCTAGCGGGGGGAACTGTTCCAGACTATGACAGCTGGCAGGGTGATGGCATGAGAAAAACCTTACACAAGTAGCATATACAGTAGACAGGTAAAAGTATATAGACACACATTAAATACATCAACAACACAAAAGCACCAAGCACATACACACAGAGATACTACTATAATGACAAAGACAAAGACATTATTCCGGATTATGGCAGCATATTTAATGACTCACTAACCAATGTTTTATGGATTTGGATAAGGCTTTGGTAGATGTGATGTTCCTTAGTTTTGTGGGTATGTTATTCCATGTGTGGGCTGTCCTTCCTTTTTGGGGGGTTTCTACTAGAACACGTTTACATGCTTTAATGTTCAGAAATTAAATTCTTCTCATACTGTCTTTCTGAATATATCTGTGTTCACCCTCTGTCTGAAACGCCTGTCTCTTTTAGCCCCCCCAAAGCCCAGTCTGCTCTGATTGGTCAGCGCTTCTGGGTCTGGTTCGTGAACAATTTTTTTAATACCAATTTTATAAAAACCATTATAACAAAAATAAATCACAACGTTACCCTTTATGGCACAAATAGTTTTTATTTACATTTCTGCTCCTACTACCTGAGCACCGTCTCTGAGTGTAACGCCTCTGCGACATGTAACGTTAGATACCCAATCATAAACATTATTAGATCTTGGCAGAAGCGTGCTGCGTGCTGATTGGCTCACTGAGGCTGGTGAGATTTAATCCTTAGGTAGTGAAATTGGGTATTAAATGACAAGGCATTTTTTGATACTCGACACTAAGGAGGCAATTCTTAGATACAACTTCTCTATTGTTAGATCTGTAACACAAGCAGGATCGGAAATTCCAGACTGTGTTGCCATAACATACCTTATGACCTGTATATAGTAGATGATGGCATGGCAACTTTCTTACACAGGGGTCATTCACAGTGCGTTACTGCTATAACTACAAACAGAAGTCTACAATGAGATAAATGAATGTACTGACACAGTTTTAGGTAAAACCAAAGATATAAAATAAATGTACCATAAAACAAGACTAATTACAAGCTTTGGAAAGGAGAACAGTTTTAACTTAGTTTTAAAAATGGCTAGATTTTTGGCATTTTATACAAGACCTCCAAACAATACAGCAATGAGTCGTGTGTTCCTACCCTCTCAAACGACCCACAGGAGCGTTTTCCGTCCTCATATTCAAACCAGAGAACATAACGGTTGTGGTTTTCAATTAGGGCTACACGACGAAGGAAAATATGCGATACTTTGTTAAAAATCCTGATAACAATGTTACTTGCGATAAATAAACAGATGTTAAAGTTTACTCCATTTTTTTATTGAACAAATTAAACATTGAATTGAATATAAAATGTTTGGTTACGTTTAGGCATAAAAAAACGACTATGTTTAGGCAGCAAAACTACTTAGTTATTGGTTTGAGTTCAAATTGGACGTTACGCACACAACGTTGAACGGAACGTTCCTAATATTAAAAAAACAGTTCACTTTGATTTTGAAACTGGACTCAAACCCTAGTCTCCTGGGTGAAGGTCTTGTGTGTGTTTGGCCTATCCAAAAACTCGCCTCCTTACATGGAAATTTGGTGCTCTTATACTCCATCACCTTACTTCCTGCCATAACTACTACGGAGTAAATATGAGTCGTAATTGCTGTTATATGGGCGTTTTTCATTCTTCATCCTGATGTCATATGGGAGTTACTGTATTCACCATTTTTCAACTTATATAAGAAAATGAACACTGTTCTCTTTATTATCCATTCATAACAGGATTAACCTGCCAGGGCCAGGCCCTCAGGGACAGAAAAATCTGCTGTTTGTCCCCATTGTGTGGTGGTTTGGCTTCTACTGTTATTCCTCTATGCTACAGCACACAAACCCAGAAACCTCATGTCAACCAAAGCCCATCATTCAAGATAGTTAAATGTAAATGACAGCATTGTTACCCCCATGTGGCTAACTCTGCCTGACATACAAATAAAGCGCAGCTGATGACTATCTATCTATCTATCTATCTATCTATCTATCTATCTATCTATCTATCTATCTATGTTGTGGTAACATGAGACGTGTGGACAAGTGGAAAAACCTAGGAAACATCAGGTTACCCCTAGGTCAAAGGTCAGGGGAGGAAGCAAGAAGGAAGGAAACACAACACCCACACACACACACACACACACACACACACACACAACACAACACAACACACAAACACCTATCTGACATTCATACACACAGAAACTACAGTAGTGATGCATACTGTACATGGAAACACTGACATTCAAATGAAAGTAAACTGTAGTCTATCAATTAGCTTATTTCTAATGCCAATGGACAGAAATAAGTGTGTGCGCCCTGAGGTGAACTCTGGACATTGTAACACAAACTTGGTGCTTTACATTAACTGCATTGGGCTTGGGTCGGGTTTGGACATAAATAACACTGAAAGAATGCCTGTCGTGTCAGACTCTGAGTATAAGATGACCGTACTTTTCAGATTCATTTCCTAGAAGAAAAAAGTCTTAAATTCGGACCAGCACTGTAGTATGTAAGCATGCTAACAATTGCATGTAATCAACCATGCTTCATTTAAGATTTATAATATCTTATGTGAAAAAGTCACTTTTAACATGTCAACATGCTAATGTACAGGCAGGAGCGGAGTGAGTTGGGGCTTCTGGGGTTCCAGCAACTAATGTTTCCTGAAAAGTTCAGAATTTTTTAGGGTTTTAAACAAACTTCAACCATGCGTCATTTCACCTCACTAACTGGGGAGGCTGGGCAGGCAAATCAACAAAGCACAAGTTCTATTACTGGGGAAATATTAATTCCGTAAACTCTACTAAAAATAGGTTTCAGGATTAGTAATGCTGTTTATGCCCAATTCCTACTCTACCTATATCATGTAACTTTTAATAGTAAGATCACACAATTTTTGCCCCTTTTGTAGGTGGCAGGAGTCAAAATGAGTCATCCTCAACTTTATTTGTGTTCTGTTTCAAATGATGAAGACAGTGTTGGAGAACAATTAGATTCTACTACTAAGATTTGTAGTCAGTCTATTATCAAATGGCTTGAAAAATAATCCAAAAACTGCGGTAAACTAGGAGTTGTTTTTTTACTGTTTGCAAGAATGCAAACCGTAAGTATGCTCACATGCTAAATTTAGCACTTAAACTTGCTATCTTGTAACCACTTAAAAGGATTAGACTCCCAAATGTTTGTGCAAAAGGAGAATCTAGACGTCTGTGCAGTTTTACCCGGCATTAAGAATGTAAGTAGATATATAAGACTTGCGTGAAACTAACAGACATGAGCCTTATCCCATTACTTCTCCTGTAACACTATCACTCATTACAAAGTGCTTTTCATTGGCTAATGGCCGCTAGGAATGATACTACAAGGTCCAGGGTGTAGATGCCAGTTACAGTAGTGGATAACAGAAACTACTCTATGTACAGTATTAGAGCTTTGAAGAGGCGCTAGTCCATTGCATCCATGGTATCTTCTATTGACATAACAGACAGCTGTTGTCAGGTTCTAATCATGAAGAATTAGTAAACTACAGTAATCCACTGCATGTGGATGAGATATCCCATCTAATACCAACCTTAACACAAAAAGACTTTCCAAACGATTCCACTACTGCAAAAACAAATTTCCAATAAAGGAATGAAATCCTATGAGTCTTGCTAGAGTTGGGGCACACTCTCATTGTCTCAATTGTTTAGTGTAAGGTGGTCATAAAACTGCCAGCCCTAGTAGTGCAGTTAAATAGTAGTCTTGCAAAATGGGACCCTGCAAGATCCCCAGTCTCAAAATCTCATAGTCTGTGACTTAATACTCTGTGACATTATGACAGATTGTCTTTAGATGTGAGATGGTGTCAGACTTTAGTCTTTCTAGAGTCGTCTAGTTTATGGTAGGTATAATTGTAGATTTTAGCCATTTCTCAGTCACAGCGGCAATGCATTCTGGGAACATTCTTCTCTCACTTGATTTGACTATGCATGTGGAAATGCTCCATTTGGCCGACCATCTGGACTCTACATAACCACTACCCTTTCATCCCGACCACAAATGCCAAACGGCACACTACATGAGAGTGCACAAAATGGAGGTAAAGGACTACGTTTGCATATAAATAATTCTTATTGGTCACAATGAATGTCAAGCATACCCGACACAACTATGACATGATGTGACATTAATGCACAGGCACTATTGGAAGCCTATTGTGGCACGGATGCTCGTTTTAGTTGGCATTTAGGCTGTAGCACTATGTTGGGAGGCATGGTGTCTGTAGGTGCACTGGCAGCAATCACACACAAATTCTAGACTTTCTAGCTGCATTCATTGATTATTTGGCCACTTGGAAACAAGTTGAATCCGCATCTGACATATTGTCAACCAACAAATTTCACGCATGTCACACAGAGCATTAGTTATTTGTCTGTCTTAAGAATAGAAAGCTAAATTGTAAAATGTATTCTAAAGCATGTAGGGATCTACTTCTGGGACAACTTGCCTACTAACCAACTTAGCTGCTCATTCATCTGCGCATGCTGGTTTGTTCATATGTTAGGCTGTTGCCAGTTAGCTTGACTAGAATAAAAACAGGTTGAAAATAAGCAGAGTTTTCTATTAGGTCAAATATTTATTCCATATTTAGTTTAGGTATGGTATCCGCTCTTTAGCTGCCAAATGCTCCACTATGTACGCCAGCTAGTTGCTAACGTTTTTGCTAAATAAAATATCTTCCTGCTCATTGGTTCTGAACTGACAACTACAATAACTATAGATTGACAGATTGTGTTTTCCAGATGGGAAAATAAGAAAAAAGAATTAGCCACCTACTATGCAGTTTGTCAGTTGTAAAATCAAAACAATGAGCTAAGAGAGGCTAAAAGCTCCGTAGAGCTGACAAAAAGTGTGATGTTGATGATAATTCTCTATGGGTTCATCACTATGAGCGACTTCTTTCATATCACACAGTCATTTGATCCATTTTTAATATAAAACTATTGATTAGTGCAGCTTTATATAGTGGTGGGACAGGTGCATTGTTTTTCTAAGTGGCAGTCGTCCTCCCCCATCATCATCATCATCGTCATCATCATCATAATTTTACTATCACTGTTATTTCCTATCACTGTTATCTTTTGCATCGTGATTCACGAATGAAATTCTTGTTGCCGTGCAAGCTCCTACAGCTGCTGGGGGAGAGAGAGAGAGAGAGAGAGAGAGAGAGAGAGAGAGAGAGAGAGAGAGAGAGAGAGAGAAAGATAGAGAGAGAGAGAATGTGAGCTGATGTCTTTTGACAGTTTGGTATTTGGAATTGAAAGCGTAGAGGCATTATTGTATTAATCATGGAAGGGAGTGAAAACATAGGAAAGCCACAACATGGACATCCTATTCTTTCTACTTTTGTCAACATTTACTCACACAGTCCAGTCTCTCTGTCTCCCTGTCCCCATGCAAACAGGGGCAGGATAGCAGTGGACAGCAGTGGAAGGCCATGCATACAGAGAATGGGAACATTATTCTGTACATTCCACACAGGGAGTTAGTTATGTGTGTTGTCATGCAAGATGTAAAGTCTGGTGTTAAAAGTGTTAACAGCTGAAGAGCAAAGCTGACTGATGGTTCCATGTTCCTGTTGTCATATGTGGCCATGTACACAGCCCTTGTGTCTGCGCTGGTTTCCACTACCTACTAGAGCCCGGCGCTGGACTGTTGTTTTAATCACGCTCCTGCCCACTCCCGGTGGATTTCTGACCATTACCGCCAGCTCCCGCAATGTGTGTGTTCTGCCACTACCCGTTCCCGGAGCTTGTGTGTTGGGTCCTGCCAGCATTAGAAACATTACATTGATTGTCATTGGATGGATATGTCTACTCCCCTCACGCAGGGAAACTAGTTATTTCACTGTGTAGTATTAATAAATATCCATATCTGTCGGTAATAGGTAGCAAAATTACATTCTAGTGCTATAATAAGGGCAAAGTGACATTGTATTCATTTATTTGTTTCATTTATTTTAGAACGTGTTACTAGTTGTGGTTTGTTTTGCTCAGGTTGTTGTATTTCCTTTTGTTTCCCTGTCTTTTAAAGCTAGGTTCATGGTAACCACGGTGTTCAGTTCAATGCGGTTGGCTGGGAAGAGCAGGTTTGCCTCTACAAACATCTGTGTTATTCTCAATTCTCCGATTTCATGTTAGAATCCTTGTGAATTGGATCTCTCAGGTTGCCATAAGAGAACGGGGTGTAAAGGAATGATAATAAAGCATTTGGCTGTTGTTTAACAGGATGCACTGTGTGTGCTGCTGAGTTTCTTATGAAACCAAGCTAGGCAAACCTAGGTTACAGCATTGAACCGGAGCCGTGTTCCTAAATTGCGGGACCTGTTGTCTATTTTTGGACCGCCCGCTCCCGCGGAATTTGTGTTTGGTCCCGCAGGACTCACGGGATCCCAATCCCAATACAGTCCTCTACTACCTACCTTGGTGTGCTTGGTATTGCTTATCTATGATGTCTTGCTGCAAATGGTCTGCTTTGGATACGGTATATAGTTTTTAGATTTTGCACTAGGGTACTGAATATTATAAATCTGCAACTAAGCATGTCCTTTTACAATCTATGTTTGAATCTGTTAACCATGATAGTACCAGAAGTATCAGTTTGATTTAAGAAAGCAATAGTTGAACAGAGAAAGAAGCTGAATGCTGCAAAACAGAGCTATGGTGCTCTATAAGATTATGCTCCCATCCCCCTTACATCACAGCAAAGGTGGTTGCTCCCAGTTTTGAAAACATGAAGATGTTAAAAACACTTTTGGTGTCTTAAAGCATCAGATTTTTTACTCGTTAAGGCTCAATCCCCTGGTTTGCAAAGACATTTTGGCGTGATAACACACAAAAACACGTTTTTAGCCAATTGACTAAGGTTGTTTCTGTCTCTGTATTAGCATGAAGCCCGGGGCTTAGCATTAGATTATCTTAAAACACTCTAACCATCTGGATGGAATAAGATTCTGTCCACTGCACAATAGACTAATTTAAATCAAGATGATGAGCTGGAAATCACATATTGTCCATGCTCTATTTAAAGGATGTGAACCAAAACTCCTTGCTGCACTCTGAGCTCGAGAGAGACAGATTTACCCCCATGACGGGCAACTCAGTTTGCATTAGGGTGAAAGAGCTGACCAAAAGCCTCCTTTGCCTCCTGAGGGACCAACTCTAGCAGCTCATGGCCTGCCTAGAGACTCTCATCACCTCTCCTTCAGCTCCAACTCCTGCTCCTGCCGACAACCTAGCTCCCTGTTCCCCAACCCGTCCCTTCTTGGTCCGGTGTGGTTTGCACTGCGGAGCTGCGGGCCGTTCGCTCCAGACAGAATGTTCCAAGGTAGTTTACATCATCACCTATCTCACTACCAAAAGTGGGCCAAGAATTCTCCTGTCTGCTACTTGCTGGAAGACTTCCCTGACACGCTCATAAGATCTTCCACCACACAACCCCCGGCCCAGAGGGAGCTCATGGGTCATACCAGGTTAAGTGTTGAGTCTCTCCGGCTACGCCACCTTGGGCTAGTCAACCCCATCAAGGACCAGTAGGTCCGTCAAGATCGCCCTCCTGGCCTGGAGTCTTTCATCACCTTAGCCAATGAAACAGCCTCCTGGAAAACAAGAGCGAGAGGTCCAGGGTTGTTGGTACTGGCGCTCTCCTCCTTGTCTCACCTCTAGGGCAGACTCATTACTGCCCTCTACTGTTCCGGTGGAGCACATGCAGTTGGGAAGAACCAGACTCCAGAGGAGCGGCAGCGCCGTCCAGATGCTCTGGGGCTGATTAAAGTTGTATTGCTAGGAGGTAAGCCAAGAGACCTGGACTCAGCCTGGTTCCCCTGCCAAAGCCATTGGAGACCAACGCTCTGGATGGACGTTAGTAGTGTAGTCACTCATCTCATGATGCCTTTTGGCCTCACAAAATGCTTCAGCTGGGTTTCAGGCTCTGGTAAATGGCGTTCTCCAAGACATGCTAAACTGGTGTAGTCCTTGTCTACCTGGATGATATCCTCTTTTTATTTCCTGAGGAAAACACATGTCTTTGCCAGTCCTGCAGCACTTTCAGGACAACTAGCGCTTTGTCAAAGCTGAGAAATGCAAATTCCATGCCTCCACTTTCTCATTCCTGCGGCTTATTGTCTCTAAAAACAACATTCAGTAGATCTCTCTAAGGTCAATGCTGTTGCTGAGTAGCCCACGCCTATTTGTCTCAAGCTAGTTCATCGTTGTCTGGGTTTTGCTAACTTCAGCAGACATTTTATGAGGAACCTAAGTACTGTTGCATGCCCCCCCCCCCCCCATGTGAAGTTTCAGTGAGCTCCCTAGGCTGATCATTCTTTCCAGAGTTTGAAGAAGAGCGTGACCTCAGCACCCCTCCACATTGTCCTAGATCCACAGGAGGTAGATGACTCGGACATGCGCATTAGAGAAGTGACTTCACAACAGTTTCTGGTGGAAAACAAGCTCCACCCCTGGGTCATACTGTCTTAGAAACTTTCTCCTGCCTTGAGAAATTATGATGTGGGGAACCAGGAGCTTCTCCACCTCTACTCTGCAGCTAAATTGACACATTTAAATAATAGCCATACAGCACAGTGAGACAAGGTGGTTTGACATGGCTTAATGACTTACATCAGAGCAAACAAATGGAAACAAATGCCTGTCCTGTTTGTGCCCGAAACAAGGTCTCCCAATGCACGCATCCTGGTCTCCTTTGCCCGCACTGTCATTCCTTCATTCATTCACTTATTCTTTGATTATTTTCTTTATTCAACATTTTATTTTTAAATACTAACCTGTCCTCCCATTTTAGATAACTTTACTTCCTGACTTTGTGTGTTTCTCGCCTCTGTGATTGTCTTCCCATGCCCTACCAGTCCCTTCCCTCCCTAGTGTGTTCAATCTCTCTCAGTGCCAGTTTGCCTATGTACACTTTGTCAAGCGTTCCATCAATTTTCTAAGTGTTAAGTGTTCCTGGGTCTCTGCTAGCCTTCTCCATGTCGGGTTTACCTCCGACTGATTAACTATGTGCTGAACCTTTTTTTGGTAAGACCGTTTTTTTGTGGCCGGGACATTATGTTTTTGGATTGGTCTGTCCGTCAATCTGTTGGATGTCAGAGAATTTTTTCCATCCCTTGAAAGATTCCTTTATTAGATTTAAAGGCCAAGGGTCAAAGGTTAAGGTTACTGTGACCTTACATCTGTCCCATTCTCCCACTTCCCTGTGACTTCATACTGTTCTGCAGAAACACGTTTCTGGACATTATTCAAGGCCATAACTCAGGAACTGAACAAGAGATTGCGACCACGTTTCACACTTTGTCGGTTACTATTTTATTTTATTAAATTGCTTTAAAGTCTTCACTACATATATTATATGAGTCTGGACAGACATAGATATAAACTGCAACTTAAATAAAGAAACCCGACCTCCCCGCTGGGAGCAAGATACCCAAGCTTAATGCAACAACGAGTAAGAACCAGGTAAAGGATGCACTCCATGTTCGTTTAAATAACCCGCTTGGTTGCAGAAGAGGACTGGTTGGCGTAGGCATACAACTGCAAGGCTGTCATTCTAGGTTTAATCAAATTCCTGTCTTTGAGTTGCTATTGAGTCCATTTGCCTGTGGTTTCTTCAGTTGTAACATTACCATTTTAGGAGCCTCACAGGAGTGTGTTAATATGTAACTGATAGACTAGTTTCACAAATGAGGGATTTTTTACTGGAAGAGGAAGAGAAGTGGCCCCAAGGATAAGGACTCTCTGTGAGGACTCAGATCACAAATAATGGCAGTGTCATGTGATGATGAAACTGTGGATACATTTGTGTGTCCTCTAAAGCTTTCACATGCTCATGCATTGGTCAAACGTATGGCGTAATCAGTGAAACATGTCAAAGGGTTAAGGTTAGAGTTAGGGTTAGTCTCATATTCCAAATTTGTTAAAATGGGCCCCTGGATAGCAACTTTGGAAATACTACAAATCTTTCTTTATTGTCTGGAATTTCAGCAGCTAACAATGATTTACGTCATGCAGTCCGTTACAAAGACAAATGTGCCAAGTATAAATCTGCCTTTAATAGTACATGTGACTTTTCAGGGAGTGTTAAGTTTGACATTGTATTGCGCACATGCACATGCATACACACACGCACGCACACACGCACGCACGCACGCACAAACACACAGTGTCCCTGTAGTGTGTCACACTACTGGGACATTGGAGATTAATGACCCTATAGGTGCTGCAGTGCAGAGGGGAGGCCGGGGGAAGAGAACAAGTGAAGGGAGGGATAGATTTAGGAGAGGAGGAGAGAAGCGGGTGGTAGGGAGTTTGGGCGGGGGGAGGGATTAAGAGGAGCCGAAGAGGAGACTCGGGTGGGATGAAAGTATGAATGAGGCTAGCAGGAAGTTAGAACATGAGGAGGGTTGGCACCAAAAATAGAAGGAGGCAAAGATTGGGTGAAAGGCTGTGAGGAGGCTAGGAGGAGGTGGAAGAGTCTAAAAGGAGAACAAGAGGAAGTGAAGAAGAATGTTGTCTGCCTGAGCAGTTTTAATGTTTGCAGGTAGGCTTGACTCGTAATGAACTACTGCAAAGTCAAATAGGGCTTAGTGAGTCAGAGTGTGTGTGTGTGTGTGTGTGTGTGTGTGTGTGTGTGTGTGTGTGTATATGTGTGTGTGTGCGCGCAGTGATGTATTGCCTTGCTTCCTCTCCATCCCTGGAATTGGACAGAGTGGACACAAAACACAAAGCCCTCATTTCTGCTTTCACTACATTCCCCCCTTCTACCGTTTCATCATATTTATTACACCCGCAGCTGTCTGTTGGTGTAGCGACACACATGTAATCCCCACCCATCCCCCACATGCATCCTCTCTTCCACATAACTCCCATTCATTTTACAGCAGGAGCAGTTTGGGCCACCAGCACTTCGGCATCGGAATCCATATTTCTGAAACGTCATGTAAACAAGAGTCCCCGAATGAACAACACATGGTACGCAGATAGTCAAATAGTCATTTACATGGCCAAATTAATCTTTGAGGGTTGCTTATTGCTTGTACAATTTAAGGCATAAGTTCTCCGAGTTGTCTTTTTTAATCGATTTGGGAAATCATTGGCGATGCCCAGCCCTATTTTTAGACAGTAGTTTTACTGAGCACTTGTGCCTGATGAGGACCCAGGTCATATAACAGCAGGATGTAAAATCCTCAATCACCATTTGCAGGGGTCCCAGAGGTCACTCAACATTTCAGTCTGTCACTCTGTCATCATGTTGTGTTTTTCTCTTTGTGACCGGACAGTTTTGCTTCACGCTCTTTGAAGTTGTAAACACTTCGGGCATGCAGAGCCCTTGCGGGGGCTTATGCAACTTGCAAAATGAGCGCATTGGCTGACTGGCTCTGTGTCAAGCTCTTGTGGGACATTTCAAGCTCTCTTGGGGGCCTTCTCTGGAAGCCACAGGGGCCCTAAGCAGGTGCTTGGTTATATGCACTGAGCCACACATGTTAAAATAGTAAGCAAGTTTGTTTCAACTCTAAATGTATTGAACACTGGATGCAAAATCCAGTAATGCATAGAGAATATGGGAAGATCCTTCAAAAAACACTCGGAAATAACTAAATCATCTTTAATTTTAATACTTTTCAATAAAAATGAGAATAATGATACAAAAATGATCATTCCCTCCAATGTCGTGAATCATATTGCTATCACGCCTCCATTGCATATGGCAAAACGTATTCCTGGGCCCAAGGGGAGGCCAGCCATTAGGAATTAGGGACAGGTGGACAACATTTTCCAAATTGGGCCTTTCATCCACAGACCACCACTCATCCACCCTTAACTCTAATACCAGAATTTCGAGAGTCGAGTTTCGACCGCACCATTTTCATAATAAGACAAGGGGTGGGGTGTCAGATGACAAGTTGAAATGTGTTTTAATGGTAACAATACATTTATTTACCAATTTAATACATACCACTTTTCAGTCAGCGATATAAGTCAGTTAGTAAATTGTTGTACGGTATCCTATTTAAGGGTCAGGCAGACTTTCCGTCATCTGTTTCCTTTAACCCCCGCCCCTGACAGCATGACAGCAGGGCTGCCCAAGGGTGTCACATTGCCTGCAGTTTAGAGTTTTGCAACTATGTCAGAGACAGTGTAAATTGAACTATAAACTATTCAAAGGTATGGTGGGCGCAAAGTGAAACATCTGATTGCTGACTGACATGCATGTAAACCAGAGTGGAACAGAAAAGCAGACCGCTGAAGCACATGTAGACACTTTATGTGAAAACGAATCGGATTTCCCTCAGTGATCCTCGGCTATGGGGCTGCAGGATTATGGCCAAAATGATACAGATGATACTTTTTAATCAAAATTAATATCATGATTATTTGCCCATGATTGTTCATTGATTTTACGGACAAAAAAACCTTTGTATTATCACATTCAAATAAGCAGAGCACAGCTTTCATTTCCATGTTGCTGCATTCCTGCTACAAATATACACATCTTTGCATCAAAATAAGTAGGGCTGGACTGTTCCCATATTGGGTAGGTATTTTAATTTTGAGATTGGGATAATCTTTTTTTGATTGTTGTTTCCTTTAATACTGTAGAAAAACAAACGACTTAAAAATGAATGGCTTTAATTCAATTAAAAGACACGTGTTGCAGCGCGGCGTTTCCATTTCAGCTCAGTGTCTTCAGTGTCGCGTTTCTTGTCCTCTCTCTCTCACACACACACACACACACACACACACACAGTTGTCCGTGTGACGTCCTGAGTTTGACTCTGCACACGGCTCTCTAGACAAGAGAATCCAAATAGGCAACTGCTAAAGAATGTGCTTTCTGCACTAGTTAGTTTTCATGTGTGTTCTCATTGGGGAATTTAATGGAAGCCCATTTGAGTCAGGAATTAAAAAGTACAGTTTTTTATGATCGCTATGACAAATCTTTTTCAAAATACAATACTACACTAATAATACACAATACACTATGTCTACCAAAACAATGCAGACTCAAAATGTCTCAAAATCAAATAAATTGTTTAAAACACGTGTTCTCTCCCAACAGCAACATTTAGTCAGTCATAGAACAATATCATGCAGAACACTAATTTCAGATGGAATTACAGAAACCGCATTATTTTATGTGTCAGGTCTGCCTTTATACAATAGACAATAGTGATTGTATTGATCATAGATTGAGTTTTGCACTGCAGTTTCTCTTGAAGCCTCTCAACATTTTTGTTTTGTTGGATTTATTAAATGCATGCCTTTTGTTTCTTTTGCAGCAGAAATTCAATACAAAAAATGAATGACCCATCTCAAAGTAGAATGTTAAAAAAAAAACAAGAACTTTATTCCATTACATGTAGGTATATAGATTGTTAAAATACATGTTTATGTAAAAATAAATATACCTATACACAAAGTTATGCAATGTCTCCAGTAGTATTGGTTTGCCCTTTAATTGACTTTTTAGAAGGAAAAAAAAAATTTTTGGCCAATTTTAACAGTGTCTCCTCGGTGCAGCAGCAGCAGGCAGACAGTTGGAGACAGTAAAGAAGAGAGCCAATGAGAGAGAGAGATCGGGTGTGTTGTACTAATCCTTGGCCCATTTGTGGTCTCATAAACAGTAATTAATATTCATTCAAAATGTCATAAAAAATTCATCAAATTGAATGCCAAATTGCTGTTTTCCAAGCTACTGTAACTAGTTTCATCTAAACTGGGGCGGAAAAATTAGTGCATACCGGTTGCCATGGTAATGACATACGTCCGACTATTAACCACACCTCCATTCTCTGTCTGAGAAAGAACGTTAACCCCAAAAAGCAGGAAGTAACACTGGCAGGAGTGGGGTTTTAGGAAGCTCTAAAGTATAATTTGCAACATTTAACACCACGGCAAACAAAAGACTCACATACATAATCGCAGCATCTGTTTGGGTCTCAATAGCCAACTGATTTACACATTCTCACGTCTCTTCCTCCTATTCAAGCTAATCACCTGAAGAGAAGTGAGAAGGTGTCCACTCAATAAGGAAACTCTCTCTCTCTCTCTCTCTCTCTCTCTCTCTCTCTCCCTCCATCCCTCCCTCCCTCCCAAGAGGTTTGGGGCTTAGCTCGGAACCATTTAAACAAACTTAAAGCATTGCAAAAGAGCAATTGGACTGTTAATAGCCAGTGTATGTTTATGTTAGCTGCCCAGTTTGTAGATGTTAGGTAAGTTAGATGTTACCAACATTTGGCCTAATCATAAATGTCCTGGTAACCCTAAGGCCAAGGTTTTAATTCAAGATCCACACAAATCCACACAGATTGTTCGTGATAAAGGGGGTCTGGGGGTCCTCCCACAAAAAAACACTTTATTTCCTGCATTCAGGGGAATTTTTCTGAATTAATTTATGCTGGAAATATCTTTATGCAAAGGTAAACATAGGGGATAATTCAAAATATCAAAAGATAATGTAATATATTGCAGTAAGGCTCTCAGGCATTCTGTATTGCTTTTTGCGACTTTGAGTTCTTGAAAAGCGCTAAATAAATTCAATTTATAATTTTAACAATTTATTCTCTTGTAGATCACTTTTTCTAGTTTTATCTGAGTTTGCACACATGTGGCATAATCTTCCCTCCTCTTTTGCATCTTTTGTTGGGGAAGTAACCTCCTTAAATGTACATGTGACAATTATTCACCTCAGTGATACATGAATTAATTTTTATGAATTAATAAAGCCCTGGACTGAAGTATATATATATCTGTGTTCTCTGTGATTTGGAGTCGTGGTGATATTTTGAGAAAAATAAAGTGATAATAGGCTATTACAAGACTACAGTCACTATATTTCAGAAAATAATACCTGCACCATAGTCTACTGTGCATTACGTGATTGCTCTCTTGATAAGGTAGATCTCAGACCTTCTGACAGACACAGAGCCCTGTTTGAGAACCTTTCAGAAGGTTCAGGGAAGTGGCTGTACGCTGTTCTACATCAGAGGTAGAAAACCGAAACTATGGCAGAAATACACCGAGCACAATCGCGCGACACATCTACCGCAGCATGTCCACAGCTGCACAGAGAGAGTGGACACTAAAGTTACGCACAGGTCAGCTTCAGGTCAACTTTTCAAAATACATTCTGGGCTACACTCAAAACATCCGGGGATGAACCTCCAGCAAAATCAGCTGCCGCCATGTCTGCTACCTCCTGAAGCTGGAGCACACTACAGCAGTCTGATGGAAGTAAAGCTTCCACAATCACTGCTCCTCCTGGTGGATAGATAAATAATTGCAACTGGTTTCCACACAGGTGTGTTACGAGGCGGCACTGAATACACTACATTACAGCCCCATACGTCAATCTTAGATCTAGAAATGCAATGGGAAAAAAAAACTGATGAGGTTTTTTTATGAAACAAAAAAAAAATGGAAAGAAATTGCAAGTATTGCTAGCTTTACTGCTGTGGTTTGCGATTCAGAAGAATGCTACAAAAGTGGTATAATGTCTTGTCAAAAGCTCATCAGAGGGTTGCAGCTTACAAGAAAGGTACTGCAGCAACTTGTAAGCTTAAACGATCCCATTGTGAATTATGCATAGTGCCTCAGATAACGCATTATTCATGCTGCATTGTACAGGTGGAGGTCTTAAACCATTGAGCACATTTGCTGAAGTGGTTCAGTGAATGCTTGGAGAAAGTAATGCTTCAAATAGTGGGGTAATGCTTCTTCTGGTGCTGGTTGACGGACTCTAGAGTTCTTGCCAAGGTAAGGGCAACGAAAAGAAATGTTTTTTCTTTTCTTCATTTAGTTAATTACACACAAATGTCAAGATTTATATCTTCTCTATCTATCTCCTGTCTTTATTTCTAGGAAAAAACGCCCCTTCATCTCCAAGGCCCCTGGTAGGTCCGTACCAGCCAAAGGCACAGAAGAATGGACCCAGAGAACATTGCATTACGAGCAGAAGAACTGTGAATTAGAATTTAAACATTGTACATATAAGAGCAATATAATGCTCTAAAAATAAAAAAAGAAATGTAAACACTAAATGTTTTTTGGGCTCTTTTATTTGCTATTCTGTTCAATCAGTTCAAATCAATCATTTTGGAAAGATTTTTTGACCTAACATTGCTATCATTGCCTGGGCGGTGTGAGGGTGTGCATGTATTATACCCTGCACAGTTAGTAAGTATTATCTTGCTGCATCTTGGTGTCTTCATGGAGGACATGGAACATGTGCTGCCCTTCTTCACAGCACTTCAGTGATCTGAAAAAAAAATACATAAAAGTATGCAAGGCTACAAAATTCCGACATTATACGGCTACATTGTATCTCTTGCTCTTGATAAATTCATCGCCCCACAGTTAATAATTCTGGGAGTGGTGTATAAGGCCATTGCCTTTGGCAGTATCCTTGGAGTGACACCTTTGGGTTCCTCTTACACAACTGCTTTTATTTTGTTTCACCAACAAAATACAAAATTCTGCAGCTAAATGAGTTCATTCCAATGGATTCCAATGGAATGAACTGGTGGGGACGAAGTGTGCAAAACTTTTCACCACGAGTTCAACTTTGGTCAACTTTGACCAATGTATTTGCACTGCTGACCAATTGTCAGCAATACTTAATCAAATGAAATGAATGAAGAAAATACCAGGACAGATTAAACAGCACTGTGCAGAAAAAATAGAAATAAGCTTGGAGGGCTATTGTGACTGAAGCCGCTTTCACTAAGGACCTGAAAGTTCCAAAGTGCTTGAATTCAGGTCATCGAGCAACCACCACATTTGATGTTCTGTATTGAATACCACTTGTGCGGCACAGCTGTGATATCTATTGCGGTTTACCCATGGTTTTCTAGTTCTCGCCTGAAGTTGTGAAACACATTTACCTTCCATAACACAACCATCAAAGGGACACATTTAGTATAACTGCAGCTTTTCTCCCCCAATGACCCCATGGGGGCTGTTGAGAAAATAACTGTTGTATGCTCACTTCTGCCCCTTTACCGGGGTTTTTTCTGCATAGAGGAATTTATGGCGTCCCCCGTCAGTATCAAATTGAGACACTTTCATAACCGATTAAAAATTCCTCATAGTCACGCTAAAAAGTAGTCCACGTTTGAGTTTTGGTACAGATGGTTCTTACACTTGATGCAAACCCCACTAACTGTACTTTAGACCACTTTTTCAAGCGAACTTGGATTAAACAAACGTACCGGGTATGGTATGCAGTGTTCACACTAATCAAACGAACTGGATGTTGGAGTCATGTGTACTAGGATACTGGCCCAGGTCCCTGATGTATTATCAGCCCCCTTGCTGTATTATATTCCATTATAGTTGTATGTTGTCAATTGCCTCCCCACTTAATATGGGTTGCCCCAAATGCTCATTCTAAGCCAAGAAAAACCCTGCATGAGCCTGCAAAGACAGACCAATATTACCTTCCAGTCTTTCTCTGCCTGCCTAATGTGCCCGAGATGATCCTGTAAAAACCAAGACAGACTTCTGGGATCCGAAATGTCAACTACCATCGCGACATGGAACATATTGTAAACATTGTCAAACTAGAAAAGAGAAGATAAAATATTTGGACAAGGTTGTCTTCCTGTCAGCTTCTCCTGAGGCGTCTAATGTGGAATTGGTTGCCGTCCAATATGAACCATGCATGTCGGATAGTGTCATTTTGTCTAATCCAAAAACGACTACTAACCAACTCCAGGGACTATTTCAGCTCTCTTAAAATTTACTACATGTAGATTTTTTTCAGTTTGTCTGTGTGTTTGAGTGGGGGTAGGTTGGGGGATTGGGATGGGAGGTTGTGGTGGAGTTGGCAGACTTGATGCAGCGGGTAGTGGGTAGCAGCTAGAGAGTACTTCCAATTGACGCCAAAGTAAAAAGATCCTGCATATGTTGACTTTAAAGGACCTGTGTGTAGGATTTGGGAGAAGGGTCTAGCTGCAGAGGTCCACATTCGGGCCCACTT
This sequence comes from Etheostoma perlongum, assembly GCA_026937815.1. Taxonomy (NCBI): domain Eukaryota; kingdom Metazoa; phylum Chordata; class Actinopteri; order Perciformes; family Percidae; genus Etheostoma; species Etheostoma perlongum. Next base: position 11,897,200 of record CM049389.1, read on the forward strand.
CCTCCGTCGTCTGAAATGGTGAACTCCAGAGATGATACAAGGATACCATAGCATGCCTCATGGTTCATTAGTTTGGATTAGCCACACAAGCGGATTCTGTGGCATCTCGCGGTGAGGTTGCAGATTGCCTCCAACTGAATACCCCTTCCCTCACCCCTCCCTTTCCAAGCATGTAGTGGAACCTAAGTTGGCCTTCATGTAATGTTAAAATGTGCAAGTATTTGATATGAAGGCCTCAAAAAAAACATTGTCCGCAAATAATGAGATATAATGCTGTGTATTACGAATGCATAATGGTGACACCAAAATCGATTGGCAAATGGCTTGAGTCAGCGGCTCCAGAGAAATGACAAATAATGCAGAACTCAAAAGGCAAGCTTGGTGGGAGGATCTCGAAACTGGAAATAAAGAGGAAGAGGTGCGTCCGGGGCTGAGGGATTAGAATACAAAGCTTTAATCATACCAATGAAAGTTTTACCAAAGCCCATGACCTCTAAGACTGACCATAAAAATGGCCACTAAAGCCTGTTAAATTCTATCATTGTGTCAAGAAAGAGAAGGCGAAGGCGTCTAACATTATCTGCTGCTAGTCTTGTTTTTATGAATCCTGTTTGGTTGGAGTTTACAAATGTTGCCCTATGAGACTCCAAACGACGAGCTAGGAGCTTTGAAAAGATATTTAAATGAGCATTAACCACGTTCGAGGTCGATAGCTAGAACACTCTGTAGGATAATTACCCTTTTTCAAGAGTAAGGAAATTAAGACTGCATTAACATCCCTTGAGAATTCCAGAAGCAAAGGGCCCAACTTTCCCCTAAAAGTTGCATAAAATTCAGGGGGAATCTCATCAAAGATCGGTGATTTTTCTTTTTGCATATTCTGTACTGCCACTCTTAGTTCTTCAATAGTAATCAAATTGTCTAAATTAGCTGATTCCTCATCCTGATAATAGAGGCAAGTCAAGCTGGTTTAACCAGCTGTCACAGTGGGATTTATCCAAAGTAATCTCATATTCACACAGGTTGGATTAAAATGTCTGAAAGGATTTATTTATTTTGACAGGGTCAGTTCTAATATTACCATCTGAGTATTTAATAGCAGGCATATCTGCAAAATAATCACTTGATCTTAATCTCATAGCGAGAAGGTGACTAGGTCTAGCACCCTGAAAGTAATAGCGTGGTCTTGCAAAGGACCCCTTTATGCCCCAAAGGACCCTTTTTATTGCTTTATCAATTGAATGAAATAATTGAGGGGATGCAAAAAGAAAATCTATCCTGGAAAAAGATTGATGTCTTCCCGAGAAAAAGGAATAATCCTTACAGGTGGGATTAACTGCACGTCAAATATATATAAACCCCAGGCTGCTGGCCCATGATGTCAGAGCATTTGTGGCCTGAGCATGGTCCGCAGTGGCCTTTGCATTCGACCGATCAATATTTGGGTCCCACACGGCATTGAAATCTGCACCAACAATAAAAGAACAGTCCAGCATTTGATTAGTGAGTGTATTAAAGAAATGGCCATCAAAAACATTTGGCCCATAAGATGACACAAATGCAATTTTTCTGGCACCAAATTCTGTTGTGGAAATCACAATCCTGCCTGTATAATCTTACCAAGAGGACAACACTAAAACGAAGATTCCGTTTGACAACAATGGCTACGCCTTTTTGTTTTTGAGCTCGCTGAGGAGGATGCAATCGTATAATAATAATTAATCAAATTTATATAGCACTTTTCACGAACTCAAAGCCGTTTTGGTTTCTGTCTTCCATATCTGCTAGCTTCACCTCTAGCTCTAGAAAAGCTTGGCCATAGCTGTCAAGAATACTTGTGTTGCTTTTCACGGTAGTTTTTAGGTTGTTCCTATCCAATCTGATAGAGCCAAGGCTTGCAGTCAGAGATGCTAGCTGGACATGGATAGCAGTTACCTTATTGTTGTCAATCCCAACCTGTTGAATCTGGTACTGCATCTGAGCAAAACGTGGTTAAAGGTAGCCTTTCTGTTTCTCCAGCAATGCCTCTGCAATGGCATACGTATTGCAGCGCTGGGTTCTGTTCTTGTTTGCCATTCTACTTAAAGTAAATCTAACAAGCACAAAGTGGTAAAATATCGATGTTGGAACCATATAAAACAACTATTTGACAAAATAGGGCCAGGAGCTACACCTTAAGCCACCATCTCTGTCCAGCTGATCACATGACTCCCTCTAGGCTGGATATCTGCCTTCCTCTTTGTGTTGGCATTTTAAACTCCGGTGGATTTCTGAGGACTATGGTTAACTGCTCCTCAGATCTCTGCAGGGTAAATCCAGACAGCTAGCTAGACTATCTGTCCAATCTGAGTTTTCTGTTGCACGACTACAACAACTTTTAATCGTACACATGTTCCACCAAACAAGTTCCTTCCCAAGGCTATTTTGCAGTTTTTCCCAGTGCATAGCACCGCCGGAGACAATTGTGATTGGTTTAAAGAAATGCCAATAAACCAGAACATGTTTTCCTCCAGCGCGCTTTGAAGGTGGGTCTGGCACCTTCCTCAAGATAGCAATATGCCAAGAATGTACCTGAACACACCTCCCTGTAAGACCAGCACGCCCATGGGCGCACAGATGGGCGCAGGTGCATTTGCTATTTTTAAATGACGTTGGCGCTGGACGGGAAATTGACAACTGCGTTGGTCTTAAACTAGCAAAGACAGTTGCGTTGAGCTTTGCACTGCGTCTGAATGTCTGTACTCGAAATAGAGGGAAAAATAGCGGGCAGGATATGTTCTCCAATACGTGAAAAACATAATGTTCTGAATGCCAAGTACAGCCCTTTTAAGTAAATGTACAAAGGTATTAGCATTTAAAAATAAGTACTCTTTATGCAGAATAATCCATTTCAGAACACTGTATGTATTATGTAATGTAATGTAATGTATTATATTATTGGATTATAATTATTATATATTATATAATTATTGATGCAAGTGTGGACATCATTTTAATGCTGGTAAAGGTGGATCAAATCTTAATTATTTTTTATACTGATGGGTAGTTTAATTTATAAAACTACACCATCATTTATTAGTTTAATTTTTTAATTTACAAATTATATTATTTTTTTTGTATTATTATCTGTCAAAAAAATGTAGTGGAGTTAAAAGTACAAATTTTCCCTCTGAAATATAGTAGAAAGTGGAATGGAAATACCACAGTACAGTATTTGTACCTCAAAATTGTACTTAAGTACTTGAGAAAATTCACTTAGTTACTTTTCACAACTGCTTCACTAGAAGTGTTAATCATGTAAGTTGTCTGTTGAGGGACATAGGTTTTGTGTCTTACTTCTAGTGTGTTTTTGCTGCAACAATGCTTTTAGGTTTAATACTGTAACAATTAGTTGTGGGCACGCTGTGTGCCCGCTACTGACACCATGCTATTACCTCAGTTTATAACCAGAGCAGAATACATTATAAAATATCAAATATCAAGACATTTAATTTGTGGTTGGGATTATATGTTATTCAAGCAAACTCTATACATGATGAATCAAACCGTTCTCACTCCCAACTTGTTTGGTCAGTGGCTTCCAGCGTCAGATACCGACGCAAAAAGATCACCCCTTTAGTATCTGTATGGGATGCAACCGGCATAGCAGCAGCTTGACTGCGGTGCTGTAAAATGACGCAATATAAAGAGCGACACTGGTAGCGAGTACAATGTAAGGTTGGGGTGGTGGATGGGTCAAACGACACAGAACAGGTCCCGTTCTTACTGTACGTGTAACTTAAATGTACAATCTTTAACCCTAACCATAACTAAGTTGTTTTACCATGTATGGTAAAAACACGCAGCAGAAGCGGTCCCAAGCAAGCGCGTTGTACAATGTAATGTAAAATCAGTACCCAGAGCCCCAAATATCACAGTGGATGGGATAACATTGTAATTAGTTGAAAGCACCCTGCGTCTGACTGAGAGGATAAAGGAGTCTTTTTGTGTTAGTAACTAACGCCAAAGGCATCTGACCAAGCTTCGGTTTTTGACGCGCTGGGACTGAGATTGTGTTGGATGTATAGAAACAGGTAGATTGGCATTTTCTTAAAATATAACTAATCCTACAAAGAACCAACCAGTGTAGTTGACAATACTAAAGTATATCGCACAGCTGTCTTATTTTCATGGCAACAAGCACAGAGTGATGATTGACAGATACACCAACTAATCATTTTCTGGTGCCTGTGTGTCAATGGTTTGTTTCATGTATAGGCGGGGCTGCGTTGGAAAAATGACATGGAGCCTGCTATCGCGCAACAGAGTGGTTTGCGTATGTGTTTGCGTCGGCAAGGAGCCTACTGGCATGAAGCACTGGAGCCAAGGATCTACCCAGGAGACATGAATGATTTTGGTGCCCATGTTCTCATCACACCAACAGGATAATCTACTGAAGACATGGTGTGTTCCTTTGAGTTTTGTATTATTCAGGTGCAAGAGACTTCTGTTCTTTTCAGTATCTTTTCTGTGTGAAAGTGGGGGAGGAGAAAGAGAAGAGCTGGCAGCGTACTCCAAATAAATCAAATCTGGTGTGTTAACAGAGACAAAAATGGCCTGTTCACAAGGAATGCGTGCCACGTTTGACTTTGATCTCCAGTGTGTAGTGGCTGTAATACCAATCAACCTCTTTTTGCATGCTAAGTTTTGCTCTTTATGATAAAACATCAGATGAACAATCTCTTTTGACTTATAGTCGGCCTGTATAATTCCTATAATGCTGCCTCTTGAGATTCAAGCTTTTTGGGCATTGCTGAAACTCAATTATAGATTGAAAAAAAAAGAAAACTATCAGGGCTGGGTTTAAAAAAATCCATTTCACAATGCAAATTGATCTTCATTTTAATTATCCGATAGATTCATAAAATCCTGAGATTTTAAGGAGCTCCAACTTAAAGCTAGACTGAAGATATTGGTAGCAAATGAAACTAGACAGTCTGAGGAACCCATGTCATGCTAAATAACACTCAGGTGACATTTTAGCATGGGAAAAACTGCCATGGCCATTTTCACAAATGTATGGCTTTAGGTACAGTCTATGCGCTGAAGAAAGCATCTGTACAATTTTTTGTCTCTGTGTAAATCCTTAGTCAGTTCTTAATGATAAAATTAAAATTAATTCGTAATAATACACCGTTTTTTTTTTTTTACAATTTATAGTATAAGATGTCAGAGAATCTCTTTCATATCCAATTAAAATTGAGAGAGTAACTTAAATATCCATTTGATAATGAATCAAATTGAATTGAAAATGGAATTTGGACCTTGTGAATTGGAATCAAATAGATTCAGGAAATCAGTGGCAATACCCAGTCCAAAGAACTATTGGTAGATTCTTAGCTATTCTTTGTGGTAATTGTTGGTACTATTTTGTGTATGGGTATGTTGGTCTTTTACCAACTAACTCATGTGACGGAATGCGCTTCTTTGTGTGCTTCCTTTGGGTAACCAATTTCTCATTCCCATTGTGTCTTTTCACACCACAATTCCAAAGCTCCACCATCTGGCATGGACATCATTAAATAACCGGACCCCAACCTGCAGCGAGCATACTGGCAATTGCCCGCAGTGGCATATTTGATGGCAGTTCAACAGTCTTTTGCAAATGTGCCAAATTCCATTTTGTTTGTAGTACACTGCCAGCTGAAAGAGAGGGAGGAAGTAAGAGCATGAGAGAGTGAATAGGAGAAGAGTGAATCAATGAGTGTGTGAATGAGAGAGAGAGACCGGGACAGAACAAAACAAACACAAAAACAAAACAGCATTGCTCTCATTGGCAGGACCACACTACCCAGCCAAGCCTGACACTTCATGTCAAAGCATCAAAGCATGATGGAAAAATACCAGTGTCCACAGTGTGTGTGTACGTGTGTGTCCAGACAGTGTTTTCACTACAAATGCCCTTACAGCTCACATGGCCCATTGATAGATTATTGGAACATGTCTAGCATTTCTGTTTTAGTCTCCCCTCTCTTAATGGCATTAAAATAATTTAAGTGCTTTAACACACATACGCACAGTCCCAGCAACAAAGTAAAAACAAAGAAAGATGTCCCAGAGCTTGTGTTGTAAAGAGCTTGTAAACAACATACAGAGATGATTCTATGCTGGGTAGGGTTTTGGACATGGCTACAGCAACATTACTTGTAGAGGAGCCTTCTCTCCATAAACACCTGGTTTATCCAGGAATACCAAGTACAGATGAAGCACTGAGCATCTCAGAACTTACCAGTATCCATGTAAAGTCTGACAGCTACACCCTGTCTGCACCCAAAAGGTTTCACTCTAAAATGGTCTTTCCATTTTATTCTGTGTTACTATCAATGATTGATAAAAAAATGCAACTGAAATGTGTCCTGTGTGTTAGACTTGCTTACTGCTGATGCTGTGAAACTGCCTGTTCTGTTTTGGAGTGTTATCAGCATGGCGGCAGCACACTAATGGCGCTCCTGTAGCATTTAGCAGCCACGGCTAGTATTGTTATCAATATTGTTTTTTCATCTTACCAGCATGACCTGTAGACGTGTCTCATGTATTCACAAATTGGAGGTAAAGTCTTTGTTTTAAAATGTTGAGGATGCTAGATCTTGAAATAAATTTCATTTTCAAAACCTTCATCATTTGGTCACTTTTTTGGACAGAATTGCTATCATTATATTAATAGGATTTTACCCAAGGCTTGTAACATATCCTCGCTTATGACCCTTCACTAACTTCCCATCTTGGCATTTCAGTGCTACATTGCTCGAGCGTTCCACATGATTCTTTCTCTACATGATGATTTTTTCAACTTGGCCATGCCACTGAATGCTGCACCTTTGATCCTACCTGACTGCTAGACTGTTTCTGGTGAGCTGGTGTTAAGTGCCTGCACTTGTGCTTTCATTTTTAGTGAATTGGTACTATTGTTGAGTCCAGCCTTCTCCTTTATTTTCATCTATATGCCAATTGGACACTCTAAACTCACTGCTGTCTGGAAGGCACCATATAGATGTTCTCAGGTAGTTCTCAGGAAACTGGCTTTGATAGTCACGCAGCACTGGTCCCTTCACTTTCCTTGGGTTGCGCAGTCTCTGGGTGCTGGACTTCAGTTAAAATCCTGCCTTCTTGCTTTGTTAAAAGCTTTCAGGACTTGGTGTTTGCAGTTGTCACACATTGGCCACCTTACTACACATATAAGACTGGAATGTCTTATATGTTAATTGCTTGGAACTAGTTCTTTATTTTGATGTGGCACTTTAGTACAGTCCTTCTCTTTCTCTATGCCTGCCTTGCTTCAGGGCCCCATTGTGATTGTGAAATCCTTAAGTATAAAGCTGCCCTGTGTGTCTGTGTGGCCATCTGTTAGTTCAACCCATTCAGTCCCAGTAATCCTCTCTCTTTGCAACCATGCGTCCACAATTGGGCAGATGTGGTCCATGCAGAAGAGGAAGCTAAAAGTAGTCCCATTCTTGAACCTGTATTCATAATCACTACTCAAAATAAGCAACTGGGAAATTTGAAGCTAATGCAGTAAAGCATTGGGGATAGTGATCTGCCTCGGTATGTGCCCCACTAGATGGTCCCTTAGGAAAATAAGGGTTGTTCTTTACTTTCCTTGATGCTTTAAAGATACACATATAGAGAGAAAGAAAGGCTTTATTGTTTCCAAGAGGGGGATTTGTTTCCACAGTGTGTGCCTGGTGTCCTGTATCTGTGTCTGGTTGGGAGTAGCATGAAAAATTGGATGAGGGGGCTGCCATAGACGTGTTTTATGGTGAGTGGTATGGCTCTGGAATTGAGATTCAGATGTCTGAATTACTGTAGTTCTAGAGCAATAGGCATTCAAGAATAGATGTGTTGTCTTGAATTAAAAGGTGTCTTGTTGTCAATTCAAGAAGTACTCCAGACTGGTGTGATCAGCCTTACAGGCAGGTTAGGCCTGTAGCTCAGTAGTCTGATAGTTGGATGATGGTTTTTCCTTGCCAGTGGCATCTGTGTCTATGGTGTCGCTTAAGTGTGGCGAGTAGCACTTGGAGCCTGTATTTAGCAGTATTTGAAGTTTAAGTTATAGACATTCCATAAGATTCATAATTAATCAGCTTGACAGTTGGATTTTAGTTTTGTGAGCCTTAGTAATGCTCCTCTACCAATCATTATCTTAAAGGAGAATTTCTGTTTTTTTTTGCTAACCTGGACCTTATTTGTGTGTAAGTGACTAATGTGAACTAAAATCTTTGAAGTTGATCCATTATTGAGCAAGAATTCTGTAACCAGTAGCTGCGAACTGCGCTGCAATGTAATCCTATGGGGCGATAGGGTTAGTCAATGCATAGCGACCGTCATTGAACATCCACTAAAAGTGCTGTTTTTGCCACTGACAGGCTCGGGATTGTTATTAGAAATGTCTGACTACATTATGAAAAGATTGTAAAGTTGACATTATCTTGCCATGCTTGTGTGTAACTTATTAAAGCTAGGTCAAGACAGTAACTTTAGCTAATAGCATTAGCTTACCCCCATTCTTCAGTTCTCCACTCTTGGAACAGCATTTTTATTTAGGAAAAAGTTTTGGTATAGGATTTCCTTTTCCTCTTTAATTGGCGGTATTAATCCTCAATCAAAATGGTCACTGCAGATCTGATGGTCTGCAAGGTGCAGTGTATGTCTTAAGTTCTATTTGTAGCTGTATGCTAGCACAACTAGCCTCAACTTCAGCCTGCCTGTATCTAAAGGCAACATCTTTAGAAGCCGTGCAAGTGTAGGTGACATTTTGTTTAGCAAAATTCAGAAATTCGCAATTGAAATTCTTTTAGACAACACAAAACCCCTTTCTTTACCCCAAAACAACAAACTCTTTCCGCCACTCCTCTCTTCCACACCTCTGACTACCTGAAATTAACCTCACAAAATTTCAGAACAAGACGGTTACAGTGTTCTCACTCAATACAGGAACAATTTTAAAGATTTCTGTTCACATAAGTCACACAAATGCATGGGAAAATAGATTTCCTCAAACCTGCCCCATGTGAGATAAACAGTCCAGGGCTTGGTCTGGGAATCTGTCTAAATCTGACAGGGCCAGATGTATCTGTCAGAGCAAATTAAACATGAGCTTGCAAATTTGTTTAGTTTCTATAGCTAGCCATTTTCTTTATTTGAGCTAGCTTACTAAACTCTGTGTTGGAATTCCAGTACAATTTGCAGTGTCCTGCTCATTATACGTAATGACAGCTCTCATAGCTAGGGCTGGGTATCATTTGGAATTCAGTCATCTGTGGTAAAACCCAACCTCAGTGTTTCAGCCAATATTAAAACATTACTGTTTATGTGCATGGTTGGCAAAGGGGTCAAGTTCCCTTCTAAAGAACTGTGGTTCCATTTGTGGTAACAGTAGCTCCAGCTTGGTCTCGAATTCCAATGAACACAATTTGCTCAGGTTCCCAGATGTCCATGGCAGTGCATTCCTACTGGTTAGTTGGGATAATGTGAACCTTCCACACGTTATTCCCTCCCAGTGAAATGCATAATTGGCAGGTGAGAATCAAAGAAGAAATGCATGTTCCATGCTAGGGTTAGGGTTAGGTTTGGGTTAAAATGTGTGGTCCCAGATGGTCAGGATTAGGCTTAGATACTTAATTACATTAAACAAATTTGTTTTACTTAAAACATTTGATCACTAAGGGCAGCTTTCATGTCAACAACATCTGTTTAATATTAAAAAAAAAACATTGAGATGCCATACCCAGCCCTACCTATATGCTATTGTATGTTATTAGGTTTTGTTATGTCTTATCATATTGTATCACTTCTCTTATGTATGGCTTCTTATGCTATGTTGAATGATTTCTTTTTGCACAAGCTTGTTTTTGAGTTGATGACACTTTACTGCATCATGTGTTAATGCATTGTATCTCAACTTCATTAAATGAAAAAAATCTTCATAAGAGCAAGCATCTTGTTTTTGTTTTTGTCAGTGCTTTTTTCCCCCCCCGGCAATATCAGTTTTATTTGGTTAGCGCCGACAGCACTTTGCCAGAACACTTGCCAAATTTTGTGCACCCACTCCAATGACACAAGTAGTATTTTATGTAACCTCAGGTATCTAATCTGGATGACATAACGGTATTGTGAGCTTTTGGGGCATACCTGTTTAATGAAACAAATAAGTTCCTAGCTTTCTCCATTTTATCTTGTTTATTTGTAACTGTGAATTCTTTCGCTAAGTTCTGGGCAAATACCAGTGTTTGTAATGTGGAGTGGGTATCAGAGGGTATTAGTGTACGGATTAGGGGGTTGAGGGTATGGCTTTACAGGATTCATTGGAAACGACATAGGGATCAAGATAGGTGCCAGTCTTCCACTTCCTGTGTCTGTTGTCATTTATCTGTTTTGGCCCATCCTTTTGGCGGTTTTTGTCTCTTTGGCCGGTCTCATTTGTGTTTTTGTTTCCCTCCATCTTGCTTTTTTTTGTTGTCCCTCTAGTCCATTCATCCACGTTCCCCTGCACGTCTTTATTCTGCAGTCATCTGTGTTTGGCTTCCCTTTGGTCAGCTCTTTGGGATTGATTCAGAATGTGGTAGTCAGTAGTTGTCTTAATGGTGATGTTTTTCACCTGCAGTGTTTTGTCTTTCTCTCCTGCTAGTTATTAGCTCCTGTACCAATATCATCCATTTCACTTGTATTTCTTTTTAAATAAAGTAAATGATGACAAATACAAATCCTTAACCGAAAACTAAGGGGGTCATATTACAATTGGCAATGCTTTGTGACTTGATGAAGATTTTATAAACTAAGGCCCTATTTTCTAAAAGTATGTGTTACAAAGTGTCTGGCTATGCTTTACCACTGCTACTGCTCTGCTTTCACAGGCTCATTACAGTATATTTCATTAACACTGTGTGAGCCATACAGTATGAAAATATGAATGATTATGCATCCAGTTATGATTGGGCCTCTGCCTGTGATATTGATGTCTTTTCTTTTGTGCACAGGTTCCCTAATTTGATTATTCTTTCCATGTTATCACTTTAACTGGCAGATGAATGATCGAATGTGTTATAATTGAGCACAAAGTTGCTATTTTTGTGTGGAGTGGACATAGTTGTTTTTTGTTGTTGGAGTAATTACATCATTAGTTACAAGCAGCTGTTATCCAAGCAGACATCTTTGGAAAAGCCTGTTGTTGCTTTGATTTTAAAGATGTGCACTCTTGAATTTCTGCACCACCCACAATTTGCCACCTGTCAGGAGCTCCTAGGTTAGGAGCTGTTAAGATCTCCTAAATCCTGGTTTAAGAAATAAATACAATAATCTCTCCTCCACTTTGTATCTCATCAGTTATTTCAAGATGAAGATCGATACCAGCCTGACTATGCTCCAGCTGCCTGAGGCGCTGTCCCAGGCAGGCCTTCAGTTCTCTGTAGCCACTGAAGAGGACTTTGATGAGATCATGGCTATGAGCCAGGACATCTATGGAGGGCTTGACTACCTGCCCACTAGGTACACCAACTGGCTGCAGGAGACCAACCGCACAGTCATATTGGCCCGCAAACAAGGAAAAGTGGTAAGTTCATTGAATAGTATAAAAAAATTAAATTATGGATGTAAAAAAAGACAGAATTAAGAATAATAATGTGAGATTTGTCTTTATTTTTTTGTTACTCAGCCCAGCTCTGTCAAAGGTCCTTTTAAGCAACTCCAAATTTACTGACCATTCGGCAGCTAGCTTAGTCTCTGCACACAGAGCTCCAGAACTCCAGACCTCGGCAGCACGGTTCACACACCCTCCAACTCAAAAAAAACCCTACTAATTGTAGACAACTCTATGGCTAAAATGAACACACACCATTTACATAAGACCACTTTTACTTACTGAATTAACAAATTGTAATTTGTTACAGTCGTGACTGCAAAACTTTTCCATTCACATATTCTTAAGTGCATTTCGAAGAATGGCATTAGAAAAGCTCTATGGAAACGGCAAAATTCATTTAACTCGCAGGACTGATGAGCTGTTTCTGCTGTTAATGTCTTTGTCTTTTTCACAGCATGACACATGGCCAATACCAGTGGACATGAAAGAACAATTAAAACTTGCTCAATTGAACCAAATTCCTGAAGACCTCTCCCAGCCCCGCTAATAAGAAAGATCCTTTTGGCTGCTTGAATCCATGGCCCCATTATTTTGGTCATCATCCAAAGTTCATGACTAAAGATGAATGTTAGAACATCCTAGTGCTCACTAAGGGTCTCGGTCTTATCGCTCTAGCAGAAACACATCATGTACTTTTTGAAGATGATGTGGTTCTGCTGGCTCGTTGCTTAGCCTGCTGCCACTGCAACTCAGACATAAAAAAACAGCAGACAATGGCTCATGCTCCATGCTCTAATTAATATGTCCTTGTTTCCCCATTTCTAAAACAGGTCATTCTGCTTCACCCCAGCTACAGGAATGATATACAGTTGTTAAAAAAATGACATGTCAATATAGCGTTTGTCATTTTGTTTTGTCTTCCTTCTTCCTCTGTGATACTTGTCAGATTGCTCTGGAGTCAGTGTGTGTGATTGACGATGGGGAGACTATGCTGGTGGAAGGTTTACGTGTCGCCCCTCAGGAAAGGGGCAAGGGTGTGGCTGGAGTTCTGCTGCGCTTTTGCTGCGAGCTGGTCAAATCTAAGTACCCTGATGTCAAAGTAACACGCTTGACCCGTGACGATCAGCTTGGACCCAAGGATTTCCAGAAGTATCGCCTCATAACCAAGCAGGTACCAGCAACAAAATTGTTAATGGCTGTTGTCAATGACCAACATGCTTCAGGAAGTAAGCTTGGCCTCAGTGTGTTTTCTGTTGTAGTTCTTTGCCAGTTCATACATTGACTTTCTTCTCTACAGGGTATTCTACTGGTGCGCTTCAGAGCTGAAGACCTCAAGTTTCGTCTGTCTGAACTTGGTCTGGGTGGAGACATCCAATCCACTTTGTCCACCTCTTCCAACCCTCCTCCGGTGCGTCTTGACCACACAGCTGTCCACCAGCTGTATCTGACCACTGACCTGCTGCAGGGGCTCCTTCCTAATGGCACCATCATTCAAGACTGGCAGCCATTCAAGCTTTTGCCCAGTAACATGGCCATTCTACTGAAGAAGGACATTGACTGGATGGTGGATGATGTGTCCAACCCTACTGTGGTCAGCCTCTGTACCTTCCCTTTTAGGGTTCCCATTGGAGATGACTGGTAACTGTCCTTTCTTTGTTTATTCCAAAATGAGTTCATATAGCTGGTTAAGTCAGGGACAATTACTGTCTATAATAAAGAGTACAATAATTTAGTAACATGAACTGCTGTTTACCAAAGCATCTTTTTGTCAAAATTGTCATAATGTCCAAAAACGTTTTTCAGGAAATGGAAAAACGCTACTTTGAAAACATTTGATTGCGCTTTTAACCTCAGATGAAGTCAGATTAAATCACCTTGTCACTGTTTAAATATGTGTAAAACCCACAGACAAGCATAAAGGGTGTCCAATAGCAGTGATATTAAAATGACAAAATATGTAGATACAAGGTTACTGGCCAACAGAAACGTTTAGATAGTATCATTAGGAGTGTCAGAGTTGTACATTTATTAGATACTGCACATAGCATCTTTAAAGATACTCATAGCATTTAAAAGCATAAGTTATGATTTTCAAAATAAGACATTGTTTTCTTACTGGTACACTTTTGTTTAACCAGGTATTACCTGAACATTGACATGTTCGGTAAAGACCTGGACCTGGCTCGGCAGCAGTTCTTGTGCCACCTGTACCGCCACACTGCTAACCTGAAAGGTCACGTGATGTGCCAGATGTTCCTGGACCCACCACTCTGGAAGGCCATGGCCGAATTCTGTCGCAACACATTGAGCGTGGAGCTGGTGAAGGAGTACACCGAGCAATGCGTGGTGGAATCAGACGTCGTCTAGTTACAGAAGGAGGATGGGAAAAGAGTAGAAGACGAAGGAGCCAGAATGAAGACATGGGTCTAAACAACAAGGGATGGACAACTCAATTACACCTAACAGAAAAACACAACCCTCTGTACTGAGGAGATAGAAACCACGCAAACAAAATGTAGTTTCTACAAAACAACAACTTCTAAGAGTGCAAGTTAGATTTAACAATACACAATCAAATACAGGGAGTGGACGTAAAATCATGAAAACATCATGTAATCAGCTTAAAGATTAATATTCAGTTGGGGTCAAAGGTGTTGATACTACTTTACAGTAATTAGTACCATTTTTAAGGCTGTAGTTTTGAGGTGTACTTAATATTTCATGCCCACAATGTATATAAAGAGGAGGGGCTAAATAACATACACACCCCTTAGTAGAGGTCTTCACAGGTTAAAACATTTGGAAAACATAATCAAACCCAAAGTTCATTTGTTTAAAATAGACCCAATTGGAAAATGGGTTCCAAGAGCAGTCAGACTCAGTTTGAATAGCCAGAGGATAATTGGCTGCATTTTCAAGATGGTTTACAATTGGTCAACAGTGCACATTTTTGCAAATGATGGTGCATTTTTGGTCCAAAACATCAGCGTTAGTTGTTCAGTGTTCATTGGACTGCATTAGGGGTCAGTCCAATGTCACAGCACTACAAACTATAGCCTTAAAAGGGACATATAGAGTTTAATAAATCAGCTTCTTAGCTTACGACAAATTTTATTACAATGATTGCATAGTTTTTTCGTATTATATCCACCCTCTGTATGTCGTATGACATGAAAATGTGTAATAAGAGTGATGAGCTTGGGAAGGCTATCTCACACCGGTAGCAGTGATGTAACCTAAAACCTACAAACAGTCAACATGCAAATGCTATTCTTTGAAGAATTTTTTTAAGTACCCTTAGGGCATCTCAAACCTTTCATCTCTGTTATTTCTGTAAATATGAACCTTCTAAATATATACACAAGCTGAGTTGGGTTACTAAATCTGCACAACTCTGAAGGCACTTTATTAAAATTACACAGACAGGTTGTGTCTACGTTAGAATGAAAAGGAATAGTTCAGGATCAAATAGGGGTAATTTACAGATCCCATCGCTCTAATGTTATGGGTGCATCTATTAACTAATATTACCTTAGGGACATCATTAACAAATCTCTGCAGAAACAACAAACAAAGCCTGTCATCGAAATTAATATCAGTCACAAAATGGCTGACAATTTATCCTTCGTTATGGTCAAGCTTATGTCTTAGCTTTTGTCTTTTTATTGTTTCAAATCTTTTACTGTATATATATATATATATGTTACTAATTTAATATTTTCACTTAAATGCTGCAATAAGATTTTAACAGAAATTATTAACTTCTGAAGCTGTAAGTGAAATCTGGGCTTACTTTTGTAGATTACTAGCATAATGCCAAACACAATGCTAATGCTTGAAAATGTTTAACAGACTACTGTGCAGTTTACTACTGGCTTCAGATGAAGCAGGGAGGAGGAGTAGAATGAAAATAACTGTGTTAGAAGTAACAGTAATATACTTATTTGTTTTAATCATCACTAATATTATCTGTCAAACACCTTTTGAAATACAGTGTTCCCTGTAACTACACAAAACCAGCTTTGGCCATGTTAGAGCAAACTAATCTCTAGTTTACCGTTGAACAGAATATTGTGGATTATACTATGGCCAAGGACAGTACTAAATTCAGGCACATGTCCGTTAACATGCTAACTACATGGTTACAGGGATAATGGTTGGTACTGTAGGTTGGTCCACCACTTTTGTCTAGACTTAAATATCTTGACTAACTACTGGATGGATTGTCATTACACAGAGGATGCATCCTAATGACTCTGGAAATTCCTTGACTTTTCACAATGCCACCAGTAGGATCAATCTTTTACTTCCAATGAAATATCACAACATTTACAAAAAATAAAAAACAACCCTAAGTTTATATGTTTTTTCTAAAGAGACCCAAGCTCGAAGGGTTTCCGAGAGCAGTCAGAATAATTGGGTCAGCACTATCAAGGTGGTTTACAATTGTTGTAGAACATCTAAGTGGCCATGGTATAAGCACAATACCTATCTGCGCCATATAGAAATTAATGAACTTGGTGGAGGAAATGACATACTCTTCACATTCTTTGGCCTCCACCTACTGTACACGTAGTCCATTATGACCAACATATTTAACATCATCTAGAGGCACCAGAACACGCCTAAAATGTTTTTGTTTTTTTAACATTTTTAAAGTTTTCTCTACTGATTAATGGCCCCTGTGGCATTAAAATGACATCATATAAGCATCCATAGCACCGTGCACACAAAGCCCATATAGAGGGTGTAACACAGGACCATTAGTCTGAGCCAGACAGAAATATCTTGATGGAAAAACATCTCCGTTTTGTATAGAACTATTTTACCTCTCTGTTGCCTTGGCCATCTTTTATCTTGACTTTGAACCCTTTCTTCTTCTGGTATGCAATTTTCTAGGTGTGAGGATGACTGGGCCTCTTTTCCGAAGAAAGATAAATGATGAGTCAAATCCTTAAAACGTTTTACAAAAGGGAACTAAATGAAACAGACCTTGCTTTTTTGTTTTAATTATTTACATTTTAGGATGGACCTTTTAGTGTGGACATCATTTTCTAAATATTCCAGGGAGCATAACAAAATAGGAGAACAACTATCTTTTTTACCCTATTATTTGTAACCAA
Organism: Etheostoma perlongum; assembly: GCA_026937815.1. Classification (NCBI taxonomy): domain Eukaryota; kingdom Metazoa; phylum Chordata; class Actinopteri; order Perciformes; family Percidae; genus Etheostoma; species Etheostoma perlongum. The sequence goes on from CM049389.1 coordinate 11,913,937, forward strand.
AGAAAGTCACTACTGATGCCCTATCATTTGCTGCCAGGGTTGAAGTGAAGATATGGAAGATTAGAGGGCCATGGGTGTAATTCTTTTTTCAATTCTTTTTTTCGTGATCACAGAATACTTTTTGTAAACTATTCTAACAAATCTCTGTTAATGATTCTCTGTGTGATAACAGAATCATTATTATGTGATCTTGTCATAACATAACCCAAACTGTGTTCTCATGATTCTGATTCAGACCTAAAAATCATGGTGGTGGGGTTGCAAATTGGTAAATCACAAATAAAGTAAATCGATATAATCATAAATGTCCATGCATCAGCACATAATTGGCAAGCAACCACAAACAAACAAAAATAGATGAAAAAAAGAAATTGTATTAGAACGCATGTTTAATAGTATCTCTAAAACCCACTTTCAGAAATTTGCAACCTTTTGGCACTCCCACACCATTTGGAAAAAAATGCATGTTTATGTTCTGCGTATCAAATTAAAAAGAATAACTCAATAGATGTGTTACTGGACGGTAGGTGCATGTTCTTCCAGATTTATTTCTAATTTGGTTTTGGAGCTCTTTGAAGGGAGGTCCACGTTCCACAGTCTGTCAATAGGTAGGGGCTTAGGGTCTGCTGGGGCTGGTCAAAGCTATAATATTCAAAAATTAGTGTGGACTTTATAAGTATACCACATTTATTAAACATTTCATCCTACAATATTCCTTATAGTATTACTAGTAGTAAAGGGAGTTTTCCATTGGTAGGAAACATTTGGGCTACAGTATAGTGATCTTGCGCGAGCTGATCACAGATCATTCTCATCTATCCATCCTGGTCGCAGTTACGGCAGGCTAAGCAAGGAACATACACACATACGTCTCGTTAGCCTCATACCCCTGCTAATCCCCAGAATCCCAAGAAATTCCCCAGTTTGATGGTGCATGTATTCCCATCAGCATGTTCTTTGACAATAGCCAATTTTGTCTAAATGATCATGAGAAGACAATTTGGTAGGTTTAGTTCATTTTGTTATCACGAAAAAACAAAGCTTGTTCATTTTGAGAGTTTTCTTGGGATTTCAAGAAAACAACTAAAAAGCATCAATCATCTTAACAACCCATGTGCTCTACTGCCTTCTGTATGTAGACGTCTAGGAAGATAAAAGATTTTTGAAAGTCTTTATCCGGTAATGAAGAAATGTATATGCAGCCCTTCTCCACCCCCTCTCCCCCTTCTTTGAAACATACTCTGTACAATTAGGTCTAGTTTCCTCACAATCAAATACACCCTCTGTTAAGTTCCACATAACCTTATGATAAATATACTCTTTAACTTATTTTTGTTGTCTTATCATAATAATATGTAACACATGTAAATAGGGTATGTTGTGCTAGAAAGCCACTGAGCTTTTTGAGATGCCAGAAGGAAGACTTACAGTAATGGTAAAAACACTTGAATGGCAACAAAAAAAGTTCATGATAGCCTCACTCAGAGGAAACAAACAGTGGCCAGTTGTGAATTTATTGTGTCAACGCATCACTGATCACCTCACTTTAAAGTGAATAAAATTTTCTATTTTCTTTTTTTATTTTCGGCGGCTGTGGCTTTGCTGTAGAGCGGCCTGCCAATTGGAAGGTTGGTTCAATCCCCCGGCCCTGCAGTTCCATGTCGAAGTGTCCTTGGGCAAGACACTAAACCCCGAGTTGCTCCCGATGCTGCGCCATCGGTGTGTAAATGTGTGTTTATCTGATGAGCATGTGGCACCTTGTATGGCAGCCTCGGCCACAGTGTATGAACGTGTGTGAATGGTGAATGGTTCCTGTACTATGTAAAAACGCTTTGAGTAGTCGTTAAGACTAGAAAAGCGCTATATAGCAACAGTCCATTAACATTTATTTTCAATGTGAACACAATGCGCCCTGCTCATGCGCTGCCACTTTAAGTTTAGCACCATTTCAGCATTTTAGTCCTGATATTATCAGCTGCTTTAGGCAAAAGACATTAGGAGAGCTGCTGGTTGTCCACTAATGTGGTAAATTGTTTCTTTCCTATCTACAAATCAACATTCCCTTTTGGAACCTTCATCAATCTCAAGGCCTCAGTATGCTTCAAAGGAAGTAGGAGCTAAATGTTTATGCATGTTACAAATGCCAACACTTAAACGCGGGGTCATAAAGCATGCCATCGTATCCTCTCTTTACAATGATTCTGTCTTTTGCGTGTCTTTGTAGTCTGGATGTGATGAATCTTAAAAAATAACTTTTCACATCCATCATAATTCCACCATCAGAAAGGGATACTTTCTTTAAAGCATACTAAAGCCTTAAAGTTTAAAGCTCAATGTTTTGAATTCTGAAATTTGTACCAACAAACTTCTTTTTAACTTTTGAGTTGCTAGGGTCATGGCAACCTCAATAAATTGGCCTGGTCAATTTTTTTATCAATTTGTGCTGCCATTTTGAGTTTCTTTTGTCATTTTTGAATTGTTATACTCTAAACTGGTAGCTAATACATGCACACAAAATACACAAAAAAAGAAAAAAAAAAGGCTCCAATGTTCTCTCCTTTTACAACACTTCCATAAAATTGACTCACACATTTGAAAAAAAAGCATCTTTTGAAAACTTTTGGCTTATCAAGAGCATTTTGACATTTTAAACAATTTGGCCTTGGCATGCAAATGAATCTGACATAAACTGCAGATTTTACTTTTGTTTTTCTTTGCCTTGTTATTGATCCAAATCGTACATTACATTTACAAGTGTGAACAGTACATGCTTACATAATTCCCTTTAACCCCATATCCAAAAGGTGAAGAGTGTCCTACAAACGACATGTATTATAAATTAGTTTAGTGTATTAAAAGCAGTTTCTGCCACTGAGTTCTGCAGATTAAAATCAATCCAACAGATGTGGATTGACAAATTTCTGTGATCGCCATTTAAGTGTGATCAAAAACACTTCTACATACATACAACACAGAAAAAGATTAGGTCATTTAACCTAAGGCTTAAAGATTGTTTGATGGTTCTGCATCAACCCCATGCCGTAGCTAAGACGTCCATCCTACGGCGTTGTGACCCTTTCGGAGTTTTGCATCGGGGTAGAACGTGTTTCTTTACATCGCGGTGCATTTCACCACCAGAACCCAGGAGGTGGGGTGGGGGGGTGGTTTCTGGAGGGTCTATCGCGAAACTCAGAGACAGTTTATGTTATGTTAGCAAGCAAACTTTAGCATAACTGCCCACAAAGTACTGCTTGCTGGCAAAGTGCAAATTTCAAAACGTACTGACATATAGACATTTTACAAACGGATAACCCCATCATTGTAACCAAAATATGTCTGAGTTTATTTGCAAAGCTTATGCCAGTGAACTAGCATGTTGCCACTCCCCACAGTAGCCTGCTACAAACTATCAACACACATTTTACACATTTTTAGAAGTGCACGTCGAACTACGGCGAAAGGCTCGGAGAGGGGTTTGCGTTGATGCAGAGGGGTCTGCGGGTGTACGCCATTGATTTGACGCGGAACCATAAAACAGCCTTAAGAGTTTACTACAGTATTAGCATAACTGCAATGTGATTTTTTTAATCACAGTTTAACGCTTAGCCCAACAGAGTTCTTAGATTTACCCCTTTCAGTACCACTTTCACACAAGGGACGCTTGTTACTAAATCCTTAATTAATAAAGATCAGTAAAAACAGTAAACAAGGGCATTTTTTGGTTTTGCATGACAGATAAACACAGACCAATAGAGGTTTTGCATTAACCATTTTAATATATTTTTTTAAAGTCATACTTTATTCATAATTATTTAGTCATTACATACTTTGTAATGTTTTATGATTCAATAATTTATTCATGCTTTGTAGGCCAGTAATAACAGCAACATTTGGGTTTCAAGATTGAATGGTGTACAGTGTATCATCTTCTAGCTTAATATATTTTGTATTTTAAAATAGCTCTTCAGCACTCAGATCTTCTGGGACTGCAGAGTCTTGAACTCAATTTATTGGCAACATGAATAGATTTGATGCTTTATTAGAAAGTGAGGGCTGGAACACACTTCTCTGGGCTTTGGTTGTTGTTTCTTGTAGACGTGTACATATTTTGGGTACATTCATGTGTTTTAATATGCGGTGGCGCTCTTCTCTGCTTAGAGCTGCAGAGATCTATGACGTTTCATTATCTGCCAACACTGGGGTTAAGGTTTGGTTAAGTTTAGGCACAAAAACCACTTGGTTAGTGGGAAAATATTGTTTGGAACTACTTTTTTCCAAGTTTAGGGGACCTTCGTCAAGAGAATTTTGATTTTGAAGAAACAAACATTTAGTATTAAGAAATGGGAAACAAACAGCAGCCACTAACATTATAGTTACCACTGTCATTGCTCTCATAGACACGTCATAATTCACAATAGACGTTCTCACCGGATAAATGTATTTAGGTATTTGAACAAACAATTGATGCTGTCATTTTTAACTGGAGGACAGTCTCTAATGGGTTTTTTACAACCTGATAATCCAAATGTTTTTTGTACAAATGTATTACTAGTTCATTATACTAGTTTATTACTACTTTATAAAGCATTTATAAATTATTTATAAACCATTAACAAAGTCATTAGTAACAACTCATAAAACTGGGCACCATGTCTAACAAAATACCATTTTTTTTCATGGGTTTATGCTACCATACAACAAGCATTGGCTTACATCACAGGCATGTACAAGACAGAGGATGTATTTGATGATGAGGAAAATAAGGTTAGATAACAAGGATTACAAAACTTTAAAGATTGGTTATAGGGCCCAGTAGCGCCCCAAAATCCCACTAATCAGGGAAAGTATCTTCAGCCATGAAGTCTCAGATGTGTTTCCATGTTTCCAGAGTGCTGGATGCCTATGCTTACTTCTATATATAGAAAATATACCGCACAAATATACAACATGTTCAGTAGATAAAGTGGATTTTATGCATAATATTTCTTCACTGGATGTGGATGCAATGTGTGCTTGAGGGAAGCTCAAAGAAGTGCCAAATTTCATGACTGCTGAACTTCCATGTTTGTCAATTAGCTTACCAAAATATACGAAAAAATGCAGCACATTTCTAGAGTTTTTATTCACAACGTGAACTTTTAATAGAAATGTTATCTGTGGGTTAAATGTTTCTTTTTTCGTAGCCCCATAGCACTCAAACAAAAGTCAATGGTGATATCAGTGGTTGAATGTGACACTGAATTGAAAGATTGAAGGTTTTCTTTCTTATAGCACTTTGTTTAAAAAATGTGATGATTGTATACTTTGTATACAAGTGAATTAAATGCTAACACATTGTGCTGCAAACCCTATAAGTATTATAGGGTTAAGTGTTATATTAATGTATGTTTATGACTTATTGTACAAGCCATTAAGTTAGTGGGTAAAGCAGCATGCACTTTAGTTGTCTTTGGCAATAATAGATAAGCTCCCATCTCCTGTAAAGTAGCATTGACTTCAGTAAAAAACAAAATGTTCTTGTCGCACATCTTGATGTCCAGAAGCAATCATACAGTGTCATGTGAGATAAGCCTTTCTCTGTCAGTTTGACAATATTTCTCCAAAGCTGAACCATTTGACAAATGACATGTAGAGCAGTTTGTCATCAGTATACAGTGACATTGAAAATAAGACTATATTTTAACAACTAAAAGAATAACACAATAAGAGTTTGAAATGGCTGTGTTCTGAGGGAGAAATGCGGGTTTGGGTTAGTTAAGCCAAGAGAGAAAAAAAAATGTAACTAAGTACATTTAGTATACTAGTTTTTAAGTACTTTATGTGAGTAATTCCATTTTGTGAGATCTTATACTTTTACATTTCAGAGGGAAATATTGTCCTTTTTATTCCACTACATTAACCCGACATTTGTAGTAACTAGTTACTTTAATTAAAGACTAACGTTGTTACATGCAACCTATAAATAAGATACACTGCTAGTTTAAACTAGCCAGTGTGATTATAGAAATATGTAGGCTTAAAAGATTTTATTTTAATATGCACTCAGTGATGCAAATCTTTATCTCTGTATATTAAATCTTTCTCTGTGCTTGATTTGTAGTGATTGCTTAATCATGGCTTGATTGGTAATGCCTTGGACCCCCGGAAAAGGGGGGACATGATCAAACCTTCCTCATTTGTTGTATTTTCAGTAAAAACAAGTGATGAGTCTGTGTTTTCTTTCATGTTATTTTCCTCCTTTCATAGGAATATTTCAAAAATGTATGGAAACACTCTTATTTTCTTTCTATCCGAGACTGACAGTGTATCAGTATCACGTCTCTGCTTCAGAGAAATAGTTCACACTCTTAGAGAAATACACCTATTTGTTATTTTTTCCCCAGGGGAACATGAGAAGATAGATATCAATCTTTGTGTTCAGTACAAATTTGGGGTCATGGCGTGGTTAGCCTAGCTTAGCATAAAGACCGGAGGCAGGGGGAAACAGCCATAGCCTGATCTACTAACACCTCTAAAGCTCACTGATTAACATGTTATATCTAGCTAGTAAAACAGAAATCTGAAAACCACAATTTGCGGTTTTAGGGCTTGAGTTACATGCTGGAACTATTCCTTGATAAAGAACAGTTGTTTCATCCACCCAGTTGGCTACTTGTGCAGTGTCTGCAAATGTGTCTGTACAGCCACAACGGTACCAAACCTGGCAACCTCACGGACAAAACATTGGGCAGCTGCACACAGTTACTGCACTTAACTTCCCTAAAACTGCTAATTGTCTTTTTATCATTTTGTGTTAATATAACCAATAAGATACAATGTGTTAATCAGTCATCACTTTTTGAACTTAGGTTAACTTTTCCCTGCTCCTTCCAGTCTTTATGCTAAGGTAGGCTAACCGTGTCTTGACTCCAACTCTGTACTTGACACATATGAGATTGAAATCAAACTCTTACTTGCTGAACAAATGTAAATAACTGTATTTTTCAAAATGTTTAACTATTTTTTAAGTAAAGGGTGGAGTCAGGATTTGTTTAGCCTAGCTTAGCATAAAGACTGTGGCTGGTAGGAACAGCTAGCCTGGCTCTGACCAAAACTTAAAAATAGGCGAGTTTCTCTCAAAATGTTGAACTATTCCTTGAAGGGTTTGACACCAGCAGTACGCAGAAAATTGAGATATTTACAGTAGAACATATTTTACTGTTGCATTAGAATGTGTAACAATGTGAAAACACCCATGACCTGACATTTTACTACAGTACATTTATCTTCCTTATGTGTTACATAAACTTCTGGATGCAGTATTATTCCATTGTGGTACTGATAGCTTTTTGTAAATAAAGGATTTAAGTCCTTTTTCCACTACTGTTTAATTCATTCTGTGGCTACCTAACATAGTTTTTACAATTATACTTATATACAAAAATTTGTAGCACAACACATGGATTGTTGTGCAGCGGGATATGTATTTATAGAACATAAATCACGACAATGGAAGTCAATGAAAACAACACAAAACATGCAATTTCAACAAATAAATTCACACTTAAAACTTGTACTTACAAGTATTTTAAGAAATATTAGCTGTAACTCTAAACACTGTGTGTACAGTGCACATGTATAAAGAGGTGGGACAGATGACCACAATCAGAATTACTCAGACTGGGACTGTCAGACTGAGTTCAAACAGGGGACTCAGAATGCAGGATTTAGACACGTGTTGTCCTTTGGGTCCCAGAGACCCGTCCTGTATTCAATGCCTGTATTCTACTACCGTGGCCTTGGCCTCCAGAGTACCAGGGACCTGTCCTGCAGTTGAACGCATTTCCCAATACCCTCATCTTGTCCTATGGGGTCCCAGAGACCTGTCCTGCACTCTAACGCATTTCCCACTACCCTCATCTCGTTCTCCGCGGTCCCAGAGACCTGTCCTGCAGTGGAAAGCATTTCCCACTACCCTCATCTCGTCCTCCGGGGTCCCTGGGACCTGATGGACGAGGCGGGAGTAGTGGAACATACGTATATTCGCATAAAAATAAACAAGGGTCTCCAAAACTCGAAAGTCGAGGCCACGACAGCAGTTGACATGACATGAAAAAGGCCCCGGGGACCCCGAAGCACAACGCCAGGCTTATACCAAATGTAAATAAACTAAACAAGTCCCTGTGACATGAAGGACAACACAAGGGTTAAAGTCACAAAAGGGAATTTATTGTACCAAAGCTATACAAAGATCAAGCAATGGTTATCCACAACACAAGGCAGAGGCTGGTTCAAAAACAGGCACCGGTCGAAAAGGTAAATCTGGTGACAGTATCCAAACGGTCCCACTGAAAATATCAATGACAATCTCAATGAAAATCTCAATGACAATGGCAATCTGAATGGCCACCCATGACCATTGCTTAATCCTAGGGAGACGTTGTGGGCTTAAAGCACCAATAAACTTCTTAAGCAGCTCTGGCAGCTCACATCAGAAATTTCACATTTGTTCTACAGAATGACTGAACACTGACTGCAGTTATGTAGGCTTATTGATCCAAAAAATGACCTACCACTGTGCTTTTTAAACTGTGCGAACACTGTCAAACATTCACATTCAAAGGAGAGGTCTAAGGAGATTGATTATTTGACACCAGTAAATGTTTTTCCGTTTTTCATTTTGACTCAAAAAACAAATAAAGATCTACATGTTTTCCTTTATCCAATAACACCTTGACCATAGTTCTATCTCTCAACCAAAGTGTTGAGAGCCACATGTCACTGTACAAAGAATGCCTATAGGGATGATGGGGCCACTTGCGGTCTCTCTAACAGCTAATGTGCAACCAGGTGTCTAGCCATGGAGTATGAGAAGTCTCAGACTGGTGGCAGCAGAGGCCATAGCCTTGTCAAGGCAGGGAGGAAAAGAGTCCCACGGTTGGCAGTTTCATCTTCCTTGGTCTGGACGTGTGGATGACAACAGAGAAATAGATTTGTAGGTAAGGCACTGTTTGTGTGACGTAAACTCAACAACAAGATGCAGCCCTCATAGTGTGGACATTCCAGACAGGGCACCAGCTGTAAAAAAAGGGATATTCCTTGTCACTTTCTATAGTGACCTGGGTTGCAATCTACACAGAAATAATCAATATGTCACAACATCCCTCCACAAATATACTTTTCACCCACAGGACCTGTTGCATGACACTCACACAGTTGTAATGACCAACGTTGATTTACATATCTATTTTCAGTCAATATTATCAGTTCATGACACAGCCCAGCAAGTCTATACAGTCCTAAGGCATGCTTTTTACTGAAAACTTGCTCCAGTACCTTCTGTATCTTGTTTTTTTTCAACAGGGCATTATCTTTCCTGTCTTTTCAGCCAATCACATACATGAACGTGCCCCACAAAGGGATTATTGTGAAACACTACTTGCATAACATTCAAGTCTGGACATTAAAAAAAAAAAGTACAGTCCATACCAGGTGGAACTCCTGTAATAGCTGCAACCCTGCCAGGCTGCATTGTTTTATTAGGGTCGCAATGGCGTCTGATAAAGACTCCTGAGAACAGACTGTTTATAGGTCTACTGGATGTTGTACCGTCCAACGTGGTTTGCTATGAGGGTTGCGGACACTGGCAGCTGCGGCAGACATAGCTGGAGCTGCTTGGTGCGAACGCAGCTGTAAACTCAAGAGCATACTCATCCACACACGTTTCAAATGTTTATTATGACAGCAGCCATGCCTTAGCTAGTCTTGCATTGCCAGACCTACCTCCCCAGCTCTGTGGAGGAGGGTCTGGCTAGTCCACACAGCAGCTCTGGTTTATTGGCATTTCTTTAAACGTCATTGGCGGCGCTGAATGCCGGACTGCGCCTTGGTGCCGCTGCAAAATTCATAGTTGTGTCACATTTTTGAAGTTGATCTGTAAATTTTCCTTGTTTGTTTTTATATCTGTGTTAAATGAATATATATATATATATAAAATGTATATAATTTTCATAAGATTAAGTGTATTGTCCAGCAGAGGGCAGCATAGAACTTTTCAATAGAAAATGCAAACCAAATCTATCAGGTTTTCATGAAGACATACACTTTTTCTGTTGTCAAAGTTTTTTAAAAGTCGGTTTAAACAGTAATTAAGCTTTTTTTTTTACAAAGTTTAACAGTTTTTCACTCATAATTTATTAATATAGGCCAATATTATATATTTTTTGTAATTGGATAAAGGGTGTAGGAACCAATAACTGCCTTTGTATTTAGTTATCTGATTTTGATTAGAGAAGAAAGATTAAACTAGAAAACAGAATCTGTCAATCTCTTATAAAAAGTATTCCTCAATGTAGCCTATATTTGCACCATTTTAGGAAAAAATGCTGGGCATTCTAAGACCTTAGACTCTTACATAACCCGTTTTTTTGTTTTTGCATTGCTATTAATATGTATGATTAGTTGCAAACCTTTTACTTTTGTCAAAGTAACTTGTCAAAGATGAGATGAACCCATGGATGTTCGGGTGAGCCTGTATTTGAAGAAAGTGGACCGGAAATGAGATAGTTGTGGTTGTGGCCATAGACCGTTAATATTAAAACGTGGGCAACCCCCGTGCCATGGACAAGCTTTGATTGACAGGCCGTGAACTGTCAATCACACCATAGCCACGCCCTAAAACAACCCCGGCTTTATCGCCGATTTTAAAATCAACGAGACCGTAATTTAAAAAATTAACATCATTCTGTGTTGCAGAAGACTTAAAACTAGCGATCGAGACCACAAACTCATTATGAAGATGTTTACTGAGGTCATAAATAAAGTGAGAAGTGGCTCATTTCTCCATAGACTTCTATAGAAACCAACTTCTTTTGCAACCACGCGTGTCGCCCTCTGCAGGAATTCAGATAGAATGCAGGTTTAAGTTACTTCCGCATTTGCTTCACTTTGCTGAACCGGATGCTCTGTCCATCAATATATATACGGTCTATGGTTGTGGCTGCCATGTCTATGGCTGCTGCTGCTGGCGGAGAAGCAACCTATTAACTTCCGACCTTCAGAATAAAAGCAGGTACTTTTTTAACAGCTTACATACGATGTTCTGACAATTCATGCTGCCTGCCTTGTTAAAAAATGCTACCTCATGTGCTTTTGATTATTTACGTCATATATATATATATATATATATATATATATATATATATATATATATATATATATATATATATATATATTATTGCCACTGGCCAGAAGGAACCTTCCAACCCAATGAAAAAGATGAAGGTGTGAGGACACATTCCCAAAAGTCATGATCGTCAAGTTGTACCCACAATTTTGTTGTTACTATGGTTTATTTTCAAAATTGTATTAATCTACTGTACTGTTAATTGTTTTCTATTATTATTATTGTTATTATTATTATTATGATTATTAACATATTTAAAAAATAAAGATACCTGTGGTTGAGCTAATAAACAAAAAACAACATAATTTGCCACAGTTAGGAGGTCCAGAAGGAGGGGTGTAGGGTTATTTATTATTTGATGTTCATGCTTATTAAAATATAGCACTTATTGAAATCATAATTGTTATAACATCCATGTAGACTAGAGTTGCATTCAAACGTTTGGAGTTGGTGCTCTTATTTTGAAGGCTACCGGCAGGAAATGGTTTTGTTGCTAGTGACGGAACAAACAGGACTCGAGCCACAGCCAGCTGTACGCTGGTCATTGAGAATGACGAAGAGTAGCTAGCTAGCGAGATACAGCGATATTACAGGGTAGTTGACAGAGAGCCGTAAGGTAAGACACTAGGTTACACAACTCAGGGTAAATAATGTTCTGTTAACAAAGACGTCAGTTCTTTTTTATGCGTTTTAGTGCGTTTGCTACATTTAAATCAACACGTTGTGTAACTGTAAAGTAAATAGTAGTAAGACAAGACTTGAGACTCAAGAGGTTGACCTAATTTAGTAAACACTAACTTCTTCTTTTTCAAATGTCAAGCCATGAAAAGCCATTATACAACGCGATGTGTGACAGTGGACAGTGCAGGGTTTAGCAGTCCCTTCATCTGCTATCTTCCATTGTAACAGTCTGCGGTGTAACGTTAACTTACTGTCCGTGCTGCAGGAACACACAGTGCTGATTTAAAAACTTTGAACTCTGCTCTTGATAGCAGCTGAACTTCGAACTGTCAGTTTAGATACAAAATTAGCTAACTCTGCTGCAGAGTTTCATATCTGGTAAATATGTCAAAACGTGGGCACATAAAACTGAAGTTATCTGCATTGCCAGAAAACACAAAGTGGTAGCTAAGTGGTTTAAGTGATCCGAATTACATGTATACCGAATAATTCCTGTGTAATAATTTGACTCAGTATCAACTAAATTAATGAAGGTCTTAAAACTTAATGTTGACTGCGACAATGTTGTAGTTATGTCTACAAACTACAAATATGTAGTGTAATAACCAGACATTGTCAAACACCATTACAGTAAATACAATTATCAGAAACAAATCGCTGCGCAGTGAACTTGTGCTGTGCTGTTACACCAAGTAGGAGCCCTCTTTTGGCAGTTTGCAGATTATCTCTGGGGTTTTATTTGCCTAATAAGCGATGAAGTTAATTCATTAAATAGTACCCCCCCCCACACACACACACACACACTCACTATCTGACTGTTACTGGAGATTACTGTATGTTTAAAGTTTCTCATTTATTAAATGATTGCCTAAAGCATTTAAACAAAGATTTGTGTTGGAGTTTCTAAAATTCCAAAATATTCATTTTGACTTAAACAAACATTTATTTTAAATGTAAATGCATATCAGTTCCAAATATCAGTTCAGTTTCATTGACTACTAATAAACTGTATCGGTAAACCCCACCACACCCAATACTTTCATTTATGTTCCTCCTTTGTTTCTTCTTTACTCAGAAATTTCCCTGCTCGGTGAACCCCTTCAGTCTGCACACAAGAAGATGGCTGAGAAAGTGGCTGACTTTCCCAGTGGCCCGCTGGATATCTACAGGAACAAAGCCTCTTTCAACTGGAAGGACATGCTCTGCTTCTTAGACGGAGAGGAAATCATTGCATTCAAGGTAGCTGTCAGCATCAAATGCTCTCCGTAGGTAGGACTAAATCAGCAAATTTTAATAAGTTAAATAGTTAGATGCAAGTGTCACTTTCTTGTGTAGCTATTTGCCAGATTGGGAAAGGGCAGAATGAGAGAGGTATGACATACAAAGCTCCCCAAGGCTGGAATTGGGGAGCTTTGTTGGGGGGGGCTGGGGTTGTTGTTGTTTGTTGTTCGGACAGACCTGCCCCCACAGCTAAAAACAATCTTTAAGGAAACACTTATTGGTATTGCAATTTTTTTGAACAATACCCTATATACCTTGATAACTCCAACACCTAGTACTCACAAGTTGACAAAACAATCTCACATCAAGGCCCATCTAGTAGCTGTTTCTGAACTTTTCATCCTATCAAATCATCATCTTCAAATTACCAGTGAATGGAGTTTTTTCTGAGCACTTCAACTCTCTTCTCTTCATGTCGACTTTAAATCTGGGGTTCTGTGTTCATACTTGACATTGGACTCAGCAGTTGAGAAACCACTATTTGGGATTGTTTTCTCAACTGCTGTTTCCTACAAGCACCTTTCTATGTAATTTTTTTGCAATAAGAGAACAGGTTTGGTAGCTCATGTCATCTAACTGTTCCTCTACCGTAAAGATCCTGTTCATTTTCTCTTATCACTGTGCTACAGCAACAAGTGTTCCAGGCACTTGAGAATGACCCTCTGTTTGCACGTCGGCCCGGCGAAGACGTACCTCTCGAAAAAATGAGAGAGCTGACCTTCCTCAGGTATCAACATAACAGTAACATCCTCTGTCATATATCATAGTTATCTATATAATGCACATAAAAGAAAATAAAGCTTCAGATAAAAATTCTCAGGGTAAAGCAGCTCTTCTGCTATGACTTCCTGACAAAAGAAGAGGTGATGGCTAACCCCTGGAAGTCTATAACGCTCAGTGATTGCCTGGGCATGTACGACTGGGCCATGGGGGCCAAGTACTTTCTCAACAAAGGGGTCAGTATGCATTGATGAAAGAAATACAAACTATACCGTGATGTACTTAGAGGCATGCATTATATTTACTTCCGTTATTGATAATCTTAGTGTTAATTTTCCAGGGCCTGTACTTGACCCATTACTGTTCTTCAATATGCAAGTAGCAATCCAAAATTTGTCATTTGTAATAACATGCTGAAATTCCTTACTAAACATCAGTATGTTAGCATTTAGCTCCAAGCACCACTTAATGTACAACGTCACAGAGCAGTTATCAACTGCAGACTCTGAAATCTATGGATAATTAAGTTGTCTTTCCATTTTTTATCAGTCTCATACTTTATTTATTGGTATATCATGTCATGTCCACATAGCTGCTTGCATTACTTAACCTTTTCTATTTTAGTAATTGCCTCATCTCAGTAAAATATGCTAAAAACATCTTGTCTTTTAGATGTTTGGAGCGACTGTTGCCAACTCCGGATCAGGGAGACACAGCAAATATGTTGAAAACACTGACGACATGACGGTAAGAGTTCAACACAGCTTTACACTGCCAATAACACCACCTTTTAGGTGATTATTGGTGTTATTTTTCCCAAATCTCCATTTTAAGTACACAATGGGTCACATTTTTATAAATTTAGATTTTTGCTTCCACATCTGTTATTCTGAATGTGTGTCTGTTTGTAGACGTTTGGATGCTTTGGACTGACTGAGCTGAGCCACGGCAGCAACACCAGAGCCATGAGGACCACAGCAACATATGACCCCTCCACCCAGGTCACACACCACAGTTTAATTTTATTTATATAGGCGAATCATTACAGAAGTTATCTCAGGGCACAGATAGAGTAGGTGAGCAATTTCTCCAGTGTGGTTGCGAGGAGGAGGGCAGAAACTGGCTCTTTGTGGGCAGCAAAGGGGGGAGAAAAGATAGAACTACGATAAAAGCAAAAATAATACAAGTAGCACGGCGTTGAGCACGACTGCAGCAGCAGGTGCAGCCACAATCCAGGTAAATCTGAAAGGCAAGAATACACAAGGACTCCAGGGAAGAAGCTAAGTTATTAGCATACAGTAATGAGACATGAATGCACACAGATGGAGAGAGACGCTCGGTGTGTCATAGGAAGTCCCCCGGCAGTCTAAAGCCTGTATCAGCATAACTAAGAGCTAGTCCAAGGCAAACCTGAGCCAGCCCTAAATATAAGCTTTATCAAAGAGGAAAGTCTTAAGCTTACTCTTACATGTGGAGATGGTGTCTGCCTTCCTAACCAAACCTGGGAGCTGGTTACACAGCAGAGGAGATTGGTAACTGAAGGCTCTGGCTCCCATTTTACTCTTCTCTGGCATCACACAATTAAATTTTATTTATAGTATCAGTTCATAAGAGTTATCTCGAGACACTTTACAGATAGAGTAGGTCTAGACCATACTCTAATTTACAAATTCCCAACAATTCCATTAATTCCCCCAAGAGCAAGCATTTAGTGTGACAGTGGCGAGGGAAAAACTCTTAGGGAGAAACCATGCAATGTTTTGGTTTTGTTGCCTGTGACTGTTTTCTAATTTTAATTTGCCAAGTTGCCAGCAAGGTCATCTTTTTCCATCATCATAAATTTCTTGGTTTTTAAAGTGGTTACTTTAATAAAATTGTCCCTGTAATTCACATTGAAAAAAAACAGATTATAAAAAGATATGTTATGCCAAGGTTGTTTAAGATCTTGCACTCCAGACACTGGTGCTCACTTTATTAAAGTTTCATCTGATAAAATATTTCCTGGTAAAATGTTGCCAGTTTACTGGTCCGTCTACCTTCTAAGATTTTACAGGGTAATGTTGTGGGAATTTGTAATCATGATTATGTTTACCTTTGTACTCTGTAGGAGTTTGTGATCAACTCTCCGGACTTTGAGGCCGCCAAGTTCTGGGTGGGGAACATGGGTAAGACTGCGACCCACGCTGTGGTGTTCGCTCAGCTCTACACACCTGACCAGGTGTGCCACGGCCTGCACTCCTTCGTTGTGGCGGTAAGACTCTGACCTTTAACCCCTGACGCGGTTACATCTGGTTACATTATCAAGAAATGTTATGTCACACAGCTGCATCTCAGAAAACTCATTGAAAATATCCAAAACCAAAAGGATTACATTCTCTGGAGTGTACATTATAAAAAGAAGTTGCGCTGCAAAGTGAAGTCAGTCACTGAAAGCGGAGGAAGTCTTGTTTTATAAAGTATGAACTGAAATATAATTTGACTTGGCCATTCTAACACCTGGATACGTTTATTTGTGAACCATTCCTTTGTGGATTTTGCTGTATGTTTGGGATCATTGTCTTGTTGGAAGATAAATCTCCGTCCCAGTTTCAGGTCTTTTGCAGACTCCAACAGGTTTTCATCCAGAATGGTCCTGTATTTGGCTGCATCCATCTTCCCCTCAATTTTAACCATCTTCCCTGTCCCTGCTGAAGAAAAGCAGGCCCAAACCATGATGCTGCCACCACCATGTTTGACAGTGGGGATGGTGTGTTGAGGGTGATGAGCTGTGTTGCTTTTTTACGCCAAACATATCGTTTTTGCGTTGTGGCCAAAAAAGTTTGATTTTGGTTTCATCTGACCAGAGCACCTTCTTCCACATGTTTGGTGTGTCTCCCAGGTGGCTTGTGGCAAACTTTAGACAGGACTTTTTATGGATATCTTTGAGAAATGGCTTTCTTCTTTCCACTCTTCCATAAAGGCCAGATTTGTGCAGTGTACGACTGATTGTTGTCCTATGGACAGACTCTCCCACCTCAGCTGTAGTTCTCTGCAGTTCATCCAGAGTGATCATGGGCCTCTTGGCTGCATCTCTGATCAGTCTTCTCCTTGTCTGAGCTGAAAGTTTAGAGGGACGCCCAGGTCTTGGTAGATTTGCAGTGGTCTGATACTCCTTCCATTTCAAAATGATCACTTGCACAGTGCTCCTTGGGATGTTTAAAGCTTGGGAAATCTTTTTGTATCCAAATCTGGCTTTAAACTTCTCCACAACAGTATTACGGACCTGCCTGGTGTGTTCCTTGGTCTTCATGATGCTCTCTGTGCTTTCAACAGAACCCTGAGACTATCACAGAGCAGGTGCATTTATACAGAGACTTGATCACACACAGGTGGATTCTATTTATCACCATCAGTCATTTAGGACAACATTGGATCATTCAGAGATCCTCGCTGAACTTCTGGAGTGAGTTTGCTGCACTGAAAGTAGGGGCCCAATAATTTTGCACGCACCACTTTTCAGTTTTTTATTTGCTAAAAAAGTTTAAAATATCCAATAGATTTCGTTCCACTTCACAATTGTGTCCCACTTGTTGGTGATTCTTCACAAAAAATAAAATTTTTATATCTTTATGTTTGAAGCCTGAAATGTGTCAAAAGGTTGAAAAGTTAAAGGGGGCCGAATACTTTCGCAAGGCACTGTATATGCCCTCCATTCAAAATGTGAAAAATACAATAAGTAAAGCATTTTCCAGTAGTTCCAATTGTCTAAAGTGTGACATTGTGTGAGAGAAGATGATTTTTAATTTTTATTTATGCATTAAGTGTGGAAATGGTGGGAGTGGGAGGATTTTTAAGAGTTTTCTTTGTTGTAGCTTGGGGTTTACTCAATCTAAAAATTCCATAAAACATCATGAAAATAAAACAGCTATAAAGTTGTACTGTATATAGTCAAACTGATCATCCAAAATACACATTTTAACAGGGATGGTTTTAAAATTTGTCAAAATTAAATCGATAACCATTGTGCTGCAGCTGAGAGATCCCAAGACCCTGCTGGCTCTGCCTGGTGTGCTGGTTGGAGACATGGGCAAGAAGCTGGGGCAGAACGGACTGGATAACGGGTAGGTGACAGATACAAGTTATTAAAGTTGAAACAGACACACCACATTGCTATAATTGCTATGTCTTACTTTTGTGTTAGGCACACATTGCCAGTGTCTGTGTAACCAAAGATTATGTATTGTCTCTCTCCCTTCAGGTTTGCTTTGTTTCATAACGTGAGGATCCCTCGGGAGAATCTGCTGAATAAGACGGGAGATGTTACTCCTGATGGCCGCTATGTTACACCATTTAAGGTTGGTAAGATTTCCATTGTTGGAAAGCGCTCAATAGGCATTACAAGCAACCAAAGAAAGTTAAATTAAAGCTGCACTACTCAATATTTTGTGCACTTCACATGGCTCAACACATGAATGAGGCCCAGAAAAGAATTGGTGGGCCAAACACCAGCTACTGGATAATGGAGCAGTCACTCAACAGACACACTAACCTGTACACTGCCTGGATCGACTACAAGAAAGCCAACGACTTATGTGCTTAGAACTGTATAACATTAACATTAAAGTAAGAGCCTTTATCAAGACCTCAGTGTGCCAATTTGATCGCCATTCTGCCTACAGTAAACATGTTATTTGGAGATCACTACAGTATTATTATGCAGAGTGGCTTCCACTTGAATGAATCTGGCTTCGTCGGCTCAGCTGTTCAGCCTCCTGTTTGGCGGATGTGCTGCAGTAGGCTGATAGCGCCGAATTTGTGATCAATGACATCAAAGGCGGCTCTGAAGTCTAGCAGTACTGCTCCCAAAATATTGTTCTAAAATGATTTAATTTCAAATTTCAAAGGATTTAGTAATGACAGCCCTGTCTGACTCAATAAAAGATGGAACTGAGTTACTCTTTCAGCCATGCTAGTGGCTGGATCTCTGAGTTGACCCTGGAGGGTGGCAGGGTGGGGGCCGCTGTGTTAAACCTGTTGAAATACAGTTTCAGTTAATTTGCCTTATTCACATCTCTCTTAATCCCATTGCCAGCTGACCTAAAAACAGTGATGGTTCTCATGCCCCTTTACACCGCACGTTGTTTTACTCCTGTATTTCTCCATGGTCCGATCTTTTTCAGCTCCTCCCTATTACCAGCTCTAAAAGCCTTTTTCTTGCAGTTTAACATGTCCTTAATGTCCCTTGTTACCCATGGTTTGTAATTTAAGTAACAATGAACAGTCCTTGTTGGAACAATGGAGTCCACAGAGATGTTTATGTAATCATACACTTAGCAAGCCCATCAATGTCCCTTCCATGCGTCTCACTAAGTGCATTCCAGTCAGTGACCTCAAAACATCCCAGCAGTGATTCAAAGGACTCCTGAGACCATCTCCTCACTGTTCTGGTGGTTACAGGCTGTCTCTTAACCAGGGCCACACAGCAGGAATTGAGGTGGATCAGGTTGTGGTCTTACCTGTCCAGAGGGGGAGGGGGGATGAGCAAGTCCAGGGTCTAATTCTCTTTGGTCGGGCAGCTCACATACTGTGTCTAGTTGGTCAGTGTTTTTTCCATGGTGACATGATTGAAATCTCCTGATATTATGATCACTGCACTGGGGTGTTTAGTTGGCAGTTTTGCGATGATGCTGTGAGTGACGTCACACGCCGACGTCGGGTTTGCCGAGGGTGGGATGTAAACTGCCACAACAATTACATGAGCAATTTCCCTGTGCAACTAATATGGACTACTATTAGTCGTACAGCCAGCAGTTCAATGTCCGGGCAGCACACATTTCTTGATTGTGGTGTGACCAGGATTGGTTGTCAACAAAATTAACAAGCCACCCCTTCCTTTATGCTTACCAGTCTAGAAAGACAATCATGGTCCTATCCAAAGGTGGCAGAGAGTGAAAGAGCTAAGATCCTGTGGGACTTCCAGAGTCCCACAGGATCCAGACTGATAAAATGGTGATGCATATGATGGCATTGTTGTGGTGGACAAACATCAGAACGAGTGGGGAATTAATTTTTTATTCTTATTTTGTTCATGAATTGTGTCTTATGTTTCTCCATTGTTACGTTCCTCTCCTTTAGGACCCCAACAAGCGTTTCGGGGAGTCTCTGGGTGCCCTGTCAGGGGGCAGGGTGTCCATCACCAGGATGGCTTTGGTCAACCTGAAGCTTGCTCTGATTGTCGCCATCCGCTTCTCAGCCACCAGAAGACAGTTTGGACCCAAAAACACAGAGGAGATTCCTGTGTTGGAGTACCAGTTACAGGTCAGGATGGAGGGAGTGGATTTGAAAGCAGTTTAACATAAGCATATTACAAAGCACCTTATCAAAGTAACAGGAGGTATCTAAAACCACAACAACACTCAATGTTTTATGCTATTTGTGTCCATATTTTTGATAATGGGGGTGCACATTTTTTACACAAAATTCCTTTATTTGTTGAAATTTGTTTATATTGTTTCAGCAATGGCGTCTGATCCCATACCTGGCAGCAGCGTATGCTCTTGAACACTTCTCCAAATCCATCTTCATGAACTTTGTTGAGTTCCAGATTGGACAGATGATGAGGGAGAAGAGTGACAGACAAGTGAGTTAAGATGATTCACATGTGTGTCTATATCCAGAGTGAGCATACTGTATGAACTATAGTCTAATATGCCTGTGTGTATTACAGGCAGACATGGGCAGGGAGATCCATGCTATAGGTTGCTCCAGTAAACCACTGGGATCGTGGATTGCTCAGAGGGGCATCCAGGAGTGTAGGGAGGCCTGCGGTGGACATGGATACCTGGCCAGTCAGTCTCTCACTCACACTCTCACTCTCTCTCTCACACACACACACACACCTACCTAACTACCTTCTCTCTCTTTCTCAGTGAACAGGCTCGGTGATCTGCGTAATGACAATGACCCTAACTGCACATATGAAGGAGACAACAATGTCTTGCTGCAACAGACCAGCAACTATCTGCTCAGCTGGCTCCATGCTAAACAACGCGGTCAGTCCCCTATGCACTGCAGGATTATTTCAAGCCTTTAATGTCAGATATGGCATGTGGTGGAGAGATGTAACGCTGTAGTTACATCTTCAAAGGGCTAACTTGAAAGTAGAAGTTTTCACAAGGGTTGTGCCGATTGGCAATTGTATTGCTTATCAGTGACTGACATGATGTCCTCCTGCCGTTGCTAGTGCTGATGCGCCTGCCAATGATATGGCAATTTTCAGACCCTGTAAACCAACTGTTAAGTCCCAGTCACTAGCATTCTTCACCAATCACCAATCATGATAATCCTTTACATAATTGGGGTAAACTTTGGCCATAGGCTGTAAAAATAATAGGTCTACTGGTTACAAAAAGAAGTCAGTTTTTATAGCAGGCTATGGGAAAATGACCCTACCTTTTGTATTACCTCAGTAGTCATTTTAATATTGAGTTTATGGTCTCAAGCACAGGCACTCTGATCTCTAAAGTTTTACCTGCTGTGTTGTGTGGTTTCAGATGGTGTGTGCATTGAGTCTCCTCTTCACACTGTGGATTTCCTGGATGATTCCCACACAATCCTGGAAAGCAGGTTCACAGCAAGAACAATGGAGGAGTGTATGGACTCAGCAGGTACTCCTAGAACTCAGAGGGGATTCATCCCTGAAGTCAACATGGTCTCTAAATATACCTTTAACCAGTTATCTAAATAAATTCTACGTATTGCATTTCCAGAGTAGTTTCTCAGTTTAACATAGTGAGTGTACTCCTTGTTCATCATATCAGTGCCACTGGCAGCCTATAAGTGGCTGGTGTGTTTCCTGCTGGAAGAGAGCCAGAAGAAGCTGGAGCAGGAGATGGCCTCGGGAAAGGATGAGTTTGAGGCCCGTAACGACAGCCAGGTAAGACACACACAGAGACACACCACTGCACAGAGCCTTTATGCTTGAAGCTGCTGAGAATTTCACTAAGCATATTTTTGGTACATTTTTTTCTTATGATATTTACAAGGCTAGAATGTGATAATAGTTGTCTGAGTTTATAGCTGAAATTAAAACTATACTATTAATTTTGTGTGTTTAGGTCTACTACTGTCGCTCCCTGGCCATGGCCTACATAGAACACAGCTGCCTCCAGAGGTTTCATGAACTGACTACTGATACGGACACACCAGCTGGTCTCAGACCTGTTCTAAGCAAGCTGTGTGCCCTGTATGGGCTGTGGAGCCTCAGCAACCACATGGCCACACTCTACCAGGGTGTGTAATGGACTTTAAACACTACATGCATCAATCTAGAAAACACATTCCATTGTATTGATATTTGTAACACAGTTTTGTTACTGCACAGGTAATTACTTCAGTGGAAGGGAGCCCACAGAGTTTGTCCAGATGGCCATTCTTACTCTCTGCTCCCAGGTACAGAAACATTCCATCTATTCCATACGTAAGGGTTAATTACCTTATTACCTGGTAATGGACACATACATTTTTAAGGCCATAAATTTATATTTTCACGCATTTTGCAATCCAAATCTAGGTTTTTTCGAACAATAACTCTCAATGTTTCCCTGGTAACACCTAAGGGTTTGAAAAATCATTCCCGTCCCTTAAGGTTTTTATGCAATGAAACTGTTGTTCACTGCTCCAGTAAATAGGACTGAATAGTTGGTGTCCTATATCACTTAATTAAAATATTTTAAATTAAATGTATTAAAATATAAATTAATGGTTTAAAAATGTTATTTGGCAAGTGACCATAGTTTAAGCAAGTAAATGCCCTTAGCGGTGTCCCTTAATGGACTTAGCAGCGTGTCGGCCGGTTGTGACCTCGCCATCATCCATTAATTCCCGATAATGAACACCTCGTCAGGCATTCACCCTTACCTAATGGACACCCTGCAGACAGGGTATAATATTGGATAGTGTTTATTGTTATGAGGTCCCTTCCTTGTGTACGTCCATACTTCCTGACTGTCTTCATTAAACTGAATGATGAAGTCATGCTGTTGCCCCCCCACCTGACTTTAAGCTCAACCTGACCTGCTCTGTCTGTGTGTCTCCTCCAGCTGAAGGATGATGCAGTAGCACTGGTGGATGTTTTGGCACCTACTGATTTCATTCTCAACTCACCTATTGGCAACGCTGATGGACAGGTAAAGACATACTCAACTTAAAGCCTTTTTATACCTCAGTATTTTTTTGTTGACAGGTGAGGGAGTACCTCTTTTTGTAAGATGAGATAATAGGTGAGGGTAACTTTTGATAATTTTTTGAGGATAAAGGTACAATAGACATTGTTCAGTTTAAATCTGACATGAGCTGGAAGGTTTTAATCATGGCCCTTTTTGTCACAGATCCCCTAACAGGTAGAGCCTCCCAGTTCTGGCCTGACATTCTATACAACCTCAACAGAAAGAAAAATTGGGGTTTTGTTAAAGGTTTTTCCAGCCTGGTGTAAATATCCTTTAGGCAGTGTAGGGCAACCCCTATTGTGAGTTTAGCCGATCAAACCACTCTCTGCAGTGTTGGACTGTTCGGTGCTGTTTTCGTAGGGTGTAGGTTGATTGGTTGGTCGGTTGTTGCCCTTACACCAGCGGGTCAGGTCCTCTTCTTCTTTCAAGTAGTCCTTTTCATTGTTGTTTATGATCAGGCCCACCACAGCTGCGTCGCCAGCAAGCGTGATGATATGGTGTTGGAGTTGACAGGGACTACACCGTTGTGTGTGTACCGGAGTACAGCAGGGGATCTAAAACAGAACCCTGGGGTGCTCTGCTGTTAAGGGTGGAAGAGGTGTGTCCGCCCACCTTCTACACCTGGGGTCTTGCACAGGAATGATGGTTGACTTTTTGAAGCATATGGTTATGACAGACTAAGCCAGTGACAGGTTGAATATTATTTATAATTATTGTTTAATTTAATTATTATTGTGTACAATGGTGCTAATTGGTCAGCACGCAGTTTGTAGACCCGTCAACTGTTATTGTTAGGTCCTGCTGCTTTCTTGGTGTTCACATGCTTAAATACCCTTCTGACGTCATGCTTAGGCGAGGATATGTTCTTGGAGGTGCACCCACCCATCCATCAACCTCTGCTTCAGCTGGTTGTGCTTGTTGGCTGCTGCGCAGCATAACATTTGTTTAGCGCTCTTGCTATAGACGCATCAGCACTTGGTAAGAAGGAGGAGGTGGGTTTGTAATCTGTCATAGTTCTTAGGCCTTGTTAAGATTATAGTTCTACTTTCTTCCCCTGATAAAAATAGGTACAAAAAAATGGAAAATCTTTCTTTAATAATGAGCACAATATCTTGTCTCTCCCTCACGTAGCTTTACAAGAACCTGTGGTCGGCAGTGATGCAGGGCAGCCAGGTGCTGGAACGGCCTTCCTGGTGGAAAGAGTTCTGCTCAGACAAGCCGGTGGTTGGATCCCTCCGTCCAAAACTCTAGAACCCACTCAACAACCTCACTTTACCACATTCTAACTAAGTGCAATCTAAAATTGAATGTCCATAGACATAACCTATTGCCAATAAAGGGTCCAAAATCTTATATACAGAGTACCTTATCAAGTGTTTATCTTGAAACGCTGGAATCCTGTGCACCCTTTAGAACTCCAGATGAACTGAAGAACTCTTGATTCCTGAGGCCTGTACTACAAATCAAGATCGACATGCTCTGGATTTATTTCAGTTACCCGGCTTCACCTAACCTAACAACCGCGGTCCAGCATAAGCTGTGTCACAACGGTGGTTAATAACTAGTTCAATCAACCCAGAGTTTCCCAATCCAACGGCGTGCGCATCCACATAAAAGAGGCGGTGTTTGCCCAGCATGACCAATCACAAACATCTACCACAGCGTCATATTTCACATAAGAAGAGCAAACTATAATACTACATAAATATGAAGAACACAGACATAGTTTTATAGACTAAACACAATAAAACAGGAAGGAAAACTGGCAAAAATAGCTGACTTTGTAAATGCGTAAATCAAAACTCTTATCAATATCACTTATCCATTAGTCAGGCACAAGATTTGAGCATAATTACACTTGTTGCTTTAGCATTTTTTTCAGTTGCAACCATGGTGGTGGTAAGCAATCTGAGAGCAAATAATAAATATTAAAACATCATTAAAATGCGAACATTGGCAACACATGGCTCAACAAGCTGGCCTATACGAAATCCTGTGGGCTACTGGGTTGTCGGTCTCTAAATGTTTAAACTTTTATGAGTGCCTCTCTATCTCCAGCTCCGAGCTCCAGCAGATCCTATAAGAACAGTGACACTGTTATCAATTGAGTATTGATTGGTCAGTAGGCGGTGCTTTTACACCAATTGAACATAACCAGGTTAGGTATTTGTCATAAGTTACCTTTGTGATTTATCCCGGTAACAAGTGATCCACCGTCGTGATACACAAAACCTCAGTTGGAACCTGAAGTTACCTCATTAACGCCAAATCTTGCTTTGTAGTACAGGCCTTGGGTATGATGCTGAACAAATCAAAAAGACCTCAAAACAGTTACACTTACAGATACAGTTACCACGATTCCCTCATAAACACACATAGAAGCCTTGGACCTACTCACCAGCATATTCTCTAAAACTCTGCATTTAAATGTTGTGACCTACACATCAGATAGGATTGTAAACAGGACTTGCCAGATCTGCCCAGCTGATATGAAATGGCAGGGTTTTCTGCTACATGCTGTTTTTTTGTGAATTACATGTCAAGTCCTCAGAATGGAATAGTTCCTCTGTCTCCACAAACAGAGACGTTAAATGCCAATCAAATCATTCTACTTTAAACTGTATTAACAAAAAGAAGAAATGTGACTGTCCTGTCATTGGCTGATAGTGATGCAGATGTGATCCAACACAAGAACTCACTAATACACAACTCTTGCTAATTTCTCTTAAATGACTTACTCAACAGACATTAAGCAGAGAAAATTGCATTTCAGTGCATGCTGTTAAAATATCAAAACACTTAATCCACAGAGAAATGCACGCAGCCTGTATTCAGAAACTGTATATACAAGTATACAGTTCGACAGCAATAGACAAATAATGTGTTTGTATGAAAATGAGACCTTTCAAAAACCTACTTGCACATGTCAACATTGTTCCATTAGAGGCTAAGTGATGTGGTCCTTATTCTTCAACACTGTCTGGCCTGGCACTGAGTTTTTTAGCTAAACTTTGCAGCATACATATGCGCCGAAAAGTCTTCCAGATGTCCTCAGGCTTTGTGTGTTTTTTTTCTTCATCCTTTCAATAATTGCATAATATGAATACATTTTAAAATCATTGGGCATATTTTATGTCCCTAATAGAAAAGATGACTTTTTGAATTTCAGTTTGCTTTTAAATAATATATTTTTTTTGTATTTCGCCATAATGATTATTTTGTTAAAAATTATATATTTATAAGAAATTGCTGGATATAAGGTTAAATGAAAACCTTTGAGCTTCACTTATATTCAATGACTGACCTTCCCTATCATCTGTTCTATAACATGGAAACTGATTATGTGAACAATGCAATAATGTAATTTCAAAATAGCATGATTCTAGTGCGGTTATGTTTGTTATATTTTAAAATCATCGTTATAGTCATACCAAGGACCATTAAAAGTTAATACCAAGCAAGGGCTTCTAGGTAACACAGTAAAACTTGGGTATATGCGACTTAAGTGTTACACTTACAGTTCAGAGATTCAAACTAATTTCTGCTATGATTGTGTATACAAAATAATTTCTCTGATATATTGGCTGCAATATTTCACTGTTCATATAATTTGTGCACATGTTATTTACACTCATTTTTGTTTCCATATAGCCTTTATCTACAGGTTTACTAAGAGTTCTATACAACCACAGGCTTTCTGTGTTATTTTTCTGAACACATTTGCCATTTAACAATCTTACTGACCCTGAAGCCCATATAATTGTCTCAAACAAGCTCATAATTAGAGTAGAGATGTAGATGTGATTTTTTGTATTTCATAGTGATGATGATGTGAATGATGTGAAAATGTATCTTATGGGATGTAATATTCTACATAATGTTTCATATGACCCTGTAAAGAATGATCACAGTTCTTGTAAACACAATACAAATTTAATAAATTTACCATACAACGGATCGTCAAAAAACGGAACAGTCATTTTTTGTTTGGATATCATTACACCAGGGCGGGGCAGCCAATCACAGAGGCGGGAAAACTCAAGGCAGACAGTAAAACGAGACAAGACACAGGAAAACCACAACCATGACTTAATTAAATGTGGCTACTTCTTTCTCCACTACATACAGGTTAGGTGAACTGGGGACCCTTAATATCCTGTAGGTCTCTACATATGGAACATTAAAGTGAAATAACTCCCATCCACAGATTTCAAATATCATAATAAAAACAAATCAAACCAAGTCAAAGTGAAATACAAATACATCACAAATCTCTCTTCTTTTCAGCTATGCATTTACTGTATCATTTTAAATGACAAACATGTTAAAAGACAATTGTTTAACTTTCTGTCTTCAATAACTGAATGAATTTGTTGGACCACATTATTATTACGTTTAGTTTTGTCCAGCAAAGTGCAGCATAGACCTGCCAATAATAAATGCAGGGCATGCACTTATTACTAAATACAACACATTGACAGCTGCTGTATAAGAGCACTCTAACCCTTTGACCCAGGAAACGCGTGTTCGTGGCCCAGGAGTACTACTTGAGGGGACGGGGGATTTTATCCAATCTTTTTTCTACTAGTTGTTTTGGTTGAATGTACTTGGACATGGATTTTCTGCAGTTGTGTTTCTATCTTTCAGTGGTAACAATATTATCACTTTTTCCCACATTTTTGTCACTTTTTCAATGTTGTGGGTGAGTTTTTTGATATTTTTAATGTTGACATTTTCAACAGCCCATTTTTTGTGACAAAAACAAGTGACAAAACTGAAAATGAGTCCGTTTGACCCAAGGACAACATGAGGGTTAAGTAAAAGTCCTGCATTGAAAATGTTACCTAAGTTAAAGTATGTAAGTATCATCAGGAAAATGTAAATAAAGTATAAAAAGTAAAAGTCCTCAATGCAGAAAAATGATCACATTTTAGAAATTGGAAAGGATCCAAACAGTTTATTATTTCATTAGGTTGCAGCCAGACCGAGATGTTCTTCACAGATACCTCACTAGGGAAAGTAACTATCTTACTACTTGTTTATATATATAAACAAGTAGTAAGATATTTACTGTCCCTATTACGCTCTCTCTCTGTCTCTCTCTCTCTCTCTCTCTCTCTCTCAATTCAATGTAATTTAAAAGGCATGACATTCGAATAACAACATTGCCAAAGTTATAAATACAACATGTCCAAGCATTCAGAAATAACACAACAAACTGTAATATGGACATTAACACAAGATTGACTTATATTAATTATATTTACAGTACAGGTCTGTCTGTCTGTGTGTGTGTGTGCATCTCTCTCTCTCTCTCTCTCTGAGGAGCAGCATCTGTATTCAGGTCATTTTTGACCTCAGAAGAAGAGAGACAGCATATCAACAGGGGACGCTGACATATAAGGTAAGACACAACTACACAATAATAGAGTTAGGTTTTAACATTTTAGGTTAAGCATTAAAGCTGTATGAAAGCCATTTTGAGATTTGTAAAAGCTTTATGCTATTTGTGAAAATGCAATAAAGGGCCATTTCACTAATTCTTTCACATCAAGACCAAATAGGACCAGGTCCAGATAAAAACCACTCTACTTAAACTTATCAAATCAGAACTGCATTATCCCAGAAGGCCTAAAGATTCTTTAAAACACACTTTCAGGTTTGTAAAAGCTTTATTCTGTTTTTTTGAAAATGCAATAAAGGAGATTTCAGTCAATTATCCTGGAAATGTACCTCTGTTGATCTAGACCTCTAACACAGGCCACAGTTACAGACAGTTAAAGGTGTCAGAAATGAAAGGTGTCACAAATATGAAACTGTATTGGGATAATATAGTCCTGAGTTCTTTTGTTGTTGTTGCATTTTAACAAATAGAATAAAGCTTTCACAAATCTTAAAGAAATATTCCTTGAAGAACATGTCCTAGCTGAGCGGTTCTCTCATTAAGGGTTGTATGTGTGCTTTGGTTTGGTTGGACTATCAATGATTCATGTCATAATCTGATCTCTACATCTGTGAATAATTTAAACTAGGTCCTGTGTTGCGTTGAGTTGAATGTTGTTATGGTTGGTGGTTGTTTTTAATGCAATCATGCAAGGAAATGTATAGCTGTACAAGTTTTGGGTGGACTCCAGGAAGAAGAGCTGTGTCTATGGCCCCAGCTAATGGAGATCCTAAATCAAATCGAAGTGGGTTTCAGACAGCTTTAATGCTTTACTTAAAATGTCTAACATCTTCATCTGGCCATCTTCCAGTGTAACTGACCACTCTGTACCTGCTCTGTAAACCTGCAGGAACACAAACCTTGAACTCTGCTCTGTATCAATAGCAGCTGAACTACTGAGGTTGCTTTGATTGAAGAAAATTTCAATGCAATCTTGTTTATAGTGTCAGGAGATGGCAGTAGCTCAGTCAGTAGGTCGTTGGGTTGGGAGCCGGACTGTTGCTGGTTCAAGTATACAATATTATTATAATTATTAAAAGTTATCTATGGACACTTTACAGATAGAGTAGGTCTAGACCACACTCTTCACACTTTTCAGAGACCCAACAATCGCCTCCGTTGTTTCTTCTTTACTCAGAAAGAGCAAAGTGCCTTATTTCCCTGCTCGGTGAACCCCTTCAGTCTGCACACAAGAAGATGGCTGAGAAAGTGGCTGACTTTCCCAGTGGCCCGCTGGATATCTACAGGAACAAAGCCTCTTTCAACTGGAAGGACATGCTCTGCTTCTTAGACGGAGAGGAAATCATTGCATTCAAGGTAGCTGTCAGCATCAAATGCTCTTTGTAGTGAGATATTTTTGCAAAGTTGAGTAGTTTTAGTGCCACTTGTCTTGTTTTTGTGGCATTTTTCCAGAAGCAGACTGAATATAGGGGTAGAGAAGGTTAAGGCATGCAGCAAAGATCCCAAGGCTGGATGTAGCATCCTGCCATCCTTAAAAACAAATATATGTTTGATAAAATAAATAAATCACTAATTTCCCAGTTACAGTTGACCATTTGTAGTTTATTTGGTCTCATTTTATTTTACAGTACATTAATATTTGGAAATAATTTGGTCTAAACCAGACAGTAAATAAACAGTTATACCCTTATTAGTCACCATACACCTAAATTATGTTATACATAGTTTATTATTAAGATGTAATAAGCTTTACTTACCAACCCCCCCTTCAGAGTCTTCATGGATGCCCTATGAATAATATAAATAATGCTACGGTTCAATTTTTCTCAATGTAAATGCACATGTGTACACCAACTGAGAGCAGGAATTTCTGACTTGAAATGAATATTTTAGTGGTTTTGAAACCGTGACTTTTTCATACCGTGGTATACCTTAAAGCTGGTAACCGGCCCATGCCTAGTCACCACTATATCAGTGCGTGACAGTAGATGGATCCTTCAGGGCTTTGTGAAGCTAATCTCCTGGACTAAAATGAGCTTCAAACAGACTAAATCGAGGTCCATGGTCCTGAAAAGAAGGAAGGTGGTGGACAAGTTCCTCTTCTTTGTGTATGGCACTGCAATACCATGTATTGCCAAGAAACCAGTCACCAGGCTAGTCAAGGTCTTTGACTCAGGGAAGCAGTGTTGATCCAAACCAAAATCAACAAGCTCCAAGCTTGTCCACAGTACACAAGTCTGACTTGCCCGGCAGGTTCAAGGCTTGGCTGTAACAGCATGGAATCCTGCCCTGTATCCTCTGGCCTCTTCTGGTGTACGAGGTGACTGTGTCTACAGTAGAGACCCAGGAAAGGACGATCAGCTGCTTCTTCCGGAGATGCATGGGTTTGCTACGTAGTCTAATCTGCGCATGGTAAGAGCAACAAACTCCAGCTCCCCATTGGAAGTTTAGAGGAGGAGTTTGGGGTTTTATGCACAAGAGAGGCACTAGTCTGTTGCAACTCCAGTGATTCCAGAGTGGCATCAGCAGGCATTGCGGTGCAGACATGCTGGAAGTGGAAAGCTCAAGATGGCTGGAGCTGGATCTGAATAAATGGAAGCCTGGTCCACTTTCAGCCCCGACAAAATGTAGCAACACATTTTTTAAAACTGGAACAAGTTTTAAAACCCTGTCGCAAATGTTCTGCCTGTTTGTTACCACGGGTTTGCAGACATGTCTCTGCTGATTGGGAATCACCTGTAATATAGCCAATAAATGAAAGACACACCCACCAAATGATAGAAAACATAATTCAAAGCACGTTTCACACTGTTTCACACCGTTCCAAGGCAACATGTTGTTCAACAAGAAAACCACATCAAAACGATGCATGCCCCATAACTGGCCCTTCACAGTGAGCGAATGTAAAACTCTCTGAACAAAGTAATGAATTCTTCATAATTAATAATTAGTGTTTAAGTATAGCATAGTTTGGGTTTATTAGAAAACAAATGTTTCTGTCCCTCTGGACCTTCACAAAGAATACAGAGTACTCATTTGACAAGATGCACTCTAAAAGTGTCATAGTTACCCACTATGTAATATTGTCCAATTGCAAACGTTATATTTAGGCAGCTGTATAGTATTGATGTTAGCCATGGCAAACACTATACTTTCAACAAAACGTTTAATTCATTCCATATATTCAGACTTTAATTCAATATATTTTCAAGTTTTTATCTGTGTCGGCCTAAAATCTGGGGTTCAGAGTTCATTCTTGACCTTGGACAAGCAGTTGAGAAACATCTATTTGCGATTTTTTTTTTCAACTGCTGTTACTTTTTCTTTATTTTTTTTCCATTATAAGAGAACATGTTTGGTACCCCATGTCATCTTAATGTTCCTCTTCATATCCTGTACTTTTTGTGTTCTTCACTGTGCTGCAGCAACAAGTGTTCAAGGCACTTGAGAATGACCCTCTGTTTGCACGTCGGCCCGGCGAAGACATACCTCTCGAAGAAATGCGAGAGCTGACCTTCCTCAGGTATTAACAAAAACAGAAAATCAACAAAAGTTATTTTCCACCAGTAATATTCTGTATCATATCATATCCGTATCTATATAATGTGCAGTACATAGAGAAAATAAAGCTTCAGATAAAAAATTACAGGTTAAAGCAGCTCTTCCGCTACAACTTCCTGACAAAAGAAGAGTTAATGGCTAAGCCCTGGAAGGCTGTGACTCTCAACGATTGCCTGGTGATGTATGACTTTGCCTTGGGAGGCAAGTACATTCTTAACAATCAGGTGAGTGTAAATTGGTGTATGAGGTGTGCAAAATTACACATTGAATATAATGAGTGTGTCAAAATTTCAAAAAGGTTGAAGGAAAAGCATACTATAATGTGATGTACTTAGAGGCAGCAATGACATGCAATATATCCTTCAATGAAAATCTCAGTTTTGACTTTCCACATTGACTATGTAACTTTCCAGTGCCTGTACTTGACCTAATACCATGCTCCAATATGCAACTAACCCTCCAACATAAATTACTTTTTAAAATAACCCATATCACTGTTACAGTAGCTTTTAGCTATGCTAGCAGCATAGCTCTATGGATGGCAATGTAGATCAGTCGGTCACTCACTTTGATTTAAGACAGAAATATCGCAATGACTGTTGATATATTGCTATTACATTTGCTGCAGACATTCATGGTTCCCACATGATGTGATTTATATCTTTTCATCTAGTGCCATTATTATTCAAAAAAATTTAATCTGCCCAAAACTAATGACATTCAGCCTAAGCTAAACTTTTTGTTTTGTGCTAATTTGCAAGTCTAGCAACACACCAAAGTGAATACTGTTAGAAAAATCGAACTATCACGTGGTCTTTGATTTGATGAGGACGAAGAGAGGCTGAGGGTCCAATTGAGAATTAAGAAATTAATGAATTAAGAATTAATGAAAGCGCATGATGAAGATATAAGATAAGACAAAGACAATATGACACAAAACATGATAACACTGCAGCTGACAGTGGACTTGATCCATGCTTCCCCCTGATGGAGTTGCATGAGACCAGTCCTGAATCCCACACATTTATCCCCTGTATCTGGGGGCAGTTCCTTTTCACCTGGTGTATTCAAATCCATTG
Source organism: Etheostoma perlongum (assembly GCA_026937815.1). Classification (NCBI taxonomy): domain Eukaryota; kingdom Metazoa; phylum Chordata; class Actinopteri; order Perciformes; family Percidae; genus Etheostoma; species Etheostoma perlongum. The sequence goes on from CM049389.1 coordinate 11,947,033, forward strand.
TCATTGGTCCGTCGTCGGCACGGCAACATGCTGAGTGCATCTTTGCTGTCCAATGAGGAAGGACATGGCTCTAAAATTCGCCCCTTTGGGGTCGTTTTCGGTCACAGATCAAAAGGTTCTATCATGTTAATGAGAAACTCTAACATCAATACAGTTAACCAACATTCAGCCTAGTCTGAATGTTGGACACCAGGTAGTCGGAGACAGGAGGTAACTTCATTTTGTGAGGCAAACGGTGTCTTTCTAGATGTTAATAGTTTTCAGTTCTAATTGATCTGGCAGAGACAGGGGAAGAGAGTGGGTAGGTGAGAGACAAATGGGCACAATACTGACATTCTAAAGATGGAGAAATTGCTGACTAAACATCATCATGTTAGCATTTAACTCAAAGCACCACTTAAAGTACAGTATCACAGAGCTGCTAACAACTGGAGACTCTTAAATTTATGGATAGCTAAGTTATCTCTCTATTTCTTTATCTGTCCAATACTTTTATTTATTGGTGAGTCATCAGTATTGCATCCCCAAATGGCCGCTAGCATTGCTTGACTTAATTCCTTTTCATTCATTGTCTCATCCCAGTAACAGATGCTAAAAACATCTTGTTTTTCAGACTTTTGGAGCAACTATTGCCAACTCAGGATCAGGGAGACATAGAAAATATGTTGAAAACACTGAAGACATGACAGTAAGAGTTCAACACAGCTTTACGCTGCCAATAACATCACCTTACAGTTATATCATTGCTTTATTAATGGCTGTCTAACGGGACAATGCATTGCCGGGAGGTTCAACAATGATGTCCACCATGTTGCACCAATAGATTTATAAGATGCATGTGCTGAATAATGTTCACAGTGAGCCATACAGCTCTCTTTGGGTTCTTATATTCACAATATTTAGTTTGTTTCCCCTAATTTCCAAAATATGAGGCAGACATAGTTGGTCATCTACAGTGGGGTTCGAAAGTTTGTGCACCCCAGGTAATAAATTTATATTACTGTGCATAAAGAAGCCAATAAAAGATGGAAAAATCTCCAAAATGCATCAATTGACAGATTTGACATTTGTATAATATGTCACAAAAAGTTAGATTTTATTTCCATAATTTATACTTTCAAAATAACAGAAAACAAAAAAATGGCGTCTGCAAACGTTTGGGCACCCTGCAGAGTTTCTAGCATGCACCGCCCCCTTTGGAAAGCTGAGACCTGACAGTGTCATGGATTGTTCTCAATCATCGTCTGGAAAGACCAGGTGATGTCAGTCTTATGGTTTTAAATGCCCAGACTCATCTGACCTTCCCCAACAATCAGCACCATGGGTTCTTCTAAGCAGTTGTCTAGAAAACTGAAACTGAAAATAGTTGATGCTCACAAAGCAGGAGAAGGCTATACGAAGGTAGCAAAGCGTTTTCAGATGCCAATATCCTCTGTTTGGAATGTAATTAAGAAATGGCCGTCATCAGGAACAGTGGAAGTTAAAGCAAGATCTGGAAGACCTAGAAAAATATCAGACAGAACAGCTCGCAGGATTGTGAGAAAAGCAAGTCCAAACCCACGTTTGACTGCACGATCCATCCAGAAAGACCTGGCAGACACTGGAGCTGTGGTACACCATTCCACTATAAAGAGATACTTGTACAAATATGGTCTTCATGGAAGAGTCATCAGAAGAAAACCTCTTCTACGTCCTCACCACAAAAATATGCGTTTGAAGTTTGAAAATGGACATATAGACAAGCCTGATGCATTGTGGGAACAAGTTCTGTGGACCGATGAGGTTAAAATAGAATTTTTTGGCCGCAATGACCAAAGGTACGTTTGGAGAAGAAAGGGCACAGAATTGAATGAAAAGAACCTCTGTCCAACTGTTAAGCATGGGGGTGGATCAATCATGCTTTGGGGTTGTATTGCAGCCAGTGGCACAGGGAACATTTCACGAGTAGAAGGAAAAATGGATTCAATAAAATTTCAGCAAATTTTGGACGCTAACTTGATGCCATCTGTGAAAAAGCTGAAGTTAAAGAAAGGATGACTTCTACAAATGGATAATGATCCTAAACACACTTCAAAATCCATGGTGGATTACATCAAGAGGTGTAAACTAAAGATTTTGCCTTGGCCTTCACTATCTCCTGACCTCAACATAAATCTATGGATAGACCTTAAAAGAGCAGTGCGTGACAGACAGCCCAGAAATCTCAAAGAGCTGGAAGACTTTTGTAAGGAAGAATGGGCAAAGATACCTCAAACAAGAATCAAAAGACTCTTGGCTGGCTACAAAAAGAGTTTCCAAGCTGTGATACTTGCCAAAGAAGGCAGTACAGGGTGCCCAAACTGCAGAAACCATTTTTTTGTTTTCTGTGATGGAATGATGGAAATAAAATCTAACTTTTTGTGACATAAAATACAATGTCAATGTCTAATGTGTCATTTGATCCCTTTCGGAGATTTTTCCATCTTTTCTTGGCTTCTTTACGCACATTAATACAAATTTTTATTTGTACCCAAACTTTCGAACCCCACTGTATTTGTAAATTTAGATTTATAACATCTACTCTTCCTAAGTTGTGATATCTGCATTGCCATGAACCCTTATTTTCATTTATCTTTTTGTAGATATTTGGATGCTTTGGAATGACTGAGCTGAGCCACGGGAGCAACACCAGAGCCATGAGGACCACAGCAACATACGACCCCTCCACCCAGGTCACACACCACACAACACAATTTAATTTTTATTTTGTTTACTTAATTTTGTTTACACACTTAGCATTAGAAAGTCTTATTGACAGGAAAGAATCAAAAAATCTTGCACACATTAGATCACTTGTCCTCACTTTATTAACGTTTTGGTCCTCAACTCATCTGGTAATATATTTCCTGGAAAAATGTTGCTGTTTAAGGATAGTAGAACAATCAACAATAGAAGTAGCAGTGGGTTACAAGCAGGACCACAGCGGCAGGATGAAGGTTCCACACACACAGGATTTCACAGGAATATGTTAAGGGAATTTTGACTAATTTCCACGTTTACCTTTCTACTCTGTAGGAGTTTGTGATCAACTCTCCAGACTTTGAGGCCGCCAAGTTCTGGGTGGGGAACATGGGTAAGACTGCGACCCACGCTGTGGTGTTCGCTCAGCTCTACACACCTGACCAGGTGTGCCACGGGCTGCACTCTTTTGTTGTGCCGGTAAGATTCTGACTTTCAACCCATTATTAGGAAAATCTGATGTGATGTCATACAGCTGCAACTCAGAAAACACAGTATTACCCATGAATATAAAAAATTGAAGTTGAAGTGAATGAATCAAAGCAGGTAAAGTTATTTATTATAGTATAAAATAGAATGTAATTTTGATTTAGCAACAAACTGTGGAAGAAACTAAGGGAGGCTTTATGGTAGCTGCAGTGTTCCCTAAACTGACCATAAATTGACGTTCCTACGGCTGTTGTTGAAGGCCCTGCATGCTATCGCGGCGCGAGGTTGTGTACCTCTCAATTTTTGTAATTATTCGCCCACTGTGCGCTGCACTTTCAGTTCAGCACGGTCTGTACAAAGTCAAGCAGCCTTAAATATGTGTTCAGAGAGAGACACCACACTGGGAAAAGAAGAAACTTGTTGGAGAAACATGAGCAATCTGTCACGATTGTGAGGGAGGTGTGGACAGGAATGAATGCGATCATAGAAGAAGAAACAGCAGGCAGCCGTGAGAGAGCAAACAAACTAAACTGTTAAACAAGTTTGGCTCACAGCCATCCCAGAGCGCTGGTTGACAACTTTTTTGTGGAGTCGGCTGTCAAGAATTACCGGCTGCTGAACGTGGATAATACCAGAGATGGTGACAGACTTCAGGAGGAAGGGAATGGGTCCACTGCCCCTTTGCATTCTGGGTTGAGATGTGGACATGGTTGAGGAGTACAGATACCTGGATGTCAACATGGACACCAAGCTGAACTGGAAAATTAACAGCTGTTGTTTACAAGAAGGGGATGAGCAGACTATATCCTGAAGAAGCTGAGATCCTCCAAAGTGTACAGTAGAATTTGGAGATGTTCTACCATTTGCAGCCGCTTCACAGCCAAGAGACACACTTTGACGTCTGTAATGAAGATATGCATTAAACAGAGAACAGCAGAGAACAGCAGATTTGGAAAGACCAATGGCATATGGTTTATCAAGAAGAATTCAATGATTGACCATGTCAATCGCCTTAGTGAAGTCAATAAAAATTGCACCAGTAGACCTGTTGTTATCTTGGGCAGAAAAAATATCATTAGTAAATAAAGTAAGGGCTTTTGTTGTAGAGTGATTAGTTCTAAATCCAGATTGATTTGGACTCAAGATTGAGAAGTCATTAATATATTTAGACAGTTGCTTAAAAATAAGCTTTTTGAACATCTTAGCTACATTACTGATTATGGAGATTGGCCTATAATTGTTTGCATCAAGTGAGTCACCATCTTTGTGTAGTGATGTTACTTTTGCTAGTTTACACATTATTGGAATAACGCAAGTAGAATGTAAAAAAATCTAATAAATCGCATAGTGGAAATGCTAAGATGTCAGAAGAAAGTTTGATAAAATTAATAACCAGACCATCAGGACCAGCATCATTAAAAGATTTTATTTCTGAGATTGCCTGTTGGACATCAGTGGGATTATTTGTTGAAAATGACAATGAGCTATTGTTCACAGTATTTATTATGCCAGAATAGGAGATCTCAGATGATTGAGAACAACAGATAGAGGAAAAATGTTGATTAAGGGCATCGGCCATTAAGATAGGTCAGTGATAATGTTGTTTATTCTAAGTTTGGTAGGAAGACTTTTATTGGTTTTGTTAATTAAAGAGTAGAGTTTCTTCCAGAATTGTTTAGGGTTTTTGATGTAATCTGATAAAGAATGCTTATAGTCATTTGATTTTTCATTCCTTGTTTTAGTTGTACAGGCATTTCTTAATTTCTTATATTGAGATTATCATCCTTTTGTCATGTGGTATCATGTGGATGTCTTATGCTCTGTTAGCATGACAATTAAGATTAAGAAATAAATGCAGTTGAAATTTAGATGATCTGTAAGTGGGTAAAGTGGTTAAATTTATTTTGAAGTGGAAGCAATGGAGAGTTAAGTGTGTGCAATGTAAGCATTTGAAATGTCAGTTGGTATGTTAGCACTAACTTAAGTCAAAATGCCAACTAAATTGTAAGATATGAAAGTCGTTGAACTGTCTAGTGAAAAATAAAAATCAGTTTAAGTATCAAGTGGCATGTAGAGGTGGAAGCAGTTAAAGTGTCAGTGATAGCACTTGGATTTTTAATTATGGTGAAGGTTAATGAATTAGTTAAAAAGCTCTTTCTTTTCTTTAAAAAGTGAAATTCAAAACCAATGATTCCAATTGACATTGTGTGAAAGGAGTTTTTTAAATGATGCATGAAGTGTGGAAATGGTGGGCATGAAAAGAGTTTAAACAGTTTTCTTTGAGTAAAGTTTAAGAGTTGAACCCCAAAGAACACTCTTATAATCTATGTATACTCCAGGTTTAATCATTATGCACAATAAAAGACCATGAAAATGGAAAAAGCTATAAAGTTATGCGGTGTAGACTAGATTCAAACTATGTATCCACAAAGACACATTTTAATAATGATGCTTTTAAATTTGTCAAAAAAACCTTCCATAACCATTGTGCCGCAGGTGAGAGATCCTAAGACACTGCTAGTGTTGCCTGGTGTGCTGGTTGGAGACATCGGCAAGAAGCTGGGGCTCAACGGACTGGATAACGGGTAGGTGACAGCAAAGGGAGACATTGTTTTCCAGCTTATTACAGTGCCAATGAAAAGCCCAAGGCTCTGTAAGTGGATACAATATTTAGAAATGTATAACTAATACAGAAAACATAAGCCAAACAGAAATCTCTCCAAGGGAGACCCCAGCCACTTGTACCCGGGATCTGGTTCTTTTCGAACATGACCCAGCCTTCATGACCACAGGTGAGGGTAGGAATAAAATTTGATTGGCAGATCGGGAGCTTTGCCTTCTAGCTCAGCTCTATTTTTGTAACAACGGTGCGGTAGAATGAATGTAAAGTGGTGCTGATCCTCATCCTAGCTGCTTCACACTTGTCTATGAACCGATCCAGTGAGTGCTGAAGGTCGCAGATCAACAATGCCATCAGGACCGCATCATCGAATCGCAACCACTCCCCACCACAACCACGTCTCAATACCCTGTCAATAATTACAAACAGGATTGGTGACAAAGTGCAGCACTTGTGGCGACTGACCTGGAACAAGTCCGACATACTACCGAGAACCTGGACACAACTCTTACTTTGGACGTTGGATGTTGTTCGGTCTAAATTTCTTTCATTTTTTTTTTCTTTTTTTTTTCAGGGAGGCTGAGATGTGTGATAACCCTGTAATTGGGACACACTCTCTGGCCCCCCTTTTTGAACAGCCCCTCCACACAGAGAACTTTCAGCATTTCTGGACAAATGTCATCAATCCCCAGGGCTTTGCCACTGTGGAGATGTTTGAATACCTCAATGACTTCCATCAGGGAAATTGACAATGATCCCCTATCCTCCAGCTCTGCCTCTAACATAATGGTGAATTTGTTGGATTCAGGAGTACCTCAAAGTTCTCATTCCACCGTGCAGTTTAACCTCCTCAATACCTATATTTATAAGATAGTGAATCTTGCTAAACCTTAGAAAGAAAAGTGAACATAAGTGTGGGACCTGTAAAAGATCTTAATCCCAAAGTATAATTACATAGTGAGGTTATACTTCTTGAATATAATTGATTATATGACAGATATGACAAGACTAATAACTTAACAAAACAATATATAATATAATATTTACAATAACTACTTTTTCCTCTACAGTTTTGCATACAGTCTATTTTTGCTATAAGATCTTTAGTTCATTCATTAATGCAAAAGTGCATCATCTCTCAGAGTCTTTTGGCATATGTTGTCTCTTATCAGCCATGATCTTGGTCAAACAGTTCAATCCTCCAAATTAACACATTTATTTTTTTACTAACCTAAGCTTTTACCACTAGCCATACTCTATCTACTATGATATGAAGCGGCAACAGATATTCTTCAGTGCCTCAGTAAAGCAACTAAACGGAGCTACATTCATAATTTAAAGCAGAGGATTGTCAGACCTGGAGGAAACATTTCAGAAGAGTTCTAAAACATGACTAATATATGCATGTTGGCTAATTAATGTATCCAATTAAAATATTTGTTGGTTCAAGCTACTTGAATGAAAGAATTGATTATTTATTATGCTAAAAATCCAAACCAAAATGGGATACCTACCTGAATGTGTGGAATTTGGGTTTTGTCAGGCAATTAAGCAGTTGATAAATCATTCTTAATCTTTGATTTCATTACTTAATATTTTTCTGCTAAAAGTTGAAACAGACACACCACAGCACTATAATTTTAATGTTTGTCCTCTATTTCTTACTGACATTGCCGGCATCTGTGTAACCAAAGATCACTTTTCTGTCTCTCTCCATTCAGGTTTGCTTTGTTTTATAATATGAGGATCCCTCGGGAGAATCTGCTGAACAAGATAGCAGATGTTACTCCTGATGGTCGCTACGTTACATCATTCAAGGTTAGTAAGTTTCCACTGGTGGAAAGCACTCAAAAGGCATTACAAGCACCAATTCAAGTTAATATAAAGCTGCACTATTTTTCTAAAGAATTCTCATCTCATTGTTTTGATTTTACGACCCATGGCTTTACTGTTGTGGCTCAGCGCTCTCATCAAGGTGGTTTTCCACAGCAGGTAGGCTAGCTTTTTTCAGGGCCTGTATTCTGATATGAGGCTTCAGCAGTCAGACCTTTAGTCTGATTGCCAGTTTTGATAGACATTAGATATTATCTAGGAGGGTCATATACAATTACTAATCAAACCCTGTATATTTTTGGAGGGCTGTCAATTCTAATAAAAATAATAACTTCTAAATTCTTACCAGGATTATGGTCAATGACTGCCTGTTGTCTGACAATAAATAGATTACTTTAGCCTTCAGTAAACATTTTGTAGCTGCTAAGGGAGCTGATAAAACAATTTTAACAAATATAGACCAATATCCAAACTGCCTTGTCTGTCAAAGGTCCTGCAATGTCTGGTAAATTATCAATTGAAGGTTGTTTCTGTCTAGAGCTTCCATTTGGAGACCATTTCAGTCTGGCTTTAGAGCAGGACACAGTAATAAAACTCCTGTTACTTTGATCGTGAATAACATTGTATCTGTCATGCCCATTTGTACGCAGATCACAGTGCTGTATAATGTTGCAGATTCTGTTCATCTAGCACTTGAAAACCTACAGCGTTCCTTTAATATTCTGAAAGTGGCTCTTAAAGACCTTGTACTAAATAGCATAAAACAAAGTTTATGCTATTTACCAGAGCCCAAACTAAAGATTATACTAACCTTAATATTTCCACTGTGAACAAACTACAGTTATAACGATTGAGAGTCACAGAATATAAATATCTGGATTGATGAAAAGCTCATTCAAATTTGGAGGATCTTGTGTGCAGAAACACAGAAAAGTTGGCTATTTCTACAGAAATAAAAGCATCTGTCTCATGTTTTGTAGGAAAAGGGTCATTAAAGCAATTTTCATGTCAGTTTTGGACTACGATGATTAATAGACATGCATCCTCTTCAACTTTTAAATCCCTGCCTTGAGATTCATAACAGGTCATGTCTTTGGTACACATCATTGTATTTTATATAAAATTGTTGGGTGATCTTCTCTTCAAGATGGACCTTATACTCACTGATATATCTTTATCTAAACTACCATATTACCTTACAGCACTTCTTGTTGCTAAGAGGGACCTTATCAGACTCATTCTGCTGACCGGCTTTTGCTTCATGTTCCACGAGTTCGGTTTGAAAATATGAAAAAAGAAATACTGTAAATATATATATATATTATTTCTCTTTTTTATTTTGTTGTTTGTCATGTCTCTGTATTGTGACGTTCTCTCCTTCAGGACCCCAACAAGCGTTATGGGGAGTCTCTGGGTGCCCTGTCAGAAGGCAGAGTGTCCTTCACAAGGTTGGCTACAATACACCTAAAGCTTGCTCTGACTGTGGCCATCCGCTTCTCAGCCACCAGAAGACAGTTTGGACCCAAAAACACAGAGGAGATTCCTGTGTTGGAGTACCAGTTACAGGTCAGCATGGAGGGAGTGGATTTAAAAGCAGATGTATCTAATCAAATTACAGAGTAATCTCTATTTAACGACATCACAACACTTATTGCTTTGTTATGTAATTTATGTACATATCCTTATTAATGGTAGTGTAAATGTTTTGTTGTTTCAGCAATGGCGTCTGATCCCATACCTGGCAGCAGCGTATGCTCTTGAACACTTCTCCAAATCCATATTCATGAACTTATTTGAGTTCCAGATTGGACAGATGATGAGGGAGAAGAGTGACAGACAGGTGAGTTAAGATGAGGTGCATGAATGTGTCTATATCCAGAGTGAGCATACTGTTTAAACTATAGTCTAATATGCCTGTGTGTATTACAGGCAGAGATGGGCAGGGAGATCCATGCCATAGCATGTTCCAGTAAACCACTGGGCTCGTGGACCGCTCAGAGGGGCATCCAGGAGTGTAGGGAGGCCTGCGGTGGACATGGATACCTGACCAGTAAGTCTCACACTCACACCCATGCACACAGACACACACACACACACCCCTAAATACCTTCTCTCTCTCTCAGTGAACAGGCTCGGTGATCTGCGCAATGACAATGACCCTAACTGCACATATGAAGGAGACAACAACGTCTTGCTGCAACAGACCAGCAACTATCTGCTCAGCTGGCTCCATGCTAAACAACGCGGTCAGTCCCCTAAGAAACTGAGGAACTATTACAACCCTTTGATCTCAGATACAGCATGTGGTGGAGAGACATTTCTGTTAATGCCCAAAACGGTCTCCTAAGCCCCCCCCCAACTCCACTGGTTCCAAAAAGAAGTCAGTTTCTATAGAAATCTATGGGAAAATGACTCTACTTCTCACTTGATTTATTATCTCAGTAAACTGTTTATCATTTACTAGTTTCAAGTCTTCTTTAATACAGCATCATGTTTTAGGGCATGGCTACAGGCCGACCTGTCAATCATGACAGCGGCATAGCAACACTAACCATGGCTCTGTGTACATTGAAATAACTGTTAAACTTTGTCCTTCTCACTGTATTTTCACATTATCAAAGATATTTGGAACATGGGGTGGCCTCTAGCTCACCTGGTAGAGCGCCCCATGTTGGCTCAGTCCTTGCCGGCAACCTAGGGCCCTTTGCTGCCTGTCATCCCCCCTCTGTCTTCCCCTTTTCCTGTCTCTCTTTAGCTTTTCTAAATAAAGGAAAAAGCCCTAAAAAACATCTTGGAGAAAAAAGTTATTTGAACATTTTGGTTGCCTGAAAATGTTCTGCAAACCAAGCTAGCTAGCTACCCCTCCTGTCCAATAATTGTCACGTCAAGTTTCAAAAACTAAGATGTGACGCTAATTTTGAATGCAGGATTGATCTCCAAAGTTTCAGCTGCTGTGTTGTGCGGTTTCAGATGGTATACGCATTGAGTCTCCTCTTCACACTGTGGATTTCCTGGATGATTCCCACACAATCCTGGAAAGCAGGTTCACAGCAAGAACAATAGAGGAGTGTATGAACTCTGCAGGTACTCCTAGAACTCAGAGGGGATTCATCCATGAAGTCAACATGGTCTCTAAATATACCTTTAACCAGTTATCTAAATAAATTCTACGTATTGCATTTCCAGAGTAGTTTCTCAGTTTAACATAGTGAGTGTACTCCTTGTTCATCATATCAGTGCCACTGGCAGCCTATAAGTGGCTGGTGTGTTTCCTGCTGGAAGAGAGCCAGAAGAAGCTGGAGCAGGAGATGGCCTCGGGAAAGGATGAGTTTGAGGCCCGTAACGACAGCCAGGTAAGACACACACAGAGACACACCACTGCACAGAGCCTTTATGCTTGAAGCTGCTGAGAATTTCACTAAGCATATTTTTGGTACATTTTTTCTTATGATATTTACAAGGCTAGAATTGAACTGTGATAATAGTTGTCTGAGTTTATAGCTGAAATTAAAACTATACTATTAATTTTGTGTGTTTAGGTCTACTACTGTCGCTCCTTGGCCATGGCCTACATAGAACACAGCTGCCTCCAGAGGTTTCATGAACTGACTACTGATACGGACACACCAGCTGGTCTCAGACCTGTACTAAGCAAGCTGTGTGCCCTGTATGGGCTGTGGAGCCTCAGCAACCACATGGCCACCCTCTACCAGGGTGTGTAATGGACTTTAAACACTACATGCATCAATCTAGAAAACACATTCCATTGTATTGATATTTGTAACACAGTTTTGTTCCTGCACAGGTAATTACTTCAGTGGAAGGGAGCCCACAGAGTTTGTCCAGATGGCCATTCTTACTCTCTGCTCCCAGGTACAGAAACATTCCATCTATACCATACGTAAGTGTTAATTACCGACAAAGTGTCCATTATCAGCAATTATAGGATGCAGGAAGGCTTAAATCATTCAACACGCTGCACAGCACATGGACACCTCAAAGGGCATTACCCTGCTTATAACATAGTCACTTGCCAAAGAACAATTTTAAGAACATTATTTTGTATTTTCTTGCTTTTGTTTTCAAACAATAACTCTTTGTTTGAAGAATCATTTCTATCCCTTAAGGTGCTTATTCAATGAAAATGTTCACTGCTCCAGTAAATAGGACTAAATAGGTGTTCTATATCACCTAATTAAAATAATTTAATATTAAATGTATTCAAATTTAAGTAAATGGCTTAAAATATTTAGAAGTAACTTGGCAAGTTACCATGCTATAAGCAGGTTAATGCCCTTTGAGGTGTACGTAATGGACTTTGTGGCACACCGGCCGGTTGTGACCTCGCCATCATCCATTAATTCCCGATAATGAACACCTCGTCAGGCATTCACCCTTACCTAATGGACACCCTGCAGACATGGTATAATATTGGATAGTGTTTATTGTTATGAGGTCCCTTCCTTGTCCATACTTCTTGACTGTCTTCATTAAGCTGAATGATGAAGTCATGCTGTTGCCCCCCCACCTGACTTTAAGCTCAACCTGACCTGCTCTGTCTGTGTGTCTCCTCCAGCTGAAGGATGATGCAGTAGCACTGGTGGATGTTTTGGCACCTACTGATTTCATTCTCAACTCACCTATTGGCAACGCTGATGGACAGGTAAAGACATACTCAACTTAAAGCCTATTTATACCTTTATATATAAAAGAGGTGTGTCAGGAAAACTGCACAGTGAGGTGTTTAATCCAAGTTTCATGAGCTGCCTGGAGGAAGCTATGGTGTTTTGCACTGATCTGTAGTCAATGAACAGCAATCTCACAGCTGCATATCTGTGAGATTGGGTGGTGGGGAGGTTGTGGGCTATGCTGTCCTCCATTGATCAAATGGGACGGTAGACAATCTGTATTGGGTCCACTGTGCTGGATAGTAAGGAGAAGATGTAATCCTTAACCGTTCAAAGTATTTAATGACTACAGGTGATCGTTACTGGGCGGTTGTCATTCAGGCAGTCTGCTCTTGTTTTCTCGGGCACAGGAATGATAGACTTCTTGAAGCATGTAGTAGGGCTGCACAATTAATCAAATTTTAATCATGATCACGATTTTGAATTGAAGATGGAGCGATTTTTTTTAAAGCATCATTTCATAGAACGCTTTGGGTTTTTTAGCATAGCGCATCTACCGCTCCGTAAACCACTGTCTGCTCATGTGCCAGTCCGAGTTGTTCCTGCATCGCGCAGCTTAGTTTCTAGTTGGTAGAGTAACAGCGTGTGAGATGTAGCTGCTGGAACTGGGCGAGAGATGTGACCCATGGCCAGAATATCGTAGTTCATAAAAATGCAGCGCAGTGACGATACAGACATTTCATACACACGACGTGTGTATCCGCCGTTCGACCCGTACTGGACCCGTTCATAATGAGTTAGCCCTCTGTCTGAGCCTATGTGACAATTAAATTTGTTTTGGTTAAAATCAACAAATAATTGTGAGAATAATCGTAATCACAATACTGATAAAATAATCGTGATTATCATTTTGGCCATAATCGTGCAGCCCTAGCATGTAGGTATGACAGACTGAGCCAGACAAAGGTTGAATATGATCCATTCAACCTCTGCTTCCGCTGTTTTTGATTGTTGGCTGCCAATCATCATAAAATGGGTTTAGCTTGCTATAGACACATCACCACTTGACAAGAAGGAGGAGGCGGGTTTGTAATCAATCATAGTTCTTAGACCTTACCATGTGTCTGGGGTTGCCCTCCCAAAAATTGTAGTTACACTTTCTTCCCAAGTCAAAATAAGTAGAATAAAAGGAAAACTTTTCTTAACAGTGAGCACATCATCTTCTTGTTTCTCCCTCACGTAGCTTTACAAGAACCTGTGGTCGGCAGTGATGCAGGGCAGCCAGGTGCTGGAACGGCCTTCCTGGTGGAAAGACTTCTGCTCAGACAAGCCGGTGGTTGGATCCCTCCGTCCAAAACTCTAGAACCCACTCAACAACCTCACAACCTTTATCTACAGGTTTAAAGAGTTATATACAACCACAGGCTTTTCTGTGTTTTTTTTCTGATCATACTTGACATGCAACAATCTAACTGACCCTTACTGGAGTCGATATAATTGTCTCAACAAACCACATCATCATTAGAGTAGAGATGTTGATTTGATTTTTTTTTAGAGTTATTGTATTTCATAGTTGAATGATGTTAAATGTGTCTAATGGGATGTAATATTCTAATGAATGTGAAAATTGAGTGGATGTAAAGTTTCATATGACCCTGTAAAGAAGGATCACAGTTACAAATTACTCAATATCACATGCAGACAACACATAAATTTCATGTAAAATCGGATTATGTTTGTCAAGGCTGATTTCTTGTTGCCAGCAGGGGGCACTATGACCAAACGTCAACTTTGGCCTCTACATGGCCTCGTGCCAGGACCTTTTGTTAAGCTTGAGAAATTTCAGATAGATATGACAACGTACTCTGAAGTTACAACAATTTCTTTGTCCATCGGTAAATGCTCAAAATGGCAGCAACGCCCACATCATTTGACCAAAAGTTTTGCTTTTAATACCTTTTCATCGTTGGTCTTTAGATGACAGATTGAATTTGAAGATGTTCGGATGAAATCTCTCAGAGTAGTTTGTTAAAGTATAGCACGTATAGTTTTGGGCCTACTCCCTGTTGCCACTAGGGGGCGCTTTGACTGAGTCAATTTTGGTCTTTAAATGTCCTGAGGGTTAGAGTCTTATGAATCACGAAAGTTTTGAGCCAATTGGACACTGTACACTCAAATTAAACCCACTTCCTGTTTCAATGGCGAAACGCACAAAATGGCCGCCCCGCCACGACCATGCCCTATGACAAAAAAATATTTCTTTTAATAACTTTTCATCTGTAAGGTCTTGGGATGACACAGACCAAATTTGAAGTTGATTACGACATGACATCGCACTAATTTCGAACTTTCAATTCAAAATGGCGGACTTCCTGTTGCCGTTAAATAAGAGGGCAGAGAGAGTCAAGAGGAGGATAGAGTAGAGAGGAGAGTGTCTGTGGCAGCGTTGGGAGGCATAAGAAAGGAGGAAGAATGGAGGGAGGGTAGATAGAGTACATAACGCCAGAGAAGAAGGAAAGTGAATGAATGTTACGGCAGACAGGTATAGTGTCTCTTGAGATATAGTTGTGAGCTCGAGAGAGTAAGAGAAGAAGAAGTGTACTGGAGGTATGGAGTGGAGAAACAGTGAGGTTGGATGTAGAGCTGTTTCTAGGGAATATGAGATCTAGGTGGTTGCCAGCTTTGTGAGTGGGTGGGGAATGCGAGAGTGAGAGGGCAAAAGAAAATATTCAACAAACAAACGCTTAGTGCGTATAAGGCGAGGGATCTATGTCATTCCCTCTTAAAAAAATGGGTGGATTGAGTTAAAAAGTAACTCATGCTATTGGACTCCCACCACATTGTCTAGACATGTATTAAGAGAAAAGCCAGATAATGGCCAATTGACCAAGGAAGCACACCATACTAAATACACAAGGTAACGAGGGAGAAACGAGGGACAGGTCACATGAGGGCAGAGGAACAGGCGGAACACATGAGGGAGGGGAAGACAATCACATAGGCGGGAAAACTCAAGGCAGGCAGTAAAACAAGACAAGACTTAATAAAAACAAATCAAACCAAGTCAAAGTGAAATACAAAGACATTGTTAAATATGTTTTCTTTTCAGCTATGCATTTACTGTATCATATTAAATAAAAAACATATGTTAAAAGGCAATTGTTTAACTTTCTGTCTTTAGTACCTGAATGAATTTGTTGGTCATTGTGACACGCCGTGATAGTGTTATGTTTAGTGTTGTCAGCAGAGTGCAGCATAGACCTGCCAATAATAAATGCAAGGCATGCACTTTTTATGACGAGGTGAAAGGAACTGGCCAAGATATACGTATATTGCATATTCTTTCTAGTTTTTTTTTTTTTTACCTCAATATGTAGGCTCAATGGTTTCTCTCTAGACCCCAGATCCGTGTTATAAATATGATGTTCACAATACAAGAATTTAAAATATTCAGAAAAATCTGCTTTGCAAAACTTTTATCAGGAAGGAAATAAAAACAACACATCATCATTCACCCTGACGGACCATCTTGAAACCATGCCCGATTCTGAACTATTAAACTGGGTAGACACTGTGCGTTTCTTGTTAACCTTTTACACTGTGTTAACTCACACTACGTATTACATTTTTATTACACACTAAACATGAATACGTTGTTTTTTGTCAAATCACAATTCCAATAAAGTTTATTTAAGATGTGCAGTTCTACTACGGAATAGGAGAATTGCATATAGCTGAAAAATGAAAAATTTACAGTTTTTGAAAACTAATGAATGAGGTAATAAGACCAAAAATATACAGTGTCCAGTAAGGAACAACATAAAAGAGGTAACCTAAATGATCTGAATATATTTTATATTTAAAGCTAGTTTCTGTCTCCCCATGATCATGGGGAGACAGAAACCACGCACCACCAACCACCAACCTACGTTGTTGTCATTACTTAGAATTCCTCGAGGAATTGGAATTCTAAGTAATGCCATTGCATGTTCGTGGCCCTACTAAAGGAGATCGGGATTTAATCCAACCCACAATCTTTTTTCTGATCTTAACTAGTTGTTTTGGTTGAATGTACTTGGACAGGGATTTTCTGCAGTTGTGTTTCTTTCTTTCAGTGGTAACAATATTAACACTTTTTCAATGTTGTGGGTGAGTTTTTTTAATGTTGACATTTTCAACAGCCCTTTTTTTGTGACAAAAACAAGTGACAAAACTGAAAATGAGTCCGTTTGACCCAAGAACAACATGAGGGTTAAGTAAAAGTCCTGCATTGAAAATGTTACCTAAGTTAAAGTATGTAAGTATCATCAGGAAAATGTAAATAAAGTATAAAAAGTAAAAGTCCTCAATGCAGAAAAATTATCAACTTTTAGAAATTGGAAAGGATCCAAACAGTTTATTATTTCATTAGGTTGCAGCCAGACCGAGATGTTCTTCACAGATACCTCACTATCTTCTTCACATTCAAGGAAATGTATAGCTGTACAAGTTTTGGACGGACTCCAGGAAGAAGAGCTGTGTCTATGGCCCCAGCTAATGGAGATCCTAAATCAAATCGAAGTGGGTTTCAGACAGCTTTAATGCTTTACTTAAAATGTCTAACATCTTCATCTGGCCATCTTCCAGTGTAACTGACCACTCTGTACCTGCTCTGTAAACCTGCAGGAACACAAACCTTGAACTCTGCTCTGTATCAATAGCAGCTGAACTACTGAGGTTGCTTTGATTGAAGAAAATTTCAATGCAATTTTATTTATAGTGTCAGGAGATGGCAGTAGCTCAGTCAGTAGGTCGTTGGGTTGGGAGCCGGACTGTTGCTGGTTCAAGTATACAATATTATTATAATTATTAAAAGTTATCTATGGACACTTTACAGATAGAGTAGGTCTAGACCACACTCTTCACACTTTTCAGAGACCCAACAATCGCCTCCGTTGTTTCTTCTTTACTCAGAAAGAGCAAAGTGCCTTATTTCCCTGCTCGGTGAACCCCTTCAGTCTGCACACAAGAAGATGGCTGAGAAAGTGGCTGACTTTCCCAGTGGCCCGCTGGATATCTACAGGAACAAAGCCTCTTTCAACTGGAAGGACATGCTCTGCTTCTTAGACGGAGAGGAAATCATTGCATTCAAGGTAGCTGTCAGCATCAAATGCTCTTTGTAGTTAGGAATACATTTTTGTAATAGGTTCAATAGTTGTACACAATTGCCACTTGAATGACCTGCAACAAAGATCCCGAGGCTGGACTCAAACCTCACACCATGCCATTATGTAACATTCTGCAATAGGCTCTTAAAGACCTAAGACTTTTTCTAAACGCTGATAAAAACAATCAAAAAAGCTAAAACATGGTATTTTCAAGACCCAGGGATATAGATTATGGTTGCCCTAATATTTCCATTATGAACGGACTTACTTTTGAGAGAGTCACAGAATATAACTAGAAAATGCATTTCCTGCAGAAAATGTGTGGGAATGCTGAATAGCTAAAATGCTCTCTCTGAGACAGACAGAGAGAGAGAGAGAGAGAGAGAGAGAGAGAGAGAGAGAGAGAGACAAACAGGGAGAGAAGGAGATACAGACAGGGTGGGAGGGTGGGATGGAGTAAGAGAAAGACAGACAGACAGGGAGGAAGGGAGAGAGACAGGTAGATAGACAAACATACAGACAGACAAACAACATGTTTTCTTTGTCCATGCCAATAAAGCAAATTGAATTGAAAGACAGAAAGAGAAACAGACAGTCAGACAAACACAGACAGAAAGAGAGAAAGAGGCAGACAGACAGACAGACAGAGAGTCATTGAGCACATATACTGACATCAGAACTCAGTTCCTTTTAGAATTAAATGTAAATTTACAGATTTTGATTCACTCTCTGACCAGACAAAAATGCAACATCTACTTGGAGAAAACAGTGTGAGCGCTGTAGAAGCAGCGAGATGTGTGAGTGCATGTGACAGTCTGAGAGACAACCAGCACAACAACACGTCATATCTGTAGTTCATCCCCCACAGTTTGCTCTGGCTTTCTCATTATTATCATTATCTATGTGGATAAACTTAAAAATGTGGGTATATCAACGATTCAGAAAAGAGGATCGCTCTGCGTACAGCTGAGGAATGTCAACGAATGGAGGAAGATTTGGAACTGTTATCATTTGTAAGCTCATTAAGCCAAATATATAACTCCTATCACATAAATGAGCACATTCACTGAAACTAGACAACAATATTGTATCCTTATCACTAATTCTCCTAAAACAGTTGGACATGTCATGTTTTTTTTTGGTTTTCTTTTATTTAGAAAAATCACTCAAACAGGAGGAGAACTTTAATGACTTCTCGTTTATGGTGTCTTAAAATCTGGGGTTCAGTGTTTCATTCTTGACATAAGACAACTATATGAGAATGTTTTTCAACTGCTGTTTCTTACAAGCACCATTACTTAACTTTTAAATAGCTTTGTATATAAGAGAACATCATTTCTTTAACCTGAATGGCAAGGTGAAGAAAATTGCCAATACTTTAGTATATACTTGTGTTTGAGATGTTATGCCCAACGTAGATGATAATATTTGAAAGTTTTTCTCCTACCTACATGCGAGATAAAACTTTAGGCTAATTGTGAGGGTTTGAGAATGAGAAAGGTGTGCAAAATGAAGCGCTTAGTGCACAATACAAAAGGAGTTGAAAGTTCAGCCAAATGTAGCATAAACAAAAGGTATGTAGGAGATACACTTTAAGATATCTCCTATGTACGTCTCCTACGTAGGAGATAACATCTTCTACATAGAAGATGAACTTAGGTTTCGGTCAACTTTGTAAGCAATTTCTTTTTGACCTTGCCTTTCAGGGCTTTTGTATGTTTGGTACCTCATGTCATCTTAATGTTCCTCTTCATATCCTGATCACTTCTCTTCTTCTCTGTGCTATAGCAACATGTGTTCAAGGCACTTGAGAATGACCCTCTGTTTGCACGTCGGCCCGGTGAAGACGTCCCTCTCGAGAAAATGAGAGAGCGGACCTTCTTCAGGTATCAACATAACCATATGCAACCACCAGTGACAGCATACGTTATATATCATATCCTTATCTATGTAATGTACATAGAGAAAATAAATCTTCAGGTAAAAATTCACAGGTTAAAGCAGCTCTTCCGCTACAATTTTCTGACAAAAGAAGAGGTGATGGCTAACCCCTGGAAGGGTGTGACTCTCAATAGTTGCCTGGGCATGTATGACTGTGCCTTGGCGGCCAAGTATTATCTCAACAAAGAGGTGAGTGTGCATTGATGGCTGTGGTGGAATTGAATATGGATGTATCAAAAATTTGAGAGGATAATTTAAATGTATACTGTAATTTGATCTAATTAGCAATAACATGCATTATATTTAATTTCATTATTAATAATCCTATAGGGTTGACTTTCCACATTGACTATGCCCCTATACTGTACAGGGCATGTACTTTGCTGTTTTCCAACATGCAACTAGCCCTCCAACCTAAGTAGCAATATTTGTCATTTGTAATTGCCTTTTTAAAATTACCTACTGTATATCACTGTTGGCGTTTAACCAGGCTAGTGGCATAGCTCTATAGATGGCAACGTGAATCAGTCAGTCATACACTTTGGTCCAGACTAAAATAGCTTAGTGACTATTGATATATTACAATTAAATTTACTATGGACTTTCATGGTTCCCACATGCTGTAGGCTAATACCTTTTCATCTAGCACCATCATCAGGTAAACATCTGGACTATCTATCCAATAGTTTGACCAAATACATGAAAAACTCAGCTAAACTTGCCAGTTGGGTAAGTCTGACAACACGCTAGCTTAAGATGCTTAACATGGAGAAATTGCTTACTAAACATCACCATGTTAGCATTCAGCTCAAAGCACCACTTATAGTACAGCGTCACAGAAATGCTAACTGTAGACTCTTAGAAGAGTCAAAATAAATGTATGGATAGTTTTTTGGATCTCTCCCAAAACTTTTAGCTAGCAACTTTACTTTTTCTTTTGAATTCATTGTCTCATCCCTGTAAAAGATAATTAAAAAAACATCTTGGTTTCAGATTTATGGATCAACTCTTGCCAACTTAGGATCAACAAGACACAGCAACTATGTTGAAAACATTCAAGACATGACGGTAGGAGCTCAACACAGCTTCCCACTGCCAATAACTCCATTTTACAGTTATATAACTGCTTTATTAATGGCCGTCTAACGGGACAATGCGGTACAGGGAGGGTCTACAATGATCCTGACCCTATAGATTTATAAGATGCATGTGCTGAATGATCAAAACTAACTCTGAATTTGCAACTGCATGTGTCTGCTTGTAGATGTTTGGATGCTTTGGAATGACTGAGCTGAGCCACGGCAGCAACACCAGAGCCATGAGGACCACAGCAACCTATGACCCCTCCACCCAGGTCAGAACACACACCACCAGACACACACAATATACGTCTTATAAATGTTAAATGGCAATATGACAGCATAAAAGTATCTACAGTAGGTATGTCATTTTTCCTTACTGTAATGTGTGCCTTTTGTTGCTTGTCACAGTTTTAAATTTGTCAGGTTGCCAGGAGGGCCATTAATCCATCAGGAACACCAATTATGTATGGTGGCTAAAAGGCTAAAATCACACAAACAATGATTAGCAAAAAATAGCAATCAGGCTTGGAAATTTGATCTCAGTTGTATTTGAATATATTTTAGTCAATTAAAGTTTTCCCATAATTCACACGAGAAAAGCAAGAATTAGAAAAATATTTACAAAATGTAGTCTTAATTGATTATCTAAATTAATTACTAAAATTGTTCTTGCACACCAGACAGTCTCATTGACAGGAAAGAAGGAAAAATCCTGACATACTGGTATCACTTGTGCTCACTGTATTAACGTTTTGGTCCTCAACCCGTCATCTGATAAAATATATCCTGGTAAAATGTTTCTGGTTTACTGGTCCTTCCACCGTGGCAGATTTTACCGGGATATGTTGGGGGAATTCTGACTTATTTTCCGTTTACCATTCTACTTTGTAGGAGTTTGTGATCAACTCTCCGGACTTTGAGGCCGCCAAGTGCTGGGTGGGGAACATGGGTAAGACTGCGACCCACGCTGTGGTGTTCGCTCAGCTCTACACACCTGACCAGGTGTGCCACGGCCTGCACGCTTTCATTATGGCGGTAAGACTCTGACCTTCAATCCCTGACCAAGTTGTTAGTAAGTCAGTTTGTACGTTGTGGTTACATTATAAGGACATTTTATGTGATGTGATGTCACACAGCACAACATCTCAGAAAACTCAGTATTACCCAAGTTTTCAACTTGGAATGTTGTTCCTAATCTACGGAACAGTTTGAAAATGAAATGTTATTTGGTACTTGTAAGAAAAAGAAATCCCAAACCAGAAAAGGTTACGTTGTTTGGAGTGTAAGTTATGAACACAGTTGAGCTGTCATGAGCCTCATGGCAGTTCGTGAAATGGTGACTTTCATGCATGCACACATGGCGATTATCGTGCACGAGTAACGATGCAGCACATGAAAAATGTATCGGAGTAAAAGTATTAAACGCATCGAAAATATGTACTTCAGTAAAAGTGGAAGTATGAGAAAAGAATAATACTCCAGTAAAGTACAGATACAACCTTTTAGTACTTAAGTACAGTAGTGAAGTAGTTCTACTTTGTTACTATACATCTCTGTTGAAATGACATTATGAATGTATATCCTTCTGTCAAAATGCAAAAAAATACTAATCAGAAAAAGCAATGCATTGTAACCGCCCCTTATAGCTGAAGTGTAATCACGGAAAGCAATTAAAGGCTCATTAAAAATGAACAGGATGAAACATAAACCTTGAACATTTGTTCCTCTTACTCTCTACCAAACGTCTACCATCGTAAGGCTGCATCACCCATGCGTGCTACACATAATAATAATTATGTGCAATGCTCAATCAGGTAAAAATCTGAAAATGCTAAAGTTAAATCAATAACCATTGTGCTGCAGCTGAGAGATCCCAAGACCCTGCTAGCTCTGCCTGGTGTGCTGGTTGGAGACATGGGCCTAAAGCTGGGGCAGAACGGACTGGATAACGGGTAGGTGACAGCAGTGGGAGACATTGTTGTATTTTACCCAAAGATCTGATGTTTAACAGCTTGTTACAGTGTCAGAGAAAGTCCAAGGCTCTGTAAGTGCAGATAACATGTAGAGATGTACCACTCATACAGAAAACAAGTCAATACAGAAATGGTGTTACATGCTTGAGCCCTATAATAAAATGTAAAATGAAGCACAGGGACAGTATGAATGTAAGTGTGGTGGGAAAGTATGCATATTGAGAGTTTTGACTAACATAGGCCTACTGTATGGGATGCAGCAATGACAGGTAAACCTTATAGTCCCCAGTTGACATTGTGTCATGTTGGGTGCTGGTGAGTGCAAGACATTTGGATAAAATCTTTTCTTTTCTTTCAATTTGATAAGTTTAGGCCAAACTTGGTCAGTATTTCAAGAGTTATTTGTACAAATGAAAGACAAAGAGGCTCACGTGTCCATCTTGAAAAATTACTTTTCATATATTTATTTTATAGTTCAAAGTGCTGATCTTTTACCATACTACACACACCAACACTTTCTCATGTAAAGCGGCAACACATGTTCTTCAGTGCCTCAGTAAAGCAACTAGAGGGAGCTAGCTGCATGCATAGTTTATAGCAGAAGACTGTCAGACCTGGAGGAAACATTTGAGACTGATACTAAAACTTTAACTGATTTTAATTAAGCAAATCAAACAGGTTGTACTATACAGGGTTAAGTAATGTATCCAATTACAATGTAAAAAAAAAAATCACAGTAAATGGCCCTGGAAATGAACCTGTACTTTCTTGATACTGACCGGAATGTGTGTGGAATTTGGGTTTTAATCAGGCAATAAAGCAGGTGATAAATGAAATTATTTATTATTTACATTTTTTGTTGCTCAAAGTTCAAGCAGACACATCACACCACACCACTATTTCAATATATACGTCTTTTGTGTTGCACGTTTCCAGTGTTTGTGTAATGAAAGATCATTTTTCTTTCTCTCTCCCTTCAGGTTTGCTTTGTTTCATAACGTGAGGATCCCTCGGGAGAATCTGCTGAATAAGACGGGAGATGTTACTCCTGATGGTCGCTACGTTACACCTATTAAGGTTAGTTAGATTTCCACTTGTGGAAAGCACTTAGTGGCCCTGACACACCAAGCAGACGGCTGACCGTTGGCAGAAAAGGCAGTCGGACTGACTGCCCCCCAGAGTTGTGCTAAAAAAGTTCCTTGGAACACACCGAAGCTATGCCGCTTCACGTGGGTCTGATTTCTCCGGAAATTCAAAGCCAGACTGTCATGGCGATACAATGTCATATTTTAACTAAAATAGTTCACCATAATGTGTTTCTGAAAATATTTTAAGCGGGAAATAGGTCATGCAGTGAATCTGTCTTCATTTCAGATCGACCAAAGGTTTTCATTGTTTTCATCAGATTTTGAGAGACTCTAGTCACGCTCATCCCGCTCCTTGTTTCCGGGTTAGCACTTACCAATCAGATTGGTCATTTTAGTCCGACTGCCGGCAGTGCCCTTCATCCGACCGAGCATGTTAGGCCAAAATGAATGCCGCCGGCCCCTCCAACGGACGACAGAACACACCGAACAGACTCAAGTCATTGACCTCGCCAGACTGTCTAATTATTGGGTTAGTGTGTCAGAGTCAGAGGGCACACTGTCAAATAAAGTTCCAGAAGTGTCAGTCACATATGCAAATGTCTAACCTCATCCTGGCTGAAACTAAACTTCAATTTTCTAATATTTCTCAGATGGAAAAAAAGAAACAAGATTGGGTTAGCTGCTTTACATGTGTGTCAACAATGTAGAACATTCAATGTAAAATGTAAAATGTAACAATGTGACAATGTAAAACATCACTCCTAAATTGTGCAAATTTGAGCAGACAGCAGAGGAGTTCTTAAGGTACCGCCTCCAGAGTTTTTAAGTTACAGCCTTCTCTACCACCTGAGCCAAAGCTGCCTGGCTCAGCCAAAGCAGAAATCTTGAGATGGAGACCTACACACATAAAACCAAAACCATCACAAAAGAATCAACTGTAATTGAATTGAATTGGTCTTTCAAAGCTGTGTAAAAATCTAATACTCTTGTACTCCCATCAATGTTTATTATGCCAGCACATCCCATAGGAACCGCTCCCCTTGCAAAAACTCTTTATTTATAATGCATGCAGGCACAGATGTGAATAGACAAATGCAGTAGGCCACCTTTAACTGTTCAGCAGTCAAACGCTGTCTCCACAATATGGCTGCTTGTCACTGCTGCAGTGATTTAATGAGCTCACAGGGGCCAAATCCATATGGATGTGGTGAGAAGATGGCCGGTAATGATAACCAGGCCTGGAACATTCCTCCGGTACCTCTTGAGAGGTGTAAATAGAAAGGACAGTCCAGGGGCCTGCATTAGAAAGCTAGATGAGTGGGTCAGCTGCTATCTTTGGGCTTAACTTTATGCTTTCGCAAAGCTGGCAGACTTTAAACCAGGGTAGATCCCCATGGTAACATTAACTTTTAATATTCTGGAAATGATTTATAGTCTTTCTGCAGCTTCTTCTAGACTACTTATTTGATTCTGTCATTTACATTTCACCCTGCTGAATATTGCTTTTTGATGTCACTATAACCAAATGTTCCTCTGGGTATATTCATATTAAGTGTTCCACTGGTTGTTCTGATGATTCTGTTTGTACTTAACAACTCACCAACTTTCACTCGAAAATGCTGGTAGCTGGATTAGAAAACCCAGAGTTAACTGAGCCAGTGGAGAAGCAGCTTTGTGATACTGTTTATCCAGGATGGCCCGGTTAGGCTCAGTGAAGCCAGCTACCCCTGGTTAATATCCCATTCTTTTGTCTCTCCATTGTTACGTTCCTCTCCTTCAGGACCCCAACAAGCGTCTTGGGGAGTCTCTGGGTGCCCTGTCAGTTGGCAGGGTGTCCATCACCAGGATGGCTTTGGTCAACCTAAAGCTTGCTCTGACTGTCGCCATCCGCTTCTCAGCCATCAGAAGACAGTTTGGACCCAAAAACACAGAGGAGATTCCTGTGTTGGAGTACCAGTTACAGGTCAGGATGGAGGGAGTGGATTTGAAAGCAAATGTACCTAATGTTATTACAGAGTACCTTATTAAAGTTACAGGGTAATAGACTCACAAATACACAACTCATTCTAAGGGGGCCAAGGTCCAAACACTAGCGAAAATACCAAAACTCACAGAAAAAAACAGAAAACGAAGCACGGTTAACAAAATCACTTGAAGACCAAAAGGAAAACAAGCTGACACAAACAGTACAAAACAAACTGGCACAGGACTAAGGAAATGGGCAGGTACATACAGTGGGTACGGAAAGTATTCAGACCCCTTTAAATTTTTCACTCTTTGTTTCATTGCAGCCTTTTTCCAAAAATCAAAAAAGTTCATTTTATTTCTCAGTAATGTACGCTCAGCAACCCATCTTGACAGAAAAAAACAGAAATTTAGAAATTATTGCATATTTATTAAAAAACAAAAACTGAAATATCACATGGTCATAAGTATTCAGACCCTTTGCCGTGACCCTCATATGTAACTCAGGTGCTGTCTATTTCTTCTGATCATCCTTGAGATGGTTCTACACCTTCATTGGAGTCCAGCTGTGTTTGATTATACTGATTGGACTTGATTCACACCTGTCTATATAAGACCTTACAGCTCACAGTGCATGTCAGAGCAAATGACAATCATGAGGTCAAAGGAACTGCCTGAAGAGCTCAGAGACAGAATTTGGCAAGGCACAGATCTGGTCAAGGTTACAAAAAAATTCTGCTGCACTTAAGGTTCCTAAGAGCACAGTGGCCTCCATAATCCTCAAATGGAAGCGTTTGGGGCGACCAGAACCCTTCCTAGAGCTGGCCGTCCGGCCAAACTGAGCTATCGGGGGGAGAAGAGCCTTGGTGAGAGAGGCAAAGAAAGAACCCAAACTGTGGCTAAGCTCCAGAGATGCAGTCGGGAGATGGGAGAAAGTTGTAGTAAGTCAACCATCACTGCAGCAATCCACCAGTCGGGGCTTTATTAAAGCCTCTCCTCAGTGCAAGACACATGAAAGCCCGCATGGAGTTTGCTAAAAAACACCTGAAGGACTCAAGATGGTGATAAATAAAATCCTCTGGTCTGATGAGACCAAGATAGAACTTTTGGCCTTAATTCTAAGCGGTATGTGTGGGAAAACCAGGCACTGCTCATCAATACAGTCTCAACAGTGAAGCATGGTGGTGGCAGCATC
Source organism: Etheostoma perlongum (assembly GCA_026937815.1). Taxonomy (NCBI): domain Eukaryota; kingdom Metazoa; phylum Chordata; class Actinopteri; order Perciformes; family Percidae; genus Etheostoma; species Etheostoma perlongum. Next base: position 11,973,712 of record CM049389.1, read on the forward strand.
ATGCTGTGGGGGTGTTTTTCAGCTGCAGGGACAACCGACTGGTTGCAAACAGGGGAAAATGACAAACTGGCCAAGGACTAAGGGATATCCTGGGCGAAAACCTTTTATGGACCACAGACTGAGGTTTACCTTCCAACAAGACAATGACCCTAAGCACACAGGTGGCTTCACAACAACTCTGTGGCTGTTCTTGAATGGCCCAGCCAGAGCCCACTTAAACCCAACATGAAAAAATGACTGTCCCCAACGTTTACCATCCAACCTGACAGAACTGGAGAGGATCTGCAAGGAGGAATGGCAGAGGATACCCAAATCCAGATGTGAGAAACTTGTTGCATCTTTCCCAAAACGACTCATGGCTGTATTAGATCAAAAGGGTGCTTCTACTAAATACTGAACAAAGGGTCTGAATACTTATGACCATGTGATATTTCAGTTTTTGTTTTTTAATAAATATGCAAAAATTTCTAAATTTCTGTTTTTTTCTGTCAAGATGGGTTGCTGAGTGTACATTACTGAGAAATAAAATGAACTTTTTTTTGATTTTTGGAAAAAGGCTGCAAAATGAAAAATATCCCCTTAAATAAAAGTGAAGTGAAAAATTTAAAGGGTCTGAATACTTTCCGTACCCACTGTATACACAGACTGAGGAGACAATTGGACACAGGTGCAGCACATTAGGAGCATTGACAACATGAAAAAACCTGAAAAAAACCTAAAAAAACCTAATGCTTTATGTTATTTGTGTTTAATTTATTATTGGAAATTTAGCCTTTTGTCTAATTCTGGTATATTTACAGATTTTTGTATTAATCCACTGTAAAAAATAAATGTTTACACAAATTCATTTTTTTGTTGTTTCAGCAATGGCGTCTGATCCCATACCTGGCAGCAGCGTATGCTCTTGAACACTTCTCCAAATCCATCTTCATGAACTTTGTTGAGTTCCAGATTGGACAGATGATGAGGGAGAAGAGTGACAGACAAGTGAGTTAAGATGATGTGTTTATGGGTCTGTATTCATAGTTCATACAGAGTTAGCATAACTCTGTATCTAATATGCCTATCTAGTCTAATATGCCTGTGTGTATTACAGGCAGAGATGGGCAGGGAGATCCATGCCATAGCATGCTCTAGTAAACCACTGGGCTCGTGGACCGCTCAGAGGGGCATCCAGGAGTGTAGGGAGGCCTGTGGTGGACATGGATACCTGGCCAGTTAGTCTCTCACACACACACACACACACACACACACACACACACACACACACACACACACACACACACACACACACACACACACACCCCTAAATACCTTCTCTCTCTCTCAGTGAACAGGCTCGGTGATCTGCGTAATGACAATGACCCTAACTGCACATATGAAGGAGACAACAACGTCTTGCTGCAACAGACCAGCAACTATCTGCTCAGCTGGCTCCATGCTAAACACCGCGAAAAAAAAATCAAATCAAAGCAGTAGAAGTGAGGTCTCAGAATTGAACTGCTATTCACCGAAGATAGACATGTTGCGTCATCTCTCCAGGCCAGCTAATTAGAAACAGAAATAAATGGTGTTAAGTAAAACAAAGGTGCGAGTTTTTTACTCTTTACACAGTCTTGGCTGCCGTCATCTGGTTTGTGTTATGTCACAGATGCAGGCCGGAGGTCACACACAGTGTCAGACGGGTGTGTGCTGTGGTTCTGGGAAATGTGTGTGTCACTGGATTCAGTCAATTTTTTTGACTTGTTTTTGAGCATTAATATGACATATGCACATGCTAATTGAGGTTGTTGAGTCTACATGTGCAGTTTTTGAAAAAAAAGTTTGATTAGTCAAGTCCAAGAAGATACTGTAAGGTTCTGTGTACAGTGGGATTTTTATTTTTCATAAAGCAGAGCTAGAGCAAGTAGAACCAAAGTCCCCTATGCTATTCCTCATTGAAAGTTTTACAAGCACAGTAGAAGCTTTACCGGCATCAGTGTGCATATTGTATGTATTTTGAAGGGTTAATAACCACAACAAATCACACAATTCCATATATTTGTTAAGTCTTGCTTGTCGCTTTAGAAATGTAAACCCATGTAAGCTAGCTAGTAGCTAGCTAACTATATAGGTTATGTTTATCTCACTGTCACACTAAATGCTTGCTCTCGGGGTAATAACTGGAATTATTGTTTGTAAATTATAGAGTGGGGTCCAGACCTACTCGAAGTTTAAAGCAGAAATAAAAAAGTATGCTATAAATGTTTCCCTGTGTGTGTGTGTGTGTGTGTGTGTGTGTGTGTGTGTGTGTGTGTGTGTTTAGGTCTACTACTGTCGCTCCCTGGCCATCGCCTACGTAGAACACAACTGCCTCCAGAGGTTTGTGGAAGAGAAAGTTATCTCAGGTCCAATTTAGTGGCTGGTTTTATTCACTGCGCAGAGGATATAGAAGGTCTCAAGAACCTGTAGGATCCTCTTTGGTCAGAGTCTCTGGCCAGGGTTTTATACAAGGTTACAGAAAGCAACAGAATAACTAAGAAAACATTTCCTCACCAGAGTAGATGATTTGCATGGACCCACTACCGTCTGCTCAAACTATTGAAAAAAAGGTCCTTTGTTTATATGAGGTGTGAATCTCCGCTGGAGCCAACAAGGGCTCTCAACAAAAGCTCACTTACAGTGACCACAGTAAAATTCTTTGTTTTAACACTAAGCTAGACAAAAGGAAGAGATACTTCATTAATTCAGGAGACACAAAAAGTGTGTTGATAAGAGGGAAAATAATAGGAACTAAATCAGTGAGCAGGGAAGAGGATATATGTACAGGTAAGGATAAAACGAAACTTAAACTGTTAAGTTATTCATTTTGTTCTACAGATTTCATGAGCTGACTACTGATACTGACACACCAGCTGGTCTCAGACCTGTTCTAAGCAAGCTGTGTGCCCTGTATGGGCTGTGGAGCCTCAGCAACCACATGGCCACACTCTACCAGGGTGTGTACTGCTTTCATTCACTATTTCTCTCCCTCGTTTTCAGTGGTGTAGTCTGCGTGATACGCAGGTGTGTGCAGTATACCCACTAAGAAAGATCCAGGGTTTCCATATACCCACTTAAAAATGCCCAATGACATACGGCAACATATTTTCTATTATATTTTTGATACATTTTAAATTGTCATTTGTGCTTTTCTTCTTCGCATAGGATAAATAAAAGGTATTTCCACCATGAATTTGTCCATAAAAGTGTATCCAAATACAGGAAATCAAGTCTTTGACACTCAAAATGTCCCTGGGGGAGAACACCCAGAACCTCACTATGATATGCCCCCCCCCCCTCCCAGAGGCAGATTATGGCCCATATACAGTATATATATATATATATATATATATATATATATATATATATATATATATATATATATATATATATATATAAATAAATAAATAATGTGGATGGCTTCCCTCTTTATAGGTATTACAAATGATCAGAACTGCTTACATTGAATTTGGGTGTTTTATCTTGTTTTATAAAATTTGAAGAAAAATTGGATAAAAGACAGATGAAAAAAGTGACAAATGTCGGGAAATAAAACAAAAAGGTTAATAAAAAAAATGAAAAATGCTTCAAATACGTCGGGAAGAGTGACAAAAGTGCTGAACAAAATGACAAGATGATGAAGATCAAATTTTGACCCAGAAAAACAATAGGTTGCATGGTCGAAAAGAAAAAAAAATGGTTGACGTCATTTTGAAAAACCCACCTTTATGCATTAGCCTTTGTGTAATGGGCTTGCTGTATTTAAATGTAATCCTTATTTTGTAATTCATGTCTGTTTTTATTTTTTCTTCATATATAGTGTGTGTGTGTGAAGCACTTTGTAACTGCATGTCTTTAGAAGTGCTATGTAAATGAAGTCTTACTTACTTACTGTACTCTACAATCTAGAAAACACATTCCATTGTGTTGATATTTGTAACACAGTTTTGTTACTGCACAGGTAATTACTTCAGTGGAAGGGAACCCACAGTGTTTGTCCAGATGGCCATTCTCACTCTCTGCTCCCAGGTACAGAAACATTCCATCTATTCCATACATAAGGGTTTAAAGTGGACATATTAAGCTTTTCCGTGTTTTCTCTCATATCTCCAATGTTATAATGTTGGATTTTCATGTTAAACATGACCTTCAAATAATGAGGTAAACATATTTTAGACAAATCCCTGCGAGCTAAAACGTTCAGAACACTCCAGTTTCAACAGTTTTTTCTACTCTCGGCTAAATCTTATGCAACTCTAAGCCGGCCTGTTATGATTGGTCATCTGCTCCAAGTGGGCAGGACTGGAGTCTTTTTTTTCAACCTGAAGTAGCGAACTGAACAGAGAACAGGATGTGAGGTAACACTATACGCTGCAAAACAAATGCCCAATCTCTGCTGCCTGCACGATCTGTCCTGCGCATGTGCATGTGTTGTGCACAACACTGCACAATCTGTTCCACTGGGAAGCTAACGTTAGTTAACAGCTAATTCGGCTAATTAGAAACTTGTTCATTATCATTTTCAGAACAGTGTATTCAATACATTTCCCCCCCCTGAATTTAAGCTCAACCTGACCTGCTCTGTCTGTGTCTCCTCCAGCTGAAGGATGATGCAGTGGCACTGGTGGATGTTTTGGCACCTACTGATTTCATTCTCAACTCACCTATTGGCAACGCTGATGGACAGGTAAAGACATGCAGTACATGCACATAAAGCCTATTTATACCCCACCACACACAATTTCCACTTGGGGGGGTTTGGGGAGCCCACCCTAAAAATATTATTAAACCACACTGTGTATTGTATATAAAATACACTTTTTTATATTGTGTAAGTAGTAAAACAATGCAAATGCAAAACGGGGCAAGAAAAATGCATTTGAAGTTAAAATATTTGAAGTCCCCCACCTCCCTTGCCTCACAGTGGTTTGGTCCACTGCTTGGTTTCCTCCCTTCACGTTAATACTCAGAGGTCCGGTGGGACTCATGGGAGTTGCGTCAGTAAGTAGGATGGCAAGGTTGTTTTATTCATTTTAAAAATGGAATGAAGTGATTATTTTCTCTAATACAGATATCATTACAGAGTCATTAATAAAAATGTCAATAAAATGATGTATTTTTTCACAAGTGTGCTATGTTTAAGTTACTTAGCTTGTTGGATAGTAATTAGCTGGCTTGCTAATTCAACCAACCTTGCTTTCGTTAATATGGAACCAATGTATCTTCTAGGAAAGGCCCGCTCTACAAAGCAGCTCAACCTCAAGTGGTTAAGATTAGGATAGGCGATTGATCAGGGGAACAAATCGGGTTTCATTACCTTGCGTAAGCATGGACGTCTGGCCAATAGTAGTGTGTGAATGCTATTGAAGGGTGGCTTTTCCCTAGAAGTTGCGTGGGTTCCCTCATAACGCGTGCTTTCATGCTACACACTGGTTATAAGCCAAACAAAGTGTCATTCATCTGTTGAAAGCACTGTGTTTTTCTACGCTGTGACAAGAGTGTGTGAATGTAACATTAAGATGTTAATCTTTACTAATTTAGTGGCCAGCTGGCTAGTTAGTTAGCTTGCTGGGAGGCTCAGTTCTCAGTTCAGCATCATCTGTATTAGAGAAAATAAATCACTTCATCTGATGTTTAAAGTAAATAAACTAGGTAGTTCCAATCTACGTACTGGAGTACACATATCCTATACAAGTACAATTTTGTATGTATTATTTTGTCCCCTTCAATAATTGCTTTTAAAGAAATATGCCACATTGTGTTGAAATAGGGCTTATCACAGTTTCCCCTAGCTGTAGATAGGTGGGCCAATGCATTTTTTGTCTCAATGCAGGCATTGTTTTAGCACTGCCGCTAGTTAGCTTAGCGTAGTGATTGGAATCCTATGTTGCCGGTTAGCATGCTGTGACTGAAAGTGAGCCAACAAAAACAACAAACTAGTTACTTCTTGTGACCTGCGTATTCACATCGAGTATAAATAGCAGTGCAGATTAAGACTAGACAATTTCCTAGGCAGATATTGATTTGGGACTATATTGGGTGGAAGCACAGCCGAAGCACTGCTACATGGGCGAAGAGATCACGCAGCACCTTTAACCCCCACCAACTTCCATCAACATACCCGGTGTGAATAGCTGACTATTTTCCTACAGTAGACAGTGAATGGCGATAAATATGGGGATTTTGTGAGAGACAAAGAGGATGAGTTCTAAGACAGTCAAGATCCAGAAGCATACCTCTACAAACCAGAGCTTTCAGAACAGGAGCTGCGTGCTTTGGAAATAGAACCGGAGGAGGTTGCAATCACTTAACAGCCTGAGAACATGAGGCATCCTGCAGTCCTTGACTTTTTTTTTTTGGTGTGATAAAGTCAACTGGGAAAAACTCCAAATGGGCCCAATAAACAGCTGACCACAGAGTAAGTGATTACTGTAAACATGACGCATGATTATTTTACGGGATAGATCGACCCCTATTAGAGCTGTACTCACAAAGAGTGGCTGCGTGATATCTTGGCGCCATGTAGCAGTGCTTCGGCTGTTCGGCTGGTTCCTTTAACATATTTTTTGTTTATTGTCCCCCCCAACTGTTAGACTAAATGTACGTCCATGCCTCAGTATTTTGAGTTGTGTGCATAAATAATGCAGGAATTGTCATGTCATACCAACACATTTAGGGTGCTGCTGACATGTTTAGAGGGTACCTCTTCTTTTTATTAGATTAGATCATATGAGAGGCTAAAACGCGATTGTTTGAGGAAACTCAAAGAACACTTGTCTTGTGTTATCTATGTTATGTTTTAATTTAATATACCCCAGGTTTATTGTAACAATAAACAGTGAGCCTCAATTTTATTATCACAATCATTGAAAACCAGCAAAATACTCCATTTTGCTCTTTATATTCTCTAGGGATAACCAATAAACACAGTACCAGTGTATTTTTTTAACCTTACAGTTGTTTTTTCTCTCATTTATTCCTCATTCCCATTTTGTCCCACTGTGAGACATTTAGTCAGTCGGGTTAAGTCTCATTACTGGAAGAAGACTGCAGAGCTTTGGCAGCTGTCTCCTCTTCCAGGAAAACACAATGATGTTTGTTTTGTCTGAGAAATAGGACATCATGCATACCCACAGTGTATTCTGTTATTCTGTGTCAGCCTCATGGTTTATCAAGTTCATTTCTGCAGCAAAATTGGTCTTAGGTGTTTTAATACTTAAGTTTGAGAATGTTTAGTTTATTAATGCTAAAACAACTGACTTCCATTCTGTCTGTACTGTATTGCTTTCTCCATTATCCTCCTTACCGGAAAAAAAACAACATTTTTAAGCATGTGGGGGTCATAACTAGACACAGACTAGACAATAGTGTATTGTAATTGTAGCAGGGCACTGCAGGGCATTACAGGATGTAGATGGGCACAGCAGAGCATAGCAGGGCATAGCAGGGCGTAGCAGGGCACAGCAGAGCATAGCAGGGCGTAGCAGGATGTAGCAGGGGCAGGATGTAGCAGGATCACTGGACACAGCAGATTTAGCATAGAAACATGGGACATAGTACTCGGGGAATAAGCTCCCCAGGGCTAAGTTAGCAGGGCACAGGAGTACACAGATGGAATAGAAGCTCAGTGGTCGTAAACATAAAACTATAACAGCATAATTAAGAGAGGCAGATAAAGGAGAGGAGCCTGGTCGGGCTAGAACTCTCTCCTGCCGGATTATGCTGTACTGGCCTGCCTCCCTCTACTTTGATTATATCATTGATTATATGGTAGATTAATCTGACGATTATGAAGAGAAGCAGAGAAAAGAAGGGGTGTTGCATCTGCAACCCCCCCCCAGTCTGGCTGAATCTGCCTCCCTTAAACCCAAAAAAGGACTGGGAGCTGGTTCTTAATAGGAGAGTGTCTGCCTCCCAGACCCTGACTGGGAGCTGGTTCCATAGGAGAGGAGCCTGATAGCTGAAGGCTCTGGCTTCCATTCTACTTTTGAGTTTGGTCCAAGCATACTAATGTTTCAAATTGGCTATTGTGATGTAGAACCCAACAGTATATTTCAAAACAAAATGTTTTTAAAGACTATAAACCAACTGATACATGATTAATATGGAGCATTTGCGGCCCCTTTGAGGCCTTAGGGCGGTTGCCTGCCTGATAATTCAGATTGCCTTGGATATGAGTCAACATCATGATTAATGATTAATCTTCATTTGATCCGCTCTACTAAACCTCTGCAACTAGTTGCTTGCAAATGGCATAGACGGAAATTAAACATGGTTCAATCCAGCTTCTAACCGTGCTCATTTGTCATGTCCTTCTAATTCTCTTTCCTGTAAATTTACAGGAAATGGTTTTACAAATACAATGACGCAGAAATACCATTGAAACAATCTAAAAAGTTAAACAGTGTAAAGTCAGAGTTACTCTGCCAAGTTTCTCAGCAGGCCGTCCTGCTTTGAATCACTCCAGAATCTTGATGAACCCCCACATAAACAAACTTCCTTTTTTGCTGTGGTCACATGCAAATGCATATTGAGGATCTGAGCCACAATTCATCATATCTGTTTGGGTTGTTTGTCTGAAATCAGGAAGAGTTGTGACATTTGGAAGGCCTGTAGTATGTTTATAGTATCCTCAAGATGATATGACAGCTTTGCCTCTTTTTGTGGCCGGTGCGGATCCAAAAGGCACGTTAATTGAAGGTTTTGGATGTCTGCTTAGACAGGAAGTGATGATGACAGCTTAGATCATACAGGGTGGGAACTCTGTCAAATCACAACATAGCATAAAGAAGATGTCCTCCCTAAGGTTGGGTTTGTTTGGTTTTTTCCCCCGATACCGGTGCTAAAACCATACCATTTAAAAATTTGCAGATGCCTTAATCAATACTTTAAATTATTTAATTTTAACCATATGGCCATATATTTTTTAAGTAATACAATAACTTATTTCACCAGTCAATTGCTTATAAACAACCACTAGATAGCAGAAGCCTACTTAACACCAACAGATTGAGATTTTCATGTTGCACTTGAATGCACCATGAGTTTACGCAATGTAAATGTAAATGTGCTGTATTTATATAGCGCTTTTCTAGTCTTAACGACTACTCAAAGCGCTTTTACATCATACAGGATACATTCACCATTCACACACATTCATACACTGTGGCCGAGGCTGCCGTACAAGGTGCCACCTGCTCATCAGATAAACACTCACACACATTCACACAACTCGGGGTTCAGTGTCTTGCCCAAGGACACTTCGACATGGGACTGCAGGGCCAGGGATTGATGCACCAACCTTCCAATTGGCAGGCAACCGCTCTACCACTGAGCCACAGCAATTGAATGCATCATCAAGTCCCTTCAGTGTTGTTGCTCAACATCTCCAATGGCAGCAGTGTCCATGGTGTCTCAAAATGCAGCTAGTCTCCTCTGTGTCTTTAGCTGCAGACGGTTGGACATCCCGCTTTTGGAATCCATTCCAGTGTTTAAGTCAGCTACTAGCTACTAGCACCAGAGGGCAGCAAACGCAATTACGTTGCACGGAAATGAGGCACCAAAAACTGAAAAACTAAATTTGGTCCGGTACAGTCGTAAAGGAACCGGCGCCATATTAGCTCCGGATTTTGATACCCAACCCTAGAATTGGGTGTCTTTTAGTTATATATTATATTGAGAATGAAATAGGTTACAAGAAAAGAAACGTAAGATTAGAAAATATATCAGGATCTTTTTTTCAGTGAGCACATCTTCTTGTTTCTCCCTCACGTAGCTTTACAAGAACCTGTGGTCGGCAGTGATGCAGGGCAGCCAGGTGCTGGAACGGCCTTCCTGGTGGAAAGAGTTCTGCTCAGACAAGCCGGTGGTTGGATCCCTCCGTCCAAAACTCTAGAACCCACTCAACAACCTCCCTCTACAATCCTGGACATGTGTCTGGAGTGTCCACATTCTAACTCTGTAATTCTAAGTGCAATTTAAAATTGAATGTCCATACACACAATGTCTTGCCAAAAAAGTGTCCAAAATATTATATACAGATCTGTTTATTATGAAACACTGAAATCCTGTGTACTCTTGAAATAAAGAACTCTTGATTCCTGGTCTGACGCTAGACAGATCAAATTGTGTAGATGATATAAATTTCCATATTACCCTGTAAAGAATGATCACAGTTCCTGTAGTACAGTTGATATGAACACAATACAAATTTAATATTTGTACTAATACAAAACAATCCATGCAATAGTTGCAGTAATGTTTGCAGTAATGTTTGCAGTAATGTTTTCTATTACCCAGAGCCCATTGGTATTGTTCAGTGGTCACATAGCGGCATTCCTAAGCTATGTAACATACATTTGACATACTGTTGCTAGCTTCAGAGTGGAAGACAGTTTTACCTATATACCAACACATAAACAACATTCCTCCACTACATGTGTCAAACTACGGCCCCTCGCAATCTTTGACCCTGCCCGAACATGAATTAAGGTTCACAAGTACTTTTGGCCGGGCCTAGATTTAGTTGCTTTTTCTGACATTCATGGCGCTTTATTTTGACATTTTTGCCTCTATTTCCAACATGGTGGGGATTCTTTTCAACGTTTGACGCTTTTAAAAATGGTTTGGCACTATTTTTTTTGTTTTTTTGTTGCTTTTCGAACAATATTTCTGACATTTCTGGTGCTTTTTTCAACGTTTTTGTCACATTTTCCGACATTCTTGGTATTATTTGACTTTTTCGATGAAACCAAAGCATGTCAATAAACTGTACAACTGGCCCTGGATGCTATTCTCTTTTCCAGTATGGCCCTTAAGTAAAGTTGAGTTTGACAATACTGCTGTATGTGAACCTCATATGTGCCCTTTGATTGGATGATACTGCATATCTTGAAGACCTGCATACTAGTTAGTATACAAAGCGTAGTCAGCAAAGAACTTTGCAAAATAAAAAATATCAGACAGAGAATATCATGATGAGGAACTCAGATGAGATGATTACAGTTTCTGTCCGACTATATTGAGGAAAAAATCATGCTAAGGCAAGCAGAAGAAGGGGCAAGAAGAGAAGATACTCAGCATGTGGATTGGGTCGACCACTAATCACAGGGTTGGGGGGTAAAATCCCAAGAGGCATGTTGCAAAGCGCTTTGATTAAAAGCCATACCAATGCAGCCATTTAGCATTGGTGGAACATCATAGCATTCACTTTTGCTAGTGCCATTTTGGTAATGTCATAACCCAGCCCAAGGCTGGACAAAGAAGGGGAGACCACACATGAGTTATAGCTAGAAGTTGATTTTACATAATTATAAAAGGGAAGTTAGAGACTGGCTGACTGCCACCAGCTTATAGTCTTGCAACCAGACCTGAAGCCTGTACTACAAAGCAATATTTGGCATTAATGAGGTAATTTAAGGTTCAACCCAGGGTTTGGTGTATCACAATGGTTGATCACTTGTTACCTGGAATACATTGCCGTTGTAACTTATGCTGAACACCTAACCTGGTTGGAAGCAGGTTATGTTGGACATTAAAGATCAACGGTGTCAAAGCACCGCCTACTGACCAATCAATACTCGATTGATAACGGCTTCACCATTCTTAGAGGATCTGGTGGAGCTCGTGTGTCGGCATAAAGTTAAAACATTTAGAGACCAACAACCCATTAACATTCCCTAATGTGTATCTTTATGAAAGAAATAGATTTTGTATCTTTATGAAATGCGACAAATTTAGATTTTCACCACTGTCCAGGTTGCAACTGAAATAATAAGCTAAAGCAACGTGGAAATCAAAAATGGGTCTGATTTGTGCCAGCTTCTGATGAGCGTTTACAGCGTCGGCTTTTTTCGCTACCTTTCCTTCCTGTTTTAGGAAGCAGCGATTGCATTTTCATTTTGCCTGTAAAACCATGTCTGGTTTTGATTATGTAGAATTTTTATATTTTTTATTTGCTCTTCATGTTTTGCGATTGATCACGCTGCGCTAACCACTGTCCAGGTTGAAACCCAACTGAAATAAGCTAAAGTCCAACAGGTTATGTAGGAATTGAAGACGGCTAACTGAAATAAATCCAGGGCATGTTGATCTTGATTCGCCCACTATGTACTGGCCTAAATGGGAAATGAAAACCTGTAATTATGGTCAGATCTTGTGCCATGAAATTTGTAAACTATGTCTCTACCAGTCAGAAATGTGTTTTTGTGGGACATTGCTAACTCACTACTTGACTCGTTTGTCAAGACCGGATTGAAAGACCCAGAACCTTCACCATTTATAGTATCAGCCGTCTGCCCAAAAACCAAATTACAGGTTGGGTTGTGACAGTTGGCAAAATTAAGATGTTTTCTTGGAATAAGACATGAAGGGAGGACATATGAAAGCAGGAGGGGGAGAAGGAGGAAGGACATGGGTGGGGGTGGGGGAAGAAAGCATTCGGCCAAATGTAAAAGGACTCAGAAACAGACATTCGAGATGATTTACAAATTTTGTCAGTGACTTAAAAACACGTCAAAGGATCTCACATTTGAGCCCAGACGCTTAGTTATACAGTATATTGCAAAAAAAAAACAACTTAAAATGTCCACCCAAGGTTTCCAGGTCTGTCTTTCTGCCACCTCTGCAATAAACCCACAATACCAGAATGATAATAGATCACTTTGTATTGTGAAACAATTCATTATTTTTTGCAAGAGTTACAGCCAACAATGTGTATCATGTCAAATTATTTAGTGTCTTCTCTGAAAATGTCTAACCACAGGCATTATTAGAACCAGCACAGTTATGACTGTCTTTGTACTGGGACAGTTCATTTTTTGAGAACCGAAAAGCTTAGAGTCAAGGTTTCTATAGGCTTGGACCTAAAATGCAGAGGGTTAAGAGGAGGAGGCAGCGTGACGGCCTTGAAGGTTTCTTAAACAAAAACAGCTACAACACAAGGTGCCCTAAAGCAAATGTTTCCCAAAAACTGAAAAAACTGGCAAAAGGAACATCCAAAATCATTAGCAACAAAACTACCCCGGGACATGCCGCGGGGACTGACTCGGGAACCGGCAAAGACGCACGAAACAACAACGATCAGAGAACAGACAAAGATAGCACAGGGACAGGTGACAGTAGGGCTGATGAACAGGTGAGACACATCAGGGCAGAGTAGACAATCAGAGGCGGGAACGGTCTGTTAAACAAGGAATGAATTAACAGAATAAAACAGAAAAACCCCACAACCATGACACTTAGTACCACTCTTATCAATGCAGCATTATTTAAGAAAAGTATACCATGAGAGATCTTTGTCAATTTGAGGTATGACGGAGACTGACAGAGACTGGACAGTTTTGTAGCTCTGATTGTAGCATAACCGCAGGTAAACACTGTATGTAAAGTCAGTCTACATAATTGGGAAGTGACAAAAAAATAAACACTAAAGTTTCCTTTAAACATATTGGAAATATTTTACTTTCCTCCACTTTGGATGGATTTGCGCAGGTGTCCAAACTCTAATTGAGCATGAATCATAAAAAGCATTACACAGATATCTTTCGCACGTGGGTCCACCAACACAATAAATGACACAAGACAAAACATATTTGCATCATAATGACATATCTATATTAACACTGAGTCAGTGTGCTTTGCTAGGTTTCAAGGCATGCAAGTGACAAACCGGTTTACTGGTTTCCCATGTTTGAGTGACTTTCTTTCAATTTGTGTTCAACCAAACAAAATGATAAAGAAACAGGTGTGACTGACCAGCTACTGAAAGTTTCAATTATGAATAATTGGTATATCAGATATTAGATTATTTTCAGTGCAAACCCAGCTGTTTTTAAACAGAAGCCTGAAGCTGGGCTCACATGAAACCAAGCAAAGAGCAACTGGCAGCATGTGAAAGCCTGTTATCATGGTCTCGTAGGCCAGCACTCATTCATTTCTCTGGCATGTTACATTTATAGCCTGTATCCCCACATAATGCCTGTTTGAACCAACCACACAACGAGTCAGCACAACTTTGTCTGCTTTCCCCATGTTGAGGTTATCGTCAGTGTTTGAAACTGTGTTTTTAGACCCAAATGAATAATGTGGTCTCTAATTAAAGGACGTTTGCTCATGGAAACAGGGATGCTCTTTTCTGCTAGGGAGACAACTGAAATAGATTTTTTTTTAGACATGTCCGACTAAATTGTCTACCACAACCTAAGTGCATATAGCCAAGTAGCCTATATGCCCGTCTCCCCAGCTAATTCCTCCCGCTACTTCTGGGGTATCCTGGGGTGTTGCTGGGGCAAACAGGATATAATCTCTTCAGCATGTTCTGAATCTCCTTCTACTTCTACTGTATATACCCAGAACTTCTCCAACAGGCATCCTGGCCAGATGCTCAAACACTCCCTAACTGTAAGCTTTATCAAAGAGGAGAGTTTTAAGTTTACTCTTAAATGTGGTGACGGTGTCTGCCCCCCAAACCCAGACTGGGAGCTGGTTCCACAACAGCCTGATAGATAAATGCTCTGGCTCCCATTCTACTTTTAGAGACTATCAGAACCACAAGTAAGTATATAAGGTGAATAGAATTGGTCCAGGCACTGAGCCTTGTGGAACGCCATGGCTAACTTTAGCGTACCTGGAGGATTCATTGTTAACATTAACAAATTAAGATTGATCAGATAAAAGAAACCAGCTTAGTGCAATTCCTTTAATGGCAACTAAATGTTCCAGTCGCTGTAACAGGATGGTTTAGTCAATGGTGTCGAATACAGCACCAAGATCCAGAAAAACAAGTACAGAGACAAGTCATTTGTTTGCAGCGGTTAGAAGGTCATTAGTAATTTTCACCAGTGCTGTCTCTGTGCTATGATGCTTTCTAAATCCTGACTGAAAGTCCTTATATAGACTATTGCTATGTAGAAAGTCACATAACTGATTAGCAACCACCTTCTCAAAGATCTTGGAGAGAAAGGGAAGATTAGATATAGGTCTATAGTTGGCTAAGACCTTAGGGGTAACCCTTCTTTAAGTAGCCTCGTTGGAATGGGGTCTAAGAGACAGGTAGCTGGCTTAGCTGAAGAGACCTTTAACATTAATTGTTGAAGGTTATCTATCCAATATCTGATCTTAATATCGGATCGGTGCATCCCTATTCAAAATAGTGAGTGTGTGGCCTGGTTAGCTCAGTTGGTAGAGCAGGCGCACATATACAGAGGTGTATGCTTTGACGCAGGAGGTCCAAGGTTTGAGTCCGACCTGGATGATTTCCTGCATGTCTTCCCCCTTTCTCTCCCCTTTCATCTCTGGCTGTAGCTCTAGCTTTCCATTAAAGACTGAAATGCCCAAAACAAATCTTAAAAAAATAAAATAAATGGCCTTATGCACACTGACTGAAACCAATTATCTAGTAGTGAGTTGAAAGCAATACTAAGGCTGTTGTTGTCCATGTCCATGATATTATCACCTACAATAAGTACTTTGTCTGATTTAAGGACTACAGATGATAAAACCTCAGAGAATTCAGAATACGGACCTGGAGCTTGGTAAACAACAACAACTAATACAGTTGACTGCAGTGTTTTCCCTGTTGGATGTAGAAGGTTAAGAACAAGGCTTTCAAAAGAGTTATAACTTAGCTTGGGTTTAGGATTAATTAAGAGGCTTGACTCAAAGATGATTGCAACTCCCCCTCCTCAGCAAGAGCCTCGAGGAATTTGATTATTAGTATGACTAGGAGAAGTGGATTTATTTAGACTAACAAATTCTTCGTGGCACAGCCATGTTTGGTAATACAGAATAGATCAATTTGATTATCTGACATCAAATAGTTTGCTAGTACTGCTTTAGCAGTGGTGTTTTCTTTATTACAATTAGGTTCTTAAGTGTAGCTCCTCTTTTGTTTACTTTTGATTTAACCAATCTGATTCGGGTTATGGAACTATTATTGGGCAACTGCTCCAACAGAAGCACAGAGAAGCGCGTAGCACTGCAACTCTGATAACTGATTTCACTTGGGTTGTCATGGGAACTTCAGATTCAATTCCTTCATCACCACAACAGTCTGGTATAAAAACTGCAACACTGCAGTTGAACCCCATCTCTAGGGGCAAAAATGTGTATCTTATTCGTAAGTGGCAATCCATCTTCTTCCTGGCCTCAGATTTTGAGGTTCTGACCCTCACCCCAAACACATCATCACATATGCCTGCCAACTGTCCAGTGCACACTGGAGGTTACAGTTTATGTTGGTGTCACCAAACTGGACACTCGGCACTCCTCAGGTGTGTCTGGGGAAGAGTTGGTGACAAAAAATAGCCTTGGTGAACTTCAACACCCACAAAGAGCATGCTTTTTGCTTTGGTTGTATAAAGGACTGGATAGCAGCAGCACAGGATACCTGTATTGGTGCAGTGCCCTGTGGGACCACACACCTCCAAATCTACAAAGCATGTGTATGAAATCAAGGAGAGGGTCAACTTGTCCTGCTACAAGTTTCCCACCGTGGTCAGAAAGCACAGGAGACACTTTGTTTCTCTCACTATGACTCTAGAGTCTCTTCTGGCTCCAAAGCTAATCAACATATCCCCCCCCCCACACACACACACCAGTGCACAAGTATAAACATTAGGCCACTTACGTTGGCTACGGTGAAAGCTCTGCATTGAGCCTCCGCACAACCATAATTCATGATTAAGTGTTATAGGCTTTACGTGAAAGTATAATAACCTCTTTTTTCTTTTACAATCAACAAAGGGGCTTTGTCTTATAGTAGGTGATACAGGGACTGAATGTAGTTGATAAAAGTGAAAAGACAGTGTTGGTGGTGGCTGTGGGTCTGCCTTCACTGCTTCAACAGGTTACTGCTTGAATGCTTCAACATTCAAGCTGTTCTTGCATTCTGGCTTTGGGCCAGTTCCCTACAACCCAACGTTATCCAGAATATAGGTCAGTCTTACTCCACTCTAATAAATCATATTGTGATTTTTTTCCCAGCTGTAGAATACACTTCAGGAAATGAAAAAAGCATTCTGTAGACACATACAGCGGTGGGTTTGTTCAAATTGTTCTGTAATTACAAACATATAGGTGGTGATTATTGTAGAGGCTAATTTCACTATGTTTAGGCCTGATACAGTCAGGATAACAAAAAATAATTTCAAAAGAAAAAAAAGACTAAGACTTCAATTTAATACCAACTTTTAAGACGACACAAGCCCTATAACACAGTGGTTACTAACAACAGGGCTGCAGACCAGTACCAGGCCACAATAAAAACCTAAAGAACAAGTATATAACTTTGTGTTGTATTTTTTTCTCATACCCCCAACAGGTCACTGTATTGTAGGTCATCAGTATGAGCGGTAACTGGCCCCTCTTTTAGCATTGAAATATATGAACGTGTATCAGTTATTTTATTTTTTTACTTTTGTAAGTAACTACGATGTTGGCAACGACCCTGTGCGAGACTACCCACTGTGTAAAAATAAACTCATGACCTGTCAAGAGCTGTGAAGGAAAGAGTGATTATGTCTGAAAACACTCACCATCTGTCTGCAGTGACTTTATCACTGAACCCCAAAAAGAGTTTCCTTTGTGTTTTTTTTATATTCCAGCATGGGAGACTTGTTTCCACTCAGGAATGTTTATGACTGGCCATGAAGAAAGCTCAGCCAGTCAGGTATTGTACCGCTGCTGCCGAATCGGTCCTAAACATTTCCTGCAAAAACGGCCCATGAGTCATTGCCTTTGACCTAGATTTAAAAGGTAAGGAGATGTGGACAAAAATGGTGAAGAATCTGGATTTCCAAACCATCAAGGAAACACAGATGTAATAAAACAAAGATAGTTTGGCAAAACTTTATTCAGTGGAAAAAGCTACTGCCAAAGGCTGAGATTGCCTTGTTGGCAACTTACATGTAAACATTTGGATTTGACGATGTGATAAAAGTCTATTCATACTAAAAACACAAACAGTTATGATACAGAGCAGCAGCAGTGGTGAGACTATATAAAAAACATCCCCTCACATTTTGTGCTCTTCATTCCAACAGATTACATCATCTAAACTTAATCAACACACATTTGGTTCACATTTGGTTATGGAAGGACAAATTACAGCACTAAAGAGTCATGCCAACCATAAACCATAGATAACATGACAATGTTTAAAATCTGCGTGTGCATCTCAAACTTACAATGGAAGCTCATGGTGATTTGCAACTACCCTAAAATGAATACAAATATGCATCTTTTACAATCAGCCCATTGAGAATTCAACCTGCTAAATGTTTACCTCATTGTGTTCTTCAGCTGTGGTACAGACTTTTGCATGTAGCGTTGGGAAACTCCCTCTTCACTATTCTTGGTTAAATAGCTGGGTCCCTTAAAATGGGAAATGCATTTGTTGGCTAACAATATTATGTAACAGTTTAATTTCATCTCCATGACCTGTACAGAGTTAAGCCTGGGATTTGTCTTAGCTTGAGCACAAAGAGTAATTGTTGGTTTTGGTAGCGAGCAATATAGCTACTAGTCTTATTAAGCCAAATAAATGGTAAGCCACACTAATGTATATTTTTGCTGTGCCATTTTGGAGTGTGGTTGGACCCTTGAGTTGAAACTTGATGCAGCTCTGGTTGCTTTATGTTGTGCCTGTCACACATGTTTTCGTCTGATAACTTCTGTAAGGGGTTTTAGGATTAATACCTAGAACAAGTAACTCAATTAGAACCAGAGGTGATACAACTTTTGGGTTCAGATTGGATGGACTCCACTGGGACACTCCTCTCATCCATCTGTACTCACGCTGTACTACAGAACTTAGTATGGTGTTATAGGAACATTTTTTTTCCAGCAAAAGATTTAATATGAGTCATCACCATTTCGAATAATTTTTCAGCAGTTTTGGAATGAAGCTGCCTGGACTATATTCATTTTCTTTTAATAAAACCATTTTCATATCTAAAACAAATCAGGTTTCATTGGAGAGTTTACAAACTATTTAGCAAAATCCTCCTTCAACACTTTGAAATGGCTCGTCTAATCATACAACTGACATACAGTACAAATAATAAAGAATTATAAAAATAGCACTCAATAGTTGAGGTCAAGAAAGACGGTCCTTCGTATCTGCACTGGATGATGTTTGAAGGCCAATATCGACCAAACTAAAACCCTATTTTTATGAAAAAAGGTGTGCAAAGTGTAGTCCACGTGCAGGTTACGAGGCACAAAGGGCATGTTGACACTATACGCTGGTATACTGTTCAGAATCATCTATAGTTTGGGAGGGAACTCAAATGATAGAAGCAGAGTTGATGAAGTAGACTGAATTGTTAAGATTGCACTTCATTTGCATTTGATAATGACCTAAAAGATTTTATGAACTGGACTCTCATTTACCTCTTTGTCATTCAATGCAATTCTGTTCATTATTAACAGTGAGGTTGGCATTGGTGCATTATTGTTGGGTCAAACTTGCAATAAGTCATAGCCAGTGACTCTCATCACCCACCCATTCAGCAAAGAAGCCCATACATCCTGTTTCCCAACTGCTTCCTCCTGGTCCTCACAGGGGTTCCCAATGTGTACGCAGGCCAGGTGGGATATATAATCCCTCCAATGTATTCTTGCTCTGACCCTTTGTCTCTTTGTCTTTGAGTGGCTTGCAAGTGCTGGCCCCAACAGGACACAACGGTCAAGTGCAGGGCAAGTTAAGGAATTAAGACACCGGCAATGAACCTTTGTTGCATCTCTCTCAGGTGACGGTCAGGTGAATTGCCAAACGGGTGGATCATGATTCATGTGATGGCGGAGGACTTTGCGTGCTGACCACAAGCCACGGAAACTAGATCAAAGTGGAAGCAATTTGGATGGTACGATGGGACAGTGGACCAACTCCTTACTCCTATATGGATACTGAGGGGGTCATTGGAGTTTTGATGGGCTTGTAGAACGCTTATGACCATGTCCCCCAGTCAGAAAAATGCTTAAAAGCTAATTCACTATCATCACCTTTATTGTTTAAAATGTATTAGCAAGTTATCAGTTATCAATTCACCAACTTTGCTTTTATCTTTTTGTGATGTGCACCATATTGGGCTGCTTAACTTAGCCATTATTGCCTCGTATTAACACCATATTTTTTTCAAATGTGTTTACTAGTTGAAAATGTATCATCAAAGTAAAACATAACATATATCAATCAATATTATGCGATTCTATAGGAGGTTCATGTGTGCATTTGTTGACCTGGTCTGAGGAGGTGGAAGGCACAATTGTAAATCCCTAATACCAAACTCAATTGCACAATGTTGGCCATTGGCTCCTTTTACTTTGGTACAGTTAACAACCAGTTGAGAAAATATCAGAAGATGTGTGCCCTTGACAAAGTTTCACTGCAAAGGTGCAGAGTTTCCACCATCCAACGGTTTTTCACAAAAATAGGGCCTTAGATGTTGGTCTAACTCTGCAGTGCAATGCTTCCAATGTCTACTGCATGATAACATCAGGTTCGATGTTAAAGAGCAAGTCATCATTGTCCCTCCTGACCTCCAGTAGTAGGGCTGTCTCCTCCTGCAGTGCCCCCTGTAGGTCAGTTGTGGCCATCAGAGGTTTGCCATTCAGTTTCACAATAATGTCACCATCTTTGATACCACCTCTGGGGACAAAGACAGGGACAAAGAGAGACTGTTATAGGTAAAGCATTCATTTTACTTCAGAAATGAGTAAAACACTGTATGCTGCATTTGTTTGAGGAATGAATGAATGAAGTAAACCAACTTTTGTGCAGGTGAGTGAGGAACAACCTCATGGACATAAATCCCACTGGTAACATTAGGGAAGTCTGGGTTCTGCTGTTTTAGCTCTTCAATTAACCTGGAACCAAAACATATACAGTTTCTCAAAAAAAAGTCCATTATCTTACCAAAGTCCCCAATATTTGTGAGACTTAACTAATTTATTTCAGGAACCAAAGGTGTATAATTACTGTATATACTTATTTAACCTTTATGTAACAAAATAATCCTCATTGCAAGAGTGTCCTGACTAAGATAAGATGCAAAAAGTAAAATATAAACAATAACAGATAGATAACACAAAATATGCCACAAAATCAGAATTTGAGAAAAATAAAATGTATAATTCATTCATATAAAACATTTCATTTCAGCAAGGTAAAGCAGTGACTTTCAAGTGACTTAAATACATTTTGCTGCTGCTGGCTGCCCCCGTCAACAGCAGTAAATTCCATGTTGGTACTCCTGCCTGCTTCTCCAAACTGGGGGCGGGCTAACTGCCATTTACAGTACTGTAGCTAATACACTGACTATGGATAAATACCTCATACAAACCAAGTTCAAAATATCTGAACTATCCCTTTAAGCTAAGAAAGGCCTTGTTTTAAAAATAAAAACCAAATTTCCTCTTCAGAATTTTCACAAAACCCTTAATATTGAGCTTAAATGAAAGAGAATCATTTAGAACAAATCCTAAAAATATATAAGAAAAAACTGTTTTGTCATGGCCTGTTAAAGTAGTTGGGTGGTCCAATAACGTATTTTTAGAATGTGCAAATAACATTACTTTATCACTAAGACGACCTTTAACTAATGCTTAAATCAGTTTAAAAGAAAGTTGTGAGAGAGCCAATGAAATAAATAACTAAATAATTTTTCTAATACGTACAGTATAATGTGAATAAAAGAGGGCCCAAAAGGGATCCTTGTGGGACACCTTTGCTACTTTTCAAGAGCTTTTGGATTTAAATGCTGTGCTGTAACCTGCTCTGAGCTGTACAAATGTGGTTGCCATATCTAACATGCTTTAAAAAAGGCCGGCAGTTAAGTATTTGAACAAAGTTGAAAATTAGATATTATTTAATTTATTAATACATGATACCATCATTCTATTCTTATCTATTTTCTCTAATTGCCATAACCCATCAACATTATTATTATCATCAGTTCAGACTTACACTGGTGTGATGGTCAGCATCCTAATTCCAATGAAACGCTTCTTTATTGACCTCACATCTGAAAGAGACTCAGTTAGTTTCTGTATATTCAACAAGAAACTCATAGATGTTAAATCCTAGCCCTAAACCTACCAGACTCACCTTTGCTGTGCTTGTCAAATGAATCATTAAGGAAGCGAGTGATCCTGTCAGAGGGAATGGCAAATGAGATTCCTGCTGCAACCTTTAGGGTATTGATGCCAATCACCTCACCATCCTTAAATACAGAGACACAGAAGTATTGTGAGTCCATACAACAGAAAAAAAAGTTTCTTAGTTTGCTGTCAAGAATAAGAGTTCCTGTTTGTGAAGTTAAACAACAGACCCAAACAGATAAAGGTATTTTTCAGCAGGCAAGCATTGAGATAGGAAACCAAAAGCTTACCAAATTGACAAGAGGTCCTCCTGAATTCCCATACTGTGAAGGAAAACACAAAAAACAGTAGGTCACTGTGGCGAAGCAAACAGCACAAACACCTTACAATGTGACATTTTTACTACCTACTACACTGCTTAACAATAATTCTAATGCAGAGCACATGTTTTCTGCCTTGATATATTCTCACATTGATAATAGCATCCGTCTGGATGTAGTCCATGTCGGAATCCCTGAGGCCCAGCTCCTTGCCGTCTCTCTGGGCGGTGCTTACAATGCCAGTGGTGACAGTGTTCTGAAGGGCAAAGGGGCTGCCGATTGCAACAACAAACTCCCCGGGTCTCAGGTCTGCACTGTGGCCCAGAAACAATACAGGCAGTTTTGTCTAGGAAAAGACAAGAACAGACAAAGGGTAAGACATTGCTGTAGGACGATATAGGATATTTGGGGGAACCATTTATAAACAAGAAAGCACAATCATTCACACTTATATTTACACCTACAAGTGTGAGTGTCCAATACACCCAACATGCTTTGAAATGTGAGTTTTTAGGAAATCTATCACTATTATACTATTTCCATTACTGCTATTGTCACTGCTATTAATATTATTTTATTATACATGGGTTGAAAATGCCAAAATGAGCCAAAAGGCTATTTTTCATCTGTAGTCCTCTGGGATCAATGTTAAAAATAAAAGCTTTTTAAAACACAAATAAACAAGAAAGAAAGACAACTCAAGCTGAGCAGAACTTCGTACAAAACAACACCCAGCACAGAAGTAAAAGATTACCAACAAAACAAAAAGCAGAACAGGTTAAAAAATAGAACGGAGCACAGAGTACAAAGATACAAAGAAACAAAACATAGCTGATGAGAGCAATAAAAGCAGAAGTGAACTAAGAGAAAACAGTAAGTACATTACATTTATGTTGAGACTCCAAACTAACAGAATACATACTAAATAGTTTTAGTGCTGACATGTACAGTATATGTATTGGCCATCCATTGGGTACTATACGTTATACCTCTATTATTACTATTAGTGTTACTATAGTTTTGTGCTATCCCGGTGTAACACGGTGCATCCTTTTGTGTCTCTCTCTCTCTCTCTCTCCCTCCCTTTGCTCATGGGGAAATGTTCGGTCTCTGTAAATTATAGAGAGGGGTCTAGACCTACTCCATATGAAAGCTGTCCTAAAATAACTGTTATAATTTAACACTATAAATCAAACTGAATTGAACTGGAGCACATGGAGGAAGCCCTTCTGGTTGCATGTTATTACAGTAAACTATTTACAGTTTATTATAAAGAAATACTACTGAAGCATAATATACATAAGTAAGATGGAACCAAGGAAAGACAAGCCTTAAATGTCCAATAGAAATCACAGTCATTCATTCATTTTTTTTCAATCAAAAATAACATATTTAAAATTATATGAATCTTTTGTTAATATTTTTGAAAGATAATATTTTTGATTGTGTAGCAGGTTGCTGTGTGTTAGGTTTCTGGCTATTAGTGTCTGGCTATAACAGAACGATGATGTCACTGTCTAATGCAAATACAGTTCAAAAATAAATTACTTAATGGGCTATGACCTAAGACATTTTTATCTAGATAGATAGCTGAAGTAATTCAAGCACAGGCATTATGACACCAAAAACAGACAATATATATTTCTCCCTTTTAAGTACATGGGATTTAGAGAGCAGGTTAATTGAACCAGAGCCTGAAATAGGCCAGTACTCACCAGTACTGAGTACTGCAACTTCTCAGTATTGTCCACATGAGTAAACCTACTTCTAATTGTTATTAACAGTCTAATTAATAGGATGATATTTATACCAAAAAATATTGTTCAAGTACAGTCATAAAAGACTATAGAGGTAATAATGTTTATTGTTCAGCTCTGTATGCTGTTGATATTTGTGCTTTTGTTGGACTGTTTCCAGAGGAGCACTTCATTACATTATGAGTGGTAAAATGTGTATGCTAATCTTAAGGCATAGAGCAAAAGAACAAAAAAGCTTTCCATCAGTCTGTACTTCTTTCTTCCTGGTCCAACCTCTTTCACAGCTGTGTAACCGCTGCTCCTCGGCTCATTAATTTACCATACACCCAAAATGACCCCGTTCCAGAGGCCTGACATATACATTTTGCACACTCAAGGAAATAAGACCAAATGAATGTGGCGAATACAAAAGTTCCAAGAATCCAGTGTGCAGTGGTAAAAAGAGAGTATCAAACCTTTGCACAACCAACAATCAACAATTCCAACATGTGTGGAACGTGCTGAACACAAAGTAGATAACAAGTGGAAAACCATAAATGACACCCTGATGATAATGAAAAATGCTGTAAAACAAAAAAGGTAAAATCACTTAAAGTACATGTGAAAACTATATAGCCTAAAATATCACTATGCAGCCATTTTCTGTACAATATATCCAAAAAAATACAAAGAAAAAGGGAGGACATATGATGAAAACATGGGTGGAGGAAGTGAAGGATCTAATGCAGCTGAGTAGAAACACATTCCCAGCAGACAGATGGCGTGATGGAGGGAGAGAAGGAATGAGCAGAAAGGATTTCTTTAAGGTGGAGCGCTCTGGATTGTGTTTCTCTTTCTCTTACTCCTCCCCAGTTTCTAACGCAGAGATGTCAACTGAGGTTCAACTGATGTTAGCTTTTGAAAGAAGATATTTTTGCACCGAAATGACCCACCCATCTGTGTATTCATCTCGACTATCACATTTTTAATGGTCAAGTACTGTTCAAACTCACAGCAATAGCTTTGATTTCTAGTGAAAATCCCCAAGTTTGCAAAGACACCAAATAATCCTCTCTAGACAATTAAAGGGAAATGTTTATGAAATGATGCATCTAGAATATTTCCATTTTTTGGAATGTGGCAGCCATAAAAAAAGGTATGTCTTCAGTATAAACATAGTTTCATTGAACTGTTGGAACAAGTTTTTTTGGAAAGAGTATTTGCAACACCACCGTACACCACTTTTTTCAAAATGTAAAAGGTGCGTTAATCAGTTTTTGGCCTTTACGTGGCAGAAAGATATTAAACTTGCTGACAGATCAATGTTTTTAATGAACATATTTTCATAATTACTAAATATTCATACGGAATATATCTGCAAAACCACAATGTTTTCCAAACCAAATCATAATCTTTGCTTAACCTCGACCTGTGTGTACCAACCTAACCAAACATGGGACACAGTCCTGCCTTTCAGTGTGGTCAGTTTGAATTTAGTGTTGTGTTTGATGAAATTCAAACTGGCCAAATTGTGTAATTTTGGTTCAATGCCAAACACAGCAACAACTTGCACAACTTTGTCTTAAAGATCTTCTAGACTTGGTGTTTTAGGGAAAGAATGGTTACACCTTGGCATCTGCTTATTTGTCCAGCCTAATGTGGTACAAGTACTTCTTTAGTGTGTGCCTTTGAAGGTTACACATGGTCCCAGTTTCTCAGGAAGACCACGCAGCTGAAGAACATTGCCATCCCTACCTCCAACATCCATGGTTGAGCACAGTTGGCATCCAAGGCATTCCATACTCACAAAACCTTAAAGGATTTTGCGAGTAGGACAAGGAGCACCAGTAAATCTCTGAAAAATGTCCCAGGACATGACTGCACACCTCTGGCTTCCTGGAAGGGAGGCTTTACTTTTATAATACTTAACGAAAAACTGAATCTTTCCAAAGTATTCTTATAGCCTACAACTAACCATTTATACACACAGGGCACATAGATTGGCATCTGGTGTTAAGAAGCTAAATGAAGATTTAATTCTCAACAATATTATTGAAAAGTCCAGTCCAGTAAAATCAGCAAACTAATGCAACTTCAGTTGGGAGTTAACTAACTAAGAAAAAAACCCTGTAATCCCTGAGGTGGTATGAGCTATGTGGATGTGCTGTACACTCGAGCTGGAAGTATTCAGTATCACCCCAGGGGAGGTTTTCATTCTGACTGTGGACCGTTACCCCACCCTACAGTATTAACACCACTGTGAACCTGGATACACGACACACACTGTAAACACACACACACACAAGGCCAGAACAGAATCATTAATCTGCTGGAGTTTTACTGCGACGAGTGCTAGTGGAGGCCAGGAGTGCATGCTACACTGTGGAGTCATCATTGTAAACAGACACTGTTTTGTTTACTATCCAGAGTTCATCGTCAAGGATTAAAGGGGACATATCATTAAAGAAAAAAGTAACTTTACAGTGCTTGTGTGCATACATTTGGTATCTTGTGTGTCTACCAACCTCCAATCTGTGGAATAAGACAACTCAATCAGTTTTTGTGG
Source organism: Etheostoma perlongum (assembly GCA_026937815.1). NCBI lineage: Eukaryota > Metazoa > Chordata > Actinopteri > Perciformes > Percidae > Etheostoma > Etheostoma perlongum. Next base: position 12,000,456 of record CM049389.1, read on the forward strand.
GCTGCCTTGTTCAGAAAACATGGGATTCAACAAGCCATTTAGATTTGGCTCCCCTTCTTATGTCACACACCAATCTGAGTATCTCCACCCAAGGCTTGAGAACTACCTTTGCAAAGGTGAGCCATCTTTTTACTCAAAGCACACTTCTTTTTTTTCCCGGGAGGGGGGCTTAAAGTAACCTGACGTGCCAGATGTTTTGTTACACACAACCATCTGAGAAGCAGTCATTGGAAACTGTTGGAAAAGGGCAGACACAAAGTACCTGGCAGGCTCTCACACAGCTAAATTGCACCCGCAGCTGCCAGAAGCTCTTCGCAGGGCGCCGATTGGTTCAGCAAGCTGGTGGTACAGACACCGACGCATTACTTTAAAGCCTGACAAGATGGATTTTCCCTCAATTCTCTCTCACATGATCTTGTGATACTGCGAGAAACCAGCTGCCATGCAAGGTAAGGCTTAAAGAGACAGGTGCTAAGATACAGCGTTTCAGACCGAGGGTGAATACATGTTTATTCAGACAGACAGTATAAGAAAAATAATGTGTTTTTTTTAACATTAAAGCATGCAAACATATTGCAGTGGAAACCCAAAATACAAGTATGAACTTGAAAATGAACATATGTGTCCTTTAACAAACACGTTGAAGGGGTTTCCTATCTCTAAAAAAACATTTGCTTTTGTTTTTAATGGGATTGAACCTGTATTGTATATAATTTGAAAATCCTCTTCAACTCTATCATTGAAGCCTGTTACTGTAATGGCTCTGGAAAACACACTCATTGCAAATGTTAGCAAATATTTGGTAGCGGTATTGTACAAAAGACTCAAACTAAAAGAGAAGTGATATGTAGTTAACCTCTTCCACTGTTATATCTGTGACTTAGCAAACTTATGTTTGCTCAAAACAATTAAATTCATTTAAATTCTGAATGAAAAAAACTAAGAAAAAATAAATGATGGCTGAATTCTGGGGAAATAAAAAATCGAGAACATTTCCATAAAGTCATGACAAAACCAATACATAGCCAAGAATGAGTCACTTTTTTTTTTTTTTTTTTTACATATCTTGGTGTTCTCAGATTACTGTGTTGACGGAACTTCCCTTATTCCTTTTATTCAAATTTCAAAACAAATACTTATTGAATTTAATACTCAAGTCTTTCTGAGTGGAGTTTTCACTGTTTCCCTATCGGCAAATCTAAAAAATAAAAAATAAAATTATAAAAAATACCATAGATAAATGTGAAGCCATAAAACCACCCCATCACCCTACCATGGCTGATGGTGAGAAGATTTAACAGCCATTCAACAGCTTAACCAGACATTAAGAGGTAAATGAGTGAGTGAGTAGGATTGTTGGAATTAAAATGCATGTGTGTTTATGTGAAATTCCAATGTATAAATTGTGTGTTAACTATCATAATCATTTGAATGATTGACTTTAATGTTCCATGTACACTGATGCAAGTGACTTTAGACTGTAGTGAGAAGGGATAACAGCTGGACATTTGCAATTATTTTGACTGATATTGCAATTGGGATATGATTCACATTGGCGGACATTATAATTTTAGTATCATTATTCTCATTTTTATTGAAATATTTAAAATAAAAAGTGATAATGATTAGTGTTATATTAGTGAGGATCTCTACCAAACAAAGAGTGTTCTTAAGTCTGTAGGATTAGATTTTTAGGCCGGTACATCTCTGCAGCACTATAATATTTCATTCTGCATGGATGGACACATCGTTGGCTTTCAACAAATATTGCGACCCCCCCCAGATGGAAATTGATGTCACCCATGTCTGGAATCAATATCAAACGACGCAAAAGACATCACAAATATAATTTGATGGAATGATGCAACCAATAACATGGCATCTTTAGGTTAGGTTATTTTACTCAGGGTAAACATCCTTTCTCTTTAAAGCAGCATTACTTCAACAAGTACTATTTTAGTGAGAGGTTCTGTGTTGTTGGCGTGTTTTTTCCTCATTGGACCACAATGGTCTGTCTCAGACTGGCAGCAAAACAATGACATTCCATTCTTATTTATTGCTTGTTAAGAAAATCTCATAGCTCTGTACTCACCTGTGAATTGATTTTGATGGTAGCAATGTCAGATTTTTTGTCGATGTCTTTGATGTTGGCTTCGTATACGTCACCATTATGCATCTGGACCTTAAGGAAGAAATGGAAGAATGAGATTTCAAGAAATGTAACATCGGAAAATGAAATTTCATTCAGAGCATAGGATTTGGTTTGATCCATTTCTATGGAGTTAGACTTGTACCAAATACAGTGCATCCAGTACTTTTTCTACAACGAGGGTTAATGCCATGCTGTATGCACCTTCTAAAGAACCAAAGTAAGTTATGTTTTAGCCGATTGTGGTTCAGTTAGATATCATTTTTTGAAGGTAATTGGCAATATCTTGAATTTGCCAGTAGCCAATATTTGGTGTCAATGTTCAACTTTAATGTAATTTTCTTCATTCAGGTGACAAACATTGGCAACATTGGAAAAGTAAAGCATAAGTGATGAAAACAGTATTGCAGTACCTTGAGGTGCTGTTGACCCGACACCGGTGTGGTGCTGGAGACTACATGGGCATTGGTTACTATCAGTCCGTTATCTGACATCACAAAGCCAGACCCACTCGACAGAGGGATGTTCCGACCGAAGAGCGGATGCCTGGGAGTGTGAATACAAACATTACTAAAGGCAGCTGGACTGGCTCACAAAGAGAAGATGTGATTGCTAAACATTTTGTTGGTCCTGTTATCTCAAGTTTATGGCTTGTGTGCCATAAATTTCAAGCTATGTCCCAATTCAAGGGCTGCAGCCTTTGGAAGCCAACGCATTCGAGACCCACGAAGGTCGAACCGAGCGGTCTCCAAAATTAAACAGTCTTGTCTGCAGAGCATTTCCTGTTTGCATCAAAGCGCCGCTCCTGTTGCCTAGCGACCTTTACAGCTGGAGCTGATAAATGGTCAAAAAGACCAAAATGGAGCCAGTTCTTTTTATTTGACAATTTAGTCAATTTAATTCAATTTTATTTATAGTATCAAATCATAACAAAAGTTATCTCAAGACACTTTACAGATAGAGTAGGTCTAGATTACACTAATTTAATTTACAAAGACACAACATTTCCAGTAATTCCCCCAAGAGCAAGAATTTAGTGCGCCAGTGATGAAGAAAAACTTCCTTTTAGGGAGAAACCTCGGACAGACCCAGGCTCTTGGTAGGCGGTGTCTGACGATGCCGGTTGGGGGTGTGATCCACACTGGCAATAAAAGTCACAATAAAGATAATGGAACTATGACTAGAAATTGTAGTTGTAGTAGTTCATGGCATAGCAGGGCACTGCAGGGCGTAGCAGGGCATAGCAGGGCATAGAAAATAAATAATAAACCCTTATATGATAAAGCTTATAGTTAGGGCATATATAGTAATATGCCCTACCTTAACCAGGGTTTGTATCTTATCCCCCTCTCTGACCTTCCTGACTCTAACCCCCATTTTCTCTCCCCCTACCCTAACCAGGGTTTGTATCCCATCCCCCACTTTGACCGTCTTGATCTTAACTATCTTTCTCTCCCCTACCCTAACCCGGGTCTGTATCCTTCCCCTACTTTGACCTTCCTGCCCTTAGCCCTGACCCTCATGACCTTGGCCCTGGGTGTCTCTCCCCCTACCCTAGCCAGGGGAGGGTTTGGGGAGAGTTGTGGCCTGGCCAGGCTCCTCTCTTTACACTGTCTCTCCTGGTTATGCTGTAATAGTTTTAGACAGCTGGGACTTCCTGTGACACACCGAGTTCCTCTCTCCTCTATTTTTCTATCTTTCCAATTATGTGCATCCATGTCCCAGAAATGCTTGTTACTAACCTAGCTCTGGGGAGTCATTCCCCGGAGTCCTCATGTTCTTTTCCCCCAGCATATTTCCTCGGATCAGGGAGGCTCCAAAATCAAGGTTGCAGCTGTCGCCATGGCCCCGCTACACGCTCTGCGATGCCATGTTCCTCCTGCTACACTCTGCTATGCCGACTACAAAGGACTACTAACAACTACTATTTTTTTTTGGGATTGTAATTGCCACTTTTCATTCTAACCCCAACCGGCCCGTCAGACACCGCCTACCAAGAGCCTGGGTCTGACCGAGGTTTCTGCCTAAAAGGAAGTTTTTCCTCGCCACTGTCGCACTGTTGCTTGCTCTGGAGGACACTGTTGGGTCCTTGTGAATTCTGGAGTGTGGTCTAGACCTACTCTATCTGTAAAGTGTCTTGAGATAACTCTTGTTGTGAATTGATACTATAAATAAATTGAAACTGAAATTGAAATTGAAATTGAAATTGAAATTGAATTAAATTATGTAGCCTACCTATGAATATGAATATATGAATATCAGATATCCAGCTGGCGTCGGGCCAGTTTGTGGAGCTTCTATACTCCAAAGCATATTTGAAGCAAATTTTTAATTTGCCATACATTTTAATTCATTTGTTGTCTAAAAAATTCTCAGAAGTCAATTTAATAATGAAGTAGCAGAGGAAAATTGTAAAAAGAGGAAATATTGGTTGTTGGCCGTTTGTGTTTGCCTGTACTTCTGCTTGAAGGAGCTTTCAAAATGAAATGAAATGGGATGGACTTAGTTGCGCCGGTGTGACGCAATCCGTCTACAAATGCAGCCTCCGAAGGCTGCAGCCCCTGAATTGGGACAAAGCTTCGATATGTAAGAAGGTTTGCTTTAGTAAGGATATTTTATATCTATTTTATGAAACCCATTTGCTCAACATGTAAGCAAAGTTTTTTTTCCAATGGATTCTAAAAGTTGACCTTTTAAAGTCACATGTTATGAACAGACATGATAACATAACCTCAACAAAACACACAGACACACACACACACACACACACAGTACCTGAGGAAGAGTTCAATGTGGACCACAGCTGGAGCGATTTTCTCCACCACGTCGGCTATGAAGTTGAACTTGTAACGAGGACTGGCAGCATGTGAAGGACCTATACTGGCAAAAAGAATTATGTATTTTAATAACCAGTCAACACTTTGATTAGGCAACAATTAAATTAAATTGTAACTGACATAAACCAGAAGAACGCACGTTACAGTAATATAATCGGGAAGTTAATAAGGAGCTAATGGAGGACTTTTCTCAGTGTCGTGAATTAAAAGGACGGATCTGACAAAGCAGGCATTTTGTAATGTAACTTGAAACATAAACTTGAGTCAAAATGGAATAATTAATTCTTGCACATCGGCATTACACGGCAGAAGAGAATTTTGACGATGTATTCGTTGCTCTCTAACCGTACTAGTTGACTTACTTTGTTTTCTTGTTTCGTCACAGTTCCCGTGTTACACCGTGAGCCTATGCAGCTTCCCCAGACCTGCTCCATTGTACTCTCATCTACACCTCCACCACCACCTGTACGTCATCTGTGTTTTGTTGGATTAAACCTTTTTCTTTATCTTTTTATCCGCGCTTGTGTTTGTTTCTGTATCTGGGTCCAAACTAACCCACAACATATTTGGGTTATTATAAGAATGCCGAAGGACAGTTGAATGAAGACAGTTACCCTGTCTGCAGGACGTGCAGGAAAAAAGTTGCTGCTAAAGGCATTGAACACACTTTTAAAAATACAGCAATAATACCGAAAACCGTGATCATTTTGGTCACTATAACCGTGAGGTTAAATTTTCATACCGTTACATCCTTATAATCTACAACAACAATGATTGTTAGTTGCAGCCCTAGTTCTAAGGATCTCCTTAGAAAGCATTTTTATTTGATAACGAGAGCAGATTTGGACCAAGAGTAATAACCTCTGTTTACCACATGTGTTGGCAGTATCTACACAACTGGATACAAACTAGGCGGCTAGCTTAGTTTTGTCACTTTAGGACCTCCATACTTAAGAGCTTCTTATGGTGGCACCTAAATCCTTTTTTCTCTGATTTACCTCCTGAAATATGCAGTGAACAGTCAAAAGTAAAGGTAGTAAATCTGCGTCAGAACATTGCAAACCCGTTCCCCTCTGTTCCATTACCCAAACATTACCAAACCCAGCTGATGGCACAAAGTTGGCAGCGCTGATGGAAAACTAAGTTTAAATTGCCAGGATCATGTTGTGTCCCCTTTACTGTATACCAGCAAAAATGCGTTCCACGTGGACTCTACAGCTAGACTGTAGCCAAGGCTGTGGTTTGGGATTCTGAAGACTGAAACGAGATTCTCAGATGACAGAATCCAACCAAAGGCCAAAGCCAATGGGTTTAAGTCTTAACATTACTGGTCTTTACAAATTCACATTTATTATAATCAGTGGTGGAATGTAGTCAAGAAATCATTCCTACCACAGACAATTCAACTTTTAACACTTCATCACTGAGTGTTAGATAAGACTCATATACATCCCAACTGCACTGAGTGCTTACTTGCCCAATAGGTTTACTTACATTTTTAGTAATACTATTTAAGTAGTTGTACATTTTTATTCCCAACTTGTGTACATTTTAAATATTTGTTCTTGTATTTTCTCCTATTTATTATTCCATGTATATTCTGTATATGTGCTGTGTGATATTTTGCTACTGTAGCACTGTAATTTCCCATTTTTGGGATCAATAAAAATCTATCTATCTATTTATCTATCTAGTTCAGTAAATTTAGTCAAGTACTATAATTAAGCACATATTTGAGGTACTTAAGATTTTTCTTCTCATGCAACTTTCTGATACATTTCAGAGAGACATCTTGTACTTTTTCACTCCACATTAACCAGCTTTAGTTACTAGTTACTTTACACATTAAGAGTTTTGCACACAAAACACATGTAGTTTATAAAATACAATGTTTTATTATAAATCAAACTAGCCAACAATATACAAGCCTAGAAGTACAGCTGAAATGATTAGACCATTAAACACACAACAGGCCTAATTGTATTTTAATGTTACTTTAGAAGTTATCTGCTGTAGTTATGGCTGATACTGGGGCAGGGCCATCACAGGAAAGAATTCAATTATAAAAAGGGAAAAAGATACTAAAAGATAAAAGGGAAAGTGAAAGCCAATGGGCGATAATGTGAGTTACACTTGATCGGGCTTTCAAGAGATATTAATGCTTTGGCTTGTGACACAGTGACAGTGAACCCTGGTTTATCTCACAAGACATAAAAGTAGGCCCAAATGACCTCCTGGTAACAATAACTCAGTAACACAGCACAGTAAAGAAAATACCTTTAGGACAGCAGGTGTAGTAAAAACTCTACCGCTTTTGTCTTTTTTTTCTCAGAACTCAATATACTATTTTTTCACACGTTGCACTAATCCTCTTCCGTACACATAGTTATTTGATCCACTGGTAGTAGAACATTTTTTATTAGAGCACCAAATTGCCATGGATTACCATGGCAGGAGTGAGAAAAGGCAAAATGTTTTTCCATTAATAAGGTAATGCACACTTCCATAAGAAAAAGAGAAACCCCCCCCTGCTGTTGCTCCGGTTAAAAAGCTCAACTAAATAACTTTTTTCTGTCTGACGATTCTTCCCCAGAGAGACACACGGACCAGATGGAGGGTGTTTGAAACAGCACATATGAAAGCTTTCATGAGCTGCACAGAGTTTGACTCACATTAGTGAAAGACTTAAAAAGGTAAAATTGAAGTGTACTAATCCTATTTTTGTTCTTTAATCAAGGCTTTAAAACTCGATTTCTAGACTTTTTTTGGAGGCAATTCAGGACAATTTTGTCTAAATGGGCAACAATAATTTACCACAACCAATTTGGTCAGTCACCCATACAGTATATTTTAAGTTAACCACGCCCGTAATGCTCTAGTGACATGTATGTGTATGTGTGTGTGTGTGTGTCATCCACATTCTCTTTGAACCCGGACAAAAAGGATCAAGGGGAAATGTAAATGGAGTCTGCCACAACTCTGGGCTGCAGGGACTTCCTGTTTCCTCAGTTGATATCTCCCATTGGTACGTGTGTGTGTGTGTGCTTGTGTGCACATGTGTGTGTGTGTTGCAGTCAGTAGAGAGCAAATCTGTTTCATTCATCAGCACTGAACAGACGTTCAGCCTGTCCAACACAACACATTTGATTTTCAGACTGAACAGAATGCACAAATTCAGAACACGCACTCGAGCGGCAGGCATCATGCTACAGTCGGTGGACATATGCTGACAACAATGTAACATCTGAGAGCGTTGGCAGGTCGCTAAGTGCTACGCCGATGATACGCTGCCCTAAAGGCACATCCAGCACAAAGACAAAGGCTTGACGTTAAAGCACAGTACATAATCCAACAGCTCCGCCACTGTGGCTGCATGTGTGAAATGACTTTTTTTAAATGAACCAAAAATTATTGCAAGGTTTTTTATTGTGTTATCTCTGTTAAATGTTGAGAAGAAGTTCAGCCATTGAGCTTTTATTGTGACGGGAAAAATGGGAGTGGTAAATGCTGTGATGAGTGACCGTTGACTGTGTTCGTTAATAAAGAGGTAGTCTATATCGCCCTAGATTCATTTCCGGGATTGTTCAGTTGCCGTCGAGTATTTTGCAGGATGTCCCGAATTTTTTTACTCCCATCCCAAAATGCTGTGTGGCCTAGCCCGATGAGACTAATTAACCCTTGTGTTGTCTTCCCATCAAAATTGAGAATCAAGACTTTTGTTGATGCTTTTTATCGATGTTTTTAACTTTTTTTTAACTTATTAACTTCAGTTTTATAGTTATTTTTGGAATTTATGATCAATAAACCTCATTTTGAGGAAATTATACCTAATGTTTGAGTTAGAAAAGCAGAAATTAGGAATTATTTAGACTAAAATTACAGGAATGGATGTTGATGGTTTAATCAGACTGGAATATGTCAACTTTTACTCAATGCTATTTCAAAACCACTTCAATGTTTTTCTCCAAATGCTATAAAATTGAATAAGACACCCCAAAATTAATGACAGTAGAGATTTGTACTTGCCAAAGAGCGTTGTGTGGAATCAATCATGTTATTTTTGTGTAATTAAAAAGAACAGTGATATATGAAAACGGGTCAATTTGACCCCAGGACAACATGAGGGTTAAGAGATATGCAGTGCCGTCTTGGTTCCGACATTGGAATCCTGTGTTATTCTTTATTGTTATAGTGTATCATGAGTCTAGACAACATAATTAACCCTTGGTTATGTTACTTTGTTCATTTGTTTTTAATTATCATTATTTTGATCAGTAGGCCCAAAGAGGGAAGGAATTTGGGCAAATTCCAGATGGCCAGCAGGTCACTGCAGCCCAAAATAACGGTAAATACCAATGTGAGCTTGATGAGTAATGTTTGAGTGTAGTCTTTATAAAAGTAAAGGTAACGCAACTCTCACAAGTGGACAAAAAATGATCTAAACTCAATGCCTGGAGGAGTTCAGGCAAAAAACGGATGGTCAACCTTTGTTTGGAACCGCGTGGTAATGTTTTGGGCTGAAGACTGTATGAAAACACTTCCTCCAAGCTGCGGTCATGCTCTACAAGTTTAGTGTACGGGAGGAAATGTTCAGACGGCACAGTGGGAGTGTGTGAGAGAGAGAGATGATGGGGGAAAAAAATTAAGAGGGTAAAACAGCATGTAGTGAAGGAAGGATGATTATTTATTGGCCAGTAACCTTTCTCCATGTTTAGTTTTGAATGGAGATAGCAGTCTAATAAAGTGTTGGGTACTGCAGGAAAGAGCATGTACTGTATAAAAGTCTGACAAATGAGAAACATGCAGTCTGGACAGGAGTGTAAAACAGCAGATACAGACATTGTTCTCCAAAATACTGGCCATCTGTGTGCTTGTATGTGTGTGTGCGTCTGCCATCATGTTTAGCAGATTTATTGACGACTTTACTGTAGCGGAGTATTTACTAAGCATCTGGGATAGTGTCAGTACACAACTCAATACAATCTATAACATGGGTCAGTCGTTTGTACACATTTCAATGTAGAAATGTCATGTATTATACCTTTATAGTTTGACCTGATGCAGATTGTGAGGACCACTAAAGTCAGAAGGACTCATCGTCTTGGAACCATGAACGTCTGTGAAAAATGTGGCGCCAATCTATGGTTCCATACAGGAGATATTTAACAGAACAAGGGTATATTTAGTCTGGATCAACAGAAGATTTCCAGAATAAAGCCTGCAAAAGGTGAGGGACATCCGGCGCAATCGAGCTAGCAAGATTTATGCTGAAAATGGCAAGTTTTGAAGAAAGGGGACACCTGGTCAAAAATTAGGGACATCCTGCGGAATTTCCAGCGGCACCTTAACAAATCCCGGAAATGAAACGTTGTTGATATAGACTACATCAGCACTGGTCTCCCATCATTCTAAAAGCTGTGAAGCCCCCTCTCCCCTTTCAAGATAGAAACTGCCTGAGCCCACTCCAGTGCTCAGATGTAATCTCCTCACATCCACTCTGAAAGAAACTGTTTACAGAGCGAGGCCTACACACGAACTCTGTGTTTGGGTTGAGGAATTATCTAGGCCAGTCTGCAGGACAGAATAACAACTTTTTACAGGAGGTGGGGTTCATTCTCACTGTTCCAAATAACTGCTTCTGGTCTGCTTTAACAGGCTGTTAAACCTGCACCTGCCCTCTAACCGGCGTTTAGTGCTGCTGTGGAGCATTACTCTGGTGACCAAGCCTTATTAATCTGGTTCTTATTACTGAGTTGGAGACAGTGAGAAAAGCCACAGGGCAGTTTATTGAGGTGGGGGTGGAGGGCCAGACCGCACTCTCCTGATGAGTCAACATAATATTGTGGGAAACCCATTTCTACTATAGTAACGACAGATTGAAGTCGTTAGGCCTCAGGATTAGCAGTTTGTAAAACAAGCGTTGTTGTTTTATGTGCACAAGGTATTAGGGGTAGAAAAAAAAATCTTATCGTGATTTCTTTTTAAAAATATATTCTTTTCCTAAATATGTTCTGTCTATACAATCATATCCGTTTTTCTTACCGAAAGCATAAAATCCATGTTATGTTCTGGTTTAAAAATGAAATAAATGTCGGACGGACAGACATGTGACTGACACACATGTGATGTGCGTTCTTCTTAGAAAATAATCAGTTTTTAGAAATGTCTCGTATTATATTATATTTTCTCTAAAGTGTATTATTCAGCTTTTGTTTTTGTTAAAGGAGGAAAAGAAAATCGCAATACATAACTCAATACTGTCAAATCGTGATACTTCCAGATAAATCAAAAGCGCAATACAAATCGAAGGTATTGTGAAAGAATCCAAGGAGGACAAACGTATATCGACCCAAGCCTGTAAGGTATTCTTCTTCTGTTTGTTTTTTTGTTACAGACAGCTTCAGGTGCATTTCCACCTCCTTCTGGACTGGAGGAGGACCCTGATTTACATCAGCAGAGAAAACCAAGACAGATCGAACTGAACGAGAAATCAGATATTTAGGCACATACCAACACATTCTCATAAACGTGTTTGAATGATATCATACAAAACGTGATTCCCAACAATTTGTATGATATCCTATGAAAGATGTGACTGCCGGTTGGTCATGTGACAACCTGTGGCTTCCATGGTGGCTATCTTACCTACCATATCTTCAACTGTAAATACATTTTACATATTTTTTCGACAAATAGGCCAATTTACTTTTGCTATTGATATATTAAATTCATATTAATGTAGCATATATTGTGAGACATTTAAATTTTTGAAAAAATACATTTTCAACTCTGCACTAACTCTGAGGAACCCCAACTTCTAGATGCCATGAGCCCCCTTCTTTGGACTGTCTGGTTTACTAAATGGAACTACCAATACATACATCGTACCTGTGCTGGACTCACACGGTCCTTTCTGGACCTGGGTGACGCCTGGCAGTCCCTGCTGCAGAGCCTTCCTGCTGGTCGCCTTCAGCTGGCACACGTTGCCGTACGTCTTCCCGTCGCTGCCGCACACCTCGGCGCTGAACCTGCAGCGACAGAAGCCCTTGGAGAGCCGCTTGCCCGCCGGGTGTTTGCACTCCAGTCCGTCCCCGCACGGTAGGTCGTCTTCGCGGCCGCATGGCTCTCGCTCTCCCAGGGCGCACACCAGGCAGCAGTTGCAGCGGTCCGGCACGTAGCCGCTGGGGCAGCTGGGGCTCGGACAGGTACTCACATCGCACCGAGTCGGACACTTGTCTTTTGGCTCTGCGCGAGCAGACTCCTTGAGGTACAGGAACACAACGGTGTACAGGAGGACTTGCATTTTTTTTAATGGCGGGAGTTCTATCGGATACAAACTTAGAGAAGTTTAAGACGACAACACATTCCCCGGCTCGGCGCTGCTCATCACTTTGTGGAGACTTTACAGATGGGAATCCACACACACAAAGACAAATGTCTCTTTAATATTTCACAATACATCAGAATAAAGCGACCCTGATATTGTAAATCTGACGGTGCGGCTTGTTATTGTTATCTTGTAGTAGCTAATTGAGAGTATCCAGCGGAGTGAGACGGGACGCTGTGCTTCCTTTGCCCAGGCAGGGTGCACATCCGCTCGGCAGGGAGAGCGCCTCGGGCAGTGAAGCTGGCCGGACAGAGGGAGGAGATGTAGGGGAGCTGTGTGCTCCTGCAGGCGTGGCGACGGGACTCTGTCACCGTGTATGACCTCAGTCAGACTTTAAAGTCACATTCAGTGGTGTATTAAGTATTCAGATCCTTTACTTAGTAAATAAATATACAGTGAATAGGCCTAGTTTCGTTTTTTTATCACCTTCAAGTTTTTGTCATCATTTAAAAAAAATTGTATTAATGGATTGCTGCTATTACACAATTACTAATTACTTATAAATACAATTACTGAACAAGTATGAAATGACACGTGGACGTTTTATATTTAGCCATATTAAAAAAAAGCATGAAATATGTGGATTAAGCATGAGTGGTTTAACAAGTTTCTCTGGGTAATTAGATACATTTTTCCTGATGTGCAGTGGTGGAAGAAGTATTCAGATCCTTTAGTTAAGTAAAAATACTACACTTTAAAAATACTGTTACAAGTAAAAAACCCTGCATTGAAAAATGTTACTTAGGTAAAAGTATGTAAGCATGATCAGTATTAAAAGTAAAAGTAGCCTACTCAATGCAAAAAAATCCTCACATTTTAGAAACTGGAAACGATCCAAGCAATTGTGTGTTTAATGGACTAATCATTTCAGCTGGACTTGTAGGCCGTTATATTGTTGGCAAGTTTTATTTATAATAAAACATCAGATTGTATAAACTACATGTGTGATGTGTGCAAAGTCTTTAGTTACTTTACAGATTCAGACTGCTGTCAGATGAATGTAGAGGAGTAAAAAGTGCAATATTAGAAAGCAGCATGACACAAAAAATACTCAAGTAACTCAAATTTATTACAGCACTTGAGTAAATGTACTTAGTTACATTCCACCACTACCAGTGACCCACGGGTCACATTCATCCTTATGTCTTAACAGGTCTGGTGGGTACAGTCTAAAGGGAGGCTGTTACCAGGGCGGTAGCAAACGTTTTAGAAATACGGGGGGGTCAAGCCCTTTATTTACCCTTCTAATACATTTCATGTATTCCGTTAATTGTAAATGTAGTATGTCTCAGAGCCAACACATGTATGCCAACAGAAACCGACTCATCAAACACTTTGCCTGCCTCACATCACCTTGCATAAGCAAACACCACAGCTGACTGCCAGCTGTTCTGCACCTGCTTAACAGGAAATACCCAGTCTGGAGTCGGTGTTCTTCATCCAACAAAACATCACAGAAAGACAACAGAACAAAACTACACAAGTAAAAGTAACTATAGATGCAACAACTGATTCCGACATTTCCATTTTGCAGTGAATGTGTGAAAGCGGCTTAGGACTTACTTGACCTATGACAGTGTCTTCTAACTCAAACTCAATCTGACAACTAAGTTTAACTATGTGTGTGTGTGTGTATGTGCGTGTGTGTGTGTGTGTGTGTGTGCACGCGTCGAACACATTGCGTTTGTGTGTCAATGCACTGAAATCAAGGGCGTAGGATTTTGTTTCAACATTATAACCAAAATTTGGAGCGTCAAACACTTCATTTTCTGCCTTCTGCTGAATTTTTTCTGCATCAATTTATGGTGTGAGTGTCTTTATTTATGTAAAGGAAATTATTCTTCTCCTGTATTGTTCAAAATTTTCTGCATTCGGGATGTTTGTTTTAGGAATCATGAACATCTCAACAACAAATCTATTGGAGAATGAGACCTTTTTAAAGCCAAAAGCTCCAACTATACATAATCATTTATGTATAAATATTTATTATATATATGTATATAATATTTATAATCATTTTTTATCATTCACGTTCCTGTTGTGTTTCTTTAACAAAACAAAGATTCTGCAGACAGTTCCATGTGCTTGCTTTTTTTCTTTCTTTTTTTTCTTTCTTTCTTTCTTTCTTTCTTTTTTTTTCCAAAACATGAAGTCATTCATTATTTGGTGCAGACTGGGGATATGAGGACATGCTTTTATTACTGTCCCCTTGTAAGGGCAATTTAAGACGACCAGACCATGCAGTCACACTCACTCACTCACACACACACACACACACACACACACACACACACACACACACACACACACACACACACACACACACACACACACACATTTTGCAGTACTGATGACCTTAGTGCTAGGGGATAGGAATCACCAAAGGTCTCACAATACGATATCATCACGATACAATATTATTGCGATTTTTAAACATATTGCAATATTCTACAATATATTGCAATGTATTACTTTTTTCCAACTTCAAATTATGTCCCCAAAAGGAAACTTTTTCACCACCCTTTTTATCTAAAAATATGAATTTCTCTGTTTGTTCATCTCACTTCAATTGCTGCAAAATGGGATTGTCTACCAGACTAACTGACCAACAGATACTGTATCTAATAAGAGATCGATACTTGACATCTGTGAATCAATACAGTATTGCCATGGACAATATTGCGATGTTATGGATCCCCCCCCCAGCACATTCGGAAAATGCGTCTCAATCATAGACCGTTGGTCTCAATCTGAGTTTTCACCACAGTTTTTGGACGGTTTGCGGCTTATAGTCAGCTCTGTGCGTTGCTATGGTTGCTGTACACAAACCAACCAGCTAACAGTTTGCAAGGCTGCAGACCCGATAAGGAGAAACACAGCTACTTTTAAACATTATCAAAGTCTTGGATATCAACAGTTTTTTGGATAAGCACACACATCATTTTCAAGAACGCCGGCTACATGTAAACAGGATTATTAGTGGAATATTCACTTTCATTCACAATGTAAACGGCTTAGTATATCATCTTTTTTGCAATAAGGGCAAAAAACGGATTATGTTCATGTAAACGTAGTCATTGTGTCCCCAGATAAATGAAGCTGTTATAACCACCAGGAATGATAGGCAGAAGGTACAAAAACAAGACTCAGGTTGTAAGAACTGGAATTTCCCTTGGTCCGAAATGACCTCACTCAGCAAAAATGTTTTTTCTCTCAGAGTCTTTAACTAAGCTGCTTCTCACACAGTTGGGAGCATACTGTCACAGTGGTGGAATGCACTTACTAAAGTACTTTTAACTCCACTTTATTAATCCGACAGCTTTAGTTACTAGTTCATTTACTAAGTAAGATGTGTGCACACAAAACACATGTAGGTTATAAAATACAATGTCAAATTCTCACTCCCATCGCGGGCTTTTGGCGTTTCTTATTGACGCACAAAGTCTCCTTTAGCGTCATATTTAGACGCACTTGGTCCAGACTCTTGACGCTCTCGGTTGGGACGTACGTTTAACTGACATGTGGAAGGGACGAGTTAGGTTTAGGAAAAGATGGTGGGCGGGGGCACGTTTCAGTGACACGTGTTCCAACGGGACACAAACCCCGGTCTTCTGGGTGAAAGTCCTATGTTGTTTGATCCATCTACCAACCTAACCTCCTGCCTCCTCCATTTTTACACTGAGAGACACCGACCAAGCGCCAGTATTTTACGAGTTGGGGGTTAGAAAACACAGAGAGAGTTGTGTGGAGCTTAATTAGCTCTGTATCAACTCATTTGGCAATGGCTTAAACATTACATTTCTTGAGGATACTTACATACTTTTGCTTAAGTAACATTTTCAATGCAGGATTTTTACTTGCAACAGAGTATTTTTACAGTGTGGTATTAGTACTTTAACCTAAAATAAAGGATCTGAATGCTTCTTCCCCCACCCACTGAAACACGCTATAGATGTGAGGCTGTTTTTGAATTCTTGCTTTCCTCTGACAGACGCACGGTCCCAGAGGGGAGGCACACTGTGGAGCGCTCACATCTATGCAACGCCGAGCGGCCCAGTTTGTTTTCTCAGACGAGAGGGGTGTGGACAGAGACATGTGCTGCTCACCCAGCCGTGGGTGTGTTTGTTTGAAATAGTCTGTCACTTGAGGAAACACAGGGCTCCTTGTTCAGCAGGAATACACAGGTTCCGGCAATGGAGGGATGCAGACAGCACTTGGTAATATTTATCTGACTGTTTCACACATTATGACTCATTAATTACACACTCCTCGAGCCTGGAGGCCTTAAACCCAAACTGTTTTGTCCACATGTTTTTATTGTTCTGCTATTATTGAATCCACTGTGTATACAGTAGGATAAGTCCTAACTTTGGTGCCATCCAGTGATCATAATAAGAATGACAGTAAAATGCTTCCAATACCACAAATTATTAAAAATTATGCCATCAGAAAATTTGAAAGATGAGTAAATCTGCACAGTGGTTTAAAGTTTATTCTACTTTTTCAATACTTTACGTCACTTGTTATCATGACAGCTATTTGTCTACTTCCGTTCAGAAACTGAATACCAAACACTAATACTAAAACACCTCTCACCTCTTGTCCCCTATATAAGTGGATTGCATTTTTTTTAATGACGGCATTGAAACTGATACCGTCGCTATTTTTAAGACCCTGTGGTGTACCGTATTACAGCCCAACCTTAACGTTCTTCTTTTCTTTAAATCAATCACTAAGTGCCGGACGAAGCAACGGTGACTCTGCTAAATAGCCTTGGGAAGGAAGAACATGTGTACGTTCAAAGGTTGTTTTAGTTGTGCTACAGAAAACTAGCTAGCTGTCTGGATTCACCCTGCAGTTAACCATAGTCCTCAGAAATCCGCTGGAGTTTAGAATGCCAACACAAAGGAAACGGAAGGTAACAGACATCCAGCCTAAAATGAAGGACATACGGGGGAATTTCAGGCTGCACCTGAACAACCACGGAAATGAAACGTTGTTGATATAGATTTTCTAAGACCCTGTGGAAACCCTGCTGTAGAGGCAGTTGGCAAATTCCCACCTACGTTAAAACACCCATCTCTTGTCCGATTCTTCCAGAGTAATTGAGTGTATAGTTCACTATGGATCATTTCAGTCAGGACCACTTTGTAATCTGTATTTGGCAGTATGGCTCGGTTCGAGGCCTCCCGGCATTTCCATGTGCACACGTGGATAGCATGAGGCAGGGAGAGCACACGTCCCTGTCCTTCCATGTATGGAAAGCCTTAACCCTCATGTCCTTGGGTCAAATTAACCCGTTTTCCTATATCAATGTTCTTTTTAACTACTCAAAATAACATGATTGATTCCACAAAACACTTTATGGCAAGTACAAATCTCTACTTTCATTAATTTTGGGTTGTCTTATTCAATTTTATAGGATTTGGATAAAAAAATTGAAGTGGTTTCCAAATAGTATTGAGTAAAAGCTGACATATTCCAGTCTGATTATCCATCAACATACATTCCTTTCATTTTAGTCTAAATAATTCCTAATTTCTGCTTTTCTAACTCAAACATTAGGTATAATTTACTATAAATGAGGTTTATTGACCATAATTTCCCCAAATAACTGTAAAACTGAAGTTAATACGTTTATGTAACGTAGGGTTGAAAATGTAAAAAAAAAGTGGCATTGTAAAAAAAAGCGTCAAAAGTGTTGAAAAAAAAAGGGACAAAAACATACGAAAAAGTTACAAAACATCGATAAAAAGCCTCAAGAAAAGTGTTGATTTTCAATTTTGACAGGAAGACAACACAAGGGTTAAGTGGAGAGAGCAGTGGTACAGGATCCCCCCTAGGGTACAGATCAGAGCAGCATCAATGACAGAGACACGACACTGACGGCGTCACACAACACGACTGTAAAAGGAGAAGCTGGGCTGTTCTCTTTTACATGAACGTGCTGGTGGCTGCATAAAAAACACAGAGTTATTGTGCCAGTGGATGAACAGATTCATAATTCCAGTAATCCAGGGCGGCCAAAATTCAGTTCAGAGAAGCCAGGTTCAAAATGACATTCCCATGCAATAAACCAACAAGTCCTCCAAACCATACGACCATAGGTCTAATAGAGGGCTCAAAACTGTTTGCCCGCTTTATTTAACAGCTCTGGCTATGGACTGGTTTTTCCCTGTTCAATTTTCCATTGACGTTTGATTAATTGCTTATATATAAAGAGTTTTAAGCCTGGAACCAAGTTAAGCAGCTACGAGCTGAATAGTTTTGCTTGTTCCGTGAAGTAAAAAAAAAAATGTTTTACATTTATTTTATAATTGGGACACAAATCCCGGTCTCCTGGATGAAAGTCCAGTGTTTGAAGGGTTAATATTGTGAATAGAAAAAAAACAACCAACATGGTTAGTTTTCTGCTACAAATCTTTAAGAAGAAGATGATGGTTTGGGTTCATATAAGAAGCTACTTTAGTTATGTATTTAAAGATAAGTACACAACTTAAGTGTGCTACACAGGTTAAATATGTTACATAATCAAGTCAACATTGCTTTTGCTTTCACACAGGACAGGAACAGCAGCATCTGGATAAAGTCCTATGTCTTTTTTGAGCCACCTATCCAATTACCAAATGTAATTGACAAGTACACAGTTACATCATTTTATTATGTCCCAAAAAATCTGGAAATAAAAAAATGAAGGTGGATACAGTCCAACAGATGACCAGCTGAATTAGGAAATATCTTGCTTAATGAAAAAAAAAAATAAAAATTAAAGCTACAACTAATTGCTCAAATTGGAGGAAATTCAGCCTCATTTCAGCAAAAAACAATTAATTCAAATTCATTTTTATGCGATGGGTGGCGGAAAGCTTAAGATCACACTAATTGCAAAATCAGCCTCTTTAATTAATTTAATTTTGTATTCTGGGTCAAAGTTGGATAAAATCAGCAACTATGTTCCCAGCTCAAATAATGAAGCCATTTGAATTCCCTGCAGGTCTGATGCTGCCTCCGTCTCCTACTTTTTTTCCAGAAGCTACAAGCAATCAATGGAATGCTAGTTGAAGGATTTGATTTGAATGTGTTCCAACAATTAACAATTTGAATTCATTTGTTTTGGACATTTTTGACACGTTTCTGATGCTTTTTTCTTCATATTTATGCCAATACTCAATGTTATTTTATGGTATAGGGGCCATCAAAAATGTACTTTGTCCAAGTAGAATTTGTTTTCACTTAACATTGAACCCTGAAATGTTATATGAAGAGTCTCGAGTTGAAAAAAAAGCACCCAACATCATGCTACATGCAATTTGTATACAAAATATATGAACCCTTAGAGGGAGGAAAAGGGATCCTTTAAGGAAGACAGCAGGTCAACAGTAGCCTATACAGTATGTCACATAGAAGTGATTACATCATCCAAAAGCTGGGAACCTGAAGATTCATTTGAGATGCAGCTTAGCACGGTTTAAGTTTTTCTAGCCATAAAAAGTGTATAAGGGCTTTAAACATTTTGATGAAAGTATATGATGCCCATTTAAAGGCTCTATTATGTCTCATGAGTTGTTACAGCATTTTGGGGTTGATACCATTTGTTACACACATTTGGTGCAAAATGTAACCATTTTTGACCATTCAAGAATTAATTAAGAAAAATGATGGCCCCAGTATGCAGACATTTACAAATACACCATTTTAGTATAGGCGAAAATAACATATTTACACTTCATGAGAAAAACTGCATGTTTATTGCCCCAAACTGCATGGGATTAGCATAAAGTGGGCATGTCTGTAAATAGCCAACTCGTGGGTACTCACACAACCCATTTTGATTCAGATATTTTGAGATGAGAGATCAAGGGACCCCTTTGAAAATGGCCATGCCAGTTTTTTCCTTCCCCAACGCCAAACTTTAGGGCATTATTTAGCCCACTCAAACAAACTAGAATGTCATGGTTGGGATCATCTAGTTTCATATGATACCACTATTTTTACAAGCTTTAAAGAGAGCCCACTTCGGCCTTTTAAAGACAGCAAAGTTGGCCGGGATGGAATTTGCCTCAGTTAGAGGGTCCAAAAGCTTAACAGGCTTAATACTACTGGGGAACTGCTCTCGTTGCACTCCTCTAGAATCGCCACTGTAAATCTGTTGCCGCAGTCTTAATGCATAATGATTCATAAGACTTCTCAGGAAACTTATTTTTTCCGTACCAAAAAACTTTCATTCAGTCATCTGCTGAGGTTTTGTTTCACTTTGCAAAAGTTTTGTTTTTTTTGTAAAACAATGATTTGATTTCCCAAAGTGCCTTTCCTAATGTCCTGTGGTCTTGTACTGTGCGGTGCTGCTACACTGCTGACCCGGTGAGATATTAATCCTCCTCACGTTCAGCTCTGCAGCAAATGCTCTAGCCTTCTGGTAAAAGTAGAGAGAGAGCTCCCGGTCTATTAGGAAGTTGTGGTAGATGGTGGCGAGGCGGGTGCACAGCTGTAGCTGAGACCTCTTGTTGCCCAGATCCATGGCTGCAGCCAGAGCCAGCTGGTAGTAGCCTGCAGCGTCGAATGGGTCCTGTAGAGCAAAATGTACCATCACTTCACAAAGTGTTATGTAATCACATTGGACATTTGCCAGACTCTCCTCCAAAGCATGTTGGAGGAGGGTCTGGCTACTCTACATATTCAGGGATGGGAGGGAAACCCGCTTTGGTTAATTGGCATTTAAACCAATCACAACCGTCTTGGGCAATGCTAAGCACCGGAGAAAAGCCACGGTGCCGCTGCAAAATAGCCTCGGAAGGAACTTGTTTTGGTGGCACATGTGTACGTTCAAAAGTTGTTTTAGTCGTGCAACAGAAAACTCAGATTGGACAGATAGTCTAGCTAGCTGTCTGGATTTACCCTGCAGACATCTGAGGAGCAGTTAACCATAGTCCGCAGAAATCACACAGAGTTTAAAATTCCAACACAATAGATATCTGGCCTAAATGAGTGAAATCTGGCGAATTTTCCGTCAGCCATGCAGCAAGGAAGTCAAGGAAATAGACTATTGTTAAGGAAAACTCAGGAGCAGCACAACTCATTTCACAAACGTAGAGAAGGTTAGTAGGACCTTGATGAATTACACAGGGGCATTTAATAAATTCCCAACTGAGGAGAGTTTGGGATTACACAGTAGCGTACGCACCACCCCAACTTCTGAAGTTCCTGTCTTCCTGAAGTTTATCTGAACCTTCAATGTAAACCAAGATACTGCAGGTGCCTAAAACAGAGATGCTAAAGCCTAGGTCACCCTATGTCTCTCTTTTAGGAAGTAAAAGTGAAAACGTGCGGCAGGCCCACCAAAGTCCAAAAGGAGACAGTCCTGAAACAAAACATTCGGCACCTAAAGCTCCCTGACCGTTGGCCATCAGAAAGTACAAACCCCAAAACAGGTTCTTTTTGGGGAATCATGGCTGAGGACCTATATTTAGACCATGGTTCCTCACATGGAAACGAGCTAGCACATCCAATAGAGCACCGATCCAAGTAAAAATTACAAATGAGAATGGTCACATATTGGCAAACATCATCACAACTTCATTCAAAATGATTTGTAAAAAAGCTCAAGCGAGACTATTTTCAACTGATATCATAAGATAGATTTGATGCTTTATGTCACACTACTTACAGTATGTACAATACAATCTGTGTGTGTCGTATTGTCTAAGTTCTAGTAGTAAACCGCAGATACATACTTTACTTCATCTATTATTTAATCCCTTACCTTCAGGTCATTGAATATAATGTCCCCCAGTGTCTGGTATACCCGAACATAGTACAGTGTTTCCTCATCAAACTGTAGAGTTATTGGACAGAGGGTCAGGGTTTTCAGGTAATGATGTTCAGCCAGTTCATACTGGTCCAGGCTGTGGTACAGAGAGGCCAGCCGATGGTAAGCCACTCGCTCATTCAGACTCTCACCTGCATGTACAACCGATACAAAGGGAGACACTGTTATTTAGTTATAGCACATGACTTGAGTTCAGTCATCAGTTTGTAAAAAATGCCAACAACTGCTGTCCAGAATACCATGACATTTCATAATGAAATTTATGGTACCCAGAGGAAGATTTCTCATGGCTGTGCTCACCAAATTTCATACTTTCACACAAGAAACTAAATTTAATGTAATGGGAATGAAATTTGCTGAGCACATCCATGGTCCCCAAAGTATGAACCACTCATGAACTTTCCTCCTGCATAAGATAGCTCATCTATCAATCTATTTTATGGATTGCCATTTAACCCTTTGTCGGATTGAACGCTTTAGATTTTCTTTTCACTACCAGGAGAATAGACTTTACATTTAAGCTCCAGGACTGGCAATGTGGGTTGTCCTCGACTTAAAAAAAATCTTAGTTGACTTACACTAATTCAATTCAATTCAATTCAATTTTATTTATAGTCTCAATTCATAACAAGAGTTATCTCGAGACACTTCACAGATAGAATAGGTCTAGACCACAGTGTTGTAGTCATTGCCCGGCTGCAAAGATAGCACAGAGATTCCAAGAGTGCAGATGCAAAAGACCCGGAAAGGTTGACCAATCAGAGCAGAGCGGGCTTTTACGAGAGGGGGTCTTAAAGAAACAGGCGCTAAAACGGAGCGTTTCACAAAGAAGATGATTCCAGGTATATTCAGTCAGAAAAAATAATTTTTTTTTTAAACATTAAAGTGTCTAAGCATGTTCTAGTAGAAACCTGAAATACAAGAATAAACCTGTAAATGACATGATATGGGATCTTTAATACTTCTAAGTAGGTCTTTCTACGGATAATAAAGAGCAAACAACTATAATTTACAATTGTAGACTAACTAATTTTGTTTTGGAGTTTTCCGTACCCAGAGTGATACTGATGTCCAGCGCAGTCTGAGCAAACTCCACAGCTTCCCCATACAGCTTGAGACTGAGCATCAGATCAGTCAGCTTATTACACAACGTCAGCCTGAAACGCACACTGCTGCACTTCACAGCAATGGGCAGAGCACGATCCTACATGATGGGATACACAGATACACAGGATATTACAAGAGGTTTAAAGGATAACTCCAGCATCATTCCTAACAATAATAGTAATCATGTTACACCACAACAGGCCTAAGGTATGCTTATAGGCATGGTTGGTAAGTATTTACATTGTGTTATAACTTGTTTGAAATGGTCTTAACACCCACCCACAGCAAAAAAGATCTGCCATCCGTTGCTGGTGAAATCCTGAAAAAACGCCCACTAATCACTGCCTCGTGGTCCGCTTGGAAAAAGAACCAATGAAATGCCTTCTTGCCCCACTGCCCGTATAGTACCCCTCTCGCTTGAGAGCCTGAGCTCAATGCATGTCATTGCCGCAATGCTAATAGAAGTCATGTTTGTTTTAAACAGTATGATAATAGTAGATGTATACTTATTGATGAATCCGACATGGTGTAAAATTGCAGTCCTTTTCCTGTCCCAGACCCGAGGGCAGGGGGAGGGTTTAGACAGAGCCCAGAGGAGATGCTACTTTCAAATCTTTCTAGCTTCTCAACCAACCAACCTTGTCTTTAATGGCTAAACTTTTTTATACAGTACATCAGAACTAACTGAGATAATTATAAAAGGTATATATATATATATATATATATATATATATATATATATATATATATATATATATATATATATATATATATATATATATATATATATATATATATATATATATATATATATATATCCATATATAGCATATCTAAGTATATGTATACTGTGTATATTTGTATCAACTCAGTGCTTTATATTGACTATACCCTGTAGAAGGTGATAGCCTTGTCCCTGTCGTGGTTGCTGTTGAAGAAAATGTCGCCTGCAGCTTCCAGAAGCTTCAGGATGAACTTGGTGTCTCCTGTGCTAAGGGCGACATCCTGAGCTGCCTGACAACGACATCAACCAAAAATACAGTTTTAGTTTCCTGTCAAAGGCAGCACTAAACTAAAGCCAACCGAGCAGCTGCTTAGGGTCCTGTGGCCAGAGAGGGCACTAAAAACACAAATTACGAATTCCTTCTGTTCGTCTTTTGATAAAATGTATTATTCATGTTTTCGGGGTGAAATTATTTG
The DNA here is from genome assembly GCA_026937815.1 of Etheostoma perlongum. Lineage (NCBI taxonomy): Eukaryota > Metazoa > Chordata > Actinopteri > Perciformes > Percidae > Etheostoma > Etheostoma perlongum. Next base: position 12,024,962 of record CM049389.1, read on the forward strand.
TACCATAATGTCTCATTATAATTTCATTCATTTCAGTACAGAAACAGTTCAGAGTCCTTCTCTCTTTTTAAAACATATACTGTTTTCAGTCACTAAATATTCAGTTAGATACTAGCAGGGGTTAATGCATAGACTGTAAACGTGAAGCCAAAACATCTGGATCGCCCTCTGGTGGCTGGCTGCAGTATAGGTCATGTATCGTTAGTTATTTAAATAGGGCTACGATCTGGCATTTTGGCAATGTGTGCTATTGTACATGTTCATTAATGTGCATTGTCCTGAACTATTAAATAAATTAAATAAAAACGCTATGAAGACGGGGTGAAACGTCATGATTGACAGCTGTGATTGACTTGTAATTTACTTGAGCGGGTGTGTGGGCGGGTCTTCGATATCGTCGCTCCACCGCACAGACAACGGTTAGAAAATCCCAAGATGTCAGCGCCCGTATCCTGGATATTTTGGCTTCACTTTTGTACAGTGGGATCCATTTTTATAAACAGTCTATGGTTATTACTAACTACAATTAGTTAGTTCTGGCATTAAAGCAAAATTATTTTGAAGTCACTGATAAATTACTATTAATAACACTCAACATTTCCTGCTGATTTTTCAAAACAAAAGAATACCAGAAAAGGGATGAATTATGTATTCACAATACATTAACACATGGACAGTTAACACAGATCACAGTGGAGTTTTACAATGTTTTGTAGCTACACAGCTGCTGTCAGACCTGAACGTAAAGGTCCACCAGTTCCGTCTGGTGCAGCAGGTGGTAGATCTTCCCAGCTTGCAGCCAGCCCCACGCTTCCTTCTCCCTGCAGCCCAGGTCGATGAAAATACCCAAACTGGTCTTGGTGAAGTCGAGAGCCGCCCTGTACGCCCTGAAAACATTCAAAAACTTAGATTAGTCCGGTTGCTTCAAACCATCAACTCATCATTATGAATGACTAGAGCTGGGGTCTGGCTATACAGTTTCAGTTTAGTTTTTTTTGAAGGTTTTAATTTTTATTTAGTTTCAGTTAACTAAAAATAATTTCCACTGCTTATTTTTGTTTTATTTTTTAGTTTACTATAATGTTCCACTGTTGTTCCACTAAAAGTAAGTGGCTTGAATTCTTACACTTGTATTTTTCTGTTTTATTTTTTATTTTTTTAATTATTTATTTAGACAGGGGCAAACAAGAGCAAAGGTAAATGTTACATCAGAACATTTTTAGCTACACACACACACACACACACACACACAGACAGACACAAACAGAAAGGCAGACAGAAAGGCAGACAGACAGAAACACACACACACACACACCTCTCTGTGGCCAGGGTGAGGTAGAGCTGGCTGATGGCTACCAGTGCGTCTCCCTCCTGTGCTCTGTCTCCTGTGTGTCTCAGCAGCTGGACCTGGTGCTGGCTGTAGATGATACACTGGGCCTGCTCTGGAATCTCACACCCATAGAGACGGCTCAGCTGTTTGGTTGCAGTCAGTTGGCCTAGCAATGAGTGACAGTGCAGTTCAGTTCATTGAAAAAATAGCACACAATACAATGTGGTGGAAGAAGTATTCAGATCCTTTACAGTCCGACAGTTAAGTAAAAGTACTAATACCATACTGTAAATATACCCTGTTACAGGTAAAAGTCCTGCAATGAAGCACTTAAAGTATTGCAAGTAAAAGTACTCAATGCAGAAAAATCCTCACATTTTAGAAAGTGGAAACTATCCAAACTGTTGTGTGTTGAATGGTCTAATCTTTTCAGCTGGACTTGTTATATTGTTGTCTAGTTTGAATCATAATAAAACATCAGATTTTATAAACTACATGTGTTTAGTAGGCAAAAATGTTAATGTGTAAAGTAACTTGTAACTAAAGCTGTAGAATGTAGTAGAGTAAAAAGTAAAATATTTCTATTCTAGTAGAAAGTGGCATGAAGTCACCAGTTACATTTCACACCTGGTGACTTCCATACTTACAGTCTAACAGGTTGGCACTGATTGCGAGAAGCAGAGCCCATTCGTAGCATCCTTTGCCAAAGTCCAGCTGCTGTTGCTTCACATAGTGCTGCCCCAGCTCCAGCAGCACTTGGATGAAGTTCGCCTCATGACCTTTTTCATCCAGCTCAGAGAAGAGCTGCACAGCCTCAGTCAGGTGTCTCTGCGCCAGTCCTTTGGCACCGGCCTTCATACATAAGAGCCCTTCATAAGGAAGAAGAAGCACAGAGTCATCTCTCATGACCTAAAGTCCTTTGAAAGAAGCATGGCACAAAAATGGTGTAAATGTTTGAAAAAACAACAACAATTTTCAAAAAAGCAACAAAAAGCAAAAAAGAGAAAAAAATGTCTTTTTTTTTACAAAAATATTGTAAAAAAAAGGACAAAACCCCCCGAAAAAAACAGCTGAAATCTTGCCTTACTGAATTGGTTAGGGCCAGCTCTGTTAACAAGCATATCTTACCAAGGTTAGCCTGAGCTACAGCCCAGTTTGGCATGTCCTCATACTCTTGGCAAATGTCCACAGCAGCCTGGTAACTCTCTGCTGCCCTCCGGAGGTCACCCATGCACCGAAGTGCCACGCCACGCATGTTGAGGACCACACCTTTGCATTAAATTAAACATATTAGCTTTAACTGACTGGAAATAGAATAAAGTTGGCTCATTTTTTTCAGTTTTACTGCCATTGTTCCTGGATCACAAACAAGTCTCTGCTCCAGGAGTAGTGCTTGAATGTCAGGCCAATCATTGGCCTGACATTGTTAGCAGATTGTCTAACGTTGTTCTGCGGTTTAAAATCATGGATGTATAAGATGAAAATACAGAAAATACTTTGGAGAAAGAATAACAATAGTGAAAAGTAATAGCAAAATCGTAAATAGTAAAAGGTGGAGTAGTGCAGATGCAAGGTGTAAATATAGCAAAGATATTTGTTTTAAACCAAAACATAGTAGTGAATGTGTAGCTTGAAACACTCTGTAATTGTTCATTCTAACACATTAAGTCATAGATATCCACAGACCTTCCTGAGGCATAGTGCAGTGTTCTGGCATGGAAGCTAGGACAGAGTCCAGGATATCCAAAGCAACATGTGGCTGATTATTGACAATGTGAAGCCATGCCAGCCAGATGAGGGCGCTGTTTCTTTCTGGGACAGAGATGCAGGGTCGCTGTGAGGTTGGACTGTTGTTGATGAGAGTATGCATATGGGAGATGGCTTGTCCAACCATCCTGTGCTTGAAAAAGAGTTGGCAGAGACAAACAGTGAGTCGATGGCTCAAAACATGGTATCGATCACTTCCTCCCCCTTGGACTTTGTTAGAAAAGAGCGCTTGGTATAAATATGGAGCTACTTGAGGTGGGATAGAGGCTTCCTGTTCTGTGATCCCAAACAGTCTGTTGACATTGTCCAGAACTAGATCCATGCTGCTAAGGCAGTCAGTCAATGTAGCGGAGGGCTGCATAGAAGCTCTCCTGGCTGAACTGACACTGAGATGGGGAAGTCTGAGTTCGCTATATAGCCTTCCCAGGGTAAGGTACTCATGACTGGGAGACATGCCCCATGTTTTTTGAGCTTCGGCACAAAGAACAAGTAGTCTCTCAAGATAAGGGACCACTTTCACCCCCTCAGCACGAGTCCAGTGGTGCTTTGCCAATTGGTGACAAGCCCTGGCCTCTGCCATTTTGTTGTGAGAGAGAACAGCTTTTTTGAGGATGTATTTAAGAGCAGAGTTGTCTTCTAAGCATTCCAGGAAGTCTGGGATTCCCAGTAGCAAGGCAACAAGTCGCTCTGTCAGAGCAAAGAAACTTTCAGTATTTTTCTGCAAAAGATATATGGCAACTAGGTTGGAGTAGATGCTGGCCAACAGTCTAAGGTCTGTGAAGCCTTCTTGTGGCACACTGAGGGCTTCCTCAAAGTAAACCCGAGCCTGGCTCAACTTTAACCTCCCAGCACAGAGCTTACCCAGCAGGAAGCACAAACGAGTCTGTGACCAAAGGAGTCGCTTCTTCCTGGCTGTTTCCCTAGCAACTCCCAGGAAGGCAATCAGCTCATCCTTGTCGGAATGCCCGGTAAATATGGAGGAGGCGAGGAGTTCAGAACTCAGTCCATACATGATGCCAAACTCTATTTTGTAGTCTTGTCCTTCCAAAAAGGAGAAGAGAGGAATGAAGTTCTCAGTGTTGTTGTTTCCTTCTAAAACTGTCTGAACAGTGAAACAGGGAGGGCTTGGGTTTTCTGCTTCTGTAGCCCAGACCGTGTCCTCTAGAGTCCCGTTCACTTTCACTACGGAATCTGATGAGGAGTCCTTTCCATGTTCAAGAATCCTCTGAATATTTCTCTTCAAGTTAGCTTGCTGAGTATCTTCTCTGCTTGCTTGAAAAGAATAATCAGAGGAACAAATTATGAACTACAGAGGAGACTAGATCCTTTGACAAAATAAAAAAAAACATTTACATGTCATTAACTGTTGGTGGCAATACTTACATGATGCTTTTTTCTCAGAGTTTTGGTAACTGATCATATCTGAGATTGAACAACAAAAAGGACAAGGGATAGAATGAGAAAATTCCCTAAAACATCATGAATAATAAAAAACAATGATCCAGCACAATACAAAGCTTCCTTTGTGAATCTAAGGCATCGTCTGCACTTGAAGTGAGCAGATAGAATTTGAGTTAGAACACAGTCCGACTGACATTAGTGCTAGGATAAGCAAAAGACAGGTTCGACCTTTTTGCATTGGAGCCCTTTTCCTCATTGTACTGAATGAGGAAGCTGTGTTTTTAATGCAGTGCTAACGTCAGTTTGAACACTGTCCTTGATACTGTAAGCTTTAGACACATGGCATTAATTCAAGCTACTTTGCTCTATTTAGACTGCAGATTAAAGTGTTCTAGTGATGATTCTTTGACATTGTCCTCACCAGAAAAAAGACAGTAACAGTCATTTGTTTACCAGAAAAGAACCTTTAGTGAGTAACAACATCAGGAGCAAAGGCAAAGGTAGTGTGAAATTGTGAAATAGTGATGTTCAAAGCTTCATGAACCATTAGTTGTATTCATTGACCCAACTAGATGGCACTCTTGGTTATTGGAAAAAGGCTCAAAGAATTGCAATTCAGTGTGCTTTCAACTCTTGAACAGAAAGCGCCATGAATTGGGCCAAAAAAATAAAGAAAATGCTTCGCTAAGCTTCATTTGGACATCACTTATTGTTAAAACAAAGCAATACTTAACCTCATAGGATGGTTGGATCAACAAGCCTAACAAAAGTGACTCATATTAGTTTCCTGTCTCCTATTGAAAACTGTGTTTCACAAAGGTTCCCTAACATTAACCAAGTGTTTTTTGTACCTAAACCTAACAAAATGTTAACCTTAACAGAAGCAGATCAGGAAATGCGATAATGAATATTTTTTGGCTCCAGGGATATTAATTGTGGTCTGCAGGTCAGTCCATCTATCCACCACTTTGGTCCAAAGTCATCATTTTTTTCACTTTTGGTAACGTTCTGAGATTTGTGATGATGTAAGCCTTGGCAGAGCTCTTTGCTCTCATGGTGCCCCTTCTAGTTTGTAACTGTTGTTAGAAGGCACTGACATACAATGGCATCCTGCCAAAACATGCAACAGATCAAAATATGCTCCAACAGGTGGTTTTCATAGGCAATGAAACCAATTTTGTCATCTAGTTTTGATGTCTTATTTGTACACATGACACATAACTATAGATACATCTGTGAGACCTGTAAGTCCTTGTGCAGCCTTTCAGTCTCACCCAGTTTGTAGTTCTGGCCAGTATCATTTTGAGATTTCTTCTTCAATGAGGCAGACGTTTCCTCTATAACTTTGTCCTCTTGCAGAATGAAGAATGTCCCGTCCTCTCCATCCAAAAAAATATCTGCTGATCTGAAAGGGGGACAAAAAAAAAAAAAGCATTACGTTAATTCATGCAGGACATGGAAGTCATGTGTCCACTTATTATGTGTCCACTCAGCAGCATGCTCCTTGTTTTAGCTTAGGATGCTGATTGGCTGATCCAGGGAGCATCATTGGATCAGAGCCTTCATCGCCAAGTATTACTGTACTTCCATTTGTTGCAACAAATGGTTAAATCTATGACGAGAATGTTTCGGACTGAAACAGTATTTTCAAATACTGTATTGTAAAATATTTTGTTTAGTTAAAATGGCTAATACAGTTATTGTGGTGATGCACTCACTCGTAAGTGTCGGCGGACGGTTTCACCAGGCTTGTCTTGACCAGACCTACTTCTCCTGTCGCCTCCTTCCGCCCTAAGAACCAATCAAAACAAGACCCCAGAAGTCCCACAATAATGATACGATCATCGGGTGCCACACTCAGCTCATCTGGTCCCTCAGCACCATGCTCCACTGTCGCCAGACAGGTCCCTCTGGCTGAAGAGAGAAGAGGTAAGAAGAAGATAAAACAAGACCAAATATCCCACAACTTAACAACAATAAAGTTTGAAATGCTCTTTAGGACATAGTAACCATAACATATCACTGGGGGAATTCAACTTTTTTTACACCCCTTATTCTTTCTTTAGTTCATGTGTAAGCACTGAATTAAGTTTCACTGTCAATTTAACTATAAGACCTCAATATAAAGATATAAAGATCAATATCTAACGCTAAAATTCATACTCATATTTTTTCACATTTTTATTTGTTTCTGGAATTATTTTCCAGTACTTACCAACAAGGCTGCTCGATTATCGAAACAAACAGACACATTTTTTGGTCAATTTTGAAATCATGATTATTTAACACGATTACCCATTGACTTCTGGAAAGATGTTGCATTGTATTGAACTAAAAAAACTGTAAAACAGTTAAACAGATCAACAGTGAAAACAACTTGAACTGTGAAATTGCCCATCATACTTTCTCTGTTGAAGACTGTTGTTTAGTTTGACAATAAATAATCTTATCTTTTATTATCTTAACTGTTTTTTGCCGTTCCCTTGGTTTTCCCTGGGTTTAAGTAATTGTTAGCGTCCTCCACCCTTAGATATGATAGGGACGTAACAATTTTGGAGGATCTTTTGAAAATCAGTGTTAGTAGGTTTTTATAGGACATATTGTGATTGCACTTTTCATTGTCTGATACAGTTACACAAGACATAATATGTGTGTACTTGCAAAATTGAATGTGCAGAATAGTTGTTTTTCTCATTGACATTGTTGTTGTGATTGTTAGGAGCCAAAAAATTTAAATTCCATTAATTGCACAGCTCTACTTACCAAACTGCAGAGGGAAGTCACAGGCAGGTTTCCCACCACCAACTAAAATGATCTCTGCACAGGATTTGAGAAACCATCTGTGGACGGATCAGCTCAGGTTAGTGAGAGCAGTCACAATCACTGGTATGTAGTCCATACAGGCCTGTGTGTGGATGGGACTTACTGATGAAAAGGGATGACCGGCTCCAGAGCAGGTTTGGGTGCAGTGCCTCGGGCTCCATCGGCCAGGCAGAGGACGGTCCACCCTGAGCCCAGAAACGGAGGCTCAAAATGGGCTATGTCTCCCTGCTCCAGGTACAGGTCCCCTCCAGAGGTGGAGCTGTCAAACATCTGGTTGGTACTGCAACTAGCAAACAATGAGCCTGAGAACGCAGAGAGAGAGAGCGAGAGAGAGAGAGAGAGAGAGAGCGAGAGAGAGAGAGAGAGAGAGAGATATTATTATTGAATTGTATTATCCTGAAATTTCTTTTACCCCCATGAGGAATTTGGCTAAAGGAGGACACGGAGGATTACAAAAAACATGATGGACTCTTCAGAAGAGGTAATTATTGCCACTTTAGCTTCTACATGCAAAAGTCACCAGACAACACAATCTTCTGAACACAGCCATACTGAGAAATACAGAGAGAGTTGTGTGGAGCTGATAGTCTTTATTAGCTTTGTAGCAACTCATTTGGCAATGGCTTTTAATGTAACTGACGTTCATTAATATCAAAAAGTTATGCATTAAAGCTTTAATGGTAATTATTGGTGCATAAAGTAACTGAATATGCAGTAAATATTTGGCATTAAGCACGTTATGATCTGCATATACCTAACAAAAACTATAACGTCAATACATAGTGTAATTGAGAATATTGTATGGCAGTTGCTGTTAAAAAAGAAAATTATAATTTTAACAAATGAATCTGCTGTTGAGGTTAGCCTCATACCAATAATACCACAGATGGTGCTGCCATTCAGCTGTAAGGCTATATCAGCATGTGTGGTAAAACAATGCTATTTGTTATAATGTTACAATGCTAAGTCCTCAAAAGTATTTTAACAAACATGTTGCCTGTAGAAGATAGTTAACAGTGAGCAATACAATAGGAAATGAGGGCAGATATGGAAATAACAATTAAAACAATATATTTTTTATTTTTTACAGTTATTCATCACTATTGGTGATACTGTAGGTGCAGTTACAGTCCTGACTTATAATGGGTCAACAAAGACAACTAATGGTTTCCAAAGCTTCATTTGACCGTCACTACCAGCAGGTGGTGCAACTCTGCAAGACTGAATTCCTTCATACCTTCCTGCATGAGGATGCCTTCGTACATCAGGTTAAGAGTGTTCTCCTGAATGGAAACCTCAATTGCTAGGTCCCCCTCCAAAGAAGTGAGCCAGAACTTCTGGTCTAACAACAGATTCTCCATACACCGAGCCAGGAAACCTGGAGGAGAGGAGGCGAGGACACTAAAAACTCTTAACTGTACTGGCATCATTTTTACGAGCAGCAGCAATGGCAGTGGCAGTAGTACAGTAACAGTCCTATCCGGCACAAGTATATAAAAAGTTTGAATAGTTATTTTAAACACAATATAATCATTATCTTTCACACTTTTGCCTTATTGCAAATACTTAAAAGGTCCCATATTGTAATTAACGTTTTGATTTAGAAAGCAGGTTAAAGTGCTATATAATTACTGTGGAAGTCAATCACAACCAAAACACTCAATCCACAGAGAATGCACACAGCCTGTATTCAGAAACTTTGCCTTTAAATGCACCGTCTGGACTTCTGTGTAGTTGTGATGTCACAACTCTACAATATATAGGTAGAGAGTGGCGCTAGAGTGGCAATACAGTGATTACCCCGGGTGCAATGACGGTGCAGAGACACAGAGAGGGCAGATGGCAAAGACTCAGAGCCTCTGACCATTCAGAGCAGACTGGACTTTTTCAGGAAGGGGGCTTACAAAGACAGGTGCTAATACGTAGCGTTTCAGACAGAGGGTGAAGACAAGTATATTCAGACAGACAGTATGAGAAATTGAATTGAACATTAAAGCATTTTAACCTGCTCTAGTAGAATCCCAAAATACAATATAACCCTGAAAATGAACATGAGATGGGAAGTCTCAATCTTATTGTTACTGACAACTACTTTATTGTATTCCATACTTACCTATTGTGTAATATGTGGTGAACTTCCATATTTCCTCAAATGTTTTGAATGTCACAAAAATCACTTTTTCTTCACTGCTGATGGAGATGAGATGAGTAGACATCTCCTGTAGACGGAGAAAATAAAAGAAGAAGAATAAAGAACTGCAAACTGAGCAGACAGACCGCCTTAACAACCGGATTCATTCATAATTTTAGACTTTTTACAGCTGAAAATGCTAGGATCTGTATATAGGTCTGGTGTGTGTGTGTGTGTGTGTGTGTGTGTGTGTGTGTGTGTGTGTGTGTGATTTACCGTGAACAGAGCGTTGACCTCGGTGCTGTCAGCCTGCAGAATGCGCAGTTTCCCTTTCAGCATTTCCTGCGAGTGCTCGTCTGCAGGAAGCCGCTCCGGACCCCGGACCACATCCAGCAGCACTGGCAGAGCTGAACACACGACACACCGGCACATGTTGGATCATCCGCTCACTACATAATATCCTGGCCACAGATCTTTTATAACCACATTTAAGAGTCCTGTCATTATTATTATCATTATTATCATCAGGGGCAGAGCGAGGGGGGCTTCTGGGGCCCATCAACCCATCAACCTGCCAATTGCCGGTAAAAATTGGCTGGTATAATATTGTGAATAAAGTGAAGCGTCTGTTTTTAATTGGCAGGCTGCAGAAACAATCCGACAACGTTTAGAGATTAGTCTGTTTTCCGGCAAGACATTTGGGCGGTTTTAACGGCGCGAATCAAACCAGAGGAGCTGAAATTAAGTAGTAAGGTCATATATTTTTCAATAGTAAAGTAAATGTTGGCTGGTGATTAGAAAAAGTTAATTAAAAGCCCTGCTGACATTTATTTCATTTGTAAAGAAGTACATAACATGGATTTTCTGCCTTTTCGGTCAGAAAACGGATATGATGTAGTTGCCGTCGTACCGTGTAGACAGAAAATATTCAGGTCACGATACATATGATTTTCGACTCCCTCGGGTCCCTATGAACTCTTCTAGTGATCGTAGTGGATGTCACTGTGTGACTGCGTGACTCTCCGATTAATAAGTGACTCCGGAGGGACTTGCCGGTTCAAGGTATAAACCACTTCAAATTCTTCCACATGACTTTCCACTGAGGTCACTTCAGTTTTACAGCTCATGTGTTCTCAGAGAACCCGGGTGAGGTTGACAGTGCTATTGAAGGCAATTGTTCAAAAGGTATTACTCTCCAACATAGCAGCAAGGGGCCACTAACAGCTAGTGATGTTCCAATGAAGCTTCATGAAGCATTTTCTTTATTTCTGAGCCCATTATTTTCTGTTTGAGAAAGGGTTAAAAGCCCACTGAATTGTCAAATCTTGAACTATTTTCTTTAAACCAAGAGCACCATCCCGTTGGGTCAATGAATACAACTAATGGTTCATGAAGCTTCATTTGGACATCACTAACAGGACTTCAGTGGCCTCTAGGGCTGTAATCAACCAAAGAAAATCTTGGTCAACTAAAGTCCTGAAATTTCGACTAAAAATCAACTGGGGGGGGTTAAAATAATTACTGCAGTACAAATTCAAAAGAGTAATAGTTATAATAATCTAATAGTTGATAATGGTTCTGTAATATAATTGTTTTTGTGATGTATAAAGACAGATTGTTATTAACAAAGAAAGTGTTTCTGATCAGCAATGACATTCAAAACAGTGATAACTGAAACAAATATACAACACACCATGAAGTGAATTGCAAACAGACCTAAGTAGTACACAGATAAGAACATCTGCACCACCAAAGTGAACATAAAAGAACTATAAAATATATACACGCATACGACACTGTTGTCAAAACCCACGCAATCGACATACACACACTGGCAGACGGCATCCTGGAAGTTGGTGATCACCACTTGTCACCTCTGGTGATGTAGCAGCCAGCTAGCAACGATGTATGATGACATAACCGTAACCAAGGGGTGTCTCATTTCATAAGGGTATGTTTTAGCCCTTACCACTCTGTTTCGAGGGACAAGGGCTAGGGGTAAGACGAAAGGCTAGGGGTAAGACGAAGGGGTAAGACAGAGAAATGCCATAGATAACCACAGCCATAGACTACTACCTGGGTAACGTTAGTCCTCTCTCCCTCTCTCTCTCTGGAGCGTGCAGGAGACAGGACAGGCCGTGAATTACACCGCCGTCACAGAGCCGTTTGTAATTTGGACATAAACAACCGGGTCTACTGCCGTTTCATAAATTTGTCTGAAAACAAAAGGTTACCTGTTGGGACGTTTTCCTCACATGTTGACACAGTTCCCTTCAGACTTGCAGCATCTCTGGAGAAACCACGCCCTGAAAAACATGAAGATGCAGACATAACCAAAAGTGTAACTTGCTACACTAATTAATTTGTGTTTTACTTAACAGTGACAATGCACAGCTGCTAAGCAGTACCAGAGTTAGCAATGAGCTAATTTTGAAATACTTAAAAATCTGCAGTGCCTGGGCAGGAAAAGGGAATGACATGACAACAATCAAATTTCACAGTATTAAAACTTGCCCCCAACAACAACAACAACAACAACAACAACAACACAAAAGCACCACTACCACAACCACAACATGAAGACAACACTACAACAATACCATTTCACAGCTTTAAAACACCAAAACAATAGTACCACCAATAACAATTTAGGGATCGACCGATACTGGTTTTTCAAAGTTGATACGATTATTAGATGTTAATGAAACCAATAACAGATATTTGGAACCAATATGCATTTACAGTGAAAATTAAAATCAAAGTAAAGATTTTGCAATGTTACAAACGCCAACACAAAGCTTTGTTTAAATGCTTTAAGCAATTATTTAATAAATGAGAAACTTTCAACATAATCCCCCTGTAAAAGACAGTCAGATTGTCAGTGCTGGGGGGGGGGGGTCATTAAGTCAAACTCAGTGGTGAGTAAAACCCAAGCAGAGGGACAGACACAAAGCTGTAGCCAGGACAAAGTAGAACACTTTCTAAGGACATCACAACATTAAGACTAGCTAGGTTTAGTCTGACGATTCTGTCCGTTAAAAGGACCTTTTTTCATTGCCACTGTTGCTCTTGGGGGGGATTGTTGGGTCTTTGTAAATTATAGAGTTCGGTCTAGACCTACTCTATCTGTAAAGTGTTTTGAGATAACTTCTGGCGTGATTAGACACTGTAAATAATATTGAATTGAAAATGACAACTGAAAGACGCACGCCCACACACACACATAACAGAGTCCAATACATTTCTTTCCAAGAGAAACAGAAAGGCAATAAGGAACACACACTATGGACCGACATGCTGATATATCGGCTGATACACAGCATATATATATATATATTTTTTTTTTTTAATCCAGAAACGCGTTACAAAACATTGGTTATTTGTAGTTATTTATGAGTTCTCAATACAATATGATAATAATTTGTTTTATTATCACAACAGAACATCATCATATATTAAAGTTCTGATGAATAAAATGTATAAAAATACAAACTTAAGATATGAAACTTAAAGTCCTTTGAACAAAAACAAATAAACAAAAAAATAATAAAAGTGTTGCCAACACAGTTGTTGTAGAGCGCCCTCTGGTGGACAAACTATGCAACGCCAACTCTCATAACATGGTTGACCGTCCGTTTTTGTTTTTTAAATATTCATTTATCAGAATCTTTTTTTTTTATCGGCCATTATAAATGCCGATACTGATAGGTCGATAAATGCCTAATATCGGCCAATAATATCGGCCCGCCGATATATCGGTCGGGCTCTACCGCAATATGCTTGAATGCCATCGATGATATACATAATATTGCGCCCCTGAACACAAGGTTTTATTATAAATGAAACTACCCGACAATATGAAGGCCTACAGACAAGCTGAAATGATTAACCGATTAACACTGGACTGATTGACAGAACTGTTTGGATCGTTTCCAGTTTCTAAAATGTGAGGATTTTTTCTGCATTGAGTAAGCTACTATTACTATTGCATACTTTAAGTAGGCTACATTTTCCTGGTTATAATTACATGGCTACTTTTACTTAAGTAACCTTTTTTACTGCAGGACGTTTACTTGTAACAGTGTTTTTACAGTGTAGTAGTAGGCTACTTTAACTTAAGTAAATGATCTAGCTAAATAGCCGAATACTTCCACCACTGATAGCCTATGTCTCTGGTTCTAAAGTTCCTAATGTAGAAGTATTATAATATTAGTAATAGCCTACTTATTCTGCTGTGTCTGTTTGATGTCTCTGCCGCCTCGCGGTGCTGCTGGCCGCCTGTAGGGCTCTTTCTCCGGTCCGACCTGGCTGACATGTCCAACACAACCGTACGGTACAGTGTCCCCGTCCCCCGGTCAGCGGTCAACTCTTTAACATCACAGGATCCTGCTGCTGCGGCCGAAGAAACTTCTCTGCAAGTATCAGAGCAGAGGCGGGAGTCTCGCGCTGGTGTTTCCTTTCAAAATAAAAGTCCCAATGACAAAAACATTTTGACCTTAACTGACCTGTATGTGTCGTAGATTTCTCCAAATGAATGCACATTGAGATTGAGCTCAAGGTTTAAGAAACGTGTTCCTGTCTTTGGCAGAGGATGTTATCAAAATCTAAAGTTTGCAGCTTATTTTTGAGACATTTATATAGCTTCTTGTCGGAATTAATGTTTGAATAAATGATCTTTGTTATAGCCTGTAACAGTAGGCCTACACAAATATGTGTTTTGCAATCTAATGTAATGCTGGTTAACAGAGTTATGTTATAATTACTCAATTAGCAACTCAAAAACAAATACATATTACCGCTTCAAAACATTATTAATGTAAAGAGAGATACAATTTTTTACACAATTCTAAATATAAGTGAATAAATAAATCACATATTTATAATATGAATTGCAGTTTTTTATTGACTAATATGTATTTACTTTTATTTCTTAAAGGTCAGTGGGACCAAAACGTCGACAAATAAACCAAACACAGAGGTGAAAAGTGTGTGCAGGAATATGTTAATATTATTTGTAATTATTTATTTATTCCCATTTTATTTTTCTAAATAAACATTTTTCTGAATGCAATATTGTTACTTATTTATTGTGTGTTGCATTGCTGGAAGTAGACATTTTGGCACTATTTATTTTTGTGTTCACTTAATTTTGTGTTATGTTATTTACTTTATTTATTTGTTAATTTGTTATTTTCAGAATCTTTTTAACCAGTACATACAACTGGCTATGGACTGTGTATCAATCAGATTATTGGCAACAGCAGTGAAGAGTGCAAAAAAATGTAGTCTACTACCATTGTTATACACTTATAAATACAACATTGTTCTTTTATTTTGAAGTTACATTTACTACATGTCCTGTTTTGCTCCAGTTAACTTGACTCAGACCCTTTGCTGTCATATCTGCACTGACAGGCCTAAGACCCTCATCACATTTATTCTGTTGGTGTTATTACCTCTGTCTATTATTTACATTCAGGCTGCAGGTTGTATATCTGTGTATCATTCCAAATAACAAGATCCAGTCTTCACCTTTAGTGAAATTAAAGTAGCCTATTGAAAGGTTCCTCTAATCCCTCCTCAAAATTCAAGTGTGCAGTTTTCGGGTTAATAATCACTCACTGAACAAATAAAGCACTTTCCATGTTGCAGATCAGTAAATGGGACACAGTACTGCATTTTAATCATGCTCTTATACATAAAGATAACATAGAGTGTCACTCAACTTCTCTGAGGGCCCCATTGGAAAAAGACAATCATGTCAAGGGACAGACATGTACAGATAGATAGATAGATAGATAGATAGATAGATAGATAGATAGATAGATAGATAGGAAAATTACTCTGTTACAAGCAGCAAGTTACAGGGACATACACATACACTCACTCACACACTTACAGAAAATTAAAGAAATATACTAAGAATAATACATAGAAAAGATAAGATAAGATTAAATAAGATAGCAAAGTACAACTCCCGAAAAAATGGACATGCATATACAAGTGTAATAGTTTGACGTGCAAAGAATGTTGTAAAAATTGGCAAAAACGTTGCCAAAAGCACCATAAATATTAAAAATAGGGTAAACAAAAAAAAATCCCTGTAAATGGTGGAAATAGCAGCAAAAACTAGGCAGGCCAAAATTAATCATGAATCTTAATTGATGTGTGGGTTGGATCAAAGTTTGTGAGGGGCCGGATTTGGCCCGCAGTGCTTGAGTTCGGCCCGTGACGTGACCAAGACTAATTTCGGGAATATAACCAAAGAACCTCCATATTTTCTTTCACTCTTTCTATCCAAAACGTCACCTCCGTGTTTTGGTTGTGTGTGACGGTTTGGGTGAGTGAGTGAGTGAGTGAGTAAGTGAGTGTGTGTGTGTGTGTTTTCCCTCAAACATCCTAGGAACAGACTCAGCGTTTCCTTTCCTCCAGTCAGTTCCTCTTGTCAGCTCTGAATTGCAGCAGCGTTGTTCTAAACGGGAGCAACACTCAGGAATTTATAACAGCAACTACGAGACAATCACAGGGAAAGGATCACAAGATACATGATGGCTCAGCACTTACACATTCTGCAAGGTGTCATAAAATACTCATTTTATTCCACTTTTTACTCCACACACAATAGCAGTCAGATGACTAAGGGGTGTAAAGTGCAGAATCTTTATTATTATATGTGAGTGTGAATCCCTGAAAGTATGATCCCTGCATTCTATTCTCCTTTATTTTCTTTAGACAACATCATGCGATAAGGTCAGTGATTTCACAAATTGATTTACTCAAAACTGCATCATCATATTTTCCAGCCATGGTGTTAGCAAACAGCTTCCAGCAGACACAGAGGCAAGATTAGCATACATATGGAGTCATGTTTGTGTTCACCTGATGAATGGAAATCCAGTGTTGACTCTGCTTTTAGCTCTGTTTTGGTCTCCACCAACTCCTGAAGAAATGATGCAGAAAATAAGATAAAAAGAGGTGAAAAAGCTCCAAAAAGGTGAAGTCAATTTGAAGAGTTCTGTTAATCCTTTGTGGTTATGTCACTATGAACAACACTTTTTTTAAATTAGACATTTGATCCACCCACAAAATAAAGTAATTGATAGTGCAGCTTTAAAAGGCTGTAATTTTCCCATAATTCAATCAAAATGCCCCAAAAGTCTTCCCTCCTCTCTGTTAAAGTAGTTTACCAGGTGTAATTTACCCAATAACCAATCTGAGTTTTTTTATTGACAATTATTTAATATTGTTGTTGCCTTTTTCAAGGTTTTTGGACAGTTTTTTAGTTATTTTGTCACCTTTTCAATGTTTTTGTCGCTTTTTCAATACATGCAGATATGTCCTGGGACCTCCCTAGATAGTTAAAGATCTCTACCCTCAAAGGACTTTTGTTCACGTTAAAAAATGACCACTGTAGGAAATAAATGGGAAAGAGTATAATTTTCATCCAGGAGATGAAAGACATTTCCATATACGCATACACACAAATATACACGCACACAAACACACACACACACACAGTTCATGTTTGCACACACATGCATGCACACACATAGGCCTACACCCCCCACCCCCCCCCCACACACACACACGTAGTAGATGTTAATGTTCTAATAAGGTTCTTTTTTAAATGTTGTCTAATGTCTATTAAAATACTTTTTGTCATTTTAATTAGTATTTATGTAAAATAAGAGCAGTTAAAACTGTCAGGTCAAATATGACCGTAAACATTAAATTAAGGTTACAGTGTTTTAAGGTTAATGCTTAATCCATGAGTTGTTTTATAGATTAGTTATATGCCCTCAATAAAAAACGTTTTTTAGTTAATAGTTGCCAGGTTGTTAGATTCCCCTATGAGTGGATCGACCGTTCGACACATTCAACCACTTTCTTCTGAGCTACAAGATGTAGTTTATTTCTTTGGAATGTATTAGTGGGGCGCCTGGATAGCTCACATGGTGCAGCATGCGCCCCATGTACGGACGCTTGGTCCTTGTCGCAGCTGTTGTGGGTTTGACTCTGCCCTGCAACCCTTTGCTGCAAATCACTCCCCCTCTCTCTCCCCTTCAGCTGTCCTATATAAGATTCACATTTCCAAAAAAATAATCTTAAAAAAGAATGTATTTTTTTAAAATTATTATTTATTATTTTTTTGGTACTACTGATTTGGGTAATTATTCATTTAAACTGATATACAGACTGTGTTGTCCTATTTGTAGTTTGTTTTTGGGCTTTGTTTTACCACTTTGGTGTCTACGGTGGTCTGATCAGCCGTTGTATGTTTCCTTTTGTGTTCAGTTGATTTGGTTTGGTGTGTTCAGTTCCATTCAGTTTATTATCAGCTGCCGTGACCTGAGTTCAGTTCTCCTGAGTTCAGTTCTGTTTAGTTGACCTCTTTTGTGGATCTAGAATTTGTGTTGCAGTATGTTCTTTTAAGGTAAATAAAACCCTCTTATTTTGAAAATCTCCGACTCATCATGCCTAAGGGATGCAGATAATCTGGACTAAAATCCATCATGACATTTACAACTGCAAAAATTATTGGTAATAATGATTTATTAACATTTATAACTGCAAAATGTGACGTGTATTAGAAAGTAAGAAACCAATCAGTTCTAAAAACAAAAAGGATACGGAAACAATATTTTACACACAACCATACAACCCAGAAGTTATTTTATTAATTGATAATAATGCATCTTTAGTAAATACTGTCATAACATTAATAAGGCTATTTAGTTACAACTTTTAAATCCTTATAAAAAAATAATAATTCTATAAACGGTGTCAAGTAGTATGCTTTATCTGTCACAGTTAGTCTTCTACTTTATACTCTAGAGGGCGCTACGCTTGACAATCAATCTTAACTCTGCCGAATTCAGCCATTACTGCAACTCTGCTGTGTATGTCAAGTAGACTCATGAGTAAACTACTATCTAAATGATACTTCCATTTACTGCTTTCAAAACAAAAGTCCAATTTGTCAACTACGTTGTCAACCACGTCAGTTGTTTGAAATGACAAAGCTTTTGTTTTGAAGACAAATCCCGGTTACATCCGGCGTTACTAGCGCTAACTCGGAAAAACCTAGCTAACTAGCTACTGTCTTTCAGCATCATCTAAACATTAGCTAGCTTGTTAGTTAGCTTTTCAGCTAGTCAAACACTTAGGACAAATAGAGCTCATAGCCAAGTCAATCTATGAGTCGTAAACGAAACCACAGTTTTGCCGAAACGAGCCTGTCTCCTGAACTACACGGCGCCTTCATGGAGCCTCCCGGTTCAGCGAGCCGAGGCGACGGCGATTTCGTGGAGCTGGAGCACGACGAGGAGCTGCTCTGCTCGGTCAGCGACATCACCGAGCACCTCGGCAGAAACATCACCGTGGTGCTGGAGACAGCGCTGTCTGAGATCCGCAAAATGGTCAGCATCAGGATACGAGTCCTGAAAATGGAGCTACGAGAGAAAACCGATGAAATTGAAGTCTTAAAGGCGAGACTAGATACAGTCCAGCGGGATGGCAGGGACCCTTTCCCCGGCGTTACGACCATGGAGTCGTCTGCAGATGCTGGCTTCAAGAAACATGACTTCAGCTCAGGGAACAAACACAATAGTGTTGACCCAAGGAGAGCCAAGGCTGTCATGCCGGGTGTGAAGAAGGAGAATATAGATGCTATTTGCGACTATTTGATGAAAGACAAGAACTCGAGGGGGTGTGCTGAAATGGACGGAGACCAGAGCAGCCAAGCCAGCGGCGACCGGGAGCCTCGCCAAGATCCAGACCCGCACTCCCTCAACCTGTGGCCCGACAGCGGCATGGCTGGCTCCGGGCACGGGCACGGAGACTCCGAGTCCACCACAGACGACCTGTTCAGTATGCTCCCCTCTGGCAGCAAACGGATGTATGACTACGAATGGATAGCACCAATGGATTATTCTTCAGACCTGAAAGGTAAACACAGCTGTGTGTGTGTGTACAAAGTTTTTACTACACTATGAAGGACACTTCTGAAGACATGCTCTCATGGATCTGTTACTGTGTAACGTTATATCTGTGGAAGCCCATTGCAGCCAGCATAATAGATTTTAAAAAGTTAGCAATGATAAAAAAAAATACTCTTGCTAATTTTAAATTATGAGATAGTGAGTCACAATTACGAGATTCGAAGATAACATTTTGATTAAATTGTTCTAATGAGTTAACAACTTAACATTATCATTGTCATTAATTACATTAAGTATTATGACATAACATGATAAAAGTGTATATGTTGTTGTAACAGCAAACGTTATGATAAAATAATAAATGGCGTAACAAATTTCTTGGATTAACAACTATGATGATGAGAAGACCAGTTTCTTGTTATGTGGTGGCATATGTATAATTCAAAAACCTCATACTGTAAATATTTTGTGAAAGCACTAGAAGTCAACCCTGCAATAATGACTTTGATGTATTTGGTCAAAAATATTGTGATATTTGATTTTTTTTTTTTATATCACCCAGCCCTAGATTGTACTAAGGCCACATCCAAACCGATTCATAAATCACTAAACAGAGCTTTATTTGTATAATTGCTAGCTTTTCATCAGTTGAATTGTAAGAACGTGAACAGTTTATTTCCACGGTACAACTTTCCTCTGGAGAAGTTTGATGTGATGTAATGTTTCCCAGTCTTGAAAGAGCCAGAGTGTGAGAGCAGCCCAACGGCTCCAACCGAGGATGAGGAGGACGATGAGGAAGAAGAGTCGCTGAGGAGGGACGGGGCAGGGCTGGAGCCGGCCCAGGCCCCGCTGTCGCACGTCCATCCCTCCGAGTTCTCCATGGAGCCCCAGAGTTCTCCGGGGGAAGGGGGGAGTCCCCTGCAGGGCAGCACAAACAGGCCTGTGGCAGGTTGGTAAGAAAAGAAATAATGGGGGAAATTTAGTCTAGCATTGCCAGACCTTCCTCCACAGCGCAAAATAGTGTGTTCAACAGTTGTTTTAGTTGTACAACAGAAAACTCCGATTGGACAGATAGTCTAGCTAGCTGTCTGGATTTACCCTGCAGAGATCTGAGGACCAGTTAACCTTAGTCCTCAGAAATCCACCGGAGTTTAAAGTTACAACAAATGATGAAGGTAATGGACATTCAGCCTTAAAAGAAGGACGTCCGGCGGAATTTCCTGTGGCACATGAACAAGTGGAACGTCATCAATATACACTAGGGAAAATTAAATGAAAAAGTAATTTTTGGATGCACTATGGCTCACCTGAAGTCAAACCCTCTCACATATTGCGATTTATTACTCTTCAAATTAAAAAAACTTAAATTTTTTTTGCTGCAAAGTTAAATTCTCATGTGCAATGTATCTAATAAAAGCTGGATACAAGTGTATAGATACAGTATTGCCAAATACTGTATAATAATATTGAAAATATCATTCTACTATGCTGTATCGATTCTTACTCTCTCTGAGTTTTCTGTTGCACGACTAAAACAACCTTTGAATGTAAACATGTTCCACCAAAACAAGTTCCTTCCAGAGGCTATTTTGCTGAAGCACCGTGGCTCCGTCTGGCGCTTGGCACCACCCAAGACGATTGTGATTGGTTTAAAGAAATGCCAATAAACCAGAGCACGTTTTTCTCCCATTCCAGAATGCTGTGTGGACTAGTCAGACCTTCCTCCTCGATCTAAACATCTTTGTTTAGATGTGCCAAATTGTAATTATATAAGTGATTATTGACCGGACTGTGTAGTTAAAACTATGCTGCGGCAGCTGTCACTTGTTGCCATAGCAACCCCAAACATCCTGGGCTGTAGCTGCCTAAAGCCAGAGAGAATTGTACAGTTTTTATGTTCATTTAAGAAAGGAGACGTGGTGTACTTCATAGGCTGTGTACTTGGGAAAACTTAAGTTTGTTTGAAAAAGTAATACTTTTGACTGAAAGGGATAATTATATTGTTAACCTCAATTATTTCTGAGAAAATTAATTGTGCATTTGGAATTTTTACAGCTCTAGATTTTTGTTTGTGGTTTCAGGCCAGCAGTTCCCCGGCCACACCTACATCTGCTCTCTGTGTGGAACCTTCTGCCCTGACTCTGTGTTTCTAAAGGAGCATGTCAAACTGATACACTCAGATTCTGCAGGCGCCCAGGCTCTCCAGGCCCTGCAGTCCACCTGCTCGGCGGCACCCGCCATGGGGGACGGCAGCGCTGACCCGAGGAGGGGCGGCGGCGGGGGGGGCAGAGCGAGGATGGCACTGGGGCTGTGCCTGGCGACGGTGGCATGGCGCGGGGAGCGGCGCCTGTGAAAAAGGAGATTAAAATCGAGGGCGGGTACGAGTGCGGGGACTGCGGCCGCCATTTCAACTACCTTGGCAACCTGCGGCAGCACCAGCGCATCCACACCGGGGAGAAGCCCTTCATGTGTCCTGAGTGCGGCGAGCGCTTCCGCCATGCCGCCCGCTTAAAAAGCCACCGGCTGGTGCACAGCAGCGCGCAGAGCCCCTTCCCATGCCCCCAGTGCGGGAAAGGCTTCTCAGTGCTGTCGGGACTCAAGAGACACCAGAGGGTGCACACGGGCGAGAGCCCGTACGCCTGTCCACAGTGCGGCCGGCGCTTTAAGGAGCTGGGGAACCTGTACACCCACCAGAGGATCCACAGCGGCGCCACGCCCTACTGCTGCCAGCAGTGCGGCCGCAGCTTCCGCCACCTGGGGACGTACAAGAGCCACCGCTGCACGCCGCTAGGGGTGTAAATCACAAGTTTTTTTTCTATCACAATATGGTATTATATTGATTCTTTGGACAACGTTGCATATTATCTAATATCTCAATGTCGCGATATGATGGCTATTCAATTCAGGGGCCTGCGATCGATGAGACGATATCCTGCGCCCGTTTAACACACTTACACTACTAGGGATGTAACGGTATGAAAATGTAACCTCACGGTTATAGTGACCAAAAGGATCACGGTTTTCGGTATAATTGCTGTATTTTTAAAAGTGTGTTCAATGCCTTCGGCAGCAACTTCTTTTCCTGCACGTCCTGCAGACAGGATAACTATCTTTAATCAATGGGGCGGCCTCTAGCTCACCCAGTAAGAGCGTGCACCCATGTAGGCTGGGTCCTGCAGAATACTTACCTGCGGCTCTTTACTGCATGTCATCCCTATCTCTCTCCCACCTTTCCTGTCTATCTACTGTCACTCAAAGGGGAAAAGCCTGTCCTTTGGCATTCTTATGATAACCCAAATATGCTCATGCTTCAGACTTATTCCTCTTATAGGGCTAGTAGATATCCTGAGCACTGTCATCTCCTCCTTCCTCCAGGATTCCAACTTTTCACGCTGTAGGCAACGCAGTGCACCCGCGCGGCAACTTCAGGCGACTCGGATGAAGCTGGGAAGGATTAAACACACAGTTTCCACACCGTGGTAATCCATTGTTATAATAATGATATTTTAAATCAAAACGGTAATTGTTATCGTCACCATTTTTATCGTGTGTACCGGTCCACCGGTAATCGTTACATTCCTATACACTACACTGAAATATGTTTAGGATCGGGCACCGAGAACCGGTTCAACGATTCCAATAAAATTGTTTTTTTATTTTACTAGAATTGTGTGGAAAAATTTGATTTCTGTAGCGACCACTGTACTTTCAGGCTTCTTGTTGTGTTGCAGCCATGGAGCACAGTAAGCAGCGCTCTAAAGTGTGGCTTTATTTTACATGAAAAAAAAGCCCAGTAAAACTCTAAATCACCATTAAATCAAAATAAAATTCTTCCTCTTATCCGTGATATAAGCATGTGACCCGTTTCCCCTTTGCCACTTGAAGAATCGATGAGAAGCGGAATCCAAAGGAACAATCGGAATTTGAATTAGAATTGTTAAAATCAAAACGATGCCCGACCCTAAATATGATTTGACAATTTTATTGCTGAGCTCTTTCAGACATTGAAATAAAAAACTAACTGATATTTTTAATAAAAAGAATAAATATAAAGCGGGAATCTAAAATAAAAGCAAATCTTACAGACGACATGTATTGATGTTTTTCACTCTGCATCGATAATATAGGATCGTGGTTTCCTTGAGTCGATACATAGATCCATAACAATGTAAGTTTTTTTGGGGGTGCATTTTCTGCCTTCATTTTTGACAGGACAGCTGAAGTCATGAAATGGGAGAGAAAGGAGGAATGACATGCAGCAAAGGGCTGCAGGTCGGAGTCGAACCCGGTTCCGCCGCATCGAGGAGTAAACCTCAATATATGGCCGCCCGCTCTACCAACTGAGCTATCTGCCTGCCCATAACAACGTGTCGTTGCCCCCGTGGTAACGCACGCCCCCCCAACCTGCTGTTTCACTTACTGATACCAAGACATTTGTGTCACAGATAGGAGGTGGCACCTGAGTCCAGGCTCGCTAACGAACGCTGCGGGAGGTGCAGGCCATGTGGAGAACGGGTGCTGGTATCCTGGGATTGGCGCCCAAAGCTTTTCGTGCTCATTTCACATTCACGTCAAAAAAGTGACAAAAATATCAGGAAAAGCACCCCAAAAAGTTGAGAAACAAGACCAAAACTTTGGTGGTTAAAATGTATTGGGAACCTAAATTGATGTATGGGCTGTAACAAAATCTGCAAAGGGCGGGTTTGACACATGTGCCCTAAGGGTACATGGCATGACTTTTTTTTTTTCCTTCTGCTGTGCATGAGAACCTTTCTGGCGTGCACCCAAAATTCTCGTTTTCACAAGAAACCAATCCAAGGTTAACAAAATGATACTATGTACCGCAAACATCACGTGGCTAAGGTTAACATTTCACATTCACAGCTTGAAATCAGTTAACAGTTGCCTTATCATCTTTTAGTTTTGTTGAAGACAATATCAGGTACATTTTGTGTTTTCAGGAAGATGAATGCCTCCTCCTGGGCAGCCATTTTGACTGCGACTCAGATTGGTTGGAAAAAATTCCCATGTCCTTTTAGCAGAGGGTGTCAAACTCAACTCCCCTAAAGGCTGTTTTATGGTTCATAAGGTCAGGCGTAGACACAGAGGGGTCTGCGGGGATACGCCTTCGATACTATAATACGGCCTTATGGGCCATTCTAGAAAATGAGAATCAGATGCAGACAGGGCCAGACATGTAGAGTTTATTGCTTTTATGTCTTTTTTACTATAGGTTGTCCATATTTTGATTTCCAAAAAAGAGGACACTCTGCTGGCCTTGAGACACAAATTCAGGCTTCTCAGAGGTTAATGAACATGCTTTATTATGCCTCAATGGTACAAAAATAAATAAATAAATATGAAATCATGTTCTAAATATGACCAGTTCTGTGTCAGCTTCATAATCCAGCTTCAACTGAATATCTCTTAAACCTTTTCAATGTAATAAGATAAGGTTTTTCGGTGGTCCATGTGAGCTTTGAGATCTCCAGGACCTTCATTAGACACTGAAACGTGCTAGCTTTGCACATGGTGCACTCCGCTTCCACTTGTCCCAACCGGGACAGTACGTGGACATATTTTTTGCAGTGCAACTGTGAAGCTGCACTTGGCATTTTGTGTGCAATGCTGCTCTGCTGTCTGATCTGCTCGGCTGTCTGATCTGCTCGGCTGTCTGATCTGCTCTGCTGTCTGATCTGCTCTGCTGTCTGATCTGCTCCGCTGTCTGATCTGCTCTGCTGTCTGATCTGCTCCGCTGTCTGATCTGCTCTGCTGTCTGATCTGCTCCACTGTCTGATCTGCTCCCTGTATGTGCGCTTCACAGAGGCAGCCTCTCGGGAATTACGTCACTCAACAAAGTACCGTAGTATTGTGTGCAAAGCACCAGTCAATTTAAGTACACGCTTGACGGTCCCATGAAAGACAGTGAAGACATTTTCATGAATTTATAACCCCCCCCAGATGCCCCGGACAGTACGTAAAAAGTGGACATGTCCAGGCAAAAGAGGACGTTTGGTCACCCTATTTTATTGGATTATTGCGTGTCTCAGTTTGGTCGGCAAAAATGTAGACGAAAAAGCATAAAAATAAAAAATGTAGAAAAAAACCCTGACAAAAGGCAGATAAAAGACTGACGTTGAAACAAGTGACAAAGCTAAGCGGGCCAAAATGTATTGTGAACCTCAATAGATATGGGCACAGATCTAAATCTGTGAGGGCCCATATTTGGCCCCCCGGACCTCGAGTTTGACACGTGTGCACACTGATACAAGCGGTTTGGAACACAACAGGAACTCCCAAAAGGAAGGAAGACTTCCATGGGTCGGAGAGACTTTGATTTGTGGAATGCAACAGTGACTTAGTTTACATGCACATAATATTCCGGGTTGTGCTCTTATTCCAAAAAAGACAGTATTCTGACTAAGCTGTTTACATGGCTAATGACAGTTTGTACACAGAGTCCTTCTTTCATTCCTTCAACCGGGTTATCGGGTCTGCAGCATTGCAAACTGTTAGCTGGTTGGTTTGTGTACAGCAACCATAGCAACGCACAGAGCTGACTATAAGCCGCAAACAGTCCATAAACTGAGGTGAAAACCCAGATTGAGACGCTTATTCCAGAATGCCTCTAAAACCCGAATAATATGCTATATTCGGGAAAAGGCCTTTTTTGGAATATCCAACCGGAATATGCTGTGTACTATTGTTAATCTAGGTGGAAATAGGGGTCCATGCGCACCCCCCGGCTTTTTTTATGCCACCTGATTTTTTAAAAATCCTTAAAGTGTCTATTTTCAGAATCTGCCACGTACCAAGCTGAAATAATGTCCCAAAGACTCAATTTTTAACCCTTTGCTGCACCCGAACGGAAACCTGAAAAATCAAAAGATTATTTAGAAAGTGGCGTAACATTTGAAGTAAATAACATACAGAGACAAATGAAAACATTTTCCCATACAATTCTGACCCCAGGAATTTAATGGAGTGGTTATGTTTGACATTTGACACCATATTGACCCTATTTCTGGACAAAATTAGCAAAAAAATGGCCAAAGATATGTAGATCAACTATTTTTTTCAATTTCTCAAAGGCATAGGGTGATTTTTTTTTTTTACATCCTGTTATTTCTTTATCATTCAAGTGTCTATTTTAAAATTAA
This sequence comes from Etheostoma perlongum, assembly GCA_026937815.1. Taxonomy (NCBI): domain Eukaryota; kingdom Metazoa; phylum Chordata; class Actinopteri; order Perciformes; family Percidae; genus Etheostoma; species Etheostoma perlongum. Next base: position 12,051,515 of record CM049389.1, read on the forward strand.
ATTGGGTACCAAGCTGAAATAATGTCAAATGCTTTATTTTTAACCCTTTGACCCAAAACTGAAAAATCTAAATATGATATGAAGTGGCATAACTTTTGATGTTAACAACTTACATAGACAAATGGACACAATTCTGAACCCCAAAATTTAATGGAATGGCTTTTTTTGACATTTGACTTTTTTATTTATGGCCATAAATAATAAAAGTTGAACTACTCATCTTTTTCATCGTCAATGAAGAGATGTGTGACCACCCTCAGACTGAAAAGAGCCCATGAGGGTCTCTCCAAGACGCTTGCGCACAGTGAGCTTGCCCATGTAATTCATGGCCGTATGGAACTTGCCAACGAGGATCACATGCTTACTAAATTCCTCCTCATACTTCCACACTATAGGACAGGCCTTCATGACCACTCCCATGTTGATAGTATATGGTTGTCAAAACTCCTCCTTGCTGTCGTGGACCTCTTGAGTATCTCATACACTACTCCATTGTCTGAAATGGGCTGGTTGATGGGGGTGTAAAAGTAAATTGTAGATTTCCTAGGAGGCAGTTTCCCTGTGTTTGAAATAAAACCACCAAGTCCAGGCACCTGCTGCTTGCCCTGGCTGCTAAACCATCTGCAGAGGAGATGGGTGTTGTACTGCAACATTGAGGCATCATAAGACTCTTGGTTCTCAGCAGGAGGGGTAAAGTTGGCATTGTAGGGGAATTTAGGGCCAGCTCTTTAGAATGCCAGCTCTGGGAGTGTTTCTGGGAGGTGTGATCTTAAGGCTTCTCATCTTGGATCACCTGTCATAGAGATGAAGGGTCCTCTTCTTGGTAGTCACATGGCTCTACTTCACCTATTGAATCATGATTCCCCCGGCGCTGTTTACAACATTTGAGCCATGAACGTTGGTTGTGATTCTGTTCAGGTTGTCCCACTCGCTGTGAAAAACCTCACCGGTGGTAATTTGAGGGGTTAGGTGGGTGGAAATGTCATCAAAAGCCTTGGCCATTGCTGTCTCAAGTTCCATACTAAAGTCATATGTTTCTGAGTGTCCTAGTCGTGAAAGGATGGTTGTGAGCTACAAAGACAGAACATTGCTGTAGTAAATATCACAATCAAATACCTGTATCAAAAAGAGTTCAGCATTGACAATGAAGGACCTTGTAAGCAGTAAATTCACTCATAACTCACCTGTTTGCTTCAATAGAGGTGTTGAAGTGTAGCACATAGGAGGATGTGCTTTGGGAGTTTGCACTTGCTCTTAGTTGCTGCTTAACACACATCTTGTGTAATCAAATAGACCAGCCTCTGTGTCTTCTTGCACTTTTTTGGCATCGAGCTTCCCAGTAGCCACTGAGGTCAGAAATTGTACAAAATGCTCTGGAAGAAGCACGTCCATCTTCCTAGCATCTAGCTGTGCTGTTGAGGCCCATGGTAGCTTCTTTGACTCTTTGACTGCCTTTATAATGTGAGAATGGAGGGTGAGTGCTGCTCCTTGAAGTTGGTCAGCTGTTCCAGTTCAGTTTGTACGCACATCCAACTGCTTCATCTACAGTAATGCTAGAGGTCTATATGAGGTTTGACTCAATACACCCACGGTGTTGCACCTTGGAGAATGTGAGCTCACGAGCGATGTCTTGTCTCCTTGTAACCGTCGTGCCAATTTCTCACTGCGGTATTCAGGATTAATAAAACCTTGATTTTCCAATGTCTTCATGTACAAGTTGCCCATGGATCTTAACTGGACAACCTCTTTGCATTCAATAACCTTCCTAAGAATGTAATCCTTTACCACACAACACTACTTATTTGCTGCTATCTTCTGGGCCTGCAGGTTGTCAATGTTGTCTGCCGCCTTTTCTGCCCTCTCTCTTCCACGCTCATGTGTTTGGTACTCTATGTCCAAGTTGTTTCTGCATGATTGATGATACTTAGCTTCCATTGCAAAAAGGTGCTTGCCCTGCACCATGCGATAAAGAGCCTCTTTCTTTAATTCCTATGCCCTAGGTTCAATAACTTGCCAGGCTGGTTCCTTGTGTTTCCAACTCTGAAACTTTGTTAAGCTCTTCAGTCTTGCCCGTGAACTTGGATTTTCCTTTATCACAGAAAACGCACTGATTGGGAAGCAAGAAGGAACACCTTCTTGGAGCCCCTTCAGATTGAATCGATTTGACATGGCGCAGAGAGTCCTTTTTCAATGAGCATGATTCACCACATGTAGAAGCTTTTGACACCTGTAAACGATCTATTTTACATGTAAAGCTTTTATAGCAGTTTTGGTGATAACCAGTTATATCCAAAGGCAAATCCTCTAATGTCAATGGAATCTGTTCATAAATATCCATCATGCAGTATGGTGAACTAGCTGCTTCATAGAGAATCATATCTCGGATACTGTGTAGATATGATAGCTTCTCGCTTTCAGCTTGGTACCTGGCGGATTCTGAAAATAGACACTTTAAGGATTTACAAAACAATCAGGTTGCATTAAAAAAAAAGCCGGAGGGGTGCGCGTGGACCCCTAGTTCCATCTAGACTATGTCACATTTGAAAAAGTAGTGGAATATTAGTGTGCATATAAACATTGCGCCATAACCTGCCGAGCCTCCTGGACGCCTGACACCAGCACCACATGTGGATGGACTGTGTAACTACAACAAAAAACATATATCGAGACTCTGCTTGGTGCTATGTGTAGAGCAGGAAATTTATTATATCATTTTTAACCAGTGTAATGTATGTTACAGACTATATATAGGTTATTTTATACATTTGCCTGTATGACAACTAAGAAAACTGTGTGATGTCGGAAAAAAAACATCCCAAGGAGTGATTGCTTTATTTTATTCAGTGGAAGCCCATTAAAAACGACTCACGCTTGTCTGTAAAATGAGTATTTTTTATATTTTTAAGGTCTTAGCACTGTGTGCAAGACTAACGTATCCAAGCCTGTGGAATTGAAACGCTAACCATTGACAATCTAATAAACCGTTGTCTTCACATTGTCTCACCAGTGACTGTGTTTTTAAGAATCGATTGTTGGACAGACAGGGAGCCGGTTTAAGTTAAGGTACGATTGGAGGCATGTGATGATCGTCTGTTAAAAGGCAAAGGCAGCTTTATTTGCGTAGCACATTTCAGGTGTTGTTTACATATTTACTGGGTGAAATTTTAATAACATAAAAGCACCGACTTTCCAAGTGGATTTAAAGTGGGTGCTTGGTGTTCTCAGGGGGTTCCTCAGGGATTGTTCCTGACCCTATGAACTGCTGTTCAGTGTTTTGACATCACACAACATGACAAAAGGCTTTTTATTTTAGGTTTTATGTCATCTAGGCAGTGACCACTTGGTGGTGCTAGAGACCGTGACCAAAATGTGAGGATCTCTCTTCATTGAGTACTTCTACTTTTAAAACTTTAAGTACATTTTCCTGATAATACTTACACACTTTTACCTAAGTAACCTAAGTTTTCAATGCAGGACTTTTACTTGTAACAGAGGGTTTTTACAGCGTGGTATTAGAACATCTTTTTAAATAAAGCATCTGAACACACACACACACATACACACACACACACACACACACACACACACAGACACACAGACACACACACAGAGCAATAAAATCTAAGCCAATCTCCTGTCTAAAACACTTCTCATATGTCTTGGGAGTCAAACTGTGAAAAACTAAATATAAATAAAGTCCAGGGACTTCTGCACTCATGACATTCCTTTATGCCAATACTCTATAATAAGCTCATATTTATTGATATCTCTCTCTCTCTCACACACACACACACACACACACACAGCAATGCTACACAAGCATTTGTGTTGTTTAAAACAGTTCTTCTATATACTGTATTTTGAGCCATCCAGTGCAAATTAAACATAATGAACATTATAATGCACATGAAGGACAAACTATTTGCATTTCTTCAAAAAAGACCCAAAGTTGTGCCAAAACTTAGAACGGTAATAGGCGATCTTTGGTCACACGTTACTATCCTGACTTTGAATGATCTCTCCTCACAATAAACAATCTTTGTTGTCCTTTGGATGACTTATTGCTGACCTTCCCTGAAATTCCCCCCCATGTACAGTCATGTACAGTATATGAATGTCTTTGTTCTTACCTATTATATGTCTTTTTTCATACAAAATGCTATGCATATTAAATGAGAAGCTCCAGCTGCTGGGTCCAGCACATATTTTACATTTTATTTCACAGACATTGTGAATGGCACTGCAATGCCGACTGAAGCTTGGGACAAACCTGAAGACTGGCTGAAAGCAACTAAGACTTGAAGAACCACCTATAAAGATTAATTTCCAACAATGTGCACAGATTTATTTGACCTTTAACAGTCAGTAGGGAGCATAAGTTCTGGTGGTAGATGAATGCCAATCCTCAAGTCAAACAAACATGGACGACAAACTGCAGTTTGCATTGTTTATTCACACTGACATTTGTCCTGAGAAGGCAAAAACAAGGAAAAAAAGCTCAGAGTTTGGGTGAAATGCTGGACAGAGAGGCATGTAGGACTGTAGAGCCAACAGAGGGAACTGGAGGTGAGGAAACTAACTGCAGGTGAAGCTGTTAGACAAACGTACTAATTTAGTTCCTACAATTTATGCATTAAAACAGTAACAAATGTGTGTGTGTGTATGTGGATATGTGCAGGGTCCTTGATAGTATCCCAGTGGCCTCAGGGTAGAAGCTCCTTCTGAGCAGCTCCACAGGAGGTGCACTCAGCCATGGATGTATTAAAAGAGCTGGATACATATGTAACGTTTCCTAATTAATGTTAGCACCTGTGGCCCATGGGCAACAAATCATTAAACGTTCAAAAGCAAAACTGAATTAGAAACCCATGCCTAAATAAAGACAAGACCTTCAGGAATCTTACCTCATACAAATCCATAGTACTAATAATTAATGAATGAATTGATTGTTTGCTCACTGCTAAAGAGCTACTACACAGAACCTCATTATAAAAACATCCTATTCTGATCGATTACACGCAAGTGGTAAAGGAAATGGCTCGGGGGGGTGATTAGGAAAATAAAAAAAGATCTTCTGAATCCTTTGGGTCTGCTATTGATGCAACAGGGTTGTGTAAAGCAAAACATTCTACATAGGAACACATTAAATATGCAGGAACAATTTTGTTTAATAACGTTTAATTGACGCATGCTCTTTGATCCATGTTCAAAACCCATATCAGCACCCGCTGCCATTCATCGACACGATGCCATAAGCCTTCCTCCCGTGGATGTGTCTTCAGTTTCGCTGTGAGCCACGCAGCAGCAGCAAGCTCCACATCTTCCATTTTCATGTTTGACTCTGATATTCTGCTTTTTATATAGGCCACTCATTGATGTAAGGCTCATCAGGATAGCATAGGCTGATTTATTGAATCAAAACTGGGCTTTTTTTTTGTTGATTTGTGTGGATGTTTGAGTCGCTTTTTCAACGTTTTTGCCGCTTTAGAAAAAAGCTTTTGTTGTTTATTTAAGACATTGTTGCCTTTTTCTAAAAAAAAAATAAAAAATACACAAAATCTGTGTTTTTAGGCCAACCACGCATTCAGTCGGTGTGTGAAAGTAGCTTCGTAACTTGTACAGATATCATACCTGTCCATTTGTTTTAAACATTCAAAGGAGTTGGGATGTTTTGGACATTAAGTTCTTCCTTAGAAGATATTACAAAAAGAATTTACATCTCATGATCAGACTTTCATCTATGACCAAGAGAAAACACACAAGAATTTAGAAGTACGCCCTCCTCATTTGGGCGACAAAGAGATCCAATGGGGTCCACACAGGGACATGGACATGTCTGCACCAACAAAGGACTAATGAGAAATGATCATTAAACCACGTGGGGAAAAGGAACCGGCTGAGTTCAATTTTATTAATAGTATCAAATCATAACAAGAGTTATCTCAAGACATTTTACAGATAGAGTAGGTCTAGACCACACTCTGTAATTTACAAAGACCCAATAATTCCCCTAAGAGCAAGCATTAAGAGCGACAGTGGCAAGGTTAAACTCCTTCTAGGAAGAAACCTCGGACAGATAAAGACAGAGCTTTAATTAGCACAACAACGAAAGCTGAGTCAATCAACTCACTGCTCAATCAAAATTGCTGGAATTGCTGCATCAGGACACCAAAGCCAAGTCCATCTTGGCCGATCCGAGCCATCCCCTGGAGTGCAGACTTATGGTGCTACTATCAGGGCGCAGATAAAATCTTGAACAATGCAGAAGGAATAAGTTCAAAAGGTCATTTATTCCTGCTGCCATTAGCATTGTGAATGAATTCTGTAAAATATAAGTCTTGTTATTTATGTGGTTGTGTTTTTTTTGGTGTGCTTGCTGTCTATGTAGCCTATTGCTGACTGTCAACCAAATTGCCCTTCAGGGATAATTAAGATACCTTGAACCTGAACTTGAGTGTAAGGGCAGTCGGAGTCTCTGACATCCGTATTGTCTTTCCCTGATTACTTCACATCTTTCCTTGACCTAATGACATTTTCTATGGTGGGTTAAGGAAATGTGGTGGAAACCTTTTTCTCATTATCGTGCAACTTTATTGTGATAAATTGACTTTTTATCATAATTTTACAACTTTTACCATTGGGATTTCCCTACCAGTGGTCCCAAAACTACTTAGTAACAAAGTAAAGTAAGAGTGAACTGTGTACTACTTTTTTCTAGAAAATCTTTCTGTCAAGCCATAGCCGGCATAGCAAAACACCGCTTCTAGCAATACCCCCATTTACACATTTAAACATTATGTATTATTATATAACCATAAATCCCATATTATACATATTATCTTATATCCAAACTTATTTTCCATACAGTTATGATTGTTTTCCTGCCCTCTAGGCAGCCTTTGCTTGTTACTCATCTCAGTGCACTACAAAATAAATGTGCAGAGACTTTGTTCAGATAGGTAATCTGTCACGGTGACCTTTTTATTGCATGCTTATATAAGAGGGGAGCGGGGACACATTTGAAAGCTATTGGTGCATTAAAGAACACGCTGACATTTGAGCTTTAAGAGTCAGCTGCTGGACAGGGACCCTTTTTTAAAGCAAACAATGGCTAAATTCTCTGTAGCTATTGTCCTTCGCCAGAGCCTACATGCACCAGTGGCTTTGCGTGAGTCACAGGCAACATTAATTGTTGTTCATGTATTGGCATTTCTCCACTCATCCATGAGGCTGCATTAAATCAACCCTATGCCCCCTAGAAGGGCCACTTCAACTTTGACCTAGCAGCTCACCTTTTAAAAGCCAGCAAGATTACCTAGCAACAGGAAAAAGCTTTCCTGGCACCCTTGATGATGAATGGGCTGAGCTTTGCTTATAGAAAATAAGCAAAGTCACAGTCAAACCCTACCTACTGTTGACGTTAGCTAGCACTAGCTGATACTAGCAGTATCTAGTCTGCAACATATTTTGGGCTTCATTTAATAAACATAACCTGTGGTAGTACACAATTGTATGTGTATTGTTTTACAATGTGCAAAATGACTTACTTACTTACGTACAGCTTTGTTTCACCACCAAATGTGTTATACCAACATTATCCTCGTACCTGGCAAATAAAGCTGATTCTGATCATTATTATTATTAGTAGTAGTAGTAGTAGTAAATTACTTAGTATACACATACACACAAATACACACAAACTGTATAATAATGTGTTATTGTTCATATTACTGTATTTAATGTTTAATTACAACACCTTGATAGACGTCTTTATAAACTGAGATTTACTAAAGGAGCACTGGTAAGCCTCCCTTCAAAGAAGCCAAAACAATACATGGTATCAATATAATGACCTGACTGTGTGCACCACAAGACATTTCCAGACCTATTGAAATATAATTTGTGTGGATGAAATAAAAATGTGGGCATATCTTTCGTTCAGGAATGTGGAGAATGGCTGTGAAGGGAGAAATGCTTGTGCATCTTGTCATGTGGAAGCTCACCGAGCCAAATGTATACGTCCCATTGCTTACATCAGCAAAATGGCAGAAAGTAGACAAGAATATCTACGTTTTGACGTATAAATGGTGTTTGACAAGTAAAAACTATGGGTGTCATAGAGAAAGTTTTAAGATGAGTTTTTCAAGGCTCCACAGACTCCTAGTGATGTCATCAGCCCCTCTAAGTAGGACGTTGGCCAAGGGGGTTGTGCAATAGGTCACCATTGTCAGAGGGTGTGTACTATGTGTGTAAATTCAGTTTGCTGGCCAGTCAAAGGTGCCCCATGACTTTGTCCTTGCAGACCCAGACCCACCTCAAATCTCAGAAACTCACACAAATCACACAATTGACCTATGTTGGATTCATACAGTGATTTCTTTTGTTGAAACCGGAAAGTTTGCACCCCTGAAGTGTAATAGAGGTCATTTCCTAAGTAAACCTAACCCATAATACGACTAATCTGCACACATCCTACATTATTCAGAGCCGATAAGGTTAAAGGATTAGCCCGGTGTTGTTTTAAATTTCTGATACTGTCAACAAATATGTGCAGAGCCAAACCAACAATGTGTTAGTCTATCTCTTGTTACTTTGTGACTTCCCTACCCTGTCTGTGGCTCTCTGCTACCTCACCCGTCCTACAGTGTCCACGCTTACAGCGAGGCTGCACTCTGTTCTCTGGATTCTGAGAGCAGACATGGTTGTAAATATTTTTAATCCTGTTATCTCGAGAACACCAGTTGATTTATCAGTAAGTTGTTGGAAAACAGGCGGTTGATTACGGAATCATGCTCTTGAGATAACATGATTAAAAATAATTGCAATCCTAGCCAGTGGCTGTTCAGTATATGCCCAGCAGTATAATGAAAGTATTTAGAGCACATGTGTCAAACTCAAGGCCCATGGGCAAAATCTGGGCCTTCCCAGATTTTGATCAGGCCTGCATATCAATTTAGGTTCACAACAGAATTTGGCCTATGAGGTTTTAATCACTAATTTATGACGTCTTAGGCATTTTTCCAATGTTTGTGTTTTTTGTTAGACAATCTCTTCATATTTTCTGACGTTTTTGTTGCCTTTTTGACTTTTTTAGAGTGAGAAAGCTATATGGGACATGAAATAATCCAGTCAATATATTCAACTTAAATAAAAGCATGTCAATAAACTCTCCATGTCTGGTCCTTGATGCCTTGATGTGATTCTCATTTTTCAGTTTGGTCCTTAGTAAAATTGAGTTTGACACCCTTGTTTTAAAGAGAGATTGGTTTGTTGGTTTGGGTCTGCACATGGGATTTGATTTGTTACAGCGTCAGGATTTTGATCTCCCGAGCGTGATAAAACATGCACACAAGCAAATTATATCACTTCACATGTGCAGATATTACTCTTCGTAAACCAATTCAACAATTGACAGTTGTACAGGCAGCTGCGAGCACAAAAGCTACACACACGCCACGTGTATCTGCTTTACGAGCGCTGGAAGGCATACGCGCTCTCGCAGGTAAACTCCGCTCTCCAAGTTGACGCTCCAATGGTGGCGGAAACCAAGGAAGCACTGGCCTTCCTATGATTGGTCACTTTCAAGGCGATCTTTGCTGTACAATTAATTGTCTCAGAATCACTGGGATTAACAATAGTCGCTTTCTGTCAAACATAAAAACATTTATTTATTACTTCTTTAATTCCAAGATACATCTTTAGGTTTTATCACTGTCATGTGACCCAGATAATGAAGTGGCACGGGTACACGGCATATAAAGTAGTAATAAAGTCTCTTTATTATCATAAAACATTTTTTTCCTAACTGTATCCCCTCATTATTTTTTGTTATGAACGTGTATAACATAAAGTGCCACCAACTAGCATGGCTTTAACTCAACAACCAATAATCACTAATATAATTACAATTTGGCATATCTAAGCAAAATTAACAATTACCATAAACAGTCATACCTCTTAGCCAATGTTAGCAATTCATTTTAACAAAGATTATGCGTTTAATTATGCGAAAATTTGCATAATTGGGCAATTATGCAATAACTGTTACAGGCCTAGTAGAACGCAATCAAACATGAACTTTGCATCATACACCACATTATGAAACATTATTTCTGTTTCTGGATTAATCAGACTGGCTGGTAACGCTAACACAACCATGTTAGCTAAGGCTAACATTAGCTCTAATATCAGCAGTATGGGTACATATATTGTTAAGGCTTTACTTACATTTCAAAAGCATTGCACATATCCCAAGCTATAGCACAGGAGGCCACACATAGTCCATTAACACAGGTTTGGGTCTCTGTAGAGGCACACCAGGACCAAACTTTAAACCTGACTGCAACAACAAAGCTCCAGGAACACACACACACACACACACACACACACACACACACACACACACACACAGTCTGATATCAATCTAAAAAAAGAAAACACATAAGTTGTTTTTCCAGAATTAATTATTCCTTTCTTGCGACTTATTTGGCTGAATTCCCAACCAGATGTTATTCAGTACCGATAAAAATGGAAATTCAGGTTCTGAGCCTTAACATCAGTTACTTGTGTTTGCTTCTGTTGTTCCGCCTCAATGGATCTGACTCTTCTTCTGCTGCGAACATCAGCGTCGGGACATCAGTATCACACGCCGCCTCTCTCCAGAGATTTTCTGTGGAGAATAACTGGGCGCAAAGCCCGGCTGCAGGAATTCAGTAAAGGTCAAAAACAGAAGTGAAGTCTGAGGATCATACTGAACAAACAGTTGTACACATCATTGTCAGGTGCATCTCACTACTATGGGCAATGGTTGCCATGGTAACAGCAAATGGGCTATGTAATATCCATGACGTCTTATGTGGGATGTTTTCCAAACCTTTGTAAACTGTCATTCACACACTCTCACACACACACACACTCTGTCTCTCTCACACACACACACACACACAACCTGTTACCGTATCAAACAAGTAACGATGCTACCTAATGACTGAGCAGACGCCATCGGACACGGGAGGTTTCATTTAGTGTTTAATATCAATCACTCATCAGTGTCAGTGGCTGTTATACATGCATGGTATTCCCATGTGTTTATGCGAGAAAAAAAGGTCATTGACAGTGGAGGTAGTAAACAAGCAAGATGGTGTCTGAAGAGGAATTGTTTCATTAGGTGACAGATGGTGGCTGATGTCAGATCAGTCTCTTAGGGCTTTAAGGCTTAAATATGCAACACTACTTCATAAATAAATACAATGTTCTACATTATTAGTCTGTTTTCATTCCTGGTTCTCTACTGGGAGTTCTGTGCTTTGTATTTTGTTAAAAAGACAACAATTGTCATAATGTTAATGTTATGTATACGGCAAATCACAACAAATGTTCACTGACAACATATTTCATTTGTGTTCCCTTAAAATATCTCATGTGACATTATCCATTCCTAATGACTACAGCACATTATGAAAGACTCTCGCTGCTCGCGGTCTAGGTCAGGGGTTTCAAACATGCGGCCTGTGGGCCAGAACAGACCTGGTAAAGGGTCCAATCAGGCCCACTGGATGACTTTTTGTATGTACGACAATTGCAGAGAAGTAATTCATTTACCAAATTTACCACTTTAATCTCAGAGAATATCCAAGTTCTTTTTCTATAAATTTAAAACTTTAATCTTTGAAATTCAGATTTTTTTCTTGGAATATTAGCCCTCTCTCCCAGGTACGTAACATTATTATTTTTTCCTACAATGGCCTTAGAACGTTGTCACAGCAGAAGCAACAAGCTGACGTGAAACTCTGTGGCAGATCAAGTTTCTGATCTTACCGGAGTGAATTACTGGTCTGGCCCACTTCAGATCAAAGTAGGGGTATGTGGCCAATGAACTGACATGAGTGTAGCACCCCTAAGGTTAGGGAAAGAGCATGGTCTGATCTAATACAGAAACAGTCTGCACTGCATGAAACACAAGGTATTAAGTAACATTATTAGATATTGTTAAAGTATGTCATGCCAACCTGTATACATTTTAACATCAATGTACCGTATGCTGTAACGTTTCTTTCCCTATTAAATTGCTGAAAGTTGCTGCTGTTTCAATCCTGTCTGGCTCGCTGAAGCGGGCGGGGCTGCTTAGCTGCTCCCGCGACTGGTTTGCGCACACACACACAATCACACACGGTATATACAGGAAAAACTGCAGATGAGATGTACAAGATGACCTAAATTGAGGACAACTACATTACTGAAGGTGCAATGATAAGTTAAAGTCCAATAAGTACTTTATCAAACTGTATGATTGAGTGTCCCAGCCCGGCCCCCTTGTTGTAGTATGTGATGACGGCGCAATGTCCACTAGTAGGCTTTTTAACTTCATGCCCTGGCACATACTATACAGTTAACGTTACTGATGAATTTGTGGGTTAGCCAAGAGAGTTGTTAACCATGGTCAAAACAATCATACTAAAAATAACTGAGTGTGTTGAACGGTGTCGTAATCTTTCCAAAAATTACATTAGCTACTTGTCAACCAGCACGTTTGCAGTAAGCACCAATGCACATTTCCTCTTTGTTCCCCCTACAGGTTAGGAGCGGAATTGTCCCTTACTGTTACCATTACCGTTATTCTTATGTCTCATTCCAACAAGTTAATGAACCACTGAAACGATTTTAGAAACATTATTTTAAGGTACAAAAGAATATTTGGTGTTGGATCAGTTAACCCTCTGAGCCCTAAGGCCATTTTTACAGTTCATTGTCCATCTGGATTTATTTTATATAAAAGCTTGTAAAACATCAACCCTGTTGCCTACAGTCAAGATATGAACATGATTTTTTTTCAGGACAAACTGGGTTAGTAGAATATTTGTTCTGTCACTTGAATGTTAAAAATGGTTGTAGGACCTTAAAGACAAATAAATAAATAAAACGGAACATGACTCTTCCAGATATGTATTGATATCACAGAAGGGATGTTTTTATCTCTAAAACAATCATATGTCTTGGGAAAAACACTGTGAAGAAATAATCATTATAACTTTTACAGATGACAAAATACATACATTTTTTCAAAGAAAGTCCAGACGCTTTTGCCCTCATGACATTTACTTATGCCAATAATAACATAATGATGTCATATTTATTGATATTACACCCACAGCAATGCTACACAAGCATTTGTGTGTCTAAAACAGTTCTTCTATATGCAAAAATAAACATAATAGACATTCTCACTCATATAAAGCACATACTATTTACATTTCTTCAAAAAATTATTAAACTATGAATCAGAGGTGCTGTTTAGGCTCGTGGGCAAGCCTCTCGGTCTCACATTTAAATCAGTCAATATCAATAAATAAGGTGTCTGTTGTATAACTGTGTTGCAAAGTGGGATGTAATCAATGACAAAGCAATGCCATGTGGCAGAAAAAAAGTTGTATTACGGTTGTATTATATTTACTGTTTTTCAGTGTCTCTCTGAATCAGATAGCGACACAATAATCACCCTTTGGCATCTGTATGGAACACGCTGGGCAGAGCAGCAGCTCGACCACGGTGCTGTAAGATCATGTAGTATTAAGAGCGACAATGGTAGCGAGTAGTATAAAAGACTGAAAACGAGGTTGGATGGGTTAAACAACACAGGACTTTCACCCAAGAGACCGGGGTTTGTGTGCTATTTGTGTCCAGCATGTCACTAAAATGTAAATTTTTTATTTTGTTATTAAACCTAAGCTGTCCCATTCTCGTGCTGCATGTCAGTTAAATGTAAGCCCCGACCCAGAGCGTCAAAAAGTGAAACCATGAGTCCTGAACAAGTGTGTTTAAATATGGCGCCAATAGTCCCGACCCGGAGCATCTAAATATGACGCTAAAGAAGACTTTTTGCGTAAGTGTGTTGAAAATACATATAACACAAAAATTCTGAATATACAAAATGTTTCCAGACCATCCAAATTTACAACCTGACACAGCAGATGTCATTGCAGAGAGATGACATTTAATGAGGGTTTGATTTTCCTTCACGCTTTTCTTTTAAATGTATGAACCACAGCACTCAGGAAAATGGAAGTGTATTTGTTCCACACCGGAGAGTCAGTGGCGTGGTGGGACTATTCCACTAGGTGGGGTTACGGCTCTATTGATGGCATTTTTTTGTATTTTAAAACATTAACATTTTGAAACTTTCTCACAAAAGTGTGACAGAAACCCCTGAGAGTTAATGATTTGGATTTTATTATCACACTGTCGGTGTTTTTGTTCAGGGGCTGTGGACAGATCTAAAATCCTCGCCCGCAGAGTCGGCAGCACGGTCTTACTTTTAGGTTCATATAATGTACCCAAGTTCATGAATTATGTAGGATATTATAAGGATAGTACACATACATATAATCTTACATGGCAATCTCTGCTGTATGAGTGTATTATGTAAGTCAGGGGTGTCAAACTCAACTTCACTAAGGGCCACACTGAAAAATGAGAATCACATCAAGGGCCAGACATGTATAGTTTGACATCATTTTATTTAATCAAAAGAGTCAGATATCTTTGACTGTGTTATTGCATGTCTTATAAAGCCTTCTCACTTACACTTTGGTGAAAAAAATCAGCAAAAAACTTCCTTAGCCATCATTGAATTTAGCAAATTAAGCAAAATGATGATTTGATTTTATAAAAGCAGGCTACAGCCAACTTACAACATTCTGTTTCACCAACCCCTTCTCACTCCGAACGTGTAAAATACAAACGTTTGGACAGTAGCTTTCTGCGTATGATGCAACGAAAAAGGCATCCTTTGGTGTGTGTGTAGAACGTACTGGGGAGAGCATCATCGAGATGGGGTTTAGCGAGTAGTTTGTAAGTGGGTAATTCCCCGTCGGGAGGTTGCCAGGGTGGTGGTTGGGTTACCAGGAGAACGGGGTTTGTGTCCCGCGTGTGTTCTTAACTGTCCCATTAATGCAGCATGTCTGGGAAGCCGTTTTCTTCTTTAATTCGTTATTCCTGCGTATCACAGAACAGGGTCGACCTTTTCCTTAACCTAACCATCAAAGGTGAACAGTGTTATAAATAAAGAGAGACCTATGTTAAATAACAGCCAATGGAAGACCAAGGTTTGAAAAACACTTTTGGATTCAATGTGAATGTCTGAATTTGAGTTTGACACATGTGATCTATGTGCATGGCGCCACTGTGTGGGTGTTATAGTTATAGTTTTTGGAGTGAACAGCCTTAACATTAGACCTATGTGGTCAGCCAATGGAGAGGATGTCTGAATTTAAGTAGGCCTACCTGGGGTTATGGCTATAGCAAATATACTGTACATGGATATTACATATCCAACACTTGCAACAAAATGCCAAAAAAGTAATACATCTTTTACAAACCGTGGCTGGATGGGATTAGAAGCTGGAAGAATAGGCATTAATTGACATTTACAGGGCTGTATGAGGTTGACAATAGATTATGGTTGTATGGTACTCTATATGCAGCTGAAACAAAGATATCGCTGCAAAAAGTGGATCAACTAAAGAGTAAAGCATCACTTTATGTATTGGAGCTATTAAGTCAACTCCCATGAATGCAGGAGGCTAATAGTATTCACGTGTGAGTTTCTCTTTTGTTACTTCCAGCAGTGTTTCTCCTAGCTTCTGTATTTGCAGCATTTTTACTTTGCATCTTTGCACTTGTTCTGTATTTGCAGCGAGATTGTGTGTATGTTGGGCCATTGTAGTGCGTTTGCCATGTTTGGCCACTGTAGTTTTACTGTCCAGTTGCTTCGCTGGGGTCATCAGGTAGGCACCCTCCTTCCTTTGTGTTTCGTTGCTTGGCCCACAACAACAAGGCTCAATGGTGAGAGGTGAACTTCTTCTTTTACCCCTTCTGCTGGCCGCTGGTCATCTTACCGCCCAGTTTTTATCCTTTCTTTCCAGCTAGAGACAGTTGCTGCTTCACTCGGCAGCCTCTGTCCAGGACTTGATGTGCCTGTCCCATCCCATTTAGCAGCTTGATGGTTGACATGGCTACAAAACCTCGGCAGCCGATCTTCACTGTCAGCACTCCCGTTCTCCAATACTTTTGTTCTGCCTCAATTGCTAGGTGAGAAGATCAACCTTCATCTTCTCATCGCGGGCTGTATCCAGTAGGCTCAATTCAAGAGAAACAAAACCCATCTGGTCAGGCTTCAAATAATGCAGTGGATTAGTTGTGTGTGACCACACGTATTGTAGATGCTACTTGCATCAGTTATATAAGAATTGGAGAGTACTCTTTATTGAAAGAAGAAAGAATGGCACAAAAGGGCTTTCTTGATGAAAAGATGTTTTTGCTTTTCTCCCGACTGGTTGGATCAAGAGTTTCAGGTAGATCACATCATCCAATCACCTGCCATGCATTTTTTGAAAGTTCCTGTCCTTTTCCAAACAGTTTCCAATGATGGTTGTGGCTAATTTGAACTCATTTTTTTAACTGTCTCCACTTCATTACAGCAATAAGAAAGTCTAGCATCAAAATCTTCTGCCATCTGTCTGCATTCTTATTCATCTTCCATCTGTCTGTTTTTCTTCTCAAAATCACTGCAACAGCCCGTTTTCAGCTAATCAAACTTTCATCATTTTCCTTTTTTATCTCTTCTTGAGATGTATTTTTCAGGGAAATGAGTGGGTTGTATGTCTTTTAGAGAATGCATCAGGCTTCGGTGGAGATAAGACAAGACAGTGGAGAGATAGGAGGTAAAAGTGTGTGTGTGTGTGTGTGTGAGAGAGAGAGAGAGAGAAAAAGAGAGAGCGAGCGTGTCTTTGCGCAACCAAAACAAATGTATAGGAGACAAAGGCAACAGTGTGTGTGTGAGAGAGAGAGAGAGAGAGAGAGAGAGAGAGAGAGAGAGAGAGTGTGTGAGTGAGTGTGAGAGAGAGAGAGAGTGGGCAGAGATTGTTTAGAGAGGCATAGGAGAGCGTAGCGGCATTAAGCAGCACAGAGACCAGTGGATGCTGACAGACGCACATCTTCTGACGGGAAGAGGGGAAACAGAAAAGACAAGATTCTCACACTCCAGAAGAGAGACAGGGAGGCGGAGAGCAGATATACTGTCCATGGCCATCCTCATCATCCTGGGGATTAGGATTGGAGGACAGCAGCCTTTCAGGAGCCACTGACGGACGGTAAGTTATCAACGGACACCTGCACGACTCAAAGTTAATCATCAGATTCAGTGAAGGTTAATGCAACCAAAATGGTGTTAATGAACAGGTCCAGTTGGAACTTTGTCTTTTTTTTCTCTCAATTTTCTATGATACTATTTGAATATATTGATCATTGACATTGATTGACATTCTCCAAAAAACATCCATTAGCGCTAATGGATGTTTTTTGGAGAATGTCAATATTACCTGCAAATGCCAGCCCAAACTAATGTTCAAAATGTTTGTCTTTAGTGTGGCCATTTCATCACTGATTTCATCAGTGACAAGCTCAAACCAGTCTACTGTGCCTTGGTGTCAGAATGCGACTATAATTTGCTCAGTTGAAGTCATTAATCAGACCTGCCAAATGTATGACTGGAGTATTCTTTGAAGGACAGCAAATAACAGCAACTGTCTAGAGTGATTAAGTTATTAAATCATGTTTATAGTAGAATATAGATTTCAGGAGTGGAGGGTGAAAACATGTGCTTAAAAATGTGTACGTGTATATACTAGTGCAGTGCCCATTCAAAGCATGCCCGGTCTCCAGTATTGCTGCTTACAGCGTTCTCAAGAACCGTCAGCTCATTGTACTTCCTTGGGTCTTGCAATATTTGTGCCCGCTAGCAATGCTAAGAGAATACACTTCACTTCAGTATACTAGATCAGTTGTTCTCAGCTTTGGGGTCCGGATCCCCCAAAAGGGGTCGTGGGATAATTTCTGGGGGTCGCCAGATGGTTGGGGTTAAAATAAATGAAATAACAAATTCTAGACTGGGGAATGGCTTTTACATTACAGTGTGAGTTAGGTACATTCCATGTGCCGTATTCAGAGATGCATTTGTAAATCAGGAGGTCCTGGAACACATGAATCACATTGGACAAGGCTAGGTGCTAGCTGCTAAAAATCAACTCTCATTACAGCAAAGCATTATTTGTTTACATGTATTGATCAGAGTTTTTTACAAAAATCCCTCAAAATCAGCAGGGCGCGGCATGTAGAAACAGCAGTCTGACGAACAGACAGACACACAGACAGACACAGAGACACACAGACAGACAGACTCTTTCCATTTAAGATGTATTTAAAATGATTTGAATGTATATAAATGTTACAAATGCAGGGCATATCTATATCTTTAAACTGTATGCACTGTATATAGATGAACCAATCTTGTAAATAACACTTCCATAATAATGTTAGTATATAAAAAAATGAAACAGAAATTGAATGCAAACCTATGTTGTACTGTCAACACCTTTTAACACCATGTTTACTTTCCTTGGTAGAGACTTGACAATTTGCCTTGAGAGAATATATTTAGTACTTATACATCGAGTTGCCGGTTTAGCAGTCTAATATAACAGTCCTGCAATCAATTCTTTATACATCTGGAAAGCTCAGTTTGTGTTGAAACAGGTTCTTGGTTCCAAGCATCCTGCATCCCCTGCTACACCAGTACCTGTTGACGTTTGAGAGATTTTACTGACAATTATCACAACTGAAGCAATTGTTGTGAGATTTTCATTTGATATATAATCAAAAAAAGAAACCCATTTTGTCAAGCCAAAATGCCAAACATCCCCCACTTCCAGCTTCTCTTTATGATGATTTGCTACAATAAATATGACAGTGTCCCCTTGGACTCTCTGAACTTGCAATGGAAATCTTTTACTATTTTATTGGCCAAATGATTGATCAGTACATATTAATACAGTGGTAGAAATGCATTACAGCATCATCATGTAGAATGTTCAGCAGCAGCTGTAATCATCATAAGCATCAACACTGTGTCATTTTCAGCATCACAGAATCCGAGCGGGTCAGATGTCATGATCATCTTCTCTTCAGCTCTGTGATTGTTAAAGAGACAGTAGACAGAATGCAGACTTTTTTCAGTCAGTTCTAGGGATGTAACAATTCATTGGGATTTGGCTAAAAATCTATTTTAATTTGCAAAGATTACACCCGATTGACATAAAAAATGAATCGTAATGCAATTTTTTTTTTTTAAACAGTCCAGGGTGTGATGCTTGCTAACATTACATAGCAGGTTACTTAGCATGCAGTCTGCAGCTAAAGACACAGGAGACTCACTGCACTTTGAGAAAGCATGTGTACGCCTCTGTAAGCATGTGTTGCATTCAATGTTGTTGTAAAATACCCTTCTGCCATCTATTTTTTCTTCTTTGTGTCGTGTAACAGCAAAGGACTGGTAAATAAAGTTGTTCTTAAAAGTTATTATTACATTTTATTATTTAACCATATGGCCTTAGCAATAAATAGCCTTTCTTTAACCTCATTTTTTTTTGTTATTCAGGATAAAATACCTTTTCACCTGAATAACAAAAAATGATAAAATAGGATAGAAATAGGATAAAATATTTTTAAAGTTGCACTTTTGATATGAGGACACAGCTGCTGTTTTACACAATTTATATAAATGAAGGAATATGTTTCAGTAATTTCATTCTGTCACAAAGAATTGTGAGAAAATCATATTGTGAACTTAAAATCGTGAGTTGATTGTATCGTTACATCCCTAGTCAGTAGGCTAGTGCGTGTCAGCACTAACATGCTGCTTAGACTGCAGCTGGTTCAAGTCAGCAAGACTCAAAAGCATGCATGTCAATTAGATTATTAATCAGCTGATCATTGACTGACTAGAGTGGTCAAGGCACTATTTAAACAGCACTGTACATATTCCATAGGCAGGTCTTGTGTATTTTCTGAGCCCAATGGACGGTGCTCTCTGTTCAACAAAGGGTTGAGAGCACACTGAATTGCCATTCTTTGTGCCTTTTTTCTTTAAACAAAGAGCGCAATCTAGTTGGGTCAACATGTACTAATGGTTCATGAAGCTTAATTTCATCAAAGGGAGTTCGAGAACTGCAACATCTAGAGAGCGGAAGGATGTCAGGCTTTAGCTTGGAAATGTACTTCCGTTGATCCAGACTCCTAGGGGACTGAGGTACTTCCACACCCCTACTACCACCTCTGTGTTTTGTTCTTCGCATTTGCATAGGATAAGCGAAACTTGAATTTACTGACATTTTCCCCTGGATCATCATTCACAACACCCAGCTGACATTTATCGTTTACTTTAAAGCAAGCAATTTTAGTGAGCGATTTGTGTTACTACTGCCCAAAGTGTCAGTTAAAGTGTCAATCCCTCAATCCCACCCCCCTGACACACACACACACACACACACACACACACACAACTGGAGTTCTCCTCCCGGGTGTGTGGCGTGGCCGTGGATTGTTATTGACATTTTGGGTGGAAGTGACAAAAATTGCTCATTAGAAATTGCTTGCTGAATGATGAATGGTTAACAGCAGACAGTAACACAGCCCCGCTGAGTATCAGAGCAACACTCTTTCAAATCAAATCTCAATCAAGTTTCTTAAATCCGTTGATGATTTATTAATTTCAAATTTACATGCAGGGGCGGGACTAAAAGAGGGGCACGGGGTGGCACTGCCCCCCCCGAAATATGATTTACCCCCCGGTTTGATTTCCATTGGATCAGAGTACTTGGCTGCCTGTTCGGCCAATTTCCCCAGCCCTTGTCCATTTGTTTCCATGGCGACCATCCACAATTCTGATACCATGCAACCAGCACTGCAATTTTTTGTTTTTTTAGTGGCAGAATGAGCTGTCTAGAAGACTATTGTCCAGTTGTAAACATAAACATTCTAAATGGCCCCAAGTTGATTTCCTGTGAATGTGGAATGGTTAATGAATGTGATATTTTGTTTAGAAGAATTACATTGTGTTCTATCCTATTCAATATTTCCTATATTTCCTATATTTGTAAGTATATTTCCAATGCTGTATTCTCATAAATAAATGTGATGTAATTGTTACTCAATTTACAGAACATGTACGTGTATGTGTGCTATGGAGGACATCTGTTTGAGATCATGTATGTTTGTGAGACGGAGGCCCCAATATTTTTGACCTATGACCTAGGCAGAGAGGGCAGAGCCCTGCTTCTCATGGAATGGTAAAAGCAAGGTTGTTATGATGTGATGTCCTGAACATCTGGAAATCGTTTAGATGTTGGACTCCAACCCGGTCTCACGGCAGTTCGTGAAATGGTCACGTTATTTTGATCTATTAATTCGTCAACAGGGACACAGTTGGAAAGGGAATGTAACCATTTCACAAACTGACATGAGACTGGGTTGCAACAGCCTGTTCTGGTTGAAAACAATTGCTGCTGGGACACGATCCACGGTCTATTGGGGATGCAATAACGGGGAAATGAAACGCCACTCGCTGGCAACAACTGCCATGACACTGGGCTGCTCCGGGAGATGAAACAACGGGGAAATGAAACGCCACACACCGGCAACAACAATGGCACGGACCGCCACACACGAACGTGCTACAACAACGGGACGGTTGTGGTTAGGAAAAGAACAGTGGGGAAAGGAACCGTCACAAGCCGGAGACGCCGATGACAACGGGACGGGTGTGGTTAGGAGAAGAAGAACGCAAAAAGAAACTGCCACATGTGGGACGACGATTCTGGGTCTTAGGGGTGAAAGTCCTGTGTTGTTTCACCCATCCACCACCACCATCCCAACCAACCTCCTTATGCAGATTTTCAGCTTTTCAATACTGCTCACTACCGTAATTGTGCTATTATCATGAAAGATGCTTCCCAGTAAAATACAATACTTTAAAATGCGTGCTCACCACCATGGAAAAAACTAGAAAATTGTGTCCCTGTACACAAATCAATAGATTAAATAATGTCACTATTTCACAAACTGCCATGAAACTGGGCTTTTTACTGGTAGAGAGAGAGATATGATGGCAACATGTTGCAACACTCTCTCCTGGTGCACTGTTGAAACTGTACATAATAGAAGATCTGGAGTTGTGGTGGCAAAAGTGAACCTTGTATTAAAGCGATAGATTGTAGTTTCTGTGGCCCAATGAGGAATTGTAAGTATTGACAACAAAACTGTATGCAACTTTGGGTCATTGAAAAGTGCTATACAAATTCAATTAATTATTATTAAAACTTCCTTTCATAATCGTTCTCTTCCAACCCAACTTGTAAAGTGTCTCAGCATTGGATACCGATGCAAAACCTTTAGCAGAGCAGCGGCTCGACCGCGGCGCTGTAAGATGACATAATATTATAATATATATTAAAACTGACAACTGTAGCGAGTAGTGTGAAAGACTGAAAATCTGCATAAGGAGGCAAGAGGTTAGGTTGGTAGATGAGTCAAAGAACACAGGACTTTCACCCAAGAGACCAGTGTTCATGTCCTGTTCATGTCCCACATGTCACTGAAACCTACATTTTATAACCCCGCCCACGATATAATTGCCAACACAGCCTCCTTTATTCTCGAACGGGAAAGACGCAGAAAAAAGGTGCAGAAAAAGCAATAAAACATGCAAAAACAAAAATACAACCTCAAATTTACTGCGATGCCAATTTTCAATATCCCATTAACTCTGTGTTTGGCAAAATATGGCATTTAATTTGCGTTTACTTAAAAGTGGTGTGGAACAGGTTTGTCAATTTTCATCACATCCCCATGATCAAGACCGGCCTGCCGACAGTGGGAATGGTGGGACTGCTTTGGGGGGCCAGGACCCTGAGGGCTCGGACAGGCTTAGGTGTGCCAATGTTTCAGCTGGTTTGTGGCAATTTGATTAAATTCAGATTTCTTTGTTAAAATGGAAATAAATTAGACGATGAAGAATACTAAGCTTACAAAAACCAAATCAGACCCTGGATGGATAATGGATCCTTATTTCAGACTGGAGTATTGTTTGGTTTCTGAGGCTCTGAGGAAAACATAAAGAAGCTGCCATGCTGTAGTCTGCCGTGCCGTGTGCACTGTAATAAATGGGCACTTGAAGGGAATTGTTTTGTTTATTTTGCATTTACCCTGCAGAATTAACCTACTTCTCATCCTCACAGTACAGGTTTTCTTTCTCTCTCTGGGAAATAGTTATTGGGAAGAACTATACAAATACAGTGCATTCACTTTGACGGAGGACTTATGTATATGGGAAGAATTCAAAACATTCTTATGAACTGATGAAATATTGTATGAAAAGTTATGCACAACAAGATATCCTACGAGTTCATGACGACCGTCAACCGGCCGTGTGACAACCAGTCCTGTGAGTTTAGCGCCCGATACAGAGCTTTGTGAGGTTACGATGGTTTGGAAGTATGTTAAACTACGTAACTTAAAGCTCTGTAACGTGAACAGTCTATCGTGTGAAAAATCAAAGGGGCAGTTGCTGGTTGTATTTAGCCGCTCAAGGCATTCTCTTAAACAGGTCCCTATGTTATCATACAAAACTTATGATATTCTCTGAAATTTGGAGACCGCCTCCTGGTCATGTGACACGGGGTGTGAGATGGCTACAGGCCCTGCCAGATGGTAAGGGAGTTTAGCCAGAAAAAGTGGCAACGACAGTTAAGTTTAGGCACTAAAATAACTCATTATGTTTAAAAATCTAAATACGGTTGTAGGCCATGGTAAACAGGGGGTATTTCAGGAGTTTTTTAAATATGTCCAGGCATGTAGCATTTTGAATAACTGCAGAGAAGGTGTTCCAGAGCGATGGGGCTGCAACACTAAAGGCTCTGACTCCGAAAGTACAGAGTCTGGTGGGGGGAATGGAGAGCAGACCAGCGTCTGAGGAACGCAGGTTTTGGGGTGGGGTGTATGGATGGAGGAGGTTGTAGAGGTACTGTGGGGCCAGGGCATGGAGGGATTTGTAGTTGAGGAGGAGGATTTTATATTTGATGTAGGACTTGATTGGGAGCTAGAGAAGGTGGATGAGGGTTGGGTGGTGTGCTGCTAAGTTGAGGAAAAAGATGAGACAATACTGAGGACCAAATGAGCGTTTCCTGAGTGAAAGTATTCAGTTTGTGCCACAAAGTGAACTCCACTCTCCGGCCTGAAAGCTGTTGTATTTTACATAGACACCACGTTGTGATGTTCCATTTGGAGATTATTTTTTGAGATTAATAAATAAGTGTTTGGCATGCCTGGCCGAGTGGCTTTATATGCATGGTATTGAAAGGGAGATTTAATTATTGCATGCTTTGTTTTGCATGATTGCAGTTGTTAGGGGGAGGGAGTGTATGGAAGTTAATCTGTGACAAAACTATTAAGAAACATCCAGATTTGAGACGTCTGTGTGTGCAGAACAGGTTTTGCATCAATGTAATCGATATTTTAAAACTATAAATTGTCTGATTTGAGTGAGCAGTAGGATTTCCTTTGCTTTGTTTTTTGTGGGATTGCTTAATGTCAATGAAAACACTGATGTAATATATAGAGATATTTTTGTATCTCTCTTCTACTGAAGTTGATTTAGCTGCATGTTTTTTTTGGTCTAACAAGCCGCAATTTGCATTTCAGTCACACTCTGTCTCTGCCTGTTATTTCAGCTAACGTTGCCAGTTGTTGGATGGATTTTCATAATGTTTGAAAAGTGAAAAGTCAAGGATAGGGTAAGAATACCAGGGTAAGCCAATCAGAGGGGGAATAAGGCGGGCCCAAAGGCACATCCATTGACATTGACCCGTCTAGCTGATCCGATCTAGCATCTACCGACATCTAGAGCGAGCTTCTACCACTGAAGTCTATGATCGTTTTAGTAGACAGTCTTGTACCTTTTAGCTTTTCATTGTTTCATTGTTTCATTGTTAAAATAATTGTTGTCTTATGTCCAGCACTTCCAGGTCTAATTTAAAGGAGATGCCGGTGTGGAGGTGTCAACTGAGTAAACATAAATTAATTAACACAGCCATTTCCCCCTCTTAAATTGACTCAGGGGACTTCAGCCAGGCTCAGCCATCTGTAATATTTCATTAACTTCCCTACCACCATGGCAATCTAATTAAAGCTTTTAGGGAAACTCATTCTTTTTTTTTTTTCCTCAAGAGAAAACGGATGTTTGGGAAATCAATTCTAAATGCACTTTTGTGCATGCCGAGCACCTTACATGTTTAGGGGTAATCAATGCTATATTTATCTGGCAAAGCCCTGCAAAAGCTAGATGATGCAACAAATTTTAACAAAATTGCCTTCCAATGGAATATAAAAGCATGGAATAATTATTTTAATGGATGATGAATGTGTTTTTTACTAGAAAATGCATTGCTTAATATAATTAATGCTAAACTTCTTAAGATATACTGAATCTGGTTTGAAGTCATGATTACCGATTGATGGCTTCTGTGTTATTTGTGAAAAGTGTAGCAATGCTTAATTATACAGTTCTGTCGTTTTAAGTGTTTCCACATAAAATCCAGATGAGATTTAAGACATTCTCATTCACATGGTGTTTTTTGTACACCTATAGTTCGTTTTCTCTGGTCCAAATTAGTTTGTATCAGAGTTTGTGAACTTGGTTTGGTGTCGTTTCACACGTCACACAAACTAAAAGGCATTTCTACAAACCACGCAGGAACGTTCACTCCGCTTTAGGGTTTTGCATCTTCACTCACCCTGCTCATTTACCCACACAACTAAGTAGTTTTATTTTACTGTACATGGATGAGTTAAAAATAATCACTGAGTGGATATTTCAGTTCATACCTACTGCTTACTGATGTAGGTGCACAATGGGAGGAGTACAGTGAAAGAATGTATTATATGAAACAATCCAATCCCAGTT
Source organism: Etheostoma perlongum (assembly GCA_026937815.1). Lineage (NCBI taxonomy): Eukaryota > Metazoa > Chordata > Actinopteri > Perciformes > Percidae > Etheostoma > Etheostoma perlongum. Next base: position 12,077,364 of record CM049389.1, read on the forward strand.
GTTTGGTGCTTCGGATCTTATCTTCTACTGGCTTGAACTTGAAATTGTGAGTTGATTCTAAAAGCAGTAACGTGTTCGGAAAACAAAGTGACACAAAGGAGTGTTCAGTTCACAGTGTTCTCAGGATTTAGAGAGACACAAGAGTATCTACATTTTCTTACATTTGCTTCATTCACTTCGATGACATGAGTAGATAGAGAAAAGGGCACAGGAAGAAAGATTGGTTCAAGGTTGTTTCACAGATAAAGAGAGAAACAATCTATGATACAAATTTACTAGACCGAAACAGATGAGAAGCTTTCTTCAGCGTTTTCAGAGAATGGAACGGAATATATTCACAGCACGAGGCGTCTTTTCAACACCCAACCAATGCTTCTCAAAATCCTAATGAGTAGTCAAGACGACAGTCTCAAAAACCTTTTAATAATTTAGGTTTGTCAAATTTACTCAAATGACTTGATTATATTCATTTAGAAAGGTTGGAACAATATGAACCACTTAAAGGGATATTTTACTGTTGGAAAAATAATAATTGGGTCACTTATGTAGTAGAAATGTGATTTTCTTTTTTTCCTCAAAATTGGTGCCTTCTAGGCCGAGAAAAAACAGAAAATGTGTTTTTGGCTCATGTGGATAAAAACACACCAAATCCCAAAATGCACTTGCTAGAGGCATTGGGCGACACTGCTGGCTAAGGTGCTGGTCTCCGTAGCAGGTGAAGCTTGCGCAGTGCGTTGAGTATTCTGTCTGCAAATTCTACGATCTGTACCTCTGGACTATTTGGACTCACTTCAGCTTGCTTTGGGTCCAACCCAAAGCAAGCGGAGCTAGCCGGCCTCGTAGTTCACTAGCTCTTAAAATTACAATTTTTGCATTATCTGAGGTTTTTTTCCAGACACACAATACAGAGATTTTACATATACAAAGCTTAATGTTAATTAGTGAAGTATCCCTTTAAGAGGCACCTCAGATTCCTTCAGCCGTTCTAACTTAAAATCTGCAAAATGAATAGCACCAGAGGGACACTTTCTACCGCACATTATATTGTCTGTCATTTTGAAAAAATATATTTAGTCTCAATGTGGTATAAATGCCGGTTCAAATCTCTCTTTGAACTGCGAGGAATACAAACCTGGCAGGAAATCCCGGGTAAATTCAAAATTATTTGAAAGAGATTTGAATGTTTATATTATATATATATGAGAAAATTGCCAAATTTCACAAATGGTCTCAAACTAAATGAATGTCGACATTAAATATCCTATGTTACAGGAATAAACTTCAAAAAACTTCAAAAACAGTTTATGTCGCCCCCATTAGGAAGTCTAAGTAATGACAACAACTCCGTCATTGCATCCATGCGATGCAATGACGACAAAACAAAACCTGCTGGTAACTCATTGCAGGGTAGAACAGCTCTGTAGCTCTGCTACATCCTGGATTGAAGCAATTTCCTGTTTTAACATGGTAGTAGCTCATTTTATTCATTCCTAAGCCTAAAAGACAGACAACATATGTCACTTCATTCTCCATACTTTACAGTAGAAAAATCAGGATTAGGAAAGTTAAAAAAGTAACTTTTTTTTTCAACCTGGTCCCTATTTTCCATGTCTAAGTGACTGATGGGACCAACAATCTTTGAAATTGATGCAGTATTAAGAAGCTGCCAAAACAAGCAGCAATGTAGCGTTAATGGTTAACCTTAATTGTGCCCATTCTATTTACCCACCAGACTCCATTTAAATAAACATTAATTTATTATAAGAAAACGCAATTCATTTAAAGTTTTCAGAAACAAAATAAATATCAAATGCCGTCTTGGTTTGTCTTTCCAAAGCTTCAACAATCCCCACTCTGGTTTGGTCAAAAAAAATAATTAATTCACTCATTTACACGTAATAAATATGCTGGCTGTATACACGCTAAAAGTACTAATTATTTAAATGGAGTCTGGTGAGTTTGGTTTTAAATAACACAAGATCTTACTCTTTCTAACAAAACGGTCGACCTCTTTAGGGATCCTTTCCATATTGTTGTCACTTTGCTGTAGTAAAACCCAAAAGCAGATTGGACTATGAGAGTGAGTCAAGGAGTTTATTTACAGGCCACAAATGTGCAAACAGACTGAGTAGGCAGGTGAGGGAGGACGGGGAAGAGTCCAGGTGGTGTACGGTACAGAGAGCAGGCTGGAGTGTGGGTCTTGATCTGAATTACATTGATCCAGAGGGTGTGTGTAGGCGACAGGGTATCCAGGACCGAGATCAATTATCAGTTTCAGTTATCAGATGCCAGGGCTGTAATAAGAAGTATGTAAGGAACTTACATATGATGATATAGGCTATAGGATGAGGTTCAGGTGTGGTGATTGGATTAGCGCCAGGTGTGTGGTAAACCCAGACACACCAACCATGCTACTATTATTTTGATGTTATTTTTGATATGTTAAACTTCAATATTCTGCACATAGCTGTGTTGTAATTGTGAATCAACATTAGGCTCTAGGTTTGACTACTATTTTTGATGTTGACTTTCTTTAAATGGTTGTTCTCTTCTTTGATGTTTAATTTATTATACTGCACTGTAACTTTTCTTCTTGTGTTTTATCTGTTTTTATTTTTTGGGAATTGTTTTTATGTAAAGCACATTGAATTGCCCTGTTGCTGGAATGTGCTCTACAAATAAAGCTGGCTTGTCTTGTCTTACTAGATAAAGTCAAACAATACAGACACAAGCACTCAGTGTTATGACCAGGGGGTTTGTGACACGCTTAGAATAATAATCTGAGCCTGTCAGTGGCAAAAATAGCATTTTTAGTGGACGGTAATTGACGATGCGCATTTGCCCTATAGGATTAGGCTGCAGCTCGGTTCACCGCTGTGGTGTCGCTCAATACTGAACAAATTTCAAAGCTTTTTGTTCACATTAGTCACGCAGACACCCAATGCATAGGAAAATAGGGTCAAGGTTGAAAAAAAAAAAACCCAATCAATTAGCCATTAAAAGTTAATTAGTTGAGTTAATTAATTAACTCAGTTGAGTTAATTAATGAGGCTGACCTCAGATAAAAGTAAGGGAATTTTATATATAAGAATATGAAAAATGTCCTTGTATGAGGCCCAAAGAATAAAAAAATACTCAAATCAGTCTGTAATGCACTCACAATATGTGCGACTGAAACCATCAAATCGTACTGACCATAATCCTCATCAGATGCTACTGAAACACCTCAGCTAAGACCAGAGTAGCTGGAAGGCAGAGCTGGAGCCTTTTTCATATTTAATCACAGGCTGCACTCCAGACTGCAAGCTGCAGATATGTCATATGAAATGAGATGAAAATAGGCCCCAGCATACAGCAGCCACCTCAGCAGAGAGAGTGAATGGAAATCAAATGAAAGAGAGAAAGAGCTTTTCAAAGCACTCTCTCCCTCACTGTAAATTTTTCCTGCACTGTGCCACTGGCTACATGATCATGTAAAATGCGGTGAACATTTTTCAAAGGGGGCCAATTTTAGCTCAGCTCTAGAGAGCAATTGTCTGACGAAATGCTCCTTTAGGCTTGGCAGATGATCATTAGGGTAGCGTAGGCAGGGTTTCTGGGAGGAGTTGATGTTTCAGAAAGGTGAAAAAAAACATAATGTGTGAAGGTAATGGAACTAAGGTACCTTAAGACATCAAGCATTGAGAACAAATAACTCCCTTTCATATCTCTTTTACAAGCCAAACCCAGAAACATAAAGTGCTCATAATATGCTTTTTGGTTTTCCCCCTTTCCTTTACTGTGTTATGTATCTTTTTGTGCATGTTATAGGTTTAAAAAGTGAAAAAGCCCAATGGGACTTACCATCTCCAACAGAAAACAATGTTCACAAACTGCTCCAAACAGCTCTATTGTAGTCCAGCCTTTTCTTCCAAGACAAATGTGCATCACTATGTAACACGTTATAATGCTCGCCTAGCTGCTAGCGTAGCATGCCCTCATACTCTGCTTCTGACTGGCTAGCAGTGCTTACTTAGGTACTGAGCATTTGCTACTCCCAACAAAGATTGAACAGAAGTGAGATTCCTCACTCTGTAGCTAAAACCGAGAGCTCAACACAAAAATAAAAAAGTACAAAAATAATGGTCATTTTTGAAAATTATACTATATATACCTATTCTGATATAACCTACATGTAAATACAATTAGGAACCTGAACATGAGCATAATATGAGCACTTTAAAACACTTTTTCTTCCCATTATGGGAAAAGTATAGCAACCAAAGCACCACAGTAGTTTTAATATGCGAAAGCAAAACAAAATAGTTCCAGCTCATAACTTTCTCTTAAATCAAACATTGTCATTACTGCTTGTGTATGAATTAACCAAACGAAATAGAACATGTTAATAAGTGAGCTTTAGAGGTGTTGGTACTTTTGGACACAGCCATGCTAGCTGTTTCCCCCTGCTCCAAGTCTTTATGCTAAGCTAAGCACATCCTGACTCCTGAGCCCCATACCGCAAAGAAAGTTCAACTTCTCTGTAGGGCATTGCAAGGCAAGGCAAGGCAAGGCAAGGCAGCTTTATTTGTATAGCACATTTCAGCAACAGGGCCATTCAAAGTGCTTTATACAAAATCAGTTAAACAGATAAAACACAAGTATAAACAGTTAAAAGTACAAACATTAAGACAGATAAAACCCCAACCCTAACCCACCTGAGACTACCTTTACACTAATTAGTCAATGTTAGTGCTACCTTTCGGGATCACCCTCAGTGTCACGACCATTTTTAGAGACGTTACCTTTCGTCTCCTTGGACTCTTCTTCACACTAATTAAGCCTTAATTAATCTAGTGCTGCCTTTCGTGTCTATTTTCGACACTGCACATTCACACTTTTTCTTTAAAGTGTTACCCTTTGAGTCATTCTTTCTCTGTATTACACAACCTTTATACTTATTCCTTTTCCTAAAAAAAAAAAAATCATAAAACACAAGTGTTATAAGCATTAAAAACCGATAAAACACATGAATAGACAGTTAAAAATAAAATCATTAAGACACATAAAACACAAGAATAAAAGTTACAGTGCAGCATAAGAAATTAAACATTAAAGAAATGAGCAGTCATTTAAAGAAAGGCAGCATCAATAAGAAAGGTCTTCAGCCTTGATTTAAAAGAACTGAGAGTAGCAGCGGATCTGCATTTTAGAATGTAAGGGAATTCACCTTTTTCAACAGCCAATAGAGAAGTCAGCTGGTTAAGTCAGCTATCAACAATAGAAATTAAATGATCCATAACCTTTTTATTTGTATGTTTATTTATGCCTTTAAGAGAATTATCTAACTCTTTAGATGCTAGATATTCCACGTTGTTCACTGACTGTGTCTGTTTGGTGCTCAACAGGTTTATCAGTCACCGTGGTAGGATGGAGGTGGGGGGGTTTACTATGCTGGAGAGAAGAAAGGCAGAGGAATGACACAAAGAGACAGCCAGATAACTGGAAAAACGCAGTTATGAGCTCCTCGGTTAATTACTTGCTCTTCTAGGTGATTGGAGGCGTCGCCAGAAGCTCTAATGAAGTTTTATAGTGATCTGCAGCTAGTTATTTTACTGATTTTGTATTGACTCTCACATAAGGTATACACTGTTACAGTATTTATGTTGACAAAGTTGATTGCCTTCGATTGGACAGCACTACAATTGTCTCCTTGCAACAGCTCCACACATGAGGTATTTACTAGCTAAAACATTACTTATAGGATAAGGCTGATGTTGCTCAATCGGGAGGATTAAATGCATTTGTTGGGGATTTTCAGTGGCAGATAAATCCACATTTGTTGCTCTAGTGAGTAATTGGGGCAGCAGGAAAGTGTGTATGGGATGGAGTCAAAATATACGTGTATGTTGTATGGAGCTCTATGGCACATTGGAAGAAGATAGATCAGGTTTTGATACACACGCAATACTTGTTAGCAGATACATTCATTGTCGGTTTGGGACGAGAAATATATCATCAGAATCACACTTTAAATTTTTATTCTAGTAGCTCAATTAATTATTTAGTAAGAACCTAAGGAAATACTTTGTACACACATTTAGTGATTGATATCCTAATAGACAATATCAACCTAGACCAAAGGGTTGGATGGACAGATGAACTGATTACCAGACCAACGTTTTCATACTGGGTGCCCTGGCAACATGGCAATACTGACAGTAGCCTTGGTTGTATATTCATGTAAAGCAAAGGATGTATGATGTATGTTTTCCCATTTTTTTCCCATTATCTTCCTTATTACCACACACACACACACACACACACACACACACACACACACACACACACACACACACACACACACACACACACACACACACACACACACACACACACACACATATTCCTATATACCTACTGGTATAAGGTTTTGTTGTCATTACTTCATTATTATATTCCTCATGTGGGAGACAGAAACTATGAACTCTAGCTTTAATTACTTCTAATTTTAAGTTTTTCTTCCATTACAAAAAGATTTAACTTTGCCTTCCCTGAGCCTTACAGACAACACTACTGCAGTTCATTTGTTCTAGTCAGTCGCTCAAGATCCTTGCCGTTGTCACCAACTGTCCACTTGGTTTTACATTTTTTACTTTTCTTTAAATCATCCTCATCGGTTTGTTGGCTGTGTGTTTCAGCCCGGCCTCTTCACCCCAGTAATGCGCCACCACATTTTTTAGCTCAAATCCTCAATAGCTCAAAGTGACAGTTTAAAATGTGAAAGAACAAAAGTGGCAAAAAACTAATGAATGACTCAATTCTCAGTGGCTTCCTGCCAATGTGAAGGTAGATTGACAGTTTCATTCGCTAATGCATTTGGCGCATGGCCAGGTGCTTATTTCAGGCCCTGATTGTCATTATACCGGTGCATGATGAAGTAAATCATTTCCTGAGCAATGTTTACAGGCATTTTTTTGTCTTTTTTAAGTCCTGGTAGTCAAAGTTATTTTGCAGAGAACTGGGAAGACCATGGCAATCAACTTTTCCTCCATTTAGTTTGACCTAGCTGCGTGGAGTAGAAAACCACTCTGTGGCTCTGCTTAACAAGGAAATCGAAATAAGCGTTTGTCATGTTGTTAGTCCTGTGTACATGACATTTGTATAACACTGGAACTCTCTCAACCTGCCCACATTGCACTGATTGGCGCCCTTTATGGCCTTTCAGTAGCAGTAAGTGGCTCATTTTTCAAGGTTCATTAATCTCAGCCAATGGGGTGTCAATGGGGTGGGGGGGCGGGGCCTGGGGGGGGGGGGTGATTTCACATGGTACTGCATAGACTATAATGACTGGTTTCAAAAACTTTGCCGGGAGTAAAGCTACAAAGAAATGTAATAAGATGACTTCCAGCTTTTACTCTTCTACAGAAGTAATCATTTAGTACAATAAGAGCACATTCATTTTCACAACTCAATTTCTCTCAGGCTGAGTGGAAGTATTTGGTGAAATTAGACTCTTAGGAGCCTAATCTCATGTGAAACCATGGGGATTAGTTTGCTTCCTCCATGAAATGAGAGAAATACATAAATAGCGCTACCAGCATCCCATGAAACATTTATGAGACTTTTTACTTTGCCAGATTGTCATGCGCTCTAACTGTATCCTGAGCTAGTCAGAGCATGAGCAGTACACCATCTTGAATACTGAATTCTCTTTCATCGTGCAGGCTAGATCATTAAAAGACCATCTCAGATTATTAAAAATTAGGTCTGGCAATCAAAAGAGCATTTTAGACCATGAGATATTGGACAGACATTAAAAAGGAACATCAAAAGCTCAGCAATACCTATAAAAAACAAAGTAAGACTATTAAGGGTACAAGTGTAGACCATCAAAGCAAAGGCTGGACCCACAATTTTCTTTGGGATAAATAAAGTATCTCTATCTATCTAAAAGGTATTTTTGGACCAACAGAAACAAGGGTTGGCCATCCAAAGACCAGCTTAGACCACCAACAACAGGTTACATAATCAAAGGAAGAGTTTAGATAATCACACTCCAAACTAGACCATCAGCACGGACCACCAGTGCAGACTATCTTGTAGAACAGGGGTCTCAAATCTTTCTTCATCTGAGGGCTACCTTAAAATAACGAAAGTGACCATGAGCTACTTGCATCACATCGCTTACATTTATTAACAAAATAACACAAATGATATCACAACATAACTCACATAAAGTTGAATGAAGCTACCGTTTGCTGAAACAGCAATAGCCAAAGCTTATGAAAAATCTTAACGTCAAGGTTAATGACTATTTTACACTTCTTTAGCCCACATAGTTATCTACTGTACATCACTGAAACTCAACCTATTGGAAAGCTTCTGGAAACATGCTTGTGAGGATGCACAAGGAAAGGACATATATAGCATATACATTTTCAACACAGGACCAGACTATCAAAGAACAAGCATCAACCAACAAATTTCTGGCTTGACCATCAAAAGACCAGTGTAGACCATCCAAGACTACGTGTGACACTCATAAAGCCAGTTTAGACCAACAAAGAATTAAACCATCTGGGAACATGTGGGAACATGCTTGGCCGTCAAAATATCTTCTTGGACCAACTACAACCAGGAACTAAAAAACTAGCTTCCAAGCATTAAAAGACAATTACAAAGTGATTTGAGCTGCAACCTTTTCATTAGGGACACAGGTTGAAATAATTTGGCACTAGTTTCTAATTAGTTGTTTAGTCTGTGTTGTAGCTCGTGTCTCAGACAATCACTCCCTTGAGGCAGTATGAATGTACTTTACTTCCATTGTGTCTCTCTCAGATAAGACTACTTGGCAGCTGCTCACAACAATGGATCTACAAACCCTCAGTGTGCAGGAATGGAACAAGAATGGATCAGTGATAGAAAATGTATAATGACCATACATTATTGTGAGCAACACTGCGTACGTTGATTGCTGGTGAATGTGTGGATTAATGTCTATTTTTAGCGTTCATGCAGACAGACAAAAGCAAATCAGCCATTTGCAACAGCAGCACCATTCTGACCTGATACTGTTATTAACATGCAACATCCATATACAACAGCCCAGAACAGCAATGTGTTTGCACAGAAGTCTTTTGCTTGTAATGGATGCAGGTTTTGCTTTCACTGCAGGCAGCACTTTGATATATTATGTTCAATGAGCTTTCAATTTCTCTTCCAACATGCAGCCTTATCACTTGTTTTGTTCTGTCATAGTGTTCAGTGCACAAAGCAGTCTATAGCTGAAATGATGGCATAGGGATGTTTCAGGTGTTTGGTCATATACCAAATAATGAATATATATATATATATATATATATATATTTATATATATGTGACCTGATGATGGCACTTCATAAATGGTCAAGCAATCACCAAAGTTACTGTAGCTTATCCTCGGACGATCCATGTCTGTACAAAATTGACAATCCATCAGTTCCATACATTTCATAATGGAACCATGGCTGAGAACAACTCACACAAACGTTATAGAAAATAATGGGACAAGGCCAAGAAACTTGGAGAATATTCAAAAAACAAATGTGCACAAAGCACCGCAAGGTCACAGTCTTTTTAGCAGTTGTCGTGGTTACGTTTGCCCGACAAACGGTGTCTGTCAGCAGGGATACATAGCTCTTTGAGAGCACAGGCTTTTATAACCGTACACATAGCAGCATCTAGCAACTCTTCTACGCTGTTGAGTAATTTTGATGTAGCCTTTCACTAAGGCCTGGATAGTGTGGACTGTCAAGCCATCGTCTCTCCTTGCCTGCTTTCCTTCTTGTCATGTATTACCATATATAGGTATTAATGTATCTGTATCCCAAGATAATAAGACAGCATGTTGGAATCATCTCTTATGTGTGAATCATGTGCTATATGCTCAAATGCTGTTGCAGACAACCACAAACCTCTTTCACTCTGTGAATCACACTCTAAAGACCTGAAAGGATGTCCCTCGCTTTAAGAAAACTCAATGAAGTCCTTGGAATTGGCAATATTATGTATAATTGTGAAATGCCCTTTGTACTCCCACTTACGTAGACGATTGCCAATTGGAATTCCTTTATGCTATCTACAATTGCATTGCAGTGAAAAACTCAATATGTAGGGTCAGGGTGAAGGCTTAACAGTTTTGAATTGTGACACTTAAGTACCCAATTATTAGATTTACTAATTTTCAAATCATTATTAAATACATTTCACAAAATTCTGCAACCACACAGAAGAGGGTGTAGAGTTAGATAAAAAATAAAGCATGGGATACCAGCTTTGGCCTCATACAACCCATTTTGGTGAAGGTAGCAAACACTGAAATCTGACATACTGTAGATTGGAGAGAACCAAAAGTCAGATCTTTGCATTTCTTTAAAGCAGTGGTTCTCAAGGTGGGTTCTGGGGACCATGAGTTTACAGAAACGTTTCTGCTGACTGTGTATCTTTCACCTGTGACATAGTCAATAAACGAGAGACACACTCACCAAACGAGAGAAAACATATCTCAAAGCTGCTTCACACAGTTCCAAGAAACATGGCGTTCAACGCGTAAACCGTAGCAAAACGGTGCACACCGTTCTGAGATTGAATGTGCCTTAGGATTTCTGGCATTGTCTGTGGTTTTTAACATTGCCAATTTTAAGTGCAGTCTTTTAATCATTCCTCTTGGTCCGCAAAAACAACTTTCCCAGTTTTGTCTTTGTTTGATTTAAGAATGTTCCGAGACCTTAAACTGACATATTTAACATGTCATGTTAAAGGTCCCATGATATGGGGCTTTTTGGATGTTTTTATATAGGCCTTAGTGGTCCCTTAATACAGTCTCTTTCCCTAAATTCAGCTTTTGTGCAGAATTACAGCCACTAGAGCCAGTCCCACAATAAGCTTTCCTTAGGACGTGCCATTTCTGTGTTTGTAGCTATTGTAGCTAGCTGTTTGAAAGGCATGATGTCTCTCTCTTTCTCATGGGCGGTCCAAATTCTCTGGGCGGGCAAGGCAGAGAAAGAGGAGGTAACTTTGCTCCTCATGACCTCATAAGGAGCAAGATTCCAGATCGGCTCATCTGAGCTTTCATTTTCTCAAAGGCAGAGCAGGATACCCAGGGCTCGATTTACACCTATCCCCATTTCTAGCCACTGGGGGACCATAGATAGGCTGGGGGAACGCATATTAATGTTAAATAGTGAAATTTTCATGCCATGGAACCTTCAAAGTAATTGTTCCTAACAACTAAAAATGACACTAATGACACTAAACTAATGCTGTATAAGGTATAACTCATCTTGTGCTTGGTGTCTTTCAGAGGCAAACTCAGTGACAGTTTCTTTGTTTTCTTACAGGTTTTCATAATTCAGATCACAGAAAATGGGAGCACAATGTGTCCTGAAGAGAAGCTTCAGTAGGAACCTTGTGATTTCTCCACACTCTGGCTGTGAGACTCAACAAGACAACATAAGTGCAGGAGCCAAGCAACACAACCTTAAAGGATACTCAATGTGATTTGACCTTCCGTGACAGTGCATTGCAATCAACAGATGGAGTGTTTTGTATCTAGGCTTACTGTGTGTTGTCCCTTGGTTTTAATCAGAACTCTGCACTTACTACAACCTGGAACCAATGGGCAATAAGATGTTTACTCATGAAAGAAAATTGAATGCTACATGATTGCCAACTAAGAATCCTGTGAATCAGGGTGGACAGTAGATACCTTGAGAATTCCTGCATACCCCGTTTTTTTTTGTAGCTAAGAGGTAAAGAAGGATACAGGACTTTACAATGAAAATTCTCTTGGGTGACAGTGGCAAAGAATTTTCTTGAAATATGAACATGATCCTTTTTTTCTGTGAGTTGTCATAAAAACCAAAAGGAAAATAGAAAGCATATGTCCTGACACTTACTTTTAGACTAGCTGTTGTTCTGCTAGCTCAAGGAATGTAATTATCTCAATATTTTAGGTAAATGAGTACTAACACAGAACTCACTATCAGGATTTGAACCCTTTGATTTCAGCAAAATAACAAAACAATGATTAGTTAGTATTTGAAAAATTACAGTCCCTAAGAAGTCTTTTCAGAGTGTCAGCACAAGTATGACGTGTTTTAGATGTCCAGGCCATTTGGTACACCCTGTCCACTCTCATAGCTGCAGCCATTTGACAAGCTTGGGCTTGTGGGCAAAGGTGTTCTTGAAACTTTGTTAAAATAGAATTATTGAATGAATAATAAAATATTTCCATCCTTGCCTAGACAAATGTAGTAGGCCATAGATCCTACTGTTGATCAAGGTTATGTTTTAGGGCTGGCTCTTTGGCAATTTGTGGAATTACAAATCTAGGAAGCCCAAAAGCTTGACTTTAGCTGTCTGTAACTTCATTAGCTAGTACCACTATCATTTAAACTTAAAGTTAGCATCAAATACCCATCAAAACTGGCCATGGATTTCAATGGGAGCCTGGACTTCCCAACAGGGCTGCCCTATAACACAAGCATGGACTACGAGTACTACTACCCAGAGCTTGACGCTAGTAGAATCATCCTCCCATCTATTTATGCTCTTGTCTGCTGTATAGGTCTTACTGGCAATGCCATGGTCATCTACGTCATTCTGAAATATGCCAAAATGAAAACAGCCACAAATATTTACATCCTCAATTTGGCAATTGCTGACGAGTTGTTCATGTTAAGTGTTCCTTTTCTGGCCACATCAGCTGCCATCCGCCATTGGCCCTTCGGGTCGCTGATGTGTAGGTTGGTGCTGAGTGTGGATGGTATCAATATGTTTACATCAATCTTCTGCTTGACTGTGCTGAGTGTGGACCGTTACGTAGCAGTGGTTCACCCTATCAAGGCTGCCCGCTACCGCAGGCCCACTGTAGCCAAAGTAGTCAATGTGTGTGTATGGGTGTTGTCACTTTTAGTTATCCTGCCCATCATTATCTTTGCAGACACTGTCCGGGCGCCGGACGGTGCTGTGGACTGTAATTTCTTGTGGCCTGAATCGGCGTGGTCAGAGGCATTTGTGGTCTACACGTTTCTGTTGGGGTTTCTGCTGCCGGTTGGAGCCATCTGCTTATGTTACTGTTTAATGGTGGCCAGGATGCGAGCAGTGGGACTAAAAGCAGGTTGGCTTCAACGACGGCGCTCAGAGAAGAAGATCACCCGCATGGTGCTGCTAGTTGTGGCCGTGTTCGTTCTCTGCTGGATGCCCTTCTATATCATCCAGCTGGTCAGCGTTTTCCACCGGCCCCCAGACCCCATGGTGACTCAGCTTTTTGTCATCCTCAGCTACGCTAACAGCGGTGCCAATCCTATCCTGTACGGCTTTGTGTCTGACAATTTCCGGCGGTCATTCCAGCGCATTGTGTGTTTCCGGTGGCTGGAGTCTGGACTGGATGCGGAACAGGTAGATTACTGCGCTGTAGCTTTGAAGAGACAAGCAACATGTAATCCTCTGGATTTTCCCAAGGACTGTATGGCATCTGATATGGTGTTTCGCAATGGGACATATACCTCTCGTACAACCACAGTGTAGCGGTGGAGATTTATTGTGTTAAGGTTTATAACGGGGAGATTGATATCAATTTCATTCTTACATTATAAAAAAAACTTAAACTACATAAAGTTCAAGTATATCATAATTGTTTTGTAATATCCCCTGGAATACACAGTTCTGCCATACAGAAATAGACTTGACAAAATGAAAACTCCTTATTAATGAGAATTGTGAGACACAGAACACAAAGTTGAGAAAGCCAGAAGAACAACTTCAGCAGCCAATCTGGCTGGCTGACATGTTAGGAGAAAAACTATAAAAGATGTATTTAACTGTAAGAGTCCCACAAATGTTCTGTTTCCAAGTGGGCAAGGATGTAAAGCACCGATGAATGTACACACAAAGTAGTTATGCATACTGACATGTTGATTCTTACTTTAGGTTATAGGCAGCCCTAAGTATAAGAGGCTGCTTGGATACCATGCAAACTAATTACAAATGTAAATTACCATTGGTGTTTGTCAAAATGTAACTACTGTTAATTTGTAACTACTGTTTAAAAACATTGAATTCCACCCCCAAAATGGCAAAATTCTACAGTTCACAGATGTGTTTTAGATTACACAAACAATTTGGCAAAAACACTGTAAAAACCTTTTATTCTCAAATGAACACACGGTAAAGTCAACAACAGAGACATGTCACACTCACCACTCTGCTCCTCTCCATTCTTTATTAAAATATTGTTTTATTTAATTTCCAATTACTTCTATTTTGCTGTGTTTTTGCAGTCAATGAAACTCAAAAACTGCAGATGTTTCAAAATAAAAGCCTTTACCGTCAATGCCAACATTCACACACTTTTTTGTTAAACCTTTTCAGTGTCCTCCCTAAAACTGAACTTTTTTTTTTAAATATGGGTTTACTTTACAATATTTTACACAATCTTCTGAAGTCCTCTTGGTTTTCCATTAAATGGAAAATGCACCAAAACAATATTGTTTACATTTCACCACGTTTATATAATATCTCTTTCAAACTATTAAATGTAATTGATTTTATCTAATCAATCTTATATGTAGTTGTTCTGCAGATTTGTTTAACACAAAGTTCAAACCAAAATTGATGACACACTGATATTTCTGAAAAAACACAGGCTTAATTTTATAGTATACTAGCGTACAAGTTTTGTTTGGGCGTTGCCTGTGTGGGGATTGTGTTGGATATCCCCCAGATAGGAGAAAGGTTAAATTAAACGTGTGTCCCTTTCTCCAGGCTTTAAAATTATGATTGATTTTTTCTGTGTACATGTATTTGATGTATCTATATTTGTTAATTGTTAGTTGGTGGACCTGTTTGAATCTGTTTGAATTTGAGGTTTGTCTTTGCAAACTGGGCTGAGCTGTTCTGCTTCAGTTGAACAACATGACAGAAATGACATGTTGAAAAAACATTATGTACTGTATATGTTGAGTTCATGTTTCTAAATGATCTTTTCACCTGTGATTTCACTTTGTTGTTTCATGTTTAGCAGTGGCTCTCTAAAATGTGAAAAATGTATTTTATAATGAAATGTTAATTTGACCTTTTAAGAATGTTTTATCACTTGTACTCACTTTATTACCAATGTTTCTATCCTTGGGCCTTTATCAGGTATAACTTATATAGACAAACAGCTCCGGTACCACATACACTTCATTTTCAAAGTGCCCCAAAATGATAAGTTAATGTTTAAGGGACAGCGGCATCTAGCGGATGTAGTAATTATGACTGTTGTCTGTTGGGAGAAATCATGTGACAAGAGAAAAAAGTCGCGAATCTGCCTGCTACATGGACAGCGTCAGGGATTTATTAATACATGGTTATGCTAGTGACATTTCAGAGTGGAGCGGGCCTATGTTCCCATAGCCCTATGTTCCCACATTTACTTTTTAGAAATGTGTATCAGATTTTATCCCCCTTTCTACCAATTTGGGGTTGGGTCAGGGGTTACCCCTAACCCTAATTTTAAGAGAAATTTTAGAAATGTGGCAACATAGGGCTGACCCCGCAGAGCCATAGTCGGGGCCATGGATTCTAACTTGCACAAACTTCAGTCAGATAAATTATCAATGAGTCACACTAGGGACACACTGGCCGCTGGAGCGCCGCCATTTTCATGCGCCCATGATATTCAATCTGTCTGCTAACACCGGCTGCGATCAGGAGTGGAGCACCCGTGCGCTGCAGCAAATGTTTCGGCTTCTCTTATATTTCTTTAGCAAGTGAATGTGAAAAGGTAGGTAGGTAATCAATCAGGAACACCAGATACTTGATGATGATTATGGGGAATGGGATGGCACCCCCCTCAAAACGCCTTCTGTGTTTATTGTGACCATGTCGACAAAGGTCACCTACATTTCTCTTTATAATATATACATATATACTGTTTATATAAATATATTTATAGCTCCTGAGACACTGTGGATTGTGTACATGTACTTTTTTTATTTTACCAGTAATGTAGTAAAGATCCATATTTTCTTTGATTTTGTCACGCTTCCTTTCCTCTCCTTTGATCATCACTAGGCTCGCTGATGAGCTGGGCCTGTGCAGAATCCATCACAGGCAATCGTCACCCAATGCATGCTGGTCCAACTTGATCCCGACTTGCTCTGACATCATGCACACAGACAATGATAACCTCACGAGATCTAGGCAGCTGCAGTTTTTAGAGCCAACGCTCTGCAGTTGCTCTCAGCTGATCTAACAGCCCATTGGTTCATAATTGACTCAACGTTATGACATTTCACATACACTTTTTGTTGTTGTTGAATCAGAGAGATTAATCTGTCAACAGAATATGTGTGGCTGATGGTGGCGTTTTGGTGTCAAAAAGACTAAATACAAAAAGTCAATGAGACTAAAGATTACAGATCTTCTACAGTCTGTTGTATATTATCAGCAACAGATTGCCTGCAGATCATTTTAACAGGCTAGTCTGTCAGAATTGAATCAATCGGAGACTGAGCACGAACTGAAATGGATCTGATAACATTTTAATAAATCGTAATCGGAGCTAACAGGATATGAGTGTTTCTGTGGCTTCTTGTACAGATTGAAGGCTGCTCTGAACGGTTGTATACCCTCCGACTTGGCCGCTGCTTTTTGCCAACGCCCC
Source organism: Etheostoma perlongum (assembly GCA_026937815.1). NCBI lineage: Eukaryota > Metazoa > Chordata > Actinopteri > Perciformes > Percidae > Etheostoma > Etheostoma perlongum. The sequence continues at coordinate 12,094,036 of CM049389.1, forward strand.
CAGCTGTTGCTGCCTGCTCCCGTCCTCTTTACAGCTCATCTTGAACAAGCCCATTGATTGGTTCTTGCTTCCACCCTTTCTCACTCTTATTTATCTCATTAAGTTCACCTGGTGACCCCATCTCCCTCTCATTCATTAGTTGTGTTCGAAACCGTTCCCTATAGTGCACTATATAGTGGGTTCGCCCTTTTGTAGTGGTGTTCGAATTCTCTGTGGTTAAATTCATTCACTATAAAATACCCACAATCCACAGCTAATATGAGTATACACGATGTACCCTACATTTTACTCCTGTATGCAATGCGGCCATGTTTTCCCAGAGAAGGAGAAGGAACTGCAAAAACCTGAAAAGGAAAGCAGGGTTTTGTTTCTTAACAGTTTAAATGTAACATGCAACACATATATAACTTTTCACTATTCTCCGGAGCACTTGTTTGTTTTAGGGACATATTAAAATTATTTTTGGGGTTTGTTTATGATGCTGGGTGCACCCGCCTCCATCACACAAATAACCGGCGCATCTCCTGATGCAACAATGTTTTCAGTGAGTGTCCGAAATCTCATTTGATCCTTTTCATTTGCAACCCTTTTAAGTTTTGGAAAATAAATCTTTGTTGAGTGGACTGAAGTTTCCTGGCTTACTTGTGCCTTCTAACTCCCTAACTAACAGAGAAATAAAAAATATTCAAATTGAAATTCAGACTCTTTTACAAGGGAGTCTGGGCAAGGACAGTAACAATAAAAGTGTGTCACAAAAAAAGTGTCACATAAAAGAATAAACAACAGACTTGTATTACATCAGTTAGGTCAAACAATGACTTATCAATGTTTAGTAACAGGACATGTGCATTCAGTGGTCAAGTAGTTCTTATGGTCTTTTATGTTTATATCAGATCGGAGGTTATCAGCAGCAGCTCCCTGGTATCCAAACAAAGTAATGAGCTCTTTTAATGATGAACTAAACACTGCACTGAGCTCTTCTAATTGTTATTCAATATTTTTTAATTCTACCAATTAACAGACATAGTAGCTCTACCAATGTTAAAGACTACATAGGTACATATCATGACAGAAAAATAAAAATTACAAATATAATGGCGAAGGATGAACCAGGGAAATCAACACAATATCTGAAAGATGATAAGATCCATCTTATCTAAAAGTTGAAGGGGGGCCTAAGTTCAATTCAATTCAATTCAATTTTATTTATAGTATCAATTCATAACAAGAGTTATCTCAAGACACTTTACAAGGACCCAACAGTTCTAGTAGTTTCCTCCAGAGCAAGCAACAGTGCGACAGTGGCAAGGAAAAGTCACAACATCATAAGAGAAAAAATAGAACACTGAACAAAACACTTTTAGGGGACTGAAAATGACAACATGGACAACACCCAAAAAACAAGTTTACAGCTATTTTAATGTATGCAATGTTAGCAAGTGGGGTGGCACAGTGGCTTTTTTAAAATCAGAATACAGCACAGAAAACCTGCTTAAAATATAGAAATGTTTGAATCCAACCGGTAGCCTTTTGCTGCGTGTCGTTCCCCCCTTTCCTGTCTTCTAGGCCAGGAATTCTAGTAATGACAAAAAAAACTTGGCTGGTTCGTACTAGCCACGAAGGACAAGGAGGATTAAAAAACATGAGACTCTTCAGAAGATGTCATTATCTTCACTTGAGTTTCTGAGTGGGCCGGACAACACAATCTTCTGACCGTAGCCATACTGAGAAATACAGAAAGAATTGTGTGGAGCTGATTGTCTTAATTAGCTTTGTAGCAACTCTGGCTTAAATGTATTATCAATACATTACGCACTAAAGCTTTAAGCTTGTTGTTGTTATAATTAAGTTCAGATGTTCTTCATTATGCTGGTGACATAGTCAGCTCTCAATAGACACCCTTTTTGGGCAATATTAATTCTTTTTTTTTAAAGATATTTGACAATGGAATGTCTGGAAATCATTTGGGAAAAGCACAATAGGAAAAGAATGTCTGTCTTCATCGTTCTGAAACCAGAACACAACTCATGTTGAGGATTTTCACTCCGGCCACCTGAAGAGAGGCAACAATTTGAATATTTTTTAGGTTAGGCTTCATAACAACTATAAAAACTTGGTGTTAACAGCCGTACTAATCTTAAAACCTGTTTGTTATACTATGCTAGAATAGAGTTCAAATAATTAATGATAATATTTTCCCAGGAATGGAACGTTTGCTCTATTTGTTTAGGAGTTTTTTTTTAACCAGTGAGAGAGAGTGATGGGAAATGACTCTATGTTGAAGTTATTTTAAAACCCTAAAAGATTTTATGAGAAATCATCTAGGCTGGAGCCCATATGATTTAAGTTTGAGTCTGTTCAGAGTTCTTATAGCTTTGGAGGAAAAGCTGTGTTTGAGTCTGTGGCACTTCCCAGAGGACAGCTAGTCAAACAGATGTTATCCTGGGTGAGTACAGTCTCTGGTGACGATTGAGGCTCCGCTGAGGTAGCAAGTGTTAGCAATGTTTTCCAGAGAGGGGAGTGAACAGACGATTTTTTTTGTGTTATTTCCCTCTGCAGAGCCTTTTTGTCTGCTGCTATACAGCCGGCATACCAGACTATATTCCAGTACACCAGGATACTCATCTATCATTATAACATTTATAGGGTAACTTTGTTTTTTCAACCTAGACCCCTATTTTTTTCAACCCAGACCCCTATTACTCTATTTTGTTTCTAAGTGACTGATAGGAACAACATTTTTTGAAATTGGTCCAGTTTTAATCGAGACCGCGAAACAAGCTGCAATGTATCGTTAAGGCCAATTGCGAACCTTCAATTTACATCAACTACAAGTGCTGTTTTTGCCAACAAAGTGTCTGACAACATAATGGAAAGTATCCCTACAGAGATGACCTTTTTTGTTTAACATAACATGAATAAAAATTGATATCGCTATTGCCAAACCCACCACACTTCATTTAAATAAACTGAATTTTCTCTTCATAAAACACGCTAAATTCAAAGTTGACAGGAACAAAATAAAGCTATCAAAAGCTGTCTTAGTTCGTCTTTCCATTGTTACAATAACCGCCACCATGGTTTTGTTTAAACAAACACATAATTCACTGATTTACTTGTGGAAAATATGCTGGCTGCATACACGCTAAAAGTATTGTTTATTTAAATGGAGTCTGGTGAGTTTCGTAGCTGTTTCTTGTTAAACAAAAAGGATCTTTCTCTTTAACAAAAGGTCTATTTCTGTAGGGATCCTTCCCATAATGTTGTCAGACATTTAGAATAATCTAAGCTTCTCAGAGACAGAAACATTTAGTGGAAGGAAATTGATGATGCGTATTTGCCCTATACGAATACATTGCAGCCGAGTTTGCGGCTGCTTGTTACAGCATTCTCGCTCAATACTGGACACATTTCAAGGATTTTCTGTTGCATTAGTTGCTTAGACACCAATACATTGGAAAATAAGGTCTGGGTTGAAAAATAAATAACATTTCTCTTTAAGCTATTGTCTTTGGCATAACACTAGTGCATACATAACCCCAATGACTCCATTTTTTACCTATTGGTCACACTCAAAAAAGTAGTCCTTCTTAAAGTCAGAACAGAAAGCTTCATATAGAAGCTTTGAGACAGTAAGCCCTCGCTGCAGCAGCTAGTTTTAAACACAGTGGTAGAGAGAGAGAGGAGCGGCTTCCGCTCCAATGGTCGTGCATAGGTATTTGCCGATGCATTCAGAGTTCAAAATGGTTTAACTTTGTCAACCTGCTTCCGCAGCTCGCTGCGAAACCATGGCAACCACAAAACCACAGCAAAAGAACCACATGGGAGCTGATTTCACTGTATCTGGGTTCTCTGGATGGATGACCTCCTTGCCAGCAGAGAAGGGACATCAATGAATAATTTGCATCTGGGAGGCTTCCAGTGCCTGAAGTTGTCACTTCAGGCACATTTGCAGTGCTACAGGTTCTGCCAGGCTGACAAATCAAATTCATGACTTGATATGAAACTCCAGCAGCAGGCTGGAGGTTGTTATCTCAGGAGACACACACACACACACACACACACACACACACACACACACACACACACACACACACACACACACACACACACTATTATCCAGTCCAGTTTCTGTAGACATGAATCAATCAAGAGGCACGTTGCAGCTTGAAATATTCCGAGAGCTTACATCACTACTAGGCTTCAGTCCATTATGATAATGGCCTGTGTGTTACACTGCAGTAAAGCCTCTAATGTACTGTAGAAAGTAACAAAGTACAGCTTTTAGAGACATAGAAATGAAGCAAATATTTAGAGCCGCATGCTGTTTCCAAAGAGACACCTAATCCATCAGACGTTTCACAAAGCCAATGCAGGCTTGTGTCTTGGTTTTACACGTTTTATGTTAAAAAGGTGCCCCACAGATATGCTAATCCCAGTCTAATGCATTCACTTTAATCAATTAAGTCCTCAGATCCCTGCTATTCTTTCAACTATTTGCTTTATCAATGTCCTGGTGTCAAAATAGTTTTTCTTTTAAAAAGCTTTAGAGGTCCCATGACATGGTGCTCTTTGGATGCTTTTATATAGGCCTTAATGGTCCTCTAATTTTATATCTAAAATCTCTTTCCCAAGACAGCCTTGGTGCAGAATTACAGCCACTAGAATCAATCCCACAATGAGCTTTCCTTAGGATCCTTAGGATTAAGCTTCCTTTTCTAATGAAGCTACCTAGGATTACTGGCATGGTAAGGAGTCCAAACAGAGGTAACCAAGAGTCCACTGGTTACAGGAATGAGGCAGAGAGGCAGGCAGGCAGGTACCAATTCATTGTGTGTCAGACAGGTACTTCAGAGAGTTGGGACCGCACTGCATAAAAACACATCGGGGTTAAACTGTCCTGGGGCCTGTTGCACAAAACCAGGATAAGGGATTAAGTTAAAGCTAAATTCATCCAGGATAACTTGAATATCCTGGATGAATTTAGCTTTGACTTGGTTGCACGAAAGCAGGTTAAATTAAACCCAGCCAGGTAACCATGGAGATTTATTCTTTGCTACTAGCCTACTATTAAATGGTTAGAAATGGTTGCACTGGCACCCAGATGCGGAGTGGCAATCAGGAGGGTCGGGACTTTTCCCAGTGGGCCGGCAGTGTTTTGAGGCCGCGACGGCCGGTCTGATAATAGTTATACATTAAAAGTTCTTAGCAACACCATCCGGCTGACTGCCTACCTTCAGACCTGTGCGTTGCTTCAGTGTCCACTCTCTGATGAGTAACGCGGCTTCCGTGATCTGTGCAGCTTCGGGTTAATAAAGGAGGCGCTCCGGAGATTAAGTGGGACAATGCAGTTATATTCCCAGATGACATTAATGGCAGACTGGTCAGCGACCAATACATTAATGGTTTCATTTTCTTGTTGCTTGTTAACCCTAACCCTAATAAAGGATAGTTTGTGTTATTCCTCAATATTGTAGGCCTAACTTTTTTTATTAGGTATTATAGTTTACTTTGGTTTCATAACCTTCTCAATTAGTCTCACATCGCTGGACCAATAACTTTGCCTATATACGTATATATAGTTTCTTCTTCCAAGTTTTGGCGAGAGCAGTCGTGTTTTTCCTCCTCTCCCCTCTTATCTTAGCTTGGCTCCTATTCTAGTTGTCTACCTTGTCGTGTGGAACTTTTTCTCCTTTCTCTTTGTTCCCTGCCTGCTGCTTTCCTGGAACATTCAACATGAAATTTATTAACTGGTCACTCAGCGCTATTGACAATATTTTTTCACCCAATCATGCTTCACCGGGGGAGCCGTCCTGCCCCAGTGGACGTTCCCTGCAGGCTACGCTCGTGATTCCTGGGCTTTATTGGCAAGCGGTCTGCTTGGACGTTCTCACTGTGGAAGACGTTATTTGGATAATTGGAATTCTGTTGGTGGGACCCCTGATCGTCGGACTTGGGGTCTCCCTGACATATTGGAAAATTGGTAAGACAGCCGCCAGCAAATTTACCCACAAGCTGTCTGGGGAACTTAAAGAGTGCTTACATGGAGTGATTGAGAGGATGAAGGTTTTACATCTGAGGGCTGACCAGGCCAGTGAACTTGCTCGCAACATCTCAGACCGGACCGGGGAAGTGCAGAGGGCACTTTATGAACTGGATGCACGTACTATGACGCTGAGGATGAGTGGTATTGATTGACAGACATTGATTTGGTCAAATTTCGCTGAATCTACTGTACCGCCCCATCCTTCACCCGAGCGGGTAAAGAGCCTACAGCTGGACTACTATCTACTCCTGTGCATGGGGTTATCTCCATGGCAAGGCCTAATGAACTGAACTTTCTAACAACTTGGACAGTCTGACGCTTCATATTATACACACACACATACACACAACTCTCACTCCACAACATACATGCCCCCCCCCCCCCCCCCGCTTCCGTCTCTTTTTGTTTGTTTTTCCCATCCTCCGGAGTCACCACAAAAAATTCCTTCATGTATCCACATGTACCGTGTGTAGTCTTGTGCATTATGTTGTTATGTTGTTATATCTTGTACTCTATCTTGCTATAATGCTGTTTCTGATTCTGTTTCTGATGCATCTGAAGCTGCCTGTTGCAGTGCTCCGTCTCTGTCTTCTTACTACTGGTGCTACTGTGACACAGAGTTTCCCTTTGGGGATCAATAAAGTATTTCTGATTCTGATTGTGTAGTTTACATTCATCACACAGGGAACACCACAATACTTCTTAATTGTTTTATTTTGGTGCTGTCACTTGTCAACTTGGAACTTGGGAGAAGAAAAAAAAACATGAATTATACATTCTTTTACATATATGCTTACAGAGTGTATTGAAGTCACTTACTTGTTCTCAGAATCAGAATCAGCTTTATTTGCCAGGTATGAGGACACATACCCGGATTTTTTCTTTGGAGCATCGTTACTCACACTGTGCTTACGGTACAAAACAACCAAAACAAAAATATACACATTAATATATACACAATTTATACATATTCTCAACAGAAACAATATAGAGGCCTGTGTGCAATGAAGAGTTCAATAAAATTATTTAAATGTGGAGCATAGTGCAAAGGATACTGGGATAAATAGTATTGTGTTATTATATTACAATATGAACAGTATGAACATATGGACAGTTCTGAAATAGGAAATGAGAATGATGAATAAATAAAAAAAAAAAAGTGTCTTTCTAGTTTTATTCCCGTTTTGTTTGTTCTGTATGAACCTTAATTGTGAAAAGATATTTAGAATTAGATATTTAGAATTAGACATAGCTTATAGAGATTTGTGCATATGGTTGTAAAACTTGTTCTTGCGTTGTGAATAAGGGTTTGAAACTAAGCTTAGCCCTTAGGGTCCATTTCCTGAGGAACATTAATTTCCTCTGTTCACTTTTAAGGCAAAGTAGGCTAAATAATACATTTTATGTATATAGTGCTTTATATGGTAGGCTACTCAAAGTAAAACCAGAACATTTATCACATAAAAAAAGAGATACACAGCATTGAAACCAACACAACAACACATAAAACAAGCATATTAAAACAATTGTGTAGCCTACAACTTTGTAAAAATGTAGAGCAAGTAGGCTAAGTAAGATATTTTTAAATCCTTACGCATTCGATCGGTCCGCTATAGTCTGTTGGGCTTTTTCCTCTCCGTTTGATAACAGCCGTATTTCCCTTTTTGCATATTATGTGCTTCACCTCATTACTTTCCATTAGAAGCTGCTGCTCTCTCAGCGGGTGAAACATATGGCGCATGCATCTTATCCATATCTGCATCAGTAAATCTGTGATCAATACTGTGGTCTATTTAAAGCTGTGAACGTGCACTTATCCCAGTTATCTACACCTGGCTTGACATAGCTTCACCTTCTCATCCTGGCTTGGCTTTTCCAGTTATCCTGGGTATCTTCATTCTACTTTCGTGCAACAGTCCCCTGCCTGCTTTATTGTCTATTCAGTTGAGTCATCAAGGTCTGAACTGAATTAAAAAGGGACAAATTAATTTATGTTGCTATTTATGTTTGTTGATACACTATTGTAAAAGCATCACAAGCAATAGCAAATATAATTAAGGCTGAAACATGAAAGATATTTTCTATTCCAAACACTGAAGAGGAATCATTTGTGTTCATTTAATGGCCAGAGATGCATAGTTATAAATGAGTCACTTTTCTTTCTTTTAAGAATTTTACAGTCTAATGGCCTATTAAAATATATCAGACAAAAATGCACTCTGTTTTGCATCATGCACTTTTCACCTATTTGGTATGAGTACAAATTACTTAAAAGATATTTTTCAACCTGGACCCTATTTTCCCATGGATTTTGTTTAAGTGACTTATGTGAATAGGAGTCTTTGAAATGGCATAGTATTGAGCAAAAACTTGAACCAAGTTGCACTGGAACCCTATGTGGCAATAGCAACCCTCAATGCACGTCTTCAAAGTGGTTGTTCTTGCTGCAGGCTCAGATTGCCATTATAAGTGTCTGACCTCATTATGAAAAGAGTAAGAAGTTGCGGATATCCTGCCATGCTTTATGTAACGTTACTGAACCAGGTCAAGACAGTAACTTTAACTAATAGCATTAGCTTAACTCCGAACTGTCGATTCGTACTGACGATTCCAGGATTTTTTAAGTGGGGTGGCACAGGGGGAGGGACCAATAATCATTCAGGGGCATGGCATCAGAATACAGCACAGAAAATCTGAATAGAAATGTAATTATGCTTAATAAAACATATCACATTCAATATTAATTTCAGTTTTCATTTCAAACTAATTGTGAATCCAAATACAACACACATTTTCTGTAGGCTCAGCCTGACAAAAAACAATTCCAGTGCTGGTTCCATGGTATCAGAATTTGGGATAGCCATCATGGAAACATGAATTGGGTTGGGAAGATTGGCAGAACGGACAGCCAAGTGACAGTACTCTGAACCAATGGAAATCACAAAGCACTCTAGCTCATAAGATTGAGGGGGAGAATCATATTTCAGGGGAGCCCAGTGCCAACCTTTGGCCCCCTTCTAACCCCTCCCCTGCTCTCCGCTCTTGCATAGCATTTTTCTTTAGAAATAGGTGCTTTTGGTACAGGATTTCTTGTTCTCCGGCATTAGTAATCCTCGATCAAAATGGTCAACGTGGACCCGGTGTGCTGCAAGGTGCAGTGTAAAGACTGGAGTGTTAGGATCCATTTGTAGCTGTCTGCTAGCACAACTAACCACAACTTCAGGTTGGCCGTATCAAAAAACAACGTCTATGAAAGCAGCTCAAAAAGTAGCCCGACATTTTGTTGGCATAATTTTGAAATGTGCAGTGGAAAATCTTTTAGACAACACAAAGCACCGCTTTCTGTAATCCATACAACAAACTCTCCCCGGCACTCCACTGTCCAACTCTCACACTTGCATTCTACACGGCTGTATTACGGCAAAAAGTCACCTTGGTAGATCTCAGAACAATAGCCTCTTTCCATCTTTCAATGTGAGCCTGTCACTGGCTAAAACAAGCACTTTTAGTGGACATCTCTCTATTGCCCCATAGGATTGCATTGCAGCTTGGATTATGGCTTTCTGTTACAGTGTTCTCGCACAAAGTCTTGTATGTGCTTTCAATGTGTGCTCTGAGACTTTTCTCTTGTCTCTTGTCTCCTTTGTACTGTTTTTACTGCATGGACTGTTTTAATACCATTGCCGTTACCTGTGTTTGTTTGTTTGTGTGCCACTTCTTTGTTTGTTTAAACCCTTTTTGCTTAGGGACTGCTGTTATAACTGTAATGTAATTTTAATATGTTAACCACTGAATTTTAGGATGCCTATTGTCAGCTGGCCGGGGACTATAGCACAGGGGGATTGTCTACGACATTAAAAAGGAATAAACTAAATACATCAGCAAAAAGAGCTATCCTGTGGTCTCTGTTGCCAACTAAAACCCCTTCTCTTTGTCTAGTATATCTAATTGCTATTGCTACTGGTTCAATAACTAGTATAAACAGAAATGGGGATAGGGGTGAACCTTTGGGGCAACCTCTTGCAATATTGAAGGGCTCAGATACCCCTTCATTCGTAAGTACCTCAGCTATAGAATTGAGATGTAGTATTTCCAGTGTATTAATCTTGTCTCCTGTTGTGGCTTAGCATTGTTCAGGCTCAGCAATGCCTGATTCTTTTAACAATGCATTCTTTAATGTCGGTTTGAAGTTAGAATATCTGTGTAATGTTCTGTCTACCAAACCTTCTACCGAAGTCTTGAGATCAGAATTTCGAAGGCTTTACATCACTTCCATCAACCAAAAGAACAAACTATTGAATATTTTAGTCATGAATGCATGTCAACAGATGTTTTGACTACACAGAAGTCATGACCAAGAAGTTTATCTCTATGATTTAACTTTCTTTTGTGCAGGAAACAATTGTTTCTCACTACTCTGAAATTATAATTGTATTCAGCGGATATGCCACATTCTCTTTAAAGCAGCAGCACAGCAGACAGAAACATGCCTCATGTCACCATGGGGAATGTATCCTGTCAAGCCAAGTGACAAAAGAACATGAACCGAACAGGATGCATCTCTGGCACATAAATGATGTAGTATATGGAGAATACTCTGCCACTGCAAGGCTCAGAATTTAAATCCGCAGGCCCATAAAGAGTTGGATTTAGAATTACACTGTGGTGGCCGATGGCCTATTAAACCATGTGCAAATGCTCATAATCTGCACAAACGTTTACATGGCTGTAATTAACCTGCACTTGTCCCATGTAGGTTATTAAAAAGGCATGTTGCCATTCTAGTTAAGATCTATCATTTAGTTTCCAAACATGAGAACAGGCCACCAGCTGGCAACAGACAAAAAGTGTAGTTTTAGTGGTATTACTATAATTAATGCATCATATGAATAATCCTGGCATGTTCTGTTATTTATCTTTATTCTACAGTTTAAGGTCAGTGGCTGATATAATAGTTCTAGCATGGCGTTTTAAATGTGCTTGGCTTAACAGGCGACCGTGTGGGGAAAACGATACACATGCCCAAATAGTTTGGCAATCGTCATGTCTCGTTTCTGTTTCCTGTTTTTCCAGTTTTATTTTGTAGTCTCTATGTTCCCCCAAGTGTTCTCTTGTTTTACTTCCTGTCTGTCTACTTTCCCACCTGATTGATTTTTGTTTTGTCTCATTGTATTTAGGTTTAGTTCTACCCCAGAGTCTGTTTCCATCTGTTCAGCGTTCTCCCTGTATTCCTGAGCTCATGTTTTTATTTGATCAGGCTGTGGTTTGGTAATCTCTCTGCTCTAGTAAAAGCTAAACTCGCTCGCCTGGCACAGTCTGCTAGGAAGGTGATGGGGAGAACTGGAAACCTGATTGAACCGTGCCAGCTGTCAACACCATTAAGTAGCAGTGGCCTGGAATGCTGTAGCTGGTGGTGTGGTGGTAGAAGTCAGCAGGATGATGACGACAGGAAAAAAGCCAGCCAGATGATTGCAGACAAGAAAGTTGTGTTAAGAATGCTCATGAGGGGGTCCAAAGAGGGAGAGAGGGACACCTCCAAAAGGTTAAAAACAGGTCCCTGTGGCCAGAACCTCTCCACAAGTGCATGCATTTGATTATGTTTTAAAAAGGTTAAAACATTTAGAACAGGAGCTAAAATAAAACCTCTCAAAACTGTGACAAGAGATAAAAAGGAGTAAAAAGCCTGCATACCTGACAGTGAAAATTCCCTGTACCTTTTGCAAGGTTGTTGCTTCCTTAGAGGGAGATGAGGAGATGTAAGAGCTCTGAATATTTGACTGAAACTAAAACACTTACCTTCAGGGCAAGGGTAAGGCTGAGGAAAATATTATGGTGACAGTTAAGCAATTATTTGCGTGTAACGATTCAATATCCCCAACCCATACTTTCTGCCACAGTACATAGAGGGCACATTCCTTCCTGAATTGGCATAAATCATAAAAGGTGTGAGATCAACCATTTTAAATGATATTCAAGAGATGCCCGGCCTGGTGATGCCAAATGTATGTCAATTTGGTGGAGTCCCTTCATCCAAATCCTAAATGCCTTGTAAAGGCATCCACTTCTGCACCTCAAACAAACTCCAAACTTGTGAATGTCTAGACTGAAAGGCTGCCTCAAACTCCTGCTGTCATTGTTAAACGTACCCCCCTCAGTTAAGATGGTGTAAAGTTGTGGGGGTTTTTACGGTTTGATCTAATGCCAGAACACCTCTGTCAGAAGTAGCAAAAAGTATCAATGGTGAGAGTATAAGATTCACTTCCATGATGATATGTGTTTGTAATTGTGAGTCACATGAATTTTAACAAGCTATTTTTCCTACATTGCAGTGTCCGGTATTGTCCGAGATGTACAGTGGAAGAACAACAGGATGCAGTGTACTTAGAACCTCCATCTTGAAAATTTAAACAGGAGGTAAGGACAACCATAAAACATTCTGCAAGTACAATTATTTAAACAAAATAGTCCTGACCCTAAGATAATTTAACATGATCTTTACACTTTTCAGGTGTAAATTGTTGCTTGCCACCACTACTGTTACCTGAGTGGACCATCCCCGGAGTATACCAGGAACCGGCCAAAGCTCAGGGGCAGACTCTGCAAAATTGTCTCAACTTTAAAAAGGTTGGCAGCATTTGTTTCATTATTTTTGTTCATTACGCATCAACACTTTAAATTGGCTTAAAACTTTTAAATACTTAAATACTTGAAAGACAGACCGACATGAGGTGTGACAGCAACAAACTGTGTCAAGAATGCACACGCTTTATGGATTTTTGTTGGATCAAGGCTGGCATCCTGCTCCAAGAAAGTGAGCAACAAAATTATCCAAAAAAGGGAAGTTTATTTGTTTGCACCCATTTAACTGCACTGCAGATATGTGAGCAATGGGTCAAGTAAGGCTATTATTTAGTCCTACATTTGTTTTTTCCCCATGGTCCTGCCATGCTGATGATGAATCAGATGCAGTCAAAAGACTGCTGGGCAGCCAAGGAGAACTTTAAAAAGTAATCTGAAAGGTGTACAAGGACAAAAATGCCACCTTGGAGCAAACAGGGCTGACAAAAGCAAAAATGACTCTTTATTCCTACTTTTTCTCTGCCAACAGTCATTGATGTGTATCACATAAGAGTGCGGCCAATGCTTCTGAAGTCAAAGAAGAGCTGCGGGGTCAGGCACAGGGAGAAGACAGATTTTTAATACCTACCATGGTGAGGCAGATCTGCAACACCTCCAAACAAAGTAAGCAAACTATCATGATGTCTCTGTCCAATTTGTACTTTGGTACCACTAATGGTACATGAGTTATGGATTCATGCATAACTTCATGCATGAAAAAGCATGAAATTCATTCATGTAGTACTTCATGCATGCATGACTTAATTCAGGAACAATGTGGTAATAATTAGTGCATCAATTAAGGTATTTGAACAGTCATGATTTCTGATTTATTAATAATACGCATGTCTTCTTCACTGGTTAGTCTGTAGTTTAAGTGACTAAAGAAACTGAATTGTGGTGTTGTACTCATGATTAACTAAACGTTACATTACTTAATATATTTGTGGCCTGTCAAATAAAGTGCCGACCTGCCTCACCTTTAACTTTAATAAATAAGATATGATTAATAGTGGCATATGCAACAATACTCTTTGTGACCCCTCAAATAAATTAGAAAAGAAAAAAAGTTGACATTTCTGGTGTAGTTACTGTTTAAGTGCCTTATGCTGTGAAGTTTTGTGCATCGGCAGTATACTGTTTGTGTCAATGTAGTGACCTTAGTATCATTTTGCCAACCCCCTCTTTATACCTTTAGTCAGCACTTTATTTGAAGGGCCACAAACACGATGAAATAGTGTTTAGTTAACAATGATTACAACACTGCAATTCTTCAGAATATATGATCACTGCTGTGACTGATCATTTTTGGAAGAACACCGTTACGGAATGGCACTGGAGGTTGGACCCAAAAGCAGATGATGACACAGGATATACGATAAAGTGATTTAATATGTGAAACTATATACTGTACAAACAAAAATTCCCTCAAATTTCAAAATAAAACACCCAGGTTTATGGTGATTTTGGCTGTCTGGACTTCTCAGCTGTCTAAACCCTTCAGTGATATATCCAAGTAAGGTTAGGACTGTGAATGTTGTACAGATACTAAAACCCATTTTTTATTTTTTATTTTATTGTTACTTCCGTCCAGAAGTTCTGAATAAAAAGAGATAACTAGAAAATATTAGCATGGTCAAAGAGGATCTCTCTACACTCCCACCAGAATAGCTGCGTGTCAGTTTGTTTAGACTTCTGTTTGAGAGTGATAAAAAAAACCAATCAAGATTTTCCGGCAGAAGTCCCTCCAGGCCTGGGAATTGGAAAAGGTCATGTGTGCTTCCCAGGCATTAAGCCACGGCTTCAGTTATTTCAGTGCCCAGCTCTTTTCCCATCGTTGTTTCACACAATCTGTATTATGCTTATTCAGTGATGTGAAGCCGTGGTGTAACTTGCTTATAAGATCTTTTTGCTTCTTGTGTTCAAGCAAGCATCATTAAATATGAATGACAATAGGGGGCTCACTGGGATCACTACAAATATCTATAATATATTTATATAAAAAACGTTTAAGCTTACTTTAAAAATCAAGTGATAACCGAATAAACCCATTGTCTCATGTCTTGACTCATTGCCCAAAACAACACTTCCATTAGGCAGTTTATCTATCTAGCAATCTAAGCAATTGAAATTCTAGTGTAGTGAATCTTTTACTTGATGGCCTTCAGTGTGTGCATTGTGTGTGTGCACCTGCATGGCGTGCATGCAGATTTTCACTGTAGAAAGAGCGGTCTGACTCCAGCTCTATACTTGTCTGTACACACAGACACAAGATCAATATGGATTTTTTCATATATCCTTTGGAATTAAGCAAATTTGTTTATTTCCCAAACGTGTTACTTGATTACCTATTAAGTATCTGACTGTCATATAGATTTGTTACTTTCTGTTCTAAACCTTTTTTTAATTTGAAGAAAACAAAGTGCCGTTGTGCTTACATGTGACACAAAATGCAAATTTGCTTGCAAAATGCCTACACAAGATTAAAGTTCCTTCTTTTAAAAGAGCAGGCTGTTGTGTTTATTGGACAATTTGTACTGGTGAAGAAATAAAATGTCCCAGAGGTTCAAAGCTGAAGTTTCATTTTGCTGTTATTGTTATTGGAATATATGGAACCCCGGATACAACTTAGCTGGAGCCAGGGGAATGCTAAAAATACACTAGTGGTGAGACGTTCTTTACCCCAAATTAAAATTTTTCCAATGCCAACTGTTCTTGTGTCATGAATCTAATCACCGATGGGAAGTTTGTCTGTTGCCTGTCTGGCCGTGAGGGCGTTCCTACCAGAAGCGTGGCTACCCATCACCTGGTCCGTCATCCGCTCAGCTGTATCCCATCTACTCATCATCTCCTGCCATACTTAAACCCGGGCTGACCACCTCTTCAGCGCCAGATTGTTACATACTCTCACGTGGTAACTTGGCTCTCAGTATTTACGCTCGTGTTTGCTCTCGTGTTCACCGTTTTTTTACTCTGCCTATCCGTACAGATCCATCCTTCCACCATCCCGCCGACCTGTTGCCTGTTCTTTTGGAATTACTGCTGCATTTATTAAACCACCTTTACGTTATCCTGTTTTCCGAGTTTTTTGTGTCTCTGGGTTCTAGGTCTCACTAATCCCATAACAAGAAGGAAATTTATAGTAAAATGAAGATCAAGTTGTATAGCAAGTTCACTGGGTTGCCGTTGGTGTTTGTTTAAAATGTATCTGACAATGTCAATGCCAGTTGCCTGAACCAACTGATTGAATCAATCACTCTTTTGGCAAAACCAAAAGCTCTTTTCACCTGTTTAGACACAACTTGCCAACACATTTTCATTGTGATGCACCCGTGCTGCATAATGGTGAGCACAGGTGACAAAAGTCAAACACAATGAAAGCACAGGTGTCACCACTTGAACACAACAGCTCAAAATTGATGAGACTTGTGGCTAATGATGTGAGGGAACATTTACAGTAAGCCAGTTCAGAGAGCACTGGTTTGTGAGGCCCTGCAATGGATAGAAATCTGAGAAGAAGAGTTTGTGTGAGAGGTGGTCGAGGTGGTCAGCGAAGACAAAGAATAGTAATATCTGATGAAATCAGAGCCACTGTGATTGACCATGTTCTTGTCCATGGTATGAGCATGAGGGAGGCTGGAAAAGGGTACAACCAAACATCAGTAGATTTACTGTGTCAACCATAATCTGAAGATTTAAAGAAGAAAACAAGTAATTACCTTTTTTGACATTATAGTACAGTATGTAAATGTTGACCTAAGTTACTGTATGACATACTGTATACTGTACCACAGTATACTGTCAGGAAATATGTTTCAGTACATCACTGTACCAATGTACTGTAGTATTGTAAGGGAGGGTTGGTCTAACTGTTTGTAGGCCTTGTATTCCATGTATATTTTTTGAAACTTCTTGTTCTTTTTGTAGAATTGAAAGACTGCCACATGGGGGTGGGAGGACAGGTATGTTCTCCCCACACTAAGAGACCCTAATTGTTGATATGGTCCGTGAGAACAATGCCATTAAACTGAGTGAAATTCAGCAGAAGATCATTGAGGACCATGTAAATTTTGAGGGTATCAACAGTGTCAGAAACAGCTATACAGAGTGCCCTTTGATCGCAACTCAGACAGCAATCATGGTGTTGTCAACCATCATGCCAAGCTGGGGCCCTACAACACTCACCAGCTCCTCATTTCCCTCAATCACATGCAAGATGCTCTGTTAGGGCAGCAGGATGAGCATTCCATCTATGTTGTTGTTTGGGACAATGTGAGTTTTCACAGAGCCCTCCAGGTTAGAGAGTGTAGCGTTTTAACAGTGTGTAGTATTTTCTTGAACTGCCGAGAGACGCGGTGTGGAACGGGTGGGGGGGAGGGGGATTGATGTGGGGAGCAGCAATAAGCCTGTCTGTGGTCCAAGGTGATGACCAGGTGTCTCCCGCTGAAGTGTAGCTATGGGCGCACTGAGATCATGGCTATCAGTTGCAGCCCCCTCACTCGGACATCTCTGCATTTGTGCACATATAGGACGCGTTTTAATTTTAAGTGTGCATATTACTCAGGTTGCATCAGTTGATCAATAGACTCATTTAGATATAGGCAATAATAACAAATATATATACAAAAGAATATAGGGACAAAAACGTATTAAACTGTGCAATAATTAAGAGCAGAGTATATGATGATGTGCTTCCCAGGCTCCGCAGCAGCCTCTTCTGCATTCACTGAGGAAGTTTTACCTGAGGTGAGGTGTGTGAGGCCTATCTTCTGTTATTGACAGAAAACAGTTATACTGGGACAGAGAGGCTGAGCGGACTGGTTTAGAAGAAACGAGCAGAGAGTTTTCTTTATTTTCTTATTATTTCAAGTATATGTCTAGTATTTTCTGTAAGTATGTGAATGTCCTTGTAACTCGCTGAAGTAACACATTAATTCCCAGTTTGGGATTAATAGGGTCCACCCACCCACCCATCCAACAGTGTTTATGTGTGTGAACTACAGATGTGTGCAGTCTCTCCTTTGCTGTACTATGTGCTTGTGGCTGCAGCTGCTGTGGCGTTAATACTGTTCTGACAACTTGACATTAAACATGTAAATGTCAAGCAGGCATAATTATCAAAGAAACATTTAACTTTAAAAGTTAACATCACATTGAACTGCCATAAGTGGTTTGGTTTTGACATTGGCTGTCATGAGACCGTTATAATTGCATCATGAATGTTTTCCCTTGCCCTCAAGTAAAGTGAAACAATGTGGACTTGTCATGTAGATGTCATAAAGTTCGATCACACTGTCAAATTCTCAGTTACTCTTTAAGTATCTCAGAAAATGTTCATAAAAACCTGATCTGTGCTAATTGTTGAGTGAGTGGTGAAAGTGAAGAAATCATCCTTAAAAAGGATTAACTTGGACAAGTGTGTCAATAATATAGGACTTGATTCCATTTACACTCTTTGTCTTGTCAAAAACATTAGTTTATGGAAATGTCCATTGTACATTGGATTTTACCTTGAATAAATCTCATCAGACTAAAGACCACAGCTCTAAATCTTCAAATGTCCTTCATGGGTTATGTACAAAATGTAGCCTCAATGATGTATGACGGCCTTTTAACATCTTCAAAGATAAAATCCTCTGAAACTGTTTTGATTTTTAAATAGTTACTTTTCACGTGTTTCATTATTATTTTAGCATACTTATGTGCATTTGGGTTAACATGCATTGCTCTCCCTTGTAGAAAAGAACCTAGGCCTACCAAATAAAATGTTTCATAAGATGTTCAGAGTTCCTAATCTACCAACAAACTAGGTGGCGTTGTCGCTCAAGATTTAAAGTAATCCGCCACTCACCTGGCACCTTGCCACATTCAGCCGGATACAAGTTGGGAGCAGTTCTGGTCCCCAGGGATCATAGACAGAAGGATAATGTGGTTGTGTATAAGGTACAGTATAGGCCAGATGAAACTGAAGGTGTCAGGGACTGCCACCGTTAAAGGACGGAGGGGATGTCATACAACAGAATTTTTTTATAGTTTTTTGCAAGTATGTTTTGGTTAACTGTGATTTATTTATTGATTTGATTTCTGCATGTTTGCTAGTTGCTTTTGGGATTGTTTTGGTTTGTCCAATTGTTTTCTGAGTTTCTGCCATTCACCCCTGTGGATAATTATGAGAGTTGCCGCCTGCAGAATCCAGGAGTGGCTAGAGGCCGCTGGACATGGATAAGCGTTCCAGGACGTGGAGGCTGCTGGACAGAAACGAGCGTTCCATGGTATGGAAAGCCAAACAGTTCAAATACATGGGATTCTCACACGTAAACAAGTTGATTTTTCACACAGGCAACAAGTTAAAACATTAACAACACAAACTATGTCGTTTACGTGTTAAGCCATTTGCCACTTCTCCAGTTTGAATGGTTGTGTGTCCTGAGTTCCCATTGGCTGCTGACGTTAAACCATTTTTTTAAGCCTGGGGGGAGTTGCCTACCACTATTTAACATGCAAAGGATCATCTCATTTCTTCCATTTTCTTTGCTTTCTTATTTCTTCTTTTTTGTGTAGCTTATGAAAAATTATATTTACATTCATTCTAGCTTAAACACCATCCATCAAACTTTAACAATTCAATTCCCACTGTGATCCAGAGGCGTGCAACCTCTGACATACTGTACTGTATATAGGAATTGTAAGTCGCTTTGGATAAAAGCGTCAGCTAAATGACATGTAATGAAGTGGATCCAGCTTTCATGGAGGTTCACTGCAAGGCAAACCTTCCTGTCTCCAAGCCTGATTTGTTTTACTGCAGACAGTCAATTACCATGCTTCCGAGCCTTCCAGACTCTTCATGGCCGACTATTCTCCCAGAGCCCGAGCTGTCCAGCGGCACAGAGTCTCATTTGACCAGCCCTCCAGAGCATCAGCTGACCGCTCTCCCTGAGTCTTCACGGATCACCCTCCCTGAGAACGTGCCACTGGCCTCAGAGACTGTGCCATTGTTGGCGGCCCGGTTGACTCCTGCCCTTGTGTTCAGTCAGTGGGCGGCCCTGGGTTATGGTTTAACTGGTTTTTGGATTAACTGGTGACCTTCCAGATGCGACGTAGGTGTGGCATGAGAAACCCTGGCCAGGAATGATCATATAGGTGACTGTATTGATGCCTGTTTTAAATACTGCAAATGTCAATAAATCCTTCAAATGTTCACGTTGTCATTCTTAGTTGTGTCGTAATCCTGTTTACTGTGTTTGTAATTTGGTTTAATGAAACGGTCTGAGGTGTTTGACACCTTGATTATAAGAGCAATTCACTCCAAAGACGATAAATAAATTAACCAGATTTTGAGTTTTATGATAAACTCTATGAATGTGATAGTAACTAAGAAGAACTGGATCATTTCCATCAAAGCATCATTTTGCCTAAACCGTCTGCATTGATTCAACAACACCTTAGTTCATCATTCAGAGAAGCAGAAGTCGGGCTTCATTTAACTCAATGCACACAAATACCAGGACCAGACGGTTTTTCAGCCGAATTCTAAAGACTACTGGACTAATCTTCATTCTGTTTTCATGCCAATTATCAATCACTTTCATCAATGTAAAATACTCCCCAATTAGAGAGGATAGCCTTTAATGCTAATTAGTCCCTCAATAAAATCTGTTTAAATTATGTGAATGCAAAACAACCATAAAAAGACAATAAAGAACTAGACAGGGACACAAAACAACCACAGAGATAGGAAATGACCAAAGATACAGAAAATGATCACAAAAATGCAAAATTACATGACAGAAACCTAACACGTAATTTAACACATTTAATTACATTACATACATCACATTTACTGTATATGTACTTATTCAGTAAAGTAAAACTTTGTGTAGTCGTTTTGCGTTTGTGTAATGCGTCTCTTGATAGAGTTTTGTGTTGCTTTGTGGTCGTTTTGTGTGTGTTTTTAATGTAACTTTGCATTTTTTGTGATAATTGCGTCTTACGTCTTTTTGTGGTAATTTTCCATTCAATTCTTTTAAACGCTTTATTGAGGGAATAATTAGCATTAAAGGCTAATCTCCCCCCCTCTGTTTATTATTCCAACTGCTATAATTATGAATCATATTTCTCTGTATTTGTATCAGTATCCTTTTCCAAACCAGCAGTGACAGATGCCACCCATAATGGGTTTGTCCGAGGTTTCTGCCTCAAAGGTTTTTCCTTGCCACTGTTGCACCAAATGCTTGCTCGCAGGAAATTGTTGGGTCTTTGTAAATTAGAGTGTGGTCTAGATGTACTATATCTAAAGTGTCTTGAGGTAACACTTATGATTTGATACTTTAAATAAGATTGAATTGGTGAGAAGCGGAGCGCATGGCGCAAATGCTCCTCGACTTCTTTTACAATCCTCTTGTCCTAATGTTTATCTGCCTCAAACGCAACGTTGCTTTGTTGCATATAACGCCGCCACTCGCTGGTCTAATGTGTGCGAGATTTGTTGATCACTGGGGCGGACGTATCATGCAGTGGGCTGCGCACTGGATCACGGCTGTACTCCTGTATCGGGCGGTGGAACACTTACTTTGGATCATCTTTTACACTTAAGATTTTTTTTTCCAAGACAATTTCAGGTAAAGATTAAAATCCCTGCTGCCAAGATGCTCCTACGGATAATGGAAAGTCAAACTTTATTCTTTCATTAGGGCAGTTGGATTTATTCACGCAGTTTAAAAATGATTTGTTAAAAACTTCTTTCATTTCACATTTTTATTTACAGCAGGGGGCTATATGTTGATATTATATGCTGTTTATTAACTTATTGGTAGTTAGAACAGTAAGCCCCCCCAAAAAAGTCAGGAAAAACACTGGATTAGTGAAATTATGCAGCAAGGTGCTTGAAGAATAATAATTACTGTTATTTCACTGTTTTAATGTGCTACATGTAGTTCTATGCCGGCTGCTGTTGTCTGTATCTACATACAGAGACAGAAAACCAACACACACACACACACACACACACACAGACTCCGGGCATGAATATATTATACATCATGGTCTGAACGTGTTATAAACATTGTGATGCAATTTGAGTGTTTCTGGAGGCAACCAAACCGTGCTAAGGATATGCCATTGAATTCCATTTCTCAGAGTATAGCTTTAAACACATCCTGTACAGTACACACAGAGAAAACATGTCGGGTCTAGTGCTATTGCAGATGCTGCCTGGTTTTTAACCCCTACGGCATTGCCTTCCAATTTCAATTCTAATTAAGCACGAGTTTATTGATTCCATTAAATCAGGCCGTCAAACACTCTCCTGAACAGAACCCAGCGGACATTTAATTGTATCTCCAGCAAACAGAGATAAAGTATCAGTAATAAAAAATAGGGTGGGGATGTAGCTGGAGTGAACCGGTCGCTGACAGCCTAACGGATCATTATGTTACACGCCGCCCCCCCCAGCAATCCTGCTACATAGATAAAGGACACAGTCTGAAAGAGACACAGAAACCAGGGACGGCGCTAGAAGGGGGGGCACAGTATTATGATTGCCCACAATCCATTAGGCTACAGCAGTGTTTCTCAAATGGGGGTACGCATACCCTTAGGGGTACGGTACATTGGAGTACTGCAGGGGGTATGTGAGATTTTTGCAAAATGCTAATTAAAAAATCTTTCATGCATTATTCTGAAAATGATCTCAGTGATGGATTCTAAACCTTTGAGCAGAGCATGTTTTTTCCCCATCTCGGAATGCTGTGTGGACTAACAATACATTCTCACTCCCATTGCGTAAAATACGGATGCTCGGTCAGATGCCTTTAGCGTTGTTATTGACGCTAAAAGTTCCCTTTAGTGTCATATCTAAACACGCTTAGTTGGGACTATTGGCATCACTTTTCATGCAATTAGGTTAAGGAAAAGATTGTGAATGGGTTTAGAAAAGGTACATTTACATTTTCTCCTTTTTTATTTTTGATTGTAGTATGCCGATTTTGTAGTCAGAATGATGTATTTCTTTAAGTCTAAATACAAAAAACAGCTGTTCACAAAAAAAGGTACATTTCCGTGACACGCGGGAAAACAACAGGACAGTTGGGTTTAGGAATAGCAACACGCGGGACACAAAGTCCGGTGTTGTTTGACCAGCCTCCCAATGCCAAATTTCAGGCTTTTATACTACCGTCATCTATTATATACTCATTAATACAACGTCATCTTCAAGCGCCGTGTAGCTGCTGCTCTGCACGGTGCGTTCTACACACACGCTAAAGGGTATCTGACGCTGACCGCCACTGCCCAAGCGTCCATATTTTACGAGTTCAGAGTGAGAACGAGCTGGGACTAGCCAGACCCTCCTCCGCAGCGCTGTGGAGATAGGTCTGGCAATGAGTGACTACTTCCTTACCAAACAAAAAGAAGGCTTTCCTTTTTTACTATGTCACATAAACCCCTTGTTTGCAAACCTTTACCAATAAAAAAAGAAGTCTCTGAGTTCATTGATGCCTCACACAAGGCTACCATTTCCCAATAAGAGAACTAATGTTGAGCCAACTATGACTCATTACTTATTCAACAAATGCATTTCCATTGCTACTTTTTGCATTTTTCATCAGCAAGAGTTCAGTTTCAAGAGACTATGAAAACATTTTAGCAGCCCTGGAGGTTTTACTAGCTTCTGTCATTTCCATTTGATTTGCAAAGGGAGCCAGAAGAAGAAAGAGATGGTAAACAGAGTGGATCCCTACACCTTCCCTCCTCCCATCTCTCTTTCTCTATCTTCTGTCTTCTCCGGTTGGGAACAAAGCAGTCTGAGTGAAGGGGGTAGTTCTGGAAGTAAACTCCACACATCTGGTTTTAATATCTCCCTTTTGGGGTCTATCTGCCCCTCTGTTGTCATTTGACCAAGGATTGATTGCAGCTTCAGGCCTGCAGTGCAGCAGATGGACTAACACACACACACACATGCACACATGCACACACACACAGGTTTTTGGCCCACATTTTTCGGTCACCTAAGGTTCAGGTCTCTGTGCTAAATGCTCATTAGACTGGACAGGCACTGAAGACCTGAGTAAGAGGCTGATGAACAAAAACACAAAACATGAATAATGTTTATGTGAGTTCATGTCACTTTGACTTTAAAAGGATTACGCCATCATTTGTTGAAACAGGGCTTATCACGGTCTACCCTAGCTGTAGATATGTAGGCCAATGCATGTTTTGTCTCAGTGCATGCACTGTTTTAGTCTTAGCCTAGTGAATGGAATCGTTGCAGGATGGCATGTTGTGAGTAAAAGTGAGCCAACAAAAAAACAACAACAACCTAATTACTTCTTCTGGATAGGAATACGCCAAGAATTCAGCTGAACACACCTCCGGTGAGACCAGCTCGCCCATGGGGGCAAAGATGGGCGCAGGTGCATTTGCTATTTAAACGACATGGGCGCAGGATGGGAAATTACCAACTGCGTCGGTCTTAAAATAGCAAAGACACTTGCAATGGTCTTTGTAGTGTGCTGCGCCAGGTGCAAGATAGGGCCCATGTGTTTTTGTACAGATTAAACAAGTGAAATGAATGTGATAATCAGTGAGCTTTAAAAGGTGTTAAATCCTAAGCTAAATAGTTTGGTGTCGTTTTTAACCATCAGTGACTGACCATGTCATTGGCGTAAGATAGGGCTTCTTGCTGTGTTTGAAGGTCTAACATGTTTAAAGTATTTAAGTACATATTTAGTAAGTTAAAGTGCAAAGTTCTAAAAGTGACACTTAAAGTAGTCTTCAGAATTTTAGAGTATTTTCTTGGTAGTCTACCAAAAAGTGTCCCATATTACCTTATTTCACCCATTTCCACCTCAGGGCTGGATTAGTAACCAGGCACATTGGACAACTGCCCCGAGGCCACCAACATCCACACAAGCCATGCTTTTTTTCAACTTTGTGCTGATTGTTACTTTATTACTCCTACTGCAAGGTGAAAGGGATAAACGGGGTCGTGGTTAATAGGGGCCTTGTAGCTCACTGTTGCCTCTTGGCAGGTTAATCTGGCCCTGTTGCCCCTGCTATACCTCCTGAATCTCAATGAGATGTGGGGAAGTGGGTTGCAATTAAAGACAGAAATCCAAAGATGAACTCAAAGAGTGTCAGTAACCTAGCAGACACCTAACTCAACTTGATTTTTCTTCTTTTTAAAGATTCTTGGAGAAAAAAGTGGACTAAAATAACTAACCTGACCTATAACCGGACCCAGGACAAACAAAATCACCACCAGTTTTACACCTGCAGTTACATCACACATTTAGTATTGCATTTCTAAAGTGGCTTATGTAACAAGCTATTATGCATGTGAAATATAAGCATGCAATGCATTACAGATCATGTTATATTATTCAGCAAAATGGCATGAAAAATGTCATATCCTGGCTGACATTTCCATTTCTATCCATTAAGGAAGTTAATTAAAGAGGTTGTTATGTGAATGTAGTGAAGCGGCTACAGTGCTGTCTGTGTATAGCGGGCCACTTAAGGCATTGTCTTGCATTGCCAGACTTAATTGTGACAGTGCCTGATCTCCACAGTGCTGTGAATAAGGTCTGGCTACACCACACATGCAGTCTAGGATAGAAGAAACAAAACTTTGCATTGTTTGGGTTGTTTGCATTTATCTAAACCAATCACAATCGTCTTGGCCTGCAATAAAGTCTGGACGTGGAGACAGTCGCTTTGCAAAAGAGTCTCGGAACTTGTTTTGGTGACTTTTGCACCCTGCAAAAGAAAACACCGCATAGTTTGTATTAAATGAAGTTAACAGTTCACACAATACAGTAATGTGGGCTATTTGTATTGTCTGGATACAGTTAGATAGGAAATGCTGTAAACATTAAACAATCATTTTTGTAAATGTCAGGCATCGACCCAAAATGCAGAGGGTTGAAACGAGGAGGCAGCGTAAAGGTTTTGGATGGTTTATTTAAATCAAACACAGCTACAACCAAAGGTGTACTGAAGCAGGAAGGTAAACAAAACAAAACATCCAAATACAAAGACTCAGAAACCAAAAGACTACATAAATTCCCATTTTGTTGGGATTAATATCTATCTATCTATGAAATAACCCAAACACTGGGAATCAAACTTCAAAAGGGACAGACGCAGCATTAACGCAGGAAGGGACACATGACAATAATCAGACAACAGACAAAGAAAGCACAGAGACTAAATACACAAGGTAATGAGAGAAGTAGTCTTGCATTGCAACATCTTCCTTTACAGTGCTGTTTAGCTGCTTAGCCATGCAACAGAAAACTCATTGGACAGAGATCTGAGGAGCAGTTAACCATAGTCCTCATAAATCCAGAGTTTATGCCAACACAACGGAAGCCCACAACAAAGGATATCCTATATATAGCTCAAATAATTGAAATTCGGCAACAGAGAAATCCCGGAAGAGGGACATTGTGGATTTAGACTACGATCGTAGTCACGAGCGACAGGTGACAAGAGGGCTGATGAACACATCAGGGCGGGACAGACAATCACGAAGACAGGAAAACACACAAGGCAGAAAGTCAAACAAGACATGATACAGGACAAACAGACACTACAAAGTTAAACAGGAAACTGAAGCATGAAAACATACACAAGGATGGAACTAGGAAAACAAAACGAGTACACAGAAAGAACATGGGTAAAACATAACCGTGACCAATTAACAGGGAAACAGTAACACACAGGAAAGGGATTACCAAAATAAAACAGAAAAAAAACACAACCAAGACAGTAAATCTTTACATCATGGCATCATCACACAATCATTCATTGAAAGAACCACGCAGACTTGCGTTGTCATTCATTTTAATTTTAAACTTTTTAAATTTTGATTCTTGAATTTTAGTTTCCATTGTCTTAAGTTGAATGATGAGTGATATGTGCCTCTTGTTTTTATGTGTGCATGAGGACTCTACTGCAAACAAAATCTACCTCAGTGTACAAATAAAGTAACTTGAACTTGTTGCACAATGAAAATTTTCTTCAAAACTTGCCATTTTCACCGTTTAGCTTGCTAGCTTAAAGTTTGTTGTATTTTCCCATAACTCCCAGCATCAGCACTATCCTGGAAATGTACTTCTGTTGCTCCAGATTACATTAAGTATGCTCTTAAACTTGTTTTTATCTGGAACTCGGATGGTCCAGTCCTGCCCCTAAGCACTTAACAGACCTTCCACTGCGTTTAGTTATCAAAGGAATAAATTGATGTGTCTGTGTGGTCAGAGATCAAAGGATGACTCAGTGGATATCAAACCAGTGTGTGGAGAATAAAATATCAACTGGTGATTGCCTTGGCTGTAATTACATTATATGCTGTAGTTAAATATGTAAAAACAAAATGTCCTAAAAAACACACTTGGCCGGTGGACCGATGAAACATAATTCTAAAGTGAAATCAGCATGTTTTTCCCATGTTAGGTAGTTCTTGTTTTATCTGGGTGTTAAAGGTCACATCCTGATAACAGAGATTTCTTAATGCAGGGGTCAGCAACCTTTATTATCAAAAGAGCATTTTTTGGCCCACATACATGATTTGAGCCTTATAATGAAGTAAATGAAATCTAAATTAGCCTATTAACATCAGTCATATGTCTAACTGAGCATTGATTACATTATTATGGGGATTTTTGTTGCCATTTTTACGGCATTGTCTTTGCAAAAAGGGGCATATCTTTATTTTTCTCACCGTCTGTGAATGGCTTTCCGGCCTTTCTATCTTAACTAGCAGCAGCAGTGGAGTTTGGAGATTTGATCCAATTATTAAAAGTAAATTTGCTTTGCTCTGCTTTCTGTAGCAGTTACACAATTGCTCTCTTCCTCTCATCCCTAGTTGGATAATTTCCAACAAATGCAGTGTGCTTTTTCTGAAAGTCTTTCAATTTTAAACGTTTTGTCGTTTTGTTGATAGTAAAAGCAAATTAATCCATCCCCGCGCTTTTAAATTCAAGACTTTTTTGGGGCGATTTGGAAACTGTAGCTAGTTTATTGAAACTCAAGGCCGTATCGATGTTTGGCAAAATAAGAAGATTAAGCGCCGGCTGTAGACGTAGGCAATGACGTACACTTCAGTTGACTGAAATGTTAGCCTAAGTGAAGAATGTAATAATCACTCTAGGTCTTTACCAGTTATATATTAAAATATGAAAATAACCACTATTCATTTCAATATACCTATTTTTAAAGCCACTGAAGAGGGGCTGAGGAGCAACATGTGTTTCTAGGGCTGCAGATTGCCCAGCCTCTGGGTCAGGAGTGTCAAACTCAATTTCACTGTAAAATGAGACTCACGTTAAGGGCCAAATATGTCAAAAGTCAAATATTTTAGCTGGATTTGAGTTTTTGAGTTTTGACACATGCTCTAGGTGATGCTGGAGGACATGACATTGCCATCCAGAGAAGTTATTTCTCTTGATGTGTTTAGGAGGTATTAGAGTGGCCAAGTATGACTTTAGTTTTTAAGTCTGTATATTTATGAACACTGATTGGTTTCTTTTTGCTGGATCGATAGGTATAATCGGGTATCATAAGCGGGCTTAGGAGGCTGTAAGGTGAGCTGTGAAGAGAGAAACCTACTGATCCAAACCTCTGAGAATTACCTACTTCTGAGCACCAGTGTGAGATGCTAAAATATTGTTTTTCATCCTGTCTGCTCCATCGACACTTGACAGAGGTGATCAGATCACTTGCATGACAACCATAAGTGTTCCTTCTCAGCAAATGTAGTTTCATCCGGAGTAGTTTCACCCGGAGCTGATTTCAGAGATTGAAAGATAATGATACAGAACTGCTGAAGTGGAACTCACACTGTCATATCTGCACAGACTGCGAGTAAAAGCACACTGCTGAGGCAAAAGCAGCATTACTGCCAGTATGACCTGCTGATTGATTTCATTTATATACTATACTTGTATACTTCATACTTTATTGTACCGTATTGACCGGAATATATAACCTCAATGATAACCCTGATTATTAGATTCTCCCTTATTTCAATACTCATTTTCGGAAAAAGTCTTTTTTAAGACCAAATCTCATCGTGAAAAAAAGGGTAACTACCGTTTGTTTCAACCATAGACTGTTAATAATAATGGACAGAGCATGTGTGATGTCACCCATTGGTTTGTAGAGCTCTGCTTTGAGTTGTCAAGTTTGCCGTTGTGGACGCAGCCATCCTGGTTGCAGATGTGACGATTTTAGACGAGAGGGAGGAGTGAGGGAAGAGCCACGTTTCGTTACACACTTTCATTGGCAATAACATCACAGCCATGCCCTAAAAAGCCCCCTGCGTTATCGCTGATTTAAAAATCGACGAGACCATAATTCCAAAAATGAACATCATTCTGTATTGCAGAAGACTTAAAACAAGCGATTGAGACCAGAAATTCATTTTGAAAATGTTTACTGAGGTAAGAAGTGGATCACTTTCTCATAGACGTCTACAGAAACTGACCTCCTTTTGAACCGCATGTGTCTCCCCCTGCTGGAATTCAGATAGAATGCAGGTTTAAGGCACTTCCGCATTTGCAGCACTTCGCCGAACCAAAAAAAAAAAAAAACGGTCAACCTCCTTAGAAGTCCTTTCCATAATATTGTCACACTTTGAATATTAATCTGAGCCTGTCAATGGCAAAACAAGCACTTTTGTGAAGGTAAATACAAGCTGGACAATGGCCCTTACATTGTAGCTTGTTTTGTTGCTGCTGACTGCAGCGATCTTTTAAAGCGATCAATTTTAAAGATTGTTGTTCCCATCAGTCACTTAGACACAGCCCATTGCAGTGCATCATTCACTGCATGCACTACAAGGTAAGGCTTGCTTTAAAAAAGGTGGCGGATATGTTTAACTCTCTGGTGATTTCCAGAGCTCTTACTTGGATGATGGATCGAGTGATAGGCAGTCCCGCATTTTATTTTTTCAGTCCAATATTCACACACCCTCCGGTCAATGAAGTATCTGGTCTCTGGACCGCTGTACGCTTGTCTTTGGCTGTTGGCGTTTGAAGACGGTCTTTTTGGCCCCATATTTATTGGCTACTTGGCAGTTGTTTGAGGATTCTGCTGCGTTTATCACCATCATCTTAACGTTAATCTAAATTATTTGTTTCTTTACCAACTTGGCCTACTTTTGAGCCGCCTTGTTTGGGACGCTTACCGTGTCTACTTGATGCCGTGTTTGAACCCACACCACAATCTTTTTTTCTAATCTTAACTAGTCATTTTGGTACCTAAACTTAACTTTCGTCACTGCATGAGGCTCACTTTTGGTCTGCTAAACTCAACCTGGCTGACTTCAACAGCCGCTTAAACAACTGGTACCCCACGGTGACTCATATCTGGCTCCCAGTAATCTTTTATTAAATAAATTTAATATAACTTACAAACTCAGGCTGTTCTTATCAACCATTCATACATATAGCTACGAAAAAGTAAAGCACTGCAATTTGTATGTATTCCACGTATTTATTGCTATATGCATCACATTGACTGCTGTTGTATAACAATGCTGTGGACTGTATAGGGAGGAGGTTGGGTGAATGACTGAGTCAGTAAACATTGCACATTTAAGCGGAGGAACAGAGTTTGCTTTCTGGGGAACGCACAAGACTTTCACCCAGGGAACGTGCATGTGTTCAATCTTAACAATTATATCTCAAAAGAACCATGCAGGCTTGCCTTGTAGCACCATTCAAATTTTCTTCAAAACTTGCCATTTTCAGAGTGTAGCTTTCTAGCTCAGAAGTTCTGGTTGATGTTTTCCCGAATCAACCAGAGTTTAGAAGAAAGAAAGCAATCAGGGACATCCAGCAAAACTTCCGGCTACACAGGGAATATCCAGTAAATGAACATCAGGGTACATTTACATTGCTACGTTTTGGTTTTTAGGCAGAGGTTTGAGCCAATAGCAATCTCCAGTGTTTTTAGCTCTAGTAGAAGAACTAATCTCTGTTTAAACTAACACACCCAATCCGCATATGGCATCAACATTCTAGTAAACTGGGCATGCACGTGCCGGGGTAAACAGGAGACAGCATGTATTGTCCGCATGTATAACGTTAGTAGCTTAGTCTCAGGCAAGGATATGCCATGACCCAATCAGGCAGCGAAACATTGGCATCAGTGTTGTGGCCGTTGAAACTGCAACACAACCCTGCAGATTCCAAACAAGTCTTTTCAAATGCCTCCGGGTTAGGGGCTCTGAAACGCCACAGCAGATGTAAACCTAGCAAAAGTTATTCATTTTTAAACCAATACGTAGCAATGTAAATGTAGCCTCAGGCTTCATTAATCCAGACTACAGTCTCAGTAATCAGGGCCGCATAGCAAAAAGTAAGCCTACAGAAAATGAGAATGATTTTGTCTCAGAATAGACACCTTACAGAGAATTGACTCTCTATATTCTGTTTTGTTGTCATTTATATTTACATAAAAAAATCCCAGATATCACGTTTTTTAAATCTTTCCTACAAAGATAATCATGATGTCAAGCTGGACAAACTTTCCTTCACTCCATGGTTCCAGAGCTTGTTTTTCAGTTCATGGTTCTATAGTATTAAATACCTTCAATGGTGATAATATATTCAGTGACCTCCAGAGACTACTAGACTATTTATTGTTCCATACAGACAGATTCATCCATGTGTTTAGGGAAGGTCGTTGAAAAGAGTTTTAAAGGTATTTTGGTCTTCTATCAACATATCACACACAAAATAACCTCAGGTTAAAAATAACCAATTCTCAGCTGTCTCCAGGGGAACATTGAAGAGCTCTTAGCATCTCAAGGTGTTCAGTGTGTTACCGAACATAACTACAGCCCACGCAATGTCAACTTTAGCATGAACACTAATTTTGTGATGAAATAATGAAACATTTTTCTTAAGTGAAACTGCTATGTTTCTCACATGGGCGTAGGCAGTTGAAAAAGGCAGTTCTTGAAGTTTGTTTTAACTGGCCATTAAAGGTCACATCCTGGTCAAAGATAACGGAGGCAGGGGTTAGCAACCTTTATTATCAAAAGAGCCATTGAATGGCTTTCCATGCCTTTCTATCTCAACTAGCAGCAGGAGTAGAGTTTGGAAATTTGATCCAATTCTTAAAAGTACATTTGCTCTGCTCTGCTTTCTGCAGCAGTTCCAAAATTGCTCTCTTTCTCTCATCCCTAGTTGGATACATTTCTGCAAATGCAGTGTGCTCTTTCTGAAAGTTTTTCAATTGTAAATGTTTTGTCGTTTGCTAATTTACTCGCCACTGATCAAGCATAGCGGTAAGCCAGCAGCATTTATGGTAAAAGCAAACTAATCCATTCAAACACTTTTAAGACGTCTCTTTTTTTGGATTTGGAATCTGTAGCTAGTTATGGATACTCAAGGCCGTATTGATGTTTTGCAAAATAAGAAGATAAAGTTCCCGACTGTAGACGTGTGTAGGCTACAACGCACACTTCAGTTGACTGAAATGTTATGTAAGCCTAAGTCATTAGTGATGAACTCAATGCATACATACAGTGTATGCTGTTATATTACATTTTGTGAGGATAACGTTATTCCTAAAAAGAATGTTAAGGTCTACCATAATAACGAGCCATAGGTTGCTAAATCTTTGAAAAATGCGCTGAACAGAAAACAAAAGGCCTTTCTTAAAGGTGATGAGACAGAAAAAAAGTAAGCAAGGAGAGAGGTCAGACTGTTAACTAAGAGGGCCAAGTTACAATATAAAAATAAGATAGAGGAAAATTTAAGCATTGTGGCACGGAATGAGGAAAATGACGGGTCAGCATAATAATACTGAAAACAAGCCAGTTAGTATTGCAGGCTATGATTGCAACATAGATCTAGCTGAAGCTCTTAACTCCTTTTATTTAGGATTTGATACTCACAATATGCAGAGAGTCTTCCTCTTCCACAAAGCCGGGCCGGATGTTTGATGCCCATGATGTTAATGTAACGACCATAGACACAACGCTGGGGGACTTAAATGCACGACTCAAACAGTAGAAAGTTTAACAAAAATGTTAATGAAAAGCGCTCACTAGGAGGTTTGTATTAGACTGCACAAACCACCCCCTTCACTCTGAGTTTGTAACACTGCCCTCAGGTTGCAGATTTAGAGTACCCCGGTTCAAAAGCAATAGGATTAAAAACTTATTTGTCCCATGTGCAATAACTTGGCTTAATTTGCACATGTAATATAAAATTGGTCTTTAATTACTCCAGTGGTGATAAATTGTGGTGTGTATTACATACAGGAAAGATTTTTGTACTCATGTCTTTGTATTGTTGTATTGTCTATTTGAATGTTGTTTGAATGTATTTCTTTTTATCTTTAACTTCTGACTGCATATCAAGTTTCCCAATTGGGATAACTGTTGCAATTTGCTCCTAGTTTGGACCCCAGTAGCAGATTCAGACACAGGGTCAATATAATGGAAAAAAATATATTTCACCTCAGTATTTGTAAGACAGAGAGTGAAAAAAAGGTGGAGAGTTGACAATTCTGGTTGGAAAATGTTTTTTGGGTAAAATAACCATTCATTTTGATATGCCATTTTGATATGGTTTGAGGAGCAACATGTGTTTCTAGAGCTGCAGATGGCCCAGCCTCTAGGTCAGGAGTGTCAAATTCAATTTCATTGAGGGCCACACTGGAAAATGAAGATCTTTCCTTTTAGCTCTCACCATCTCAGAGTCTTCAGTGTATTACCAAACATAACTACCGCCCACACAATGTCAACTTTAGCTTAAACACTAATTTCAACTAATTTCAGCTGCCACCCACATCAAACACAAAAAAACTTCTGAAGCCTGATAATATTCTTTTCAGCAGACATCTCTTTTGCTTTTACTCTCTTTTACTCATGCCTAGTTGACACTACAAGACTGAAGCTCTAATATTTCCCTTTGTGACAGTTTCTGGAGCTCCCTAAACCACAACAACAAAAAGCCTGACTAAAGAAAGCATGACTAAAAGTAAAGTTCTGTGATTTGCTTGAACATGTCTCATGGTTGTTCTTTTTCTCCCCATGCTCGGATCAGGGAGGCAAAATCACATCATCCCTGCCACGTGTTGCTGTGCCTTGTAATGCTGCACAATGCCCTATGCCATGAAACTACAAAGAACACTACAAACTACTATTATTTTGATTTATTTGATTTATTTTTTAGGGACTGTTTTGCCACTCTTCATTCTAATTTTCTCCAAGAGCCTGGGTCTGTCCGAGGTTTCTTCCCAAAGGGGAGGCCACTGTACTGTTGCTTGCTCTGGAGGAAACTACTAGAACTGTTGGGTCCTTTAAAGTGTCTTTTCTTGTTATGAATTGATACTATAAATAAAATTGAATTGAAATTGAATTGGAAACTCCCATTTACCATGGTCATCAAGCTTTACTGTAAATAATCACGTCATCATACACGGATCCATAAGTTTTGTATGTTTGTCTGATGGCAGCCAAGTTGCCATGATTGTCTATGAAACACAATCTACACACACTACATGCAATTTCAACCGAAACCTGGCAACCCACAATCCCATCCAAGGGTGTGTGCAAAGCTGCAGTCTGTGGAGGGCGCAGGCACATGGCCAGCTAACTCCACAAAGCTGTAGCTGTTGTCAAAAGGGACGGTGTTACGCCTAGAAGAATCTAAGTGCACCTGCAGATTTAAGCAGCGTTTAAATAAACAGTTTCCATGTCTGTCTGCTAGTTACCAAGATAGTGGGCGGTAGAGTTGATTTTTTTTATGTAGGGCATGGTGTGAAGAATGGCGTGAGCCAACAACAACACACATACTTGTGAATCAAACATAGACTGTAAAAAAAAAAAAAGTGGACGTTGCAGCTGTGATGTCACCCATTGGTTTGTGGACTGACTTTTTGAAGCAAACTAACTAGTTGTATTGATGACTGGTACCCCACGGTGACCGGTACCCGGTTCCTAGTAACCTTTTCTCGGCCAAATTTAACTGTAAAGACTATAAATTTAATGTAAAGTACAATCTCAGTCTGTTATCATGGACTCCCGTGTTAAAGCAGGAGTTTGGCAGTATGGGCGTCTCCATCTTGTTTTTTTGCAACCCGATATGTGAGCGCTAGATTGTGTTGACATGGTTAGGGTTTAGGCGTGAAGGGTGGGGATTTGTTGGGGTTAGAATACCAGGGTAAGCCAGTCAGAGGCAGATGGGGGGGTTAAGGCACATCAACATGGCATACATAGACACATACAATGATAAAATAAAATAAATTAAATATTAATGGATGTTTTGTACCACAGGGCTGAACTGCAGTGATTCTGTGATAAACCAATCACAGAACATAAATACAAATTAAGTAATTAGTTAATTAATTTCTTTATTATAGAATATTTTATTATGTCGTTATTTAAAGAGACAACGTGAATTTAAGTCCCGCCTACACCAGAGGGGAACACTTTGCTCTCCATAGACTTTGTATTGAGTAAAGGTGCCTCCTTGTCAATTCCGTCTGCTAGGAAACAACAGAAAAATGCCTACAAGCAGTTGTGCGATGATGTGTACTACTAACAATGTATAAACCCACAACTTAATTTTTTATAAGCTGCTGAACGGAAAAAAAACTTTTAAAAGCTTTTATAAAGACAGAAGTGGATACAGGCCATAAGATGCGAGGCAGCCGCAGAAGGAATGGGTAGCCAATGGGATCCCGACAGTCAGTATGCCTAACGTTACGTTTAGGCTACCTATATTTCTATAAGTGAAGCTAAATGAAAGTGAAAGCTATGCGGTATCATGTTTACACATAGCTAACATTAGCTCACTACCAGCTTCCTCCGGTAGACATAGGTTGCTCTAAAACAGCTGGCCACTCTAGTTTTTAACAAACATTACTCAAACTCAAAATAGTGCATTTGTTGGGGACTATTTTAAATGGCGGATGAATCCAACTTGTTTTTCCTAGCTTGGATGCCCCTTAGGCTCGCACCAGCACTGTATCCAGGTAAGAATCAAGTATCAAGTAAACAAAGTTAGAACAACATCCCGTCAGCACGTTAAGCCACACCAGCTGTTTTCAGACATGGACATTTCATTTGTGACAGTGGTTAAGCTGGTTCACATGACTTTGTTAAAAAAAAATGTACTGGCAGTACATATGGTGCATATATACTTTTGGAATGGAGGTCTTTCTCATGCTCAGGCCTCATGGGAAAACTTAAATATATACACACACACATTGTACAGCTAATTCTTTGGGTTCTAGTCACACACTCTCAAGCACTGCATGCTTTCATTTCCATTGGGACTGATACAAAACAACCAAAAGATGTGTGTGTGTGTGTGTGTGTGTGTGTGTGTGTGTGTGTGTGTGTGTGTGTGTGTGTGTGTGTGTGTATGTGCACATACAAAAAACAATACAGTGCATTCTGTACGTTCATAGCTTTAAGCATTGTAGAAACTCAATCCCCTCCAGGTTGTATTAATTAAAGGACTATGGGAAGAAATGCACTGACAATATACTAAATACAGTGTAACTGGATCCTTACTTTGTCTGCTAACAACACATCCTCCCTTTTTAATGATTCTGTGTCGTTCATCTCCTCTTCCCTGTTTTTTTTCAGAACAGCAAGTCCTCTAAACCGGATAACTCCAGAATTTCTCATTGCCTCCCATAACAACCTATGTAAGTGTTT
Source organism: Etheostoma perlongum (assembly GCA_026937815.1). Taxonomy (NCBI): domain Eukaryota; kingdom Metazoa; phylum Chordata; class Actinopteri; order Perciformes; family Percidae; genus Etheostoma; species Etheostoma perlongum. The sequence goes on from CM049389.1 coordinate 12,130,389, forward strand.
TCTCACGACCCTAATGGCATGCCTCAATGATTTGTCAGTGCCTTCCACAAATCTCTTGGGATGTACCACTATGAAAGTTTTGGCCGATACGATAACGAATATCAACATTGCTTTTATCACCAATAACTGATATTTAGCAATGCCTACTGTATATATTTACCAGTGCTGAATTCTATTTTGAACATGCTGTACTGAAAATCACATGAAAACACTGTGAATTAAAAAAGAAAAGAAATTCTGCAGAAAGGAAAGTCTTTATTTATTTGCAAAACATTTGGGAAAGCCATGAATTATAACTTTCCTGCTTTGTTTTCTCTCAACAAGGTACAGGTCCAGGGGTTAAAGTGGGACGGCTCAGAAAGTGTGTGTGAAAGTGTTAAAATCAGCAACTTTCTCTCTTCAGCATGTAGTATGAAACTGATGGCGCCTGTATCTCCAAAATTGAGGTTTCAAAACGGCAGCCCATAAACCTCTGGTCCTCAACTACAATTACAATGTGAGTTTACTTCTACTTCATATTCAAAATACTATGATAATGAAAGATGTGCAATGCAGTAATATATTAATGATGCATGCACTTTGTTAATCATGACATTAATCAATCTCCCAATTTACTAAATAAAAGTTATTACTGATACTGGTAATTCTGACTCTGGAATTACTTAGTATTGGATCAAAAACAAACTGTGTTGTATCCCCATGCTCCCAGATCTAATTTAATGACATTGATGAGTAAAATGTCATAACTGGTAGAAATGATGGACAAAACTATAAAATCAAGGTTTTCCCCAGAAAAGTGGTTTAGCCCGGTGGCAAGTGTCTTTTGAAGAGGGCCCGACTGAGGCCTGTCCCAGACTGATAGACTGATGGCAGCTGATATAGAGCCCAGTAGTTTCTGTGATAACAGAATCATGGATGGAATTGCCAAATTGAGAATTTAAAAAAAGCTGTAAGACAGACTCCATACTACATTAAGTCGGTGCTAAAAGATAACTGGATAATTAAAAATTATGACTACGTCCAAGTTTACAACCAAGCTGCCCCACTGTGAATGTATTTAAATAAACAACAAATTTAAAATACATTTAAAAATAATTCCCAGGGGCTTAGGTCTGGTGGTGGGCAACCTAAGCCCAGGCTTGCAATATACTGGGGAAACCCTGAAAATGAATATCCAATTTGATACTTTAAAAGATACATATTGTATATATTTTGATTGTCTTGTCTTGATTGACTTTGTAAACAGAATTTGAAGAGGGTAGAAATGGATGGATTTATGATGGACATTATTTTGAAGAAAAAGGAATTTAAAAAATGAAGAGAAGAGCACATATTACTACAGAAGAGAGCAGCATGGGTGCAGGGACAGTGTGTACTTGCCAAGCGCATCATTCCTCCACCTGCTGAAGGAAAGGTGTTGACATGATTAACACCTTTGCAGGCACAAAGAAGCAAAAATGTGGAGGATTATGTGACCTCCATGGCTCCATCTTCTCTCTATCCCAGATGGCTGTCATTTAGGCCAGGCCTTCTGACTTGTCCACAGAGCACCATCACAAATCTAACACCCACTGTGTTTTATGAATGCCAATAAATTGTCCTGGACGTTTTTGTTGAGTGTGTTCTGTTCTGTGTTCTGACTTCAATTCTGTTGTCAACACATTGGCCATATATTACACCGCAAGTCAAACGTGGGTTCAACAATACATTGTGCAGAGCTAGGACTGTTACTCTGATATGCTGGAAATGTGCTTCAGATGCTCTGATGTGTCAGGAGACAGATTACAGTCTTTGGATGGTCTCTGGATTCTTCATGGTATGTCATAGTCACGGGTCAGGAATACCAACATGTGTTAACAGAAGAAAATTTACATACAGCGAGGCAGAGAGAAGATACATTTTTGCAAATTGTGCAAACAATGTGTTCAGACTGAATGTGAAGTAAAATTTGCCTGTAAATTGTCAGTCAGCCTGAAAAACAGTTTCCTTCTCGATATCACAAGATCATGCAAGAATTGCCGAATTGTGTTTGCGTTTGAACAACGAGTCTACCAAACCAATCAGTGTCCAGTGAGGAGCTAATGGTAGCTACAGGCTTGGGTGTGTGTGACGGTTGCAACTGTTCTTTCAAAACTACAATGACGTGATAGACAGATGGTCCATCCAATCACCTGCCAGGTATTTTCAATTCAATTCAATTCAAATTCCTTTATTCATCCCCAGGGGGCAATTAAATGACAAACAGAGCAGCATATTCCACCACAAAGGCACCTGCCCTTTTCCAAACAGTTGCTAACCTTGGCTTCTCATGTGGTTCTGTGTTAAAAAAAACATCTGGCCTGTCAGATTACAGTGAAGCAGTCCTGTACTGTCCCTTACCTTCCGCTCTCTGTGTTGCTGTTCTCAAACTCTGTTCGCTTCAGGGAAACAACAACAAACTTCAGGCTAGCAAGCTATACACTGATAAGGGCAAGTTTTGAAGACATTTTGGATTTGAATGAAGGCTTGCTTGTTTATTCCGGCTTACTCTCTAACTGGAACGTTTTGGGATTTAGTGGGATTGCTGTGGACAAAATGATACACTGGTAAAAGGAGATGAGGTTTCACCATGTATCCAGTTTATTTAAATAGCTCACGTTGCTGTATTGTGTGAACAGTTAACTATATGTATTATTGTCTGTGTTGTTTTCTTTTATCAGGGTGCAAATGTTCCACCAAAACAACTTTCATGTCAAGATTACAGATGTATATCACTTCCCTTAAATTGCATCCTCCACTTGTTTCCCTTCCTCACATCTTACTCCATCCCACTGAGGGAGCATAGGAGAGACAAAGGAAATCATGGAAGAGAGGAAACAAGGAAATGTGTTTATGATGGATGATACATCCTTTTCTCTGAAGCATCACATGAATTTGACAGCTATATGGGCGGATTTAGCAATGGCTTTCAGCTGCACTGCTTCCACAAAGGCTGCCCTTGTGGATCTTAGCTTGTAGATCCTTAGAGATCCCTCTTCAATCTCCGCTCCTTGGGGCAAGAACTTGAACTTTGAGATGTACTTCACAAAGGAGAGCCAGAACACCCTCCGGCTCAACCGAGGAGCTACCAAGTAAGGGAACCGAAATTCCTCTTATTTAGCAGAACCACTGTTTTTGCTTGGCCAAAAACCATTGTGATTGATTACTACCGAACATGCAACTTGTTCTTGAATCCTGGCATACATTGAATATAACTACTTTTGACATTTTTTTGCAACAATTTAGTCACTTTTGTCTTTACTAACACTTCAATATACACCACTAACACCAACTTATTACCACTAGTTTTAGGGCGCTTTCACACCTGCCTCACGTAGTTTGGTTGAATCAAGCTGGAGTTTGTTTGCCCTGTTGGTGCGGTTTGTTTCGGCAGGAACATGGCAATCAAACTGTGGTGTGCACCAAAAGCGGGCCAAACATGCGTACAGAGACCTGCTTGAAGAAGTGGTCTTGGTAAGCTTTCAATCCAACTTTGGAGCGGTTCGTTTAAGAATGTAAGAACCTGATCCATACTCGAACCGAACCAACTATACATACTCCACAAGTCTAATGTCTCCTGTAGTCAGGTGTCCGTCACTCGCATCTCCATGGTCAAACCAGCTGCTGCTAAAGATGGAGACAGCTGCCGGCAGAACAGAGCGAAGTCTTGACCAGAGCAGACATAGCAACGTCTCTTGCAAAACACTGTCTGATCATTTTAATATAAATGAGCTGGTTTGACCATGGAGGTGCAAGAAGTATGCACTAGTCCAGAACACATGACCTTCTTCTTGCTACTGCTCCCAGACACATCCGACCAATAGGACGAGTGGACGTTTTTTGGGTGATTTGCAGTGACGCATTTTCGAATGCTTGGATTTGTCTAGGTGTGAAACCAAACCAAACCAAACCACTTCATCTTTACAAAATCACCAACTGATTTGGGAAAAAAGAAAACAAACTACAGGTGTGAAATTGCTCTTACACAGATTTTTGGAATTCATGGTCAATTAACCTCATTTATATGAAATAATGCCAAATGTTTTTGTTTAAAAAATGAAATTATGAATTATTTTGTTAGGATGAGAGGAACATGTTTTGATGTACAATCACAGATTGTCAATGTTTAGTCACTGTTTTGAAACTTAAAAAAAAAAAATTCTCAAATGCTATAAATTGATCATTAATTTTACTTGCGAAGAACGTTAAAGGGAACCATCCATGTTATTTCTGGGCTATTTGCTACTAATATTTCTGATAAAAAAAGCAAAAACCTTTAAAACGGATCAAATTTCACCCAAGGACAACAGAAGGGTTAAAGAAATGCAAACAACCCAGAGCGTTTTCTTTTCCTATCCCAGAATGTACCCTTGGTTTAGCCAGACCTTACTCCACAGTGCTGTGGAGGTTTAGGGTTAGCATCTGCTTTTTCAAAACAACACTGGTGGACGTGTTGCAAATGAGAAACTAGAGGACAATAAAAGAAACTGAAGTTCAGCCAGTCTCCACACAAGGGCAGTGTCTTCAATTCTAGCTAATTACACCTAACATTGTTTAGTTCAGTTTTAAGATTTGCAGTCACTGACCATGTTGTCATTTCACTTCACTTTCATAAAGTGAGAGGAGGAGCGCTCTGGTGAGGAGCTACACTGCTAAAAGCTACTGATTCAGTTAGAGACCATGTTGACTTAATATAGTCAAGCATTGTTTAAAGATGTGTTCATGTTTGTACTGAACACCTCTGGCTGTTAGATCAGGATATGGGGGCCAAGAGATGCCCTTACATAATATGAACATAGTGTTACTCTGCAGGCAAACAAAATCAAGTTTGATTTTTTATGACGGGAGAGAGCCAGCTGGACTCCCCAAATCATGTTGGATTTTAAAAAAAGGCCTGGTAAGTATTTGGGAAAATGTGTTTTTGCATACTTTGGGAAATGAGATAACCAATTTTCAGACACATAGGTTTTTTGTTAAGCACCTAAGACTTCATTTCTTTGTTTATCCTGAATGGGCCTCCAATGAAAACAAAGTAAACAGTATATGAAGAAATATACTACAATAGGAGACAAAGGGGTGACCTCTAGCTCACCCATGTAAGCTGAGTCCTTTACAGCGGCCAAGGTTCGAATCTGAACTGCGGCCCTTTGCTGCGTGTCGTCCCCCATCTCTCTCCCACCTCATTATCACTATCTAATAAAGGGAAAAAGCCCCAAAAGTAATCTTTAAAAAAAACAGCAAAAAAAAACAATTGGAGACAGGATTTGAAAAATTGAAAGAAAAAAACAACCTAATTTCTTATACTTGTCCAGATATGACTCATGTGGATTTGGAAGGTGCATTTGTAGACATCCTGGCCAGATAAGAGGTTGTGGAGGACCACTCATGTCTCTCCAGGCTGTTACTGATGGAGCTCCTCCAGAGAACGCATCTGTGTGGACACTCAGCCTCGGAGCATATTTGCTCAGTGGCACTCAGCCTGCTGGTGTCATACAAAGGAAAGATCAATTTGTCTCACTTGCCCTCGAGCTTGTTTATTACTGGAATCAAATTTATTGAAAGATTTTATGTAACTCATTATAAAGTCTCTGATTGGGTCAGAGACAAGCTGTTGCCTCCTTTTGTGCCTGACATCACTGGACTGCTTCTAATAAAGCAGCTACCTGGTCCAAAGCTCTCTTCACTTTATCAAGCCAGGCTGGCTGTCTCCAAAGATTTACTTGTGTGTAAATGTGGGAGATTAGGTTTTCTTATTTCTTCCTGCACAAGTTAGCGTCACCAGCTGGATTCAATAATTCCCTGGCACCATAATTACCAGAGATGGTCATGGAACTAAAATAGTTTTAGTCTTTTGAACGTAGTGCTTGAGATGGTTGTTGACTACGTACTAAGTAAATGGTATCTATGGTATCTTTCGTTTCAAAATGAAGGACTTGAGGAAAGAACAATGTAAAAAAGCTATAGTGCATAGTTTCTGTCACCCCAGCTGTCTAAGTATTGACTACAATTCTGTCAGTGCACCCACATGATACAAGAGAGAGAAATACAGACAGGATTGTGTGAGTCTTAATTAGTTTTGTATCAACTCATTACACAATGGCTTTAATGTAGCAGACTAATTGGAAAGAAGTTACGCTCTAAAGCTTTGACCAGCAAGCCCAAGGCAGCAAACTGCTTCGCCACACCGGTTAAGCGGTCAAGGTTTCTGAGTACAGTCTTTTCTTCCAGGTACAGGTGATAATAATATAACAAGGTAGAGATTTTAGAAATGTTGCCCTGGTCCATCAACCCAACACTTAAATCATCGTCCTTGTCCCTCAGATCCACAGGTGTTTTTAGTTCTCCTGCTGCTCCCAGCCACACACAAACCCAATACCCTTCTAGTCCAGCCAATACATGCAAACTCCTGGTAAAAAGATGGAATACGCTCAGAATCTGTCCAGCTGGATTTTACAATTAGTGGTGGTGTGGGATAGCAAAAAGCTTTGTCTCGAAAGAAAAAAAAAACTAGCACAGTGAATGGGACACTCCCCCACATCAAAGTTTCACTCCACAGAGCAGCATTTTTAATAGTGTTCCACACAACCAGAACGGTGCAGGGACCAAAGGAGAAACCACAAACTCTTTTCAGCTGGTTACACTTTGTTACTGTTTTGTCTAAGACACTATCCTGTCCCTGCAACACAACACATTTTACATCAGATGAGTTGTCATAATAGCAAGCCTTTTTCGTTTAATGTTTTCTTTTTTATAATGTTTCAGTTGTGGCACTGGCAGTAAATCTAGAAGTATGATGATGAAAAAAGGTATAACATGAAAGGTTTGTTTCATTTCAAAGGGTCAATATCCACCCTACAAAATGCACCAAGTCACTAAATTGTTACCAACATTAAAAATGAGAAAAAACATTACTGCCACAACAAATATGTAAGTTATAAGTTATGACATGAAGTTAAGAAAAACAAAGTGCTTTAGAGCAGGTCTTGGTACAATATGCATGCTGTATGGATGACTTTGTTAATTTGTATTGTAGAAGTGACATTGTTTTGCATTCTTTGTAGATCTGTCCGGGGATTTTGACACTGTGGATGGATACAGATGGAAGATACTTTTATTTGCAACAGACTTGAGACTTGCTAACATGCTAATGTGTAGCAGGTATCATGTTCACCTTGTATCCATCTTTGTATCGCTATATGGTGCCATTTCACTAGCAAGTACATAAACTAAGTATAGTTTTGCTTAATTTGGAATTGATGGTATTCATTCATTTCTATTTAACTCCCTCAGCTTTACTTCTCACTCTGTTTGTTATTCTTTATGCATCACTCCAAATACTTTTTTCTATCCATCTTGGCAGAAAACCTTTACACCTGCAGCGCCTCAGGCGATGAAGGAACAAACCCATCTGAGAGGAGCCTGGTCCAGTTATATGGCCTTGGGGCGTTACACTCTGTTAGAGATACATGTATGTGGCCTTTAAAGATGGCTTCTATTTTAAGACAGATGTCTTTAAATTGGAGAGGTCTGGATAGCACCTCATGTCAGCTTTAAGAGTGTTTAACAAGACCGTTTGTACCAGAGAGCACTCTGAGAACTGCAGTGTTGTTGATATATATATATTAAAATATCCATGCTGTATTAATGGTGGGTATGTGTGTTGGGTGTTGTGCAACAAAAAACTCAGTCTAGCTAGCTGTCTGGATCTACCCTGCAGAGATCTGAGGAGAGTCAACCATAGTCTTCATAAATCCATCTGAGTTCAAAATTCCAACACAAAGAGTTAGTAAAGGTAACAAGCTGAAAAGAGCTGAATTTCCAGCGGAATTTCCATGGGCAAAAGAGCAGTGCCTATGTATGTAATGAAAACGAGGGCATCGATTTGGATCCTTATTTTAAATTGTCTATCATGAGTCTGCCAGTGTTAGTGAGAAGTGCTGTGCTAAAATACCATGATGGTATATAAACTGCCTGCTGAATTTTCAAGTCTGACTTTGACTTCAAGCTTGTAGCCTTGTTTTTAATCCAGGCACAGCCCTGGAATCTGGAGGTCATTGTCTCGCACAGAGAGGAAATGGAGGGGCAAGATGAAGTCAAGGGCCTAGCTCAAGCTGTAAGACAGAGAGGGATACAGTAACCATTTATCCAAGTGTACTTAACAGATGTCAATGTGTTTGTATGTCAGGCCACTTCTCATTTGTTGATGAAACTAATCCAAAGAGAAGAAGAAGATTAATCAGAAAAGAGGTCTTGATTACGATCACTTGAGGTTGCAATAATACTTTTATTCATCCCACATGCATCTCATATTCTCACGACAATAACATACCTCTGTATCTGCTGCCCTCAGAGTAACATTTGGCACCTTGCTTGTTCGATCTCTGTTGAACACATTTCTGACTATAGTGCAGCTTCAGGAATGTCTAATGAAGAAAACTGATGTTGCTTCTCAAAAAACAAAGTGTTCCCTGTGTGACTGCCTCATCCTTTATCCAGACAAACCCAGCTCAGTGAAAAGAGGAATCATATGTCTGATGGTTCTGAAAACTAATCAAATGCTTGCATGAGTAATTGATTTCCTGACATCAACTGAAAGAGAAGAAGTGCAGAGTACAAATATGAGGTTCAAAACTGAAATCATTTCGTCCACCTGGCTGTGAGTCCTTTCTTTCTATATATACCTTTTCAGATAGACTCCCTTGTGCCTCCAAATTAAAGTGGTTGCTGCTTAAAGACCATAATTTGCAATTTAATACTCCATTTTCAAAAAGGCTGTGTGTTTGGACTGCCAGTGTGTGGTGAGTGCTGTGTTAAAAATGCTATGCCATTAACAGACAGACCATTTATTTTTTCTTATAGAAAATAGAGCTTAGGGGGATTATTTTTTGGAAGTACTAGAGTCATATGTCTGCAAAATAAGACAACCAGTTCTTGGCCTCACATATTTGTTTTCCTCTTGCAAATAATTATATTGTCAACATTCAAGGTCATTGTTGTTGCTTTTGAAGTTCTAATCTCTGGGGATTGGTTTCAATATTTCAATATATTTTAAATTGTAACATTCTAATGCATTAAAAGGTTATGACACAGTAAAAAATATTGAACCTGCTAACTAAAATGCATTTAATACTTGGTTTAAGGTACACAAAAATACAGTCAAATACACTGATTCAGCATTAAAAAATGTACCTCTATGTGACACGAAGGAGACAAAAACAGGACAGTTAGGGGTCGGAAATGGGTGGGGCTAATAATGGTGTTGTTGACACATGGGATACCAATGGGACACAAATTCCAGTCTCCCGGGTAACAGTTCAGTGTTGTTTGATCCATCCACCACCCCAACCTGCCTCCTGATGCAGATTTTTGGAGTTTCCTACTACTCACTACCAAAGCTTCATACAACGTCCCCTTACAACAAGCTGCTCTCTCTGTCCAGTGAGTTCCATACAGATGCTAAAGGGGGTCTTTTACAATGCTGTCTGACGGTAAGTGACACTGACCAAGCTTCAGTGTTTGACATGTTGGGAGTGAGGTTTTACAACTAGAAAAGCATTGTTATTCTCCTGAACAAACTAGGCACTGTGAAAAGATTATATTACAAGGATCTGCACAACCATGGTTAATTAGCTGCATGCCAATGTGACATAATGTTGGCGGTTAATCCTGGTCATTTCTCACCTAATTCCTATCACTTTAGCCCTGAGACATGTCCAGTTGTGTAATATTTGGTTTAGAAGCCTTTATTGATGATTTTCACTGTACAAAGTCCAGCTATATACTCCATTGCAGTAGCTCCAGCTAGTGAAACAAAACTGAAGCGTTCCGGAAATTCCAGGAAACACTCTGTCCAATCAGAGCAAACCGGGCTTTTTCAGGAGGAACGTTTTTTTCTTCAGAGCATCTCATAGAGAGGGTGAATACAGGTGCAGCAGTCAATTGCAGTATGAGGAAAATAAAGTGTTTTTTTTTTACATAAAAGCATGTAAACATGTTCTATTACAAACAAAATGCAAGTTTTATCCTGAAAATGCTATATAATAGTTTAAGTTATCCTTTAAGTTACATCAATAAGAAGGGTTATGGAACAATACAATCAGGATCGTTTTGTGGTTTCTAGCCTTACATCTACTGGCTTGTTCTTTGAAAAGTAATTACAGGCTCAGAGAACAAAGTGACATGCAGAGTTCAGTTCAATGTTCTTTAGTACAATGTCTGGAAAGTTTAATTAGAAGCACAGAATAAAAACATTTTCTAACAATTTGATCCATTCTCTTCTGTAACGTGATAGTGGGCGGATAATAAATGGGCACCAGAGGAAAGAATAATTGGTTCAAGGTAGGTTCACACAGGAAAGAAAATATTGAAAAAATGTTAATATCAAATCATGAAACCAGCGAACAACGAATGACAGAGGCTTTGTTCAGAGTTTTTACAAAATGGCATGTAACAGAGAAACAACAAGCAGCAAATGGAAATAACCATTTTTTTCTACAGTGTTATTTGTGTCAGCTACATAAAGTCGTAGTCCTGAGACCAAAAGTCCATGTTAGTTTTAGTCATATAGCCGATTTTCAGCTGACAAAAACTAAAGCCCAGTTTAAATAAATTGACAAAAATGTTTTCAACATTTATTCTAAAGACCATGGACAAAAAAATAATAAACGCAGCATCCGGAATGCTGTTTTGAATCATCAAATTTGGCAATAATATCTTGTATGTTTTTTGCAAACAATATGATTGTTCTTGATGAGAGGATTGAGCCAAGCAGCCAAGCCAGTGTTGTTTATGGTTGCATTAGTGCTGTGCTAAGCTAAATGCCAAGACGTCCCTCAGAGATTTAACATAAGGGCAAATGGACCTTGGGTATTGGCACCATTCATCTCCATAAAAATGGGCAATCTTACCTTAAGTTACCAGCTAACAACAGCTATTTTGGATGGCAGAACGCTGATAAGACAATTTTATGTGACCAAATGTTCCAATTGACTTTACTGAAGTAAAAACCCACAGTGACAGGGTCTAAAACACAGACAACAACCTAAGATAAGCTCACAATTATTTTAATGTGCACAGTGCCATGTTTAGCATTGCCAAACCTTGGTCATGATTGGCAGGTCGGTGTGTATTCACGCCCCTAAAGCAACCCCTGCTTTAACGTCAATTTTAATGTAAATGGAACCATTATTTACAAAATGAGCATCATGATGTATTGAATAAGACTTGAAACTAGCCATTGAGGCCATACACTCATTATGAACATTTTCATGGAAGTTATAAATCAAGTGAGAAGTCAATTACTCGTAAACTTCTTTAGAAACTTCTTCTTCAGAGACTTCTTTTTGCAACCAGTGGAGTCGCCCCCTGCTGGAAATAAGATAGAAAGCAGGTTCAAGGCACCTAAACCTTGGCTTCACTTTTCAGGCCTGGAATCTTCGTCACTTATTTTTACATATCCATATTGAAGTGCAAGAAGTTGCATTTTAAACAAACCCTAAAATACCAATTTTATGCCTAAATCAATTTGATTTAGGCATAAAATGCCAGGTTGTATAATGACAAACGCAGCTTTGCAAAGAAGCTGTCTGGTCTGATGTTATCAATTTAGGCAAATAATGAAGGGTTTGTTTATCGAGAAGATATCTCAGCTTTTTTTAATCTATTTTCCTAAATCATGTTTTTTTTGTTTTGGTGAAATCAAGGGTATATAAATTAAACTGGCGTTTGATTATTTTTGACAAGATCAAGACAATTTATTATGAAAGTTCATAATCTTCTTTTATTGTGCACTCATAGAGAAACAATCAAACTGGTGCTGCTTTACTCATTTAAAAAAAAAAAGATTTGTATCTTTTTGCAAATGAACCAGACTTAAAACATGTTGTGATTTGCATATTTATTTTAAACCAATACAATTTATTAAATGAGGCCCCTGGATGGATGGACCATATAATAACAACAGACAATCAACACCACATGTTGATTTCATTTTGTCAATGTTTAGGCCTTGTAGTTGCACAGTTGTTCCTCTCTCTTCTTTCCTCTACTTGGTATTATGGTGGCTGGGGCTCAGAGGTAGCGTGATTGCCCCTCAACCACAAGGTTGGTGGATCAATCTCAGGCTCTTTTGGCCATATTAAATGCAACAATAGAATTTTACTGCATTGTACTGTTTGTATGTGACAATTAAGAAAAAAGTTTGATCCTTTTTTATGTTCAAAGTGGGTCCACATGTGAACTGTTTTTTGCTAACCATGTCGACTGTTGTCATCCTTTTCCCACCACCACCTGGCTCTAGGGTGCAGCTTATCTCCACAGAGCTGCGGAGGAAGGTCTGGCTAGTCCACAGAACATTTCTGGATAGGAAGAAAAAAACGCTCAGATTTGTTTGCATTTCTTTAAAAGAATCACAGTTGTCTTGGGCTGCGCTAAGTTCCAGACGCAGCAATGTTGGCTCTGCAAGGAACTTCTTTTGGTGGAACATGTGCACCCCGCAAAAAGAAAATGCCATATAAAATAATAAATTAAGTTAACTGTTCACACCAACATATATGAGCTATTTAAATATGCTGGATACATGGTAAAGATTAAATCCCCATGTCTTTTGTCAATAGCAGATCCCTGCCAATTGGCCCCAAAACATCCCACTGAGAGAGTAAATGCAGTAAACATATTCTTTGTATTTGTATCTTTACAATCATTCACCAAAACCCAAGCAGGCCTGCCTTGTTATACAATCCAGATTTTCCTTAGAACTTGCCAAATTCAGCCTGTGACTTTGCTCAGAGGTTCCAGGGAACGTGGCTAGATGCGAACGGAAGGACATCTGGCAAAACATCCGTCGATACCAGAACTATCCTTCGATTGAATCGTCGTCGATGTAGACAAGGGTGCAGCTAGCTCCAGGCGCTGTTGGTGATTACAGAGAAGATGGTTTTGGCGCAGATAAAGGGAAAAGTGCAGCCATCCAATGAAAAGAGGGATATTTAAAATTATAATTATGATTGTTTAGGGAGATATAGTGATTTATTGTTTGATTAATTCAGTGCTGTTGTGGTTGGGGTCCGGCTGGCAGGGAGTATTTGTTTTGTTTTCTATTTTTTTGTAGTTTGCTGTCAATCTGCCTTGTTTTGTTCCCTGCGGTTTCTTTTTCTCCACCCTCTCCCTCCTGCTGAAGCCAGCTGAATACCCACACCTGAACTTCATCCTCAATAACCTGCTCCCGCCGCTTACACCTACCTGCCATCTACAATCATCCACAGTATATCTACCCTGGCTCTTCAACCCATCTTCATTTGATCTTTGCTCCAGTCACTCTGGCGAAACCCTCACAGCAACTTTATTCCTAGAGTGTTCCTTGCCTCTGAGTTTTATGTTTCAATTACCTTTTTTTTCCCCCTCTGCAGTCTTTGCCTCCATTCCTGTCTACTGTCTCTGGTCAGCTTGTTTCTTCCCTTGGTCTCCCTCCCACGGCAACCTGCATTAGCCTGTCTTCATCTTCCCTGCCTACTCCAGTGTCTCCCCCTCGGACCCTCGCTCCTGGTTTCCCAATGCTATCCACAAGTACCTTCCTTCTTTTGCCCCTCAAAAATCTCAGACAAAGCAGCTGTACACTACCTGTTAAGCACCAAACATCAGACATGCTGCACACAAAACTTTGGATAGATATTGGATATTAATACCCTCCAACAAAATTCTGGGCCCTGTAGAAAGGCTTTTTCTATGGGCTCCTCCCCCGTATCTACAGCTATTCATTCCAACATATTTTGGGCCCTCCTCACATGAGTGCCCTGGGTACTCAGTCCATTTTCTCCCCAGTCTGACGCCCCGGCCTCCAACCACGTCTGAGTGGATGGAGCCAGTTATTATGATTGGGGTCTTGTTTGCTTTTGCAACGGCGGAAAAAGCAAGATAAAAGGGGAGAGAGAGAGAGAGAGAAAGAGAGAGAGAGAGAGAGGTAGAGGTGTAGAGAGAGGTGTAGAGGTGTAGGTAGAAAGAGGTAGAGAGAGGTGTAGGTAGAGAGAGGGAGAGAGGTAGAAAGAGGTGTAGGTAGAGAGAGGTAGAGAGAGGTAGAGAAAGGTAGAGAGAGGTGTACGTAGAGAGAGGTAGAGAGAGGTGTAGGTAGAGAGAGGTGGAGAGAGGTGTAGGTAGAGAGAGGTAGAGAGAGGTAGAGAGAGGTAGAGAGAGGTGTAGGTAGAGAGAGGTAGAGAGAGGTGTAGGTAGAGAGAGAGGGAGGTAGAGGTAGAGAGAGAGAGGTAGAGAGGTAGAGAGAGAGGTAGAGAGAGGTGTAGGTAGAGAGAGGTGGAGAGAGGTGTAGGTAGAGAGAGAGGGAGAGAGAAAGAGGTAGAGGTAGAGAGAGAGGTAGAGATAGAGAGAGAGGTAGAGAGAGAGGTAGAGAGAGAGGTAGAGAGAGAGGGAGAGAGAGAGAGGTAGAGGTAGAGAGAGAGGTAGAGATAGAGAGAGAGGTAGAGAGAGAGGTAGAGAGAGAGAGAGAATCAATCAATGATTGAAAGTCAGAAGGAAGCTGAGGATGGACAGAGCAAACAGAGGGCAAACACACAGAGTGTTCATTTTCCATTATCAGATTTTTCTTCAGCTGATGATGTGTCTCTGCTTATTCTCTAACATCAAGATGAAGCAGGTGGAGATGGATGTTATTAAACCAGTGGTTATTGTATCCCTCTATACATAATAATAATCTAACCTGCTATATATTATGTTAGAAAAATACATTTTGGGGGAAATGACCAAACAGATTCATACAAAGTATTTATTAAGTACATACATATTTGCAAAACTATGGGGCGCCGTTTGTAAAGCGGATCACGCTGAAAATAACAGCAACATTTTGTCACATTTAGCTTTAAATAATGTTTAAAAAACTGGTCTGAAATTTTGAGGGTGACTTTCTTGCACATTTACAACAATATTTGTCAACTTGGAAATATTTTAAATAGTTAAATCCAAATATTAAATGTTACACCTAAATGTTAAATCTAAATGCTAAATCTAAATGTTAAATCTAAATCTAAATCTAAATGTTAAATCTAAATATTAAATCTAAATCTAAATGTTAAATCTAAATATTAAATCTAAATCTAAATCTAAATGTTAAATCTAAATCTACATGTTAAATCTAAATCTAAATCTAAACGTTAAATCTAAATCTACATGTTAAATCTAAATCTAAATCTAAATGTTAAATCTAAATCTACATGTTAAATCTAAATCTAAATCTAAATGTTAAATCTAAATCTAAATGTAAATGTTAAATCTGTGTTGTAATTTTACAACACATATCTTTGAAGGCCATTATCTCAAAATGAGTTTTTCTCACACTCTCAGCCAGAAAACTCCACTTTAGCAACACTTACATACACCAAATTTTTCACTGTACTTTGTATCTGTATTCTGAAGGTTTTTACGGAGAGGTTTGTTCATATATCACTCGTAGTCTGATATTTAACATTTTAACCTAAAAACATGGCAAAAATGGATTTCTTTAATGCAGTTACCCAGTTATTTGACTCCAGTATGTCAACTAAATTAAAAAAATGTTGAACCTGGCTTAAAACAAATGTTAACATTTGGAAATGTATGCATTAGCCCATGTTGACCAATATAATAAGGAATATTATAATGCCTTATATGCATATTTAAAAATAGAATTTCAGAAAACCTGTAATACATTATTATTGAATAATCAACTGGGGAAGTTTCATGGTTATTTCTTTAATCCTGGCGGAAACAGGAGGCCACTGAAGTGAATGGAGAATGGATATGATGTGGTCGTATTTCTGCAGTCTCATCAGGATCCTTGCAGCACTATCCTGAACATAGGTCAGAGAGGGAGGGAGACAGAGAGAGAAGAAAGAGAGAAAGACCCCCCCCCCGAGAAACACTTGCAGAGCCACAACCTGTTTTTGATCATCACATTCCATTGGTTAATAGAATCACAATGCTTCCTCACTGCCAGTGGTTGACTGTGCTCAAGGATCACGTATTTTCCATGAAAACCCTTTCTTCAAACTGTTGGGGGATCACAGTCATTTTGACATTACAGTATCCTTATTATAACACACCCACCCCTCCCTCCACCCACATTCATTTTTCCACTTTTCTGAGGTGGGACTTCTGCCTTTTAAAATTACTGCTGACTCTCTATAAAGAATGTAACTATCAGGACAAGACGCTTCAAAGTCCAGAGCAGTGTTGTAAATGCAAACACAATAACAAAGAGCCATCTATAAAAACTTATTTTCTTAACTTAATTTGAGGTCCACTTACTTGCTTTTTCCGGAACCTTAAAATTGCATCATGCAGGAATCTTGAGCAAATGGCAATTCCCTACGTACAGTATGTCACATAGCAACTGAACTATCCATGACAACTGACCAAACTGGAAAAGACTGTGAGAAGCTTTTGAAAGCCCCAGTAAAAGCTGCCGCACCTTGACCATGAGTTAAGAAATGGTTTTGTCAAACTCCTATTTAAGACAATAATAAACTTTCACACTCGACCCTTGTCATAGTTTTTAATTCACAATTTCTTAACATGTAACAGAAAAATAGACATCTGATGTTCCTTATATTTCACAGTCTATCAATAAAATAAAGACAAATTTGGAATGACACTTTTTTTTTTCCCAAACATTAAAGTCATTTATCATTAAATTAAAGATTTTTGAACTTGTACTTGCTTTACATTAGTTAATTGTTTTTTTCTTTGGTCTGTAAAATTTTCAACGTCCAATGAGCACTTCTCCAAAGAAATCAGCGTAGCTTTGTTTCCACATGTTATTTACAATTTTAGATTCTGCAGTCTTTGGGATATGTCTGAAGTTGCATGCATGCAAGGTATCGCACTGACCTGCAGCCTCACACAGCTGGATAAGATCAAACGGCCATAAAATCTTGGGCTATACTAACGGATTAGGGTTATGAAGGGTGACTGATGGTCATATCATGACCAAGGCCAAAGCTAATGTCAATCACCAGCCCCTACAAAATTCCCTCTGCAGTGTGAACATCTGCACTCTAACCTCTTTTCAGAAAAAAGACAAGGAAAGAAGAAGTGCTCTATAACTGGACTGAGTGGGGAAAAGCATTCCCATGTGCAGACAGATATTCCTATGCATATCACCAGGTTTATGGGGTGCATAAAAATGTATGCCATTACAGTTTTTACATTTGGTTGGTGAAAAGTATAGAACAAACATAAATACAAAAGTACCACTATATACAAATAAAGTTTGGTCTCTTATCAAACATTCAACAGTGATTTCAAATGACTGCTTTCCCAGCATTTTAATGTGACTGTAGAATGTCTTTACTCTTGAAGGGATAGTTGCTTTCAGTCTTTTTTCACTCAATGCTGATATGAGCTAACAATGCACATAAATCCCTTTAACATAGTTGACAGTAAGTTACCTACAGTGATATTCTATTGATGACAACTGAGCCTGAGGATTTAGCATGGAAGGAAGATCATAGCAAAGTTTGATTAACCATGCATTTGCCAACAGTACATTGATTTCCAAGGCTCTTTGCAGGATCTGGCTCCAGCTGTGAAATGTGAAATGAATAAATGACTACACACATGTTTTGAGATTTCTAATGAAGACACTAATATTTTATAATAATGAAACCTAGTGCAATGATGAAGTAATCAGATCTTGCGCTGTGTGGTCAGTGTATGAAACATCAAAGCAGTTTGTACCACATACCAACCCCATCATAAAAAACGGTCAGTGGTTTTAAGTGTCCCTTCCCCACATCTATCAAATGGTATTCAACAGTAATATCAAAATGTATTCAAAGAGTGGGCAGTTCCACAGTCAGCTTGTCCCTTACCACGTCCATTATTCACTCTTGCTTACCTCTGAAGCAGAGTCTGTTTAATGTTCTCTCTTCTCTCTTTAAACATGGGTCTTGACCCCTGCTGAGGGGTTTGGAGCTCCCTGTTTATCATGAGCCCCAGAGATCCAGTGGTAGCAGTCAGTGGCATTCTTGTTGCGTGAATGAACAGCACAGCGGGTGCAGTAGACGATGCCCAGCGCCACCATTACTACAACGAAGATGCATATGGGCACTAGGAGGCCCACCAGGAGCCAGATGCTGCTCTGTTTCTGCCCTTTGTCTTTCTGGACAGAATCTAGGATGTCATCGCTCTCTCCGCCCTCGCCCAGGGGTGGCTGGGAAGGAGTAAGCTGGGTGGGAACCGCTGGGTCTTGGTGTGTGATTTCCAGATAGTCGTTTTCCTCCTCCCCTAACTCCTCCTCTGGGAGCTGATAGTTTACTCTAATGGTGTATTGTTCTTCTGCCTCAATAGGGTGGCTGGAATCTGTAGGCATGTTGGGGTCTATGGCTAAATCCTCTGGATTTCCTGGTTTCTGGCTGAACGTGGTAAGCCCCACCCACCAATTCCCTGCTCCCTCTGAGATTGTAGAAGTGGAACGGAAAGGCAGAGCTGTGGTCTCCTCCTCATTATAGTCGTCCTCTTCATACCAGTCTTGGGTAGTGCTGATGCTGGTGGTGGTTGGAGGTGTGGTGTAGATGGTGGTTGGCAAAACGTCCAGCTCAAACTCAGATCTCTGCCCCCACTCAACTCCTTTATTGGCTATGTCTTCCCCATCTTGGTCAGCCAGCTGTATTGGATGGCCCAGTGCTAAATCAAAGTGGTGTTCCTCCTGAGGGGCACTGGTGACCCAAATTACATCAAAATCCAAAACTCTGGGTTGGTCAGTCAGCAAGTCCAAAGATTGCTTATCCTCTGAAGGATGGTCAGTGTGGCTCTGGTACCATTCATAGACGGCAGGGTCCCATACAGGTCCAGGCTGGTGGGTGGCCCAAGGAAAAGGAGGGGTCACAGCAGATTGGTCATCTCTATCCCCTCTCTTGCGACATGAAAAGTGATCAGACATGAGTTCATAGCCTTCCTCGCAGTAGCACTCAAATCCACCTTCATAATTCACACACATCTGCTCGCAGGTCCCGGGGATCTGGCACTCATCTGTGTCTTGGCATCGGCTGGGGTCCTCAGGCACTGGGGAAAAACCCAGATGGCAATGGCAAATATGAGAGCCTTGAGTGTTCTCACAGGCATGTTCACATGGGTCATTTATACACTCATCTTTATCCTCACACTCACCCTCATCATCTGGATGGTAACCCTCCAGACATCGACATTCAAATGTCCCTGGAGCATTCACACAAAGCTGCTCACAAGGACTCTGAAGGCACTCGTCTACATCCAGACAGCCATAATCATCTGGTGCAAGCATGTATCCGTCAGGGCAAGCACAACGGTACCCATCTGAGAGAGGCAGGCACTCAAACTCACAGGGGGCCCCTTGACAAACATCAGACAGCTCACATTTCTGCCCATTCTCTCCAAGTTGATACCCATCGGCACATTCACAGTAGAAGTCAACACCAGCTGGCCTGCAGAAATGCTCACATCCGCCATTGTTCTGGTCACACCAGTTGTGTGATACGGGTGGATCGGAGCAGAGAGGGGAATCTCTTGACCACCCCACTGAGCCATCTTCCTTCAGCATACACAAAACTGACTGTTCCTCCTTTGTGCCTGCGAGGCAGGGCACAGTAGCAACAGATCCAAAGGGTAAATGGGTTAGCAGTGTGCTTAAAAGGTTAAATGGTGTGGTGTAGAGGGCATTGCCTGCCCCTTCATTCCACAAAGCAGGACACATTCCTTTGTAGGCATAATGGCATAGATACCCATCTACAGAGACTGAGCAGGACCCATCCAGCCATTTGAAGTTATCATTCTGCTCTTGAGTGCTGTAGCCCATAACCACACAGCGTGGTACTGAGCACATACTAGGGGAGTCCTCTTTCTGCCAGTTGGTATACTCTGTGTCCTGGTCACCAGTAGTCCATGAGAAACCACGCAGTGGGCGTGCGGTGGTACACTGGTGAGGCTGGCGCTGCAGACCAATCCATACCCTTACATTGGTGCGCGAGTGGCGCAATTCCAGAGTGGAGAAGAGAGTGGCAATAGTAGCGGCATCCTCTTTGCGTTTAATGGTAGCTAGGTTGCCACCTTTGTCCTTGCAGGCCCTCCATGAGTCTAGAAAAGTCTTGCGTTGGAAGTAAACCACAAAACAGCCGTCTTCATTGCATAGGGCATCCCTCTCTCTTAAATCCTGACCCAGGACCGAAGAAAGTCCAAAGAGCAAAGTAAGCAGAGAGGTTAAGAAAAAAACAGCAGCACTGCTCACCAGGAAGCCCATTCTTTTTTAGAACTGAATATATTCCTTTTACTCTCTGCCTGTCTCTCACCCTGACTTTCTCTACACTTTTATCTCCCCTGCTTTTGAAAGTTTTTCCGACTTTTTTTTCTTGGCCCACTTTTGTTGTCTATCTGAACCTGTCTCCGTTCATTTGAACCCTGTTTTTTTCACCGTCTGTCTCTGCTCTTCACTCTACCCTGCTGAAACACATCTGCACTGAAGTTGAGTGCATGCAGATTGTCCCAAGATTTCAGAGAGTAGGTAGGGAGGGGAGAATGGGAAGGGAGGATAGAGGGAGGGAGATATGGCAAAAAAGAGGGTGGGTAGAGGGGGAGAGGGAGAGGGAGGGAGCTGAGGAAGAGAAATGTATGTTTTTGGAAGCGGAGGCTTTGTGGATGTCAGAATGGGGGGGGGCAGCACTGCACTGCAATTCTTTTTGGTCATATGGTTTTCATTAGCCCCGTTCACGAACCTAGTTTGGCACTGTGCCATTTATCCACACATACATACAGACATACACATTAATATGTATCAAATGGTTGCATACAACCTAACTCAAATGAGAATGAGTAATCACTTGAACAGATGCAACATTTCCAGTAATACATCAATCATATTCTATCTCCATTTCTCCAGCCTTGAGCTCTTCCTGCTCCCTTCATGAATTGTTTTTCACATCTTTTCTATTTACTGTAGTAAATGATGTTCTGACCATGCATACCTCCTATGGAGTTCAATACTATGACAGTATGAGTTTTGTCTGCTTTTTTTGACACCATACAGGATAATAGGAGATTTTATTTATTATTATTTTGGTGACATTTTATGTTTGTAGTGTGCGTGTGTCTGTGATGACTGAGTTTGTTGATGTTCTAGAGGGTAATATGAAAGGCTTGGATGTTGGCATCTGTCTATTACAGCACATCTGGCAAAGTGCATTAACTACACAACCCTCAGAAAAAAAGATACTGGTTCCTGCACAAAAGGTATTCAGCTGCATAAAAAAATAACAACGCTCCACTCCATGCTAATAATTCTCAGATTGGGATGAGGAAGTAGGGAAAGTTGTCGAGGTCAATGGTGTGGAGGAAGAGGGCCTCTGGGTTTGCTGTGAAAACAAAGCTGGTTTGCTGTGAAAGACTGTGGAGACTTATGTTTCTAAACTGGGAATGTTGGAGGGAAGAGGGTATGTATGTGTGTGTGTCTGGGAGAGAAGGTTAAGGAATGGGGGATGTGGGGTCTGGGGGCAGTAGCAGGAGTCCTGTGAGTCTGTAATAAATCTAGTTCACTGTTGTTTGAGAGCCCATGCTGAGTAGTATGCACCTCACTGTTAGAGTGGTGTAAGGTTAAAGAGCAACGGAAGCTACAGTACAGTAAATGCCTGTGGGTTTGCAGGACAGTTATCCACAATATCCAGTTTTGTACTCTTAGTTTGAGCATGAAAATACAAAAAGTACTGAAAGCTGGCACTGAATGCTTGGCATGTTTACTTAATCTTTGATCACTTATTACATGATTACAAAAAGCAAGCGTCAAACATACTTTCCGTAATACAACCCCCTAGAGTTTTTTTCATTGGAGTCTCGCTGCCTGATAAATGCCCATATCTACCAAACGCAATGTAGGCTTTCTGTCATAAATTAGTCAATATGTTCTTTCAGACTTAACAAAGCTCCTCCAAAACCACAGGTAATATTATACAGCTGTTTTCACAAAGTATGGAATACTATAATCATGTTTTAAAAGGTGCACCGTTTAAAAGATGATTTTGTTCAGGTTCTTGTTGTCTTACTGTCGTAAAAAAAGCCAAGCTAAATCCTTTTGTAATCAGGACTAAAAACTTAAAATTAGAAGCAGTTAAGGCTCACAAGACATCAAAAAGCCACCTACACACGAAAACAAACATACAAAAAATGTGTGGCTAGTGGATTTTAAAATCCACCTGCCACGTTGGCCGGTGGCCAAGAAAACTTCAGGAAGTTTACCTTTGTGAATTTGTGCTGTTAATGAATAACAAGCCATCTTGAGTGCTGACCTTTAAGGGGATAGCTCCATATTAGCTGTGATGAACCATCCACTTTTATATAACCCTGCTCTGCTGGAGACTTAACTGCGATCCACAAAAAAAACACATGGATTGGAGACAGTTATGAGTCAAGAGCAATTGGTACCAATTTAGTCTCGCTTTGCCTGACCTTCCTCTACAGCGCTGTGGAGGAGGGTCTGGCTAGTCCACATAGCTTTTCAGTATGGGAGAGAAATGTGCTCTGGTTTATTGGCATGTCTTTAAACCAATCACAATTCCCATGGGTGGCGCTAGGCGCCACGCAGTCCTGGTGCCGCTGCAACATAGCCTCGGGAAGGAACTTGTTTTGGTGGAATATGTATATTTTTAAAAGTTGTTTTAGTCGTGCAACAGAAAACTCAGATTGGACAGATAGTCTAGCTAGCTGTCTGGATTTACCCTGCATAAATCTGAGGATAGCCATTTTCCTCATTTGTTGACTGGAGTTTAAAATTCCAATACAAAAAAAACGTAAGGTAACGGACATCTGGCCGAAAAAAGGACGGCACGGCAACAGAGCAATGCCGGAAGTGGAAGGTCGTGCATATAGAATATAGTACCAATGTATCTCTTAAACAAACTCCAGTTAATGCTAGCTTGGAGTGCTTTTTTTACTGACCAGCACTTGCGAGTAGTCACTATGTGGAATATGAGGACTTGAAAAGGCTGTGCCATTTTCCAATGCGAGTGAGGTTATAATCATTAGGCTGTAGGCTGAATCAGTATTTTGTCATTGCAGTCACAGATGTGGTAGGTAGCAAAATGCAAATTATATGAAATGTGTAGTGACCTCCTTGAGGAATGGTTCTGGTTTTCACATCATAGGGCATACACAGAAGTAGACAAACAGGTAATGAATTGAGATGTATTTTAAGAGGACACACGGAGACATGTGAATTTAGGCTATAGTAGTGTCCCCTGGGAATGTATATATTGTCCCTTCACATTGAACAATACACTTACTGTATAATACACTGTTTTTATGACAGCTTGACATTCTCAGGTTAACTGGTTTTTAATGATCATGACCGGCCTTTACCACACGTTCAACAAGTCCCTGCACTCCTGTCTCCCAGCATCCATCAGTGCTCCACCATTCCCAGTGCTGGGGCAGAATGTATAGCAAGAGTGGGTTGCTATCACAAGATTGGCGCTATGTTGCTGTGATATAATAGGTGGGCAGGGGTGCATGACAGTCTGGCAGCTTCATTAGGTTATCTGTGCAGATAGAGCTTTCATTCACACACAGGCACACAGTGACTTTGAGAAAATGTGTTTCCAGCACATGATAATCGTTTTAGAATAATCACATTTATTTAATTACATTTTCCAAAAAGGCTGCAGGAATCCTTATTTCACATTCAAAAACATAAGGCTGGCAATATTCTAGTTTCTTCTGATTCTCAACAAATTATAAAATCAGATGGTTTTGAAAAGACCAAAACCAACTGAATCGGAATACCGACTGACTTCCCTAGTCTGTCTATGGCTCTTAGTTCCAAGCCCATTGGAGACTGAAAACTTAAACACCAACAAAATTAAAATTTTCATTTCATTTTTTTTTTCCAAAACAGCTGGGCACTGTAGTTTTTAACAAATGTAGCACATTTGGTGCTCTAGTGTAATGATTTCCAACCTGGGGTGCACCCCAGGGGGTACTTCTGCAGTTGCCATGGGAAACGTGAAAATAGACTTATTTGAAAACATAAACTTTATTATTTATTTGGATGAATATCCCCATATTAATATTGAATCAACTGTAACACCTAAAGACTACATGTTGCAGTTATGTAAGAGTGTGTGAAAACTAGTTAGCATGCAAGCACAGTAAGTAATTTAAATTAAAAACAAAGTAATGGAAAAAACGGTTTAAGTAGCTAAACATTGAAATAGTTAGACAGTTAGCTAAAGGTTGACACAGTTAACTAAAAGTAATGGCTTAAAGTAACAATGGATATGGTTGAAATATTTAGCCTTACTCCAATTCACTCCAATCCAAAAGGCTTGAAGTAGGATTGCTGACCAAACAAACCTTAATGTTGTCAGTACCAAAAAGGTTGGGAGCCACTGCTCTAGTGAGGATTTGTAGCAGCAGGGTGGTGTATGTGGGATTGAGTCCATAAACTGCAGTGTGTGTCTTCATGGTGATGAAGAAAATGTCACCTAGGTCAACAGTGTGGCTCAGTGACAATGCCTGTTAGTAGATAGATTCATTGTTGGTTGTCTGCATAAGACTGGTCATTTCCCATTTAACATGCAGCATCTCACTGCAACATAAACACTTTATCTACAGTAAGAGGAACTGATTTACAGTGGTGCACCTGGTACAAAATGTGTCTCTAAAGATTGACCCAGAGGACCATTTAATGGGGTAAATGCAGTCAGAAGCAGCCAGGAATAAAATTGAAGGCTCATCACTATTCTAAACATGCGGAGTATGCTTGGTACAAGGAGAGGAGAGGGAGGGATGAGTTGCTGAGCTTTAAAGTGTAAATAGTTGAAATGTATTATTGAAAGAGAAACTAGAATTTGTTTTATTACGAGATAATTCAAACACATAATTTAACTTTATTTAAAAAACACAACACAGCTCAGATCACTGATGGTGTACGGTTAATGATTCTTTTTAAAGCTAGTAAAAACCATCAGATCACATAAGTTGAAAATTTTGCTTTCTATTAAACTAACAAGTTGAAAGAACACCATTGTTTCTCTCCATTATGAGAATTTAGAGAGACACTAGAGTTTTAGTTGTTTTTTTCCACTGAGTGTTTAAATGGCCCCCCAAGGAGAGAATAACCTGGCAAGTGGCCCCCAGGTGATTTGAGGACTTTTAGTTTACAACCTCCATTAACTGCTCATGTTTCTTGCCCTCTCTGCACTTTTATAGCGATGTCACTAAATTCCACTATATTGCAATTAACGTGATGCAATTATCACTAAAGGAAATGGTAGTGTCAATACAAAATCACACAACAAAATAAGACCCAAGTTGAACTAAACTGTGGCTTTACTCTAATGTTTTCTCCTCTAAATTATGTTCAAATAAATATTTTTCATAGTATGATTGTGTATCTTGTATAAGCACCGGGAACGGGCACAGAACGGGTTCAGAGCACCGCGTCATTCCGGTGGAGATACTACTTTATAATACTTTATGAACACGGTGTTAGCATAGCCGCAAAGTACATTAGTATCACTTTTCAGGGGTTGCAGGTTTGGAGCCACAGGCAGATGAAGAGACGAGGAGGTAGCAGAGAGAGTTTGATGACAAAAATAATCTTCCAGTCCAAGTAGCTGGCACTAATCCAAAAACAGAAGAAAAAAAAGGACAAAGGACAAAGAGAGCACACAGACTTAATACACAAGGCAATGAGGGTTGTAACGAGAGATTGGTGACAAATAAAACGGGAAACTAAACACCCAGGATCATGACAATTTGCTGTAACATTAGTCCACTGTAGCTATGGTTGGTGATTTGATTTAGCCTTATTATTTATTAGATTTCCCAGGTAGGAAACACTGAACTGAGCTAAATCCAACACTGGCAAGCAGAGTAAGAACTGGGCTCACACTTCACTGAAGGCCGATAAATTAATAATTGCTGCCTCAGGGCTTCAGTGGTGTTTCCTGACTGTATGGACACATAAGTAAATCTTAAGCTGTTATCAACATCAGGCGGGAGTGTTTCTAGCAGCCTCTCTACATAAAATATCTCCACAGATTGACATAAACACAGAGCTGTCAGGACTGCCTCTCTTATCAACTTTCATGATAGCAAAGCTGAGAACTGAACTTTTTGTCATATTTGCTCAAACTCTTACTATATTCTGATAGTACATGGAATAAAATGTCTATGTGAACTCGTTTGGCAAGGGCTTGGAAGTTCTATACTTGGGCTTTAACCCTAAAAAATTTTGTTTTACTGTTCTATTTTAATCAAACATGTACATAAAGATTTGAGACCACTTCTGTGCTAACAAATTAGAATTTAAGAATTAGTTTTAGAATGTAAAATGTAATATGTATGTAAAAAGCAAACACTTCTCAATTACTCTTTTCACAAAGCTATACATTAATATGGACAACATATCCAAGGAGCCACAATTGTGGAATGGAAAATGGAAGGCCCAATTAAGGTAGCCTACCTTTAAGGCATAAGATAATACCTGTCATATTTTGTGCATTTAATGTGTTTTTCTTCAATCCCTTAAAGATCTTTATGTATTCATGTATTGGTACATATATTCATGTACCAATTAAAAACACTCTAAAAGTCAATCTCGGTAAACCTGTTAAATATCATAATACAAACACAAAAAAAACTCAATACTGAAGAGCCTTTTACATTAATTATTAATTACATTCATTTGCAACCTTTATTGATAACTAATAAATGAGTTGAACATTTCACATTAATGTGAAAAAGGGCTTTAAGAATCAAGCGTTTTTCAACATGCAGGGTCAAACCACTAAGTGAAGATTAGGAAAAGATTGTGCGTGAGAATAAGACATGTATGGTTAAGACTGTCCTCCCCCGAAAAACGCCCAAATAGGTTGATTGTTCAATATCTATGAATCTATATTTACGTATACAGTGACAGCGGCCTCTAGTGGCCATAGTTGTTATGATGGGTAACTAGTGTAACTGGAAGTGAAGTAACGTCTGATTCGAACCCAAACCACAAAAAAAATGATGGTATCTAAACATAACCAAGTGATTGTTGTGCCTAAAGTTAAAACTATGACCGTTTCACATTGTTAGCAATGTGTTGAAAACCACAACATTACGTTCTTTGGTTTAAATATGAGGTTGTATTTCTTGCAACGCTCCTGTTGGTTGTATAGATGGCCAATTTCGTCGTATGGTTTGGAAGATTTCTTGGTATGTTTAAGTGACACGCGGGACAAGAACGGGAGATGAACCTCGGTCTCTTGGGAAAAAGTTGTGTTGTTTGATCCATGTTGTTGTTTGACCCTTTCACTATCCCAACCTACCTATAACATTTTACTCCGCAGTTGAGCTTCTGCTGTGTCCACTGCGTCCCATACAGACACTAAAGGGTGCATTGTGCGTCGGTGTCCGACGCTGACAGCCACTGACCAAGCGTTAGCATTTGACGAGTTGGGAATGAGAACAGCTTATTTATTTAGTTTAGTTTAGACTTTATAAATGAATGGACAATTTACAGACATCTGGCCCCCAAACTTAAAACCCTGATTTATACCAAGGTTCAGGGTATGGGATAACTATCCATACAAAATGCACCAGTTATATTTTTCATTAAAAGACTGTGCAGTCTGTATGGGCACTTCAGATTCCAGCTGATAAATCAAAGCTGGGGACTTGCGCTGATATTATTCCCAGAGGTTCAGGGCACAATAAAGGTTTCAGATTCCAGTCAGGAACTTTTGGGAGTCTAAAAGTTTCCCATGCAGAGTCTAGCACTCCAAATGAGTCATGTCTGCATTTTAGGAGCACATATCCTTAGTATGATGGAGCCGTTCTGACAGTGGCTGTGTATCTCTGGCTCTGAGTTCTCTGGCTCTGGGTTCAGGAGGCTTCTAGATGTTATTTCACTTGATTCCTCTACCCCCCCCTCTCTCTCCAGCTCTGGCTTAACTGAAAATGTCTTTTTTTACATAATCTTTATAATGCTGAGAATGGGTCATGCAGGGTTATATTAAAATGTCTCTGTGACAGGTATAAAAGCAAAGGTGAAGACATGCTATTACCTTGAAAAGAGTGTACGGCGCTCAGAATTTACAAGACAGGGAGAGAGTCTGAATAAATTATATGGGATCCCTGAGCTGGTATTCTGCTTCCCATCCCACCACCCCTTTCCCCTCTTCATCGCCTCTTGCTTTCACAGTAAGAGCCACGTTCGATCTATTGGGTGTGTGAGTGTGCAGTATCACACCAGCACTTCAGCTGTGGACAGTGTCTAGCAACACCTAAGCTTGTATCACTACTCGCTATGCTTGTGCTGTCATGAAGGGACACAATTAGCTGTGGCTGAAGCTCTCAGGCTGAATTGAACCCTTCATCCTGTTTACGTGCTATATGTATCTGGGGAAAAGTTTAGTTCACTCTCACAGAGCAGGGGGTTAATTCTAGAAAAACATGCTGAAATAATGGAACTTGGCACTTTGGAGGGTTTTGTTAACATGCACACATATACAGTATATATTACTGTACTTAACTGCCTTCATGGAATCCAACTTCTTATACTAAATGTATATCTTCTTCATCTTTTCACTACTTTGGTCCAGACTGTAATATGCAATATATGCAAATGTGGTTTGCCATATAATTTTGTACATGTTTATAGTATGGAAGTTTTTTGGCCTCTTTGTTCAAAAACATTTTGCAATTAAATTCACTATGCGAATCTAATTCAGTTCAAATTATTTTGATAAAATTTTAATTAATGCTCAATTAATTGCATTTCATATTGCCATGTTGTTTGCCACTCACTTGATCAGTAAATAACACATGCTGTGTTTTGACCCCCTATTCTCTTCCCAGTCTACGTGCCACTAGTCTTGCATTGCTAGACCTTACTCCACAGCAGTGTGTAGTAAAGTCTCCACAGCACTGTGTAGTAAGGTCTGGCCCCTCCACTCATACACTTCTGGATAGGAGAAAAAATCATTATGGGTTGTTTCCATTTTGTTAAACCAATCAAAATCTTCTTAGGCGGTGCTAAGCTCCTATCGCAAAGATGGGGATCGGCCAAATGGTCTGGGGAAGGAACTTGTTTTTGGTGGAACATTTGCACCCCGCAAAAGAAAACACCACATAATATTGAATTAATTGTTCACACAATACATTAACATGCTATTCAAATGAACTGGATACATAGTTAAACGTAATTTGTTCTTAACATTGTATCGCCGTGTGAATTTTGATCACAGCAATCCCCAAAATTCATCCCAAATCCTTCCAGTTAGAAAGTACATGCATGTTCTTTGTATATCTTGTCATGGCTGTTGAAAATTAAGGAGTAGCTTCCCTGTCCTCTGCTAAAGAATTAAAGCCCATTCTATAGTATAGTTTATAAATATAAATTACAAACTGATCAGAGTTTTGGACGGATTTTCAATGAGCCTCCCCCGAGCATGGTATGTGTTTAGCCTTTTGTACTTGCTCAATACTTTTTTATTATAATAAGTTATAATAAACTTCCATACTTGATTGGTACATGGGGTTTATTTCTATGGTATCAGCCATATGGGCTGGCATTCTTCCACTCTATTAAATCCAATTAAGTTCAAATCTAATCAGGATAATTCTGCCTCGCTGGCCTCATGCATGTCTCAACTTTGTATTAGCATCATTCATAGCGGAGCAGCTGCCTAAAGACAGAAATTACCAGGCTCTCCTGAGAAAACCATACCATGATAAGACTCCAGCACTGCATGCATTAATCTGCTCCAGGCTCAAACATAAACCTTGGCACAAACAATTCTTTTTCACTTTGGATGTGTGCCAAATACCTATAAATCATGCCATGCCACTTATCTTGCTGTTTCGCCGGAGCTTTAGCCCATTCACATCAGAGGACGGCAGATCAAGGTTAGCTCCCAGGGTTGTTTACTCAGCCTCAGCTTCTCACTCACTTTGCCTCCCATCAAGAGATTGGCCAGTTACTACCCAGCACAAAGCCCATATACGGCACGCTGACCCTCATATTATGCTTCTCTGCGACCTGTTGACCTTCACGCATTTTACCCACCATGCAATCACATCCACTCAGGAAATCACACCTCGGCATAATACACAGTAATCTGGGATCACATTGGTGCACCGTATTTTTAGTCCATCACAATCTGACAGCACTAAGTATGTAGTAGTATGAGGATGAAGATGTATAGGTTCACACGTACAAATACAGAAGCCAAGGTCGAACTATAACGTTGATGCAGAACTATTAGCAGTGTGTGAGTCTGTGGTTTGTTGGAAAGGGAATTGATTATTTGCAAGCTGACAACACAACTCTATTACAATAAATGACCATTAATGTTAGAAAATTCTTTAAAACTCCCGGATTATCTTTAAATTCTTGCTGTATATAATATCTGTGCATGTAACTTTGATATGGTTGAGATTAGGTAACAGGGCTGGATTACCAAATGGGCATTGATGGCAACTGCACTGGGGGCCCAGACTTCCAGGGGCCACTATCACTATCACTATCATTTAGATAGACTAGACTTTGTTCTATCTATATATGTCTAGGTTAGGTAGGCTATGTATCTAGGTTTACAATTGTATGGAAATCCATCCAATAGTTCTTGAGATATTTTATTCAAAAACAAAAATGTCAACCTTATAGTGGTGCTAGATGAAAAGTCAGAAGATCACCGTCAGTGTCAAACAACCTGCTACTTGTTTTTACTGGACAAAAGTGGTGGATTGACCGACATTGCCATCCATAGAGGCAGCTAGCAACTGCTAGCATGGATACATATAACAGATAACATAAAAAGAACAATACATTTACATTTCATAAGACTTTACAATTCTAGTTAAATGTTTAGTTCCACACCATAGCGCAGCCTAACACTGCTAGCATGGCTGTAGACTTCTAGTTTACATATTTCTTTTGGCATTAAAAGTAAAGAATGGCATGTGGTAGAAAGAGTGAAAGAAAGTTATTCTAATTAAACTGGTCAAAGAAACATGATGAGTCATGAATTAAAGCTTACGGTATATGAGATTTTTTAAATAATGACCTGCTCTAAATATATTCAGTTCAGATTTTGTTTTCTCATATTTACTGCAGTTGCAAAACAAACTCTTTCCTCATCCTAACAAGCGGTTTGAAACAGGCAGATACTGGTTTTAAGGTTTTGCGTTACAGTGGATGGTACAAAAGCCACTAAGAGCCTAAGCAGGCTCTCTAATGAAGCTGGGCAGGGATAGAGTGTGAGAATGAATACATTACAATATATGCAGCGTGCCATTTGTACTCTACCCTTTTCCTTCCATTTGTTATTATTAATAACATACCACCAGAACCCAAGAGAGACAGAAAGCAAGAGAAAACAAATAAAAAATAAAAAAAGTAAAAAATTGCAGCAAGAAGATTTTGAGAATTAACAGAGTTGTTAATTATGTCAAATGTGTGGCACTCTTCCCACTGGCTCTTAGATCTGGGATTCCCAGGGGTGAGGACGAGGCTCGACCTTCTCGGCCGCCCTTTTAAGCCTGGCCCAAACTAAAAGATGTTTTAAATCTTAACAGATGTTGCAAATGTAAGAGTCCCCACACAAAAGGAGGCGTAGTGACAGTTTTAACGGTTTTGTTGCTACAGTATGTGGAGAGCAACAATTTGGCCAGAACAACACATCAGACAGTAACAGATTTCATTTACAAACAATCAAAGTCCTGAATCTCAAAACCAGAATTTTTCACACAATCAAACGTAAGTATACAAACATAGGAACGACAGAATAACTTCTGCGATTAGTGCTCATATGTAGGATACCTGCTGATTACAACGCTGTCCCAGTCAGGACGGTTAATGATGAGCACCGCTAGTTATTTACAGTAAATTGCCCCAAAACAACACATTGTAGTATCGTGATGGCAGCACAAATAAAAAGTGAATGCTAAAATGATACTCTTCCAACTTTTACTGTGTTGCTCCAAAAATATGTACTGTACCTCTCAGTATTAATGGTGCCTTCACAGATGTGCAAGTTACCTACGCAATCGGCACCCCCCCATGATTTACAAAACTATTTGAAAACTTTTCCACTTTGCTTCAGTCCATCTCAGATGAGCTCAGGCCAAGCGAAGCCAGCGGCATTTCTAGGTGTTGTTGATACATGGCTTTTGCTTTGCATGCTAGAGTTGCACTTGTAGATGTAGTGATGAACTGTGTTAACTGACTGAAGTCACTGTTTTCTTAAGTGTTCTTGAGCCCAGGAGGTAATGTCCTTTGAACAATGATGGAGGTTTTTAATGCAGTTGTGCCTGAGAGATCGATGGTCAAGGGCATTCAATGTACGTTTTCGGCCTTGCCGCTTACATGTAGAAATTTCTCCAGGTTCTCTGAATCTTTTCTTTTTGTGATCAATTTTTTTTATTCAAACAAAACAAACCAAAGTGCAAAACATTGGTTCAGATGACAACGTACATAAAAGTACACTACACACACCAAAGAAGGCACAGTGCACCCTTTCCACAATCCTTCCTTGTGATCAAATGTTTCACTCCAAAACAAAGAGAGGAAATACGGCAAGGAGGAAGACACAACAAAAACACAACAGCAAGAACGACACCCATAGCTCACAAACAAGACACCCAGAAACAGACACAAACACACAAACAAACAAGAGGCATTAACAGGGAGACCAGCACAAGACACACAGATAGAAGTGAGAAGGCCCAGCACATATCTCCAGCATGGACTTCAAGGATCCAGCAATGCTGAGCCAAGTGTCCCCGGTCCTTCCCGGGGCTCCACCTATGCGAGCCGTCGAGAGCTCCATACGTACGACATCCAGAAAGGAAAGGGTCTAAGTACGAATAACAAGTCATGAGGTGGTTTTCAGCGGGTTGCAATCATTCTCTTGGCCGCTGTAAGTCCAGCAAAAACAGCCCGTTTTTTAGTTTTAGAGAGCTGGAGCGCTAGATCATTCCGAATCAAAACATTGGATTCTCTAAATCTTTTTATGATATTATGGACTTTAGATGATTAAATCCCTAAATTCCTTGCAATTGTACGTTGAAACCCTCTTAAACGGTTGGACTATTTGCTCACACAGTTGTTCACAAAGTGATGAACCTCGCCCCATCCGTGCGTGTGAACAACTGAGCTTTTTTGGGGATGCTCCACCTGTTTCCAATTGACCTGTTCACCTTTAAAATGTTCCAAAGGTTTTTTTAGCATTCCTCAACTTTCCCAGTCTTTTGTTGCTAATGTCCCAGTTTTGTTTGGAAAGTGTTGCAGGCATCAACTTCAAAATGAGTGAATATTTGCAAAAAACAATAAAGTTTATCAGTTTGAATGTTAAATATCTTGTCTTTGTAGTGTATTCAATTGAATATACAGTAAGTTGAACAGGATCGGCAAATCATTGTATTCTGTTTTTATTAACATTTTACACAAAGCCTTCATTGGAATTGTTTATTTATATATATTATATATATATATATATATATATATATATATATATATATATATATATATATATACATATATGATACAGTTAAAGACAGCTTTCTTCTTCCTTCTCTTCTATCTCTTTTTCTCTTCAGACATGCCTATACCCATTATGCACCTTTTCACCGAGACATGAGAGAGGTATTATACTTTGTGCTGTAGCCAAGGTTACCAGACACACATACACTCACGCATACCACTAAATATTCCATACACGGACCCACCCTGCTATAACCTTTCAGAAAATGGAGCTCAACCGTCACTCGAACTCATCAGCACAAGACCGAGCAATGCAGAAAAGTCTGTTTAAGGAAATTATTTGATGAATACTGTATAAATAAAGGTTAGAATAAAGTTAAACATATTGAAATAAATGCCTATGAGCATGGTGTGTTCACTGCAGAGTGTTTGCACATGGACAGTGTGGAAAAACTGCTTCTGTGGGGAAGGAGCTCAATTCATTGTATCAAACAGGAAAATTAAAAGTAAAGCTACATTTGACAATGATATCAGTGGTTCTTCAACCAATAAAGACATTTGAAAAAAGTCAAACCTTTCTTACTTGTAACTTTTCAAAGTTGTCTCAAGGAACCCATGAGAATCCAATAACAGCCTTAGTAGTATTACTAGGAGTAGAAATATCATCCAAGCATGTTTTTTTTTCAATTACTAAACGTCTCCAAGATTAGCTCAATTTTATTGACACAGAAAATATCAGACACGCTTTTATATCATCACAATTGGAAAACTAACTCTCTTTTTACCTATTTAATCTCCCACTCAATCTCACGATTTTTAGTTAAATTATTCAGAACCCAGCAGCCAGATTATTAATTAAATATCGGAGGTTCTTCCATATCGCTCCAATTTGTGCATCATTGCACTGGTTGCCTATTCAGTTAAGAATACATTTTAATCAGTAGCAAACCAGGACTCTTAGGGGGCTTTCACACCTACCTCATTTAGTTAGGTTGAACATAAGAGTTTGATTTCCCACTTGGTGCGGTTCATTTCAGCAGGTGTGAATGCAGCAATCACACTTGGATGTGCACCAAAAGCGGACCAAACAAGCGTACCGAAACCTCTTCAACCCTTTGAGCCCTATGGTATTTTTGACAAGTTGACAGTAATGCAATTTTTCTTTCTGTTTGGGTTAGTCACATCAAAATATTCTGCACCCGGGTCATTCCTCTTGACTATATACAATCTTGTTTTCATCTGCAATGACGCACGCATGTATGAATAATAAGCCTTCCATTGGTTGGCAAGACATAAACAAGCTTTTAGTCCAAATGCTCTCCCAGACCAAAAATTGACCAAAAAAACAAATTATGGACAGTATCTCAAATTGCCATGTTGAACTTCCAGTGACCAGTATGAGAAAGTTTAGGCGCAATAACACAAAATTTAACACACCTGACCCCTCACACCTGAAAGAGAGGCTAATTGGGCCCAATTTGGACATTTTCACTTGGACAGCACATTTACACTGAACTACAAGCTGTGTACTCACTACTTTTACATTGTAGCAATGTGTTATTTCTTCAGTGTTGTCCCATGATAAGATATAATGAAAATTTTCAAAAAGTGAGGGGTGTTCTCACTTTTTTGAAATACTGTAAAATGTATCAATCTTGGATGTAAGAGTTTGGATTTATTGCACAAAGATCACGAAAAATGCTGGATTTCCAGGCAGGATAACAAACCTTTGTAAGGGCTGCATAGACACCAAAGACATCAGCGGAACAGTGCGTAGTATGTTTGTACTCGCTATGGTTATTATTAAGTCATGAACTGTGTTGTGTACAATGAGCTCGGAGCTTATCTCTGTACCTCCCTTACTTGTTCCACCTCACACTCCTCACACACACAAACCAGTTCTGCTTTTCACAGTCACACCAGCATATAAATTCAAGTATAAAGCTTCACAATGGCATAGGCAACTTAGGTAGGATACGGCAGAGCCTACGCCGTCATACATGGTTTCTGATTTTTTAAATCTTTTAATCTGGAAAGCACTTTGTCCAAAACTGTCCTCCCTCGAAAAACGCTCCCATAGTTAATTTGCTCAAGCAGAAATTATGACTCGTCTTTACATTCATAGTTGCAGCGCCCTCTAATGGCCTTAGCGTTTATGATGGAAGCAAGGGAGAAAGTTGACGACTCATATTGTTGTATGGTTTGGAAGATTTGTTGCTTTGTGCCTAATGTTGTGAAAGTAATATGTAAATGTATTATTGTTATTAATACATCTGAGGTTGCACTTATTATTGACTCACAAAATGCAAATGTAAAAACAAAACAAACAATTCTGACAATGAATCAACATACAAATGAGCCATTTCCAACTCCTCTAAACCAATATACAATCTAAAGCAAGCCACCAACCGATGCCTTGCTGAAAATGAGAGAAAATGAAAATCATCCATACCCATCAGCAAAGACTGTTTCTCATTTACATAATGATCAACACCTTCATCGGTTTTATACAACTCTCCTTCTGGGAGAAACCAGACCAGACCATACACATCCACTCACATTTCTCCAACACTTATCTTCCTTGCATGCTGGGTGAAATGGATTTTTTTTTCTCTCTTTCAGTAAATAACCACAGATCTACCAAAAGATAATTGGCTGGGACAGTGTATTTATGACCACTTGTATTACATCAATAGTGAAGTTCCAGTTTATTCAGTCTAATGATGGCATTGGATTTGCCCAATCCATATGAGCGAGGCAGTTACAGAAGTAATTCTAGGTTCAAAGATAAAATATTGGTTTGGGCCAAACCTATATTTACATTTCATCATTGAAACCTTTAGATGAAGTACAATCCAAGCCATAGGAGATTACAGAGAAGCCATTGACCTCTTTCACACCAATAACCAGATTGCGGAGGTGCTATGAATGAGAGAATGAAATACATTTATGCATTTTTTTTAAAATAAATGTTCGCATATTTACGTTCTAATGCTGGGTTTTCCCAGGCAGTGTTGTTCCACCTGCAGCTCAGCTATGTTGTTATTTTTTTTTAAATATATCCGTGGAAGATTTATATTTACAGATTAAACATTTACACACAGACTGTCTGTAAACACAAAATATTGAGACAAATCTATTTCCATACATTTACTCTTTTCTTACGTTATAATTGCCAACTTTCTGCATGGGTTCTCACAGTGGTGTTTTCATGGAATACATTTTTCAGAGATAGGAATTGTTTTACTCAGTTACTTTAATGAGGTATTTTGCTGACATCTCAAATGTTTGAATGTACGTGGAAAATAGTGTTGATGATCTTTTTCTGCCTTGTTTGAACAACTCCACTGTTATGTTTCAGCCCTCCCCTTCTTCACTAAATCTCCATGCCTTGTGATTCATGAACCCACTGACATGGCCAAGCACCGTTAAAGAAATCTGACAAATGGAGGTATTTATGTCTGTGTGTGTTTTCCATCAGGGAAACTCCATCTGATAGGAGGGGGGTTGCAGAACTGAGAGTTGTAGACACTTTGTGGTGGGGGTTGTGTTCAGGTGGCGGTGCTGCAGCTAGTCCAGAGTTGGCCTAAATCACACAGGAGGTCATTAGGTCGACACTTCAAAAAGAAGTTGGAGAGAGCTCTTATCTTTTCCTCGGTTGGGATCCAAAATACTTCCTGGATCGCATCATATTCAAAGATAATAAGAATAAGCATATCAAACATTCATGTCTTAGAAGGTAACTAAAGTTTTTTTTTTAACCTGGACCCTATTTTTTTATGTTATTGTGTCTAAGTGACTGACAATCTTTGACATTGTTCCAGTGTTAAGCAACATTGCTGCAGTCGGCAGCGCCGAAACAGGTTACAAGCTGTAGAGCATCTACCATTGCTGAGTCCACAGGAGAGCCGCCTCCATCCTCAAAGACCCCCCCCCATACCCTGCATGGACTGTTCCCACTGCTACCCTCAGGCCAGAGGCACAGAAGTGTTAAATGCAGGACCTCCAGACTCTTTCATGCTGCCATCAGACTCCTAAACCGTGGATAGGAGTTTATACTCATAACTGTAGTCAACTGTTTACATTTCTCCAGTTTGCACATTCTTTATTTACATTTTTCTCCAAACTATGCAGTGCTGTTCAATGTTTCTCACATCTGATGGTGTGTGGGGTTCTGAATTGTAATTATTGTTATTATTGCTTTATTTTTCACATGTTGCCTATTTTCATTTTCTTTATTTGAAGTACATATTGTAGATTTTACATTGTTCATCATTCTGTGGACAGCAAAGGAAGAATTTCATTGGACAGGGAAACATGTTGCCTTACTGTGCAAATGACAATTCATGCCGTCTCAACACCAGAACTAAACACAGCTGGATTAGAACAACTTTTATGCATTTCTTTCACATCTACTGCAATCAGATTCACTGTGTTCACGCAGAAGGAATCACTTTACATTATTAGGCACTTTTAATGGCATTTCGAACATTGTAAGAGGCTAAAACGTGCCCTGTTTCAGAGTCCTGGGTGCAAACTGTAGCAGGAAGATAACATGGTGTAGGCAGCATCGATTTTGGTTGTTATCGCTACTGACAGCACTCCAAATTAACAGACGACAGAGCTACGTGTTGGAATCGACCATAATTCCCCTTTAAGACATGTAGGCTATGCTGTTATAATTCAGGTTTTAGAAGCATTCTGAATCTGTGTCTCAATCGGGATTTTTACTGCAGTTTGTGACATTTTACAGCCTCCTGCCTGTTTACGGCTTCTGGTCAGCGCTGTGCGTGGCTATGGTTGTTTTTGTTACTATGGTTGTTGCTATGGTTGTTGTTGCACAAACCAACCAGCTGATAGTTTGCAAAGCTGCGGTAGAGATGCATGGCCAAAAGAAATGAAGGAGAAACACAGATACTTTCAAACATTATCAAAGATTGGGATATCAACACCGTGCCGACATTTTTAAGAAGCTGGTTGAAGGAATGAACAACAACCTTTTCCCATTTACATGCATGTAAATGGTAATATTAGTGGTATATTTATTTTCATTAGCAGAACCGGATGTTGTCATTTTCGGAATAAAGGGAGAAAACAGAGTATTGTGGGCATGTAAACATAGTCACTGTTGTCTGGTCAGACATGCGATTTATATAAATGGAAAATGCACATGGATGCATGCAATGCAAAGATGGGTCGTGCTGGAATGCTAATATCCACCAATAAATGTCTGTTGCTGATCTGTGTAACTTTGGGATGAATTAGTACATGTCTGGGAATGAGTTGTTGGGATTTTGATGATGGAAAAAGGAACAGAGAAACTGATGAGGGTTAAGGTTAGCTCAAGTCTGATGCTGCTGATGCATGCAGGATATCTGATGGTCTGATTTGATTTTTTTTTTTTTTTTTATCATTTTATCATTTGAAATCCAAGCTGGGGAGAGTAATACTGCCCTTCAGCAGCATCAGAGCTGCCACCCGCATCCGGTACTTTTAAATTAGGGATGTAGCCAATAACTGATCATTTATTCATGCAGCTCTTGCAGAAAAGAAACAGAGAGCAGCTGGAATGTTTGGTTAACAAGATGCATCATTCTGTTGTGTTTACCATCATTTTGGCAAAAGCTAAATTATATTTTAATGTGTGATTTGATGTCTTTGTGAAAGTCATTGTACTGTTGAAGGGACACTCCATCAATTTACGCACAGGATTACACACAAAGTTTTACACATGATTTAGGGGGCTTTCACACCTACCTCTTTGGTGCTGACATTCGCACAGTTTGATCCAAAGCAAAATTACAGGCGTGAAACCTCCCAAGGGCCACGGTCCGGACCAAACAGACAAAGTGTGGTCCAACCAAAAGAGGTAGTCTCGGTCCGGATCAAACTGAACCAAGGTCCAGTTCTAGTGTGAAAGCATACCAAATACAAAAATACAAATACAGGAAGCTCTGGCAGGCTGTCTTCATGTTAAAAGACCAGGGGACGCTCCTTTAAGGATTAGCTCAATGCTTAGTGTGTACGTGAGAGAGAGCGTGACGGTGACTGCCCTCAGAGTAGACAGCTGTTGGCTATCAGAGCTGAGAATACATCAGCAGTTTACTTGTTAAGTGTCAGTAAATGTACAGTGTAGGTTTCAGTTTGTCTCTGAATAAATGCTGCAGGTCTTCAAACCCCAAATAGACTTCCCGTGTCTCGCTTCTTAACAACGCAACAAAACAAAAAGAGACTTGGCAGCACGGGGAGAGAAGGAGTTAGCTGGCAAAACTCCAACACAGAGAATATACAAGAGGACGGGGAAGCCTGTCTACAAACCAATCCATTACAACTGTTGGGAGACGTGGCTCACATATGTGTTGAAGAGAGAACATAGTTCTTTAGTGGGCTTGCATGACTGCAGTGTAAAACCAAAGCTTACCTGATCAAATGTATGCCATGTAACAAAAACATGACCCTTAATCCAGACTTTGGTTCAGTCTTTAAGGTGGATAAGGCCACTTATTCACTAAGGTTAGTTTTACTAACAGTTGTGTAATATCATCTGTGGTTCTGATTCTACATCCCCACTTTTACTGTATGTTTTCATTTAAAACTTAAACAATCTCTGTCCTCACAAGTACTTAAAAACACTGTTTCAGAACTAAACTCTGTCCACATTATCATGCCTTAAAACGCATATCACAGACCACAGGCATAGATTTCAGGGGGGATACACAGGATATGACCCCAACGTTTACAATATGTAGATTTAAAAAAAAATACTGTATATGTAATACAACCCCAAAAGAGGTAAAAAAACAAAAACATTTAGGGGCCTCAAAACATTTTAATGTATTGATATCCCGATTTCAGACACCCCAATAGTGGACCGTACCGTTCTAACCTTGCAACATACACTCACCGGCCACTTTATTAGGTACACCTGTCCAACTGCTCGTTAACACTTAATCTAAGTGTTATCTAATCTAAGCAGCCAATCACATGGCGGCAACTCAGTGGTTGTAGGCATGTAGACATGGTCAAGACAATCTCCTGCAGTTCAAACCGAGCATCAGTATGGGGAAGAAAGGTGATTTGAGTGACTTTGAACGTGGCATGATTGTTGGTGCCAGAAGGGCTGGTCTGAGTATTTCAGAAACTGCTAATCTACTGGGATTTTCACGCACAACCATCTCTAGGGTTTACAGAGAATGGTCCGAAAAAGAAAAAACATCCAGTGAGCGGCAGTTCTGTGGGCGGAAATGCCTTGTTGATGCCAGAGGTCAGAGGAGAATGGCCAGACTGGTTCGAGCTGATAGAAGGGCAACAGTGACTCAAATTACCACCCGTTACAACCAAGGTGGGCAGAAGAGCATCTCTGAACGCACAGTACGTTGAACTTTGAGGCAGATGGGCTACAGCAGCAGAAGACCACACCGGGTGCCACTCCTTTCAGCTAAGAACAGGAAACTGAGGCTACAATTTGCACAAGCTCATCGAAATTGGACAATAGAAGATTGGAAAAACGTTGCCTGGTCTGATGAGTCTCGATTTCTGCTGCGACGTTCGGATGGTAGGGTCAGAATTTGGCGTCTACAACATGAAAGCATGGATCCATCCTGCCTTGTATCAACGGTTCAGGCTGGTGGTGGTGGTGTCATGGTGTGGGGAATATTTTCTTGGCACTCTTTGGGCCCCTTGGTACCAATTGACAATCGTTACAACGCCACAGCCTACCTGAGTATTGTTGCTGACCATGTCCATCCCTTTATGACCACAATGTACCCAACTTCTGATGGCTACTTTCAGCAGGATAATGCGCCATGTCATAAAGCTGGAATCATCTCAGACTGGTTTCTTGAACATGACAATGAGTTCGCTGTACTCAAATGGCCTCCACAGTCACCAGATCT
The DNA here is from genome assembly GCA_026937815.1 of Etheostoma perlongum. Taxonomy (NCBI): domain Eukaryota; kingdom Metazoa; phylum Chordata; class Actinopteri; order Perciformes; family Percidae; genus Etheostoma; species Etheostoma perlongum. Next base: position 12,171,777 of record CM049389.1, read on the forward strand.
CAATCCAATAGAGCATCTTTGGGATGTGGTGGAACGGGAGATTCGCATCATGGATGTGCAGCCGACAAATCTGCGGCAACTGTGTGATGCCATCATGTCAATATGGACCAAACTCCCTGAGGAATGCTTCCAGCACCTTGTTGAATCTATGCCACGAAGAATTGAGGCAGTTCTGAAGGCAAAAGGGGGTCCAACCCGTTACTAGCATGGGGTACCTAATAAAGTGGCCGGTGAGTGTATATCTCACTTGTGATGTCTTGAATACGCAGAAAGTTTTGAACAGTACAAGAGTAGTAAAAATAATAATAATAATAATAATAATAATAATAATAATAATAATAATAATAATAATAATAGCTTGCCTCTGGCATTAATAGTGTCATAAAATGCATAATTAAACTGCTCTACAGCTGCTAGCATCACCAACAAGGTTAGCAACGGCTGTAATTTATTATCCATGTTGAAGTAACCACTAAGTCAAGGCTGAGGTTTGTTTTCTTCTGGAAAAGGGTCACATGATGTGGTGGGATGGATCAGGGAAGGACATATTGTGACTGATTAATCAGGAAGCAAACGTGGGAGTCTAGACTAAAATCCAATCCCATAGTTTTCAAACTTAAACGGGATCACTCTGGTTTCCAAACGTCTGTTTTCAGGGGCTTGGAAAAGTTTGAGTAGCATTTTAAAACAAAAACACATTAGTGTGAATGAGATTTAATCCTGGTGAAGTTGAAGTGATGTCACCAGGGTAATGTCAGTTTAGAGGCAAGCTTGTGTTACAAACTGAAGGTTTTTTTTCTTTCTGAAGTTAAGAGCAGGGTCCCAAGATACACAAACTCCATCAGGCCAAATTGCCCAAGATTTCCCCAAACATGTTTTAAACATACATAAATCCTACACAAATGGCTGTCCCTGCAAGAAGAAACATCTGGCCTAAAGGATTGGTCTCTGAGTCACACCACTATCAATGAACTCCGCCTCTGCTTGTTAGGCGGAGAATGGAGACGTATGGTGGAGCCACGAGGTTTAGATATAGAGGTTTGCTTAAATCTGTCATTGATGAAACTGAGGTCTCTGCTTTAGTGGGGGTCGTCCTCCATCACTGACCATACACATGGAGATAAGTCTTATCTGACATTTTCCCACAGTCCCCACGCTGAAGTTTATCCACGCCGACCCCTTCTCTTTCCTTACAGCTAAGTCTAAGTTATCAGTCTTTTTCATTCAGTGTCACAGCGCAGAGAAATAACCCACAGACCACACACACCATGAGATGTGAGAAACGATGAATTGTCGGACTGCACAGTTTAGAGAAACTGGGAGCAGAGCTACTGCACAGGCCTCCTCCAATGTGTATTGTTTTTTCACAGTCCAATGGTGATGTGTGATTATGTTGCTGCATGGCTGGCCAAGCCACACCGTCTCCTCGTGTGTGTGTGTGTGTGTGTGTGTGTGTGTGTGTGTGTGTGTTTGAATAAAGAGAGTCAGAGAAGTGTCTGTCAATTCTCAGGTCTGGCTAAAGTCTGGCGAGCAGTGTGTTTAGACTACAGAGAGAAGTGCCCTGCAGCACTGAATGGTGTGTTCTGTGAGTTTCAGCTTTACACTTTTGGCCATCATTTCTATCAGTCACTGTGGCACATAACTCACCATCTTTTACTGACATCTGGGGACTTTGAATGAAAAATTTGAACTCAAACTGTCCATAAACATCCATTAAATCTTTCTCAAGTACTTTACAGTTCAACTTTGAGCCACTGTTCTACTGTGTGCACAGGGCATTGCAGCTATAATACAGTGTAGGCGCGTAGAAACATCTACTGATGCTTCTATTGCATCTACAGTAAAACATCATTCAGGGCAGGCTATTGTCATCAACTATTCATACATATAGCTACGCAAAGTTGGATAGATGGATTCTTAAGCACAGAGCTTTCAAGCAGAGGAGTGGATTTCGTGAGAAGGGAGAAACACAAGATGTTCAGCCAGGAAACGGGGTGTTCGTGTCCTGGGACAACTACATAAGGGGACAATGTTTGTTTCGAAACTTAAGTGGTTTTTGGTGACTAAACATAACTGTCGTCGCAGCATGACGATCGCCTTTTCTCGGCTAAACTTAACTGAAACGGCTGTAACCTCACGGTGGTGGTCTGTACCCGGCTCACAGTAGGGGTGTTGAAATGAATTATTGCAGCGATGCGGATGTGAACGATTCTAAATCGATGCAGTGACAGACCATGATCGATTATTGCCTACTGATGTTACTTGTTGATTTTCTATGGTCGTTGCTTTTTGTGTTTTTTGCATTTTGTCTGCTGTGTTCAGACGCCGCTACATTCAGGAAGTGTCTTTTCTAAGAGCAGATTAAAAAAAAAGGGGCAAAAGATATATCTGACTGCTTAAATTTGTTGATGAAAACCATGTGTAGCAATACGTAATAATATTGAGGAGGTGACACATCGGGATGCATTGTGATGTCAAATCAAATACTTGACAGGATAATCATAAATGAATAGTGAGACTAAGTAAAGATTCACACTGGTAGCTCACAGTCACATTTTCTCTGCTAAATGTAACTGTAAAGGCAGCTAAATGTAACTTTCATCTGACCAGTCTTCACTTGACATACTGGTGGTCATCCTTGTTTTGTAGGATATCATACAAATTGTTATGCATAGGTTTTCATACAATATTGTACAAACCCGTTCATGAGAATGCGTTGATCAGGGACACATTGTGATTTGATTGTGGTTTGGGTAGCCTTGCATTGCCAGACCTTCCTCCACAGCAATGCGGAGGAGGGTCTGGCTACTCTACAAAGCATTCCTGGATAGGACAAAAACATGCTCTGATTTATTGGCATTTCTTTAATCCAATCAATGCTAAGTGAAGGACCTAGCGACGGTTCCTCTGCAAATTAGCTTTGGGAAGGAACTTGTTTTGGTGGAACATGTACGTTCAAAAGTTGTTTTGGTCGTGCAACAGAAACCTCAGATTGGACAGATAGTCTAGCAAGCTGTCTGGATTTACCCTGCAGAGATCTGAGGAGCAGCCATAGTCCTTAGAAATCACCCAGAGGTTAGAATGCCAAAACAAAGAAAGAGGAAGGTAATGCTCATCCAGCGGATTTTCTGGCGACAATCCCTAAAATGGAACGTCGTGGATATAGACGGTTTGGGTTACTTTTTTAGGTCTGGGGACTTTTGCGATCAAGGTTACAATAATAACCACGCGATTAAGGTTAGAGACTGACTGGTTCTTTTTTTTTAAACAATGTTGCCTGTCAGTAGGAAACACACATCAGTCTCCCGTGTTTAATTCAGATGTGCAAAACCACCAGGTTTCCCACTTTGCTCCAACCAAGAGCGTAACTTTGGGTTTAACATTGGAATAACTGGAATATTATCATTTGCAGACGGAAACCCATAACCATGACATGATATCCTGTATATTAGTCTGACCTTTAGTGAGACCTTTTGATGAACTTTTGAGCAAAATTGAAATTTTGCAAGTGTCTTTATTTATGTAAAGAAAATTATAATTAGTTTTTTTTTTGGGGGGGGGGAGGTTACACTGGCCAGTTGATTATTGGGGTGGCTGTAACCCCCCCCCCATCCCCCTGCGAATTCCGCCTATACATCCAACCAACATGTATTCAGTTGACATGATGGGGACACAGCCAATAATGAGAACAGAAATGGTAGACAAGGCCCCCTGGGGTGGCATAGAGCAACAGATCTGCTTAACCTAACAGAAGAAGTGTATTTCAAAATGCATGACCGTTACAAAGGGGTTAGAGAGACATTGTGGTTATGCTTAATAGAAACCGATCCTGAATGTTGGCAGAAGACAGGAAGCAAGCAGCAGTTTCTCATGTCAAAGTGCCATGTTTTGCTGCCCTCACTACTGACAGACAAACCCGCCAGTAATTGGATGTCTGAAAGAGATTGTTCGGGGGGGAGAATATAGAGTGGAACTAATGTTGAGTGAATATGATTCATGTGGGAACAACACCAGTGTGCTTTCACACTTGCAAACCTATCAATTATAGGTATAAGATGAAGAAATTCTTGACAAAGAAGAAGATAGAAACAGATGATGCTCAAGCAACTCAATCAAAGGCCTCATTCTCGACTCATTTTAAAATCTGTCCTCTGTGATCAAGTGGACAGCTACAAGCAGGTAAGTTTCTACCTGGCAGCACAATGTGTCTTTAATCCTTGTCTTTAGTGACCACTTGTGATCAGATTTCCTTCCCCTGCTCTATATGCAAATAAACACGTACATCTTTTCTGTTTGCATATAGTCTGGTTGTGTGTGTGTGTGCATGTCACTTGTTACTTTCACATAAATCATATATTAGAAATGTGCGATGACTGATAAAAAGCGCTTCCTACTGTCTGTGTGCCATATGACGTAACTTTTTTCTACACAACGGTGTTATGTGTGTAACATAAGACATATGTATGTTTTAGAAACCCTTAAAAAAAGTTAGGATGTCAACCTGGCAGTTCCAGGACCTGTGCAGTAGAGAAAGAGTTTTTTTTAAAGTCTTTGTTGTTTGTGTGTGTGATTGTGTTTTGTTTTATTTCTTCAGTTTGTATGCTCGCCACAGTATCTGGACACGCCCCCTCCCGCTCCTGCTGCTCTACCAGTTATTCATCAGTGCACCTGGAATTTATCAGCTCATTAAGACCAGCCTGACTTTCCTCTCTCTGCCGGATTGTTAGCTTACCACAATATGCGTTACCGCCAGCCTTCATGCAGTATTTCCAGTCTCGTTATTGTATTTCCTGTCTGTTCCGTGTTCCCAGAGATACTCACCTTTGGAATCTTCGGCCACTTCTGTCTCCCTTCGGACCCGGCATCTCCTCTGCCAACCCAGCTATCTCCAGAACCAACATCTCCACTGTCTACACTGCCATCACCAGACTTACCAACACTAATGCCAGCTCTAGATTGTTCAAACCCAGAGTCTCACACTAGCCATTGACTTTCATTATTCAATAAACAGATAGTTTTGCTCCAATTTCAATTTCTGTGCCTGAGTTCTGTCCCCAATCGTGACATCTGTGTGTTCAGCTCTGAGCACGTTTGTAGCTTTTAACTGAACACACATATAGTATAACACTGACATCCAAAACACACGATTCACGCATCTTGTCTAATGAATTGACATGTACTGTACATTTACACTATTTCTTTCCCTTGTACTGAGTAAGTGCTGGCTATTTTGCCTTTTGTATGTGCATGTCTTTATATTATATATTACACTGAAAGTTTTGTATTAATAAAATTTACACAAAAAACACAACTCACTCTCAGTGGTTTCTTTGACACAAGAAATACTTTCAATCAGGAGAGACATGTTTGCAAATATGCAAATTAGGTTTATTATACAACTCAATAAAATGTACAAAGTCTTTGGCGATTAGACTTCATCGCTATACAAATATTTCATATGTCCATATAGGGGTAGCGAACCATCAAGCCCCCAGATGGAATCTAGACACCGGCGGTGGCGACGAAGGAGCCCGAAGACCAGACCAAAGGAGGCTCCGGACCTGTCAGCTGGAATAGATGACTAAAGGTGGAGGGGAGATGGAGGGTTGCACTCTTTGCCTGCAACGACAGCTGAATGGCACAGGGAGAAACAGATTTTTAAAAGCAGGGTTGTGACTCTGTGATTGGCCCTTGCAATTTGTGGAGGATTCTGATTGCTAAAGCAGGAAGGTGAACAACTCCACCAGCTGATTCTATTTAGGAAGAGAGCATTGATTAAATTAGGACTTCTTGAAAGAATTTATGCCGAGTTACTGTATATTTCAATCCTTTTAATGTTTTGATAGCAATCAATCAGGCTGTTATGAAATTAAACTGGTTAATACATACGGGGGCATGAAGCTTAAGCTTGGCAGTTTTGTTTTTATTATCAACTCGTTTCATCCTTCCTTATTACTTATTTAACTACTTTAATTTAATGGCTGCAGCCGTGTAACTCTGTTTGCTATGGGCTCTGGGAATGTGTGACGGGAGGGAGGGAGCTGGAAGATGAAACAGAATCTTGGTCCAGTGGAAATCACAGAAGGGCGGGCTAGATCAGAGGGTCTGCAGGCACTCAGGGTGGGGCTCAGCCCAGGAGACTGACTGTAGTGGGCCCTGACTAGGATAAGGACTCGTCTAAAGAAGCCCTGTTCTCAATACATCATACAACGCTGTTGAAAGTTGAAAGTGAAAGCTGGAAGAGCAGTCACACGCTCCTCCATTAGCCTCGGAGTAAACAAGATTAAAGCCTGATAAAGTGGCAAAGATATTCTCTAATGTGGTTATAAACTACAGGATTTTGCTTGCCCACATGTCTGTAGTTCTTGCAGTGGTAACTTTACAGTTAAGACAAGGTAATAGAATGAGGGTGTGAGTGAAGGAAAAGAACATCTGGTTTTACAAAAAACCTTCTAACCATTACTTTTATTCATCAAGACACAATCCCGAAAAACAGCATATTAAATGGCCAAGTTCTAACCCCGGCTTGTAATTGATTCAGATGCCTTTTGTGGTTCCAAGCCCAATTCAGCCCGGCCATGTCCTGTACATGCTCTGTTTGGCTCTGGGTCTAAGAGCCCTTTAATCCTCTTAACTTGGGCTGTCTGACCATAAGGATTAAGTAGCATCAGCATTTATAACAGTGATTTTAGAGAATTTAGGAGAGAAATTAATTAATTCCAGTGGACTGGCACACTGGTGTGAAGTAATTTTGTTGAAAACATAACTGTCCTGTTCTTCTTATCCTAAATTCTTCTTCTTCTAAACCCAACTGTCCTATTCTTCTTTTCCTAAAGTCTTCTTTACCTTAACCCAAGTGTCCCGTTCTTGTCCCACGTGTCACAGAAGCATATCTTTTAATAAGCCCACCCACTTTTTTCTTTTCCTTAACCCAACTGAGTCAAAAGGGACGCCAATTGTCCCAGTGCGTTAAGATAAAGCGTGTACAAATAACAATGCCAAAGGCACCTGACCAAGCTCTTGCGATGGGTGTGAGAATATGTTGAAAGAGCAGGGAGTCCAAAGAGTCCTGGTCCTGCACAAAACTATTACTGTTTTGTATTTCTCTCTTTGCATTTACAGTATTTAGAGTAGTCATGTTTAATTGTGAACAACGAACGCTTGTCCTCTACCAATACCGGCCTTTTTTTAAATTTTGGATAAATCAATCGGACACAATCAAACTGAAAAGTGATGTTGAGCATGGCTAATTTTTCCACTCTCTGTTGGGGTAAATGAAACAAAGGTGCAGGTCAGAAGTAACGGGTGGATAAATAGACCACATGACAAGTTACTCACATAATAATTGTGGCATATATTGCTTATTAATGCTTCAGTTAGTCCTAAAAGCAAATGATCATGGTAAACTCACGTCAATAATAATGTTAAATGTCGCAATTGTATACAATTATGTGTATAATCACTTTTTTTTATGAATAATACTGGGTTGGAATTTATGATGTTTAAACCCTCACAATCCTTATGCATCACATACATCACATACACTCCATCTTAAAATCATGAGCGTTTCTCTCCTTTTCACTAACAGCAAGCACAGTTGAAGCAAACTCAATGAACAAACACTGTGTTACTTAAATCTCTCACAAGCCAATACTCAAATACTAAACTATTTGTTACCAAATACTACACCTTGCACCAAAGCTATCCTGATTCTCTTCCTGATGTAAACATTTCAAGGGCCTTATCTTGCACTTGGCGCAGCGCAAAGCCTGACGCAAGTGTCTTTGCTAGATTAAGACCAGCGCAGTTGTCAATTTCCAGCCCCTGTGTTAAATAGCAAAATGCACCTGCGCCCATCTGTGTGCCCATGGGTGTGCTGGTCTTACAGGGAGGTGTGTTCAGGTGCATTCTTGGCCTATTAGACTCATTCAAGCTGAGCCAGGTCTGTGCAGAATCGATCACCGGCGATCGCCACCTTTGCATGGTGGTTAGATTTGTGTCCGACTTGATCCAGACTTGCTCTGATGTCATGCACACGTAGGCAGCGCTAATCTCTCGAGATCAAGGCAGCCGCAGTTCTGAGATGCAGGCAGCACAGTTTTACCGACTGCAAGACCCAGGCGGACCCAGAGCATGCTGGGAAACGTCGGCTTCTCAGCTGCTTTAATAGCTGGCTCAGAATCAAGTCAACATGATGACATTTTGTATAAAGTTTTTATTGATTATGAATTGGAGGGATTTTAACTGCCATTTGTCTGATTTAAAGGCTTATTCTGTACAAACCATGTGTTGTCTGGCTTATAGTGCCATTTAGAGAGACTAAATTTGTTCAGATATATGGATCACATACAGTCTGTTGTTAACATCGGCAACAGATATTAACAGCATATAGAGCATTTCGACAGCTACTCTGTCATAATTGGAGACTGTGTACAAGCTGATATATGGGTCTGATAACATTTTATTAAATCGGAATTGCACCACAGTGTTTCTGTCACTTCCTGTTCAGCATGAAGGCTGCTGGAAACGGCTGGAAACTGTCTGACTTGTCACCTCCTCCGGCTGCTGCCGACCGGCTCTCATCCACTTTACAGGCGAGGCGCAGTTTATCTCGAATGAGCATATTGCTATCTTGAGGCAGTGGAAAGTGATCGCGCCATTGACCAACAAAAATCTGGTCTCAAGTCAATAACACAGCATTTCATTGTTATTTTAAATGTGCCTAGGCTCGTGCACGGCGCGCGCACACTATGCTTGTTACACACACACAGGGAATGCACAGCAGCACACAACATTGCAGAAGATTAAAAATAATAATATTACAATGTGAAATAGTATTATGAAATGACCTGCTTACAGGTTTTAACTTCACACACAAGCAGATTAGTTTCATCAGACATCATCACTTCACTAAAAGTCTACACAATGAATGCTTATAACTCAACAGCCAACGCTATCACAGTCTCACAAAATGCCATGTGTCCCATTTCATAATATAGAGGTCTTGAGGGATCACCTAAAAACATAAAGCCAACACTGGATAACATGCTGCTATTTAGCAGGTAATATTTACCAGGTTCCTATAGTGTGTAATCTTCTGACATCTGCAAGTTAAACGCAAACATCATTAGGTTTGCAGAAATAAACAAAAATATTAGACAAAAACTTGACGATGGAAAGTCAAAGGATCACCACAGTCTTTAAAATTTACAAGGTCAAGGACCTTGACCTTGTAGCAAATTTCACAGCAATCCACTCAATAGTGTTTTCCTCATACCTCATAGTGGCTCCAGAGGTAATGCAAATTCCATGGCAATCCATCCAATAGTTGTTTATGTATTTCAGTCTGGGTCAAAGTGACGGACCGACCAACCGACTGCTGACATTGCCGTCCATTCATGCTCTGTTTTAGCCACGCCAGCGACAGAACGAATGCATGTCAGCAACTGGTCTCTGGTCAAGACAAACCCTCAGGGATTTGGACCTGAATGCACACAAGAGAAGGCCAAGAGGTCAAATAGATAATGAATCTATTATCTATTATCTAATAAATCTATCTAGATAAAAAAATCTAAATAGGGAGACCGAAAATCTCAGTTCAGTCCCTCAACAATAAAAGAGTGAAAGCAAGTGTAGTCGCATTGTGACGTGATGTTTAATTTCACCAAAACTGGCCTTTGAGAGAATGGAATGTGTTTATCTCTCACTTTGATCACATCCAAGTCATGTAGAGTTATATAGATAAAATAAAAGTTAATCTACCATGTAAAACTATTTAAGGTATCTCAAGAAAAACATGTCAGGTGAGAAACAAAAGCGACACACTAGCGCATTCTGTAATTGAAAGTCTGGCATGTGACAGAAGTGTGTCTCAGGCCTGGGTTAAGAGTGTCAGACTAGATGGCAGGGTCAGACAGAGTCTCCATGGTAATAATGTGCTACAGACTGAAGAGCTGATGGTCTGGTTTAATTATGCAGCTCAGGGGTTGTCAAACAGACCCAAACAGACGTCTTTCAACTGCAAATCTGCTGGCTTCAAAGACACACTTTCTATTTGGAGGAGTAGACTGCATTTTAATTCACCACGGCCTATGGCCATCATGCTGGGGGGGGGAGGATGAACTCACTTTGTTGTTTTAATATAAAAAGACACAAGGGATATGCATATACAGTATTGGGTCAGTCAGGCCATTTCCTTGCTGAAAGCCCTGAAGATGGAACTAGATGGACATATAATGTAGGCCTGGTATAATGTAGGTATAAAATAGCCTGATCGAGTAAGTCAGTGAATTTAGTACAAATTGATTTACGTGACAACATTCAAGTCACTTTGACTTTTGTGAGTCACAGTAAGGCATTCTGACTGTAAATAGCAACATCTCCATTACGTTATCCCTGAATATCTCACAATTATAGTAGGTAAGTTACTTGAGGAAAACAACCAGTTAATTTATCATTATTTAATGATTTGTTAATATCTGATTTGTATATTGATAATAATATTGATGATTTGTTAATATCTTGACATCTACATATTGACAACAGTGGATATTACCTTTGCCAAGGAGGTCATGTTTTTGGTTTGATCCGTTCATTTGTGTGGAAAAACTACTGGCCGATTTCCATGGAACTTGGAAGGACGTGGCACGGGCCATGAAAGAGCCCATCACATTTTACAGCAGATCCAAATCACGTAATCAATGATTTGTTTCTTAACATTGCGACATATGGCCTTTGTGCTGCATTCTTGTAGTGCTGGAATAATCAAAAAAAATAAGTAACCAACTGGGAAAAGTCACACTTCATTAACATTGTGACATGTCTCGGCACATGCTTCCAGAGTCCCCCTCTCGATCTGGTTCGTCTTCAAGAAGGAAATATTGGATTTTCATGTTAACTGAGTTAATTAAACAAAATGGCTATCATTGGTGTAGATGAGGACTATACCCTAAAGCAGTGATTCCCAAAGTGGGGGTCGGGACCCACAGTGGGGGTCGCGAGCCAGAGGGGGGGGTCGCAAGTTGATTTCCAGAAATAAAATTAAAATTTAAAAATGATTATAAATAGCATATGTTAGCCATGATTTTAACACAAGATAAAACAAGTGGCTAAATTTAAAATAAAACCAAGCACATAAATAAAAAGGGAACAGCTCTTTTGATTTGAAACAAGGGCAAACCATCTGACATCCGAGCTGGAGGACGCATCGGTCAAACTGTCCAGCGACCGAACCTTGAAGGCTGAGTTTTGGATTTAAGTTGAGAGGGAACACCCACGGCTATCCAGGGCGGCTTTGGATGTGCTGGTGCCGTTTGGCACTACCTACTTGTGTGACAAGACTTTCTCGGCACTGATGTACCTTAAAAATAAATAGAGATGGCAATTGGATGTGGAGGATGATCTCCGAGTAGCGGTCTCCAACATTAAACCAAGATTGGACTTGCTGTGCTCCAAACATGTTGCACATCCATCTCACTAGGGGAGGTTAAGTTCAAATTAAAGTAATGAGTAAAATACTGTAGAGTAATGTTATGGCTGTTGTGTTATTTTGTGTTGTCAATATGCTCGTGTTTGGCTACGCCTATAGTTCGTGCGCGGTTGCGCGCAATGTTTATATACGTTTATAGTGGGGGGGTCGCAAGTCACTTGCACCGTTACTTTGGGGGTCGTGGGCTGAAAGTTTTGGGAACCCCTGCCCTAAAGGACCATCACCAAGCTGAGTCATCATTGTCAACATGGTCGTACATGTAGTATCTTGTCGTTACTACAAAATCTTTACTCAACATGCTAGTTCTTTGATATTGTCAACAACTTGAGGAAAGTGGCTTTCATCCCCAGACATAATATGACAAATACAGTAGTTTCTGTGTGGTTGTGCTATGTTTAACAGTGGCCATCCACCATGATTCCAACTAGTTAGTTTCACTTTCACCCTTATGTATTTTTAAAGATGTAAAGGTTATCCTAGCAGAGGCTGGTAACATTAGCATATAAATATCAATTGACCCTGTTTTTTTTTTTTTACTGAGATAGAAAATGAAAATACTCTGTCAATCAAAGCTCATTGTGAAGGGAAGAATAATGGGACAAGATGAGGGAGACTGAGAAAAAAAGAAAAGGTGATGGAGATAAAAGAGAAAGAGCAAGAGCTGCCCACTGTGCCCAGGACAGGATTAACATTATTGTCCCTGTGCTGCTCACAAACACAAACAAAAACTGACTTGGTCCAATTCAATCAATATAATTACCACAGAGAGATACATGTCCTTTTGTCATTCCAGCATTTAGCTTCCATTTAACAGCCCCTAGCCTAATAATTTAGTATTATTGAGGTGTACATCATTTTATTAGATTACTCAAACACACTTTGGCAGGAAAGACAAGAGGGACATGCCGAGGGTGAGAACAGTAGTGTGAATTTCCCTTTACTTGAACAATTCATTTGATGAATGAAAACATTGTCATTGTCAAGTTATTGGGGCCAGCGTAATAGCGATTAATCAATTGTCAATTAGTACCTGAATTGTTACTTGTTCCTTAGTTTCGCTTTGCCTGACCTTCCTTCACAGCGCTGCGGAGGAGGGTCTGGCTAGTCCGCACAGCATTCTGGGATGGGAGAATATGTGCTCTGGTTTATTAGCATTTCTTTAATCGAATCACAATCCTCTTGGGCGGTGCTAAGCGCCGGACACAATAACGGCGCCGCTGCTAAATAGCCTCAGAAAGGAACTTGTTTTGGTGGAATGTGTACATTCAAAAGTTGTTTTAGTCGTGCAACAGAAAACTCAGATTGGACAGATAGTCTAGCTAGCTGTCTGGATTTACCCTGCAGAGATCTGAGGAGCAGTTAACCATAGTCCACCATAGTTGCTGTGCAACTGAGCCTCCTGAATCTTTCTAATCTTTCTAGCCACTGTAATGCATACTGCTTTTTTACCAGTCAACCTAAGGTAGACGCTAGAATGTAGTCACCAAACGAGTCTCAACCAAGCCAAGCAGAGGTGGTGGGCGGGGAAAGGCCAGATCCAGAACAGAGGAGAAAGTGTAGATGTGCTTCATTCCAACTTTTTAGAGTTTCTTTTTACTTATTTAATGGGGGGGGAAACCGATATCAATCATACATTATTTTTTACATATACATACATACAAAACTCGGGGGGAGAGAATGATTATATCTTTAAAATGACTCCTTAAAGAAAAAGAACTATAAAAATCTTCAGTTTGTTTCTAACCTTGTGAGAGGTATTTGAATTCAATAGTGTCCAATCACTACAGTAACGTATCTAACTTACCTCAGGACACTTTACAGATCAGACCACACTTGCATTTGTTGCAACAGCGGTGAGGAAAAACGTTATTTTAATGGGCAGAAACCTCAGGCAATTATGATACGATCTCTTTTCCCTATTCTTATGAGAACACGCGCTGCAGCATTCTGGATCAAGGGACTTGTTTGAGCAATAAGGAATTGCAAAAGTCCACCCTCGAAGTAACAAATGCATGGGCTATTTTTTCTGCAATGTTTGAAACAGGATGTGCCTAATTTTTGCAATGTTACACACACACACACACACATACACATACACACAGCCTTAATTGCCACAATGTGGAAAGCCCCAGACTGAGTTGTTGCTTTGTTTTTCCAGTCAGTAGGAGATGTATTATTGACATGGTGAAGGCGGTGAGTGCTGGGAGTTGCCCCTTTGGTCAGACTCACATATACACCAGGACTGAGCGCCTATATTTACACCTGACGTGGGCAAATGGATGGGCACAGACCAATTCAAAATATACACCCTACCTGCTTGTATCAACTCAGACATGGCTGCCAGGACCAAAACAACGCAGGGCTGTGTAATCAGTCCATGATTGGTTGGATCAATGAGTGATGTCAGAATGTAGAACCAAAACTAACAGCAGCTCCCTGCTGACTGCCAGTTAGGTTTGGGACAAAATACCAAATCCATTATAAATCCATTATAAGTCCAATGTGAAGGCCTTTTAGGCAAAGAATATCTGCAGTGTAGCCTAATTAGGTACATCAAAACACTGTCACATTCTCCTTTGTTCCCCTTCTTAATCTGCAAGCTTAATGGGGAGGAAATAATTTAGTTCCTAAAAGTATCAATACTGCCATATAAAAAAATGTCACTTAAATAAAAGTACTTATAATGCAGAAAAATGTCCCCTGTAGTGGTATACTGTTATGTATTGTTGTTAATGGTGCGTTTATCCATTTTACTGTTGTAATTGTGGACTTTTAATATTTAATGTACTATTGGGTAATAGATTTGGTCTATAACAGAAGTAAAAGCTGTCAAATGAATGTGGTGAAGTAAAGAAATTTGAGTTGCTATTCTCTGAACTCATGACTCAACTTGGACTTGAGCACTGATGACTTGGACTCAGAGAATTTATAAAATCGAACTTGAGCTTTCATGAAATAGGACTTGGAAGTTGGAGGACGTTTCTGACTACTGTTATGTGTAACAGGCAGTGATGGAGTACTCAATCCTGGACTCGAACTTGAGTCAGACTTGAGTCACTCTCTTGAGTGACTCGACTCAAACTCAGGTAATGGTGACTTGACTCTGATTCTGTTTTTGTGACTCTGACTTGGACTCGACAGTTGGTGACACGATTACAGCTCCGCTGGTATGTGTCCTGACTCCTGGAGCTCTATGCCCCGCTGTTGCTTGGAGAAAGCAGTCGCCAGTAGACAATAACGTTGTTTTTAGTTTCATAAAATGTCCCAGAATTCACCAATTTGTAGATTAGTACTACAAACATTCCTGCTCTGACATTGTGTCCTTTTATATTTATTAAACTTGCATTGCTAGAGCCACACAATGCATGCGTAAGTTGGCAAACTGAGTATAAAAAAGGTTTTATTTTTTGAAGACCCAACATTTCCTGATTTTGCTTCTACATAATAAAAGTCCCCACTCATTTAGTTATTTAAATGCTTGTATTATGAAAATGCAAAATTAGGAAATGTTGGGTCTTCATCCTACTGCGGATGAAGACCCAACATTTCCTGATGACTCCTATAAGCTAACATGAAACAAAAAGCTGATAGAGATGTATAGACTACACTTTAAACCACAGGGATTCAATTAGGTGATTTTCACACCTATAGTGTGTTGGCTTTGGTCTGATAACCTCAGTTGATGAGTTTGTAAACTTGGAGTAATTTCCCCTTTGTTTGGTTTTGTTTCACGCCTGGAAAAATCCAAGCGTACCAAAATGCATCATTACAAACAACGCAAGAATGTTCACTCCTCTTATTGGTTGGTCGGCTTATGTGTCTTGTGTGGGGAGCAAGGCAAGCCAAGGCAAGGCAGCTTTATTTAGTGGTTTATTTGGTCCGCTTTTGGTGTGCACCTATGTGTGATTTCTCACCTGCCCAAATGAACTGCACCAAGGAAAAAAAAAAAAAACTCTAGTGCAATTCTACCAAACAAAATAGGGCAGGTGTGAAAGCGCCCATAGAAGCTACACACAGAATCCATGCACTATATAGTGTGTTTGCCATTTTGTAGTGGTGTTCGAATTCTCTGCATCGCATAGTGTCTAATGTAAAATTTATGTGAGAGTAACAACTGGCATGTATACACACAGACACTCACACATTACCAGCCTATATGCAAACGGAAATTATGTATGTGTTTATTTGCAAACAGAGCAGGGAAGTGGGATCCGATCACAAATGGACACTCAGGACAAAATAGAGACACATTCTGCTTCCAGGTTGTGATGCACATGTACAATAAATCTTTGCATGTCTGCAACAAAGTCTCTCCTGAAATTGAAATACATTATAACATGGCAGTGGTCAGTAAAAAGTAAGTTCTGTGGCGGTTTTAACGTGAAAATAAATTCAACATAAAGTTCCAGATACAAAACCGTTTTATTCCCAGCAATATCTTCATGTTCAGAATGACCTTTCACTTTAATTCTCATGTCATGCTGAAAAGGCTCTTAAAAGCCTCCAGGTTTCCTCAAACCGGTAACAGCAGCCACAGCAACCGCTGCAGCATGCCTCTCTGAAAGCTGATCGTCCCGCTTGCTGTCACAACAAAAGCCCAGCTAAACATCAAACAGGCTCTTACCAAGCACGGAACATCAAAGACTTGTTTCCCTCAAAGACTTGCCTCTCTGCGCACCAAACCTTCTCTGTGTTTGCTCAAAATATGGTTAAAGATACCTACAGGGAACATACAGTATGCAGTTAGAACGCCTTATGCACAAGCTCACAGAGATGCCTGAACACCTGAATAACAAACGTGAATTGTTGTGTGTCATCTCTCGGGTTTCAGGTACATGAAGCACATGAAAAGCAGCTCCAATCTCAACACGTGCAATAGCAATTACAGAGTAATCAGATGAAATTATAGGATGGCCCTTTTATCACAGCACAGGCTATAATGAAAGAATGGGAATGATCAAAGCATGTCTGCCCACTCAATGTGCTAACACGAGGCAGGTAATTACAACTAGAGGCTTCACACTGAACCTGAACAAGGAGGAATTGTTAAAAGATAAGCAATAAGTGGAAAGTAATGTTCCTGATCATGAGGATACTGCCATGTCGTGTGTCTTGAGAATTCATGCAGTACAATGCTGTACAGGGAAAGGTGTAAAACCCCTCAGAGTAATGAGTGTTTTGTGTTTTTTTTTGTGGTTTGTTACACAGAGCTAAGATATGCCATTGGAAATGGTTGGGAAAAGGGCAGGCACTTGCACAGCTGGCAAATGATTGGTTAAAACATCTGTCTGTCTATCATCATATATCACAGGCTAACTTCAACCAATCAGATCAACAAACTAGTGGGGTTTAAATGAAGCTCAATTCAATGTATTTCCTGATTAATAAAGACAAAAGTTCAAGGAATGGCTAGTCTTTCAACCCATTTGTGAACATGGAGTGCCACCTGCTGTATAATAAAGAAAATAAAGAAAATGCTTCATGAAGCTTCATTTGGACATCCCTACAACAAACCATATGACGAATCCAGTCGGAAGAAAAGCATCTTTTCCATCAAGACAAGCCTGCAATGTGTTGAAGAAAGACTCTCCAGTTAGTAACTGATAGAACTGATGCTATAGCAGCATCTACGCTAATCTCTTTAGGAGCCACCATTGTTGTTTTGAATGAAGAAAGTTGCCTCTCTGTGTTGTCATACATGCCTAAACCACTTGATTGGACCGAACCACGGTGGCTCGAACACAAATGCATTACTTGAAGCAAAAGAAAATTCATTTGGGATCACATGATCATCGTGTGATCTTGTGACCTGGTGTTACGGTGACACCTGGATTCCACTGGACGCAGCTGTGTCACGATACGCTCTGCTCGCCATGTATATTTTGTCCACAGCAATTCCCACCAATTGGTCTCAAAACGTTGTCATTTGCAAATTGGCTCTCCATCTATTGTTACCAATGTTTCTTGTCATCTAGCCCAGCAGAAACGTCTTCGAGATAAAAGTAGCTACCCATATGGTATGAAAAGTTGCCCAAATCTCCACAACCCGCCTAAAACAATCTATACTTGCCCAATTAAAGAAAAATTGGGCAATCCCCCAAAACTGACTTGTACCAAATGATATTACAGAGATCAAAGAGGGGAGAGATGTGATATCACTGAGTCCAACTTTCTTTGGATGGAGCTCTCTCTCTCACTGCTGTTTGGTATTTCAGTGTGGAGAAATGTACAGTCAGTGCGAAATGATCCGTGAGGGCTCTTACTTTGAGATTTTGGTTGCCATGAAACTGATTTTATACTAAATCTACTAATCTCTGCTAAATATAATATATTATTGTCACATGCAACAACGTAGGCAAGGACAGATGGTCTAGAGCCATTATACCATGACACCATGCTGTGGAGTAAGAAACATAGTCCAAGGTAGTCCTAATGGCCACAAAACACTGAAATATCTCTGCATTACAATGTGACAGAAACAAGCTGAAGATAAAAATGAGTCACAAGCTGTGCATTTTAAGGCACCAAGCAGCAGATTGTCAGTCAGTCAGCTCACAGCTCTTCAAGCAATGGCAAGGTCTGGGGAACAGAAACTGGGCCACAGACAGTTTGTACAACAACAATCTGCAGTGCACAGTAATCCAGGAAACAACTTCCCCACTGCGGGACATCAGAGGCCTCAAAGCCCTCTATGTATGACTAATTAGAGAAAAGATTGAAATGATAGCAGCAGGCTGTTTGTTTGTACATACCCAAGACACGGACAGACGAATGACTGTGCCTTCTAATTGTTGGTTTGATTGCTTTTGCAAAATTGTAGTGGTATAAAGCAATTGGGGACAAATGAGCCTTAAATGTATCAATCATTTTATAATTCATTATAAACATTAGACTGTATAAGTAAAAGAAACAATTCAAAAGTGGAATAGATTCATGAAAATATATATATGCAGTACATCCTTTTGTTTTGGTGTCTTTAACTACATGGTGAATAGTATTCATTCATCTGATGGTGTGTGTGTGTGTGTGTGTCTTTGTGTGTCTTTGTGGCCAAACTGCCAACCCTGAAAATTACAGAATGCAGACCAGCCATTTCAAGCCACCCACAGAACACAACCACCACTACGCTAAGCCGTCAGGCTGACAACCACTAATCTAACCTGATTGTGGTGCGGCTCCAAACCAGAGTCTGTATGAGTGTTCTAGAAGATGGAAGTGGAGGCGAGGTGACGCTCATCCTTGAGAAGGCAGAGGACACCGTGCCGGGCTCTGCAGGGGAAGTGGGGCTGTGGTGTGGGAGTCCTGGAGGTGAGCCAGCTCGGCTGTGGGAGAACTCTGGGAGATGTTTACCATGCAAAAACCCCAGGGAGGTCCATTAAATCCCACTTTAAATTGGCCAATCTTGAGCCTAGTTTGCCACCCCACCTCCAATCCCCCACGACAACTTCCTTTTAAATTGTTTCTGGTAGGAATTATTTGACTACAGGCATGATAACTGACAGCTGTGGAGCTGTAGATGGACGGTTATGACTCACAGGACCAGCGACTCACAGGACTCCGCTGTCTGCTGCTGCATACACAAGGAAACTATTAGCCAAACTCATGTGGTTAAGTATTGCTGAAATTAAGAATGCTTTTTGGGTTCAGAACCAACATCATAAATACAACAAAAGTCTCATATTGTCTCTTTTGTCTAAACATAATCAGTCAGATATCTAATAGTGACAAAAGGTACGAAATCCTAAAATCCTAAACGGACCCTAATGAAACCCAAATCCCTGTGTCCTCACATCAGGGTGTGGTTTGCAACTGAAATGTTGGAAGAAGCTATGTGTGTATTTTGCTTCAAATACCACTGGGTCAAGAAAGCATGCCCTAAAAACATTCTCACGCTCCGACAGAGCCTTCCCCAAAATACAACAGGAAGTAGGGGGTTAGACCATGAGGAGAGGGGTCAGGCAAGAGAGGGTAGGGCTAAATGAGTGAGTCACAAAAAAAGATTTGAAAGGACATAGTATTCTTTTGCCATATACGTATGTTTGTATTCCTGTAAATGTATCTCAGTCCATGTGGGAGCTGCCTTTTTTCTCCACTATTGTATTTTTAGCATTCGCTTGGCTCCATCTGAGTTCAGAGTCTCATAAATGACAATAACATCAAAATGAAACTTTAGCCTTGAACCTCAGGGACATTTTATAACTGTGCTAGTATAAACTGGCCAATAAAAACAACAACAATTTGTGTCTGTGAAAGACAAAATTCTGGGCCGAGAAACATACTTAGCATCATGTAGGCCACAGGGCACCACACTGTGCCATAAAACAGCTGTTAGAAATGCCACTAATAAACAAACACCATGTAACGTATTTAATTAGTTATAAACCAGGTTAAGGGAACAGTCCAATTTTGGAGAAATACTCGTGTTTGCCCCATTTTCATCCTGTGTGGGCATTCTGCACGCTAATTAGCATTTTGTGTGCATGCATGCGTAAAGGCATTTTCTGTTTTAACCAAAGAAAGTTAGAACAGAAAGACGCTTAGTAAGTAACTAAGGCTATGTTCACACTTGGCGTCTTTTTTTGAAGCTGCCAGTGTCTATTTTATGTTAAAGTTACCAAAAAAAAGTCATAAGCACTTTTTTAAATGCAACCACCAATATTTGCATCTCAGAGCATCTTTTTAATTTAAAAAAAATTCTTTTTGGATTACTTTTTTGGCATTTAGTAAGGCCTCTATATAGGATGGGACAGCTTACTTGGTGTATGAAGGAAAGGACTTCATTTCCTGCATTCTGATAAATGTTTAAGCACAAAGTTATGGTGAAAATGTTTATTTAAACAACAAATTCTGTAACTTTTCCCCAAGGAGCACATTATGCTTGCATATAGCAGCTGTGGATGAAAGGAGGCTGTCTGCTGAAAATAAAACATTTTGGCACTTGTGATTTTCCTTGTGATTTAAAACCTCTTTGGTGGGCGCCAAAGCTTTCTCTACGCAGGAAAAACCCTGGATTAGACTTGAAAGGGGAATGACATGCAGCAAAGGTCCACAGATCAAAGTTAAACCCACGGCCGCTGCAGCCAGGACTGAGCCTCTGTATATGGGGCACACACTCTACCAGGTGAGCTACCCAGGCGCCCCAAGAGTGTCTTATTGAAGTTGACTCAGACTCAGACACCAAAGACTGCAGATAGACTTGTGCTAGTGTTGAGCGCAGCAAACTCCTTGGTATCACCGGATGCTCTCTGTCCAGGTACTGCCTTTGTTTTACATAAAGTTAGTAGCACTCTTTGATACTGTAGCAGTAGCTGTTGTTACAGCAACAAAAGACAAAGTTTCCCCCATACACCTGGCCAAACCAATTGCGAGTGAATTCCAGCTGTCAATCATGATGGTTCACACTCTATTTACAGCATCAAATAACTAATTAAAACCAAACTTATCAGAAAAATTAACACTTGAACAAACTGTGAGATAAGAACTACCTAAAATGACAGAATCTATGGGAAAAAATGTATTTGACGTGTACTTTGATTTTTTTGCATCAACCCCTGGATGCAACATGGCAATAAAGCAGCTTCGGGAGCCACATAATGGCATTTTTTGGTCATAGCAGATGAACCTGTTCTATTAGAACAGGTTCATACTAGTCTAAGCTATAGGCTAAAACCACAATAAATGACCTACTGTCTCTCTGTACTGGATAAAACTGACCTTCTCATTTGGCTCTGTGAAAGAAGGCAAATGTGTTTTCAAAAATGTCAGTGCTCTTTAAAAAAGGTTTGGAGGATATGACCTCTAGACTGTGAACAGACAGTTGTGATGACTGAGAGAAGGATGAGCACATAAAGCCAGCATTCAAACGTGAGTCAGTTCCTATTCACCATGGTAACGGCAACCAAGGCTTCATTTTATTTCATTTTAAACCTTTATTTAAAACTCGATACCCATTGAGGGAGACCTTCATGGCTCATGGGTATTGTAGTATTTTGAGCCATCCATCCTGCCAAAACAACTGACTTTGAAAATTAAAGTCTAAAATTGAGACAAAATAGTAGTAGTTTGTTTATTGCCCCTGTGGGGGAATTAGGTTGCAGCGGAAATCACAACGGCATGCAATAAAAGACAAGAAAACAGAACAACTAGTGAACACAGTTTCAGACATATAAACAGACATCACTACACATAACATAGACCGAGGCACTCATCCAGACCAGCTTGTGACTGTCCAGGACCTTCATTCAATAAGAAATGTCCTTTGGAACTAAGAGAAACTTGGATCTGTTTTTTCTAAACAGAGGAGTAATGTGACATGATCCAATTCATCCTAATGAACATCAGAGTAACTGATATTCCAACAAAGACTTATAAGTTATGAGTCAAAGCAATATCAGAGAAATATTGTTTATCTTCATCATGGCTGTTTACTCGGGCCTGCACCCATGTAGTCTATGATAATGCTGAAATCTTTCTATATCCCGTGACGGAAAAAACAACATATCAGCTCAGCTATATGTTTGCCTTTCCAAACATAGTCTCAGGGCAGAATCAAATGATTGATCACCACGTTTACATTGGCAGTAAAAAGAGACCCCCGTATTAGAGGCGGAGTTGTGGAGCTAGACTCATTTCACTCCTAGCAGTCACTGCACCTCGGCCTTAAAAGGGAAGAAAATATAATTTGATCAAAGATTAAGTCTGTGCAACAAGCTACATTCTCTGCTTCAATGATACACTGCAGGGCACATGGGAACGTCATGGGATAAGAAAATATGCTAGATATTTCATGTTCGTGAAATGCTCAAACAAAAACAGGAGCAAGCCAAGCTCCGGAGAGGATGACAGGCTGCGGTTTCACTGTTTCTCAGCTCTGTGTGTATGTGTGTGAGCGTGCTACTGAAGTTGTGTAAGATGTTTGTTGGGTGAAATACTGATGCTTTATTTTTATGTGACCTGTTGACAGTTGGAGCAGTCAAACAGACAGTGTTTTATCTTATCTTATGTCTCAACCAGGTGGAGGGAGAAGAGGAAGGCTGAGAGCGAGAGATAATCAGCTTATGAGAGGATGACAAAGAGAGGGAGGAAAAGGGTGTCCTCTTCACCCAGTAAGGAGCTGACCCTATTGGCTCTGCTCGGCACCATCAGTAGTCTTGTCTGGGTCTTTGTACGCTCTATAAATAGCTGCGTATGCTCCAGCTGAGTGGGAACAAGCTGTACCCGTCACCCCAAGGGGCAGAGAGGAGAATGGGAAGCACGAACTCCCATAGAGATTCCATGGGTTCTGACATCCTCAACAGTTATATATGATTAGTCTCCTTCAACACCTGGGGGTGGGTTAATGTTGCATTGCCAGACCCATAAGAAGACATCAAGAGACTGGTCTCTGAGCTGATGATTCTCAATGTCATAGCCTACTGTACTGTAATTTTCAGGCCCAAAATGTAACAACTGCAGCTGTATAATTTGTAAAAAGGCTATACGATACAGTGGTAAAACTACAAATGTATACAAGCATATGATAACTCACAAAAAAACACCACTTAAAGGTCATAAAAATGAATTCCGATTTAGCTATTTCATGATGCATCCACCTTAATTATTAAAAGTATTCGCATCATATTGGTATCGGCAATACTGGCCTTGTTGGATCGATACCAAATTTTGCAGTATCACACACCACTACTGTCCAGGCAGGACACAGTTACAAACCAGCTTTTGTATTTTATTTTTTTTTAACCTTTATTTAACCACGTAGGCCGTTTGAAACAGATTGAGAATGTGGCCACGAATAAACCATAAACCTGCAGGGCAACATACAGTTTCACATTCAATACAGTTCAAAAATACAAAATACAATAGGCTACATAAAATACTGATTAAGTGGGAATTACAAAGCCGGCGAAAAGTGAGGTATAAGTAAGCTTAAATAAACTTTTTTCTGTTGTGTTCGTTTGTGAAGGATAATAACGTCTCTTCAACTTCTCTCATTCAATACATATTTTTATTCTAAGCAATAAGGCAAAATGGGGTAAGTAAATAAGTAAGTAAACTTTATTTATATAGCACCTTTCACAGACAAGAGGGGTCACAAAGTGCTTTACAGTAAAAACAAATAAAACAGCAACACATTAAATACTAAGCCATGTAGCTAGTTAAAAGCTAAAAGATGTGGCTTCAGGGGTATTTCCACAGAATCCAAAGCTCTCAAGGCAAAAGAGTACAGGTTTCACAGCTGTGGACAGGTTCTGCTTCACTCTCAGGCTCCGCAGAAAGTGTGCAGATCCCCTTATTCTAGACAGTTTACATACTACTCTACTTGCCCGTAGTCTTCTCCCATTGGTTAGCTGGGGCCAATGGTTCTTCAGTCGCTCCTATAGGGAGGAGCGTACTTATAATTCATGCAACTCTGCAAAGGCAAAGAGTACCATTGATTATCTACTCAAGCATACTCACACATATTTGAAATGAGCACAGTTGCACTTTTTCCTTACACACACACACACACACACACACACACACACACACACACACACAACACACACACCACACACATTACCTAAAAACAACCTTCACCTAAAAAGGTTACCTTTACCTAAAAACCTCTTAGTAATGTCAATATCATATTAAGGAACTTTAGGATGTTATTATTTCATTACAGCCCTTTCTAAAAATTGGTCTGCTCTACAACAAAATGCCAAACACCAAACTAGTTGTACACTTCAAAAAAAGGTGTCCAAAAACAACATAAAAACACTAAATCTGAGGGAAAAGGTACTCAAAACAAATGAAATTAGTTGTCCATGCAGCAAAATAATTTCACTTGACAAGCTTGCTTGATTTAAGATAGTAGTGTAAGGTTGAACACTTAAAATAAGAAATTATTTTAGTAATTTTCATCAATTTTTTATCTTGGTGAGAACCAAATCATTTGGAGTGTACAAAGCAGATAACCAAGGCAACATGTGTAAGTGTGCACCTAACAGAGCCTTGGAACAGGCCCAGGAGCCATCACTGCCTTTTTGTACACCCCTAATGGTTGATCTACTTTCATTAGCGTGACTTATTAAGACTTAAATGCCTCAGCTTGCACAATCACAGTGACGGATGACAGAAAGGAGGCCTTTTGAACATAGAGACGTGAACCACAGAAGGATCCGGGCACTGATAGATCTCACAAAAACACAGAGCAGCTAATGAATGCAGATGTGCCTGAGCCAGCTGTTTCCTCAGCAGGGCCCAGTTGTTTACAACTGGAAGGACCATTAAAAGCATATCACTGATTTCTTTTTAAACAGGGTTACTAATTCAAGATTGGGCTGTATTCCGGTTGTTGCCCATGCTTTGCATCACGTGTGTCAAACTCAAGACCCGAGGGCCAAATCTGGCCCCTTGCAGATTTTGATCCGGCCCGTGTTTTAATTTAGGTTCACAATTACATTTTGGCCCCCCTAGTTTTTTTCAATCTGGCCCTGAAATAGAGTAAAATAGTTTTTGACACCCATTCTGTTTTAAATGGAAATGAACATTGCACATATGCATCTTTCCAATTACTGAATAGAATGAATCCATAGTTTGTTCCTATATTGAAATCTTGTTATAAAAAATGCATTCACCACAGTGGTGTACAATGTGGTTTCATCCGCACATTCCACTAATCTCTAAAGTGTGTACTTGACAGAAAACCATCTTGATGAAAGATATTTATGTCAAGACATTCTAGAAAAAATACAGTCTATACTGCTGACTTGTTTTTTCCACTAATATGTGACAATAAAATCTTGCTAAAGCTATAGCATTTGATATTTGCAAATAGAGTTAAATGGCAAAAGGTTTATTTACCAGCTAGATAGTGTAGTGTATACTTATCGTATCATATCATTATACTTTTTCTATGAAGTGTGGGATCTTCCCCTTTCTGAGTCTAATGAGACATTTTAATTTAAAAATGTTCAATATTACACCTTTAAAGGAAGGTTTTGGTAATGTTGAAAAGCTAGTAAGAGGCAGGATTTTTTTTTAAAATCGTTAAATCGTAAAAAATTGTGGATGGTAGAGTCCACACCACAACTATAATGGCAACGACAGTGGAGAGCGATTTCATTGGGACCCTTTCAGATCGATGAATGCTAGAAACACTGACAGCCAATCAGAATCCATCTGAGTTTACATCAGGAAACAGTGGAGAGTGACACTGACTGACAGCCAATCAGAGTTTACAACATGGCACAGCGGAGAGAGTTGAAAGTATTTCTCACAGAAACCACAGAGAGTGAATCTTGTGTTTTAGATGGGATTATCATATTGTCAGTGTTTTTGTTCCGATGCTCTGCACAGATCTGAGACCGCCCACCCGCTCTCATTCCTGGCTCTCTGGAGCTCTGTGCGCCCGCTGTTATGGTTCTTGGTGTGGACGGCCCTTTAAAGACCACTTCTAATGCAAATGCTGTTTGGATTACACTTTATGTATGCATAAGGTTCTCTGTGTATGATGTTTAAGGTCTGTTCAGTTGTGATGTGAATTCATACAGCTTTTTGTTCTTGGATTTAATATCGGGAGAGCGAATGATACGATGCCTTGAGCCGGGAAAGCCTGCTGCGAGGGAAGGAGACAGATGATAAGAGACTAGAGCAATGGAGTGTTTAAAGCAAAAGAAGAGGAGAAGCGTTATGATGAAACACACAGAAAAAGTTGAAAAGGAGGTTGATAAAGGCCGGGTACACATTGTTAGAACCAGTGTGCAGAAGATTCCTCTGAATACATATCATTTGGTGCTTTGAGTGGGGTAACAAGTGGGATGAAAAGAGGCCCTCTTAAGTGTGAAGAATGAAAAAGAGAAAGCTTGGGAGATGGATCAGCTGTCAGTCACATGTGAAGAGTTTTGTTGGTTTGGAGTTCATTTTTGCATTTTTATGGACTGTCCAAATAACAAAATATTAGGCCTACCTCCGCCAGCACAGCAGTTTTGAAAAATGGCCTTTCTGAAGGAAGATTGGAACCATTTACTGGTCAAATGAGGAGCAATCAAGTGCATTAATATGTAGCTGTGATTCCCAAAAGAGGCTGGATACCTAAACCGAGCCCAACAGGACCCAACGGGCCGGGCCAGGATCTGACAGACATTTAGAAATGATGTTTTGGGTTTGAGTCGAGCTCGGTTACATCAGTGCGATAAGGCATTTGTTGTAAAATTGTGCTGTGGCTCATTTAAGAGAGCTTAGTGTGTGTGGGTCTGTGTGTGTGGAATGTGGTCAGAAGAGAGATAGAGAAAGAGGAAGCAGACATGTAGATGCAACCGGAGCAGAGTTGGTGGAATAAGTTTGCGTTTTGTTCAGTGTTTGCGGTTTCCGAAATAAACCCCAGACTGAACACCAAGTTCATTCATTTGCTCACTTGCTCTATTCATTTTATAACATGGGCCCTGGAGGTCTCCACTGGTTTTCCGACCACCATGTTCGGAAACAAAGCAATCAGGAAAGGTTAACACATTGAACATTTAAAATTCTGATGCACCCATCTGTTGCCAATTTTGAATGCTTTCCTACAGTTGCTTAACCTATTTTGTAATTAATAAATTAATTTTAATTTATTCTATTGATTGGATGAACTATAATTTGCCTAAAGATGATTATTTTGTATTTTTGTCTGTCTGATTAATGCTTGTGTTAAGAAATAAGTCAGATGTTACTCACTACTTGAGTAGTTTTTTATCAAGGACTTTTTTACTCTTACTCAAGTAATTATTTGGATGACTACTTTTACTTTTACTTGAGTCATATTATTGTGAAGTAATAGTACTTTTACTTGAGTACAATTTTTGGCTACTCTACCCACCTCTGCATGTGATCATGGTATAAGTGGGTAAATGCCCTTTGAGGTGTCCATTGTCAGGTATTAATGAACTTCAGTGGAAGCAACTGTCCTCCACCACGGTTCACACCTCACCGTCACCCATTAACACCTGACAATGGACACCTTAAAGGGAATTAGCCCTTACTTAGCACAGTAACATTTTTCTGTCCGAGCCCGGCCCGCGTCCGACACAGTTAAAATCTCATTTTTTTCTCATACTAATGACACATTTCTTTGTGTGGAAAGCCCGCTTTTATTAAGTGAAGAGACTTAAACATCAAATTTGGATGGCTACTAGTTAGTTTGGGGTCCCCCGCTGGAGCTGCTTCCACTGCAAAACGATACCGGATAAGCTGACGAAGATGGATGGATTCATTAATATTTTAATATGTTTTACAATTGAAATCTAGTCTTTCCAAGCTATAATAACTCAGTTTCCCTGGTTACGCCTGAGGGTATGACTAATACCTGGAACAATCATTCGCATCCCATAAGGTTCTTATGCAATGCAAACGTTCACTGCTCCAGGGGATCGAACAGACCTTACATACAACTTGCCACCCTTAGCAACCAGAGATATTTATAGTTCGCTCAGCTTAAAGAACTCTTTAGCCAGAAAGCTAAAGCTTTTCTAGCAGCTGTCAATCAGCTGACCATACATGAAGGATATTTAAACCAGGCGCTGCAAAGAAAAAGGCTAGAAGAATCATTAAAGATCCAAACCACCTGGGCAACAGGCTTTTATCCCTGTTGAAGGTACTGGATACACCAGGCTTGTCACTGAGTGGGGTGAAATAAAGTAAACTAGCAGTGTATGAGCTTTCAGATTTTTCCTGGAAAGCCTTTTGGATGTCCAGACCCCAGATCGGAAAGCTTTGGCCAAACCCATCAGAGCATCCTCTCCTGAAATGAGGATGGTGAAAAGTCTTCTGTTTGAAATTCAGTGGAGCTTTAAGTCACTCAGTCACACTCTCCTAAAAACAAAGAGGTAGACAGCCCATTGTTAAGGGCTTCAATGTTAAGCTGCCATTCTATAGACAGCAGAAAACAATCTTCCGTAAAAGCCAAAAGCAGAATGACAAAGAAATCACACACACTGACACACTGCAGTGATTCCGAGCTGCCATGCTGTGATATTGGTGATGACAGATGGAGAACATTGGGTTTCATAAAGATGAGCTACCATACATCTCATCACAAGCTGTCACGCTCTGCAACATTCCAGCAGTGGAGCTGATGAACAAAAACCATGAAAGATGAGAGTGCTGAACAAGATTACTGAGCTGGATTTAGCTTCATTTGGCTGACTAAAGCTTGCTTCTTGGTCTAATAAAAAATAATGATGAGACTTACTATTAGGGGTGTTACAATTTTGATTTGAAATGAGCTTTCATTCAGCTTACCAATAGACCAGAGCTGCAGATTACCACACACAATAGCTCCTGTTTCTCTGAAGTCATGAATAGGGCTGCTCAACTATTGGAAAAAATCATAATGACAATTATTTTGCTCAATATTTAAATCACAAGTATTACTCATTGTCTTTTGGAAAGGATTGAACTTCAAAAACAGTTAAAACAAATAGTGAAAACACCTTTTCAT
This sequence comes from Etheostoma perlongum, assembly GCA_026937815.1. Taxonomy (NCBI): domain Eukaryota; kingdom Metazoa; phylum Chordata; class Actinopteri; order Perciformes; family Percidae; genus Etheostoma; species Etheostoma perlongum. The sequence continues at coordinate 12,200,717 of CM049389.1, forward strand.
TAAGAACCCAACGCAAAATAAGAGTGTACTTGCAAAATGTAAAATTTGTTTTTCTCAATTACTCTTTTTGTGATCCTTATCTTAAACAGGATTAAAATTTGGATTAATTGCACAGCCCTAGTTATGAACGAACATTCACAGAAAAACTATTTTGAAAAACTAGTTTGTAGGCTATGCACATCTCAATATGGCAGGACATATTCTCAGGCATCATTTACAAATAGATTTGATTGGGAAAGAACATTGACCCAGGCAACTCTTCCATCCTCATTTAGAGCCTAGACCATATGGCCTTGTGTGGTAACCTGATGCGCAGGATAGTGTGTTATACAGAACCATATAAGAAGCCATCATTGGAAACTGTTTGAAAAGGGCAGTGATTGGATGAACCATCTGTCTGTCACATTGTTGTTTTGAACGAACATTCACACACATCTTAACCACGGCCGTATCTGCCAGTAGATCTTTACAGGACGCTGATTGGTTCGAACCACTGCTGTTCGAACACAAATGCATTTTTGAAGCCTGATGTGTTTTGTTTGTAAATGTGAGCTGTTCAAGTCACACATGTCTCATCTTCGTAGCAGAAACAAGGAAATGAACTTGGCGACGCACGTGTGACATCAACCCGTTCTTGCTCCCGCTTGGTCATTGGCTCTCAGAGTCACATACTGATACACAGTCTGGCACGTGGGACTGCTGGAATTGGTTGCGGAAAACTCTGGTTATTGGTCAAATTTGAGGAAATGCTGCGGTGATTGATCAAAATTGCAGGTTGCACCAAAGTCAAGGTGAATTTGCATGAATTGGCGACATCGCAAAATCCTGGAGGGACTGAAGGACTTATGTCTCAGCAGGATTTGGAAAAACTTTTCCATGCTTTTATCTTCAGTAGATTCAACTACAGTGTCTTTACAGGTCTCCCTTAAAAACCTATGAGACAGCTGCAGCTGATTCAGAATGCTGCGGCTTGAGTCCTCACTAAGACCAAGAAACTCCAGTTCTGAAGTTTAATTCAAAAACTCATATAAAGCACTGATTGGTTTAGACCCAAAATACATTTCTGATCCGCTGCTACATTATGAACTTTTATTATGAATTTTCCATTTCTCTTCCAATGTCGTTTAACAATTTAAATGAAATTGTCAGAGAGACCAAGATAAACTTGCTTGATAGTTTAAAGTTTAAAAATACAGTAGATTAGTTAGTAGTTATTTATTATATAACATCATTAAAAAAAACTTTTTGTTAAACAATTCAAACACATTGCATTGCTAGGCTGCCAGACTGCTTTGAAGGAAAATCAATGCCATACTTTTTATTTTAGCTGAACTGTTATATTATGCAAATGTACAGCAGGAAAGGCATCAAGACGACAATGTTTTGAACAATCTATACAAATTGATTGGCCTGTGCTCCAGAGCACTATATGTCAACTTCCGATTTCATGCATTTCTCTTTGATAGTATCCCCTCTATCAGAGATCAGAGACCTGAACAGGATATTGGGACTACATTCAATCAGTGGAATGAGTTTTGGAGTAGGGCCGCTAAGAACCATGAAGAAGGGCGTACAGTTTGACATACTAATGAGCAGAATTTCTCAGCTGTGTCAGACACAAGTTTCTGTGTGCTCCAAAGAGAACACAACACAACATACACACACAATTTGCCACAAGAGCATGAACACACCAAGATAGAGATCCCCTTTTGTAACATTTTCCTTCTCCAACCAATCCCTCCAAAAAAAAGATAGAACAGATGATAGAAGATATATATTTTCGCCAAATACTTGGTGATGTATTTAGAAATGGATCCAGTTCAAACAGCCGGCCCACTTCAGTCCACACAAGTTTTAAGTGAGAGATTATTGGATGTTTGACAGACAGGTTTTGTTAGGGTGATAATGGGCAAGAACAGATTGCTCAATACAATACCAGGGATGGGCTCTCTCAGTAGCAAGTGACCATGGGACAAATGCCTAAATTAAAAGCATAGTAGTAATTCAACCTATTTGGTAGACCCAAATCTCCTCTATCTTTGTAATTTATTAAAATATAGCCGTTTTTTGTTACCATTCCATATGAATGTCTTTTTTATCCTTTTTAACCATTTAAAATATGACAGGGGAACCTCTGGAGGAAGAGATTGGATAAGGTAATTCAGCTCGGGAACGCAAACCTTTTTTTATAACATTAACCTTCCCCGCTATTAAGACATTGATAGTCGCCCATCTATTAACATCACAAGAGATTTTATTCCATAATGAATCCAAATTAACGTTAACTAGGTATTTTAACTAGGGAGTGAATAAGATACCCAGATATACAATACCTTGTGACATTCAAAGCTTTTTAAATCCACAACAAGTACTTGATTTCTATGGGCCCATTTAAGAGAATATAACACTGTCACTGAAATGAATACTCGCAGAGACAACAAGACCTGTGATTGGTCCGTGTGGGCAGTGTTTCTGCAAGTTTCTGCTTGCCGGCGGAGATGATTGAGAGTAGCACACATCTAGCTAATTCATCTCCTCTGCAAACCTTCTGTTCACTGCAACTTTTACTGTATTGGGGGGGGGGGTTCAGGGGGTTCAGAAAACCAGTCAGTATATAGTGTTAGGGTCAGGGTTCATCCGTGAAGAGAACACCTCTCCAAAATGTCAGACGCTATCGAATGTGAGCATTTGCCCATTCAAGTTGGTTTTCGGACCAGACAGTATTCCCCCCACCCACTCCCACCCCCAGAATAATAATGTCAATATTATTCTGAATAATAATATTCCACTATTCAGAATAATATTGACAAATATAGATGCTCATTCCGACTCATTCAGAGTCCAAACCTGCACTGCAGCTTCAATGACAGAGATGAAAAAGATACAAAGAAAGCACTTGAAACACAAAGCCCTGTGGACACCAGTCCATGCAGCACACTACAGACCTCATTTCAGTATAGCATACATGTCCTTCCACACGGCAATTAATTCAAGTGTAAGTGGAGGATGGAAATCCTACATGTTCTGTTTCAGTTCCACTCATTGCCATTCATGTTCTTCCAATTGATCAAGGAGACATCTTTTAAATCAAGATGTGACCAACAAGCGTCATCCTTATTTCTGTGAGAGGTTTGAGACTTGTTATCTCCCAGGAATAATCTTAAAAGAAAATTTCCACAGTGTTGAAATTTATATGTTATAAAACAAACATGTTATTTGAAAATTTTAAATTGAGGTAAAATAGGGAACAAAAAGACAAATTTAGGTCATTCTATTGTATATTGCAGCAAATGTTCCCAAGATTATGGCCCATTATAATGGCATGATTATCTCTTGTGGTCAAAAAAGATTTTCAGGTATAAACTCTAAGATGGTAAACTTAACTTCAGTTGAGAACATAACAACATAACATAACAACATAAATCAGAATAATCTAGAAGATAAGTTTATTTAAACAAATAATTTGACTTGTCTCATTTACTGATTAATTACATATTAGCTCATTTGAATTTTTACATTATCAATCTTGAGCGCGTCACAGTGTGTTTATGCATCTCTTAGTGTTAAGTCTCTCACGGCAACACAGACGCAACGAGACCCCCTGGACCTTGACCCCTTCCATTAGTGTTCAGGACATACTATTTGTACTTAAAGTGAACCTCCAGCACTGTGCAGAAATCTGATATCGTGTTGCTTATGGCAAGCCGTTCTAATATTTAATCAAAACACATTCCCATCTGTAATTACTAGGGGTGTAAACATTCACCGATACAAATCGAAATCCAGTTGAATTATCACAGATACAGCTACATCGATATGATTCCCATTGTTGCTACTACAAGAGTATTGCAGTGCTTTTTTGGATCTCTATGAAAGGGTCCACTATCCTTCCACAGCAGTTTCAAAAATGTCAGCCATCTGGATTAAGTTACCACCCTGTGAGGTTGTTGAGGGAAAGCCTAGTCTTCTGCGTTTATGTGCTCAGTGCCTCCTGAGATCATTGGAACTACACATTTTGCGTAGCTCTCCAACTGTTTGGCCTAACTTATATCACAAGTTAGCAGCCCCAACAATGTGAGCCGCAGGAATCCAGCAGAGGCGCTTCCTGTTAAGAAGAATCAGGCCCAGTGAAAGGGGTCAAGGTCATCTTTCCTGCATAGCAGAGCACGGATGCTCTCTAAATTAAATTAGTATGAATACAAGTCTATATAGCATCAGTTCATAGGGAGGCAGGGCTGACAGGTCAGATCTCACTTTCCAAACCACTTCACGGTGTTATTCTGGGAGCAACCCCCAAGCTGTTTGCTTTGCTAATGCAATCCGAGACCTCAGTCTACCAATGAAATATGCGTCCATTCTTAAGTGAAGAACGTGTCATTTCTCATCAAGCCATTAAACTCAGTGCATTTCAAGAGTTATTTATGTAATCAGGATGAACTTTATGTTACCTGCCTTTTGTGTCAACCTCTACAGTACTCCACAAGATGACTTTTTGCCAAGACCAGAACAGATGAATGACTCATCGAAGTCACCGTAATGCATGTAGGTGGTGAGAACAAACAAAACGGCATTGCATTGTACACCACTGGGGCTACAATGACAAAATGTTAAATGTGTGGTTTCAAAGGCAGTTTTCCATATGTCCAGTACTGCTGTGCGGTGTCTCTGGCTGTAGCTACTTTGCCAGATTTGGTTAGTGAGCAGGTATGGGTTTTGGCACAATGGTATTAAACCTTTCAACCTTTGCACAGATACTGTAGAAGGATGTAGTTGTGAAAGTCTTAGCATTGAATATATTATGTGGCCCATGACTAGACCCCACCACAGGATATAAAGTTGCACAAACTTGTTATTCTAACACAACCTAGATCACACTTGGATGTATTACTAGTTAAAAAAAAGATACAGTGATGTGTGAAGTCAAGCGTTTGGAAGAAACGCAGTTTCCCACTGAGTCCTGTCTTTGACTTCCCGTCTGGTGCTCAGCGAACGCAAATCAAATCAACATGGGTCTTCTCCTCTGACGTAAAAAGATAAACAAACAGAGTTCCCAAACTTTGGGACAGTGCCTATAGGAGATAAATCAGATCCACATTCCATGGCTGCCCTGTTCCTTTCTTTTCCCAACCCATAGCTCTTTAACGTGAATAGAGAGGAGGCATGAGGAGCCTAATGTGGGGGGTGCGCTTGCCACTTACAATGACTTACAAAGATTCATAACAGCTACAAGTGTATGCACTAAGCAAGATTTACCCTATTATACTTTATCGACAGGAATTTATAGGTCAAACAGCAAACAGTCACCCACAAAGCATCAGGCTGTCTTTGAGATTTCACATGAACAACGGTTAAAGTTGCTCAGGTTACTGAAGAATACCATAATTCCTCCATTCAATTAGGCTTAAGCGATGCACCCCAAGCTTCCATCCTTAACAAACAGCCATGTGTATTGGCTCTTCCTGTCTCTCCACTGTTGGCTGTTACAATTTAACGGGAGAGAAGAGCTAGAAGGGCTAGGATTGGGACCTGCCTCTGACAAGCAGTTACCACCACCATCTTCAGCCAGAGAGGACATTATTTCTTCAGCTTCTTCCTGAGTTGTCACCCTGGCAGGAGGTGTCCTACCAGGGTTTGTAGTAGGTGAATCTGCCATGTTATTAACGTCACCTCTACAAAATGTTGTAGTTAAACCAAAATGAATTGCCTTGTTGAACTGCCTTGTCTTGTTTCTAACAGCAGAATGGATTTCAAGGACTTTGCGCACCGATTAATGGCCTTCAATGTTTATTTTTTTTCTAAGAATCTTTGAGTTAACATGTACTAAACATAAGTTGAATCTGCAGTCCTGCCAAGCCTTGACACCAATGACAAGGATAACATGTATACTCATCTTCATTTAAGTGAATTAGATTTAAATTGCAATCATGCATGAATTAATGATATTTTTGCAATTTAATAATCCACAATGATCGCAATACACAAAACTGAAATTGCACGTCAAAATGACACATTGTCAATATTTTTAGAGACCCCCCCAAAATTTCACGAATCACGTTTTCAGGGGAACCCGTGTCTTAAGGGGAGCAAGAGGGCTCCAATCACATGTTAGATAGAGCCTGTGTGAATATTTGTGTCTCCCACATACTGAGACAGTGAGAGCGCTGAGCAGAGGGGAATGGGTTAACCACACAGCGTTCAGAACCAGCCGAGTGGCTGTTATCGCCGCGGCGCGGTTTATTTACTGAACCTAGAGATGAGAATGGTGCCATGCCACAGGGCCACATATGTTGTGTGCAGTGGGGAGAAGAGAAAACATGAGGAGAGGACAGCTGGGGTGTTTCATTACAGAGAAAACACAGTGGGACAGATATGCAATGCAGAGACAACACCTCTGTCAGTGTTAGGATTAGGAGATTTACACCACCTATGCAGACTGTTTGCATCAACGATTTGTACTACAAAAAAGTAAACCACTGTTATTCATAGGTATTCTATGTATTTTTTGCTGTATGGGGAGGAATGTAACTAAGTACATTTACTCAAGGACTGTACTTAAGTACAAATGTTTAGGTACTTTACTTGTCCTATCTTATCTTTTCATGCCACTGTCTACTTCTACTCCTCTACATTTCAGAAAGAAATATTCTACATTTTACATTCATCTGACAGCTTACTTAGTTACAAGTTACTTTACAAAATATTTTTTTTGCACACAAAAAATATGCAGTTTATAAAATCTGATGTTTTATTATAAATTAAACTACCCAACAATATAACAGCCTACAACGCCAGCTAAAATGATTAGACCATTAACACCTTACACTTAGTTGTGTGACAGAACGGTTGTTGGATCGTTTCCAGTTTCTAAACTGTGAATACTTTTACTTTTAATACTTTAACTACATTTACCTGATGATACTTACATATTTTTACTTCAGTAACATTTTCAATGCAGGACTTGTACTTGTATTTTACAGTGTAATCTTAGTACTTTGACTTTAAAAAAAAGCTAAAGCACAGTGCTCTTTGTGATAAAAAATAAAAAATGCAAACACAGCAACTATCTATCAGAAAGTACACATATATATACATAAAAGAAACCTTACAGAAGACACACTGTTTTTCTTGTTTAGCATAAACTGACTACAGCCTGCATCTCATTGTGCAGCAACAACAAATGAACCTTGAGTTACTTGCAAATGCATTTACAAAATGTCCCACATTTACCAGGACTTTTATGTTATCAAGACCTGCTTGCACTTATCCAGTGCAAATAAAACAGCATCCCTTGAGAGAATATCAAAGAACCACAAGATGCCCTTTCCAGTCACTGTAATGAGATGAAATTGGCAATTACTCTGTTCCTATTTTAACTAGTCCTCTCTTGGAGGTTCTCTCCATTCATTCCCTCCATTTTAAATCTACATTTGATTGCTTTCAACTGAAGCTGAGTGATGTGACAGAGGACATAGAGACTGAGATAAGAGGACATGGATGAGGAATAAATGGAGAGAGGGAAGAGTTGAAGGAGGCGATGAGGGAGTCAGGAAATCAAGACAGGATGGAGAATTTAAGACTAGAGGAGTTTATTAAACTTGGTCATTGAGCCATTTGCTCGAATTTACAGCTGCGCCTGAACAATTCCGGAAATGAAACGTTGTTAACATAGACTATGTCCGTTCTGACTGTGGCTCATGCTAACTTTGCAATTTAGGAAATGCATCGCCAACGAAACAAATATTGGGGCAAGCAGCATGAGCTTCCTCAAGCTTTCTGAGAAACTGAAATTTCACATACATTTAAAAAACGTTGTTTGAGTCCAACCAAAGCAAACAGAAATTAGCCTCCCGGGTTAATTATTGTAGTAGCTAATGCAAAGCTAATGCAAACTAGCTAGCTAGAGTGGCCGCGGTTAGCTCATACATGTCTGTAATAACAGCAGGAATGAACGGTGTAAACGATAACCTATTAGCAGCTAAGCTTACAGAAAAAACAAACTTAACGTAGATATTATTGACAAAGACAAAACCAAGTTACAAAGATATCACTGACAAGGCCCTCACTTACATTTTCACACATTTTCTGTAGTTTTGTGTAGGCTTACAAAATTAGCACATGTATGTAAATTTTTCTTAGAATATGGAAAGTTAACCCCAGGAACACAACTATTTCTTTTAGAAAGACTAAAGAAAGAAAAGCTTAGGGACTGTTCGGTATTTATGGAATGGACCACCTGAGGAAAATATTCTTTGTTGAGGGGAGGGTAACCCCAACTTTTGTATTCATGAAAACAGCAACATTTCAAAGTGGCGTGTTTGGTGCATATTTTCCCATGTAGCTCTCTCAGTCTCGGCCCCCCCATCGCTAGCAGATAATTGTATTCATTGGCATGATTGCCGTACTGTTTCATTGAAAAAAACACCAACGGGCAAAAACATAGCTGACCAGACGCAAGCTTTTATTTTGAAAAGTCGAGGCTCCCGGACAACACGCAGCCCGCTCGGGAGGGCATGAGATGGGAGGTCGCCAGGCTGCAGCCATGCCCGACTCAAATATCCTTCCGTTCCCGGTGATTATTTGCGAAATTATGCAAACGACAGCCTTTTCAAGTCATTTGAGAAGGAAGAAGTGGCAGCATGCAAGCTCCCAAATTGACGCTCGTCCGAGAAATGGAGTTTTGGATAATGTTCAGCTTCGGCAGCTTTACTTATGCTAAAATATACAATGACTGAGGAAGCCTAGTGACGAGTCCATAGTGTAAATATATTCTGCAACATTTGGACACACAGAGATGAATTTAACGAGGCATTAATAACAGCACAGACACTGAGCAATGTATAAAAGACATAATTTATTCACAAATAGATATTTTGCAGTGATTCCAAAGTTTCTGAAAAAGATTGTCATACTAAAAACACAATTCTGTCGTCTCTAACTTGAATTGTACAACAAGTGTGACACGGTAAGCATAAAATACATGCACGTATCTGTTCACCAAAATAGATCTGATTACAAAAGATAGTGAATATAAACATCTGTGGAGTTCGGTTTCACCAGCTGCCTATTTTTTTTTTTTTTCACAAGTTCTGAGAATGCACATTTGCAGTATTCTTCCTCTGGGTGTTGTGTATTAAAATAAGGGAGCTGCTAAAGCTCAGCAAAAATAGACTCTGCAGTCTCTGATGATCTGGTTCACTGCATATTAATATAGGTTCGCCATCTTCAACAGCAAATAATCATGCGTTGTTGTTGTTGGCTGAGAACACTGGGAATATAAAGGTTTTCTTTTTTACAGCAGTATAGGGAAAACTGTTTCACCCCAATTGTGTCTGAGGTTAAGCCAGTGACAGGAAACTTGAGATCAGACGAGGGAAAAACAAGTGTTCCGAGTGACAGCCTATTTGGAAATAATATCTGAGTTTCTGGGCTGCTTCCAGCGGAACAATGCACATCGAGTTATACAGAAAATAAAAAGGATGAAATGGGGCAACCTTAACCTGTGTCTCTTTTGCAGAAACTATTAAAAGATATTTGGATTAGAGGTCAACCCTGATGTATGGCTTTTCTAACAGAACAAGAATGGGAACTTCCAATTGCTAATAACATGTAGCTTGGCACAGAATAGCTAGCAACATGTGATTCAATCTATTAACTCAATCAATCTTTAATATGTCAATATTTCTTAGCAGGATTGGCGGAAATGTTTCTTAATTCAGCATTTTTTTTGCTTTGAAAAGTGCTCCAAAAAGAAATAGCAGTATATATATAGTTTGCCATTGGTCTCTTAATAAGCAGAAGAGGTATTTGGAGATTTATAATAATGATTATTTGATTGCTGTAGTTTTAATCTTTTTTATTTTTTTTTAAATTAAAGCCACTGCGTGTAGCATTTGGAAATGTCTGAATTTGGCACCCAGTAGGTAAATAAAACATTGTGGCAGACGCTAGAGCACATTGCTACACCCGCAGAAGAACCAGTGGAATACCTGTCCCCTGGACACTGATAGGGAAGGTTCAAAGCAACAAATAAAGATCTGGTTTCAGGACACATGCACATACACCAGCACAGCGTCATGGTCAGTTTACCACCAAGAAACAAGAGGAAAGAGGCTACCCTATATCTTCACTGGAACTGGCTTGTTTTTCTACAAAGAATAATACATGACATCAGTACAATGTAAAAGATGCTATAACAACATGCATTATATGTGCTATATGCATGGTCAGATCTACACAGTGGCTGTATATATAATTTAGGTGTGAACAAAATGTTTGAAGCATATCATTTTTGTATGGTCAAATTTAATTTGAACCCTAACCTCAAATATCTTAATCTCTAGGCAAGGTGTTAATGGACTTTTGTTGTATAGATTATCTGTAAAGCATGGCTGTCGTATATAAAATTATGAAAATAATCTACAGTAGAGCAATTCAAAAGAAAACAAAGTGGGAGGCAGAACAAACTGAAACCTTTTAGTAGGGATGTCTCTCACCACATGGTCCCTCCTCTCTGCATCAATCGCCTCTATTAGGGCATGATTGTGTAGACATTAAAGTCAAAAATAAATTTAGAGTGAATTGGTTTTTCCAGGGACGGATGATAGAACGGAGCATGCCCCCCCCCAGCGGATCTGCCTCTCACAGTGCTCTGCTGCCCTCTGCTGCCAGCGTCAGCGAGGCAAGGTACAAACTCACAGCTCAACAGTTCCATGTGTCCAATTCTCTACCTGTCGTGGTTTTGTAAACTTCAAAAAAAAAAAAGGTCCCATATGGGGAAAATGCGATTTTGTGTGTCATGTTGAAGGGGGTGTAAAGTAAAAAATAAAGTAAAATACTGTACAGTATATCTGAGTTGACTTCATTCTCAGAAATTTAAGATTGAAGTCAGAATTCTGATTTCTTTTTTGATCTCATAATTCTGAGATTAAGGTCATTCAGACTTTTTTCTAAAGTCTAAAATAAAATGTTTGTAAAATTAAAAAACAAATTTAAGAAAAATGTGTGCGTGGCCCTAATACTCTTCTGTAATTTAATAGACACATCAATAATACAAATATAAGTATGAGTGTCACCATATGGGACCTTTAAAGAATTACCTGTCAGGAATAATTAATACACATATACAGCCACGTTTCATTCAGATAATCGACTGCTTTACTTGCTAAATCACATAAAAATGGAACTAAAAACGTTCCCACGTATAGGATTTATTGCTGAAGACCCAAGCAGCCCACTTTCTCTTCACAGTTTAAGTATAGCTTATAGAGATTTATTTGCCACTCTGAGAAGCACCTCAAACGTCAGCTGTGAGCTACGAATAACTTCCGATAAGTGGAGCGAGAGCTCAACAGTCCGCTCCGATGGAGAAATGATCTTTCATATTTTCTCTCCGGGTTGCTTCACACCAAGAGGACTCTGGCTGGTTGTGCCAGTCACTCTATAAAAAAGGCAAATTAAATAAAATTTCTACAAAGAAAAGCCAGTGATGCACCTTGCTATCCCTTCTAGAGAATATTATACAATTAGGCAGAAGTCTAGTGCACACAACTAAAAGAAAAAAAAATTAAATAAAAATTTAAACAAAAGTTAAATTGAGTGAAAACCTTTTTTTCAGTTAGTCCATTTTGGCCATTATTTCTAGCTGGTTATGATGACACTTAATGACAGTGTTGCTGAGGTCTGGTGAAGCAGCTCTCAGTAACTAGGCAACTGTTCTTCTCTATGTTAAAGCCCCGGGGAAAAAAAACAATTATATTTTCATTTTGGGTTCCTAAAGCTTTAAAGGGTATCTCTTGTTTGTTTGTTTTAACCTGGACCCTATTTTCCTATTTTTTTACGTCTAAGTGACTGAGGGGAACATCGTGTGTTGCTGGTTTGAACTCTGCAGATACCGGTGTTAACTCAGTAAATGTTACCAGAGGGTAACCCATACTAACTGATGGGAATGATGGCAAAACGCTGGGTTATAAATAAATCATTTCCCTCTAAGTGGGTCATGTGCTGGTGGCACACAGTGTGTGTTTTAGTAGTATCTGTGTATACAGGTGTGGACACAATGCCCTTTCAGCAGCAGCATGCAGTGTAGTGGCTGGAGCGCAACAGCCTCTATTAAACAACATCTGCATGTTGTGCTCCCTTCAATTAAAAGGCAACATATAACTGAAGCAAGAGAGAATGGGAGCAGTGGGCATAATCACCCCTTTTTACATCTACAGATACAGTGGGTAAAAGACAGCCTAAGAAAGCTAAGAACCAAATTTTAATAATGACAATTAGCAATTTGCCAATGTAAACAAGGATAAGAGACCTCAAAGTAAAGATATTCAAGAGAAAAAACTAGAGACAACTAATAACATAATCCAGCTTTAAGACCAAAGCATACTCTGTGTAAGGACACGAACGCAGATATTTTAATTCAATTTGATTAAAGACAACTTGCAAGTAGCATGCACTATGTGAGAGCAATATAAACCAAAGTCCCTGAATAAGAGGATTACATAACAACACAGTACTTGGTTTCATTTTGTACTGTAAGCCCCTTTCACACCTGTAGCACTTTTTATGGATTAAATAAACTGCTATGGCGCACAGAGGGTATAAGCACAACTGTTTTAACTGCTTTTTGACTGTGCAAAAACAGATTGTTGTTTTTTTTACAACTGTCATGGCAGCCCAGGGCAGGACATAAGAGCACACTTTACTGTTCTAAGTATGTACAACCAGTTTGTCCTTTGTGTTTGTGCACTTACATAGAGTACGTTTCAGCCAATATGAAAAGTGAACACCCCCCTCCCCCTCCCAAGCTATCCCATCACCAACTAAACAAACTACCAGCACTGAAACATGCAGAGGTGTATAAATAACCATTAATATATAGTACAAAACACTGACCGCTTCCAGCAGAACGTTTCTCTGCAGCAGCAGAGTCCTGGTGTCTGATTTCAAACGAAGAGGACATCCAGCTAATTTTGCTGTTAAAAACAAGCTCAGAACACTAAAAACAAGAACAGCTGAACCATTCCATTTCAGCATCATCCCCTGTACTCCAGTGCAGCTACAGCAGGGTTATTGACCATTCAACAATCATATGGACAGAAATCCTAACCAGGAGAGGCAAAATGCCAACATCTCTCTGAGCCTCTATAGACCAGAATGCAGTGCAGCAATAAGACATGTCTTTTTTGTAAGGGTTGGGACCCTCCCTGTCTTCACTGGAATACTGTTTCACCTACAGCCCACTAAAACCATTTCTGTGTGTCACTAAGGAGATGCTCAAACGCCGGTTTATTACAACTTGATATATACACACCAGACCAGGCCTTTTAGATTCAACTAAACCCAACTAGTACTACCAAATTTAAAATCCCAACCCTACAAAATGAGCCCAAGCCAAACCCAAAACCTGACACCTTGTTGAGACCTGTTAGGTAGCAGAACTCTACAATTCAGACATGTTATAAATAAACCAACAGTTTAGCCAGATTATCTAAACCACTATTGGAGATCAAAACAGTTAAAATGTCCTTAACAATTAGAGCCCGCCCCAATGCCATTATCAATATTTTACTTAAAAACTTTCGCTATACTGGCCAATGTTTTACTTCTTTTTTGTTTTTAACATGGACAAATATTTGGAAGCATCATACAGCAGAAGCCGAGCTACGGTAGCCAGAAAGTGCCAATATGATAAAATTGCTTCCTTTAATGTTTACGCGAAAAAAGTCAGCAGTTGCGGCCCTAATGTATGCGTACAACTATTACAAGTGCAGTAGATCAGACCTTGAACAAGGAAGTGGATTGATGTTCACTACAGACTCTTTCATTTTATTATTACCGATATAAATGGCTTCCAAAATGACGACGAGAATAAGACCCAAGTAGTAATAAACCAGAATGATGCGTTAAGACGAGGCGTGTTGAGTGGGAATTAGGTACACCATAAAAGGTACATTATGACGCTTCATCACAAACTGATGAGATCCATAAGTGTGAGAGGATCTTCAGTGTTCCAACTAAACTGAGACCAGTATCAGGGTGGCAGCGTAGGCCGCGGAATATGTAAAATGCATCGACGTATCAAGGGTCCATCGACCATAGGACCGCTACAGCTTTCCCCCACCCCTCTCCATGGCAACTTAGTCAACATGGATGTTAAAGCGCTCAGTCCAAACTGGACCGGACCTGAACTCTAACTTGGCAAAAAAAAAATTAAAAATAAAAAATATCCCCAACTGCTCAGCAGCAGAAGGCGACATGAACACTGCAGAAAAGTGTGGGGGGATGGGGGGATGGGGGGGGCAGAGATCAGGAGAGGCAGAGGGAGCTGGGGGAGGAGGTGAGAGTACACACCGGTGTGGGGAGGCCGTAGTAGGAGGGGTCAGTGAAAGGGAAGAGGAGGAAGAGGAAGAGGAGGACCCCCATTAGGTAGGAGGAGAGGACAGTAAGGCGGTGGGGGTGCTCCATCGCTGCACTGATTGCTGGGAAACCCATGTAGTTACAGAAGGAGTGGCAGAGAACCGGACCTATCAGGTGACCTGCAACACACAGGAAGAGGAAACATTAACACTGGGAGATTACCCGTATGCACATACGCGTTACCTAGGATGGCGAAGGAATGTCCCGCCCTACTCTGCCTCTGATTGGCTCAGTTAGTAGGGATAGGCCGCTTCTCTGGCCGTTTGTTGACAGTTTGCCGATTATCTGTATCAGAGTAACCAATAAAGTTAATTAAAGTTAAAGTTAATTTTCTATACATACTGGGAACTACTCTCAGAAGGGAAAGCACTGCTACTTCTGCTAGTTGGGAGTGATTTGCTTGCAGCACCCGAGACGCCCCTTGGCGAGGAGCAGAGAGTTCGCCTGGAGTTTGCTCAGAGTTGGAGTAATAATCACTCCGCCCAAGTAGCAGTGCTTCCCCTTCTGAGAATAGTAACAGAGCGCCACTGTCACTGTGCCAATCATCGAGGTGACTGCACCAGCGTCAGATGACCCGTGTGTGCGCAAACATGATTGTTTATGTTGTCATGGAGGTTTGATAAGAACTGCATCCACTGCTACATATAACATGCAGTCAGTGCACACTCGGTGTAGCGGAGCATTTACGATTAATTAACCGTGACGTTTTAAAGCGCGCTTAATAGTGAAATCAGTTAAGCTGCATCCCTAGGTGAAAGTTTCTAAGTTATTAAATAACTGCTTTAAGCATCTAAACAGAATTCAATTAGAGAGAATTTGGATTTTGTAACATTCCAAAATCTTGTTTTCATTTGCACTGTATATAAATATTGGTACAGGATGTTTAGTACGTGACTTTTTTTGCCTTTGAACCAACTGTTTACACTGGGAGCCTAAATAATGTGGAATTATCTTAAAAAAGGTGTAATTTGCACTGTGTTACTAAAAAAAAAAACAATGTAGACTGATACAAACTCAATCCCTCTCAATCACCACTTATGAGCGACTAAAAGTGTGTGGTGGTGTCTGCCTGGATTCCCTCTTATTTTGCTGTGTGCGGGACATTTATGGCCGTCAGCAAAGAGCCTTTGGTGCCCATGAGGGTATGCAACGATCAGGCAATAAACACGTAGTGAGCAGCCCGTTCTCATTCCCCGCTGCTTTGTCTCACCCTGTCACACCCTGTCAACACTGTCTGCGCATCCACATGATACAGCCTTATGTGATCACACACATTTTAGGATGCCTATTGTCAGCTGGCCAGCGAACGTAAAGGATGTAAATGAAAGCATCTCACCTGTTCTGATAAAGATGAAGGCAGTGTAGGCCCCAAACACTGCTGTGTAGGAGAACTGGAACACTGTAGTACACCAGAAAAACACGGTTCGTTATCAGCTTGTTCCTATTACTGTATCGCCAACGACAGAGTGACACAGTCACAGAGACTGCACTGTACAGTGACACATCACTGAACACATCGGCGCTCACCTGCAGAGAGGAAGATCCCTGACAGCGTGCCCTGCCTGAACCGCAGCAGCTCAATCACATGGTGGAAGTGAGCTGGAGGAGAGACGCAGCAGCAGCATCATTCAACTGTGCAACACACGGCGTGAATCTGCTGCTTTCATGTGCTATGCCTGCTACATGGAATCAAAACTAAATCTACAAACCCCATTTCTAATGAAGTTAGGGTGTTGTGTAAACCATAAATAAAAACACAATACAATGATTTGCAAATCCTTTT
This sequence comes from Etheostoma perlongum, assembly GCA_026937815.1. Taxonomy (NCBI): domain Eukaryota; kingdom Metazoa; phylum Chordata; class Actinopteri; order Perciformes; family Percidae; genus Etheostoma; species Etheostoma perlongum. The sequence goes on from CM049389.1 coordinate 12,216,915, forward strand.
CAACCCATATTCAACTGAATACACTACAAAAGTCCATGATATTTAATGTTCAACCGATTATGATTTCCTTCTTTGACAAAAACAAAGGTGAATAACTTCTAGAGGCAGTATATCACAAGTCATATCTAAAACGGATTGTTTTCTAGGAAGAACGCACATCACATCAGTCAGTCTGACATTTATTTAATATGTAAAGAACATAACACTGATTTTCTGCTTTTGCTGGAAACAGATAGGATGTAGTCGCCGTAGTCGGGGACTGTATAAACAGAAAATATCGTTGGTTTAAAAAAAAAAAAATCTTTTTTTCACCCCTACTCTATACTTTGAAAGGCAATTTGGTCGATGCCTAAAAGGTATCGAATTTGGTACCCAGCCCTGAGCAGAACTCACCCACTCCAAAGAAGAGGGGGCAGGTGAAAATGGCGGTGAGAGGACCAGCACAGGGCACCAGCATGGGCAGCATGCAGGGGCCCTGAACACCAGCTCCTCTGTTAACGGCGCCACCACCTGATTCCTCAACCAACGCATGTCGCTGAAACACAGCATCCAGAACCACGGGTCTGCAGGGTGACAGGGACAGAGGAGCATGTTATTCCACCTAAAGTAGAGCAAGCACTCTGTAACAGTTCATTCTTCCACTAGCAGAATTTGGGCTGTGATATCAGTGTGGTATGTGGCTTTGGAGATGTGGACATACAACCCAAACTTAAGAACTGTAACAAAGAATATTGTAATGTCATACCATGACAGTGTATGATGTTTTTGTGTGTATTTGTCTTTAATCAGCAATAAGAAACTTTTTTTTTTTTTTTTTTTTTTTAAAAGAACCTGAGTTTTAGTTTTAAACTTTTACAGCCTAATTAATAAAATCTTGTTTATTCGGGCTCAGTCAATGGATTCAGGCGCAAAGAACGAGAACTGAAGCCTAAATTAGCAACGATTAGCTATGTTAGCGGGTAGCTCCATTATAAAGATATGGAGTGGTGCAGACTGCCGCGGACAGGAGTAACAACCGAACTCTGATAAATGTTGTTCAGGGAGCTTACACAGCGGTGTGGCCCCGGCATTTCCACGCTTTAATAGTTAATCCTGCAACAAGACCAGCAGCAGGAAGTTACTACTAACTATAGCCTCGGAGCCTGAAGTAAAGCGTTGATATTGTCAGGCACGTGGAGCGCGACCATGAGGGAGAGGGGCTGGAGGCCGCTGGTCTATGTGCACTGTATAAAATCAATTGTTAATTGGGAACAAAATTAAATTTGGATGTAATCTACCTGGACAGTCTCAATTTACCTAGGCAGTGTGCCCAAGTATAACCTATGTATGGGAAACACTGATTACCATCAACGGTCATATCCCTTAGGACCTTAGCTAATGTTAGCAATTAATTGCTGTTAAAAAAAAAAGAACAAAGAAGCTGTGATTATGTCAAAAATTGTGATTAGACAATAATGTAATTATTACCTTTCTTTTGAACATGTTAAAAATAAAAAATAAAGATCATCATTTTTACATGCCTATCCAAACCTTAATTAAAATCTGTCTAAAAGTATCAAGTAGTATGGAGATGTGGTCCAATTTGGAAATGGCCCTAATGTCACCTAATGCCACCCGGATCCCATCCATAAAGCTCCAGGGACAGTCCATGGCCAACTGCATGAGGGGGCCCAGAAACAGGACCTGCAACACAGAAACACATAGACCCCCATGTTAAAATGTTCAACTTTACACCAGAATTAAACATGTTTACAGTCTGGTACAAAAAAAACTTAGACTAAGACAACTGTAGTTCATGTGGGGTCTATTATATTTTGTTTAAATTATATTCAGGCATGATATTCTAAAAAATTAACGTCATGCAGCTTTGAGTAACAGTGGGTTGCCATCACAGGAGGCGATAAGAGACCGTAGGCCCGCCTCAGCTACAGCTAGTTAAAATGTGCTTATAACTTAAGCAACCGGCAACTTCTGAGGGGCCAACAAATCACCATCACAGAAGACTTGTTTCTTACCATAGTGAGCATCAGAGGAAGTATGATGGCCGGAATGAGGCCTTCAAAGTGGATCCCCATGAGAGCCAGTAACGATGGGCCAGTCTGACACACACACACACACACACACACACACACACACACACACACACACACACAGACACACAGACAATACAACAGCTAATGAAAAGCAGCCCAACACCATAGCACTATATGGTCAAATGAATAATTTGTTTAATCTTCAGGTGTTCTGGTCAGTGGTTCTGAGACATGGACTCACCCTCACACCTGTGAATTCTCTCCATGTCCACACGAAAAGAGGCGACAGGCCCGACACGATGAGCACACTAGTGAAGCGTCTCTTTATCACAGTGGGGTGATCCCTAAGCAAGGACCAGTAGAGACAAAAATCACATCATAGTCTTGCATTGCCAGACCTTCCTTCACAGCACTGCGGAGGAGGGTCTGGCTAGTCCCACAGCATTCTGTGATGGGAGAAAAACGTGCTCTGGTTTATTGGCATGTCTTTACACCAATCACAATCGTCTTGGGCAGCTAAGCGTAGGATGGAGCAACGGTGCCGCTGCAAAATAGCCTTGTTTTGGTCGAACATGGGTACTTAGGTGGCTCTGGCGTTTGGGCATAGTGTGTACTGAGAATTTTACTCCAAAAAAAGATATATATAGTTTCATTGCCAGACCACCAAATAGCTAGTCTGTCCATGGTTGTGCAACACATGAAAGGAAGGTAATTATCGAAAAGATCCATTTTTGGCAACTTCAATTTCATTACAAGCCACATAGCGGCTACTAATGTCACTGTCAAATACAGTGAGGAAAACCACATGCTCAGAGAGAATATGTGCACTAATTATGATTTCAGAAACAAACTGTTTGAAAAAGCCCATTGAGCCTAATAGATAAGCTATGCCACCGGCGTCATAGTGTTTCCCTCTTGTTTAAATGCGTAGCGCCCCCAACTGTAGTTAGGGTTAGAGATAAGGTTTGGTTCAGGTTTAGGTAACGGTAGGGGGGAGGAACACATATCGACGGGGGAACATTGTTCGTCACAACACCGGAATGAATATAAATATAGTTTCACTATACCACGTAGCAGAAAGCAATAAACCCATTTAAGCTGTCTCTCCACCGCTGTGTGGCTCACCTCGGCAGGTCACTCCTCCACACGTATAAACTCCCAACATACGAACACGCCAGCAGCAGACAGGACAGCACTGACACCCAGCATAAACCGTCTGGAGGTACGAAGCCGCCATTGCTGTGTTTCATGTCCTCTGTCAGAAGGTTTGGTGATAAATCCTCCTCCTCTGCCATAACGACTGCCAGTTGAGACATAAGCAAACAACTACTCGGCACCGGAGCGGTTGGTGGACCATCTAACACGATAAAACACCCCACAACATGAAGCGTAAAGTTGTCAGACACATCCTTTCCAAATGCGAGCTAACGTTGCTAGTTGGAGTGCTAGGTTCTGCGGCGCTCGATAATGACGTCACCATATGTTGCTTTTTTTTTCTTCTTCTTCTTCTTCTTCTTCTTCTTCTTCTTCTTCTTTGATGTTTTACAGGAGCTGGCATTCTATATTTTTTTACATTACTGCCATCCTTTGATAGTCATGTCCTTTGTGACATCCATCGACGGTACAGTCTATGGTTACATCAAACAACCATTGTCTCTGGTTTGCCCAGTACCTTCAATAGTATACTGTCATAAAATCTCCTAAAACAAGTGCAAATTAGTTTTATTCCTAACTACGAAGGGGTCTTTCAATTCAGGGTAGAGTTCTCAACAAGCTAAATATAGAATATATTTTCTAATGGTTAAGAAAATGTATTCAAACACAATTATACGGAAGAAGATTAGGGCCACGTCTGAAAAACTGAATTTGAGTTTGGAGTTTAAAGACAGAATTCTGAGAAGAAAGTCTAAATTATTACTTTAAAGCTATAGAGGCGTAGTTTCTGTTTCCCCCATTAGTAACTCTAAGTAATGACAACAACAACAACAACAACAACAACAACAACAACCTATGAAAATGTTGATTTAAAAAACTGCTGTCTTATTTCTCTTTCTGTCATTGCAGTTTGTATTGTAGAATATTTTTATGTTGTTATTTTCTTTGATTATGGGTATTTAATTCTGTATTACTGAAATGTCCATGCTTTCATGAATAAATACCTTGCTCTATTATGGGAAATCATCACATTTTATATCAATGATACAAAAACATTTTTTTAGAGTAACAGCGGCATGAATTTTGTCATAGATCTTGGACAAACATTTGAACAAAAAGTATAAGTTGCCTTGAATAGTTAAACCTTTTTAGACAGAAAACATTTGGATATGGCAGGGTAAGAAAAGCACTATTGTGAATAATAAAGTAAATTAAGGCTGAATTCCATTTAGCTGCTTCAGTTTCAGTGTCCTGCCTAGTATAGTTCATGCTGGCTCACTTTCCCTGTCATGGCTAGAACAGTGGCATCCTTAATGGTATTAGTTACACCCATGCTTTTCTAATTTCCATTTTTTCAGAGCACTTTAAGGACCTTTTTGTCCATGTTGGCTTAGAATGTAAAAAATAATTGTAAATAGAACAAAACTTTAATGAGAAAGATAAACATTTCAATCTCAATATCACATTTTGTTTGGAACTGCTCCTACTCCATTAAGCTAGGTTTATGGTTGCCGCACGCCATTAACTGACATCACCATGGCTGTTGTTTCCAGCAGGAAGGCCCTGCATGCTGTCGTGGAGGTGATCCACAAAAACATATATGGTTGGAACAGTAAGATGTCAGAGCAGAAGGTTTATTTTTTAGAAACAAAGGGACGTCGGAACTAGTGGGCTGTAGGATCAAAGGGATTTTTTAGGGTTATTGAGAGGTCAGTACAATGGAGCGTCGGAAAAATGGGCAGTCCCCCAAAGAAAAGCCAATGTGACTTCATTTCTCTGCCAGGATGAGAACAGCCGACTGACACCTGGCAAGAAGGATGCGGTTACAAAGAAAAAGAAAAAGAAACAATGACGTGTGCTAACAAAAACACTGGTTGAGCTACATGCTGAATACCAAGAGAGGGGACACATGCCTCTGTCTTACAGACAGTTTGCAAGGTGCCGCTCTTTTTGGGTAACAGAGGCAAAACACAGGGACCGCAACACATGTGCATGCTTTGACCATGAGAATATAAGACTTTGCATGGGAAAAATTAATCAGAAGAAAATGCTCAAAACATTAAGCATTTCAGAGCTCATGTCTGCAATAGTGTGTGACCTCCACAACAAAAGTTGTGTGTACTGAGCATGTCCCCAATGCTGCTATAATGAAGTTGAGACACCTGAGGGAAAGGAAGGGATCCTGACTTATGAGCAGTGAAAAAAGGAAGCTGTGTATGTGGATGGACAAACATTCACACACTTTGTAAAAGTGACCGAGACATGCTCACTGCAAGATCTTAAAACGTTGTTCGATGTCACATTGGATGACCTAGCCAGGCACTAGCTTAATGGGGTACACCAGGATGAGGCATGTTAAGCACTGAAGGAAAGTTTAATGGAGGATAAAGTGGCCATTCACATAGACCTTTCTGAAAGTGTCAAACTGAACACAGAGGTGCAGGCTTTCCACTTTGGCGGTAGCAGGCAGCAGGCCACCATCCACACCAGTGTGGTCTACACAGTGCAGGGAAGCCAGGCCTATGCCTCTCTCTGATTCCCTTTGACAAGACGAGAGAGCACTATGAACCCAATTGGAGCCAGTGTTAAATCATGTAAGTGAGCTGAACCCTTCCATTGCTAAACTACACATTACAAGCGATGGTCCGGTCACACAATACCAGAAGAAGAAAAACATCTACCTCATCAGGTCAATCCTGTTCCTTAAGGGGTTCACTCAAGTGACATGGAACTTTTTGAAAAGGCTCATGGCAAGGGGGCACCAATTGGTGTTGGTGGGGCTGTGAAGCGATGTGCTGATGCTCATGTTCACTGTGGCCAAAACATGGAGACACCAACAGAGCTCTTCAGTGTCCTCAATGTCAGTGCCTCAAAGGTAAAATTCTTCTGGATTGAGGGCAGTGGCAAGTACGATGAGGCATTACCTCCCCTTCATTAAAGGTACAATGAAATTGCACCAAATAACCTCCAGAGAAGCTGGGAAAATACATTATCGTGAAGTTTCCTGCATTTGCAGCACACCCGCCCTAATTTAAAAATTCCCCAGGAAAGGAAAGGCAGGCCTTAGCCGAGAAAAAGCAAAAGGACAACCTCAGTGAGCTCAGGGGAAAGTTTGTAATTGCTTCTTATGATGGCTTCTTGATCTCTTTGTAGGCCTGGTCCTCAAAGTGATTGAAGACAAGTTTGAGGTCAACTGCATGCAACAGTCTGGGGAAAGCAATGTCTTGATCTGGCCAGCTAAACCAGACAAAATCGTCAGAAGATGTGCCAGAACCTCTAAATTCCCAGTCCTCAAGGTCATGGTCCAGAGACTGGCTGGTTTTCATGCAACAAAGTTAAACCTAGGTTTTTTGTTCCATGATCAAATAAATGCTTCAGTGTTTTTTTCACTTAATGTAGAATACAAGTTTTATGTAAATATATTTATTCCAATAACAAAAATGTTTTAATCACTTAAATATAATTAACAATGTGAGTTTTATGTAATTATGTTTGTTCCAAAAACAATGAATCTTTATCAATAAAATGTGCTTTTGTTGCTATTTATGTCAATATTCAGAATGTCAAGACAGTCATTGGATTTAATCAGCGCTGGTCACTTGGTAAAAACGTTTTTAATAACTAGGAAATACATTAATAGAAAAATATAAAGCAGATTAGGCTTTTATTCAATATTTCCCCTTTTTTATTTCCCTGTGCAACTTATTCCTTCAACATGTTGGAGGATGTAGAGTAGTCACATGAAATGATTACATTTATGAGGTTAGTGATCATGTTATTTTATATTTCTTCCCCGTTACACACTATATACTATCTCAACATCAATGTCAAACCAGGCTTGTTCATTAATAACTATCTGCATAGTCATGGTTAAACTGAATGATTTTTTTTTGGTAACCGTAAATGGTGAAAATGACAAAAGCAGTGTTCATTAATTGCATAAACCACATAATCTCAATGTTAACACTTTTAATTATATTTCTAATATTTCTAATTAAATATGTCCATTGTATTTGTTTACGCTTTTAAAACCTTATTTGTCAATGACCCAAGTAAACTTACTGTAATTAAACATCTAAAAGCAAATATCCCATCAGATGGGGCCCTGGGACAACATCCTATTAACTTGGGATCCATGGTCTAATATGGTGGAACCACTGGTGTAGGCCATACTAGACGATTTAGTTTGTGGGAAACTGAAATGATTGGCACTAGATGGAGCCAAAGTAATGCCTGTTCAAACGCTATACATGTGGCATTCATCGTGACTTGGGTTCATATCTATTTTATACAGTCAATTTTATACAATTTAATTTTATTTATAGTATTAAATTCTAACAAGAGTTATCTCAAGACATTTTACAGATAGAGTAGGTCTAGACCACACTCTATAACTGAAGATCCAACAATTCCAGTAATTCCCCCAAGAGCAAGCATTTAGTGCAACAATGGCGAGGAAAAACTTCCTTTTAGGGAGAAACCTCGGACAGACCCAGGCTCTTGGTAGGCGGTGTCTGAGGTGTTCAAATACTTATTTGCAGCTGTATCATACAAATAAATAGTAAAAAAAATCATACATTGTGATTTATGGATTTTTTTTAGATTATGTCTCTCACAGTGGACATGCACCTACGATGACAATTTCAGATCCCTCCATGATTTCTAAGTGGGAGAACTTGCAAAATAGCAAGGTGTTCAAATACTTATTTTCCTTACTGTAGATGTACACAGATGGGAATAGGGAGGAGAGAGAAGCTCAGTGTGTCAAATGACACGCAACAAAAAAAAAAAAGAACAGAGACTAATAAATATACAAGGTAACAGGGGGCAGGTGACATGAGAGCTGATAAACAGGTGGAACACATCAGGGAAGGGCAGACAATGTAAGAAGCGGGAAAACACAACTCAGGAAGTAAAGCAAGACATGACACAGGAGAAACAGACACTAAAAAGTGAAAAAGGAAACTGAAGCATGAAAACATACACAAGGATGTAACTAGGCAAACAAAACAGAAGAATACTGCAAAACAGGAAACAGTGAAGAAATGACTGCAGTAGAGCATTTTCTGTTAGGCCTAATTTATTAAATTCTCACACAAATGTATTAAAAAGCCATCAGTAATGTTGTAAAGTGTCAAATAAGCAACTTAAACATCAGAAAAAACTTCAAAACATTAAAAAAAAAAAAACAAGTGACAAGAACTTCGTAAAAGGTGACAAAGGTCGAAAGAAAGTGACAACATGGAATCTCCCAAAACCAACATCTGTGGCCACCAAAAAAAAAAAAAAAAAAAAAACTAAAATTAATCTTGTTGTATGGAATTTCTGTTAAAATGAACTGTTAAGGCACAGATATTTCTTAGAGTGTAAGCTTCGAGGACATACTGCTACATGTTTGTCTAACATTAAAACATGATGTATAAATATATGACTATATGTCAATAATTATTATTTTAATACCTTAGTATTGTATGCACCATTAAAATGTTTGTGAAAAGGCAACTTATCCCGGCTCCCCCTCTCTGTCAGCTAAGGGGCCCCTTAGGGGTTGACCTCTGCCTTAAAGTGATACATTTGTGCATTTAGAGAGAACTGGATCTGGATCATTCCTTTAAGGCACCAGATTTGGAACCCCGGATTTACAAGGATTCCATAAAGGCAACACAATAGTCGTGTGACAAGATTTATTTTTTTCTTGAGAGAGAGAGAGAGAGAGAGAGAAGAGAGAGACGTAGGCGTGACATCGGACTGTCTCCTGTTATATCCGGCAGGAATGAACGTGTCTCAGTCTCCGGTGTAACATGAACGAAGGAGAGGCGATGCTACCGCCGCCGATATGATGCCCTGCGCTTCTTCTCTTTCTTCGTCTTTTTCGTCTTCACTCCCGCTCTCCGTCTCTACGCTCCCCAGGCCGTACGGGGACTAATACAACCCGTACACAACACACACACACACATACACACACGCACACAAACACACACACACACACACCCAGAGGAGGAATTACGCACAGATCCGAGCTGTCCCGGACCTCCATTGGCAAACATCAGCGGGTACGGGCCTATTTATCTGATTTCTCCCATCACCTGTCTTTATTACAGCAGCCCCATCCATCCATCCATCCATCCACACAGGCGCAGTTGACAGGAGACGCCAGCTGGCCTGTTGTCCGCTTTACTGCTCTTCTAGGGAAATGATGGAGGTTAAAGTCCCCGTTTTATTTGTGGATTGTTGACTTCCTCGCCTTTGTTCAAGCTGACGCGAATCTATATGAGGTAAATTTGAGTGGTAAGTGATGTCAAACTGTTGGAAGTGGTGCAAAATAGGGCTTTCGTGGGAGCTTATAGCAGATTTTGTTCTTATTGGTGGCTGCGCGTCTTTAAAAAAATATTTACCTCTATCACCGCTGTGTGTAGGATATGACAGGGAAATCTGTGTTTGTGCGTAAAAGAGGGTGTGTGCGTGCGTCCTGATGTCTTCCCTGTAGGCTACTGTGTAGTGTGTGTTGTCTGTGCGGTGGAATCCCCTGTGCACAAACCGAGCCTGCATGCGCTTTAAAAATGACACAATAAATAGCCTGTTTACGTAGCCAAAACCTGATATTTAATATGAAAAAAGAGGTAGAAATAATTGATTCTGCGTGGATGCTGATTTCTCCTTTTTCCGCATGTCACACCTGTTAATGGCCCAATCAGATCAGGTTACTACATCATAATGTACGCAAGTACGTGTCTATCCAAACAGCATGGCCCTGGGAAAACGCAATCCGCTGCAATCCGCACACACACAGAACAGGAATAATAAAAGCAGATAGAGGCCATGTTTGAATAATCTTGGACTGAAATGAGGCATTTCCGGCGCACTAACAGTTTCATGCCATATTTCCCTGCTTCTAGATGCTTCTAGGATGCGTTGAGAAAGAAAGGATTTGGATGGTCAGGGAAAATGAGCTCTTAATGACACACAACACAAAAAGTAGCAGCAGTGCTTTGTTGTTATTCATGATCCAATAGTATTACAGTTTGCTGAGTAATGAGTAATATTTGTAACTTGCGGGGAAATTGACAGTTTTGGGCATATGGGCCTAAAAACAGATCCCTGGCGATGTTGTGATTACAGTCAGGCTGAGGCCGGTTGCAAATATCTAAAACCAGAAACTTCACTGTCATCCACCTCTGCATCAATAGATACGATGCAGGTTATTCATTCAAATTTATTGGAGAAATGATCTTTGTAGATGCCTGTCTTTCTGATAATTGCAGATATTTAAAACTCATACATAGAGATTTAGCTTTGAAGGTGTATGTATGAACATAAAATAACAATCTCACTTTAAAGGCACATGTTGGATTAAAGAGCCTATGTAACTTTAGAAAAAAGAAATACCACAATACTTGTCTTACAAGTGAAAAGTTTAGTATTTATAACACACCTTTGTTCAGTTCAGTACACATTTAGGGGTTAGTTGCTAGAGTCTTACCTGGTCTGGTATGACCAGTAGCTTATGCCGGCTAATGTTAGCTGTTAGCAAACTTTAGATAGCTATTGCTGTGATGTTAAACAGTCAGGTGACTGAGTCAGTTCACTGACTTGAATCTCCTGTTCTTGTACCACTGTGACTATGTTTTTAACGTAAAAATGACTTTATTTAAAGGTGCCCTGTCGTCAACAAAAGCGGTTATATTGTCAGTGAGTATTTCTTACCAAATGATAATGTGTGTATTCTTGAGGTCTAGCAAACATGTTGAATGCATTTCCTTTTTTTTTAAATGTTTATATTTATTCATTCTTAAAGATGTTTTTTGGGGCTTTTTAGGCTTTAATTTATAGGACAGGAAAGACAGGAAAGGGGGTAGAGAGAGGGGAATGACAAAAGGGACGTGGGTTGGACCAAGTCCACTGCAGTAAGAACTGAACCTTGGTACATGGGGCGCACGCTCAACCAGGTGATCTACCAAGGCGCCCTTGAATTTCCTCTTTAACAAAATATTTGCAATGCAGATTTAAAAAAATAAAATAAAAAATATTTAGTTTGCTAGCTAGCAGTCTTCTTTTTTTGCCCTTGCCGGTCTATTGCAGTGTTTGTTGGAGTATTTCACCCACCAACTGTCAATCAATTTTGACCCTTAAATGGTTTTAGAAGCCTGATAGTATGAATACCATCTTCGGCAGTGCTATTAGTGATGGTAGTAGAAACAAACAGGGATACTATAACCAGCTGAATTACTATCTGTACTTGCAGTAACAGTAGGCCACTTATACTTTATGTAGTTGTAGCAGAAGCTGTTGTGATATCAGAAGTTGTAGTACAAAGCCTATAAAATTACCACCATTACAAGTATAATAGATAAGGTAGTACATAGTAATATCATCAGTAGTAGTAGTTTTAGCAGTAATAGTGTCAGCAATAGTAATAGTATTACCAGTGTTAGTTTTAGAAGTAGATAGCTAATAGCAGTAGGCACTTACTACCAGTACTAGTAGCATTAGCATTGCCAGTAGTATTAGTAATAGCATCAATAATAGTACTTTAACAGCATTTAATGGATTAGCTCCTTTACAAAACTGCCTAGCATGGAAATAATTTGATTCCAAAGCTACAATAAGTACACTATGATCATGTAAAAATGTATTTAGGTCATGCCTGCCAACACTTCAGATTTACTCGGGAGTCTCCCTACTTTTAACCTTTTCTCCTGCCCTGCTTCTGATTGGTAATTTGTCCCATTGATCCCCGGATTTCATAGGGATATGACTCAAATGGTGGAGTCACAGAGGTGAACTGCTAACATTGACTCGTTAACATATAATTTATTTTCATTTTGTGATCAGAAAAAGTGTCAACACTTTTCTGGACCCTGCAATTGCTTGCAAATACACATCAAGGAGAACCAAGACCACACACAGTACATTTTTGTAAATTTTGGATTGTTATGAATTTAAGGCTCATTAAAAGTCATAATTGTATTCATTTGTGGTGTAGGGTCATATGGGACGTTGCGAGTAGGTCATTCCAACCGACACGCCAGAAAATCTCCCTCTTTTTCCCAGCACAATGTTGGCAGGTATGTAAGGTTTGTAAGACAAGTACATTATAATCCTAAACCAAAACCACAGCTTCAAACAAGAGATTGTGTGTGCATGTGCGTGACAGAGAGGTGAGGTAATACAGTAGCAGCCCACCTGTGAGGCTCTTACGAAGCCTGAAGGGTCAAACTGAGAGGAGGTGAGCTTGCAATCACTAAAAGGGGAGATTTAAAATAACACAAAAATAGTTTGAGCTGCTGTTAAACTGTTCTGAAGTGGTTCTTTGAGCCCTGGTTTTAACCCATTTCAATCTGTGTAGTAGGCGATTTAGTAATGTTTAACAGGGGATATGGAGCCGCTTCATTTCTGTTACCTGCGACTAGCGAACTGCCCCATGAACTACTCTTTTGGTTCTGTATTTTGTTTCCAAGAGTGACGCTGCTGCTTTGCAGGGCCGGCTGTGGTCGTGTCTAGATGGTAAACCATTATTTGCGAATGTTTCACGAGATGGTTAAGGTTAGGTATTGACCTTGAATTAATAGTTATGATTCGATGGTAGGGTTTACGCATTTTATCCCAAATGGTTAAGGTTTGATGGTTATGGTTTGGCACTGAACCCAAATTGTTTAGGTTAGATGGTTGAGGTTAGGCATTGATTCCAAGTGGTTAAGGTTCAATGGTCATGGTTAGGCATTGACCTCAAATTGTTATGGTTGGATGGTTGTGGTTAGAGATTGATCCCAACTGGTTCAGGTTAGATGATAGAGGTTAAGCATTGACCATGAATGATTAAGGTTCGATGGTTATGGTTAGGCATTGACCTTGAAGGGTTAGCTTAGGATAGGTTGTAAGGCAGTGCAAGAGTTTTCAAAAATCTAGGGTTACCATCTAGACAGGACCCTCATCTGTAGGTTTTTGATGGACAGCTTTAGACATCAGGAAGAGACTGAGTTAAATGACACTTCAACTTGGTGGGTGGAAATTTCTAAAGATTGTAGCCAAACTCAAGCACGGTGATATCGCTACAAAGAAGTCTAACAAACCGTCCATTGTGAACATTGATTTGCAGACCACAGCTTACAGTCCCACTTCTTGCTTCAACATCGACCTACTGTGTTAGTATGCACACAGTTTATATGTGCAATGAGGAATTATTAGAAATATTTCAGGTGTGTGCACTTTCAGTTTGACCTCAAAATTAAAGTGGATTTGATAGTCTGCGGATTGCTTCTGCAACCCATCTGATTGTCTGACTTTTTGCCCAATCAGACAATCAACTGAGCCAAGGGGAGGTGCAAAAGTCTAGCTTTTTCTCAGACCACTTCAATTACAATATGCTGAAAGGTTGCATCATAACGGACAGCAATGACGGACAAAGCTACAAAAATAAGGCCCAAATTTAAAAGGGTAAAGAATTATTAAGTTATATAACATTTGCTCTAACAACACTGCCAAATCACTAAACATTTTTCCAGCTCACTTTCACTTAACTTTCCCACAAGAAATTTGGGTATTTGGGGTGGAGGCACTATTGCTTGCATAACATTACCCACATGCCTTGTGTTCTGAAATAGCACAGTTCAAATGCGATGACTCATTTTCAGTTTCAGAATTACAAACTGCGATGCTCTATGAGACAGGTCACAAGCTGTTCAAACTTGATGTTGCATAGCAACAGGCATGATATAAGCACATGTTGTAACATACCTCATGCCACTTATGTTTGTAGCTAATCTTTGAGTTGTAAGATCTCAAGCCCCCAAATAAGTATTGAGCCATTGGTATGACTCCGAAACCCTTTCCCTGTCCCCATGAAACTCAATCCGATTATCCCTGCATAGGTATGAAATATCAGCACAAACCCCTGATAGTGACCTTCAGAGAGCACCATGATGTGGCTGGTACAAAGGCTTTTCTGTCAGCTGTTTGTGTCTCTAAATGACTGCCTTTTGAATTGCAGTGAGTAATGCTTAATGATGAGAGGAGAGAACAAAGGTGAGCCTTAAACATTCCCTTTTACTTTCATCTCTACTCCCAGGGTCAGGCCTGTCTGCAAACAGGGTCATATAGCTGGCCTTCTTTGATATTCAAATCGACCCGATGAGTGCTACAGGAGCATTATCACGGTCTGTCTCTCTCCGTTTGAGCTTTTCCTATTCTCAAGCTTTCTTGCTCTTTTCCTCATTTTCATTCACCTTACTGCATCTGAGACAGCAGGGCTATTTAGGAGCAGACAGAGCTGCAGGACACACACGCACACACACACACACAAACCAGTACTAACACATCTCCGTTGCTAGATGCATAATACTAAATGGGTTTATATGGAGAGAAAAAATTATGGATGATGTAAATTTACACTGAGCATACTAATTGGTTAAAGATGCATGGTAACACAGTAAGACTGCTAAAGCGGCATGACAAGGTTGATATGATGCAGTTTGATTCATTACATGGTGGTCCCTGATAACAAGTCCTCCAAACCAGACGATGAAATGATTTGTTTGTTCCTAACCTACGACCCACAGGAGCGTTTTCTGTCCTCATATCTATGTCTATATCCTTGACGTTCCACTTCCCGGGATTGCCCCGGTGCCACAGAAAATTCCACCGGATGCATGTATTTTCCGTTTCTTTCTTTTTCTTTTTTTGTTCGACCACCCCAACCACCCCAACTTATATAGGTGTTTTTTTGGGGGAGGACAGTCTCCCCTTATAGTAACACTGTGGTATTTTGACACATACTGTACTTCTGTTTAACATTTTGTTCCTGACATACAAGACAGACTGGGTTGTGCGTAAGAGCACTGCACACTCCTACAAAGTAGCTAGCTAAGATGCTATGGACTACATCAAAATGTAAACGATCAAAGTATTAGTTATAATATTTCCATTTTGTCTTAATACTTTATGATCAAATATTAGCTTTAGCTTGTGTTTAGTGCTAATTAGCACATGTTAGCATGCTGGAAATCTAAAGCAGCATTGTCATTGTGAGGATGTTAGCATGCTTACGTTCGCAAAGCAGCACTGTGCCTTAGTGCAGCGTTGCACAGCCAGAGACTCTTATTAAACATGAGAGCTCATGAAATCATCTATTTAGCCAAGTTGACATGCTAGCAGCAGTTCACTCAGTTGTTTTTATGATAATTGAAGCAATAGGCCAATTTGAAGGCATATTTATCGATACTACACATGAAGTTCAGTTTACTAGAGGAGTTGCTCCTGTGAAAACCAATGTTTAAGATATTCTGTGTGTCTGGTAAAAGATTTCTAAAGTCTGAATAACCATAATAAAAAAAAAATAATGTCATTGGGTGTATCGCTGAGACTTCTTATTTATGGCAGAAAGAATCGGACTCTGTTACATGAATTTTATACATGTCTCTGGCAAGTTTATTCATTTTTTATTTCAGGTTTATTTGCAGTAATGCACACTAATAACATATATAAAATGTAAAATGTGCCAGAATTAGCCAAAAGGCTATTTTACATCTGCTGTCCCTGGACAATGGACAATGTCACACCTAAAAGATAAAAGAAGTATAATAGTACGTACAGGTTTAGCCCAATGCAAGTAAAATTGACTATAAATATAAAAAAAAAAAATGACTAGACCAACATATACAACAAGAACAGTTGGTCAACATCAACACCAACACACACATACACACACAAGCCAAACTGTCAGTTCATGTAACAAACATTTGTATAATAGCAACGGCATACATTTTAGGACATTTACATTCACATTCAGGTTCCCCAATGGCCCAGGCACAACAATTTCATTCACACATTGCAAATTTTCAGTCACAATTTTTCATAGATGTAGCAACGTAGAAAGTTAGATATGAGATGGGTGATTTAGTGGCCTGGCTTAGATGCATCCCATACATATCAATAAATAAACTTAAGGTTAACCCTTTAAAGTGGAATTGGTGATTTTAAGAAACAAACAACCACAGAATGGAATGGAACCAATAGTTAGCAGAAAGAGAAAACCGAAAGAAATGGAAGGAGTGGAGGCTGGATTTGGTGGTGGGGGAGGGCAACAGAAACGTTCATTAACTGGCTTGTAGGATTTGTACAGTATAAAGTGTTACATAATGTGGAGCAGACATGCTCTTTGGCTCTGTCATGCTTTCAGTTATAAAAACATACACAACCAATCTGTGTATGATTTGCTGTTTTGCGTGTGCATGTGTTTGAGTAAAAAAATGAATCTGCTGTTATAGCTACATTGTAATTAGATTTAATCAGACCATAACCATCTCTTTATGACCTACTGAGACAGAAAAGTACTGTCTCAGTTCCAGTGACTAAGAATACATGTGAAGAGGAAAATCTTTATTTAAACAGGTTGAAGAGGAGACATTGTGTGATGAGTTTTGTCATGAGGCCATAATTCACTGTAGAGTTCATTTGTCAGGCGGAGTATATTTAGCTTTCTGTTCATTTGTTTCTGGAAGAGACATATTTGACTCTTCCTTTCTGTCTCTCTTTCGTCTTCTTTCTCTCCCACATACTCCACACACTCGCCCTTCCCCTGCAGTGGGTGGTTAAGAGAGAGTGAATGCTGGGAGTGAAGGAGAGGGAAGCCAGCAAAAGAAAAGAGGACAACAAATGTTCAAGAAAAACAGGATGGAGGGGGGAATGTTGAGCTACAATATCAAGTATAGTATACTGTACACATTTTGCATGTACTATATTCTTCCTAAAATGACCCTGCCACCAAGAACGTGAATTTGAAAAAAAAAGGCTAAATAAGACTACAAACATCATCACAACATCACATATTTATCATATGTTTTCACATATGACAAATAAAAATAGATTGATTGATTGACTTTAAATGTGCAAAATCAGGTGGAAGCTTGCAGTGGAGTCACCGTGGTGAAGTTTGTTTATAGCCTAAAGTAAATGTTTTACTTCCCTTGGGCGATTGCATTTACGCTTCGAAATCATAAAAGTGGCGTTCATTTGTGAAGATTATCTTGCTGAACAAAATGTGCAAGTATCATATGCTTTTGTTTGTCACAGAGCTTATTTCCTGCAACAATCCAAAATCCAATGGAAAAATTCAGTTTACTTTTTGTCAAGGACACGACGATGCTAACTTTCGGGTTCGGCCTACAGAAATACGTCATCACAGCAACACTCTGTTCTTAACTGCTGCATTAATATATTTTTGGCTTGTTTTTCGGCCACCCTTGGTTATCTGAACAAGCCAAACTCAATATTCACTCTCCTTCTAGCTCTGTTTTGGTCTCTACCAACTCCTGACAAAAATATCTGTCTCATTAGGTGCTAAATGCTCAACTATGTTAACCAGCAAACTTGTGTAGGCATGTTTACCATGGTTACCATCTAGACCATACCAAATGTTAGACAATGAAAACATATACGTACTGTATATTGTGCAATCCATCCAAAAGTTGTTATTATTTCAGTCTGGACCAAAACGGTGGACTGACCAACTAACAGACTAATGTCTGCTGCTAGCATCAGTGCACCATTTATGATCAACTTAAAGGCTCCATATTGTAAAATGTGAGATTTCCATGTCTTTTTTATTATAAAGCATGTAGAGGTGCAATATAAATATTGTCAAAGTATCCAAAGGCTCAATCCACAGAGAAATGCACACAGACCGTATTCAGAAACTGTGCCTTTAAACAAGCTGTGATGCCACAACTATACTATATATAGGTAGAAAGTGGCGCTACAGTTCCGTTACAGTTATTCTCTGATTGCAATGACAGTGCAGAGATGAAGAGAGGGCAGATGCTGAAGACCTGGAAACATTGACCAATCAGAGCACAATGGCTTTTTTGGGAGGGGGGCTTAAAGAGACAGGTGCTAAAACGTAGTGTTTCATACAGGTATATTTAAACAGACAGTATGAGAAATTGCATGTGTTTTGAACATATAAGTATGTAAACATGTTCTAGTAGAAACTATGTACCTGAAAATTAGCATGAGATGGAAGAGGAAGGTTATCTTTTGTTTATATTAGAAGAAGAATATCAGCCAATATTTGAACTCGCAAATAACCATATTGGTTTTGGACTTGAATATCATTGTAATAGACTTATGTGTAGAGTTGTGTTGTGATGTATTGTGTTTATTGGTACACAGTTTTGCGCGTGCAGGGTTTTGTGATTTTGTGATTCACCGGTATTAAATTGTATGCACAACAGCGTGATGTGTGGTGTTGCTGTGTGTAATGCTGTCATACAGTGTATTACTGTATGTTACATGGTTTTGGTTTGTTGGCTTTGCGTGGTTTACAGGGCAGTGTTATTTGCAGTGTGTTGTGTTGTGTAATACTGTGTGTGAGTGTGTTTAGCCTGAGCACCATCAGCAGCAGCAGAAGCAGACGTTCCTACCTCAGACCCTCAAGCCACTTCACTCGGCTCCTACGGACTGCATTCCCTTTATCTATTTCTCTCTATTATTCTCTCCTTCCTTTGTCTTCCTTTGTTAGACAGCTTTTCTTTGTTTCACTCCTCTCTCTCTTGCTCTCTCCCTCGCTCTCTCCACCCCCAGGATGTGGCTGTGGGTTGATTAGAAAATGCGTGGCACAGAACAGGCAATCCATCACCCTGCCAAAGCCTGCCACTTCCGCGCATGCGCTTGCTAACACACACACACACACACACACACCCTCCGCCTCACTCTCCTCTTCCTCATTTCCTTCCTCACTTCATCATCCACACAGATCGTTGAAGCTTTGGTGTGTGTGTGTGTGTGTGTGTTTTCCAGGAGACCAGCACCAGCATCTCACATCTGCCCCTCCTTTCATATCTTTCCTTCACCTCTCCTTGCCCTTCAAAACCACTCCTCCTCTTCTTCCTCCTCCTCTGACTCCCACCTCATAATCATCCTCCTTGTCTACATCCACTCATCCACCCATGGCAGTCATTCCTCTTATGCTCTTATAGGTGATCCTCATGCTAATTATGCTCAGTTAGATCACTTACAGTGCAGAGAGTAAAAGTCCAAAAGGAGAGGGGGGGGGACCACGTTTGCAGTGCAGTACCTTGACCAATAGACTAAGACCTTTTATCCTCCCTCTATCTTCTATGAAGTAGGTCAGAGACATTCACAGGGCTATTGTTTTATACCTGTACAAATTATTCTGTGTAACAGTTGCGTGTTTGTTTTCCATTCCATATCCCCCTCCTGAGACGTTGGATCAACCAATAAGCATGCTTGACATGCAGGTCTTTATAGTAATATGTACACACCCCAATTTAAGATATAGCTGTAGAGTTGCTGGCCGCTTTTTCCTGAAGTAATTTTCACCACTGTAAAGAAGGCTATGGCCTGAGATAACTTTTGTTATGATTTGATACTATGAATACAATTTAATTGAAATTGAACTCAATTAGAGATGCACCAATCTGCCGGATTGGGATCCTAACACTTGGAATCGGATTAGGCGTCAGCTGCTAAAATTTATATTTTTAGATAAATTATTTTGAGGCTATAAATAAATTTCTTGTGTTAAGATCTAGAGGGCCCTGGAAGTTCACCACAATCAATAAGGCATTCTGCCACCCACAGGAAGCCCCTTTCTCTATTTCTTCCTCCTGCTGCTCATGCTCTGCTCATTTGCTTCTGTCCACCCAGCCTCCCCTGAGTCCACTCTGCCTCCACCTTTGCATCACTTCCACAGCTCAATATCCAGCCAGGGCAACAGAGAGCCTTAGTAATGAAATGGCCACTGGCTGCCTGAATCTGCCCTTTGCCATCTGTCATTTGATTATGAGGAGGTACCTTCTCATCGGTTCCCATCAGATGGCCAAAATTCAATCACTTCTAATAACGACAATGCAGTCCACTCACTGGTAGTGCAGTCCATGTGGGTTAGTTTTGTGTGAATGATGATCTAAAAAGGGCCGTTCCTTAATGCTGACACATATAAATCAAACAGAAAGGGAAGAAAAGGAAGTGTCCAAACATGGGATAATATTTTCAGTATTACTATTTCTTTCAAATTGCCAGGATGATTATCTAATCTGCTCAAAGGGAGAACAAAGCTTGTAGGGCTTTGTCATGCTTTTTCACTGCTTGCTTTCCACCGTGTAGGTGGTCTCGCCCACTCTGATTAATAATAGGCTTGAGCATTAAGAACTGGTTTGGAACCTGTGCGCAGGGACAGGGATTGAGCTTTGTTTGACTTGTGTAAAACGAATGTCAAAATATCCACATAGTGACTCATACAGTATGTGATAGGAATGGCCCCACTCTTTTTAGCATAATATTATTTTTTTCTCTACTCTCTAGCCAGTTAATTAAATGCTTGTCATTGTCATTTTGCCGGTGTATTATGGATTTCTGTTATCGGAAAATGTTATGTTGGGTCCAATGTGTTTTAATGCCAAGCCTTTAGTCTGATTTGACAGGACTCCAATTAAAAGCATTGAAATGCCATTGTAAAGAAAAAAACTAGAGTAGAAATGAAAGGCAGTGATCATGGAATTGCTCCACCTCTGTTTGCTGGCTGATGCTCAGGGCCATTGGCTTCCTTAAGAATCTTGGGTATAAAATGTTTGATCGTTGTCTGATTGTTAACTGTAAGAGTCTGTGAAGGGGACATGCTTTCTTGTTTACAGCACTCCTCTCTGGGCTCCCTATCACGCCAGAAGTCACGTGTCAAGTGTAAATCATCACCACGGCTAAAATGGCACAAATACATGCCTCATAAAGTATGAACAGGGTTCATAGATGTAGTCGTCAGTTTATCTGCGTTTGTGGAAAAAGCTGAAACGCCTTTGCTCATCCAATCATATTGGGCAGGTTGCTTTGTTAAGGCCCTGGGTCAGCAAACAGAAAGCACTTCAGTCGTATAAAGAGGATGACAATTACCAGAAGAGCCAACGTCAAAAAAACTGGAGCTGGCTGGCCCTCCGGTGCTGCAATAATAATACACATTCTGCCCATTATTCCAGAATTACATTTGTTGGCTTTTTATTTTTTTGCCAGTGAACATGGATGCAAATGTAAAAGACTGGAAATGAGTGGCTTTGCATTGACCGATATCTCAGCATGGCCAATATCAGCATTTGATGCAGTGCACCTTTGGTACGATGATCCCCATCATTGCGCCCAATTGGCAAATAAAATGAAGTGCTGCTGAATCCATGCTGTTAGCACGTTTCTCTCAAGGTATTGCTCTCAAATGACAAAAATGCCAGTTAAACACAACTCAAGGCTTCAAAAGTACCTGTTGAAACATGTAGGGGATGCCATTATGACCTCATGTTTCCACAGTCTATGGTTTTAAATAACAATTATGCTAATATAAATGTGTGTTCAGTAACACAAGATCATCAGTAACACAAGATCTTCTGACTCTCTCTTTGAACCCCCTTTTCTTCCCTCCCCAGCAGTGAGCCCCAGTTGTGGCCGGTGGGCATGGTTTTGGAGGGTAGCTCAGAGGCGCTGTGTCCCCCATCTCTGGAGCTGCGTCCATCCTGCAACAAGAGCCAGCCCTCGCCTCCTCTGGGCTCAAGCTCGCAACCCCACGACGGAGTCTTCCCTGAGGACAAGGAGCCCGTCAAGTACGGCGAGCTCATCGTCTTAGGGTGAGATACTGAAGCGCCATGTCCGCTGATGTACAGGTCTTTATATGTCTGCCTGTGGCTGAGTATGAGCTTGTAATATCCTTTTGGAGTGAGTCTCTTCTTTTGAAAATATAGTTTTCCACAGGTCCAAAGACCTCAAGTGTGACTGTGGCTTTGAAATTCAGTGAAGAACTAGATCCATAAGAGCTTGCAATCTCAAGTGCTGCGCTTTCATTGGAGCTGAGTATTGGCTCAATAACTTTAAAGTATCGACCAAAATAACCCAGTAGCAAAAATAAGTAATGAAACTTCTCCAGTCAAACAATACCTGCATTTGATCCTGTTTGTACTGAGATTTTAAAAAAGACTATTTTTTAATGGTTATGGCTACAGTTAGTCCATATCGATGACAATTCATTTACGGGATTGCTCTGGTGACGCTGGAAGGTCTGCCGGATGTCCCTCATTTTTAGCCGGATTTCCCTCACCTTCCGCTTTCTTTGTGTTGGTGTTCTAAACTCTGGTCAATTTCTGAGGACTATGGTTAACTGTTTCTCAGATCTCTGCAGGCTAAATCCAGACAGCTAGCTAGACTATCTGTTGAATCAGAGTTTACTGTTGCACAACTAAAACAACTTTGAACAAGCACATGTTCCACCAAAACAAGTTCCTTCTTAAGGCTATTTTGCAGAGGCACCATTATTGTGTCCGGCACCACCCTATACGATTGTGATTGGTTTAAAGAAATGCCAATAAACCAGAGCAAATTATCCTGGAATGCTGTGCACATTTGTGTAAAAATCATTTGGATGGGGAGATATGTGGAGGCATTTTACACAACTGATTTGCTCCCATTAACATGATGGGTATCGAATTTTAGTAGGAAAAAAATATATAAAATCAAGGGAACTGGTACTGGTATTGGTTCTGGTATCGTAATTCTATAAACAGTACCTAACCCTAGCTGTCACAGAGATCTCAAGAAGACTGGGTTGGGTTCTCAGAACTAAGATCAGATTAAATATCAGGTAGCATGAGTGAATAAATTCTATCAAATCTGATGTGGTACTGTAGATCCCTATATAATGATGTGGGTCTATGTGTCACTGGTTCTTTTTCAGATCTTCTTTTGAAAGTGAACCTCAATGTTTGAGATGATAATCCCATAGCTTTCCCATTAAGGCCGATCAAAGTAACCAATCTGACCGAACTCAGAGTAATTTTTCAAACACAAGCAGTGTGAAGTATTAGGAGTCAAGGTTTGAACAAAATCAGACCATTTGCATCTTGACACGTCACCTGAGATACAATTGATAAATAGACAGATGTACATTGAAATATTTTCTACATACCTAACCTACATGGATTGACTGTTGATGGCCTAAGGGGGTTGAGAGACCCTATGGGTCTTGTGTGTGTCTAGTGTGTGTGTTCATGCAAATATTATTTGTATGTATGTGTGTATTTGCCTATAGCTTGCCAGTGAACAAAGCAAAACTTGTGGTCTGGTTTGCATGTAGATCTTTGTGAGAGTTCATTTGAATTTCCTTTTAAACGTTCTCTCACTGCAGGCTGCAGCAGACATGGCGGAAAGGGAGCGGGTCTCATAATACATCCATTAACAGGAGTGAATGGCTAGCAAAAACAAAGCTCCTTGAGTAGAAATGGCTAAAGTAATGGTGTTTTGAATGGCAATTTGAGTTTCAGTTCAAGTTATTTGCATGTACTGTTGATGGGAACTGAGTTACCACCAGAATATTTCAAGAATCAAATACCACTTGAGCATTAAAAACTTGAAAAAATATGCCTTTAAAGTACATTTAGAACAGATAAAAAAATGTGTGGTTCATTTGCTGGTTTGTTGGTAAGTGTATTTTTGAATGTTTAAGGAGGCTAGCTGTTTGCCTCTGCTTCTAGTATTTATGCTAAAGTAGGCTAACCACGTCTTAACTTTAGAGTCTGAACTGGGCAATTACTTTTAAGTAATGTAGAAACCTAAGTAGTTGAGAAATGCTAGTGACTAACCAAGTCAGATGGGATCCAAGGGGTTACCAGGCTTAGTAAATCAATAGTTTAGCATGCAGAGTTAATTGCCTACCTTGAACATTAAGAAAAAAGGTTGTTGTTTTTTTACAACTGCAGGCTCATAAATAAGCTATTGGCCTCGATGAGGCGCCCCCAGCCAGCCACCAACCATATCTAAAAAGCCTTTTAATATTCTGCACCACACTATATAAGCCAATGCTACATGGAACAAATCAGCCTGGGTTTGTTTTGGATTAGTATGACATTAAACAGACACTAAGGACCTAAAACGGACAGAGGGACTAAAACGGACAGAGGGTCAAAAAAGGTATATTCAGAGAGAGAGAATGAGAAAATGTGTTTTTCGAACATTAAAGCATGTGAACATTTAAATAGAAACAAAAATACAAGTAAGAACCTGAAAATGAGCATGATGTCTCCTTTAAGACCATTAATAAGAGGGAAAAGAGCTCATTGGACTCCACACAAAAGAGTCCCCGTGGCACATTTAAACCTTAACCTCCGTGAGGAACGCCAACCAGATAGACATTTTATACATTGCATATGAGTGTGAGAGAAGGATGTCTCTCCCATAGGCATAGAGACACAGACATATGCTTCCATTCCTCAACCTATTGATCCATGCACTGAATGATGAACGCTTGATGGATGATGAGTATGGCTTGGTTCTCTGTGAATAGGATTACAGAGCGAGGCAGGATTACCTGCCACCGACATTTTACAACATCCATCCAATCATGTCTTCTCTGTGGCGAGCAGAACATGACTGGCGAGAGTGTGGTCATTATACCTACAGCATAATATGCAATAATCAAGGCTGGTAATACTAGATAACTCACCCTATTTGAAATAACTCCAAGGATATTATATTTGGACTGGAGAGAGTGATCAGCTTGGTGCCTATTTCATGTATATATCCTATTCTATTTCATATATATAGATATATACACTGTATAGGAAGCTGTTCACTCTCTCTCAAATGTTTGATGCCAGAGGAAGTCCTAATATAATATCGTACTAATCTAGATACTGATAGAATCAGGTTATATGGAAAATGGGTTCTATACATATTTGTGCAATAAATGTGAGGCTATTAGGTGTGATAACCTAGCAGTTAGTTTAAATCTTATCTAAGTAATCATTATAATGAGTAGTCATGTGTGGCGTTGAAGAAGTGAATTTGTACCTGATGGTGGGTAGATCCTAGCCTGGTCCTACCAGACTCTGGAACATTTCCTTTGTACAGAGAGCCTGGTCACTCTCCA
This sequence comes from Etheostoma perlongum, assembly GCA_026937815.1. Taxonomy (NCBI): domain Eukaryota; kingdom Metazoa; phylum Chordata; class Actinopteri; order Perciformes; family Percidae; genus Etheostoma; species Etheostoma perlongum. The sequence goes on from CM049389.1 coordinate 12,242,013, forward strand.
TTGACAAGTGTTAAATTGTAGGCGGGTACTCTGTTGAAGTTTAAAACTATTGAATCTGTCCAGAGGCACTCTGGTAGCCTGGCTAGACAACAACTATCGGCTTAGTATCGCTAGCGTTAGCTTTAGCCTTAGCCAACTCCTTTACAACCAACGGAGCGAGCTGGAAAATCAAAGTTTTCCTGAACCCCGTCGGGGAGGAGGGCCACAACATCATGGCCACCAACAAAACTCAGCAGAGATTGTTCTTGCTCGGGCCTTAACTTGTGGATTTTTTTTTAAAACCACATTTAGTTTTATGGTTTTAATTTTACAGCCACTACATGAATCTAGACACTCAAAAAATAAAATATAGGGGGAGAAGTAAAAACTAAACACACAATGCATTTATTATCAATTCAACGCAGTTATTAACATCATTGTAATCATGTAAATGTTCTTCTTATGCTTCACAGGCACAATGGGTCACTGGCCAATGGGGACAAGGGTCGCAGAAGAAGTCGCCTGGCCCTCTATAAGAGACCTAAAGCCAACGGGGTTAAACCTGATGTTATTCACAATGTCTCAACCCCTCTGGTGTCAAAGGTGAGATCATTACAGTTTTGGCTGTCAAACTGTGTGTGTTTTCCCCTGACCCAGGTAGAAAGGAACCCCATTTCATATTCTGGGACACAAGACAAATCTACTAGAACGTATATCTGTAGTGAACATGTCTATTTCTTCTGCAACTCCGACACATTCTTTTGAAATTTCAAAGGCAAAGTATAAATTTTTTTCCTAAATTTCACTTTATGGTAGAATGTAATCAGGACTAGTGTGAGCATGTTAGGGTGCTGACGCTAGCATTTAGCTAATAGCACTGCTGTGCCAAACTGTATTGTATATGTGCATTGTACATATAATGTATTGCATATATGTTCTGAATGATCACTTCCTTATTGTTACAGTATATTAACACTAGATGATCTCTCTACATCACAACTAATCAAGTAATAAAATGGTACCAGTCAGTTTAATTAGAGCCAGGGATGTCCCTCTAGAACAGGAAATGTCCTCTGGAAAGATTTTCCTGGAAGCCAGACCTTCAGCTCTCCTTGTTATGTGACCTGGATAATGTATTTTCCATTGACAGGCACTCAGCAACAAAAGCCAGCACAGCATCTCCTACACACTGTCACGGAGCCACTCTGTCATTGTGGAGTACACACATGACACAAACACCGACATGTTTCAGGTCAGTGTCTGCACACACACACACACACCTCCACATGTGCAATGCCAACTCAACATTTCAGCTGTGTGACCTACTGTAGAAATAGGACGTTGGTAGTCAAAAAAGAGACAGGTTGACAGAAAAACGTCATTAAAAAGAGCCGTAAATAGGTGAGAGAAACACACTTTGAACCAAGCCAACAAACACCAAAGATTGTTTGGAACATACTTCAACAGCAGAGAAGTGGATCACATATGCTACAGAAGAAGTTTGAAAAACTTTCTGTGGACATTTTGACACTATAAAAAGCTAATTGTGGATCATTAACACATTTACATTAGCACTAGAAACAGTACAGATGTTATACTTAGGCTACTATATTTTGCTATAAAAAAAAACATCTTTACCTACGTTTATGCCTCACTTTCACACTACTGCGGTGTTTCTGAGCCCCTAAAACGGAGACATTTGCAAACCCTGCTGCCCCCGTTCTGGTTGGAAACAACAACGCGGGTCAGTCAGTCTTATCGGTTAGGTAGGCGTGGTCCAAGCTGATAAATCCCTACTCTTACTTTTCAACACTGTTGTCAGAGAATCTGGTCCTATTTACACCGGCATGCCCAATGTATAAGAATATGATCATGTGATATGCGTTGTCAGACGGGTTAATATGGATGGAGATTGTGTAGATGGAAATTGTGTTTGTCTGCAGTAGTCTAGATGTAGCCTAAATATACTAAAACTGCTGATATCAATAATTTTGTCGTATTGTTTTATTATTAAGTTGGTTGCATCTCTTTCACCAACAGTGCAACCCTTTAAAAACCACTGTAGGCATCCTCATTTCATTAAGAAATCAATGTCTTAGCTTAATATAGTAATATCCACAACTCTTCATCCTGCCATTAAATGCATCAATACTCTGCTGTGCTTCCACTGTCAGTATGAAGAGGTTTTAAGGATGACAGTTGCTTACAATGCTCGTCTTGAGACCGTTGCTTATTCATTTCCTTATATAATTACGTTACAGTTTAGCATCCAGTCTAATATCCATATCTTACTCTTCAGAAAGAAAGCCAATAAGCTCACGTCCAATAAAGTACTTTTCCTTTAAGGTGTCTTACATTTGAATATTGTCATTGTAAGCTGACAGCCTTGTTAAGCCTTGTTGTCAAAGAACAGCAGAGCAGTAGGGGCATCAGGAACAAAGATGAGGCTTGAGAAGGAAAAAAGACAAATGGCTGAGGAGATATAAAATATACAGGAGGAGATGAGTCAGACCTGTCTGCTCTCAATAGCTCACAGTTGTTTTTCCAACCACCTTCTCTCACCATCAAGGAGATCCATACAGAGCTGTGACTCCAGTAGACCAAATCAACAGGGCTGCCTCTGTCTGCTCTGTTAAAAAGGGAAGGTTCACCCACAGTGTTTGCTTTGCCAACCTTTATAGATAATGTAAGATATCTGTGATATTCTACCTCCACCAAGATGCAATGGAGGCGGATGGAATTCCTATTGTGTTGCTCATAGTATTGGAAAAGGATATTAAAAAAAAACATAGACTGTCAAATTTGTAGACATAGCAGCAGTGATGTCACCCATTGGTCTATTGACTGCGGTTTTAAAGCGTAGAGTTTGGTAGTTTGAACGTATCCATCTTGGGGGTTTTGAAATCATACGTGATGAGAGGGTGGAGCTGGGAAGGATGACGCCGCCAAGGCAGGGTTATTAATGATTGCAATGGCGCTGCGTTAAGCTAAACGTTAAAGAGGGAAAGATGCCGGTTTTTAATCCTTGTAAAGTGAGTCATTCAGTGGAGATTTACCATCAGGTTAACACAGTCCTTTGGGTGCTGCAAGACATTTTTAGGCAACCAGAATGTTGAGTGAAAACATAGAGTAAGTGGGTCAAAGTTTCCTGAGGTAATACAAGCTTAAATTGAGTGAGAAGTAGGCTCATTTTCTCATAGACTTCTATAGAAACAGACTTGTTTTTGCAAGCCAGTAGAGTTGCCCCCTGCTGGAAATTAGATGGAATGCAGGTTTATGGCACTTCCGCATTGGCTTCACTTTTCAGTCCTGGAAGCTTAGTCCATTATTTTTGTGTCCATTACAATAGACATAAACTTGTTTTTGGTTTTTGTGCCCATCTGCGCGCCCATGGGCATGCTGGTCTTACAGGAAGGTGTGTTCAGGGGCATTCTTGGCGTATTGGTATCTTGAGGCAGTGGAAAGTGATCGCACCATTGACCAACAAAAACCTGGTCTAAAGTCAATAACGCAGCATGTCATCGTTATATTATCAGCACATTAGTAAAATGTGACTAGGCTTGTGCCCAGTGCGCACACTATGTTTGTTACATACACATGGATGTGCAGCAGCACACAAACATCAGTATTATGATATAATCTGCTTGCAGGCTTATACTTTACGCAAATCAGATCAGTTTCTTTTCCTTCCTGCTTAGCAAATCCATCTCATAATAGCAATGCGTCAAGGAACAAATGCGCCTGGCTTTTAATGGGAATGGGAGATGACACTCTAAATGGTTTATTGCATGTTACACCCAGACACACCTATGATTAATGAAGACACTAAGTACATTCGTTTTGAACCATGAGCCTGGCGCACAGACCCATTTTTCTGCCGTTAAATTAGCAAAAGTGGATTCGTACACGCCCTAAACACATCTCTGCCATGCGCTTAGATCGTTTAAATAGGGCCCCTCTGTCTCCATAGATGATGGGGGACGTAACATCTGATAAATGTCACAGATAAATGTCCTGCATGAGATCTGGGCTAACTACAACGTGACTTGTTTCGTAGGTAAGAAGAGTTGTTGTAAATCATCTAATAGTATATCCAGATGCATAAATACCCTACCCTATCCCACACATTTGTGTGAAGATGGACCTTATTTGATAATATATAATCTTGTATGTTGAGCTTGAGTGTTAATACACCTACAGGAAAGCAGTAGCAAGGCAGACATTGTGAACACTTTATTTATCGCAAGTATTGTTAACGCTATATTCAACAACGCATGTCGCATTTTATCATATCATGCAGCCATAGTGAAGTCAATCTCAATCATACTTATTCCTCCTAATTGGAAGAGGTGAGGGGCCAATTCATTGGATTGTTGTAACCCTTACCCAATCAAATAGTAGGCTAGTGGAAAACAACCCAATTTGGCATCACTGTAACACAATGGCACTTTTAGTCACCAATGTAAAGATTAACTGATTTGGTCATTGACATTGATGATTTAGTATTCCAAGGTGAAAAATCTCATGGGCAGCCATCTCAAAATCCAGACATGGCTCTTCCACTACATGTATATATTAATATGTAATATTCTGTAGTTTTTGTGAACTAGCCCTTTAGTACAAACATCACATTTTCTTTGTATTGTTTTATGATATGATGATGATGATGATGGATTCTTCTCTCTCGGTGATCTCAGATTGGCCGGTCCACAGAGAGCATGATCGACTTTGTGGTGACGGACACGGCGGGCAGCAGCAGCGGTCAGGGCGGGGGTGCGGCAGGGGAGGGTGGCGGCGGAGGCCAGTCGGCCCAGAGCACTATCTCCCGCTACGCCTGCCGCATCATGTGTGAACGCAGCGCTCCCTACACGGCCCGCATCTACGCCGCCGGCTTCGACTCCTCTAAGAACATCTTCCTGGGGGTGAGTGTTCTCCCTTGTGGGGGTCAGGCTTCTCCTGGTAAACTACACAGGAAATGGTAACCATGGCAAACATGGTGAGAGCGACATCAGGGACATGGCTGTGCCACCCACGGATGACATCATAGCTGCGAGGAATGGGTGTCAGTGTATGTGACCTGTCTCGCGGAGGCAAAGAAGCTCTGTGTGTGTGTGTGTGTGTGTGTGTGTGTGTGTGTGTGTGTGTTATGTACTGCTTCTGTTCGTATGTTACTGTCTCAAGCTATTGGTGAGATGTGTATGTGTCTGGTTACATAACCAGTCAGTGAACAAACAACATATTATAGCATGCAGTACATCATACTGTATCACCGTGTGTAGGCCCTATGTGGTACACCAAATAGTTGGGGTTTTAATGCTTTTAACCTAATTTCTTAGTTTTGCTATGATAATTTTGTGCTGTCCAAAATAGATGTTGACATTTAGGAATTAGGGTTACTTGCACATTTCTCACCCTGTTGGACCTATTTTTAGCGATGTAGTCACGCTCCAAGATCTCAGCTCTTATTTTAAAGGGGACATATCATGCTCATTTCCAGGTTTATACTTGTATTTTGGGTTTCTACCTTGTGATAATATCAACGAAGATAGCAGGGCACACTGCCTGGAGCTGTTACTGAAATAAAACCCATCAGTATTTCCAGGTCTTCTGTATCTATGCTCTTGGCGTCTCTGCACCCTCATTGCAGACGGGAATGACTGTAAAGGCACTGTAGCGGCACTTTCTACCTATATATAGTATAGATGTGACATCACAACCATACAGAAGTGCTGACGGCTCGTTTAAAGGCACAGTTTCTGAATACAGGCTGTGTGCATTTCTTTTTGGATTGAGCATTTTGATACTTTCACATTATTTATATAGCACTTTGACCTGCTTCTTAATCAAAAAAAGACATGGAAATCTCACTTTTTACAATATGGGACCTTTAAAGAGTACAATAGTATCGTGATCAGTGGTTAAAGCTATGTAATTCAAACCCACATTGTAATGAACCATAGTTTCCTTTTAACTTGGTGATTGTATCATCACTGGTAAGAAAGACCAGAACTATAATGGGAAGACCCAAATTGGAATAAACCAGAATGATCCTTAAATAGAAAAGAGCACACTGCTTATGTTCATTAAGGCAGCACAGTCATGCACCATCAGGCCAACTTAGCACTCCTCCACTGGGCTCTGTCTTGCTGTATCTTCAGTTCAGTGAGTAGAGCTGTCTGGAGCCGTACCACAGCTAGCAGCAAATTATTTAAAAAAGTAACCCTAATCAATTTCAATAAAGGAATGTTATTAAATTAACTAACCACATAGTAGTTATTTCACCCTGCACTATCCCAGGTTAGTAGACTCTTCTTTGATATATTTCACATTGTGCAAGCTCCCAAAACCACTGCAGGAGCTGTTGGGGTGGCGTGGTCTAAAACGTGACATGTAGATGCACAAAGCAAACCAATAATAGCCCTTTCTCATGACAGCATGACTTCATCCCATGCAAAATTCATCAAGACCCCCCCCGACAACTAGGCCAGCAGTCAGAGACATAAAGTCAGCAACCAGCGCTCAACACAGACACACACACACACACACACACACACACACACACACACGTGACTGAGGCTTGTATAACTCCCCCAGCCTTTCACACTACAATAACAATGATATATGGAACAAATATTGTCCTTTTGATAAATAATGCATGATTGATGATGATAAGAAGACCTTAAAGTAGCAATCATTAAGATTTCATTATATAACACCCCCGTTTTTTATACTGTTTATGGCCAACCATTTTTTCAGCACAAGCCGTTCAATATATTAACACAATGTCATTACCTCACTATATAATAGTTTTCATTGTTGCTAATGGTCCGCCTCTCTCAGATTGGATTCAAATTGGAAACCCGACACACAAGGGGTTCACAGGAAATGATGCATGTACATACTCAACATAACGCAGAAGACACAAGCTGGGCATTTAAGTTCAGTGTCACCATGTTGGACGACATTGTTGACGGTCTTCCTAAACGCCTCAGTGTGCTTAAAACAAAGTACTGTTAAATAGTTCTAATACAAAACCTTTCCAACAGTTAAACGAGGGATTTGGGGGTATACATCGGAAGTTTCAACTTTCTGCAACAGTCCGACAATCACCCCCAACTCAAGCTGAACAAGCCAAACAATTATTGCAGGGGCACGTTAAAAACATGACACATTTTTAGCAGTTTCTTTTAAGCTTTATTAAATCATAAAAGCTGGAAACATAACACTAACATATCATATCCTTATACAGTTAATATTGCCAATATGGTGTTTGTGTCCACCTGATGAATGTAAGTCCAATATTGACTCTCCTTTTAACTCTGCTTTGGTCTCCACCAACTCTTGAGAAAAATATTTGTCCTTTTAGCAGCTAAATGCTCCACTCTGTCCGTTAGTCTCTAACTGTGTCTGACTGCTGCTGAACAGCTATGTACTTTTTCACTAAACTAAGCTTATAAGAGTGCATGGTACATAAAACTAAAACAATGGGCCGAAAGAGGCTAAAAAGTAACTGCAGACTTAATTTGTCTCTACACGCGACACATTTCACATTACACAATCATTTACTCATTGTTTATCTTCATAAGTCAAGCTTTAAGTTGGCTAACGTGTAATCTAAAAAACTGATTATTTGGCCTTAAACATTAATGTTGAACTCATCCAGTGAAATTCTTCTAATCTCCACAGCAGCAACAGCCCTAAAGAAATGTTTGAAGACGTAAATCTCCAGTTTCTTTTTTTTGCTACACACGCCAGAAATCTGCTGTTTCACCAGAGCTAATTTGTGTTCATAATACATCTTTTCTTTCTCTCTCTCAGGGAAGCATTGTTAAGCATGGGTGTATCTCTGTGCATCAGTCAGTAGAGTAGTCGTTCTGTACTGAGCTAAATATAGCAGGACAGAAAAGCAACGTTGGCTGTTTTTCTAGCCCGCCACCTCTTATATCCTTTTCCACTATCATCCCTCTGTGCCGCACCAAAATTCCTCTAACCTTTACGTCTGCCTGTGTGTGTGTTGGTGTCTGTGTGTGGCGGGGTCTCTCAGGAGCGGGCCGCCAAATGGAGGACGTCAGATGGCTTGATGGATGGCCTGACCACCAACGGGGTGCTGGTGATGCACCCAGCGGGGGAGTTTGTGTCAGAGCCGGCTCCAGGCGTCTGGAGAGAAATCTCAGTTTGTGGAAACGTCTTTGCCCTGAGGGAGACTCGCTCAGCCCAACAGAGGGGGAAACTGGTAAGATGAAGGGGGTTGATGGGATAATCTGCAAACTTAATAGACAGGGAGTAGGAAATGCTCTCTTAAAGTGACAGCAGTTGGGCAAAACACCCTATTGGGGCTGTAAATGAAGTAGATAGCCTTGTTTTCAACTTCAAACACCTGCTCATAGGATACTCTCCTTAATTGACAAATTTGTAGACTCCATCTGTAAATGTGATTCGTACATGATGATGATGATGATGATGATGATGATGATGATATTTTGAGGGAAGCCAATTGCAATAGATGGGAGTCAACTCTCTGAACCATAACTAGTTGAGCACAGTGCCATCATGTGGCGGTACAAAGTGGAACGTACTAGCCCAGTGCTGAGTTGTTTAACAAACTCCACCAGTATGGCCCATAACAAATCAATTCCTGTGTCCTAGCTAATGACAGCCTACTGATGAAAACTGACAAACCCTCTCTTCTTCTCTTTCCCCTGCTACATTTCCTTCTCCTGTTCTCCTCTTGAGGTTGAAAATGAGTCAAACACCCTCCAGGACGGATCTCTGATTGATCTGTGTGGGGCTACTCTGCTGTGGAGGACACCTGCCGGACTGCGTCACACCCCCACCCTCAAACAGCTGGAGTCCCTTCGCCAGGAGCTGAACGCCGCCCGGCCCCAGTGTCCTGTGGGCTTCAACACCCTGGCCTTCCCTAGTCTGGCCCAGCGCGAGATTGTTGACAAGAAGCAGCCCTGGGTCTACGTAAACTGCGGCCATGTACACGGCTACCACAATTGGGGCTACCGCAAGGAGAAAGGTCCCGCCGGCCCCGGGGGCACGGCACCAGCCAGCACCGGGGAGAGGGAGTGCCCCATGTGCCGGCGAGTGGGCCCTTACGTGCCGCTGTGGCTGGGCTGTGAGGGGGGATTGTACCTGGATGCCGGGCCGCCCACTCACGCTTTCTGCCCCTGCGGCCATGTATGCTCAGAAAAGACTGTGGTGGGGTGGAGCCAGATCCCGTTACCCCATGGCACCCATGCCTTCCATGCTGCCTGCCCCTTCTGTGGAACCTGGTTGACAGGGGAGCAGGGCCACATCAAACTTATCTTCCAGGGCCCCGTCGATTGAAGCCCAGACATGGGATCCACATGTGATGGTGGATTGAGCAGAGGTGGACGTGCTGAAAAGAATAAATAAAAAGACTGTGTGCTGGAACCAAAATCTGAACACTCAAGTGTGGGATGACAGAGAAAGCACTAATGAGTACAGGAAAAAGACCGTTGACATGATGACCTGAAAGTGCCATGCAATAGTAGATTGCCAAGGCTTCACATGGAATATGAGGTGTAAGGAGAATATGTAAATAAATTGTGTTGAAATGAACCTGCGTTTAGTGATCTTTTGTACCTGCTTAGTCTCAGCTCATAACATTGTGCAACTAGGAGCTTGACGCCAACTCTAAAAAGAAGGGCCCCGAACTCCACGCTGGTTTAGATAATCGAGGCAAACTGTTACTTGTTTGAGCCTTTCTAACTGCTCGTGTTTTTTAAGCTGTCAGACTTCATTATAGCAATGTAGCTGTGTTCTCACGTTTTAGCGAGTTAACTTATTGAGCATGTAGTTATTATATGCGCTAATGATGATGATGGCCAAAATTTCCAAAATAAGCCCAGAGTTGTAAAAAATAAAAAAAGGTATTATCTTTCAAGTACCTGGGTAGCTGCAACATTTTAGTAGCAAGGCTGCTCTACATCAATTTTATGTTTGCATGTTGCTGGACGAAAACTAATGCCTCTTCGTATTAGAAGCCCTCACGCTGTAGTCATGGCAGCCAGCATGCAGACTACACCGTGGTAAGCTGCAGATTCTGCGGAGTGTCTCTATGTGTAATAAGTGTCCCCACAGTGCTAAAAATAACTCAAGGTCACCAAGCACCCCATGCGTGGTGGGGGGAGGGGGGGGGGATGGGGGGGGGCCAGCGAGAGAGAGAGAGAAGACAGTTTTATTATCAGAAGAGCTGCACATCACCTTTTCAATAACTAGGGGAATGTTGTTAAAACACTCCAAACCCTTAAATTTATACAGATTCAAGAACTCCACAAGGATGTTCCACAAACTGCACCTGTACACACATCTTCAATATAACAACCACATGAAGGCACACGTGGTATTTGAGATAGCAAATGAGCAGATATTGCTTGTATCGCATCATGTGATATCTGTTGAATAGGGCTGGGTGCAGAGTGGATGCAGAGGGCAGCTGCAATCCCACCCTGCCGCAGGGTTTTTCTATCAGTGCCAAAGCCAAACCCTGAACAACAACTGGCAATATTCAACGTCAAGTATTTCTTCATTTGCCCTTCCAACGTGATGTACAACAGGGGAGTTGTCCGCACCTACAGATGATCTGCCTGGTGGGTGAGGTTATATAAAGGTCCCCAGGGAGAGGCAGGGTTACAAATCAAGGGCGCTGCCATGTGGATGACAGAGGAGAAGATCTACTGTATGGTAGCCGGAGTAATTGATGCTGGCAGTAGTGGAATGTAACGAAGTACATTAACTCAAGTACTGCACTTAAGTACGAATTTGAATTTTTTCCTACCCCTTCCTACGTGTACTCCGCTACATTTTAAAGGAAAATATTGCATGTTTACTTTGATTAATCTGGCAGCTTTAGTTACTGGTTACTTTATAAATTATACTATGTTTATTATAAATTCAATTACCCAATAATATCACAGCCTGCACTAACAGCTGAAATTATTGGAGGAACTGAACTGTTTGGATCGTTTTCCAGTTTCTAAAATGTGAGGATTTTTCTGCATCGAGTACTTTTACTTAGCTGCTGCCCCCACCCGCATAAGCGGATGAAGATTGATGGAGTACTTTTACTTTTAATACTTTAAGTACATTTTCCCTGATGATGCTTGCATACTTTTACTTAAAGTGAGTCCGTTTGTGTGGATTCTGATCGAGTGTGACTCACGTTATCGCCTTTTGTCTTTCACTTTCCCTTTTATCTTATAGTTCTTTGTTTAATTGCCTTCTTTTCTGTGATGGTCCTGCCCCAGTATCAGCCTTGACTACAGCAGATAACTTCTAAAATAATATTAAAATACAATTACACCTATTAAAAAAAAATCTCCTGCTTCCTTTTCCCTGGCTGGATACACAGGCTTTTCAGGTGTTCAGATGAAATCTGTGACCTGTCAAAATGTGTTACTATAGCGCCGTCTACCTGCAGTAAATCATTCAGTGACTAGGGAGGAAAATCAAACCAGGGCAGAGGCATTAATAAAACCTATATAAATAAATTGTGTTCTTTTTAGTCTTTATTGCTGGTAGGTTATTTAAGACCATTGCATAAAAAATGTCAGGACTTCAGAAGCATTAAAAAAGTTCAATTTCCAGTGGATGTTGGGGAGGGAGCTGTTTCCTGTGGTGGCTTCAGTAGACAACAATGCACTCCTATGGAGAGCATGTACTGTATGTGTAAAACACAAGGCCATGATTGGTATTTCATAACAATCTCCAAACTGGAGGAGTGGAGTTGGAAAGACATGGGTGTTCAGCAGGCAGGAAGTGCTCTAAGGAAAAGACGCTATTGAGTTGCACTTTGGGAAATGTATGATCCAGTGTTTTTGGAGCTTGACTGATGTCAGGTACCAGAAAGAAAAAGTCACAATATGTCAGTCTCAAAGAAAAAAAAAAAGGATCCAAAGGACTCTTATTGTGAAAATGATTATAAATAACCTACATTAAGATGGTTATTTAATATCAAAATAGCGACATATTACCATCTTCAGGGTCAGTCTTTGTTGGCTCCATTTTTTTAAACTTTTTTTGTAAGTCCTCCAAGTTTATGGAAGCGGAATTCTAAATGACTTGAGAAACTCTTTAAGATCACCAAAAATGTATATTTATAGAACAAAAAAAAAAAAATCTTATTTAAAACACATTGATCATATCGGAGTTGATAAATCATCTTTGTTATAATAACTTAACACCAAATAAGTTGCATAAGAGAATACTTTTTCATTTGGCAAAGGGATCAAATTCAGCAAATTTTTCTTCAGATTCCTCACAATATCTATATATATATCTATATGTGTGTGTGTGTGTTATTCTTATTTTTTCCGGATTCTAACTTCTTGTGTTCAACATCTGTTTCGGAGGCTTTTCTACTGACTCTGATTTAGTAGGAAACAGATGACATCTTGATGCTTGATATACAGCACACACACATTGATTTGGCATTGAAAGCACGTACTATACACATTGACTCATGCTGATTATCAGTATAAAAGTTATTGTTAGGGACTGTAAATAACTAGGCGTTTAGCTGAAGGTAGGGAGCAGAAACAGAGAATGGTACAAGACTGTTGTATGTCACTTTTCCCTCAGGCATTTATTGTAAAAACACAAAACAAAAAACAGGTGATAAAGGTGTGTTGACCATATGCAAAAATGATTACTGTTATGAACATATAATTTAAAATTGAGTTACATTTACCTAAATTCTTTGCACACCTTTAGTTATCAATGATAAAATAAATTGTACTTCTTGAAACATTAGCCCCCCCCCCCATTATATGGAACAATACCAGACCAGTTCACGTGTTGACGTTGATCTTTTTCATCATTTTATTATATATATATATTTATAATATGTACAGAAAAAAACATGATCAGACTCAGCAGGGAGACAAGCCAAACAGAAAAAAGACAGAAGGTGACAGAGAGGCAAGCTCCGTGCTTTTCATTAACAAACACCTAGTGAGTGCCTTTATTAAGCCATTTAACAGCAAAGGAAAAGTGTGCAAATGACATGGAAAATCCCCCCCCACACACACACACACTTAACCCAAATTAATACAAAAAGTGAATTGAAGAAGTAATGTCAAGTGTTGTTTCACATTCATAAGCTAAAAGCCCCACCCTTATCAGACCCCCCACCCAAACCAGTGTCCCCTCAGACTGCCGTGGACGAGACAACACAGTATAGTATTCCATGAATACATTAAAATCAGCAGAATATCAAGACTCGTTGAAAGAAAAGATAAAAAAAAAAAAATGGAAATCAGTCGTCAAAACCTTAAACATCCGGTATGTATGTGTGTATGTGTGAGTGTGTGACTTGAGTGTAAATTTTCAAATGATTTTCTGTTCTGTATCTACTCAAGTGAGACTGGTGTGATGCCAGGATCTCAACCTGCGTCCAAAAAAACACACACACACACACACCCATGGGATCATAAGTAGCTGACGTCAGATCAGTGCTTCACTCTGATCACTCCAGAACTGACGCCTTCTGACTGAGCATCAATCAGCGATGAGGCTGTTGTTCTCGATGTAATGTGGACTCGTGTATGTTCAGATTTCAGGAGAACGGTGACGCCCGTGTTGGTTCTCGTTGCCGAGAGAACCAGAAGTGCAACCAAAGCCTGGGATTGCCTTGTCTGAGTGGAGGGGGGCCAGTCAGGGAGCATCTCCAGGAATTCATCATGTTGCAGCAACATGGTTGGCTGGAGTGGAGAGTTGGGAGTTCATATCTGGTCGGCAAACCCAAGACCAGTCAGTCCCTGAACCTCCAGACACACAACACATGTGATGACGCTAACTATGGTCTGGAACAGAATGCCATTAGCTTCTGTTCAGCATGCATCTCCCTGCTGTGGATAAGCGAGATAAATCAAAGTGCGAGTTCTAAGAAGGCCCTTATGCTACTTCAGTAAAGTACGTTCACCCTTTGACCATAGTTTCCCTGTTCTTGGTAAAACAGGGTAAAAAGTTGCGGCTCAGATTGATGAGGTCTCACAGTTTTACCATGAGTGTAGAGGCCCATCTATGAAGGCAGGGGGAATGCTCTTTTCCTCACATTCCTGCGAGTTTCCCTGGAAACACCAGTGAGATCTAACACTGCCATGAGAAGCAGAGAGCCGCTCGGAGCTCCGGCCCGACACCTGATGCTGATTTCATCATTTCTAGATCTCCTCATCAGACATGTCTTGTACACAAACAACTGTTCTGAACCGTTTGTTCCTCTCAAGTAATTAGAACATGATCAGAACGGTAAAATGATGAGTGGACCTCAAGTTAAAATTATTCTTACGTCAAGAATGCAATGTTCACGCTCAAATAAGAGTAAACTTTGAAAAAGTGACAGATCTTTAAATCACACCTAAACAAGTTTTTGAAGATGGCTCTAGAATTTTCCAGGTATGTCTTTACGTGCCCATGTCCACATGATTATAGACATGTCTTTCAGTAATGCAGAAAGGGTCTGCCCTGTAGAATGTGAAGACCTCAGTATACTTCAAATGGGATGCGCCTTGTTAAAAGTGCATTTGAAGTATACTGAGGCAGTAGTAATTATTCAAGTCAAGGACTCCCAATGTAAAAAGAAGAATAGCGGCACAAACTGGAACACTAAAGCATCATGGGAAGCCAAAATGCACAGGGACATAAAAGACAGGCGTCAACCATGTGTCCAAACGGGACACAATTATGTTTTCAGGGAAGGAACAGCAGCTTTTGTAAGAGTCCCCCACCCACGAGCCGACAGATTCACCCACACCACATCTCCACCTCAGGTTCATCTGCAAACAAGCAAGAAGAAAACGACACCCTAAGACCTACTCCGTCACACGCTGAGCATAAGAGTTTAGACTAACTGTACACGTCTCTATCAGAAGTATCCATGAGAACATAAAAAATGCAAAACAGTAAAACCACAACAATAAAACGGTAATTGTAAGCTCAATGCAGAGAATTGCCACTTGCTTCTCTTTAAGTGAAACTGCTGCGTACCATGTGTAGCAGCGTTATCTGCCCTTGGATTGTTATATTTAGTGTCATTCCAGGAAGTCAATGTGCTAAATGTTACAGCATTTTGTCAAATTGCAGTTGTCAAATGTGTGAAATGAGGACTGAGAAAAAAGACAAACTAACATCACATATTGCAGTTCTCACGACCCTCCGCCTCCATCCCAGCTCTGACGTCTACATGTGGAATTACCCGACCCGCCGGTGGTCCTCTTCTATCTCAGGTGTTGAGCGGGGACTTTGGTTGAAGACTCTCTTGGTTAATGCATCCGTCCAAACTAACGACAATCTGTCTTTGCATGGAGCTCTCTCCGTAATATAGTTTGGACATGGGGTCCCGGGTCCCACCAGCATTAACTTTTTGAGAACGATTTATTTTGGCAGAATTGCGGCAAAGTAAATCTGCACCGCTTCCCCTATAGTTTGACTTTGGTGAATTCTTTTGACACGTGAATTTGTGCCATTGACCAATCACAAACCATCTTGGCAGTTCTGCCTTTAGAGGGAACAGAGAGGCAAAGAGTCCCAAATGGAGCAGGGCTAAGCAGGCTATCGGATAAGCTGTGGTGTACCATCCACGTCTGTGTAAACATTCCCAGCAAAGAGGAACGGTTTGCAGACAGGAGTCGATGGTGCAACTTTTCTTTTGAGAAAACTGTTATAGTTGCTCTAAGTGATGTCACGTGTTTTTTAGGCTACAACATTTTTTGTCACATAGAGCAAACATCTCATTACCCGTGAGTTGCCTGTCTCCAGAACACACTGTAAAAAAACGCGGTCTCTGTAGACAGCCCAGGCTCCACATACGGCAACAAAAACATACTGCACCAACGCGCACCACGAATCCATAACATTGTTCCAGCCGATAACCGGCAAGAAGGAGTTGGTTCACCGCAGCAGTGTCAGCACATAGGCTACTTCCACAATGCACGCTCATGACTAAACCAACTCCTTCTTGTCACATTTTAGGCTAGAACCCTGTTTGTTATGGTTTGCGGAGCGGGTTGTTGCCGTTTGTGGAGCCTGGGCTGTCTACAGAGACTGGGCTGTCAACGTTTTTTTTACAGTGTGTTCAGGCGACAGGCTAGCGGATAGTGAGTGTGATGTTTGCTGCATGTGACAAAAAGGGTGTAGCCTAAAACACGTGTGACATCACTTTAAGTGCCTTTAACTTACTTTTAGCAACTGAGCCAGCTAGCCCCACAAGCGGTCACTAAGCTACTTAAGCATGTTTTTTTTTGCGAGAATGCGAAATAAATCTCGCTTTGCACTTCGGTATGCTTCAAATGAAATGAATGAATGAAATCGGATTGACTAAGAGCATCTAAAAAAACCCTTTTCCATGGTGCATTTTCA
Source organism: Etheostoma perlongum (assembly GCA_026937815.1). Taxonomy (NCBI): domain Eukaryota; kingdom Metazoa; phylum Chordata; class Actinopteri; order Perciformes; family Percidae; genus Etheostoma; species Etheostoma perlongum. Next base: position 12,258,378 of record CM049389.1, read on the forward strand.
CAGGGAACTGCATCTGACAATTTTTGGAACCTTATCCGACAATCACGCTCACTTTATGCAGCCATTGGCTATGTGGGACGAGTGGTGAAAGCAAGCTCTCGTTTTTAATTCTTCACACATCTACTTCAGTCGTCTGTATACAGTACCTTAAAAGGTGTGTTCAGACAGAACATGAGGCAACTTTTACAAAGGGCCTGGTTGCATAAAAAGTCAATGGAAAGGCTTGAGTACTTCTGTGTTTTAACTAGAGCAACAACAACAAAAAAGTATCATTCTACAATCAGTGGCTGATATAATAGTTTTAATAATATGTTTTAAATGTGCTTGGCTCAACAGGCCGCTATGTGGAGAAAACAACAATACACATTCCTACAGCCTTTGGCAATGAAAGGGGATGTCACAAATTGAATGCCAAGTGTGGTTGATTGCTTGTTGCCACGCTGCAATTTCACTGGCTATATGCCAGACACTGTTTTAGTCATTTGCTCGTTGTTGGCAGAAGTTAGTATTTCCTTTAAATGGACAGTGCATACAAACGGGTAATTGAGCAGCATAACAGAAGTTGAGGAGAACCGTATGTGCCCAGTCAGATTAAACTGTGTGGGTTAAACTTACATAACTGATATAACGAGAAAATTCCCTTTGCTTCCTGTCTGAACACACCTTGTGAGAGTGTAAGCTGAGGGAGAGGAGGCTCACTGTATGGGCTTTCCCTGGATCCTCATCAAGAAATGGCCATGATGAGTCACTGGTTAGGAACACTTCCTGCTGTGTTTGGAGAAGCTTGCCAGTGCGACTCAAGCACACTACACCTGTGTGTGTGTTGCGTATGAAAAGTCTGGGCTGGGGGGCTAAGAAGGAGATCAGCAAAAACAGACACAGACTAAGGAGAAAAGTGTTTGGCTGGAATCTCTTTAACCTCTGCCACCCTACTACTGTGTTTGAGTGAGTGTGAGTGTGAGAGTGTGTGTGTGTGTGTGTGTGTGTGTGTGTGTGTGTGTGTGTGTGTGTGTGTGGAGATAAGCTCACGGTATCTAAACCTAATCTCCCACTGCCTTTATTCCACCCTAAATCAATACCAATCTTCCCCTGTATCTGTTTTCTATCTGGCCTCTTGGCAGAAAGTAAAAGTGGCCTGGGTGTCTGTTTCTTTCCCTCCCTCACATACTGCTCGCTTTGCTCTCGAAAGCCCGAATTAACCCTTGTAAAGGGTTTTAATCTGTTTTCTGATTTTAACACTCTTACAGTTTACTCTTCTGTTTGGCCAACCATCCCCAGATGTCCAGGCGGGCTGAAAGAAGGGGGGGAGAGGGTTACAGAGTGTTATGGAGGACTGGTGGGGTGTGGAAGTGGCGGAGATGATAGGAGGGAACACAGCAGAAGAAGAAAGGGAGATTTCGGTGGAAGTGATGGTCAGGTTGGTGGGTCGAGGGGTCTTTTAACAGCAGCCCCCTCCAGACTGCCGGACGGGAGTGCTCTCAATTTTTAAGTTGGGCTTGTCACCGCCGGCTGTGGCCCCAGGACCCATGCGCTTCTTGATCTCTGCAGCCATGGTCATGAAAGCCTGCTCCACGTTGGTGGCGTTCTTGGCACTTGTCTCCAGGAATGGGATGGCCAAAGAGTCTGCAAACTCCTGCAAAAAAAAGCAAAACACTTATGGTGGAAACTCAAAACATACAGAGAACTAACAGATGCTAGTAGCCAAGGAGGACACGGAGGATTAAAAAACATGACGGATTATCATTATCTTCACTTGAGTTTCTTTGTGTGTAAGTCGCCGGACGCCACCAATCTTCTAAACATAGCATACTGAGAAATACTAAGAGAGTTTTGTGGAGCTGATAGTCTTAATTAGCTTTGTAACAACTCATTTGGCAATGACTTGAATGTAACGGACATTCATTAATAGCAAGGTTAAGCACTACAGCTTTAACTCTCTGTTATACTGACAACAAACTGAAAACAAATTCAATTCATACAACACTGGATGACTGCGTTCCCATATGTGTACAGCTCTTGCAAGCATGCACAGCCCATGCAGTTAAAAATGTTGATCATTGATGCCTGAATTATCAAAGAAAAACACCAGAGATATTTGGAATAAAAAATTGAAAATGTTTCTGTTTTATATTCAATTGTATTTATGATGTCAAATCATAGTTCTCAGGACATCTTTCATATAGAGTAGGTGTAGACCACACTCTTTTTTGGGGTTTGGACTGTTGGACAAAACAAGCCATTTTAAGACGTCAGCTTGGGGTTTACAACATTTTGATGGGCCCCTTTCACTAATAATTGAGAAAATAATTGACCAAATAATCAATCTATCAATATCAGCCATGGGACAAACCCTTTGGGCTTTAGTGTCCCCTAACGGTCTAAATGCTCTTAATTTGCTTGTCCAGTCTGACAGAAATAACCAAAACATTTTAGGAGATACAAACCAGTTCAGTTGACAGATTCTTTTCAATATAAATATATTTAATGTCAGCTATGAGTAGCTAAATATTAGTTGTTTATCTGTAACCACTTATCAGTACAACAAAAACAAAGCCATGTCACACTCACTACTTTGCTGTTAAAGTTTCAATCTTTAACAGAAATACTGTTTTTAATTGAATTATTATCATTAGCTTTTTACAGATTTGGATTTGCTGGTTAATAACAAATAATACTTCCTGCTCAGGTTTTTTAGGAAGTGTTGAGTTGCACTCCTTCCAGCTTACCAGCAAAAAATGGCAAAGTAGAAGCACAAACACTAACTGGTGATCGAAAATAGTAAATTGGTTAAAAGGTGTTTTCAGCAGAGTGGTATGACATGACTGATGAATTGATTTGATGAATGAATTAGTGAGAAAATGAAAGCTCAGATGGGCCGATCTGGAATCTTGGGAAAGGTTACGTCCCCTTTCTCTGCTTTGCCCGCCCAGAGAATTTGGACCGCCCATGAGAAAGAGATATCATGGCGTTCAAACAAGAAAAGTGGCAGTTGGTCAAGGCCAGATTTCCAATTCTTTATTGACGTCCCCTTAAGCTAATCAGAAGAATTAGTGCATCCCTCCCTCGTACAGGCCAATAATTAACATGTAAATGTGCCTCCATTCACCATGCAGCCTTACCTTGGCTGTTGTGTAGTCCACTACTTTCTTAGTGGTCAGGTCACACTTGTTGCCCACCAGAAGCTTGTTGACATTTTCACTGGCGTAGCGGTCGATTTCCTGAAGCCACTGCTTGACGTTGTTATAGGACTCCTGTGCAATGACAAGAGAATGAGCATGACAAACAGGAGTTTACAGGTTTTAACACTACTGAGGTTGGGCAATGGAGTTCATACAGTTACAGGAAATTGTAGTTCATCATTCTGCATCTATTAAAACAATAATACTCAATAAGCCCTGCAGTAAATACTATTTGTTACGTGGTTCTAATGTTCACTACTTGTTGAGCTTGTAAGTAATTTAACTCTTCTCATTTTTTTTTTTTTTTAAAGCTGGGAGCAGAAACACTTGGGATTGTCTGTCGATGGATTTCAGTTCATCAGATGAACAGAACTGCTTCCTAGCAAATGTGTGCTTTGTGTTGAATCAAACAATGGTGTTTTGTAGCCAATTATTGAAAACATTTTGAAGAAGAACCCTGCGAATTTTGATCCCACGAAAAGTTGGAGAAATCTCACATTCACAATGTTAAACCTCAAAATATTTTGAGTACTAAACAAAAACTTACTCAGCAAGGTTAGTAACTAGTAATGCAATACAGTAGTGGACTGATTTCCTACTCTGAGGAAGAAGTCCAGAGGGCTGACCCACCTGATCCGTCACGTCGTACACAACTATGATGCCGTGGGCCCCGCGGTAGTAACTGGAGGTGATAGTACGAAACCTCTCCTGGCCGGCAGTGTCCCACTGAGAACAGCAAGGGAGAAAATATTAGAAATCAACACAACAAAATACTATACTATAAAGACTCTGTATAAATGAATGAATACCTCCTATCCCCCTCGCCAAAAGAGCTCATGTATTGTGTGTTTGACTTTAAGGTGCAGTAGGGGATAGAGCCGTGAGAAATAGAGCAGTAGAAAGTAGAATGCACTATAAATAAATAAGGTGTATTTGACCTGAAGCATGCTTAAACAGTACGCTACATTTACTTTGATTCAATTCTGCTTATTTCTGTGCAGCAGGCAAAAAATGGTGAAATAATTAGTGGATGACGACAAAATGAATACAAAGCAGCAGAGTAATGAAACTAGTGATGTGTTAATGCACATTATGCGGAGTTTACCATATTCATTTACAAGCCAATAGAGTAAAGCTAAAGGTCCAATCTCAACATTCTTATAAACGACCTTCCTTTGTTCGTGGTGGCCACAACAATCAGAAAATATTTAAAAACTGTTTTTTTATTTTAGAAATATTGGTTATTCATTTAAAGTATTCAGGAGGAGAAATAAATAACCATATGCTTTAATGTAGTTGGCAGTTGACTGTGGAGTGTATGTGAACAGTGTCATCAGCTCTAGTTCTGTGTTTGTTATAGACACATTGATATATTGATATCAAGGTATTTGGTAAAAAATATTGTAATATCTGATTTTCTCCATTTTGCCCAGCCCTAGTGGATTGTAGTTTTGTCCTGCTATCCATGACTGAAAGTGAGCATTCCTCCACGCCTGCTTTGAACTCATGGGAACACAAACCCAATCTGATTAACTAAACTTAGTTTAGTGAAACTTATCCAAGCCAGAGTCCCAAGTCCCACTTAAAGGGTAACTTCAGTTTATTGTTAACCTGGACCATATTGTCCTATATTTTTGTGTGCACAATTAGTGACTGATGTGAACAACAATCTTGTAAATTTGTCCAGTATGTACGTTGTGACCAGCAGCCGTGAACCGGGCTGCAATGTATTCCCTATTGGGCAACTGTGCACCATCAATTTCCATCCACTAAAAGGCGTAAAAAGTGAAGGTGCAAAATTGCCTATTAACTTACATTGGAGCTTGTTTCACTGACTGCCGACTGCAGCGATCTTGCTTAATATTGGACCAATTTAAAAATAATGTTGATCCGATCAGTCACTTACACACTAAAACTTAGGGAAATAGGGACCAGGCTAAAAAAAAACTGAGTTACCCTTTAATGGAGCAGGTCTCATTGCCAAGTGTGACTTTTCAAATGCGCCATTTTAATAACCATGTGGTGTCCTCCACCATTGTATTGGCAGCGTTAAGACTTTGTAAATCAAAATAAACAATACAATAAAGCTTCTTTTAAACCTACAGCACTGAATGGTCATAACTAGGGATGTGCCTATCAGCTTTTTTTTTTTTTTTACCCCCCTCGATCTGATACTTAAATATTGACTTGATAATAGAGCTGCATGCCGTTTTTTTGTTTACAAAAATACCTAAGTAAACAAAGTAACTAAATATGTGTTAAGCTTAATACATTTAACTCAAAAGCAAATGCAAATGAGCCTTTTCTCTTTTGTCATATGTGTGCTGCTTTTGTTCCACTGTTGTCCTCCCTCTTTGGAGGCGAGTTCCTGGAAATAAATTTGAGCACTGCTTAGGAAGTGATACTAAATCCCAGTGCCAGGTACTTTCAGGGGTTGGAGGCAGTGTTGTCTTAAAACAAGAACAACTACAACAAATACAACTGGTCAATTTAAACTGACAAAAGAATGTTTGATGGACAAGAGGCTATGGCTGTGCAATTAATTATAATCATGATTACAATTTTGGCTCCTGTGATTACATAAACTGAATAATTCGGGGGGAAAAACAATTATTTTGCTCATTACAAGCAAGTAGGTTCTTATTTTGTCTTGTGTTCTGAATGTGAAAATAAATTTCAAACGGCAAAAGTGTTAAGGGAAATTTCACAGTTCATGGTGTTTTCACTGTTAATTTGTTAAACTGTTTAACTGTTTAATAATAATAATAATAACAATAATTGCAACATCTTTCCAAAAGACAATGAGTAATCATGTTAAATAATCGTGATTTCAATATTGACCAAAATAATCGTCATCGAGCAGCCCATTCAGAGGGAGCTGCAGTCAGGGGTTATAGACTAAAATATTTCACTAGATAGACCAAGAAACTTCTTCCATTGTTGTCCGGTACTTCAATTGCATTCCAAACGGCTCATAAAAATGATGTATGTTACGCATGATGTGTTACATAGTATAGTTAGTTTAGGACAAACGTAACAGTTTGTACATACAGTGGAAACACAAAGAAGAAACTATCACCAAAGCCTCACAAGGTTATGAAAAGTTCAGGCGATATGAAGCTCAAGGTTACTGGGTGTTTCTTGTCTGCAGTGAAAATGGGCTCAATGACTCCTGAATTACAACATTTACAGTAACTCCATTCATCTCCAGGTGTGTTTAAAGTGATCTATAAGGAACAGAACACTACTCAATATGCTTTTCATTTTCTGTGTACATATACTGTATGAGCAGAGTGGCTGTATGCCTGCTTAACAAACTGGATGTTTTTGAGGTGGCATAGCATTTACTAGAAAACACAGGATCCAGTTACAGCTTGGTCTGAATGCACACACATAAACACACACACACTGCACACACAACACAAACACACCTCCTGTGTTTTGATAACAATGGTTTGACAATGGCTCAGGTGAGGGTTACAGAGAGTGAGTGAGTGAGCGAGTGAGTGTGTGTGTGTGTGCGTGTGCGTGCGTGTGCTCACAATCTGCAGTTTGATGGTCTTGCCATCTAGCTCGATGGTGCGGATCTTAAAGTCCACTCCGATGGTGCTGATGTAGCTCTCTGTGTAGGTGTCGTCCTGCAGAGAGAGTCACAACAGGACGGGGTCAGACCAACAGCAGAATGAGGACAGACAAAAAGGTTGGGCTCAAAACGGAGACAATTAGATACCGGTAATTAAAAAACATGTTTAAGAGGGTGTGACAGAACTACTTACAGCAAAGCGCAGCAGAAGACAGGACTTTCCTACTCCAGAGTCTCCAATGAGCAGGAGCTTAAACAGATAGTCACTGAAAGAAAAACAATCCAGGTTACCAGGACATGTCTAACCCTTCCACATGTAATATCACAGCTGATACAAGCGCTGACACACACCACTACCATTAATCACACCTGAATGTCAGTACAGCTACCTGAACATTATTTTAGACCACCTTACGTTCCGGAGTATAAAAAACTCTTTTTCCTTAGTGTCAACAAATGTTAGTCTGTCTCACAATACTTTCTGTCTTCCCTACTCTGTCTGTGGCTCTTACCCCAAGCCTATTAGTTCCTACTGGAGATGCTTCAAACCACCTCACGGATTTCTTATTTCATTTTTTTTAAAGGCTTAGTAATTTCCTAAAACAGCTGGCCACTGTAGATTTCAACAGACATCACTCAGACTGCAAGAAATACATTTGTTGAGGACCATTTTCAGTGGCGGATAATTCCACATTTGGTGCTTTTAGTGAGTATTTGGGGCATCAGGTGTATGTGGAATTGACTCAAAATAAACTAAAGTGTGTGTGTTCATGGTGATGAAGGAACATGTCACCCAGCGAAACAATGTGGCCCACTGATGGGTTTTTAATTGTTCTGACAACAATGGAGCTCTATGGCACAGAGGGAGAAGATCTATCAGGCTTTGAAACACACACACACACACACACACACACACACACACACACACACACACACACACACACACACACACACACACACACACACACACACACACACACACAACTTATTAGTAGATACATTCATTGTTGGTTTGGGTTTTCTTACACAATTAAACACAAAGAAGTTTACAAAATCAACCTCAAAGCTCCAGGCTTACCGAGTGTAATTTGGTTTGTGCTAATTCAATTGACATATATGTATGGTAACATGATACTAATCCATCAGATTGGATCCGTGCATCCCTAGCTTTTTTTTTTGTCTTTGTGCGTCAATACAATACCTATGTTTACCTAAATGTTGATTTAATTGAGCTTATTTTGGAGCTTCTCTTAATGATGGCGTCCATACTTAAAAGCTACACTGCTGGGCCCTTCTGAGACTTAGCCAAGCACACTGCAGCCTTATTCAAGTCAATACTATACACAATACTACAGCCTGTTGCATGTCTATCTCCAAAATCTAGTCTAAATACTAAAGGCCTTGAGGGGTTTCACAAAACCTAGTTATCCTGGCTCAATTTACTTTACATGTCTTGAGCTGATGCTTTTATCCAAAAAACTTACAATTGCTATATATACTGTTTGGTGAATATATTATAGCAGTTGTTGAGATATTTAGAAAAGGCAAATTAAGTTGCAAATGGGTTTTAAATTAAGTCAGTTATGAAGAGCAATACATAAAATGTGGTACATGTGTGTTTCTATAGTGGACGAATGCACCTTAAATTATTTTAGTTGATTAATATTTCTTGTACTCTTTAACAATAAAAGGATGCTCTTCCATGTGCATTGGACTTGCCATTCTTAGCACATAATTTGTGTTGTCCAGTAAAGTGGGAGGATAATTTGGGAGGATTGTCCAATTTTGAGAACATATCCTAATTGTACAATCCTGTAAATTTATGGACACCATAGTTCACAGGACCAGTAACTCTAAAGTGGAGACTACTGTACATTCATGTAACAACAGGAAGAACCTTGTGTTTAGCTTGAGAGAAATAACTGGTTAATATACATTGTTACATTCATGTTTACAGTGTTGATACAGTACAGGGTTGATATGATAACTAACTAGGAGAATATGACTCCTGAATCTGCCGATCAGCTGATCCTTTTCCTAGAGAAGAGGTATCATTGTGTTGAAGTTGTTGAAACTACAGAAGCACTCAGTCCAGCAGTGTTACGGCGTGGAGGTTCTTGTATTTGGCCAAGCACAGACACCGGCTGCAACAAGCACTTTAACCAGACAACAGCCAAGATTCACGTTGCTCTCATAGAAATAAAATGAATTAGTGACAGCTGATATAATCTGCTGCCAGTGAAGTTTAGTATTTTAACTGGTAAAACCTAAGGTCATTGCAGTAAAGAGTACAATAAAGAAATAAATGGATTTAATCTGCCTTATTTTAGCCAATACTGATCCATTGATCGGCTGCAATATCAATCCTTAGGATCAGCTTGGGACAATGCTACCTTTTATGTTATATAATCAAAACATCTTAATTTAAGGTTCAATTATTACCTTTTTGTTCCCCTGGCGCTTTCAACAATTTTAGTTGTTGTGGTTGAAAGCTCCAGAAAAAAGTAGTGAGGGGACCTTGAGTATAGATTTCAGAATTAGAAAAGGGTTTATCGCCACAATTACAAGTTACACTTATGTGGAATTTGCCTTAGTGAATGGTGCATACATAAACAAACAACCAACCAAAGAGATTTTGTCCAACTACCGTTTGCAGGTCAAAAATAAAGCAATTCTAGGGTTAGGCAGTAATCTGACATAGACAAACTGTACAGAATGTACAGAGATGGGGAGGAATGGGAGTGTTAACTGGGGCCAAGCACAGACTTGTGCCCGGGGCCCTTGGGCAGGTTAATCCAGTACTAGTATAAGGACTGGTCCGGTAACACCTAAAACTTTTTTAAGTGCCTGTACCTGAACTCAACACTGATACCTAAACACTATTTACAACCTTTTTTTTTTAACTCTTTCTGTTGAGGTTTGATACCCTCTCCTTCTACTAGCAGGTTCTCCCAAAAATGATGGAACAACATCCACCACCCTCCACCCCACCCAATCACTGAGAGGAAAACAACATCACATGAACTTCACACACAGCACAACAGCTGTAGAGAATTGCCCAACGCTACTGCTATTCTTGTGTCATAGGAAACTGAGACCTGTCGTGTAGCACAGCCCGACATTCGATCAACTGGCAATATCTCCCAAACATTGGATGCAGCAGCACTGTTGCAATCAGCCCAGTTCACATTTCTACACGACTATAGCTTGTGTTGATGTGGACTGATGAGGGTCAATCAGATGTAATTTTGCAACAAGCATTCCAGGTGCATAGCCTTACATATACCTAAACTGTGCAATATGGAAAAGGCATTTGAACTAAACCTGCCAACTAACAATAGTTATCGTGGCAATGGTAACGCCTTTTACTGCCAGATAAGTGCCAGTATATCGCTTGAAACCTTTCACTAGAGCAAGATTTGGTGACAGATAGACCAAATGGTTGCTTTTTCTGGTACCATTGAAAAATATGAACAGGTTTTTCTACAAACACCCTTTTTCATTTAACAAAAGAATCAAATTTCTGGAATGTAAATTGTTGTGTAGAATCAAAAAGCCTTACAAGAACAAATAAAACTGTATGAAATCTAGGAGGAGTAAATAAGCAGGCTCAAAACTAATGTAAAACACACTGTTGAAGGCTGTCAAAGGAGATGTAACATGTATAAGGCAGGTCAGAATGAAACCTCAATACTTATTGTGTACTGACTAAACTGGTCTGATGTATGAACACCAAAAACTACTAAAGACTGGCCCCAAATGCTCTGGCTGTTTTTTTCTCTGATCAAACAACTCTAATTGTAGTTGTATTAGTTTTAGGCCGTGTTTTGTTCAAGCAAAACTCTTAAGTCATGTTAAGACAACCCTGAACACAGACGCATTCAAGAACTTTGGCTTGAATAAAAAAATGTAACCGTTTACATTAACCAATGAAAGACATTTTGCCAACAGGGTCTGCAGTTATGGTAATTAATCCTTAATAAGGGGTAAACAACCTATTGAGTGTTTATAAGCTGTTGAGAATTTGATTTTAGTCCATTGTAGTTAGTCTTTAAAAAAAAAAAAAGATATATAGATAGGAAAGATAGGTAAATTGATCCAATGGAAAAGGGCTTTCCTGGTTAAATTAAGAGCGAGTACAAACACATGTGTCACGCTTGAGGAAGATAAACACCAGTCAAATAGATTTCTTTTATGACGCGACTACCCAAAATATGATTAGATTTGATAATCATTAATACGCTCATTTGGTAAAGTTATTAAGGGGTGCCTTAATAAAAAGTGGCACCAAATCGTTGAAGAGGGAAAACCTGCAAGTGCAATTACCCTGCCCGATAAAGATTTAGTGTACAACTGTAGGCAATATTAAAGCATATCTAACGTGAGGCAAGGTTATACTGTGTGTGTGTGTGTGTGTGTGTGTGTGTGTGTGTGTGTGTGTGTGTGTGTGTGTGTGTGTGTGTGTGTGTGTGTGTGGATATAGAAATAAAGACTGTCTGCTAAGGGTGTGGAGGTGTTAGCTAAGCTAGTTAGACAGGGTTCCTTAGGAGACGTTTCAGAACCGACAGACAGATTCGGTGACATGCGGGAGTCCTATTATTTCATACTGCTGCAGATCAGCCGTCAAAAACCTGCTATGTTACCTGCCGTTTCATTTAGCGTTAGCCCCGACACTGTACGCAATGGAGAGAAGCTAACACACATAGCAGATACGACAGCATTCAAAATAAGGATTTGGTAACCACGTTTTATTTCGGCTAAAATAGTAAGCTAGTTATATTAATGGTAGTAAAATAAATGTGCAAATTATTACCATAGTGCACTCTGCTCGTGAGCATTGTAACGTTAATGTTAGTAAATGGGAAGCCATTTCTAAAAACTGAAATGATACCGATATGTTGCATTAATGGCAAATTTAGAGTTGCGGGCATAATACTGGCTGTATTATGTTAACGTCACGGTATGTGAAAATAATGTTACAATAGGACCTGTGCATATAAAGACGGCAACTTAAACATGTGTCCATATGAAAAATAACAAGAAAGGCTAGGCTGTCTATCGAGACTAACGTTACAGGTCAGCCAACCCAATATGTTACTGCATTACTTCGTGTAACGTCAACGTCAAGCTAAAGCTGTTAGTTTCCATAGGCTACTAGGTTTTGGATACAAGGATATGTCAGCGACGTATTTACTCTAGTTCTACAACCTGGACTGTTCGTTTATTTGTCCCGTGAAAAGGTCGCGTGCCACAGCCGTCACAGTGTGGCACGAGCGAACTGTCAGCTGACGTTTAAAGAAAAACCGTTCGCGAAACTGACACATTAAAGAAGAAGCTGTCCGCGCCCTGTTCACGGGAGCCAGCTAGCTACATTAATCGAGTAATTAGCATGCATTATTTATATAAAGTCACACCACATAACGTATAATTCTGCTTTATAAATGAAGACGACAGTGTCCACATTACAACGTAACGTTTAAACTCACTATTCGGGATTCATGGTTTCACTGAATGTGTTTTTCTTTCGGAGACTCGACTCTTCCTTCCTACTCCGGCAAAAAAGATGACTTGTAACGTTAGGTCCGGGTATCCGAGGCACTTAGATGGCTGTTTTACCGTCTCCGTTACTGTCCCGTGGTCGTTCCACTGTATTCGACCTTTATTGTTTCATATATCCTTGATTCTAGCGGACATATCCCTGTTTTCTCAGGTTAGGCTGTTGTATTTTACTCCTATTTTCTTCTGCCTTGTCTGCTGCTTGCTAAAGGCTCAAGATGGCTGCGCAGGTGCGGTAGTGACGTAACCTGACGTGTCATTGTTCAGAAACAGGACGAATCGAGAGTGGTGCTGGGAGTTGTAGTTTATCATAAACAAGACGGCATACTATACAGTAGCCCGCACTCTAAGGACAAAAGGATATAATAGTTTTCAAAGTTTCTTAACTTTTTTCAAGCAGCTGCTAGGGCTGGGTGCTATAAACACAATTACGATTGCCATAACTATCATAGGTCAACTCAATATCAATAAGCTAAAATATTCACTGAACTATTTCAAATCACAAGTAGAGTTATAGCCTACTCGTATTTCTATAATCATGTCAAATGTGTTGTGCTTTGCTAGATCAAATTATAAAACTTTCATAAAATCACTGTACTTTGTGGAAGATTTTGTTGAACCTTTTTCATTTATTTCATGTACTAAAATAATAGACATTTATGAACGTGTGTACATTTTCTACATATATTTTCTTTTAACAGATATACAATACAAATATACAAATATTCAAAACAATATATAATTTCAGGGGCAGTCATGGTGGTCAATGAGATTAGGGCAGCCTGTGCCACCCCTGGCTGTCCTCTTCCAGCCCGGAAAAGCCTTTGAGTGGTTTTTACACACACACACACACACACACAAACACACACACCTCTGCCTCTCCCTCACACACAGATTATGAGAGGTCCACTTTAATACAGAATTGCATTTTGAAACTTATAAAAACACTTTTTGTTAGTGATTAGCATCCCCCTTAACTGCTGAGCCAGTAATATACTTAAGGTAGCCATCCTCTTCTTCCACGTCCTCATCCCTGGCTGCTGCTGCAGCAGTAGCACCCACAGGAGTAGGCAGGTAGACATTTTCCAATCTCCCCTTAGAATCTGTCTGTGGATCCTGAGAGGCACCAGCAGCAGCAGCGGCAGCAGCAACCTCCAGGCCATGGTTGATGTAGCTGGCCTCCTGGCTGGCCTCCAGCACTGGCATCTCCAACAGAAGACCTTTCAGTGTCTCACACAGCTCCCCGAAGCCAGGCCTACAGGTAGGCTCCTTATCCCAGCAGCTCTGCATGACCTCATACCTGTTTCGGATGAGATGGAGACAGAAGAGGGAGGAGGCAGGGTGAGCTATAAATAACTACATAATGTAGATCAAGGGTGTATCTTTGGTTTGAGAAGTTTCTGCCAGAACATTTTTTCCCATTTCCTACATTTTTAAATTCATTTATAGGGACAAAGGTGATAAAAAATACAGAAAACAATTAGGTTGACAATAATGACAAATCATGCCATAAAGAATACAACTATAAACTATAACAAAAATACGTCTTACTTTTTGTATTTCACGATTGACAACAAGATGCAGGTGGATCAGACAAGCGACAATGGTTCAGTAGAAATACTGAAACATCAAATTCTGCTGACCAAAACAACGAAAATCCTTGGCCACATTTGAATTCAAGAGGGCCAATAGTATTATGATGCAATGCCAGATGTGCCTGCCAAAGGTGACTGAACTGGCAGCATTCAATAAATCCACATCTAATCTGCGGAAGCATGTTTTGATAAGTATTTGTGCATTGGTACTTTCAAATGAAGTTTTCATGGGTAATAGCAATTTGCCAATTAGCAAAACAACCTGTTTTGTGGCATTGCCTTAGGACAACGTATGTACGACACTGGCTAAATGAATTCACATAGTGTGACATGTGTTATGTTGTTATTACATTTGTATACATTTGTATTGATGTTTATACATTTGTATAGATTTTTCTTTAATTTAAAAATAAATAGTTTTGGATTTATGACCCCCTGATCTATTTTCACTGCATGGGAGAGATCACCCCATTTTACAGTTTGTTTTTAATGTAACTAAGTACATTTTTAAATTTTAAATGAATTACTTAGTACTTTTACTTGAGTAATTTTTCAGATAGGTAATTTCACTTGTACTTGAGTAATATTTCATCAAAGTACTGGTACTTTTACAATATTTAAGTACCTTTTCCACCTCTGCCGGTGTCTACCTGGTACTGTACCTGCTCACCCATATATATTTAAACTTCACCTGGTGGCTCAGGCTATGTGGATCCTTCAAAATTAAAGCACTAACAGGTGTTTAAAGTAACTCAAATAAAAATGCTAATCAAACTTAGCTTAAGTCAAACAAAACAACAAATAAATAAGTCAATATTTAACATGTTTAACCAAACAATGGATAGCTCCAACAAATTAATAAATACATAACAAACAAATAATACATTTCATATAAAGTTTCTTACAATTTAGAGGTAGAAGTAAAACAGGTATAAATATTGGACTATCTTGCAGTCACTGATTATACTATAAAAAAGTCTTATACATGAATTTAAATGGCATCAAATCAATTATGTTTCATATCAATCCTCCATTGTCACTAACACTCAACACCCCCAGGAACTCACAATTTATGGTCACAGTCCTCGGGTGGTTTGAGCCTGTGTCCGGTCAGCAGCAGCTCCAACAGCTCGTGGTTGGGAACTCCGGGATAGGGAGTCCTCCCCCGGGACACAATCTCCCACATGGTCACCCCGAAGGACCACTGACAGGAAAGGGACAGGAAATCAATAAGTATTTTTTTATTGTTATTTAACCCTTGTGTTGTCTTCCAGGCAACCATGAAAACAACACTTCTGTTGTCCCTTCTCAATGTTTTGTTGCTTTTTTCAAAGTTCTTTTTATTCACGTTTTTGTGTTTGTTTTTTAACGTTTTGCTCGCGTTTTTCAACATTTTTATTTGCCTGACAACTCTGACAAACTTCCAGCAAATTTTGAGATTTGCTCTGCAAGTCCTTCTGGCCATTCAAGCCCATTTCCAATTTTTCCAAATCGAGGCACCAATCACAGCTGTTGAGGCGGGCTTTACATGATAGCTCTGCAACATGCTCGCTATACATGCTTGCTGGTTGAGATGTTTTTCAATAAAAAAAAAAAAAAAAATGTTGAATGTTAAATCTTGAAACAATGAAATGTTAAAAATGTTGGTGTCTCCCCTTTAGTCTACATAACATTACCACTTTATGCACAACTGTTAATTTCTCACACAGACTGAAACTCAACTTCTAATTAAAAAAAAAATTCAGTAAACACATACACCAAAAATTGGGCTTAAAAGTATGAACTTAATACTAAATCTAATGTTTATGGCCTATGTCATAATTCATAATGTATTAAAAGTCTCCCAAAGAGAAACCGGTATCTCCCTTCCCCACCTCAGCCTGCTGAGCTGTGGTTGTGTGTGTGTGTGTGTGTGTGTGTGTATGTGTGTGTGACTGCTGGCCAGCGAGGTTGTTAAGCCGTTAACTCTGAAAAGGCAGTCAAACACATGTTCCCGTTAATCTTATGATGGACATGTGTTGTGATATTTAAACAAACGATCCATCAACGGCGAAATAAAAGCCCTTTATTTACGAGACCGGTCTGAGAGACCTCCAGCTTACAGCGGGGTCTCTCAGCGTGACAGTCCGAGCAACGAGCTAGTGGCCAGGGCAGGCGCTAGCTTGCTTTCGCATCACTTTATGGAGCTTCTCAACTCCAATAGTCTCAACTGTCAATTTGGCAACGATTGTCATAAGACTGCCTATATACTGAATTTACACAGTTCATTTCTCAACTTAAACATTCTCACAAGTGAAATTAGTGATCAATAAGATGGCAAAAATTGTTAAAATTGTCCGATGTTGATCTGTCTATGTACTGGAAACCAATGCATCCTCTGTAAAATGGGCGTGTCATGAACATTTCCAGGGAATGCAAACTTGTGTGTATGGACACTACTTTGGCCACAGAAGATGATGTTTCACAGGGATGCAAGAACACAAGTCCATAGAAGAACACAGATTGAGAAACGCCATCCGTCTGAGCTCTTGGCCCGCCTTCCTGAAAAGCCTAGTCTGCCCTGATTGGTCAGCTAACTGATGTGATTGGTCAACCAAATTCAAACAAGCCACTGGGCGGGCTGTGCTTGCTCAGACAGCACCAATGGGCAGCACGTATGAAAAACTGGGCTGGCTTTCTCAATCAGTGACATCACTGAATTTCAAACAGGAAAGTGGGCGAGCCGTTTTCAGGAAGTTGAGAAAGAGCTATGTGGAATAGAATGCTCTTTTTGGAATGAAATGCGTTTTTGTACTTTATACATCTAAACTATATAATGCACTATAAGATGGGGGAAATCTAAAAAAGCACCATAGGGGCTCTTTAAAAAAATGGAATAAATTACAAAAATACAACACATAAATAAGCATAAAACAAGAACACATGAGCAAAGACAAGTAAAATGACACAACCACTATTCCAGATCATGACAGCAGGCAGGGTAATGACATGAGAAAAACACAACACAAGTAGCATATACAGTAGACACAGGTAAAAGTCACACGTTAAAACACATTCACAGTTGCACAGACAGAAGCACAAAGCCCAAACAGAAAAACTACTAGTATCAACAAAGACAAAAATTGTTCTAGATTATTGCAGCATGTTTTTTGTTTTGTTTTTACACACTCAACGTACAAATTCAGACGTTCAGTATATATCACAATCCAGAAATCAGTGTCTAATCTCTGCTTTCCAAGACGATTATCATGCGACTGTCAAAAAAAACATGTTGTTCCACGGAGACTGAACTCACCACGTCAGTTTTGGAGGTGTAGACGGACTCAGACAGGCTCTCTATGGCCATCCACTTGACAGGCACACGGATAGCTACTTTCTGACGATAATAATTGTTGCTGTAGATTTTCTTGGACAGGCCAAAGTCAGCCACACACACCCTAAGGTCATCACCCAGCCTGTGGATGAAAAAATGCATTTGCATAGTCTGCACAGGCAATAGAGAGGCAAATTCCCTCCTCCGAGCCATGAATTACACATATGACGAGGTTTGTCCTAGTACCACTTAGTTTTGTGTGTAACCGCTCGGTGAACAACATCTATTGTCTCACACAATATACGAAACCTTGTTTGCTGTTTGGCTTGCTTGCTAGCTAGGTAGTTTAGCTTTGTTCCATGTAGTCTATTTCTTGGATTATTGTACATTCTGCCGTAATGTCCGTTACCTTCCTTTTTCTTTGTGTTTGAATTTTAAACTCCGGGAGATTTCTGAGGACTATGGATAACTGCTCCTCAGATCTCTACAGGGTAAATCCAGAGAGTTAGCTAGACTATCTGTCCAATCTGAGTTTTCTGTTGCACGACTAAAACAACCTTTGAATGTACACATGTTCCACCAAAACAAGTTCCTTCCCGAGGCTATACTGCAGCGGAACTGCCCATGACGATTGTGATTGGCTTAAAGAAATCCCAATAAACCACAGCACATTTTTTTGTCTCCCATCCCAGAATGTTGTGAGGACTCGCCAGACCCTCTTTTGCAGCACTGTGGATGAAGGTCTGGCAGTGCCACACTACAGCAAATGTAACATTATCTTACTTGATGTGTTTTATCCAGCGTCTTTTTATCAGCCAGAATACAAAAGAACGAGTAACACCTGTTGCTGGTGTGAGTAACGTTACACCAGCATCATAGCTTCAGGGAGACATCAAGTATGGGATTTTGGGGTTAGTAGTCTTTCTAACTATAGCCCACATATCTTACAACTTTTACGACAAGATGACGTATAGCGTGAGAGACAAGGATAAAAAAAGATTCAGCAGAGGTTGGGATATGTAGACCAGTAAGAGGGAAATCCCACGTATGCCCCCAGCCAATCACACCCTGATTAATCGTGTTCACTACCGTACATATTATTCCCAAAATAACGTCCCATTGTGGTTCACCGGAAGGGGAGGGACTTCGTCTCTCTATGATCTCTGGAGTCAGATCAAAAAAACAAAATGAGAGTTCTGACGTTTTTTTCTATTTTTTGTCCCTAAACACACCATCTCTTCTGAGGTCCCCAGTCTGCTTTATTAACATTTTATGCAGCTTCCTTTCCGGATACAAGCCATGGCTGAATACCAATGGCTGAGGACAGAGACACAGTCATATACGGACAAGGAGTCGTTCATTTTAAACCCCCCCCCTCTCAATGTCTCCCCCTGATGGACTCACATGCAGTTGCGTGCAGCCAGGTCTCTGTGCAGGAAGCCCTGCGAGCTCAGATATTCCATCCCTGCTGCAATGTCAATCATAAAGCGCAGGAGACTCTGATGGGGCACGACCTGGGAGAAGGGGCAGAGAAGAGGTGTATTCTGTGATGTATTTACATTTTTGACCATACACATGTGCAGATGTAAGCATGTTGTGTGGTGGAGGTGTGGGGGGTGTAAAGAGAATGTATAGTTTTTTTGACAAAAGTCACATTTTTGTTATTTGATCATTGTTCAACAAAAATTAGGACAGTTATGTGTTATCAGTTTCATTCTCTACTTGCATTTTGGATTTCTATTTCCTCGGCATTATAAAACTAGAGCAGTCGCGTTCTTTGATTCTTTTACATGTTACTATGGTTACAGGTGTGGTTGCTCTCATCTATCACCAGGTTGTTCAATAAAATACAAATGTACTGCCTGGGTTTAGCTCAGGACAACCAACTAAAACTTTTGATAACATAGAATGTACATTAATCCTCCTACTTATAGATTAAAAAAATACACACAAAAATATCCAGCTAAAAGTTAAGTTATATTAACATTTGCTTTTCATCATTTATATCATGCTGGCCTGCATGTTTCTGGGGTTTGTTCCAGGTATTTTATTACTAACAGTCCAATTTTCAATGGGATTGCAGATAAATTTAACCCATAAATGTGTTACTACTGAAATTGCATGATACTGTTTATTACTCCAACAGGTCAAGCTGCTAAATGTACTTCCGCAGAAGAGGTTTTTTGGCTGGTGGAGGATACTGTTTTACTCATCTGGAGCTGTTACAGTGTGATTCTGCAGATGCATGCAGTTTGTTGAATAAAGCTGCATTATAATATCTGCATGTCCCTTTCTCCATCTTCCATATTATTGTTCTGTTTATATTTTTGTTTTTAATTGCAGTACACTTAATCATTCAATCAAATAAAAGGCTTCTTTTAATTTATTTAGTTATAATCTTTTTTGTCTGTATGAAAAAAATCTGCTACGCTTTTGTCGTAGTTGTCATTGACAACATTTTTTTTTAACCTACTGAAGGTAATGGTGACACCCAGACAGAGCCTGAGACACACAGTACAAGTCTAACGCCCCACTAGGGTCCTCTACAGGCTGCAATATTAATTGCATCACCCACTACATTTGCAAAAACGTACTATGGCCGTGTACAGACAGACGATAGCTGAGATAAAAACACTCATTTATTTTATGTTCCATCACAGATGGCTACAGCACAAAAAAACAGTCAGCTGACCCTGGCTCAATGTTTACCACAGCACAATTCAAGGTAACGCAGCAAAGCGAGTTTTTAAAACAAGCACACATTCCTGATGAAGATCACTTTGTAATGCAAACATAAATTTACCTCGCAAGACAGTGGATGAAATGATTGCCAGCAGGATAGCTTTACCGCATGATAAAATACGGTTTGATAGTCTAAAAACTTTTGTTTTTGTCTGATCAGCCATAAATGTCATGTAAACCCCATAGCTGCCCCTGGATTTAACTCTTTAGCTAGTCTTAGAGTTTCAACATTAATGCACGTCTAAACAATTAATTGCAGTCTAATTCTGGTTCTGTTTCTGATATCCAAATGTCAAATGTTGATCTTTTGTCTGGAGGGCTATGGAGACTATAAAGGGATCAAAATGAAAAGTTTTTACTTTCTGGGAAACAAACATGTGGCCAAGCTGTGATGTAATTGCTCTTTATGCTGTTTATCATAAAGCAACCAACTACTCTCAAACCAATCTTCTATGCGTTCCAGAAGTCAAATGTCAAAGTGTCCTTGTGTGTATGTGTCTATGTCAGCATGTGCTGACGTTGCAATTTGCCCCATTTATGTGCATGCATGTGCAGACTGCATCTCACCATAGGAATATCGCCATATCGTGTAGCAATGAGGAAGCGGCGCAGGTCTCCGTGTTTCATGTAAGGCAGGATGACCAGAGGAACAGGCAGAGGACAGTCCTGCTCTCTCTGTAAAGTAACCGCTGCAGGACAAACACACACACACACACACACACACACACACACACACACACACACACACACACACACACACACACACACACACTTGTCACAAGGCTGCTGCTGCAGTAGAGGACAGAAGGCTAAACTTCTGAAGGGAAATTGTTTTGGTGGAACAATCGTGCAACAGAAAACTCAGATTGGACAGTTAACCATAGCCTTCATAAATTGATACAAAGAAAAGCTGAAGGTGACGGATATCAGGCCGAAAAAATTTCCTCAGCACCGGAGGAATCCCAGAAGTTGAACATTCTGGATATAGACTACATTGCCTCTAAAGCAGAGATCTTCAACAGGGGGTCCTCAGAGGCACGGCAGTTTTTTCTAAAATTTTAAATGGCTTAACATAAATCCAACATATTAGCAAATATAAATCCCCACTGAGGATAGGCTCACTGGCCTATAGGTAAGGTAGTCACTAAGGCAGCCATCCACAGATACAGTATATAATGATTCACTATGCCACATGTATGTGTAAAATTAAAAGATGATTTATAAAATAACGCAGACAATTATTATTTTAATAATTTAGTATTCTATGCACTAAAAATATATGTATACAGGTTTTAGGACGTCCTACACATTATTGTAGGCAGGTTTAATTATGCAACTTCATTTTATACAATATATGTAGTAGGGGTCCCTGCTCCATCTCTCTTTCAGTTAAAGGGTCCTTGGCTTAAAGAATGTTGAAGACCCCTAGGAAGAGCCGTGCCAGCCAACTAGGATTTCTGGATTAGGATTTCTGTTCAAATTATTTCAACTTTGACCTTGGATGCTGCTGACTTTTTAAAGCAGAGAGCAAATCTGGGGCGGCGCCCCAAGGGCAGGGGGAAGGGTTAGACAGAGCCCAGAGGAGACGCTACTTTCAAATTTTGCTAGCTTTTTAACATTACCAACACTGCCTTAAAGATACATGCTATTATAGTCCAATAGAAAACAGTTCAGCATAAGTATAGCTTACCTAGTAGTCTGACCACATTTTCATGATCAAAGTTCTTCATGATCTCTGCCTCTCTCAAAAACTCATGTAAGTCTTCTTGGCTGTGAATTCCAACTAGATGAGTGGGACAGAGAAATATTATAAAAATTAGAAGTAGCAGAGTGAAGTAGAGTTCTGATAAAGGGTTTGATATCAGAACAAACCTCTCATGGTCTTCACAGCTACCTTGATGTCCAACCCTTCATCTGGTGTAAAGACCCCTTCATAGACTGAGCCAAACTCTCCTGTAGAACAGAAAAGCAGGACTAAATGTTATCACTCCCACTTCTTCTCCAAGGTTAAACATATTTAAATAGTGGATATCTGATTGTTGAACTAAGCTTTGGTTGTATGCTTTAGATAATTTGATTGATGTCTATTACAGTGGTTTCAAATGCACTCGAGGTTTGCTGATATTAGAAATCGCTAACCTTGTTGAAGCTGAACTATGATGGTATAGTGAAAAGAATGAACTCCTGTGGTAAACCTGCAGACTCGTCATATCATCCAAACGAGAGTTGATTAACTTCCAAAAGTTGTCAATACATCTCAAGGCAGCAATGTTAGTTGGTCTTTCCATCAATTTGGGGCGGACTTAGTATCACAGCAACATTTGGATGGGTTGCCATGACAATTTGTGGTCATTCATGGTCCCCAGAGGATAAATCTGAAAGATTTGGCATTTGTTGACTATTTGTCTAAAGCTTTTACTCATTTAGGGAAATATTTCTATATCTACTTGGATTGAATGGATTGGGACAAAATTTGGTACAGACAGTTAGGGTTATCCTTATGACTTTGGAAATCTCCTAGTCTCGCATTGCCAGACCTACCTCCACAAAGCTGGAAGACGATCTGGTGAGTCTACACAGCATTCCGGGATGGTAATTAAACCAATCCCAATAGTCTTGGGCGGTGCTAGGCGCTGTACGGAGAAATGGCGCCTCTGCTAAATTGCCTCGAGAAGGAACATGTTTTGGTGGAACATGTGTACATTCAAAGGTTGTTTTAGTCATGCAACAGAAAAATACGATTGGACAGATAGTCTAGCTAGCTGTTTGGATTTACCATGCAGCATCTTGCATCTCATGCATCTTGTATCTCATGCATCTGAGAAAAGGTTCACCATATTAAATCAACCAGAGTTTAAAATGCTAACATCAGCAATGTCTTAACCACTATTGGACTTGGTAGAGATGTATTACATTACATGTCATTTAGCTGACGCTAAATTGACTTGCAATTGCTATATGTCAACTGGGGGGTTTAGTGTCTTAATCAGTATTCCACTATGGGATTAAAACCAATGTCTCCCACACCAAAGGCATGTGATATATCCACAACACCATAGCACCCTATTGTAATAACTTCAATGATTCCCTTTTTTATTTTAATCTGGTGCCATTATCTGGTGAAAATTTAACTAGTCCAATACAAACACCACAATATGTTCAATGCCAACATTTTTAGAATGATTTGTTTCTAGAATTTCTTTACGCAATATCTGTGCATAGAAATTACAGTATGGTTAGGCAACAATCATAATTATGATAGATAAACTATGGTTGAGGTATTATTTCGAAATTAGGAAATTATTACACTTCCATTTTGGAAAGATAATGGTTATTTTTTTGTTTAGTTTTTTTAAAGGAAACACTACTGGACTGTGAAGAGACATGAACTCACACCTCCTGCATGAATCAACTGAGCTGTTTTAACCAATCAGGTGTACTGTAGAAGGGTTCAAGGCATCTCCAGTGTTATTCACCCTATTGAGAGTTTGCATAACAATGGTCCAGCAAGGCTTGAACAGGATTATTTGTAATGAGGAATCGTGAACTGACCTTTGCCAAGCTCCTTGCCCAGTGTGAGCTTGTTTCTCTCTACCAGGACCTCCTTAAGACTATCCAGCAGCCTGTCGCTGAGCCCTTCCAACAACTGGACCACACCCTCACCAACTGAAACAAATAGGAAATAAAGGATAGAGCTGTTACAAATTACAAATATTGCTGTACAAATAATTCTGTCAGAATTCAATTTAAAAATATTTACTTATTTAATAATTTTTCTATACAAATTAAAATTTTGAATAAATCCCAGATACATCTTTTAGTTATATCACTGTTATGTGACCAATATATTGTAATAACACAAATACACAGCCTATGAAGTAAACCATGCATCTTTATTCATAAAACTGTTTCTAACTGTAAATCGCATTGTCATTTGTCATTTTGTGCCACCAACAAGCATAGCTCAACTCAACAATCCAACCAATAATTACTTATGTAATTGAAATTTGGCATATCTGAACAAAATCAACAATTACCATCAACAGTCATACCTCTTAGGACCTTAGCTAATGTAGCAATTAATTGTGGTTAAACAAAGAAACCGTTGTTATAAAAAAAAAAACCTCTTTCACTTTTCAAATGTAATAAAATGAAAAGGTACCCGCACACTGAAAACCTGAACTCCCTTAAAACAGACATCAGCAAGTTTTCAACAGAGTCCGGTCTTCCTTAACGTTGCCCTGCCACACGTATTTCATTACTTTGTGGTAATGTCTGAAATTTTTTGTGAAAAAAAACCCGCCTTGGTTACCTTGTTTCAAGCCATTCTAGTGTGGTATACGTAGAATGTCTGCAGGAAGGCTCAGCTTGATTTCTGCCAGTTCTCATTAATATTCAACAAGCTAAGCTGCTTGACTCTGATTGGCTAACAGCTAGCCAATGAGAGCCTGGTGATCAGCATCCTTTTCCCAGCACAACTGGGCAAGCTCATGAATAATGAGCTCAGGCAACATGACGTCAGACTGAGCAGCTTTTGTGGTTGGACTGATTTCTCCTCTTATTTCTTTTCAGTGGCTAGAGCTAACAGAGGAAGTGGCAGTTCATTTTCACATTCACGACATAACACAAACACATATGGACCTAACATATTTCAAAAAATGCAAGTAAAAACGGTTTTGTGTGGCAGGGCAACTTTAAAAACCCACATGAAGGAAATTAAGTCTACATCTGTATTTTGAAGACATTTTACAATATAATTAATTCAATGAATCACAAACACTCAACTAAAAGTACCAAATTACACTACATCATATATATATTCTTATGCTTTTTACTGTAATTGTTATATGGGATTAGATTTGTATTAAAACCTTTGTGCAATACCTTTCAAGTATCAAACAAAACAATGGAATATTATGCTTACTATTGGCGGGCTCAGGTGCCACCTCCACCTCCTGTGGACGTCGGTAGGAAAATTCAGCCATCGGCAAAAGCTCTCCTTCCTGGTCAGACCTGTGGGAAAATTAAAACTTTCATTTATTCATCAGTAAATTTGTTTTGGAAGTTAAGTCATCATCACCTTATGTTTGAAATGTTTTTGAGAGTTCCCACACATATGGGACAATATGAAAAAAAAGTTGTCAAGTCATTGGATAATAGACAAACAATATGTTGTCCTGAGGGTAAACAGTTCTTGGCACCATAACTAAAGTAATTTCCTATCTGATGTCCCCACAGAAGCTGGCAGCTGACATTCAATTTTGTGTTAAAATCATGTTCATTGATATACAATTATCTTGATAAATACTAGAATAAACTAAATCGTCGGACAATATTAAAATATGCTTAAATTAGGTCAGAAAACTAATTTCTCAACAAATTGACATTTTCAGTATTTAACCTGCTGGTGCGCAGCAAAATTACTTTTTAGAGGTACCTTTTGATATGTGATATGTGCCTGATGCGTTACTCTACGCATCAGGCACTCGTGATGTTAGTTAATTCTGCACTCTGAGCTGAAAATAGGTTTTCTACTTGGGATAATGAACAACAAAAACTACTCTTCACATTGATTTCCTCCACTTGTGTGCACACATCTCACGTAGGATCCCATTACCTGAATTTAATGTAGTTGCTGCGCAGGACACACACAACAATTGGAACTACAGCCATGAGCAGTAACATGCCAAATAAAACACCAACTGTCAGCCATATGGAGAAGCGACTCTGCTGCTGAGGAGCTATTACAGGCACGGAGATGTTTGAGCCCATGGTCACAGTGATCACCACAGGTGGAACTTTCCCTGTTAGAACAAAGAAGTGTTAGCTTTGGATCAGATGCTATAGCACCCAGTGGTGCTTCAAAGCAAGCAGATGTACTTACATACAAGCATATGTATGTCAAAAGTGGCAATTACAAGACAGTGCTAACCATACTGTAACAGTGGCACAAGTAGAGAAGAGTCATAAAGTCAGCAAACTGACTCAGTATTAATTACAATGCAATGCCTATTTAAAGTTTGCTAACATTATCTTACATTGGCCACCATTAGCTGCTTGTCATACCCATAGACTGAAAATATAATGGATTTAATAATATAATGAAAGTGAAGCCAATGTGGAAGTGCATACTATCTTTTTTCCAGCAGGGGGTGACTTCCCTGTTTGCAAAAAGAAGTCTGTCCATAGAAGTATATGAGATTTGGTACTTCCATAATATATTTCCTAATCAGTTTATGGCTTTAATTGCTAGTTTCAAGTCTTCTCCAATACAGCATGATGTTCATTTTGTAAATTAAAGTCCCATTTATTTTGAAATAGACAATAAAGCAGGGGGTGCTTTAGGGGCATGGCTACCTGCCTATCAGGACAGAGGCTTAGCAACGCTAACCATTAAAATAGATCTAGATGGATAGAACTAGCTTTTGAGTATTGTCTGTGCATGTTTTCACTTCAATAAATTATTTGGAACACTTTGGTCCCCTAAAAATGTCTTTTTCAGCATTCCAACTAAGCTAGCTTGCCTCCTCTAGCATTAGCTGGAAATTTAAGGGAAAGTTTGTTGATTTTCTATACTGCTATACATGCAGATACATGGTGGCAGTAAATGGAGTTCCATGTTTACCTGCCAGTCAATCTCCACCTGATAATTCCTTTAGGTCAGGTCAATTTTAATGGTTAGCATTGCTAAGCCTCTTTAGTTTTCTTTGAAAATATAGACCAATAAGCAAGCTAACTCTTTCACCTAGCTAGAATGGAACGCTCGCATGTTTATTGCCCACCACACTTTTTGCCCTGTTCACTTTCCCTGGACTTTCTAATGTGTTTACATATCTAGTCCGGCTTACATACATCTATGCATAGTAACAGTGGCAGTGGAAGAAAGTGGCGCCCCTCGCAGGGTGGATATATCATTCCAGGCTTGCACTGAGAGTCTGTAGTCGCGGTGTGGATTCAGTTCTGTGATGCTGACTGATGTGTTGGTCAGCCCTCCTGAGGCTGGCAGGAAAACCACATCGTCCCCACATGCCTCCCACCGACTGCCAGCTTCTGCTTCTTTCTCACACTTGATGTAATACTTTACTTCCTGTCTGCCTCCCTGGTCATGGGGAGGATCCCACGTCATTATCAGCACAGAGTCATTATGATGATGGGCTGTTAGATTAACAGGGGCAGAGGGCGGCTCTGTGGAGGACAAGACATCATATTCAGGATAACAGACATGGATGACACAAACAAGTGGGAAAATAAGTGGTGTCCATCTGTCAGTCTGCCATGGTGTCTCTTCTGAATCAACAATCTACTTATGATTTATTGTTCACAATACACATTATTTTACCTGTATTCACTCTCTGTCTAAAACGCTCTGTATTAGCACCCAACTCCCAAAAAAGCTCAGTCTTCTCTGATTGGTCAGCATTCTGAGTCTTCTGCATCTGCGTGTTCACTGCATTGTCATTGCAGCAGGAACATGACTGTAACAGCACTGTAAGGCACTTTCTATAGTATAGTTGCGACATCACAAACGTACAGAAGTCCTGACTGCTCTTTTAAAGGCACAGTTTCTGAATACAAGCTGTGAACCACGGGTTCTCTATGGATTGAGCCTTTTTATACGTAGATTCTTTGATACAGTCTTTATATAGCAACTTGACCTGCTTTATAATTAAAAAAGACATTGTTGGCCTTTATTGTCTAATCCTGCATATTCCAATAAACCCATTGAGTGTTTCTTACTGGTGCAGCCAAGGTCATCGGGGTCCGCTGGCAGGCGGCTGAAACCCTGTAGACAATCGCACCTCTCTGATCCCTCCCCATGTGTCCTGCTGTTCGGTGGGCACAGTCGGCATCCTCCACTCTCATTGGCTGGTTTGTAGTAGCCCATCCTACATCCTGGTAAAAAAAGAAATACAGTAGTGATTGTCTCTTTCCTACCACTGATAATAGTAGTGTTTGTAAAACCTTTATTTTTTATATTCTCATAGTTGGCTCAGTGGTTAGCACTGCTGCCTCACAGCAAGTAGGCTGAGTACTGGTTTTGAAACCTGTTGTCCAGCCTTGGGCCTTTCTTGGGCTTTTCTGTGTGGAGTTTGCATGTTCTCCATGTTTTCCTCCATTCTGCAGGTTTCCTTTTCACAATGAAGATATACATAGGAACTTGCCATTGCCTTTCATGTATTTGTATTACAACTGGAGTTGGTCCCCGCTGCTCCTTAATTAGTTAGTATGGGTTAAATGTGTAAATGCAGAAGATACATTTCATGTATATATACATATATGTAAAGTATATATACAGTATATATAGTCTATATACTGTATATAATGTATATATGCACATGTATATTTATATATGGTATACATTTGTTTCACTAGTGCAAAATCTATTATTTTTGTCTAACACTTTGGTCCAGACCTAAACGTCTGGAGAACTGGAGTTATTTTCCAGTAAAATGACAACAGCACGTAGCTCTCCCTCGTTACCAAAACTGAGATGCCCTTGAGAAAGGCATCAAACCCCCAGCTACAGTGAAAAATATGTTTTTTTGACATTTACAGAAAGGATGATGCTAGGGCAGAGTTAATATTATTTACTGTATTACGTGTATTTATTATTATTATTACTATTTGGTGAAAATGACATCAGCTCATTTGTTTTTATCAAGGGATCCCTTCATTTGTCTTTTTAAACACTATAACTAAGATATATAGTGACCAGCACATTTTACAGTGTAAAAATAAACTATGTAATGTGACTCCTTTTAAATGACCTCAAACATATCCATGACATTTCTGCACCAACTCTTCTTGTTACTCATTGGCCACCATACACACCAACACTCATATATCCGCAACAATATCCTCAGATAAATACAGTACGCCCAGCTGGTATAATAGCTAGGGAGCTCAATAGGAGCCCAAAAAAAAAAAGTATTGCCCCTCCCAAATGGTGATCTGGCTTCCATATCAATTTAGGTTAACAATCAATTTAAAACTTAATTTTTGTCACTTTTTTGAAGTTTTTGATGCTTAAAAAAACAAATTCTGACACTCTTTCCAACGTTTTGGCATTTTCTTTGACATTTTTGACTACCAAACTGTCAAAGTGAATAGACTACATGGGACATGCAATGATACAATCATAGATATTTTTTGATCGAGAACTATTGCCGTTTCTTTTAGCATTATAATGGTTCCAAAGAAATGTGAACTACATGTACGGCCCAAAGAGGATCAAAATTGTTATGTGTTTAATGCTCTTCTGTCAGAGGGGAGAGTGAACAATGTAGCTGCTAGGCACCACCACTAAGGCTGCTTTAAGTAAAGAAACCATTAGAGAATGAAGAATGATATCTGTTGAGCAGTGCACAGGAAATATGTTAATCTGAGAAGGAAGATGATAATGATGAAGAGGATATGAAAGTCATCTATGGAGTCTATTAAAGATACTTGTCCTGTGAAATGATGCGTCAGCAGATGACTTGTTGCTTGTTCAGCAGCCAGCTGTTGCAGAAACTTTGGACAAAAATAAAATGCTGTCATGGTAACATCTGTGGCAGTTCATGTCAATACTAGTCTCACTTTGCCAGACCTTCCGCCACAGTGCTGCGGAGGAGGGTCTGGTTCGTCCATAGCATCGTGGCATGGAAGAAAAATGTGCTTTGGTTTATTGTCATTTCTTTAAACCAATCACAATCTTCTTGGGGTGTGTTAAGCTCTGCACGGAGTCCCGGCGGGTGTACGTTCGATGAAGTAAACGTTAACGTTGTTTAAGTTATGCAACAGAAAACTCCAATTGGAAAGATCGTCTAGCTAGCTGTCTGGATTAACCCTGCTGAGATCTGAGGAGCAGTTAACTGGAATTTAGCATTCCAACACAAAGGAAGCGTTAAGTAAGTAAAGGAATTTACGGCGGCAACGGGGCAATCCCGGAAGTGGAAGGTCGAGGATGGGAACTATATAGATGCCAGATACTAATTCCCTTGCATATTGAAAAAATCTTTGTCATTTTGTCATTAAATTCTGCTCTTAACTGAGTCCTTCTTTAGAAGATATAACTAACTAACCCTCTTTTTAAAAGCGATATTTCTCAGACATATTGTGAATACTTACCTATAATTTACAAATGTACTTTATATAATTTAGAATTTGTGTAGTGTTTGTTTTGCATGTTTATGTGCATTCAAGCACTTTGAGTTGCCTCTGTGTCAGCAAAATAAACTAAACTAACCTAATAAATTACAAATGAAAAATATGAAATGAAAATCCTCTGTACCTTGACAGGTGTCATTCATGGCTTGGTGGCCGGGTTCACAGATGCATCGCCCCTGCAGTGGACCCCATACTCCGTCCACATTACACTCTCCAACAGGGGGAAAAACCTCCACAGCTCCCTTCACACAGGAACCCGTCAAGGGACCCGACATGGCCCCCGTCCCCTTAAACAGGGCCAGGTTAGCGACGGTGTCAGGGCACCTCCTGTAGTACAGTCTGATGGATGTTATCAGCACACATGTTCCTGAGTAGGAGAAGGCCAGCTGGAAGCCTCTACGGCTGACTGAGCCCAGGCTCAGAGCCAGGCTGCGCTTCAGGTGGCTTGGTATTTGGACTGTGACAGGGAATGGCTCGGAGTCCTGAAGGTCCAGGACTTTCCAGCCATTTCTAAATCTTGGGAATTGATGTGTCTGAGTCAAAAAGGTGAACTTGTAGCGAGCTGAGCTGACCAGATAGCTCTTCTTCTTGGACAAATGAAATATCCATCAGTAGATTGTGGGCATCATTCCGCTCCATCCACTTGCTTAAAATAGTTCTTGTTGTCCTTTTTACACAAGCTTGGAGCACAGGCACTGGCCTCGTGTTGCCCAATATTAGCAAAATTTCACTCCACTGCGATGATAGGAAAGATGCAAGAGAACATGAGTGAAAATCTGCAGAAGAAGTACAGGTACACACAAAAACCTTGATAAGACTTAGCAACCTCTGTAGTCTGTACAAAACAAGTCTTGCATGCCCTGACCTACCTCCACAGCACATACATTCTAGGATAGGAGAAAAACATGCTCCGGGTTGTTTGTATTAATTTAAGCCAATCACAATAGTCTTGGGGATGCTAAGCTCCAGACGCAGCGACGGTGGCTCTGTGAAATGGTCTCAGGAAGGAACTTGTTTGGGTGGAACATTTGCACCCAGCAAAAGAAAACACCATAAACAGCCCAATGTCAAAAGAAGGTAATTGTTCACACAATACACTAACGTGACCTATATAAATTACCTGGATACATGTTGTTAGATACTAAATGCTGTAAACATATTCTTTGTAAATCTTTACAATAATTCCCTGAAAGAGCCAAGCAGGCATAATGAGGTATGCATAATATGATACTTAAACTGCATATCAGCCAGTCATATTTTACATGTCATTCAAACTGGAAGAATTTACTGTGTTGAAAACCAAAGCATTGTTTTCCAACTTCCATACCATTATTTCAATTGTTTAAAAATGTCATTAAAGTGCTGAAATGAATTAAATGTGATTAATGTACCACATTTTACAGTTACATTTGTTGTTATGTCATTATTCAGCGAACAATTAAACTGTGTTTTCACTGTACATGATACAAGTTTTATAATAAAATGAAAATGTGTGACTCAGCAACCCAACTTACTTGTTTGGGGGGTTCAGAATTCCATTCCAATTTGGTCTGTTTGTCAGAATTGAAAATCTCCACTAAGCAAAGAAAAAGAGAGAAAGTCAACTCTGTTACTCAGTGGAATCATGCTGGACTTTGTATAACAGACATTTTCCAAAATCTTAATCCAAGAGCATCATCAACAATTGTAATTGTACATGTATAGACTAGGACTGGAACAATACTTTGTGTCACAGTGTAGGCCATCGTTCAGTATAAGACAGCGGTACAAAAAGTCTCCAATTTCCCAAGTGTTTTCAGCTTGTCTTCATCAGGGTGGCCTTTGCTTCCTCTTTCTTGATAAACACATTTTTGGTAGATGTGATTGATGTTATCATGTTATTTATTTTTTTTAACAGAAGGAGCTGCAGACAAATGACTGAAAAATATCCCTTCATTCATATAGAAATGTGCAAAAACAAAAAAATGTGACCTCTTTTCAAAAGTGACACGGAAACTGTATTTTATCATGAATAACAAAAATGTAATAGTGATTTAAAAATAAGATTTCTGAAACAAACCCCACGTTTTAAGAACTAAATCAATGAAATAAAGCTCGTCCAATATATAAACTTAGAAGATGTGTTGACGTCTCAAGTCAAACAAGCGGAATCAAAAGTAGATTATCTCAAGCGTTATAAATCTTACACATAATAATCTTTACACATTTAAATCGATTTTTAACCAATTTACTATGCATCAATAAATCCCTTACTTTTAATATAATATACAATACAATATTTGAAAACGACTGTAGGTGTGTGAAATTCAATACAGTAATTGTCTGTATTATAGGTTAGATTACACAGGACTTTTTTTGTATCAAAAAGGACTTTTTTCCTGGAACACTTCCTGTCAACCCTCTCAAAGTCCACTGGAATATACCTTTAGAGTTTAAATACAGGATCATACCATCACATAAGCATGTTAAAGTTTGATATATTAATTGAAAAAGCAATCCTGAATTTAATACACCTGAGCACTCACCCTCCTCTGCTTGATATTGTATGTCACAACTGGCTTCCCACATCCAGACCCACAACAGGATCAAAGTAGGCCAGCCACGCCACAGTATAGAGTTACACACAGCCATGTCTTCAGCTACTCCACTGCTGCCACTTCTTACATCCAGCCTGTCAGAGTTCCCCTCAGCGGTCAGACCGATAACATGATGTCTGTGTACATCTACTTCTGATTTGGCTCAGAGGACTGTCGTAATTAGTTTGCTGAAATGAGCCTTCCTCCTCTGGAAAATACGCCCCCCTTCTTTTGAGTTCCTTTATTTATGTGCTACTGCTGCTTTAATGAAAACAATAGGACCATATTCCCCAGAATACACACATTACAGCAATACTATAAGAAGCGATACACTAAACAGAACTTTAATGGTATGACTGTATATAAGTGTAGTGGAATTTGCAGAAACACCACATTTTGGTATGATGAGACTAACGGGAAAGCTTTGACAACATCAGGACATTCACAGGTCACAGGCCAGGGGATGAGACTAATCTGCAACTCTTTAATAACCAAACCTGTTCATGGTAGTCATGTGTGTGTCTCTACAGATTCAGGGAATCTAGACAGCTGTATGGAAAGGGATGTTTTGATTCAGGACTGTCTCTTTTTGGAGGTCGGAGGGCCAGCCACACTTTAGAATACTTCCCAGAGAGAGAGAGAGATAGAGAGAAAGAGAGAAAGAGAGAGGCTGAACTAGGCTTTACTATCTCATGGAAAATTAAATGTAAACTCCCAGATTTTGATTCACTCTCTGACCAGACAAAAATGCAACATCTACTTGGAGAAAATAGTGTGAGCGCTGTAGAAGCAGCGAGATGTGTGAGTGCATGGGACAGTCTGAGAGACAACCAGCACAACATGTCATATCTGTAGTTCAACCCCCCCATCTAACTCTGCCTTCTCATCTGTTTTTTCACATTTTATTGTTTGTTTGCTTCTGTCGTTGTTTTCTTTCTTACTTTATTATGTGATACTTCCCGGAGAGAGAGAGAGAGAGAGAGAGAGAGAGAGAGAGAGAGCCTAATAATAATCAGTGGTTGCAGCCTTAATAAATAGAATTATATATAAATATGCATACACAAATGTGTATACACTTTTGATTTAGCCTTCCTGCTCCCCTGCCGTTAAGTACCTTGAAAACTTTGCAGCTGTGATAATCCATTTTTTATTTTGGGTCAATTAAGCTGTGCAGAGCTTCATAGGCTCCTTCAGTCAAGCTGACATACAGTAGTGAAGCAGTTCGTTTTTTAATTAAAAGGGTTTTCATTACCAGGCTACAAGACGACTGAGACGGGTTTGGCTGAATTTTAACGCAACAAGACGTTCTGACAAACTGTGATTTTATTCAATTTAGTTATGGTTGGTGCAACCAATTTAAAGTGATCTAATGCAGATAGTCTTCTGTATATGGTCCACACGTCCTCTCTGTCCAGTGTTGGGCAAGATTTTCTCACTTCCTCTTTCTATTATTTCTCTCTTTAAAAATGCTGATGTTTTTGTTTTCGCCATTCATTTTTACAAAGAATTATTCACCCACGTTCAAAAAACAAACACTGACACTTTGCAAAAGCGTTGTAGAAGAACTTCAGAAAAGATTACAGATTCTTAACTTCCAGCAGCAAATGTCATCAAGTGAAACAAAGAAACAAATGTTGAGTTCAGGACAATGTTGATTCACTCTGGCATTTATTTTTCATTTCCTGATCTTTACATTTTTTAAGACTTGAAGACGTTTTAAGGCCTAAAATAATTTTGGTATTGATATTTTAGACTTTACTAAGAGCGCACGGGAACCTGGATTCTTTGGAATTCAACCTATATTATTGTTTTGGCAATTTGACAATTCAACTTAATTGGCTTTGAGAATTTTTACATGTGTAAACTTAACTCAAGTTAGGAGAATGTATTTTACATTGTTGCATTTAAGAATTCTTACTTCTGTTAATTTACTTTAGGAGTAACTCAAAACTGTATTCATTTGGATTTATCAGTTCACAAATGAGCTTGGTTTCCCTCTTTTCCTGATTTCAACATGTCTTGTATAAAGTTTGATCCCTCAAATAGATAGATAGATAGATAGATAGATAGATAGATAGATACTTTATTCTTCCCAAGGGAAATTTTAGGCATCAAGTAGCTTAGACAACCATTACACAACAAACACATATACACACATACAGTATATCTCACATACAAAAAAATCACTCACAGAAATTTAAAGAGTTAACTATCTGTGAAGTGATTACAAAGGTCTTGTGTGGACTGACCATGTGATGCAATGCTATGGTAGAGTGTGTGCAGTGGTGCTAGTGCAAACCATCTATCTCCCCCATGAGGAATTCTAAGCAATAACAATAAGCAATGGCTTGAAACTTACGGACGTTCATTAATATCAAAAAGTTACGCACTGCAGCTTTGAAGAGACCAACTCCAGCCTCTGAAAGCCCATTCTGAACAAAGCCTTTATGGATACATACTGATACCGGTATCATGCAACAGATTTAATTATTTTAGACAGTATTAAATGAAACTGCATGAGATGTGTAAAGGCATTCAAATCTTTTGTATTTTTCAAACTTTACAAATAGTGCAAATGTAACATAAAAACCACAAATAAAACACACATCAATCATTTAGACAGGATGTAACAAATTCACACAACAACCAGCAGTTATGGCAACATGAGAACTGCAAACTTTTCAACGCAAAATAAAACCTCTCAGGCCAACGTGTCTCTGTTACAGAACAACACTTTACAGTGCAAAAACAAGCGGCAAGTAGCCTTGGAAGATATGGAAGCGCTAATTCACTTTAAGCAAGTGTTAATATTGTGCTAACAAAGATTTGGCTTTATTATGAAGAAACATTCACATCTTCACCTTTTATAGAAACAAATACATTGGCATAATGTAAAAGTTTTTTCCAATTGCTTGAATAGAAACAAAATAAAAGACTGGAGTCACCCTTAAACTTTATCAGAAACATTTTCCAAATCAGTGGCAAAATAAAAATCCCACATAGAACAATTATAGAAATATTCCTATGTCACTGTCATGAATAATCTGTATTAGTGTACACATGAATGTTACTGTACTGTATGAACGTTTTATACACAGATGGAAGTGAAATGCTGCAATAATGAGGGAGATTAGCATTAGTTAAAACACATACATATCTGTGTGGCAGCTTCTCTAGTGGATATGTCTTGATAATAAATAGTAAAACCTTAAAAGAAAATGAATCCAATAAGTTATTTGAAGATATGTTCCATGGCTGCTTTCCTCATCTGTGCATTCCATTTGCACCTACATCCCATCATACAATATGATGTAAACATTTAAACATCTCAAAAACCAAAACCAGACTACATTAGATCTATCTTAACCAAATAGCTACGTCAACAACAAAAGAATCCAAACACAAGGGGAGGACATAACTAAAACCCAGTACGAGTAGGATCACCATGGGGTAAAAACCTCTAAAACACTAAAACATGGGCACTTAAAACTTAAATCCTTCAGTAAGGCATCTGTGGTGACTATGTTTTCCTCTAGGGCTAGACCAATAGTTATTGTTGTTGTACATACTAGGGCTGTCCAACACATTGTTTTTTTAACATCATTGCAAAATCAACTGGTGCAATAAACACATTATGAAAGTCTGCAACATATCCGAAATGTGTTAGTTGAAAGATAGCATCGGTAGAAAACATGCATTCTTCTTTTTAGTGCTGCGTTTTAAATTCAATTCCATGTTCAATTTGTCCATGACAGAATGCTGGAAATGATTCCCTTTCATTTGTTTTAAATTCAGCTAGCAAGTTGTTGTATTGTTGAAGCAGAAATGCAGAACTGAGTACATTTTAATATTTGTTTATGTATCGCATAACATCCCTATCGCAATATTCAACAACATTATCCCATATGGCATACTTTCCTCACATAATGCAGCCCTAGTACATACTGTTGTACGTGATCATTAGCTTTAACCATGACCACGGTCATTCCATAACCATAAGTCCTAGTTCATCCCATACCAACACCTTTCCTTAAGCCTAACCACGCCTACACTTAACCAAACCTTACCCAGGTCAGACAGCAGACACATGAACCCATGAACACATTGGTCATGTCACGGTTACGGAAAGGACTGACAAAAGATGTCTTCCTGCTCTCCCCCTGCCATGGACACCATAGAGGAGGTGGGGGAGAGGTGGATGTTGGCGAGGCTTGCATCAATCATGGGCAACACCTCTCAACCCCTTTATGAGACTGTAAGTTCCCTGAGCCGCTCCTTCAGCAGCAGACTGCTGCACCTTCAGTGCAAGAAGGAGCGTTACCCAAGGGCCTTCATTCCAGCAGCAGTCAGACAATGTAGCACTGCTAGCTGTTTCTGCAATATCAGTTATCACTGGACAATATTCTGCACTATGTATATTTATTTATTTATTACTCTGTGTTACTCCACCTCCAATATGTCATTTCTATTCATCCGCCCATTACTCATCTGTGTGTTTAAGAACTGTCTGTTTATTGTATATATTTTCTTTATGTACATATTTTTCTCCTATGTCTGCTTAATGTGTATTTGTGTTATTCTGATGTGTGTAAAAGAAATTATTTTTGAGCTGCCGTAACACAGGAATTTACTCAGTGTGGGATTAATAAAAGTCTATCTTATCTTCCCTGTTATGAGTAACAGTCAACAGGAAACACTAAATCCTCTATGTATGTACTGGCATTAGTTTTTTTGTTAGTTATCAGCCGGTCCAATCCCAACATGTCAGTATCGCTGTGACACTGGTCAAACCTACTCCCCTTTTTAATGGCAGCTTATTCCGGTACACACACTTTCAATCAAACACACTATTACATTCACAGTCACAGGTTTGTAACAATAGAACCTAAAAACACAGCACAGAAACTGCAAAGCTAACCGTCCAAACTGCTGTCTCTGAGCCACCGATGCCTTCTGCTCCCGTGGGTGCTGAACATCCTGTAAGGTTTGGTGGAACTTACACAATATACTGTATACTGTATTCTGCCTACTTCAATTACATTGATCTTTGGTAATTCAATGGAGCCTAGCGCTACATTTTATGATGCTCAAAATAGGGGGAAAGCAAACCAAAATAAAAGTTGATTCAGAGCTTTTACATTGCGGAGCCTCACTCAGGTTGTGGGCCATCTGAGTCTCCATCGGAAATACCCAAATTGGTTCAGAACTACCCTCCTCGGGTCAGCTGTGTCTAAATGTCTCCTTACTGCCGACTTCAAACCACACCAGTCAGTCTGACAGAAAGTGACAGATGACCAAAAACGTTTGTCCCATTCTTTGTTTTTGTTATGTCTTGACCCACTTTCTTTCACGTAGGTGACTCAGCATTTTTGGTGGCTGGAGGTGGACGGAATCACTGCATCACACACTTCTCTTTCTGCTGTACAGAATACTTCCTCCTGCGCTGCTCCAGGCCTCGCTCCAGACGCTCGTCCTCCTCCAGAGCTCTGAGGACAGGGACACAAGAGGAGAGTCACAGACTGTCTACACAGGATGTCTTTCAGGTGTCCGTCCATCTCGCACATACTGTCTGACGGAGCACATATGGACTACAATGGATTCTTTCAGCCACAGTACTGATTTGCCTGACTGAAATTTTATAATTTTAATGGGGATCCTTATAATAAACTAAACAAAAACAAACTGCTGCATAAGGTTTATCATAAGTGTAATGTGTGCACATGCAGACAGATGTAACAGCTGTATCATGTCCCCACCCACAGCTGCAGAGACAGAAAAAGAAACTTGTGCATCCTCATTAAGTAAGTAATTAAGTAATTCTGATTATTCTTATTTTACCTTGAATCTGAATTTGAGCAACTACAACTGAATAATTTCCTTTAGGGGATTACTAAGTATTCTGATTCTGATTGATGATGATGATGATGATAACGGGTTTGTATGATATTGAAGAGCTGGGCGATATGGAGAAAATCATAATATTTTTTACCAATAAACTTGATATTGATATGGCGACGATATTGTAGGGTTGATTATTGGTGCTTTCACAAAAAATATACACAATGAGATATATGATAAATAATCAGAATTAATGTGGATATAATGTCAAAGTGGTCAAAGGCTAATAAAAGAACAGGTAGAACAGTCTGGTAAGTTTGCTGTAATGAAGCATTTTTAACCAGGAAAGGACAACACTTATATTACGATATCCAAAATGTAATATGCTATCCAATCCTCATATAATCCTCATATATAGATATCGATATAATATAGATATACAGTATATTGCCTGGCCCTATGGTACCACATAAAAACGTATGCACAACAATTTATATGACATCCTATGAACTTATGGCGACATCTTTATGTTACAACTGGTCACATGACAGTTAAGCTTAGCTGTCTTAACAGTTAAATCAGGGCGACAAAAGGTGGCTGGGTACAGAGCACTGCGAGGTCTTTTCAGCGGCTGTTGTTAAGTTTAGCTGACAAAAAGTGACCGTTCTGTGGCAATGGTTTATGCCCCAAAACGACTAGTTTGACTAGTGGTTTGGGTTAAAACACCACCCCTCAAGTAGTACTGCTGGGACACAAACACTCGTTTCCTGGGTGAAAGTCTTGTGTTTTGCCCTCAACTTCTTCCAGGAATCAACGCTGCTCCAACGCTTAAAAGCATTGGGTTTTGAACCCACCCATCCACCCCAACCGCTGCCCTACACGGATCCCACCACTCTTATAGAGCAGCAGTCAATGTGGTGCATTCAGCAATAAATACATGGAATACAAAACCAACCAATTTACTTTGCTTAGCTTTTCTTTTCTTAAGAACGATCATTATCGTTATCGTTATTAACCCTTCATACAGCCCAGTAAGAGTGTCTCACCCTCTCTCTTTGGCATCGATATTGTGGACCAGTTGGTCTCTCTGGTTGACCAGTGAAACCAGCTCCTGAAGAAGCAGCTGCTCCCTGTGTTTATGGGCCTGAGTCTTCTGCCACTCTGCAGCACAAAAACAGCAGAGAGGACCAGATGATGAGAGTGAGTGAGAGTGAGTAGAGTGACAACTTTGTGGAAAAGATACATTTGAAATGATAGAGAGTACAACTGCAGTTCAGCTTATTACTGACATCACAATTATTTATTGGGATTATGTATCCATCCTGGGAGGATATTTTTTGTATTGCACTTAAAACACCCAACTGATAACAAAAACTTAGTTCACATTTACACTCCCCCCTGTGCCCAATGTGGGGGAGGAGGTCCACAGCAAAAAGGGGAACCGTTTTTTTTTACTAAAAGTTTCATTATAATTCCATCTATAAGTAACAATGACAGAATGTATAACTATTTTGGTCATGGGTGAATACACTTTTTTTTCAATCAGACATACAAGCAAAAATCCTATCAGATGGTGGACCCTGGGACAAAATCTCATCAAAAGGGGGTCCAAGTTCTAATCTATGACAGTTTAGGGTTCCTTCACGTGAAAAGGTTTCATAACCACTGCCTTAGTTAACACCTCAGGCCCCTAGAAAACCTTCATAGGTAGGGTCCTAAAAGTAAAGTAAAGGTTCCCTGTGGGGCTTTAGACCTCTAGTGGTGCTATGGATGAGTGGATCCCCTTTTTCTTTATCTCGTGCATTTAAAAAAGCCTCATATAACCCTGCACATAAACCAGTCCATATGCATATTAAACGGCACTTCTTGGCAAGCTTTGGCCATAGTCAGCTGGAAATCACGTCAAGTACAATGTTCAGTGGTGAGTTGAAAGCCATTTTATCTCTCTGTAGAAATGTTTTAATCTTAAAGGAACACAGTGACTTATTGAGACTTTAGAATAGTCACTGTATCCCCCAGAGTTAGATAAATCCATACATAACCTTCTCATCTCCATGCGTGTCGTAACTCTGTCTGAGACACCCACCGCTAGTCTAGCTTAGCACACATCCTGGAGGTAACCGGTTCCCAATAAGTGACAAAATAACGCTAACATGTTCCTATTTACATGTTGTGATTTGTATAGTATACACTGTGACTATACAAATCACAACATGTAAATAGGAACATGTTAGCAATATTTTGAGAGCAGTAGGCTAGATGGAGCTGGTTGCCTTCAGCATCTGTGCTGAGCTAGGCTAGCGGTGGGTGCGTCAGACAGAGTTACGGCATGCACGGAGATGAGAAGGGTATGCATGGACTTTTCTAACTCTGGGGGATATGGTGAATAAGCTTAAGTCCCAATAAGTCGGCGTGGCTCCGATCTCTCATTCC
Organism: Etheostoma perlongum; assembly: GCA_026937815.1. NCBI lineage: Eukaryota > Metazoa > Chordata > Actinopteri > Perciformes > Percidae > Etheostoma > Etheostoma perlongum. Next base: position 12,299,342 of record CM049389.1, read on the forward strand.
CAGAAGGTTGCCTGTCACCCTGTTTGTTAAAAGGAGAAGTTCTATGTGTGAACTTTGTCATCCCACAGAGCTGCAGGCACACACATTGTGTAAAGGCACTTCCCCCACAGACTTACAAGGAAAGTTTTTTTTTTGTTTTAATTCTATGCAATGAGTCAGAAGGTCATGAGGAGTAAAGGCAACAATATGAGCATCGACCACAGTGTTTGGTGTTGCCCTGTTATGGACTATGTTCTGGAGTGGTATTAAGTGGTGTGTGTTCAGCAATAAAAGCGTACCTTCAAGGGCCATCATGTCCCTCAGCTCTTTGTTTAACAGCTCAAATTTTCTTTCCAAGTCTTGTTCCTCCAGCCTGTCAATCACAAGAGATATCTTACAACATAAGTGTAAAAAATGTCCAGGAATAATAAACCACAGCCCTATTAGACTAAGACTACTAAGATATAATAGTAATGATATAATGACAATAAAGGCTTCTTATCTTGTATGTTATAGCCATAGAGTATTGTGGGAGTTTCTTTTCTTATGGTGGGAAGACGGACAAGCCTCATGGGGATGTGCACACTCCTAACTGCACTATTTATTTTAACTTTTTCTCCCCTACAGGGCGCTATTTACCAATGTGACATGGCTGGATCATAGACTTTACTATAAAGATGGACATCTTCACAGCTAAAGTGATGAAAAAACATCTGGATGGCCCCCTGGTGGCTGGCTGCAGTACTGAATATGAACAATTTCTACAATTCAATGACAACTGCACAACTTCCTCTGTAATGATCAAAAGTTCAAGAACTGCAACTAAATGGACCTTGTGGTGAGATTGTTTTTCAATTGTGAATACTATTCTGTCAATTCTACACTTCATGTTCATGTTTCCAGCAGTGTTTATCATGGATGTCTTACAGCAGCTGCAGATGGTCCTGCCTCCTGATTAAAGCATTCTTCTTGTTGACCAGCGTAAACCATTCCTGAATCAACCGCTCCTCCTCCACCTTGTCACTGCCTGCGGCAAAAAAACACATTACTATGACTCTTCTGTAAGGTATATCCTGCTCTTTAGTTCCTAAATTGGAATAATGGAGATTCACGGTGAATTTTAAATAAGATCAGAACGGCGAACACTAAAACCGATCATTTATTATTAGTCTATACCACAGTTGTTTCATTGTGTGTATGTACAGTATATTTGGGGCTGGCTATTGTAATGAAGGAAGATTGGCACATTACATGCATCATGTATCTTATCCTCCAGCTCAGAATGAGTAATTGGTGCCTTCAAATTACAAATGATTGCTTTAATTTTCTTCCCTGAATGTAATAATTTGTACTTTCTTACCTCAAAATATGACTTTGTAACCCAGACTTTCCTTTGCTTTTCATTTATTTTGCACCTATCTGTATTCAGGTTAGCTTACCTGTTTCCAGTAGTTGTCTAAGTTTCCTCTCCACCACACCTGCTCGGTTATCAATATGATTTTGTTCTGCCTCCAGGGCTTCCATCTGACTCAGCACATATTGGTTGGGGTCCTGGATAGATAGATTACTACTGTTACCTCCAGACGGTTAGGGACAGTTCCAGGTTTTCAACATGACAATGAAACAAAGGGTTACTGACTTGGCCTTCTGGTCTTCTCTCCTCAGCCACAGCCTCTGTTCTCTCTGTGAGAAAAACACATGAACGAATGAACCAAAACACATTAATGAATAAAGCAGTGCTTGACTACTTCGTTTTCAACAATAGAAAACATTTCAAATCACCATGTCCAAATTAAGTCAACAATATATATATATATATATATATACAGTGGGTACGGAAAGTATTCAGACCCCTTTAAATTTTTCACTCTTTGTTTCATTGCAGCCTTTTTCCAAAAATCAAAAAAGTTCATTTTATTTCTCAGTAATGTACACTCAGCAACCCATCTTGACAGAAAAAAAAACAGAAATTTTTTTTTGCATATTTATTAAAAACAAAAACTGAAATATCACATGGTCATAAGTATTCAGACCCTTTGTTCAGTATTTAGTAGAAGCACCCTTTTGTTAATACAGCCATGAGTCGTTTTGGGAAAGATGCAACAAGTTTCTCACATCTGGATTTGGGTATCCTCTGCCATTCCTCCTTGCAGATCCTCTCCAGTTCTGTCAGGTTGGATGGTAAACTTGGTGGACAGTCATTTTCAGGTCTCTCCAGAGATGCTCAATTGGGTTTAAGTCAGGGCTCTGGCTGGGCCATTCAAGAATACCACAGAGTTGTTTTTGTTATTTTGCGGTGTGCTTAGGGTCATTGTCTTGTTGGAAGGTAAACCTTCGGCCCAGTCTGAGGTCCAGAGCACTCTGGAAAACCAGGATATCCCTTGGCGCATTACTCGATTGCAACCAGTCGTCCCTGTCCCTGCAGCTGAAAAACACCCCCACAGCATGATGCTGCCACCACCATGCTTCACTGTTGAGACTGTATTGGACAGGTGATGAGCAGTGCCTGGTTTTTCCACACATACCGCTTAGAATTAAGGCCAAAAAGTTCTATCTTGGTCTTCAGACCAGAGGATTTTATTTATCACCATCTTGGAGTCCTTCAGGTGTTTTTAGCAAACTCCATGCGGGCTTTCATGTGTCTTGCACTGAGGAGAGGTTCGGGCCACTCTGCCATAAATTCCCCGACTGGTGGATTGCTGCAGTGATGGTTGACTTACTACAACTTTCTCCCATCTCCCGACTGCATCTCTCTTAGCCACAGTGACCATTGGGTTCTTCTTTGCCTCTTTCACCAAGGCTCTTCTCCCCGATAGCTCAGTTTGGCCGGACGGCCAGCTCTAGGAAGGGTTCTGGTCGTCCCAAACGTCTTCCATTTGAGGATTATGGAGGCCACTGTGCTCTTAGGAACCTTAAGTGCAGCAGAAATTTTTTTGTAACCTTGACCAGATCTGTGCCTTGCCACAATTCTGTCTCTGAGCTCTTCAGGCAGTTCCTTTGACCTCATGATTGTCATTTGCTCTGACATGCACTGTGAGCTGTAAGGTCTTATATAGACAGGTGTGTGGCTTTCCTAATCAAGTCCAATCAGTATAATCAAACACAGCTGGACTCCAATGAAGGTGTAGAACCATCTCAAGGATGATCAGAAGAAATAGACAGCACCTGAGTTACATATGAGGGTCACGGCAAAGGGTCTGAATACATATGACCATGTGATATTTCAGTTTTTGTTTTTTAATAAATATGCAAAAAAATTTTTTCTGTCAAGATGGGTTGCTGAGTGTACATTACTGAGAAATAAAATGAACTTTTTGATTTTTGGAAAAAGGCTGCAATGAAACAAAGAGTGAAAAATTTAAAGGGGTCTGAATACTTTAAGTACCCACTGTATATATATATATATATATATATATATATATATATATATATATATATATATATATATATATATATATATACTGTATATATATATTTTACATTGCTGTATCATACTAATACTATATACTTTGTTTTATTGTTGTACTATACGTATATATATATATATATATGTATATATTATGATATTCTTATGTTACTACACTACTGCACCTTATACTATGCCTCATATCCTTCACTATACTAATGTTCAGTATTATACTATATTGTGTCAACATGTTACATTAACTTTTGCATTATAACCAATATTTTTCAAACTTTATCAGACCAAAGACCACTTACCCAATAAAACTCAGGGACCACCTAATTACCAAAATATTCCCAAAAACAATAGGCCTCCTACTTTAACAGTATATTACAAATTACAGCCAAATTAAGATGGCCAGATGGTTTTACTCCCTCATTTTTCTCTGTTGCCATCCTAATGAGGAAGAATGGTGTTGCTTATGTTGAGACATCAGGGGAGCCATCGATCCATCTTGTCAGTTGACAGTAACGTCAGCTTTATTCCCCTGTATTTCCTTCAAATGTTACGCTGATCATTTGTGACATAAATTGGAGGCATTATTGCAAAACAGTCAGCCTCATTACTTAAGGTCAACACAGATAGTTTAAGAAATTCTGTTTTGAATTTTTAATTAAAAACATTATAAATTACCAAATATACTCGCGGAACACCATGGGGTCGCTCCACTCTTTTAAAAAGACTCATATGCTATTATATTAATACAGACAAATACTAAGTACCATTACTTAATCACATTACATATTGGTGAACACTGTTTACATAGACTTACTGACTATGATGCTATTATTCACACCACTGTCACTTTATCATGTAATTTTGTCTCCAAATACTCTTGTATTAGTTTATTCTAATCTTATTTACTTTCTATACTTATCTGTATTTCCTTTGTAATGATGCAACAACCAAATGTTCCCACTGGGGATCAATAAAGGTGTGTGGCTATATATATATATACACCGTATATATATGTAACAGATGTTCTTCAGAAGTACTAACCAGTGTCTGACTTTCTCCGGGTAATTACACTGTCATCCTGCCCTGCAACAACCTGCAGACAAAAAAGTTGCTCATTTATCACAGATAAGTAAAGAGAGAAAATGTAATAAAGGAATTTAAAGAGATACATTTATAAGGAAATAAGGTACCATACCACCGATATGTCTCCTTCTTCTACTGACCCACTCCTCCGCTGTGACCTACGCTTCTTGACCAGATCAGCGTCTTTCACATGAGAGAAACCAGTCTTGGACAGAAAATGAGTCCTTGGTGGTGCCACTGGTAACTGAGCCCCACTTGACCCAGCAACCTGCAGCCATTTGGTTCTAGGAGGTGGAACAACATCCTTGGTTTTACTGTCCGACTCGGCTGTGCTTGCAGTCCCATTACTTTCTAGACTTAAACCCTCCTCCTGAAGCCTCTGGGTGCAGTAACGAACAGTTTCCTGAGGGTCCTCTTGGTTCTCCCGGTCCCCTGCTACTGCATAGCTGGACTCGCTGCTATCCCTCTCTATGTGAAGCAGCCTGAGCTGCTGGCCCGTGAAATGGGTGCGGATCTGGTTGAGATAGGTCATGACAATGAGGCGGTCAGGGACTGCTAGCATGACCATGTCTGAAGGCTCCATCAGTCTGGATATGCCAAGTTCGGCAAAGCCATCAAAGGCCTGCAATTTGCAGAAAAATAGATCAGCTTAGGAATTATTAACCAACACATGACAAAAGTTACAGTTATGCTATGTTGGTAATTTAATCATAGATAGACAATCACCTTTTTGTTGTTGTGCTTGATGTCATACGGGTCCAGCATTTCAAAATTACTACACAAAGAACAAGAAGACAAAATAAACACATAATACAGTGTTTGAATAAAGAGGAATAAATGCCTTTTTTATCTGTAGATCTAGTTTAAACTGTTTCTTACATCTTTTCAGGTTGAAAGTGATGTAAGATGGCACAAAAAGCAAGGCCATTCCTCCAGGAGGTGCTGAAGTTGGTTATCTTCACTCCCTTGTGACCCTGTGTGACTTCTTGACACCAGTCCAGTAGAGACTGACTGGATGTCACTAAGCTGGGACTGGGCGAAAAGCTCTGAAACACACACACAATAACAATATTGGGAGATGATTGTAATATGAATTATGTTTAATACAATTTGATAGAAGTGGGTCCTCAAAGTCAATGCGGGGTGCTCCCAAAGTATTGTTCATTTTTGTGTTATGTTGTATTATTAAGTTTTTCAAAAATTAAAAAGTCTTAACATGAATCTTACATATTATTAGCAAATATAACTCCCCACTGATGATTTGCTTACTGGCCTATATGTAAGGTAGTCACTAAGGCCATCCACAGATACAGTTCATCCTAAGGATTCACTGCGCCATATGTACAGTATGTTTTACATTAAAACATGATTTATAAAATCACGGCAACACTTATTAGGCTATTTTTATAGCTTAGTATAATGTGCAAAATAGGTATGTACTGTATATAAGGCTTTAAGCTGCCCTACTTAATTTATAACAACTTAATTTTATACAATATATGCAGTAGGGGGTCCCTGCTCTATCTTTTCTTCTCAATTCAGGCTTAAAAAACGTTGAGGACCACTGTACTACAGTACATAGAGTGAGTCAGAGCTTATTAATGGTATTAATGGTGTTGGGTGATTTTTCTGCTCTGTCTTGAAGTTTTTTTAACTCGAGGTGTTTAACACGCAATGCACATATAGCGGGAAAACGTGAGGTACCCTCATTACAAAACAATTACAAAAAAGCTTCCCCAAGCTGCTGAACGTGCTCCGTCCCATAATATTTGACATAGAAAATATGTAGGATTATTGCCAATTAACAGATGATTTGGAGTTGTGTTTCTGTCCACCTGATCAATGTAAATCCAATATTAACAACACTTTCTTCACCAGCTAGTTGCTAACTGTGTCTGACTGCTGTTTGGAAATTAGGCTGTTGATAACATAGTTTGGAGGTAAGTACAGCTTTAACATACTTCCAGAGAGGCAGTCCCATCTGCAGGTATGTTATGAGGCGTTATTGGTTCACTGGCTTGGTGAAGGCCAGCAACTTGTGAATTCTTCTTTTGCCTGGAAAGACAAACAAAAAACAAAGCAAAATGAGAAATAAATTTAACAATTTCTCTGAAAACATTGTCATGAACATCAAAAGCATGATTATTAATGATTCTGTATGCATGTTATGGTGTAGGTTATGATAATGAAAAAATACAAGTTTGTTAGAATTTCTATTGTGTAGAGAGTTAGTCATCTACGAGTTCACCCCCCCCACACCTTAATGTATACTGACTAATCTTACCTTTCATCCTCTAAACAACCAGCATCTACATCTACAGATACAAAGCCAAAGTCCAACTCTTCATCCCTCATTTCCTTCATTGAGTTTATTTCCATTGGTTCACTGTCTTTGTCATCCTCTACATGCAGCCAGTCATCCTGAGACGATGCAACATTGGACCTATCAACCTCTGCTTCCAGGACTTTTTCAATGTCAGCTTGCTCTGACACTGCCTCTACAGACTTCTCTGAGTCATCCGTGACAATAGGTTTTTCTGTAAAGGTCCAGCCTTTCATGATTTCTTCCAGCGCCTTCTCATTATCTTCTACAGAGTCTGCCTGAGGAAATTCCTCTTCTTCCATTGCTTCTAGAACTTCCTGTTCCAACTCTGACGCAACAACATCTTCTCCTTGGATAGTGACAAAACCTCCTTCAAAGATCCCACTTGAATCCAGAGATGTTGAGTCTTCCTTAGTTTCCTTGCTCATGGCAGATGTAGCCTCTGGGTTTCTCTGAAATAATTCTGTCTCCTGAGGGAATAAATTGTCTACAGGTGGTGTGATTTCTGAATAAGTGGCACTGAGACGTTTCTTGGCCCGTGGCAATGGAAAAGGCAAGCTTGACTGTTCAATCTGTTGGACTGATTCATGACTAGTGGTGTCAGTAACTGTGTCTGGCAGGCAGGGAGACGAAATTATGTCATCTGGGAACAAACCACTAAGACGCTTCTTTGCTCTTGGTTTTGGTACAGGCAAGCTTGAACCTCCTGGTGTCTGCTCTGAAATTTGCCCATCCTCTACTTGAACACTGCTGTCAATAGTCAATCTGTTTCTCCTCAACTTTACAGGTACCACTTCTTCTGTAGAGGCAGAAGGTTGATTACCCAGAGGAACAGGGGGGGAGCCTTTGCTGTGTTGCTTCTTTGGCAATTCTTTAGTTGTTGGGGAAATAGATGAAGGACCACCTTGCCTCGATGCCTGTGCCTCTTCTCCATGGGAAGCCTTAGATGGGGTCTCTATAGCTGTAACATCTTCTGGGAAAGAGCCACTGAGACGTTTCTTCACACGGGGCTTTGGGATACGAAAAATTGTTTGTTTGTCTTTCTTTGCTTCTGCTATCTCTGATGCGTGCTCTGATTTCTTAGAAGATGTGATGTTGATTGTATCAACAGATGTGTCACCAACTATACTACACTGCTTTATTTCTTCCATACCAATTCTGACAATCTGGACTGCTTTTACACATTCCTTGTCACTGTCAATGTTGCCAAATTTGCTTGACAGCAATTTGTTGCCACGTTGTGGAAGACGTATCTTCTTAATGATTGAGAGAGAAGCAGTTTGCTCAACATTAAACATTTTTGATTTTGGCTTTAGGGTGATGCTCTCAATTCCCTTTTTTTTCGAGGGTGGAATTAAGTGAGAAGAGGCCTGGAGAGCTGTATCAGTGTTTTTCTTGGGGCATTTTGGTGTACAAGAGGTTTGCTCAGTGTCTTTAGAGCAGACCAGTTCTGTGTCTGCCTGTTCAGAGGCACTCCGCAGAAAATCTGTTTCCTGAGAGTGTTGTTTGGTTGTTTGGTCTTTTCTTCCGACAGGCTGTGAAGGGATAATTTCAGCAGTTGTTTGACCGGGTATATCAAGGCTCTGTAAAGGTTCCAGAACACCTGAGACATCAGAGCTTCTCTCACAAGGTTGAGGAGGAACAGGATCTGTAGTTTTCAAAGCAGAACTGACTTTCAAATCTTGTTGGCCATTAGCTTTTGTAATAGATGTATGTTTGGTGGTGCTGTCTTTTCTCCTCAGAGGCTTGCAAGGGGCAGTGTTCTGTGGAGTTTCAGGTGGCAAACTGCCATCTCTTCTTTTCACACGAGGAGGCGCAACAATATCAATGGATATTTGCACAACTTCACTTTTTTGTCTATGGTCACCTGTGTATGGTGTTACATGAGCACTAACACTTTCTTGGGCATGATCATTCTGAGGTACACCAAGAGGAACACTACTGTCTTGTTTTTTTATGTCAGAAGATGGGGCAGTGGCAGGTTGTATCTCACTAGTAGCATCTTTTTTTATAGACTGGACTGAAACAACTTCAGAGAGGGGCTTGACTGACAAACCATCAGATTTTTGTTTGTAGTCTGGAGTTAAACTTTCCTTCCTTCTGAGAGGTCGTAATGGAACAGTGTCTTTTTCATTATCACACCCTTTCTGTTGAGGGTCTGGAACTTTGCTCCTGGGCTTTCTACCTCGCTGAGGGACAGTAATATCAGCTTGTGTGTCTGAGGGTTTGTCCATGAGTATCTCTCCATGTACATTGGCATCTGTCAGTGATTCATTTGTGGTAGGCTCCACGGTAGTGGCAGAAATGTCTTCTATGTTTGTTTGTTGGTGGCTTAAGGAAAAGAAAGGACAAGCTTCAGAATTTGCTGTGCTTTATTCTGTCATATAGTTGTACCATGCACCCCATCTCCAACCAATTAATCTGCTCAACCAAAAAGACAGCAAACAAATCTTATGACACATTGTAAAACAAAACTCAATCACTTATTTTTGCTTTATTTGTCTCCATGCACTCTGTCATTAAAACACAGAGAGTCCAGCAAAAACCTTTATTTAACCAGGTTGAGATTAAAAATCTCTTTTTTAAGAGTGTCCTGGCCAAGCAGGCAGCAGCACAAATAACACGGTTGCAGACATTAAACAAACAAATCAAATGAAGACACAAGACATAAAGACAAAGTTGTCCTTAGTTTACAACACCATGTAAAATGTTATAAAAAGCAACATTACCATTCCCCATCACAATTCAAATCTTAACAGCCATTACAAAATAACTGACCATCACAATTTTCTGAGTAGTAAACACTCATACGCAGAACAAGAAATAATGTTATTGCCAAAAATGCAGAACATGTACACTATCACACCGTGCAACCAAACACTTAACAGGGTCATTGTCCACCCGCACTCACCCTTTATCCAGCTGTAAAGAAGTTGACACAGTTCTACCCTCATCCTGTTCCGTCGAAGTCTGGTGCCTTGCTAACAAACATTTAATGTATACTGATGTTTGAACAGGATCCTGCCCTGTGAGTGGCCTGTCCTTTGTGAGCCATTGATCAAGAGAAGCCTTTTGTTCCGTTACTTGTTCACTATCTTCCTTTGATATTTCAGTGATATCTGCCTCTGTCAGCGGTGGCCATTTCTTCATGCTTGCACAAACCAAAAACCCATTATCCCTTTTGGTAGTTGGTGATGGAGATGCTGATGGATCACCTAACAAGTCCCACATGTAAGGCTCAGCATTTAATGGGAATTCAATGTTATGTTTGGTTTGAATTTCATCAAACTGTCCCTCTATCTTCTGTATGGTAGTAGCATTATCTGCAAAATGTGTTGAAAACTTATCTGAAGGGGTCAGTGTCTTGTCTTTCAGATCCATAGAAAAGGCAGCCTTGGGTTGGTGCTCCACCTCAGCTAAAGTAGAGTTAGACGGCCCCAACATGGATGCTACTGTTTCATAACTGTGAGACATGGATAATGTAGTGAGTGAGTGTAACCTGGAACCATGCAAAAACAATGGTTTCAATAAACATGAAGCTAACTATAGAGTCAGTAATGGAGAAAGTAAAAAGAATCCATGCAAATGCAGTCCAGTTTTTACTTTATCCCAAACTTTAAAATGTCAAAATATATATTTTAAAACAAAATGAGCTTGATGTATGATAAAGTGGATCATGAAATATCTCCATTCAGGGTTAAAAATAATCAACGCTCCCTATGTTGCATGCTTCAAACTATTAGTTTCAGACCAGTCTTACACTTACCCTTTATGGAAAACACCCACAATAGCATGTACTAATCCTGATGCATCTTCCTCTTTTGCAGACAAAGAGGGTTTTGCCTTTTTTTCTGTAATTGTTCCCTCTGCCTCCAAAACTTCCCAACCCAAGACTCTCACTGGCTCTGATGTGTCCAATGGTTTCTTGCCTGTTAGAGCTTTCTCCGCTACTATCCTCTCTATATGTGATTTGCTGAGGACCCAGAAACAAAGCAGTTTAAGGCATGATCCACAGAACTCAGGCAGCAACACAATGACAAATGTAATGAAATACAGCCTTCACAGAGATGCTGAAATGTACCATTCACTGTATTATCAAGTTACTTAAACTACCGTTTATTGATCCAAACAGTCTGTGTTAGGCAACTGACCCATTTCACAACAAACAATGCAAGAACACCAGGCTCTTCTACTTACCCGTTATCTACACAACAGTCTATGTTTTGCTTTGCACTGCCTTTGAATTTCTCCTCTGTCATACAAGAAAACATAGTAAAATACATGTAAAGAAACAAGACAAAGAAAGGTGAATGTGAACTCAATTTTCACACTATAAATGTCTCACCATATGCAAGGGCTATGCTGGTGAGGTGAATAGATGTGGAGGGAACACCAGGCATTCTTGGGTCTTTGAGATCTGACTGAGTTGACTGTGCATGAGGCAATTCTTGTGATGTATGCTTCTCAGTAAAACAAGGGACTGGAATAGTCATTGTTTCATTGTCTGTTGGATTCAATTGTAAAATGCTGGGGAGCCCAGGGATTCGAGTCAAATGTGGACATGATGGAGCCAATGCTACCATGTACTTCAATTCATCTTGATCATGTTTATCATTGGCTGGGAACTTTGCGATTACACAAATCTTCTCATTCTGCAGCTTCTCTAACAGGGACTTGTGTGTAGTCCTAGATTGTATATTAGTACATTTAGAGCTAAGCATCCTTGCTGATGGAAAACCTGGGATACATGAAGCACATGGAGCAGACGTGTATAAGCTGACCATGTTTGGCGGTCTGTTTGCAACTTGAGCAGAAGGAAAACCACATACTCTGGCTTCTTTGGGGCAGGATGTCACTAATGTCACCATGCCTTTCGTGTTGTAGCAATATAGCTGGTCCTGTCCAGCATGTGACAAACTCAAGTGTGCCATCTTCTCCTGAGGCTTTATTAAAATTGGTTTTGTTTCATTTATCCACTCTGTGCTTAGGATTGTTGTCATGGATGCAAATCCTTTGAGATTTGAAGCACTGGAGCAGCAAGATACAAAACGTATCACATTGGGTTCAATCTTGGATTTGGTTTGAGGTGCAGAAGGGAACCCTGGGACCCTAGATGCTTCTGGGCAAGATGGAGCTAAAGCAAACATTGTCTTTGCAGTTTCTTCATCTTGATTTGGAAGGTGTATCACAAAAACAGTTTCCTTTAGCTTCTCACACAAAGTGGGTGTTTTAAAAAGCCATTGAAATTTTGAGGCCCTTTCAAATGATGCAAATCCACAGAGACTGGATACTTTGGGGCAAATAGGTACAATCCTTAGCATATTGTATTGCGGGACAGATGGGAAGCCTGGAATCTTTGATGCTCTTGGGCAAGAAGGAACTAAACCAATCATGTTGCTTGATTTGTCTATGTTAATTGGCAAGCTGTTAATCCTAAACTGATTGTTCTTTGGTGGTCTGTGCATGAGGGAAACCAGTTCAGTACCCCATCCATCTTCCCTGTGCCCTACAACCGATGGAAATCCAGGTATGATAGAAACTATGGGGCACAAAGGAAGGAGGTTGACTACATTTTGGCCATAATACACCATTTTGGGATTTGGAATAGATGGGAAACCAGGGATGCTTGACACTTTAGGACAGGATGGTACACATGAAACAATATTCTTCATTATCTTTTTGTTATCATTTGATATGTCAAATATGACTGTCTTCTTTGGTAGCCTCTTCAGCAATGAACCCTTTTCTGTTACCCATCCTACACTCATATTCCCATCAACTGATGGGAATCCAGGAATTTTGGAAACTTGCGAGCACAATGTAAAAAGGCTGATAATATTCTGTGCACTATACACAGTTAGGGGATTTGGATGAGAAGGAAATCCTGGTGTCCGTGCCTCTTTTGGACAGGATGGTACAAGAAAAAACATTGCTTTCATTGCTCTCTTATCTCCTTGACATCTGTCAATTGATGACACCTGCTTGTCTTTCAATCTTGGTTCAAATAGAGATTCCCTGCTCTTTGTCCACTCTTTTGAATTATGAGACGATGGAAATCCTGGTATTTGTGACACTTTGGAGCATGAGCTTGAAAGACTGACCATATTTTTTATGTCAACAGCAGTAATCCTTCTGGATTTTGGTAAAGAGGGGCAGCCAGAGATGAGTGATTCTCTTGGGCAACTTGGTGCAAGAGACACAACTCCTTTCATGTCTTTGTCAATTTTAACATAGTCCAGTATTAAAACAAACTCTTTTTTATTTTTTCTCTCCCAAAATGGTTGATGAATAGTGTTCCAGTCTTTGCTGTCAGCTTTCTGCATTGAAGGAAAACCAGCCATACTTGAGGTGACCGGGCAGGATGGAAGGAGATTGACCCTATTAAATGCATTATAGCTTACTGTAGGTTCCAGAGCAGATGGAAATCCAGGAATACAAGCTTGTTTTGGACAAATTGGGGCTAAAGCTGACATGGCCCCCATGTCATCATTGTGAGGTTTCTCTTCAATCATAACTGTGTTGATTTTTACCTGTTTTATCCCTAAGGGTGTGTAATCTCTATCCCAGGTTTTGTTAAAATGTTCGATTAATGATGGAATACCTTCAATACAAGAGGTTTTGGGGCAAGAGCTTAAAAGGCTGATCATATCATATCCATGAAGTGCTACAGTAGGTTGTGGAATTGAGATGTCTGCTATGCAAGAATGTTTTGGGCAAGTTGGTACCAAAGCTCCAATTTTCACTTCATCCTTCTCTTTTGGTGACACTGTCATGACAACAAGTTCAGTTTTTATTTTCTTCTCCAAAAGTGGTTCCTGTTGAGATACCAATAATCTGTTATTGGCTTCATGGATTGATGGTGAACCAGGTATATTGGATAAACTTGGACAACCGGGATTTCTGGTCTCTTTGGGACAAGAGGGTACCAGTAAAACCATTTTCTTCTTGTTCTTTTCATCATCCTTTGATGCATGCGTCAGTAATATTTCCTTAATTTTTGATTGTTTCTCCCAGATTGGCTTTTGATCTATAAACCACTGTTCTTTTACGGGCAATTTGGACGGCATGCCAGCAATGTTTGTCACACCTGGGCAAGCTTCCAAGAAAGTGCACTGTTTATACACAATGTCAGGCTTCACATAATATGGCACACATTGTGCGCGAGGAGGGGGGGAAGACTTTTCATCCACTAATTCATTATTCGTTGATGGAGTATCCCAAGTAGACTTGCTGTCCAGTAGGCATTCGTCTATTTGTTTAGCAGTAGCAGTGAATTCAAATAGGGTGCTAACTGTTGGCCACATTGGCAATAGATCTGCATTCCCATCTTCCGTATTTGTCTTTATTCCATCACCAGTGTTTAACATCATGGAAGGCAGACCGACCATTTCCATTTCTTCCTCTGATCTTCTAGTTACCTCTGTAGATACCTTTGGTAGCTCCTCCCATGTTATAGTCTTTTGTGTAGGATAGTTTATTGTATTGGCCTTTGGAAGCTCCTCCCATACTATGGTCGTGTTTGTGGGATGTTTCTTTAACTCCTGCTCGGCATTCTTTATTTGGGTTTGGGATGCAAGTTCTTCTGCACCAGCAACAATTGTGCATGATGGCTGTAGTGAAACCATATTTTCATGTCTAAAGAGAAGGTAAATACAAAGTTATAGTCAACCTTTACTGTTCCTAATGCCATCCCATTAGCTACATTGTAATTCTACATACTTTTATTACAATATAATGCAAGCCTGGTACAGTGTACCTAAATCAATTAGTGAGAAAATAATTAGGTCTTCACAGTATATTATTAATTATTTTTCATACAGTATGACGCAAAATTGGATACAACTACTCAACATTCTTAAAATAGGTATTTTACTCTCATGCATGCTATTTAAACAAATGCTATTCACTCCAAACAGCCTTTATTAAAACGAACCACCACTAGAGCCAAAAACCTGCACTGCAAAAAACATCATGCCACAGCATTTGCTTAGGTTAAATACAGTTAAAACAGCCAGTGCAGAAAAAAAAACAAGGGTTGTTACGGAGTGAAAAACATTCAATAATTCAACAGAAGTATTCCTCAAAGTATATTCCTCTAATCAGTAATGTGGTGCTCTACGGTGCCCCTTTCCTCCTACTTTACACATACACCAGTAAAGTCTACTATAGGTATAAAGACCATAGATTGACAGTTTTCCCTAAGTCAAGTTTTTTTTTCTTTAAATTTCACACTTGAAAAATAAAACTGCCACAGTTCAGAAGACTCAAATATTTAAATATGATTTGTAGATATTTCTCCAAGTGGTAATTGGCACGTGTGTGTGTATCGAAGTGTACCTTTCAGCTGCGCTCAAGGAAAATAATTAAAAATAATATATATATATATATATATATTATACAGATATACGCTCAATAGTAAACTTTTTGCAAATTTTGCTCACTATCACTAGTGATACAATTTGATTATGAGAAAGAGCCCATGTATTAGCCTATGCACTTTTGATCCACATTGTCATCACGTGTAGTAGTAATGACATCTATTACTGTTTTATTTGACTCTTCTAAGGGCATGAAACGACCCTGCACAGTGACTACAGCAGTCTCTACTTCTTTGACCTTCTCAAACATTGATATTTGAAATTCTTGAATATCTTTTTGACCACAGTGGCTGAAATAATGACAAGGTACAAGCGGGACAAAACTAAAAATTTGGTGAAAAACAATAACTCAAAGCAACAGAATGTATGACACACAACAATTGCAAATTGTGCAGTCAAAAGGTGTTGAGATAAAGCAAATGCATTATTGTGGAAATGCATCACTGCTCACTGTGCAAACCAAGGCAACCCACCTCTTCTTAACACTCAAGAACAATGGCATGTCAGGAATGGAGTGCCACATTCTGCAATGCAAGTTTCTGGAAACAGAATTGACAAGCATTTGTTTCAAATCTAACCCGCTAACATCACATAGAGAACTCAAACTTCCACTCTCCAACTCACTCACCCTTTTTCGAGAACAGCTATTTCTTCAGCCTCAATTGGTATCCAAAAGCCCCGTTCATCTTTATGTCTCTCCAAAACTGAGCACACAACAGATTTAGTTTTCTTTGTGTCAAGATCTAATCTGGTTGGACTGGCCTCATCCGATAACATCTCAATCCCATTAACGACAGAAGATCGCTGGTCCACTTGGATTTTAGAATTTGACGATGGTAAATCTTTGACAATGGCCTCAACGGGACAAGTTAATGACTCAATTGTTATTCTTTGTTGTAGATCCTCTGGTACATCTTGGTTTGGGAATATAATCTGCATGGATTTCTCCCTGACAGAAACCTGACAAAGAGAATTATCTTCCAGTGACAGCTGTTGACTTTTAAGGTTTTCACTTTCCTTTCCAATTCTTTTTGTTCCTGGCCACCCCTGTTCTGAATGGTGCACATGTGTTGATGGTACCCCAAGAACAGAAGCTTTCTTTGGGCAAGATGGCACTATATTTACCATATTCGGAAGCCGATCTATGTCAGCCGGTGGAACGGCTGTGAAACGAGAACTGAGAGAAAAGTTTGGACAAGAATGTTCAAGAGAAAGACTTGTCAATGCTATATCTTTGTGAGAAGAACTATACTTTGGGTAAATTGGGCAGCAGTCTTGCATATTTCCTACCGGCCAGCCTCGTACTTTAGAATGGGATATAATTGACACTCTGGAGGGGAAACCAATTATACTTGACTGTCTTGGGCAACATTGCAGCAACTGTATCATGTCTGGATTTTTTCTCACACTAGCATCAACAGCTTGGGGTCGTGGAGCAGAAGGAAATCCAGGGTTCAAGGCTTGTCGTGGACATGATAGAAGCATACTCAGCATTACTTCTTTCTCCCTACTTGACATTTCCTTAACTGGAGAATCTTGGTTAACAACGCCATACCTTTTATTGAATGGGTTTTTCCAAACCTCATCGCTGTCCACATACCAGCCATCAGAAGCTTTTGCACTATACTTTGCAGGTAGCCCTGGAATTTTACTGTTTTCTGGGCAAGTGGCTAAGGATTTTAACATGCTCGGAGCCTCTTTCATCACAGCTTCCACTGGTCTTTCTCCTGCCTTAGAGGGAATTCCAGGAATATATGAGTGTTTTGGACAAGGTGGCAACATTGATACCATAATTTTAGCCACTGCCTTTTCTCTTAAATACATCTTATGGTCATGTATTACTAAAAGTCTTTCTGGGTTTGTTAATTGCCTTTTCCATATTGGCCTTCTGTTTACATTCCATTCTGACTCATGAGACTCACTGTGGAATCTAGAGGGTATTCCACACACATTGGAATGTCTTGGAGAAGTAGGCAGAAGATTGATCATACTTGGTATATCTGCCAA
The DNA here is from genome assembly GCA_026937815.1 of Etheostoma perlongum. Taxonomy (NCBI): domain Eukaryota; kingdom Metazoa; phylum Chordata; class Actinopteri; order Perciformes; family Percidae; genus Etheostoma; species Etheostoma perlongum. The sequence goes on from CM049389.1 coordinate 12,316,533, forward strand.
CACCTGACATGGTACTGATGGAAAGCCTGGTAAACAGGCTGTCCGTGGGCAGGAGGGCAAAATTGATACCATATTTTTGAACAAATCACTATCAGAATAGAACACATTAAGATTCTTTAAATGTAATGTAACTGTAGACTTCTCCCTAGGAACTAGCAGTGACTTACTTTCCATTATCCACACTAATTGTTTGCTTGTGTCTCTAAGTGGCATTCCAGGAACTCTAGATTCCTTTGTACAACTAAACAATACATTCACCATAGTTGGGCCATCTGCTAATGTTGGTGTCAGGGCAGAGGGAAACCCTGGTATACTAGCAATCTTAGCACAAGAAGGTAATATTGCAATCATACTTTCAGCAGTGTTCTTATCAAAACGCAAAACTGCATTTACAATCTGGACTTCCTTTTTGATAAATGGGCTCTTGCACTGTAAGCTTTTAGAAGCAAACCATTCATTGCAGCTGGACAAACAAAGTTTGTGTCTAGTCTTTGAAGGCAAACCAGGGATTCTACTATGTATGGGGCATGAAGGCATTACATCAACCATACTGGGTTCTTGTCGTGGAGCAGACGGTAAGCCAAAAACTTTGGCTTTTTGTGGACAACTTATCAACATATCTACCATATCTTTAGGGTTTTCTTTGTCTTTCGGTATCCACTGACCAATGTAAGCTTGTGTTTTCTTTTCTGGTCTCTTGGTAATTAATTGCCCTAGGGCATGCCAATTTTTGTTCCCTGGGTTGTTTTGATCTTGAGATTGCATTCCAGGAGTTTGGGTCTGTTTAGGGCATACTGGTAGAAGACTGACAATACCTGGCAACAGCTTCTGGGGCATTGTGGGCATACCCTCAAGGCAAGTTCTCACAGGGCATGAGGGCAACATTGCCACTGAACTATACATTTCTCTTTTGTCTTGATCCTGAGCAGCACCTATGTAACTATCTGAAATCAAGACTTCACCTTTACTCAAAGGCATCTCCATCAAAATGTGCCTGGTTTTATCTAAACCCTCACTGTGAGCACTAACTGGCTCCTTAGAGGGTAAACCAAAGACTCTTGTCTTTCTTGAGCAAGTCGGCAAAAGGTCTGCCATGCTATGATCTTGGCTTAGTGCAAATGAAAAACGAGGTACACTGGGTTCTTTTCTTGGGACAGAGGGAAAACCAGGGATGGTTTCCTTCCACGGACAAGATGGTAACATATATACCATATGTTTTATAAGTTCTTTATCCTCATTTGACTGTTCCTGAACCAGAACAGGATTACTTCTCAATGGTCTATCTAAAACTAATTTCCTCAAAATATGCCAACTGTCATTATATGCCATAACTATTTGTCTACCTGGCATACCTTCAATCATTGTCTGTTTGGGGCATGTAGGGAGAAGACTCACCATACATCTTGTATTTGAATCCTTCTGCATTGGTGCAGAAGGAAACCCTGGAACACTGGCCTTTCTAGAACATGTTGGTAACATGGCCACCATGCCTTTAATCATATTAGTATCACTAACAGCTTCTTTTGGAACACAATGCATGCATGAAGCAAATGCTTCTTTTATCTGCAATGTTTTTTTCCACAGAGAACATCTGTCCCAAACACTCTTTTCATATCCAGTCACTGATCCGGCAGAAGCTAATCCTGGAATCCTGCTAATTCTGGGACATGTAGGTAAAAGACAAGTCATATTGGGCTCACGTTTCAAAGCAGATGGGAATCCAGGAATACTGGCAGACCTGGAGCAGGAGGGTGTTAAGTCCACCATTTTGGCAATTCCTGCACTACCCTCGGAAATGGAACCAGCATAATCTGTATACAAGAGTAAAGGATATCTGTTGCTGGGTAACTTCTGAAACAATAACCTTCTATCATTAAACCAAGCTATAACTTGAGACTGATGTAAAGATGGCATGCCAAGAATCTTGGAATATTGTGGACAGCTTGAATGTGACATAGTCATTCTTGGCACCCCCCCTGGTTCTTCTATCTGAACTTTAGGCTGTGAAGTGGATGGTGAATGAGAAATAGCAATCCCTGTTGTACTCAATGGAAAAAGTTCCACCTTAGATGTGTAAACACACTTGTCTTGTATACCAACTTCAGAGCTTGGCAACACAAGGTCCTGTGCAACTCTCCTATCTCTTTCACACTGTAGTCTTTCATCTACAGAAGCCACATTTTCAGTTCTCCCTTTCTCCATACAATGTTCTGGGTCCAAACCATGCACATCAAAGCATTTTGTGGAAGACGATGAAAAATCCACTTTAAATGTTTCTCGTTGCTTTGATAAAGTGTCTGTTGTGGCCTGCTGTGCTGTGAGAAACTCAAAATCAGTGTCCAATCTTGAATTTACTTTATCTGAGGCAGTCATGTTGGATATGGTTTTCTTAACCAAAATGGGTATTGAAACAGCAGGGCTTATTTTTTTAGTGTCTTTCTGAAGATTCTCCCACTGTAGGTTGTTTGTAATGGGCTGTTCTCCAGACTGAGCTTCAGGTGTTTCGTCCGTCACAATTGTAGGAAAAGAAGAATCAGCGTCTCTGACACAAGATGACACTGAGAAAGCCACGATCTCATTTCTAAAGAAGCATACCAAAGATATGTCAGAACAAAAAGGCTGGCATGCTTTAGAAAGCTGTCAAAATTGTCTGAATTAAATCTTTTCTTTAATCATCATAATTTCATTTTGTATTGCAATTAATAACATTGAACTTTTGAAATTATAGAATCGGGATTTAATTGACAGAGCACCACACTACACTTACCCCAAATCCATAGTTAATGCTTCTTTTTTATGGGCCACTCCTATCCTTCCTATCAGTTTTGTGTCAAATCTAGCCATTTGAGGCAAGTGCAACAAAGGTCCCTGGAGTGAGCTGGAGGTAGGTTGGGGGTTGGTAGGAGAAAGAGGTATATGTTGAACAGGCTCTGGTTGTGCTATCAAATCTCCCAACTGAATGGACATTGTGGACATGTGACTTCTTGGATTAACCACAAGCTCCTTGACTGAAGCAGATCTGTACTGATCTTGAAAATCAGGATTTTGCTTAGGTGCAGAAGTGAAGAGAGGAAATGTTGGCTGGATGTTAGGGAATGTCCTTGTTGGCGTTGATTCTGTTTGATCCATCTGTGTTTTTGGCATCTCAAAATATTTTAGCCCTGGGTCTACGGTCGTTCTGGGGCTACAGGGCAGAAATGAGGCCATGCTCTCAGGTCTGAGGGACAAACAAATGAAGATCAGAGTTATGCCGTTATGCCGGAAGGAAAGTCTTCACCGCAGTAATGCGGTCTATACCCTGGCCTTATTTTGCAGAATTCCACTGAACAGCATTCAAGTAAATGAGCAATGTGACATGAAACTACAGAAATAATAAATAGCAGAAATGTACAACAGGAGATTTAAACCAAAGTCATGAACCAAACAAGCGTTTGTGTCTTTTGAAGTGATACACTGAAACAACACTGCCAGATCACATGATGATCAACATGACTTTGACTAAGTTGCTTTTGTTTATATTTCAATGGGAAAAGATCATTTTAAAAATCCCACATACTAGGTAATTTCATGCACAGCTGAACAAGCAGCAGGATAACACATTTTTTTGCTAAAACATAGCCACAAGATTATAAACAGTAGAAGCTGCTCAACAGAGGGCACCATGGTCTTGCTCTACCAGATATTATAGTGAAAACAAAAAAAAATATTTAAGGAACATCGCAAGTAAATTTAAATAGATTTTTGGCAAATCTGACTAGGCAAACCTGTTTCTGCCTTTGAGTGCAACAGCGTTCTTAATTTACCAAAGCAGAGTTCTCTATTATTTAACTTAGAATTACTTCAAACATTCCCACAAGCACTTTTTAGTCAAAAAGTGGGGAATTGTGTTTGTCAGATGAAGTATCAAAAGCCAAAGCTGCTGTGGCCGGGTGAGCTCAGTTGGTAGAGCAGGCGCACACACTGTATATAGAGGTTTACTCCTTGATGCAGCGGCCGTGGGTTCAACTCTGTCCTGCAGCCCTTTGCTGCATGTCATTCCCCCTCTCTATTCATCTGTCCAAAATATTTTTAAAAGCCAAAGCTGCTAATCCAAGCCTGACCAGTTAATTGCAAATGCATGCCAAAAACATGCTACACTTACATACATTAGGCATCTTAATGTTGTAGGGACCCTGCAAACAGTGTCTATTTTAAAGCTGCATGACGTTTTTTGACTGCTAGAAGGAATAAGGTACATCTCCAAAACAATTTCAAGTCTAATGATCTTACCAAATTTGTACAGGTGACATATCCAGCAAAAACATAGCAAGATGGGCATTCCTTCGGAGTCCTCTTTTTTGCTAAATGTAAGTCTACAATTTCCAGTCTATGGCCAGGTAACATATACCTAATGCATGAGCTTATGAACTAAGGCTAGCTGTGTATGCTTGTATATCAATTTATACAAACTGGCAAACCAAACAATTATCTGGAAATTTCACAAAACTCTGAGTGGGGCTAGTAGAACACATATCGTCACTGCAGAGCTTCTTTGGCTTTGAATAAAATATAGACCCATGTATTTCAGTTGCCAAATATATTATTAAGTATTGAATAGACCCCAAATAATTTGTTGCCATGTATGATTATACAGCAAAGGTTGTTAACAGTAACATACATGCAGTGTGATTAACATTTGAAAATTGCTAAAGGAAAAATCTACCCCTAAATACTCTAACACTGTTAAATTCACGCAGCAGCAATGTCCTTTGCATTTAATCAATCCCAATCAGTTTTCATGATGTAACAAGTAAAACAAAGTGTAGTTGCATTGCTCAGCAACATGGCATCATCGGTCGTTAAGTTCAATTTCACACATTGAAATGTATAAATGCAGTGCATTGTTGAAAGGAAACATACGAGCAGCAACCAGCCACATTTTTTCACACTAAACCCCTTCCATATTCACAGGGATTGTTGAAGGTATTTGTATAGTTTTTATGTACCACATAATCACTAACTGAAGCTTCATATATCCTTCGACATTTATGCAGGCTACACTCACCTGTACTGTCTCTGCGATGATATCAGCAGATCTACAGTTACTAACTTAAATTACTGCCTGAACTCAGACTATGAGAGGCTGCATGTCCCCATATTTTTTCTTATTATTGGATGTGAGAGTGCTCAAAAGATCCTGCAGCATGTGTGTTGTAAACTGTCATAGGTCTGGGTGTTCTTGATTCTTATCCAGAGGAGCTACCGAGGCAAGCGTGGAGAATTTGAACACCAAATGTGACTTCACTGCTAGCAAGTTTGCAGATGTTGGACGGTGAGCTGGAAGGCCTCCGAGCCTTCGTGGGTTTCCAAGAAGGCGTCGGGAGCTGTGGCGTCCTATCAACGAGACTTGGCTGGTTCCTGGAGTGCCGGTGCCATTCAATCAAGTGACTCTTTTTCTGTGTGTCAATCTCATGGCCACTTCTGTGAGATCGATGATGAAGTTGAAGAAGCTGATGGGATTACATTTCCCTGGAATTGTACCTCAACAATTTCATGTGTCAAATAAAACTGATTCATTGATTGATTGATTGATTAATTGATTGAAGAACCGTATGCAATCATACTTTCCTAAAGATTACACTACACTTTTACCTATCAGGCACAACATGTTGAAGACCCTCAGTAAATTCCCACATATTGATGTAAAATCTCAGACGGGCTACCCAGTGTTTATTGGATATTCCTAGACTTTGGCTTAAAATGAAGATAATGTTTTCGTCTCTCTATTAACGCTCTTCTTAAGACTCCCTGAACAATATATCACTTTTGTCTTTTGTTGATCTATTTTCTGTTTTCTTTTCATTCTTTTTTGTTGCTCTTGTGTTTGTCACTATCATGCTTGTTAGATTTGTTGATTTTGAGAAGCACCGGAGTGTGAACGTTGACAAAACAATGCCAAATCAAGGTTCTCTTACTTCCTTTATCAAGCTGTTTCAACCCCATCACATTTTCTCCACAGTTGTTATGACAAAACTGCTTCTTCCAATGTCACAAATAAACATCCATGCTTAAATCTCTACATTCTTACAACTCATGTAATACATCTGACAACATACACTGATGCCATGAACAGTGTTGGAGTATCTGAGGGGTGGGGGGGTTATTTCTTTAGAGCCATGCCAACCACACCTTATATTAAAAGACACCAAACCTGATGAAAGTCACGCTTTTATATGTGCTCACCCTGCTGATGCCTTAACAACCTCGATTCCAAAATGTGCATCTCTTCTCTGCTCTGAAGCCCTGGACGACATTGGCCTCTGGCTGGCCGGCACTCTGGGATCAGTTGCTGAACAACATAAAGTCATATAAAGTAAGCCATGTAGTCATTGCATATAGGTGTCACTTAGGTGTTTTTACAGTACACTACTATGTTGTGGTTTTTAAAGAGTAACTACAACTTTTTTCAACCCTATTTCCTATGTTTTTGTGTCTAAATGACTGATGGGAACAACAGTCTTTGACACTGGTCCAGTATGAAGCGAGATCTTGGCAGTCGGCAGCGGCGATTCAAGCGACAATATAAGTTAATAGGGCAATTTTCCAGCTTGTATTTACCTTCACAAAAGTGCTTGTTTACCAGACTCCATTAAAAAAGCAATACTTTTAGCGTGTATAGAGCCAACATATTTTCACATGTAAATCAGTAAACTATGTGTTTATTTTAACCAAAATTAGAGTTGTGATGGTTGTAAAAATGGAAAGACAACCCAAAACGGCTTTTCATAGTTTAATTTGTACTGTCGACAGCTACGGCAGCTGCGTTGAGGAGCAAACCTCTATATATGGGCGCCCGCTCTACCAGGTGAGCTAACCAGGGGCCAGGGAAATACAAGCTCAACAGTTGCCCCATTAACTTTGTAGCTTGTTTTGCCACTGCCGACTGCAGCGATCTCACTTAATACTGGACCAATGTCAAGGATTGTTGTTCCTATCAGTCACTTAGACACAAAAACATAGGAAAATAGGGACCAGGTTGGATAAAACAGTAGTTACCCTTTAAGCGGCAGTTTGTGCCAAAAAAAGATCTCCATGCACACAAGAGTTTTAGCCCAGAATTAATCTCTGTTTATACTGACATGCCCAAAACACATGTCTCATGTCCATTTGCATATACTGGGCATGCGTGTGCCAATGTAAACAGGAAGCGCCATGTATACTGACGGGTTGGAACTGTTCCTGAAAGGTATCATAGTCTACCTTATAGATAAGACTGACTGAAATGCATAATTGTTTCCAAAGGTCTCAAAGGTTTGTGGCCATCCAGACTACAAAGCAACTCCCTGAGTTTTTAAACCAAAACATGGGCATCACTGTTTCACTGAGTATTGGGAATGCAAGATGTAAACCTACTGTTTGTAATACAAATGCAAAAACACAATAGTGTAAATCTAGCCTTGTTCACTCACACTCACTTGTAGCGGTTGTACACTGGTTATCCTCTTCACTCAGGGTGCTCAGCTGTCTTTTGAATTCTAAAACAAACAGAAAAAAACAGACTAGATCATCCAGAAGAAGCTGAAAGACAATGTTCATATGCCACCACACTAGCACAGCATAAACAGTGTATAGTTTTACCTGTGGAATCAAGTGATTAGCTGCTTACGAAAACAACAAGCAGGGGGAGACATTTACTTATGTACTGTACTGGTGGGGTTTAGTCACTCAGTGTTGATGCTAATTGTAATCAAGCAGGGAAAATATGAATCCTTTTTTATTCTGTACCTGCATCTTGGTCAATGATAGAGGTTATGGCAGTTTGGGATAAAGGAGGCTGAGGAGGAGGAGGAGACCCAAAGAGCGGGAGAGCAGAGGAAGGATTCAAAGAAGAAGGTGAGGGCATCTCTACTGTAGGGGTGACCTGGGGTCTCCAGGAAGAAACAAATCCAGACCCTCCCTGGCGTTTCTGTTCCAAAGACTGACAAGTGGCTGGCGGAGAGAATAAAGCTGACGGAGAGGAAACACAGTGGGGCAAAGGGATGATGGGAAAGAGGAGGAGAAAGAGGGAAAAGTAGAGGGAATGGAAGGTGACAAAATAAACCCAAACTGTCATTCTTTTTCAACAACAATCATATCAGGTTTTGGGCCCTATCTCACTCCCAGCGCAGCGCAAAGCCCGACGCAAGTGTCTTTGCTAGTTTAAGACCGACACAGTTGTCAATTTCCTGTCCAGAGCCCACATTGTTTAAATAGCAAATGCACCTGCGCCCATCTGTGCATGATTGCGCCATTGACCAACAAAAACCTGGTCCAATGTCAATGATAATAAAATGTGCACACTATGCTTTTTTCAAAAGATTAAAAATAAAAAATCATACAATGTGAATTGTGAAATTGTATTATTGTGTACATCTATATATTATATTTTATTATGGCTACTGGCGCTTTAACTTCACCCACAAGCAGATCAGTTTCCTCTCCTGAAAAAGCAAATCTGGCATTTGCCTGGCTTTAAAAGGGACTGGGCAATGACACTTTGATTGGTTTAAAACACCTATGATTAATGAAGACACTAAGCACAAAATGCGCCTGGCGCACGGGTCCTTTTTTCTGCCGTTAAACTAGCAAAAGTGGATTTGTCTAAACGCCCCTGTTAAAATAGGGCCCACTGGGTACACATACGATGCTTGTTAGTATGTCAATGCATTGTCGGTTTGGCTCAGCACATGAGATGTGTTGACGAGAAGAAGAAGTATAGAATATTACCAGATTTACCCTTTAATTTATCAGGGAGATTGCGCTCATGTAGGATCAGTCTATATAATGTTTAATCCACACCAACTGTTAAAAGTCATTTACATCTTGCAGCATGTGAAAAAATCTGAGTTTAATTAAAGCTTGGCCATTGTCAGACTTGATAAAATGGGTGTGGAATTCATATTTTATCCAAACTCATCTAAATGCTGAGTCAGTAAGGATGTTTGAAAGCTACATATTGGTAAATGAAATGTTAGGTTGAAAAATTAACAAAAGGATGCAAAATGTCAGGCTTGAGATGGGTTAAAAGGTAGAGCAGCATTACATGGCGTCTCTGTCGGGTTTTTCTGCAGCACTGCAGGCTGTCTGGGATCAGATATATGCAGAAACCTAGGAGAGTGGGCAGGCTGTGCTAGAGGGGCTTGAGATTTAGGAGGTCTCCATTCACTCTGCCAGGAACCTGAAAAAAATAAGGAAATGAAAAAAAAACATGGAAGGATTGAGGGAGAAACACAAGGTATAGTAATGGGTAAACAAATGGAAAGGAGTGAACTAGCCTTGGAGAGGATCTATCCCTGTACCTGTCTCGGGGGCAGATGGCAGGCTGGTGGGCCTGGTGAGGGCAGAGCCTGGCTGCCCCACAGACATGAGGTGAGCTTTGGGAGGAGGTGGTGGAGGCATGGAAGAGAAGGAGCCAAGAGGAGCTGAAGATGAGGAGGAAGAGGACACAGAAGAAAAGGAAGGAACGCTCTGTTCTCTCCAGGCACTGAGACAGGCTGAGAGAAGAAGACGGATAGAATAAAATAAAATAAAGTAGTGAATAAAGAAAGAATGCTAAGGCTAATGCTGTGTCAACATTGCGATTTGCGAGAGTGGAATTTTCAAGAGCCACAATTTTATCAAGCTGTAAACAAGTAAAATACTGTAAGTGTTGGTGACTACACCAGCTAGAAAAAATGGTGTTGCAAGTGCAGCTGGAATTTTTCTACATTAATTCCATAAGTAGGCCAAAAAAACAAGCCAAAGATCAATGCTCAGTGCTTGCATAAAAGCTGAATGAATGGTATTTCTTGTAGTACGAGCTTACTGTTCGTCTTTTCTAATAAATGTGAGTGCAGCGTTAGCCCTTAAAGGGTACTTTCTTCTTTTTAAACTGGATCCTATTTTCCAATGTTTTTGCACCTAAGTGACAAATTTTTTTGAAATTGGTCGAGTATCCCTAAAAGATAGAGAAAGTTAAATCCTTTTTGTGTAACCAAAAATAGCCCCAAAATTGCCAGTGTCAAACCCACAAGCTCTATTTAAATATTCAATACTTTTAGCATGTATAGAGCCAATATATCTTCACATGTAAATGGGTGAATTAAAGGTTTATTTTTAGCCAAACCAGGGTGTTGAAACAGTGTAACGATGAACCAAGACGGCTTTTGGTAGTTTTATTTTGTTTCTGTTGCCTTTGAATGAAGTGTGTTTTACGACAGTGTTTCCTCTATGTTGATTGGCTGCTGATGTAGTTTATTGTCAAAACGTTTACTTTCTTCCGAGTCAACTATTAAATGAACAGATCCACCAAAAACGTCACCGCGTTCAACTTGTCAGTTCTGTCCCCTCATCGTCATTTAAGTCTGTTATTGTATTTGTCTATAGTTCTTTATTGTTATTATTTGCTATATATCATTCCTATGCATTGTGTATGGTAGCCTTTACAATGTTATTTATTTCTTTGCAGAACAACACGCACACACACACACATAAAACACACAACCAAAGCTACCCACACCCATGTTTGTACTGTTGCTTGATATTAATAAAACATCAAAAGAGAGAAGTTGTCTCTCTTTGTGTTTTAACAGACACACCTGGGGCGACGTTGGAAACCAGAATCAGCTACAGTGAAGTTTAAAATACAGTCCTATTCTAGCCTTCACTAACAGTAATATAATATCAATTGGAAATAGTCTATAGATGTAGTCATTTGGGTTTTGGTTTCTCTATGAAGAAATTCATTTTGTAGACGTGCTGTAGATGTTCCTCAAAAATACAGTTCAATCACAACTGAAAATATGCCTCATTGTGTGTGAATAGAGGTGAATAAATATATTTGTTTGTTTGCAGCAAAGTGTCAGTTCTGTTTCATACATAAAACATTTGGCGGCAGAGCTGGGGGGGGGTTGATGTTCGTACAGACCAGCCTCCACTGCTAAAAGAAATCCTAAAGGAAACACTGTTTGCATGACAAAATTACAAGGTATCCTTTCCATAATGTTTTCAGATACTTAGAATATTAATCTGAGCCTGTTAGGGGCAAAAACAGCACTTTTAGTGAACGGAAATTGACGGTGCGCAATTGACCATTCACGTTATATCAAAGTTTGTTTTGCCGCTGCCGACTACAGCCGTCTTGCTTAATACTGGACCAATGTCAAAGATTGTTGTTCCCATCAGTCACTGAGACATAAAAACATAAGAAAATAGGATGGCGGAAATCTACCAAAGTTACCCTATAAAGCAAAATAAGACCGATAAACAGCACCATGTATTCTATTTTGTCAATTAGAAACCAATCACAACTTTGAACTGAATTATGTAATACCTGGTTGTGAGGTATCAGGGAAGGAGACAGTATGGAGAGATGGGTCAGAGGATAAAGAGGAGATGGAAGAGTTGGAGATGGCTTTAGAAGGGTTGAAGGTAGGGAAAGCCTCCAAGCCCTCAGCTGGAGAGGAGCCACTGTGGAAGCTATGGGGCCTTTGCCGAGCTGAAGGGGGCACTAAAAAGACAAGAGTACAGACAGGAAGTGGCAGAAAAGTAAGAGGAAAGGGGAGAGCGGGGAAGACAAACCAAAAGACAGAAAAGTAGTGAGTGGAACTGGAAATACACAAAATGTTTACAGCCAACCAAACTGCAAACAGGTCCGGCAGTGGCACCCTAATGAAGTTGTAAACCTCCTTTAATACCTTATCACTGTGGCTTAGACAGCTCAGTAGTTATATAAATGGGTATATATGAATTACAAGTGTTTCTAATATAAGCCTGTTCCAAATAAAGGTCATGTTTTCTCTGGAGATGATGTTAATAATAGGCCCATATTTGAGAATTCACTGTTTCTACTACAAAGCCATAATGATTCATTCATTCATGTTATTAGTTGTCACAATTTTTGTTGACTCAGCTAGTTCTTAGCCTCAAATTTAGTAAAACATAACTTAAACGCAGTGTCAAAACAAAACACTTAAGTTCCAGTTAAGTTTTACAACATCAGCATTGACTGGAGAGGAGATTTTGAATAATGCAACTGGAATTGGTAAATAAGGATGCTTAAAATCCTTTTCAAATGCATGTGATGCAACAGTGTGTGTCTGTGTACTTTATGTACATGTGTATGTATGCAGATAGTGGTATAAACTCAAAACTTTACTGACAAATGACAAATCTACCAAAATAAAATATGTCCCTAAATAGTCAAGGGATCCCACAGGATGAGGAATATCTGTTGACCGATACCTGTTCCGGCAGTGGGCTGGAAGATTTTGGGAAGTGCAGGAGGGTGAGCACGTGTAAAGGCTGGCACTGAATAGGCATAGGGGGAGGGCCGAGCCGGCTGGCCAGTGCTAGATGGTCGGATGCGTAATGAGGATGGAACTGAGGGGTCGGGGGGTTCAAGCAGAGGACGAGATGGGACCGAGATGGTGGAGGAAATGCCAGAGGACGCTTTCCAACCCATCTCTGAGGTTACTGGATAAAAGAGAAGAGATGGGTAGAATGGAGGGACAGGGAGAAGAGAAAAGATGTAGTGAGAGATTAAGTAAAGGTTTGAAAGAAAAGAAGAATTAATAGAGGGGAAGATAGGAGCAGTAAAATAAAGAATAAAGATGTAAAGATTAGAGATGATCTGATAATGATACCATTATCAGAAAAGCCTAAAATGCAAGTACTGGAGTTCATCCACCGATCCGATACCACGTACAGTAATTTAACCCCGAAAAAAAATCTACCTTAAAGTAGTACTGTCAAACTGGATAATAAAAGAAAGTCCTATGCTTTTCATTGTTTGTGTTTGTTCATGTTTCACAAAGAGTTTAACCTGAGCCAGACCATACAACAATGACAGGAATCATATCACAGCTGTGAAAACATAATAGAAATGTATTTTATAACACACTGGTATCGGATCGGTACGGACCATCTCTGGTGAAGATGAAAAGGGAAATGTCGAACGGAGGTTTTTCGGCATATTTGAGAAAACACATAAGGAAGAGGAAGTGAAAAGGGCAAAAGGAATGAGATGAAGTGTGAGTGGTAGCACTCAGATATGAGTTTGTTATTTTCATGCTACGCTAAGCCACTTTGGTGGATATGAATAATACCTTTTCAAATACTGTACAGGTAATACTAAAGAAGGAATACTGTGCAATGTGTGGTGGTGTGTGTGTGTGTGTGTGTGTGTGTGTGTGTGTGTGTGTGTGTGTGTGTGTGTGTGTAAATTTGTGAGCAGACAGTTACCTGTGGGGCCTGATACAACTGCAGGCCTCCAAGCCACATCATGTACTCTCATGTTAGAAGAGACAGAGGCTGGTATAACAGGGAAAAGGAACAGCAGAGAGGAAGACTAAGTGAAACAGGAAACAAGTCGTAAATAGGAAACAAAAGCGGTAACAGCAGTTTGAGGAAACTGTTCAAAAAAGTTGAGAAGGGCTATCCTTGCCTGAACCCTCAGCTCTAATGCAGAGCTGAGGTTGACAGAAGGGCAGAACTTAGTAAACCTCGCAGTGTGAAAGCTGCAAATGACATTACATACATTCCCACGCTACATCCAGCACAGCAACACTTTATTTAGAACGGATTTCTTAGGGAGTATGTGCGGGGTCAAGCTGCTGTCTGTATGCTTGTGGCTGTGTCTTTGACATGTTGACATAAAAATGAAAAGAAAAATCATAACACAAATATAACATTACATTATAACACTCACATTCACAACTGCCGATTTCAATAACTAAATTCTGGCCATTTGACGAGGCAGAATACCATGTAACTGATATACATATGCACTGGCCAGTTTGGGTTATTGTAGGGGTTGTAACTCTCCCATCAACCCCTGTAAATTACATCTATGTCTGTAACACTGCTGTAGGTTTGCAAGTGGACTCCATTTCCAGGAGTTGCATTCTCCAGTTTAACTTTCATTCAGCTCATACCAATAGTGTGATCTAATCATCAGTGTAGTTTAGGTGTGTGCCCATTCTTACCAGTAACATGAGCAGCATGTCCATAGCTGGCTCTCCTTTCCTCCCCGCCTTCATCATCACTGTCATTAAAGTCATCCAGGTTTCCAATGTCACTCTGTTTCATACTCATTAGACTGGCCAAACTCTGCATGTCCTCATCACTGTGGAGAGTAGAACGAAATGAGGATATCCAAAACACATCAGTATTGGTCTTTCAAAACCCCTGTATTGATTTAAATTCCGGGATACAACTGTAAAGCTTTGAGGATGTACTGCTTGGAGTAAATGATATAGATATGCTTACGTGGCCTTGCCCTCTTTGAGAAAGACACAAGACAAGTTCAGTTTCAGCGTGGCTTCCACCACCTTGACAGACAGCGGTTTGAGCTTCAGTGTTACATCATACTGGGCCGGCGTGGCGCTGGCAAACTTCTTCATGTTGATGTCTGCTGATGCCAACACCTTCCTATGACCTTTTGTCTCCTTATTAACAAAAAAACAATGGAAGATGTAGTCAAGACTGAACACAGAAAAAAAAAAATTTCCAACAAAAGTAAATGAAATGAAATCACAATTAAGGATAACACAGGTTCTCCAGACTCACATTTTCAATGACAAAAGTCCACTCCTTGTCTTCAAACTCCTCTGCGGTGGGTTCCTGTTGACAGACAAACCAATTCAATTACACTATTCCCCATCTGTAATCCAAATATTTAGTGGTGGAAGAAGCATTCAGATCCTTTCCTTAAGTAAAAGCACTAATACCCTACTGTAAAAGTCCTGCATTGAAAATGTTACTTAAGTACAAGCATGTAAGTATCATCAGGAAAATATACTGTACTGTAAGTATTAAAAGTAAGTAAGTACTCAATGCCTAAAATGATCCAAACAGTTGAATGCTATTAACCAGTTATTAATTGCATCCAAACTTCCACTTGAATCCAAATTTTCTACTGCACAAGAGGCGTGATCAACCGGCATAGTTCAAATGACTCTACGCAATTGGATAGTGCTTCAACTAATCAGACCGACGTCATCGTGTTAAACCTGCTAATAGCGCGCGCCAGGTGGATAAGCCAGTTTTTGACTGGTCCCCGCAGATTTGTAACGGAAGCAGGATAGAAAGATGTACAGGTTTCCAGCCTGAGCTGCAGGGCAAAATCAGATTGCCGACAGATCAAGGTGGGTTTACCCAGTCTAGTGTTAATCATGAAAGCTGAGTGACCTTGCAAAGAGCACAGGATGTATCCCTGAGGGCAGAACGCATTATGTGAAGGAGATGCCGGGCCTGACCAGAGATAAAAAGAAAAGCTACTGACTGCATGAACTGAATGACTGACTTGATTCCCAACTCCTTTAAAAAAGACACGGTTGTGAACAATCTGTACTTGCGCTAAAGTGCTGTAAAACTGACTCTACTTGCAAGTAAATGCAAATTTAGAGGAGTAGAAGTAGAAAGTGGCATGAAAAGAAAAGACTCAAGTAAACTCAATTTGTATTCACGTGCAATACATGAGTAAACGTACTTAGTTACATATCACCACTACCAATAATGTATCAGCTGCATCTACGTAGAGACTTAACCTCATACCTTGAAGAGTGTGACAGTGATGTCTAAACTCTCTGGAACCTGCCAAAGCACCAGGCCTCTGTAGGGGTTTTTGATCCCTGGCTGCCAGGTGTGGAGCTGACGGAAAAGACAACAGAAACAAGGGATTCAATCTCACAATTGTTGCCTAACTTTCCTTTGACAGTATTTAAGCCTCTGAAGATCACACTTAAAATACAAGACTAAAAGAAAGGAACCATCAGAACAATATATTATAGAATGTTAGCCATTTCTACTGCAAGAGGCCTGTAGAGACACTCTTCTTTGCTTTATTACCTTTGTGCTGTTACGTCTGTTTCTCCTGATCCACACCACTCTCAGTTTGTCTGGTTGCCTGCAATCAAATAACATTTGTGTGTGTCCAGTGTTTCTTTAATCATTACAAACAGCAGGAATGTATTGCATACAGACAATGTTATGGTTATCTTTCCTGTTTCCTGTATTATTTTGGTAGTCTGTTTTTCTGTATTGTCTTGTCTTGTTTTACTTCCTGTCTTGTGTTTTCCCACCTTCTGTGATTGTCTTCCTCACCCTAATTTGTTTCACCTGTCCCCAGCCCTTGTGTCACCTGTCCTTGTTCACCCTTGTTACCTTTTGTATTTAGTCTCTGTGTTTTCTTTGTCTGTTACGTCATTATTTCTGTGTTGGATTTTGTGTGTGT
Organism: Etheostoma perlongum; assembly: GCA_026937815.1. NCBI lineage: Eukaryota > Metazoa > Chordata > Actinopteri > Perciformes > Percidae > Etheostoma > Etheostoma perlongum. The sequence continues at coordinate 12,332,764 of CM049389.1, forward strand.
TTATTCTACCCATTTTGCCTGGGTATCCCTGTTTCCTGGATTCCTGTTTTGACTTCTTCTACGTTTTGGATTTATTTGCCTGCTGTATTCTGGACACCTTTTGTAAGTGTTTTGTTCATTAAAGGTTCGAGCTCTATTCTGCCTGCTGACTCTTCACTTGGGTCCTACATTCTCTGAACCATACGACAAACAAGATATGAAAGGATGTTTCAGTTCCATTTTACGTTTGACTGTTGACCGTGGGAATAAAGTATAGTGAAGAACATGACTAAAGTTTAATCACTGTTTGTTAGGGCTGAGTGTCAGCAGTGGTGTAGTCTATGTGATACGCAGGTATACGCAGGTTTACTCAGAAAGCTCCAGGACTTCCATATACCCACTAAAAAATGCCTAATGACACACAACAACCTGAATTGTCTTCTGTGTTTTTCTTCTTCACAAAGGCTAAATAAAGGTATTTTCACTGTAAATCGGTGCATAAAACTGTATCCAAATATAGGAAATGAAGTCGTTGATGTTCAAAACTTCCCTGGGGGAGGACACCCAGACCCCTCACTATGATATGAAAAATGCAGTGTCCGTCGTCTGGAAACATTTTGGCATCAAAATAGATGATTTAGCATCATGTAAACAAACCCAAACAAAAACACTTTCAACCGAGCTCCCAGCCAGATGGTACAAGGTTGTATTGATGTTTTTATGCTACATTTAAACTGTTTAGAAACGAAAGTCCGCTCCATCTTTCCTTATCAGTTTTCGTGGTTGCTTCTGCTTCTTCTTCTCATCCGGGAAAACACGGCCCTGTTGCATACAGGAGTAAAATGTAGGGCACATCGTATGTAGACTCAAATTAGCTGTGCATTGTGGGTATTTTATAGTGGACTATATTGAATAATATTAAATTAAATCACACTGACTGCTCTGTCTGGCTGTATACATGCTAATGACAGCACGCTAACAACGACAATGTTAACAGACTAGTCGAACATTCAGGGGGATCACTAAAGTGATTACAATTCACCCTGTGGGAAACATGGCCTTTCGTGGAAATTCATTCAACGCTTGTTGGAATATTTCACTCCGAACCATCTTCTAATTCCATGTAATCTAATTATGTAGTCCGAGGGAGAGCACATGCCCAGGGAAAGCACTCTGCATGCACACAAGCCCATCTGTCTGCTTTCAAAAACATTGAGGCTAAGAGCCCAGCCAGGAGAAAATGTAAATCATGTGACTGTGTGAGTGAGAACTCGGAGATAGAGTGTCCTGAGGATGAACCGATCTGATTCGCTGTGTGCTCCTGTGTGTGAGAGAGTAAAAGGAGAGGGAGCAAGGAGGATACTGTAAACACTGCAAACATACTATATGCATAGTGGGAGACCTCACAACAACAAGGACTCATCACATTAGTTTAGAGTTTAGAGCAGTAGCTTGATGTGAGAAGATCACCTTAGGAAAAACAGAACCAAGAAGTGGGCGAAGCCATATTGCTGTGAAATGCGGCCTGGGGCCACATTACGTTTCCGTTTAACTTACTTTGCCCACAGTCTGCTCGGAAAAAAAGGATGTGGTGTAATGATTCTGAAAGAAATCAACATTGATCAACAGTGTACGAGTGTCTCACAAAATGGCTCAAAGAATGTAAGGAGGGATTCCACGCAAGGCATTTACTTAAACCCTCAGCATTTATTATACTAAGGTCAACACAAAACCATTAGTAAGAAATGTCAGAAATGAAAGCAGAGCGTTGACCGCTGAGGATGGCCAGGACAGCCTCCAAGGACAGACAGGATGCTGAATCTTTTAACATTCATTTGGCAAATGGCGTATGAATAGAGAGAGTACCACAGTATAAATACCGTAGTTTCTGGCAGGACAATAAACTTCAAGCATTATATTAATATTGTAATTACTAAATTGAAATCAATACTTCTGTACTTTATCTGTCTTTGATCATGGTGATGTTATGTATAGGAAAGCTGCTGCCTCATCATTGAAATCACTGGATGTTCTAGTACAGTCCATAACTGATGATCCCACCACTGGCATTATTTGGCTGTGAAAAGGGACCAGCATGATTTTTATTCATCTATAAAGCTTTAATACAGATGAAGGTCCAATATGTAATATATTTACTAAAATAAATGCAAAAATGACCCCAATGCATCATCAGATATTAAGTAAACATGCTAAACTGAAATACTAGTTGTGTCTCAAACCACCTACTTGCACACTACAAACACTTAGTTTATAAGTGTTTGAATATATAGTGTATGTAGTGTGAGTATATAGTTTAGATAACAAAAATTCAGTGCACTTAAAGTACTCGGATGACCCCCTTAAAACGGTCAAAAAGGTTTGTGTGGAACGATGTACCCTACTCGCACTAAATGGGAGTCATCTTGACTACAAGGCGGAAAGAGGAGGAACCAGGGACGTCAATGAACGTGTCACGTGGGTCTGGCTTCTCCCGAATTTCAAAACCATATTTCTTTTTTTAAAGTTCACCAAAACGTGTTTCTGAAAAGGTTTTGAGCAAGAAATAGGCCATACAGTTGCTGAATCTGTTTCAGTTCAGTTTTTTTAATCGACAAAGGTCAGTTTAGATTTTTGTCAGATTTTGGGAGGGGGTGAGCCGAGCCGACCGCTTGTCATTTCCGGTGTGTTCCAGTGTTTTAGCATAAGTGTTCCTTTTGGGACAATACCAGCCATCGAAAGTGGGCACTACGGCAGTAAGTAGTGAGTTCACATTAGCAGTGTACTGATGGAAGTATGCGGAATGAGACACAGCCACTCTCTTTTCTGAAAACAATGCTAATGCCAGTATCTTCTCCTTTTGGAATTTCCGTTCCGTGATGGAATATTCATTTGTGTTTTGGCCTGTGTGTTGTTATCAACTACCCAGTTTGACAGTCAGGCTGCGTTGCCAGATGTACCTGTAAAAACGTACACCCAGCGTGCTACAGCTGTAACAGGATATATTTGAAAGATGAAGACAGCTTAGAGCCCAAAAGGACCCAGAGTTGGCTAATTTCCTCCTGAACAGGTAGACTAAGCAATAGCTTCAGTCTAACTTATCACGGCTACAGGGACGGGCATTTCATGTAATTTAAATACATAGTGCCCTACATTAAGTCAGTGCTGAAAGCTAACTGGATATTTGAAAATATGAAACCACCTAAGTTTCCAACCGAGCTGCACCACTGTAACTGTAGTTTAAAAAAACATCTTAAAAATACATTTAAAATTTCCCCACCCAATGGCTTAGGCTTGGTGGGGGCAACTTAGTCCCGGTGGGCCACCGGGCTTGCAATACACTGGGGGAATCGCCTGCAGTTTAGAGACTGACTTCCTGGTTTAACATTATCAGCCCCATTCTAAGTGTGCTCCCTTTCAGTTCTATAGAATCTGGATAAACTGCTTGTTTTTTTTTTCAATTTGACCAATTGTCTAACTTTTCAAGTTTCTTGACCTATTTGACTTTGTTGTAGCCATGTTTCTAAATCTCAGTGATTACTTTGATGAGTGAGTACAATTTTATCATAACTTATAGAAACTACAAACATAATAATGAAAGCCAAATTGTTATTAACCAGAACTGGAATTTGAACAAATGGCAAGGATAAAGTTGAGCAATGATACTGGTGCACATGATCAACTGATCGACTGGCAGCTTGAATCCAAAAAGTATTGAATACATAAAATCAGTATTGCCCTTCAAAGAGCCCTACTGCTCAAAGACTACTTGGAGCAGTAGGGCTCCAAGTATTGTACTGGGGAGAGTGGGTCTCCTTTTAGTGTTGCATGACCCTCATAATGAATGTGTGGAATGGTGTGAATGTCTGTTAAAGAGGGAGGAGTGAGAGTGATAGAGAGAGAACAGAAATAGACACATCTGAACTTCACAGAGGCTTAATAGCATACCCAACACCTGCTGCACTGTTTATCATAGACATGTTTGTGTGCTGTTGCAACACACTGACCTACAACAAGTGTTTTAGCCCCTATATATCTGTAAATTAGTGGTATGTAGAGTACAGATTCTCAACACAGATTACATGTCATTTACATAAGATGATCACATCAGACCCAGGCGCTGCAAATAACTTGAGTGTTTTTCAGCTTGAAGTACGAGGTGTTTGAGCTTTACCATATGTGGTAAGGCTGGATGTAGTGAAGGAAGTTGTTGATTGTAAGACTTCTAAATAGTTCCCCAGACTGTGTAAATACTCTTACTTCAGTGTAAGTGGCTTGTGTTCATCAGTTCAGGGAGATCTACCCATCTAGTTGATCCACATTTTACACATTCTTGTCATGTCATAGACTGTAGAAAACACAGCTGCACTGTCTGTGATGTCACCCATGAGTCTCCCATGAGTTTAATTTCTCCCTAAACTTTAACCCGCACCAGTGTTTTCAATTAAAGCCTTCTCTTTACGTGGTAAAGAGAATCAAATATCATGATATTTTTGATCGAATCCATCTCCCTGACATTCCACTTCAGGATTGCTCCGCTGCCGCCGGGTATTCTGCCTCGGGTATTCTGTTTTCGGCCAAATGTCCGTCCCCTTCCACTTTCTTTGTGTTGGAATTTTAAACTCCGGGTGATTTCTGAGGACTATGGTTAACTGCTCCTCAGATCTCTGCAGGGTAAATCCAGACAGCTAGCTAGACTATCTGTCCAATCTGAGTTTTCTGTTGCACGACTAAAACAACTTTTGAACGTCCACATTCCACCAAAACAAGTTCCTTCCCGAGGCTATTCAGCAGAGGCTCCGTCCGATGCTTAGCGCCGCCCCATGACGATTGTGATTGGCTTAAAGAAATGGCAATTAACCAGAGCACATTTTTCTCCCATCTCGGGTTGCTGTGTGGACTAGCCAGACCACTTTTGATCAAAAACATTGATATCAATAATGCTGCAACATTGGTGCTTTCACAAAATATTTACACAATGAGATTTTTGATAAATTATTATGTGGATTTAATGACAAAATAGGTAAAGGCAACTAAAAGAAGTTCAAAAAATTACATCACTTTACTGTAATGCAGCCTTCAAAAACAGGAACAGACAACACTTGTGTGTCATACTGCAATATTACGACATTTAAAAGAGGATATCTAGCCTCATATATTGATGTCACTATAATATTGATATACTGCCCAGCCCTAATGGGGTGTGTGCAGACAGTGACATTGCCCTCTCTCCTATTGGCTTTATTGTACCTCTTGTGTATAGGCAAGACTTTCATACCACAGCTCCATCGCCAGATCACAACTGTACAGACTCTAGCTCCACTTTTGTCGAGTGAGAGGAAGAGGAGACGTGTCATGGTTAGTCTGAACGCAGCCTTACATCTTTATTATTGTTATTAGTGCAGTATAAGACATCCACCTAACCATGTACACACACTGTAATGAAATGACACATGATATCTAGGTTCAGGCTGGAGCTCGCTGCTGTGTGTTCTGTGTTTTCAAAGCATCACGTGATCTTATATAGTGTGAACATGTACAGACACAGCCTAAAAAGGAGCTGCTCTGGTTATTCTTGTTGAAGAAATTAAGAAGTTAGTCTGGGTTTGAAACCACTGTAAACCTCAGAGTGTAAACATTTATCAGTCACATACAACCAGATAGTCTTCAAGGTCTGGACGATAGACTGTATATAGTCTGTGTATAGTACAGGAAGGTCTGGCTAGTCCACACAGCATTCCGGGATGAGAGAAAAACATGCTCTGGTTTACTGGCATTTCTTTAAACCAATCACAATCTTTTTGGGTAGCGCTAAGCACTGGACACAGCCACGGTGCCGCTGCAAAATAGCCTCAAGAAGGAACATGTTTTGGTGGAATGTGTACGTTCAAAGGTTGTTTTAGACATGCCACAGAAAACTCAGATTGGACAGATAGTCTAGCTAGCTGTCTGGATTTATCCTGCAGAGATCTGAGGAGCAGGAGCATGGATATAGACTACACTGTATCTTTGAGTTCAGCTTATGAAAAATGGGGGCAAAAAAAAAAGTGTTGCATTCATAATTTTTTTTAGTATATTTTGATTTTTAAGTTTGACCCGTGTCCCATCCACTAACGTAGGGAGGGCGGGGTTTAAGACCTACACTGCAGCCAATCACCAGGGGGGCAATCCAGATGTTTTGGCTTCACTTATACAGTGTATGCATTAACCCCGTGTCTGGACTCGACATTAAAGGGATAGTCTGGCTTATCCGAAGTGGGGTTGTACAAGGTACTAAAGTAGATAGTGGTTAGCACGCTGCTAGTCTGAAGAAGCATGACAGCTGCTGTGGACTGGGTCTGTAGCCAAATGTATCCTTTCCTTCTGCACTACTTTTTCTTTACGCATTCCTACGCATTGTTGCAACTGGGCTGTGCACTGTATTATGCTGCAGATCAGATTTTCCGTGGTTTATGGAATAAACAAATACAAGAAAATATTTTTTTTTAAATGATAATGATAGTGATGACAAAATGCCATTCACTGTGGAGACCTTTATGTAGCGGAGTATACAGAAGAAGAAGCGTTAAAGGGGGAGACTGGACAGCCTAAAGAGAGAGAGAAAACTTCTGTGGAAACTGGAGGAAAGAGCTGTCTCACGGCAAGGTAAAGCATTTAAAATGTTCTAAATATAGCAGAAACTTAAACTGAAATGGAACTGGATGAAGCCGTGCCCCTCCAACGGCTGCTCAATGGCTACAGTAAGTAAAGCATTTCTGCACAATGGAGTCCATGACCGCCCAGCTACAGCAAAAATTGTCTATTTTTATGAGAAGGTGGGCACCAGTTATTGACTGGTTGGGATCCCCGTACCTGTCAAAAATCAAACTAGTTGTCTTATTAGTACAATCAATATTCAATCTATTCATCGTTATTTCTACGCAGAATCTTTATAGCGATTGATCAAAATAACAGTATGTGTGCTCTACCTAAAAGGGCTTTTTTTATATGACAAATGAAACCCAGTCTCAAGGGTTTTTTTTATTTTACTTTTGTGATGTTAACTGATTGTAATCTGTGTTAAAGGCAATAAAGTCAAAAAAATAAAAATAAAAATGAAATGGATTTTTTAGGTGGGCCTTTTAAGTTGGATTAAATAGGTTTTGCTGCTGACCTTGCCCAGATCTCATACAACCCCATTTCAAAATAGCCAAGCAATCCCTTTAAGCCCTGGGACACTGTGTGATCTCTGCTGTCCTTTCTATTAATGTCTATCATTGCAATATTATGGAAGGCCATATCTGCCAAGACAAGATAAAAACACGGATGAGTAAGGACTGATACAACGCTAACGTTGAGTCAAAATTATGAGACAATAAATTGAAACTTTCACTTCCTAAATCAAACTTATGACTTTTGAAAATTACAAGATACTAAGTAATAATCAGGAGTTATTCAATCAAAATGTAGACTTAGGCTTACAATTTCAAAACTATGAAACAATATGAGGTAGTAAGAAGGTTATAGCCGATATAGGATTTTTGAGACAGATATTGATATCTATATTTGACAATTTAAAAATTCTATTGGCCAAAATTTGTTTTGTTTTTAACATCCCATAACAAAACTACACATTTTTGATAAAGTTCCCTTACATGTTTTAACTATTGTGAGCAATAGCTGTACTCATGTACATTTTTACAGCTGAAAAACAATCGTGTTATGGGCTGACATTGATACTGTACATCTGCTGAAATATCTGCAATGAGCTAATTGGCCAGGCTAGAGTAGTAAGTCAGATTTTTAGAAATCTTTTGGCGTACCGGTACAATCAGACCCAAACCCCCACCCCACTAAACACAAGTAAACTTTATATTTCACAATTATTGTTTTCCTTTAGATCGTTTATAGATAGTTTCCAACCGCACTTGAAGGCAACTTTATTTCACAGAAGAGAGACAGTAAGAGTTGCTTTTTGCATGTGTCAGTTTTAAAAATAATTTATCTTATTTCATTTTGTCAAGTCAAAACTGTAAAATTATGAGATTCTAAGTCAATTCTTTCACTTTCTATTGCTGATGAATGTTCAAATCTACCGCGGGTTCTGATCTGCGGCCCTTTGCTGCATGTCATTCCCCCTCTCATGCCTAAACTGTCCTATCAAATAAAGGCCTTAAATACCACAAAGAAAATAATCTTTAAAAAAAGAGCAAGCAAAGTGTATCAATCCTCACACACTGTGTGATGTCAGGATCTACCAGGCTGAACCAGAAACATGTTGATGCTGGCCGGTGTGTGTGACACTTCTTAGATAGTAGGCCAGCCACCACACAAGCCAGGGCTGGAGGGTTGGAAACACATGCTGACTGCGCCATGAGTAATGATAATGGAATTAAAGGAACTGTGGAGTGCCAAGACTGAAGCAGCTAGACCAACAGCTCAAAGACTAACAACAGATGATTGTTCTTTATGGATCAGATCTACCTATACATTGGGCAGGAGACCTTTTGCTCCGTTTTCAGCTGTTTAATCGGATTGTGAGCATGCTTTATGACATGCTTATGGTTTATGACCATCATTGTAAAATCCTGGCTACAGCCCTGGTTCTGATGGTGTTCTCCACCTGCACACCTGACACTAACTGTGGTTCCAGAAGGGTTAAGGTTAGGGTTGATTACTTTTTCCTACAACCAGTAATTTATTTAGCATGACTCCGGGCTGCTCTATTTAACAGTATTCCATACCACATCTGTAACAACTTTATAAGCTCAATATTTACATTTTAATAACGCAGATACGGAAGTGATGGTGCGTGCTCTCTGGAGGAGCGTCATAATATGTTTTTAAAAACCACGCTGCATGATAAAAAAGTACCGATTACATCAAATTCACAGTTTGGATTTTAATCCAAAACCATGCAACGGCACGAAGTCCGCAGAATGTGAATAGGGAACTATAAGATAAGCGTAGGCCTATTATTTCAAAAGTCTCAACTTTTAGAAACAGTTTAACGTTAGGTTGTTCGCTTCCGCCCCTCTGTGTACAGTAAATAATGGCGAATGGTAATAAGGATGGAATAACAAGCGAACCGATGTTTTTATTGTCAAAAATGCTGCTTGGCGTAAGCTAAACAGGGTCTGACTCATCCCTCAAATCCATCTGGTTCTGTGGCGTACATGACTTTGGCAGAAAGAAAAATATTAATATTTCTGAATGAAGATGGCACTTTCTCCATAACGACAAAGATGTAAGTCCGTTGAACACTTAGCGACAACACATTAGAGTGGTGTTAACCAAAGGTAACACCGTTAGAAGTGTCACAGTAGTTACTTACCATTTTTTTGTGCATTCTATCGTCAGTTCTTGAAATGAAGCAGCAAACTGGAACTTGGACGCTTTCTTTCCAACCCGCTGAAGCCGTTTCCATACCGAAGTCATGGTCGGGCTTGTCAAATAATTCTCTCAAAGACACGATAACCCGATAATAATACGTAGGAATTGTATGTCCCCGCCACCGTGTCCCTCCGCTGGGACTTCACCGGGGGAGACTGCGAAACTCCACCTGTCTCACTGACAGCTCCTCTGCGGCGGTGTGTGTGTCCAACTCCTCACCGGCGTCCACTTCAGAGGCTACAAAACAAACACACGCCTTAAGCTAGCATCAAGCTAAACAAGATGAACCGGAAAACGGAATATTATGACTTTCACAATAAAGGTATTTTAGATTGCAGGTTGTCAGAGGTGTGTAAATGGTGTTTCAAATGTATCATCACACTGCCACAAATACAATTATGGGCTAAGAAAAAAGTCTTTATTAATTTATTATTTAGTTGGTAATCAAATTTAAAAAATTGAGTCCCTATACTGGAAACATCATATGCTATTATTGAATATATGTCACCCATGCCACTGGGATAGTAACACAAACAAAACAGACCTAATAGCAGTTACAAAATTACATACTTATACTTTTTTTAAATAATTTAAAATAAATTATATACATAATAGCAGAAAAGAAAAATAATCATGTTTTAGAGGATTCTAAAACATAGAAGATTAAAATAAGATTCCATCTCTATTTTAATACTTAACAAAGTATATCATAGTTCACAGCAAAAAAGCACAATAAAAAGCAAATCATTCACTGAAATTGGCACATTTAACAAATGTGCTTTTCTTCTTCCAAAGGGACAAACTGTCCAGGTTCAACGGTGAGTTATTAAATACCAGACCTTAACTAGGGTTAGTAAATTTCTGTCATTCCCCTTCTCTCTCCCCATTCCTGTCTTTATCTGTCCTGTGGAAATAAAGGCCTAAAATGCCCCCCACAAAAAAAATCTTTAAAAAAAATAAAAATTACTTCCTGTTTCACTAGAGTTTATTGTGGCAGACTTGACAGAGCCAAGATAGTTATAGGCAATATACTATGCTTTGCATAGTCACATCTACAAGAGTCTGCATTGCTAGACCTGTCTCCATATAGCTGTGTGGCCATTGCAGTACACCTACAATGACTTCACATTATGCAAGATAATATAAAAGCAATAATAATGGGCTGTTGCTGATATGTGATGCTTTGGCTAAAGTCACCAAAGCTTTAAAACATTGGTAGTAATCCTGCAAAAGGTATAAAAAGCATACAATAAATAACAGCCATTGGAGATAAATAACCTCATGTTCAGTTGGAGTTATTTAGCTGAGAGCTACAGGCCGCTATATGTTCCTAGGCGACTATTACAAGCCGGGAAAGTGACGCTGGTATTGTTTTTACCCAATATAATTTTCTATTTTTAATATTTTCCCTCACAGCATTGGACTCACTCATCCCGGAGTGACCTGTCCCAGAGCGACAACCCTATAGGTTTTTCTCATTCGGCTCATTTTCTGTAGCTTCTGTAGGCTAATGTTAACGCCTGCTTTAGGGTCAGGCTTACCAAAACACTGAAAGAGTGTAGTTTAAATTCACTTTCATTTCATATATCTACTTTAGTGATTCACATTAGTTAATTACAAATTTGCGCAGAGAATGACCGCCAAGTAACTGTGTTGTTGTTTCTAGGCGACTCGCAACACAGACGGGGTGAAGTTATGAAGGTACGTGTGAAAGTTCTCTCACAAAACAATCATTGTTACATATCGTATGCTCTTTAAACCAATCACAATCGTCATGGGCGGCACTAAGCTCCGCGAGGAGCAGCTGCAAAATAGTCTTGTGACAGAAAACTCAGATTGGACAGATAGTCTAGCTAGTTGTCTCAATTGACAATGCAGAGATGTGAGATGCAGTTAACCATAGTCCTCATAAATCCACCGGAGTTTAAAATTACAACACAAAGAAAGCGAAAGGAAACAAACATCGGTGAAAATACAGCAAACAGTTTCTGTTGACCGCCGCACCAACGCACTTATTTTGACTCACAAAGTAACTTTACATTTGGTAACTGCAGTGCTAGTTGTGTTTTACGTGTGCAGGAATAAATCATTGCAATACAATCTCAAGCGCGTCACAGTGTGTTTCTGCATCTCTCAGTGTTTAGTCCCTCACGGCAGCACTTTGTTGAACTGCTTACAGCCACAACATGGGGGTCCTCCCCTTATCATATTTTGAACTTCAAACACTTAATTTCCTGCATTCTGGTGAATTTGTTTGCAACAATTTATGGTGCAAATGTGTTTATTTATGTAAAGGAAATGATTATTGTCCTGTACTGTTCAAAAAATGTTCTGCACATTTAAAACATCACACGTTTCCAGATGTTTTCTGTTTGAAATCATGTACATCTTGATAACAAATCGGTTAGAGAATGAGCCCTTGTTATAGTTATGAACGGCAGAGTTTAAAATTACAAAGTAGACATGAAACCACATCTTTATTTTTAAAGCTCCTGTTGTGTTTCTTTAACCTTCGCCCAATGTAGCACAAGTAACGTTAGACACAGTTCTTGTTTTCCATACATGTTTTGATCCCTCTGAATGCTTTTTCAAGCTCTCCACCTATGTCACCAGGACTAGGTTACTAGGTATACAGATACAATTTCCTTTTATTTGTTAATAAATAATAAATACAAACAATTTCCGCAGTCTGAATCAGACTCCTGCAGATGACTTACAAAGATAACTGCATAATATGTAACAGTTGCAGGTCTAGGCCAACAGTCCTAAGATGAGCCAAACAGTGATTTGTGAGTTCTCATGCAGCTGTGTATGCAGATATTGTCAAGGGCCGAATACAAAATAGAAATTACCTTTGCATGTGTCAAGGAAAGTTTCCCCATGTCATGAGTCCCCCTCTGCAAGAGGGACTTTTCCAGTTAGGCCGAGTCTATTTATACGCTGGCGCTGACACATAGAGCAGCTGGGAATATAATGTAGCCTCCGACACACACACACACACACACACACACACACACAGATAAACACCATGTTGACACTGAATTATAAAAGATAAAGATCTCATATCAAGCATTCATATTTCGATTTCACACAGTATCCTTGTTGTGTTTTCCAAATATAAGATGTATTTATAGAATTACAAAACGAGGCCTTCCTTTTATGTAAATGATATATACTTCTTGGCATAAGACTTCTGCCTGTAATATGCCTGATTTGAGTTGCATACTTAACTTCACATAACACATTTAATTGATTGTTAATATAACAATACTAATTAATGCGGCTAAAATCTTTTATTACACTCCAACATAAATGGAGGAAATGTCTGTAATAAGACCCTTTTCTGTTAACTTAGTTTAATTAGTTACAGTATATTCATGTAATTTCCAGAATTTTATAACACCAACACCACAAATTGAGGTTACCTCACAGGTTTTAAAACCATATGTATGTGGTGGGTCCAGTTTACGCAGCTCAGATAGCATTTTGTAAGTAAAGATTGTAGGAGATCAGTTTAATGTAAGAATTAGCACGGATTCAGTACTTTTCGGGCCTGAGAACTTTAGAACTGGGTCAGTCTCTGAATGTGTTCTTATCTGGAACCAAACATTCAATACATAACAGGGAGAAATGTTTACATTAGTCTTAGTAATTATGCATCACAGGATATGACTTTTGTTTTGGAGTTGCATGAGGAAGCTGTCTCGGTCCCCTCCTTTTTTCACTATACATGCAGATATTATCACACAATACAATGATCATTCATTTCCACAGCTATAGTGGTAGTATGAAACTACACTGTATGAATGTCAAGCCACATGACACGCCTTGTCTGAAAACAATACATGGATGAATTATGACCTTCTTCAAAGAATTTGAAGGGTTTAAATACAGATCTACATTTTCCGGATTGTTGGTGAGTAAACTTTATTTCCATGGCACCTTTGAAAACTAAAGTTGAAAAGTGCATTACATGTGCAGATAAAAATACTATGCCTTGAAATTTGGCAAAAACTTTAGGGAATTGTCAAACATAAAGAATTAAAACAAAATAAATGACAAAATACATTAAGACCACATGGGAGTCAGTGGGAGCTGAGCTCCCATAAGGAGGGCTCTGAGCTCCCATGAAAGCAGAAAAATCATACATCTGTGGGGGTACCTAATACATTACTAACCATTATTTAATCACAAATAATGCATTTTCAATGTAATTAGTACTATTTACAATAAGGAGACAAATAGGCTAAAAGAAATGTGTTTTCAAGGGGAACTGCACATCATAAGTAGTCATAAGACAGTATGGCTGCATTTCACCACCAAGCCACCAGGTGAGCAGTAGAATATTGCACAAACTATGCCTGTTAATAAGAGGGTGTGAGCCACAACCATTTTTTTTATTTCCGCCCCTAAGATTAGTTATTTTAAAGGTCCCCTCCGATTACAACTCAAACCCTGTTAAGGCAACATCAAACCATTGTAGTAATACATTGTAATGTAATAAAAAGTTGTTTATTAAGCTTAAACAGTAAAAAGCATCATCCCAGGAATGTGAAACTTGTAACATTTTGGTTTGTTTAAAATATGCACTGTATGAAGTCAAACTAAGGAGGGCTTGGAATGTAGTCAGAAGTATATCAAACTAAATTTGGGAAAAGACTGAATAAATATGTTCTCTGCATTTAGTGTCAGAGGCATATGAGGGGTGGAGTAACAGAAATTAATTTATAAAAATGCATTTGAAAAGTCTCACTGCACGCAATTGGATAACACCCCGACTGACTAAACTGTCGTCATCTGTTTTGGCTCTGGCCCGCCCCATCAGATACACCGATGTGATTGGTGCAGCTCGGCTACAAGGGCATAGTTAATGAGCAGCATTACTCGATGCCAGAGTGACTAGCTGAGCAAATGCAAATTGTGCTCTCACAAGAACTCTGGACTTCCAGGGTATTAAATTGTGGTTATATGATAAAAACAGAGCCATGTTTCATAATTTTCCCCATTTTACATGCATCATTCACGACACATGATTGCCATTTATCATTTAAAGGTAGAACATAGTGAGTATGGTTTAACTGTTAGTAAAAACACTGTTTAAAGTTTGCCCATCTACTCCAGCTGTGATAAATGATGAATGTATGATGGGGAAAATGATGAAACATGGCTCTATTTTCACAAGTCACACACACACACACACACACACACACACACACACACACACACATTACAACGCTCTGGAGTTGACTGTTGGGAAATGTTGGGATCACATAAATCTGTCAATAGAAAAATGATTCTTATCAGCAGATATCTTACAACATGATAGAGCTAGCAAAGCAGTTTTGTGTTTATATGTGCGGTAATTATTCAGTTTGGGAAATACCACGATCCCTACAAAGCTAACGTTAGCTTAATTGACTGGCTGACTAAACAGGGAGGGATTAGAAATCGTCTCTGTTGTATTTTATTTTTTGAGTGAATTGCTTCCACAATATGAATAAAGTTTGATTAAAACTTTTATTTTATTGGTAACCATTGTTGTATAGTCGCGATATTACACTCAAGGGTTTGATTTAACGTCATATTATTGGCACTTCAGTGATGCTTACGAACCTCGGCGCTGTAATATTGCTTAAATATAAATTTAGGGATACAGGGTTCACCCACACTGCTCAGGGTGCCATCCTATTATATTCCAAATTTTCAATTTTTTTTTCCAGATTTCCCTATGGTCTCCGGGGTAAACGTCACGCTTTGAACTGTGGGTAATTCCCTTTTTGTGAAGTCTGCATTGATGCAGGCTCACGGAAAGGGCTAGGTAAGTGTGTACTTAAACCCTCACAACCTTTAAAATTTGACATTGGGACAACCCTAAGCTCTAATGAAAGTCCATGAGTCTGTGAGTCCAGATTTTGGAATCCTGTTTCCCAGCAGTTCACTCTGTATGCACGCTGGGAAACAGCTGCATTTGGGTGGGTAAAAATAAAGCAAGAAAGAGCGGAGGGGAGTCTCTACATGTGGGAATAGCAGTTTTTTAAAGTTGGTGTTTGGTGAGGTTATGTTTATCTGAAAAACTATTCTGAGAATTGTATTTCCTGGTTCCTGTCGTTCAGTGACAGCTCTTAACTAGGAAATTAATGGATTGTGTCACATTGAACAGAAGTTGTCCCTGTATATAGGAACTTAATGGTTAAAAGACATAACAGACAAAGTGCTTCCGGAATGTCAACTTTTCAGAGACAACAAAACATCTTTGTTTTTAGCTTCAATTCCAGTTCATAGTTTATGGGGATGGGGAGGGGGCCATGGTGGCAACTATGAGGTGAAGTCATTCCCAAACAATCCACTTCCTGTCTGCAAGCCAGCTACCAGTTGGTATGCATCCTGTTTGGGAGTCCAAAGCATTGCAATGTAATTAAGTGTACATTTTGACCATTATAAAGCAAATATTGACTGTTATCAGGGTTATCCACAAATTATAACCCATTACATAACTAACTAATACAATATTGGTTGCCTATGGGACTCTTAAAACTTGAATGTGATATTTATTTATGTTTCATTACTTCTTTATGATTTCCCTTCTCCCCCAATTTTTTGGTTTTCTTTTCACGTGAGCTCACTAAAACACATGAGAGAATAAGATCTTCAACTTAAAACTCTTCCTTTCCAGGTTTTGATGAACATGTACTTGAGATCTACCAATGGGGGAGTAATCAAATCCCTGTCAGTATCATGCCTCACAGTTCCATCTATGACCTTTGTAAATATAGCTCTAGCCAAACACCTGTGAGCTGTCTGTCAGAAGCAAAGAGAGGGCAACAAGCAGCAAGAGCATGCGCCACAATATATTTATAAGGTCACAGAACATTGGGCTGTCCCTGCAGGCAGCCACGATGCAACAGTCTATGGTAGAGTCACATGTATAGCACCATGACATACTTTGGTATCATATGGTGTTATATGTTATATACGTTTTCATGATTTTGTTTTCATCTATTGTGGCTCAGGATAAGGATAACCTTCTACATTATGTTTGCAAATACTTTAAAAAAAAGTTGAATTGAAGTGTCAGGTGGTTGAAAGTGTTTTGCTAGGTAGTTGCAAGGATATTTGGGGCTATGTGCCAGACAGTCTGGCAAGGTCAGTGACTCGAGTCTGTTCGGTGTGTTCCGTGCCGTCGACAGCCGGAGGAGCCATCGGTCTTCATTTTGGCCAATTTGACATGTTAAATGTCAAATTGGGTGGGCAGTCGGACTCAATGACCAATCTGATTGGTGGAGTGCTAACCCAGAAATGACAAGCGGGATGAGCGGGACTAACCCCTCTCAAAAACTGACGCAAAAAGACAGATTCAGCAACTTCATGTCCTATTTCTTGCTTAAAATGTTTTCAGAAACATGTTTTGGTGAACTATTTTCAAGCCATCATTATGGTCAGTTTTGAAATTCCGGAAAAGCCAGACCCAAATGACGCGTTTGTCCAATCAGCTGCAGCAGTTTTCAATTTTTGGGACACAATACAGATTAATGCCGCCTGCTGTTATGGAGATGTATTATGTCTCGTGCACACGCAGAACATACGATCAAGTCGGCGTCACTTTGGTGTGTTCTGAGGTAGTTTTTTGACCAACTCAGTCAGTCCGACTGCCCTTCTGCCAAAGGTCGGCCGTCGGGTTGGTGTGTCAGGGCCTTGAGGGTGTTCTGGGCAGTTTTTTTCCATAGAATTTCTTGGTGGTTGCAAGGTGGTTGTTATAAGGTTCTGGGCAGTTGCTAAAGTGGTACCAGATGGTTGCTAGATGGTTGTTGGTATGGTGTTGCTAGGTGGGTTTAGGACAATGGTTAAAGGCAGCTCACACATTTCAAATTAGTCCGATTTGAAAGATTTCAGAAATGGTTTTAATCAAAGAAGCCAATCAGGACCAATCCAAGCTGTGTTGAGATAGTGGAGTAAGTCATTGTCAGTACAAAAACGGTGTATTGTTTATTCCTGCTGGAGCTGCTGCCCCCATGTCCCGATACCTGATAAGCGGACGAAGATGGATAGATGGAACGATGTTTAAGCTGTAAATTCTAACATTAAATTGTTAAATGTAATGCCAGGAAGCCAATTATTAACAATATGTTGCGTAAACAGCTATCATGGTAGGGATGGTGTAGTACTTTAATTATTTTCTTCATTCATTTCTTCATTCCTCAAGTACTAGTAACTGGAACTAGTAAGTTTGGCCATATACATTTGATGTGCCAACTAGTGCCTGTTTACACATCCAGTAAGAAATATTTTTAGCTTTCTTGTGGAAGGATGTAAGTCCAGTATTCCATTAACCCAATTTCTCAACAAAATATCTGGCTCTTACTTACTTTACTATGTTCACTAGCTATAGGCTCTAACTGTGTCTGTCTGCCGCATGCTGCTGAGCAGGTAGTGTCAAAGGTTTTTCTCTGAAAACATCTGAAACCAGGTTGAACCGAAGCTAAAATTGCAGGGGAATTGCAGATTTGATAACTATCTGTAGATTTGTCACTACTTGCGACTCTTTTCACAATCAATATAGCCATATTAATGTTTAAAAAAAACTCATAAAGTGACATTTTCATGCAATGGGACCTTTAAGTATTTTAATTTCCTTTATTTGCGTTGTCACACGCAGATATTGTTTTAATCTTTCATATGCTGTTTTTTTAACAATAAACTACAAGTGATTTTTCATATTTTTCATTTTCATATTGCATATAGTCATTTGACCTATGTTCTTATAAAATCATTGTTTAGTGCAGCTTTAAAGTTAGCCTTACAGCAGTAGAAGGAGGCAGTTTTACAGTTTTACGCCAACAGCCACTTTGCTTGAGGCAACATGGTGTTTATAATGTCACCTGGTAAGCTTTGAGCTTTGGCAGTACTGGGGACAACAGTTGCCCGTGACAACAGTTGTCTGTGGTATTTGACACAGTGTTTGACTCAGCTGTGATGAGGCTCATGTGTCCGGTGACCAGCCATCACGAGGCTGTCATTACCATCAGTCATCTCTGTGTCTCTGCTGGAGGGTCGAGCCTCAGCACAGCGCTACAGACTACTGACTCAAGGAGGAGAGGACTTGAGAGAATGAATGCACTCTGTCACTCAACAGTGACTCAGCTGAAAACACAACACCTACAAAACAACTAATAGCTTACTCTTCACTCCTCTCCCCTGCTTCCAGTCTAAGCTTGGCTTGGACATTCTCAACCTTTCTTGTTCAAGTGTTTGTAAGACTAGGCGTTCCTCCCAAAATGTCAGTGTTTGTTAGAATTGTGCAGCAAATGGATGCTAAATTATCTACCACTAATTTGCCACACTTTAATGTAATGGAGAAACTTGGCCACATGCTCTTCATAGTTCCAATATAGGAAATCTTAGTGTTACAGGGTACAATGATATTGGGATTGGGATGACCTAAATAGTGAATTACAAGCCAGGCCAAGCCTTTATTTGGGCTGGGCCCACAAACCAGGGCCCCAATAGTCCCAGGGTACCTGCATGTAGTTTTTGGTAATTTAACTGCAGATTTGTTAGGTAATTTGTACTACTATAATACACACAACCTGAGGCGGTTAAAAGAAAATCTTGTTGCCCTGGCTTGTAGCAGCTTCCTGTGTGAAAATCTAGTTTTAATACCTTAATTATTTTCGTGCTCACATTGTAACTTTTCCTATAACGTTTGTATCAAATTGCCACAAACTAACTGACGTACAGAAACCTTAGTAACAGGTAGTATCAGTTGGATTTTGGATGTCTGGGCATATGATAAAGCTGTCATGCGTAGTCTGCTGTTTGCTCTATACTTAATAGGGACTTTGTGATGAGTCCAACTTATACAATTTTTTAGGCTGACGTCAATATCGATAGTGTATGTATGTTTCTGTAAAAAGAATTGCATATGGACTGGGACTTGACTAATAAAATGCCAATGTGATTGTAAAACAACCCCCAAGTGCTCAATATTAATAGACAAAATTAATATTAAAAAGTTGATCTATTGGATTCTCTAGTCTTTCACTGTTGTATGTTTTTTTACAAGATGCAAATCAAGTATCTCCACTCTGTAACCGGAATGTGTGCACTTGAGATGACAAGGAGATGACTGAAGAACATTGATGACCTCAACACATGAGTAAAAGCAAGAGCGTGCGTGTGTGTGTGTGTGTGTGTGTGTGTGTGTGTGTGTGTGTGTGTGTGTGTGTGTGTGTGTGTGTGTGTGTGTGTGTGACAGGCGAAAGCTGGCAGTGGTTGGCACAAGCTCAGATTGATGGCGGCTCCCTCCCACAATCCTCTGTGCCTTGGACAAACACAGCCATAGTAGGAGAACACACAGGCCTCTGTTCCAGCTCCATGTAAAGTAGTCTGCACCTTCAGTTAGATGGTTCATTAAAGGAGCTTTCACTCCAAAGCACAGGATCTGGAGTGACGGAGGTCAATTAACCTTAATCATTTTAGCTGAATTTCTGTATGTCATTATTGAAGTTCATTAGAGTTTTTTCTAAAAAGCAAAAATTATGTTGGTATTTGCTGTCCATATTCAAACCTAAATGTATCAATTACGATCTTAAAGGGGAACTCATTACATCAAAGTATTCCCAGGTGTTGGAGAGTACTACATATGTAGTTATATAAAGCCTTTAGTGTCTCCAGAGGGAGATTTCACACACTGACTACAAATGACTACAAATTTGAAAATGAAAAAAATCTTGAGGTGTGGAGTCTCTGCTGCATTTGTTACGCTACGTTGGCCACTACTAGCATGACACACCCCAATCTCCGAGCCGGCTGTCAATGGTTTAGTTGCAAGAATGGGTGGAATTTTCTTTGCAATTACTCTTGAGGGGAATTGTTAAGTCTCTGTAAATTATAATGTGGTCTAGACCTGGGGTTTGCACCATGTGACCCACATTTTCCCCTGATCATTAAGTCACAACGGTTACAACGGATCCGCAACCCTACCAGTTAACTGGTCAAGACCACACTCTATAATTGTAACCTTAGCTGTTGGAAAATATCCAACATTTTATCCAGATTATATAAACCATTTTTTTGTTGGTCAAATTGGAAGTGTGACCTGCAATGTTGCTAATAATTCTTTGTTACAAATAAAATGGTACAGAGAAGTTCAAGCAAGGGGTGGTTCTGTAAACTATGATGGACAGTTTGGGTCATAATTTTTAGATTTGTATTATGTATGTTCGGCTAACCTGAGGAACGATTTGCCTGGCTTTCTTTCCCTTTTGATATAACGTTATTGAGTTGCTTCATGGGAAGTAGAGGATCCAGCATTTATTGAGTTTCACGCCAGTCACGTTATGGAAGTACAATCCTAAATTGGTGGAATAATCCTTTAAGACTCTGGTACAAGGTCCGTGAAACCCGTCGTCCTGCAGGTAGAACAGAAGAACACAAAACAGTGATATACCACTACATACCAATACAAAAGCTAAAACAAACTGAAATAACTGAGTAAAAAAAAGAAAGTTGTTCGAGGAGGTTGTACAAACAGTGTGGGCAGGGATATTCCACACCTTTCTTATCTATATAAGCCACACTTAGCTATATAAGCCACACTTAGGCTTAGTCATTCAGCAGCGTTTACCATTTTTGTCAAGTGTAATTAGTTTCACTATGATATGACGCAATAGAGACAATTAAGCAAACAACATATCAAATAAACTATATTTATAGCACTTTGCACACAACACAAGTTGATCCAAAGTGCTTTACACAACACACACAGACAAACAAAAAGGAGGAAACATGATATCATGTTGTTTTATTATGGTATTGTTATAGTAATGTGGTTGGAACAACAGGTTGATTTGAAACGTGTACTCATGTTTACCTCCAACCCAATTAATCCACTGTACTGTACAGCAGTGATTTCCATCCAGGGGTCCCAGGAGAAATTCGCTGTAACACCTGAACAATACATGTTGCAGTTATGTAAGAGTGTGTGAAAACTAGTTAGCAAGAGAGCAGAGAAGTTTAGCTACAGTTATTGAATAAATGATAGAAATGACTAGCTGAAAAGTAATGACTAAACAACTCCAAAGATTAGCAAAGTAGGCTAATGGAGAAATGGTTAAAGTGGCTAAAAGTTGAAATAGTTAAATAATGGTTGACACAGTCAAAGATCCTCTATACTAAAACTATAAGTATTTCAAGCAGCGCCAACGATATGAAACAATACAGACTTCCTGTCCCCTAAAGGGGCGTGGCCTCGTTTACAAGTGTAGTGAACGTTGTGTGGATGAATATAAAGTTATATTTGTATAATTTATTAGTAATTTATTACTAGTAATTTATCACGTTAGATATACAGCTAAAGAGACATTTAGCATCGAGGAGATTAGTTTTGTTAGGGTGTTCACGAACATTAGTTGATGTTAGCTTATTTGTGTTGCCAGATCAAGAGTTTGGTTCTGTCAGTGTATCCACATGATACAAGCCCTCCGTGATAAACGCATGTGCCCCCAACCTTCCCCCACACAGTTGCTAGTAGCCAAGGAGGACAAGGAAGATTAAAAAAACATGATGGACTCTTCAGAAGAGGTCATTATCTTCACTCGAGTTTCTGCGCGGGAAAGTCACCGGGCACCACAATCTTCTGAAGCCATACTGAGAAATACAGAGAGAGTTGTATGGAGCTGATAGTCTTATTTAGCTTTGTGGCAACTCATTTGGCAGTGGCTTGAATGTAACTGACGTTCCTTATTATCAAATAGTTACGCACTAAAGCTTTAATTTTTTCCTAATAATGAATAGTGTTATCCATTTGTAACATTCATTGGGAATCAATGAAGTGGTATGCTAAATTCATCTGACAGGACTGTGGGGGGGGAACCTCAAAGCACCTGGGGCTAACAGGAAGGTGTTGCGTCAAAAGGTTAAAACTGCTAAAAAAATAACCAACAGCAGCCTCCCTTCCTTGGAGGACATTTATGTCAACAGGTGCAGAAGCAAAGCACCATGTATCATGAAGGATCCCACCCATCCTGCACACAAACTTTTCACCCCCCTCCCCTCAGGCAGAAGGCTGTAAAGCCTCAAAGCCAGAACAACAAGGCCCAGACCCAGAGGCTATGAGGTTTATAAACTCCCTGACTTAAATCTCTCTGCAAATTTTCAACTGAAGTCTTAGTTACCTAGAACCTTTAACTGTTTGTTTTATTATAGGTTTTAGGTTATTTATCTATTATCTAGATTCTAGAGGATCTATTTTAGATATAACAATGAAAATATTATTTATTTTGTACACTGCTGGACCTGGGTAATGGATTTCGTTTCTTCATGTCTCGACATGTTTGAATGACAATAAACTAATCTGAATCTGAATAAAGCCGCTAAAGAGAAGTTTTTAAGAGAGCTAAAAGGATGGGACTATTAGACTTATATTCATCAAATGGACACAAAAACACCACCAAATACATTTTTGTTGTAAGGAACTGTTCGTTATTAATGTTAGGGGCTACTGGAGGAGTTTTGGGATGTTAATCAAAATAGACTTAAACCTCCCTTTGCAAGCAATTGATTTTCTATGACCCTCCAAAATGATTAAGAAAAAACGCATGACCCTCCCCAACAATTTATTAATGCAGTCTGTATTGGTTTGCAGTGTTTATTTACAGCCATGACATGGTATTCATATGAAATAAAACAATTAAAACATTGAGACCATTCAACCAAGCACTATGGTCAATAACAAATTCAACATATGAACTGGTCGCTATGGACTCGTCACTAGGCTTCCTCGGTAACTGTATATTTTAGCATATAGGTATCACATTTGCTCTGAAATCTTTGCTAATGCCCTCTAGAGGCATGGGCAGAGTTTGACATTCGAGCCACGAATGTCAAGAAAACGGAACAAGAGAGAGAGAGAGCAGATGAGAGGGTTGTTTGGAAACGGGAACCAAATGTTAAAATGAATACTAACCTTGTTATGTCGCCGCTATCTTCACTTTTGGTCCCATTTCCAAACAAACCTCTCATCTGCTCGCTTACTCTCTCGTTCCGTGGGGTTTAAAATCAGCTGGTCCACTTAGCTGCTCCCTTTAGAGGGCTGGAGAACTTCCTTTGTGTAATCTGGATGCAGCGTTTTTTTGTTGCATTTCTTTTCATGGTTTGTGTGCTTTTCTTTTTGCATCGTTTTCTATTTGCATTGCGTTTATGTATTTGGTTGTGTTGTGTGTATATGCTGGGCATTTGCTAAATGCTGCACATGTGTTGTCAAATTAATGAAGTTGTTTTCTTAATGTGCTTGTGTTTTGTCTATTTGCATGTGTTTTCTGAAATTGCAGGGCATTTGCCTCTGTTAGCCACTGTAAAAAACAACCAATTAATGCAGTTTTGTGGACCTGACACCAAGCAATACAAAAGGTAGAGTACAGAAGATCAAAAACTATTTTGTATTGAGATAGACACAAGATTAACAACATTACACATCACAGATTTAGACCTTTTTTCAGACCTCCTATCCCTTAACACACTCTCTGTAAAGTTTAGAGACCCTCCCTCATGTTGGTCCCACTGAGGCTAATATTATATGAAGAGGATGTGTGGTGAGTGCTGATCCCCATGGGATACAATATGCCCTCATGGCTGACCTTAACTGCAAGTAGAAGAAAAAAGATGATACCGGAAGATCATACTCAGCCTGTAAATCATTAAAGGCTCTTAAGCCATGGTCACTATACAGGTCTTTTAAAACATGAAGTCCCCTGTTCTTCCAATATGGGAATAACAAAGGCATATTACCCTTAAGAAGTGAAAAATTGTAGAAAATTGGGGAGTGATTGTGCCATTTAGGATCTGTGGTTGTTTCATTATAGTACAGAAAGTTGTAAGTAGCAATGAAATTATAGGGCCTAAACTTAATTTGGCATGGTAAATTGGCTGGACATGTTAAATGAGGCTTCTTTCCTTTCCATATCTATTTAGATATTTATGAATTAAGTTTTTCCCGGTAGCCAATAGGAGGAGTAAAAGGAATCATAGAAGAGTAAAAGTTAACATGAGGTAGTACATTCATTTTAACTATTGATATACAGCCTTGAGGTGAATTTGGGAGATTTGTCCAGTGTTCAAAGTCCTTCTCTATACGCATGAATATACCTTGAAAGTTTTGTGTTGCAATAGAAGGCAAAGAAGGAAAGATATCAACGCCAAGATACCTGAAAAGCTTGACTATTGGTATGTGGGAGGGCAGGGGAGTTTGATATGTAACAGAATTGAAATGCATCAGTGCTGACTTTGTCCAGTTAATGTTGTAAACAGAAAATAAGTAAAATTAATCAAACGTGGAAAGTAAA
Organism: Etheostoma perlongum; assembly: GCA_026937815.1. Taxonomy (NCBI): domain Eukaryota; kingdom Metazoa; phylum Chordata; class Actinopteri; order Perciformes; family Percidae; genus Etheostoma; species Etheostoma perlongum. The sequence continues at coordinate 12,357,450 of CM049389.1, forward strand.
TGTGGAACTAAGAAACCTGTGTTGCCCACGTAAGGAAGGATGTCATCAGCATACAATGATAGCCGATGATTTGTATTACAAAATGTGATGGAATGCACTGACAGATGTTGTCGGACTTTCTGAGCCAGTGGTTTGAGGGAGAGGGCATATATTAGCAGCAAAAGAGGGCAACGCTGACAAGTTCCCCTAGATACTGAGAAATGGACAGAGCAAAAATTGACAGTGTTGACAATTGCCGAGGGATTTGCATATACACTTTTTACCATACTAATAAAAACAAAAACACTTCTGACTTAAACAAGTTTTAAGTTAGTAGCTGATGGCTTGGACCGTTTGGTGTCCTGTGTGATGTCAAGTGTTTGTGGCTGTGTCTGACTGAGGGATCATCAGCTCTAAAGGAGTGGAGGAAATGGTGCAGATGGACTGAGAGTACTCAGGCTCATCCTCACAGTTTTCCTCACTCAGCGTCAGTTCACTGAGATCACCTTCCAGCTCTGCAAACTGCGGAGCTGAGAAGAACCTCATCACAGCACGGACCAGGGGAACCTGCAGGACAGTATCCCTGAGGGTAATGATCGCCACCAGGCCCACCAGCAGGTAACCTGTGGAGAGAAGAGGATTAATTTTATTTTTTTATTTTAGAATCAATGTCCAGCCTGTCAAAATGGATATCTAAAGTTATATTACAAAGTCTGTCAAGATATTTAAATGTGCTTTTTAAAAATATTTCTTTATTACGGAGGGTATGTAAATTACACACAGTATTTTTAAGGCTAATCCTTGGTATATTCTGACTGTTGTTTTTAAATTTGCTAAATCCTTTTGCAGTGTGGAATATGCAGAAAAAACAGCATTTCCATAATCGTGGGGTTCGAGAATAATAACAGAATAAAGTGAGTAAACACTTAAATGACTAAAAAGCTGATTTCCTTTATTGATACTGTAGCTTGTCAAAAGGTCTTGGGGGAATTTGGACTTCAGGAGTATTTCTAAAAACCTGTATGATGACATCATTTCATTTGTTTTGTATGTTCCAGTTTTTCTTACTAGGCTGTCATACCTAAATATGCTATCATGACAGCTAACTGTTGTGCAAAGTTTAAGGGCTGACCTTGTTAGCTTTAAAGCAACATAAATCTTTTTTCGTTTTACACATCAAGCTGACAATCACACACATTTGATAATGGCTAAATTAAAGGTCCCATAACTTGCTCATTTCCAGGTTCCTACTTGTATTTTGAGTTTCTACTAGAACACGTTTACATGCTTTAATGTCTAAAAAAACACAAAAAAACGTAAACACAAAAAAAAAAGCGTTTTAGCGCTTTAGTCTCTTTAAGCCCCCCTCTAGAAAAAGCTCTGATTGGTCAGCGTTTCCGGGTCCGTGCGTTCTGAGTCATTACAGCTGAGGAATGACTGTAAAGGCACTGTAGCGGAACTTTCTACCTATATATAATATAGATGTGATAACACAACCGGACAGAAGTCCTGACAGTCCCTTTAAAGGCACGGTTTCTAAATGCATGCATGCATGTGCCTTTCTCTGTGGATTAAACATTTTTATACTTTCATAGTATTTATATAGCACCTTGACCGGCTTTAAAATAAGAAAAAAACATGGAAATATCACTTTTTATAATATGGGACGTTTTAACTTGATATTGCTAATGCACTGGCAAACTGCCTGTTTACACATTAGAGAGACATAGAAGTCTTATTCTCTCTCTCTTAGCTCTATTTTGGTCTCCACCAACTCCTGAAAAAAAAAGCTGTGTTTAGCTGCAAAATGTTCCATTATGTTCACCAGCTAGTCTCTAACTGTAGTTATACAGCTGAAAACAGCTGCCTGCTGCTGGAAACTACATTGATAAGAGTGAAGTTTACAGGCCAGAAAACCAAAACAAGCTAAAAGAGACTAAAACAATCTGTGGAGCCGAGGGGAGCTGTAGAGTTGGCCATAATTCTCAATGAAGTCGGGAATTGATACAGTACATCACAGTTTAAAACATTACTTTCCTTATAATGATACTATTACAACAACAAATAATATAATGCAATAGTTTATATAGGACAGCGGTGGAATGTAACTAGGTACAAGAAAGTTTTTCATGTCACTTTCTAGAACATTTCGGAGGGAAAATATTGTACTTTTTACTCTACTACATTAATCTGACAGTTTTAGTTACTTTACAAATTAAGATTTCTTCACACAAAACAGATACAGATTATACAATCTGATGTTTTATAATGAATTAAACTAGCCAACAATTCAACAGCCTACAAGTCCAGCTGAAATGATTAGACCATTAAACACACAAACCGATTTTTCTGCATTGAGTACTTTTACTTTTGTACTTTTGTAAATACATTTTACTGATGATACTCCATACCTTTTACTTAAATAACATTCTCAATGCAGGGCTTTTACTTGTAACAGTCTTTTCACAGTGCGGTATTAATACTTTTACTCAAGTAAAAGATCTGAATACTTCTTCCACCACTGGTAAAAGAACATACATGTGGTGAGGAGTTGGAGCGTCTCCTTGGCTGCCGGGCCCCAGGTTCTCCCCAGAGAGTTTTCTCCCTGGCCGACGGTGCTCAGGATGACGAAGCAGAAGAAAAGAGCATCCAGGAAGCTCCAGTCTGGCTCCAGCAGACAGACCAGTAGGGCGGGGAGGAGGAAGAGGAGGGACAGGACAAGCACAGAGAGGAGCGCGGCATTGAGCATGACGGCCCGGCTGTAGGACCAACCCCAGTATGTGTGCAGGTGATGGACTGGAGCGTGGGTGACCACATGGAGGAGGAGGTTGGACAGTAGGGTGAGGAGGAACAGGGTGAGGGGGATCCCCACGGCGCAGTAGAAGATACAGAAAAGCTTGGCTTTCTCTGATTTGGGGGTGTAAGAGTCAGAACCTGAGGAGGAAGAAAGGGAAGAGGTCTACAAGGAGGAGTTTATATTTATGTTGGCAGTTAAAGATGAAACTTCAACTTTCTCAATTGATAAATTCATCTATCAAATGTGAAGAAATGTCTGTCACAATTCCCCATAGCGCAAAGAAAGAAGCAACCAACAGTCTATAATCTAAAGATATCCAGTATACTGAGACTAAAAAGATTATTTTAAGGGGATGGAAGAATTAAGGGGTGCCGTCAATCCAGGAGTGGGCTTGTCAGATGGCTTGGGAGGCGGCGTTTAGAAAAAAAAAAAGTCATATAAACGGTTTGCCAAATTGGATGTAGGTATATAGTAAAAAAAAAAGGGAAAGTACCTGAGGTTTCTGGAGGGCTCCTAGGAAGCTTTGTACCAGAGGAGACGTATGGTAGGCTTATGGTTTTGTCATTTATACATACAATACAGGTCAAAAGTTTGGGGTCAAGACATTTCCATTACACTCAATTATAGACAGAATACCAGTTAAGATCAGTTACATTGTTTTTTTAACCAGGGCAGCAGTTTTCAGATTACATTATGTGCTCACATAATTGTAAAAGAGTTCTCCAATGTTTTTTAAAATGATATCAGATTAGTAAACAGAATGTGCATTTGGAACATTGAATGAATGATTGCTGATAATGGGCAATTTAGATATTGTATTAAAGATCAGCCACCCACTCAGATCAGCTGGGATTGTGTCTACAATGGAGTAGAATGGAAATTTGTAAGTGATCCCAAACTTTTGACCGGTAGTGTGTTTATTTAGTTCACAGTTTATTGTCTGTTTTGTTCCTATTTTGTATATATATTTTATTATGGATGCATACTACAATCCTTGTATGGATGTGATGATTTCTATCTTTGTTGTCAGTCTGCATTAGGTTAATTTTTTTATGAAACATGATGAAACGCAAACAATGACCGCCACAGAACTTTATTTTATTATCCAGTTTGACAGTAAGTCATAACAGAAAAAAAAGAATATAAATGAACTACTTTAAAGTAGATTTTCTTTGGGGTGAAATTAAGCGGTATCGGATCAGTACAGAAACTCCAGTACTTACAGGTCTACAGCTGCCTACAAGTCCAGCTCAAATAATTAGACGAATAAAGACAGAACTGTTTGGATTGTTTCCAGTTTCTAAAATATGAGGAATTAACTGCATTGAGTACTTTTACTTTTAACACATTTTCTGACAATACTTACTTTTACTTAAGTACAATTTTTCAATTTCAATCTTACCCATGGTGGTCAGAGTGACAATGACAAAGTAGAGAGACGATGTGAAGTCGTAGCCTGCGTCCTCAGTCTCGGCCTTTAGAACAGCCACATCATTCTGGTGAGCAGCGAGAGCTTTCTCCAGCAGCTGGCTCAGCCTGCTCGGCTGCACGCAGAGGTTCTCCTGCAGGAAGGAGCCATGCACATCCTCCAGCTCGGCTCGCAGCTGTTTCTCCAGTGGCCTCTCCACCGCTGTGAACACCACGGCACCCAGCAGAATGTAGAGCAGGTAGCAGAGAAGCAGGCAGGCGAATGCATTGACCTGGCAGAACAGCCCCAGGGAAGAAACAAGCTGGGACATTGTTGTTTCTGACTGCTGTTTCTCCACAGACTGCAACCAGACACTGAAAGCTAGTTAGGCTTTAAATATTTAGGAAGGTAGAGGAAGGTACAGACACAGGCCCAAACAAAGGGGAGATCTCATGCCTGGGTAGCTCACCTGGTAGAGCGTGCGCCCATATACAGAGAATGCAATTTCTGAAGAATTGTCATTGCTCCTCTCTCTCTCCTTTCATGTCTGTCCTATTGAATAAAAGTTCTAAAAATAATCTTAAAAAAAAAAAAAATACCTAGGAAGAGATCAGTTGAAAACTGTTGTGAATTATACAGACCAGGGGCCCAGATAGGAATGTTGACATGAGTCTGGATTTTTTTTTTGGTTTGCTTAATTATTAATTTATATCTGTCTCTGTCGGAACAACAAGACACTAAAGGGACAGTTTTGTATTTTTTGAAGTAGAGTTATATGAGCTACTTATCCATAGTCTATGTATCAACCAAGGGTGTAACTTTGGGTTATTTATTGGGGGGGGTGTCTACCGAGGTGTCTGGTCTGTCCCATTAGATATTTTGAGCATTAAATGCTTAATTTCCTGCATTCTGGTGAATTCTGCAACAATTGGTGCCTTTTCTGCATGGAAATGTATTTATTTATATAAATATTATTATAATTCCTTTACCTGGCAGCTTAATGTAATTTAAACACCCTTATACACCCAAAGTTATAGTTAAGTTAAAACATGTTAAAGGTATAGTGCGTAGTTTTTCTCGCCCCCATGAGGAATTCTAAGTAATGACAACAACACTGTTGTCCACATGATGAAAGCCGTGAAGAAAGAATACTTTGCTTTGACACCGCAAATACATTTCTAAAACGCTGATTAGGAAACATACACCACTTTGACCACACATACGTAACAAATAAACATGATGCAAGTAAGATAAGATACACCTTTATTGATACCCAGGGGGGAAATGCAGTGTATAAATACAGAAAACACAAGCAGTCAGTCCAAAAGTGTGCTTATGGACTGACTAATGTTGACCACTTGTCAGTGATGTTGGAAAAAAAGCTAATAAAGTTTTATTTTTACATTCTGATTGCACTACTCTACTATTGTTGGGGATTTGGCCAACACCGGCGGACAAACCATAGTTTACATAGTAAACGGTCTCCCCTCCGGAAACTTCTGCTGGTCTGTGTGACTTCCAGGTCGGGCTGGGCGATATGGAGAACATCAGATATCACAATTTTAGATAAATCAGTTTCAAGTGAAATTACATAGAAAAAATATTTTTCCTCCCCCCAGGTATATACGGACTGTGTTTACATGCGTGCATGAAGATAGTGTGATGTTAAAACAAATCTGCAATTATTCAAATGATATTCCCTCAAACACACCATTTGAGAAAACTGAGTGCTTGTAAATGATCAATTTAGACTACGTAATTGTATATCACGTTATCTCCATTTATGATTTAATCACAATACGATTCCATTTAAAGGTGAAAAATGATTATATGGAATTATCACCCAGGCATACTTGCAGTGCTTCATGTTTTCTGTGTTTTGCAGCGCAGTTTTTTAAATTGTTTCCAAAATGCTGCGTGATGAAGCGATGTGAAAGTGGGAAACGTTCTCTTAATTTGCTTGTGCGTGTCCAAACTGCATGTACTGTGCGTTTATTGTGTGTATAGTGTGTAGAGTCTGTGGCAGTGGGACGCTGCTGTGTGGTGGTGCAGTCTGAGAGCCCGCTCTTTAGAGAGGCAGGTGAAGGGAGTAATGGGAACACGCCCAGCGGCGCACAGGTTTGCCCACCCTGCCAATGACAGGCAGTTTTTGGGCGTAGGCACGCGGTGCGATTGCAGAGAGGGGTGGAGTCGGGGCAAAAGTGGTCTGGAAGGGGCGGCGGCCTTGGCAACGGCGGCCCATTTGCCGCCCGCCGATGAGGAAGGAGAACACAGGAAGTCCCGTCTGAGGAGAGGTGAAGCGAGCTTTGGGGAAAACGTCCCGAGATGGACCGGCTGAACGCTGGCCCGAACGGGACGAGGAAGATCTGGAGCGCTGCACGGAGGAGGAGCGAGCCAGGGACCTGGAGAGAAAAGTCAAAGTCCACAACATTCAGCACCTCAAAGCAGGGTTATTATAGTCAAGCAAAACAGAAAAGGAAAGCAAAACAGGCCGTGAAAACAGATTTTAGTGAAATGAGATGGTGCCGTGATTGCATCACATCGGACACTAAAGTAGCGTAAACATTAAACATCATGACTATTTTCCAAACATATATTTTGTATGTCTATGTAGCTACATACTTCTGAGACATTTTACCTGGCCCTAAAAAAAACTCACTAACTAAATATATGTGTATATATTTAGTTAGTGGGTTTTTGGCAGTCCTTTGTCAGGTGTCATCCACTCTCTTTCTCTCTTCCACTCCTGGCTATCCACTGTCACTATCAAATAATTGGAAAAGCCCCAAAAACTAATCTTAAAAAATAATAACTGATGCGTTTGCCATACCTTCCTGACCCGGTTGCTGCCAGGCTGGGGGGGGGCGGATCGGTGCGTGGACTCCCATCCTGCCGGGGGCTGATGTTGAGGTTGGCAGTCAGCTGAGGCATCTTTCGGGTGGTGTCAGGGTTGGAGGCAGGGCCGGGGGGTTCCTTCCTGGCGCCATCGGAATGGGACGGGGTGCAGGGAGGGAAGCTGCCGAACCCGGGCCCGGTACTGAACCGGACCGCCAGGCTGTCTCCGAAGAAGGAGTAGAGCTCACAGTACATGGCAGGCAGAGGGACCGGGGTCCACTCCTCCCAGGGACAGCCGGCCCCGCCCGCCTGAAGATGGCTGGCGATTCCCAGGGCGGCCTCCGACAGAGGCTCAGGGGGGGGGCTGAGGCCGGGGGAGCTCACCCTGTAACCCATAGCCCCCCCCACAGAGCCCAGCTGACTCCCGGAGCCCCCCTCCGCTGGCTGAGACAGAGACAGAGCCTTCATCTTCAGCAGGCGCTCCACTGCCACCTGCAGGCCACACAGCACAACGTATTCATCAGTACACAGCTGTAACGTGTTGAGGCAACATGTGGATTTGTTTGTGGGGTGACCTTATGGAATGGAATAAACAATCAAATCAAACCGAGCCATATTATACAGTTCAAAAATAGCGTAAAGAAAACAATACTTAACTCTGCTCTTTCACTTTCCCCACACAGACCTTTTTATCTTTTTTAAATTTAATTTAAAATTTAATTTGGCTTAGGGGATTCCCAAACAGCTTGGGTGCTGCACCTAAACATTATAATGGCAGGGGAAACCGTGCCATTATACATGCTGTGCACACTTGCAGAACTTGCTGGTGTACATTATTCTATGGCTTATAAGTAGCATCAAGTAGCCATTCTGTTCCGTGCCAGGCCATGAAATGTCCATTGCATCTTGTTCAGCACGGGGAGTGATATTTGGAATGAGACGGGGAGAGGCAGAAGCGTGTCTGAATCAGATGGTACAGGAGATTAATATGGCACAGTTAACGCTGTCGGTTACAGCAAAACCCTTAGAACAAGGACGACTCATCAGTCAGGATGTTGTTTTATTGCCGATCGCTGTGTAAAAGAACTTTAGTCCCTGCATTACTGACCAGAATGGCTCCGTACACCTTATGTCCGTCTGCTTTGACCTGGGCGTTGGAAACGGAGTAGTCATCCAGCACAGCCTGGAGGTTGGCCCAGTACGCAGGGAGGTGTGGGAAGAGCACTCTCTCAACAGCCTGCTCACAAAAACACACGCACACACACATGTTAATGCAGATGTAGTCTATATCAACAACGTTTTATTTCCAGGATTGCTCCGGTGCCGCTGGAAATTCCCCGGATGTCTGTTAACATTCCTCTTTGTTTGTGTTGGCATTTTAAATTCTGGTAGATTTCTGAGGACTATGGTTAACCGCTCCTCAGATCTCTGCAGGGTAAATCCAGACAGCTATCTAGACTATCTGTCTAATCTGAGTTTTCTCTCGCACGACTAAAACGTCTTTAGAGCGTACACATATTCCACCAAAACAAGTTCCTTCCCGAAGCTATTTAGCGGCGGCGGCACCGCAGCTCCTGATGCTGATTATTGAGGAGATCTGAGAGCAGAGCAGAAAACAAGAACTCTAAAGAGCGTCATTTAGAGCGATCAAATGGAGCCAGTCTCTAGTGTGGATCTCAAGTCAAGGGTTCCAAAGATGCTAAATATTTGTACATTGACTTTTTGCAGAAACGCGTACACAATGATGCACAAGACATCGGGCTTCCCAATATGAGGAAAATATCTAGTAGTGATTGATTTGACTGATATTGTGATATTAGTCACAATACTCAAGGGCATGATAATGTTGGCATCATTATTCTCATTTTCATAAAAATGTAAAAAAAAAATTAAATGTTCATAGTGCGCTTTTTGTGAGGATGTGTAATCAAACAAAGATTTTTTTTTCTTTAGTCTGTAGGGTAGGATTTGTACGACGGGACTTCTTTGCAGCACTACAATACTTCATTCAGAATGGTTTGACACATTTTGCCTTTAAGAAATAAAAGAACAGTATGACTCTCACTATGACTATACAGTCGGTACTTGCTCCTAAGCTAACCATCACTCACACACACACACACACACACACACACACACACACACACACACACCTATTCTCTTAAAGAGATCGACGCACAAGTATAAACGTCAGGCCACTTATGTAGGCTAAGGCGAAAGCTCAGCGTGGAGCCTCCGAACAGCCGTACACTCATGCTTAAGATGTCCAGATGGAAGCAGTGAACATACCTTCCATCCTAGAGCATGAAGCCCCACCACAGCTCCATAGTGGGAGCAGAGCGGCCTCACCGGGTCAGACAGAACCTTCTGGAGCGACAGCAAGATCTGATGGTACAGACCACTCACCAGATCGCCATGAGTCCTGGAGAGAAAACACAGTAATAGGACTTTCATTGGACATTCGCCAGGTGGACGGAGACACAACTCAAAAATTAACTTTAATGTTGCTCTGTGTTCCATCTATCTCATCCATCTCAAGTGGCCAATAAAATTTTCAAAAAATAAATAATGTCAATGACGTTTTCTATCTAACAGAACCAACAAACTCGGGCTAGCTTTGGACAAATACCGTTTTGCTTATATGACAGTTTTTTTGGGCTTATATTTAAAATTCAGGAATCAGCAATCAGTGAGGCTTAAATTGAAGACCTATTATAGCATTTTCAGGTTGAAAAAGAGATGCAAAACTACAACAAACGGACACAAACTGACTACAAAAGAGATGCCGAACGACCGCAGGGACCCAAAACAACCCCAAAGAAAACAAAAAATTAGACGACATCACTACAAAGAGATGCTAAATAATATGGGAAAATTGCTTTTTCTTTAAAAAAGACATTTTCCAGAGGAGGGATGCCAGTGCTCCTCACCAGAAGATGTGGCTGAGGAGCAGGGCAGCGTAGTCCCTGAGGGTCCAGTGGTCGTTGAGCGGGTTGATGGAGGCGGCCAGCGGCTCCAGGATGCAGTACATGACGCTGGAGACCAGGCTGCGCACGTACGAGCCCAGGTACAGGTAGGGGTTCTGAACCAGGCTCTTCACCATGTGGAGGAGCCTGTTGAGCTGCTCCAGGTCATGGCTTACTGACTTCACCTGGACACAAGGAGCCACAATCAAAAATTGAGATAAGGGGAAAAAATGTATATCTTGTTTCAGTTTTGTTTGCACATCTACAGAAGAGGATTAGGGCTCACACAAAAAAAACATGCGATAATCTAAATCTATCAATCTATCTACATCTAAAATCAAATAAATAAGACATTTTCTAGAGAGTTTCTGCAGGTTTTACCAAGACAAATTTAAGACTTTTTAATAAGATCATTATGAATGAAATTTAAGACCTTTATCATATCATCATCATAGTCGAAATACAGCAAAATTATATCTGGACTAGCGAGTAAAAGAACTACAACCCCACAGAATAAAAAAAGGAGCATTAGAGGCCTAAAATTTTGATTTTGAAATTTTAGACTTCTTAAGACCCCGTGGAAACCCTGTGTAGAGTGATTGTTGGGATTCTGAATTGGTTTAAAAGTTTGAAAACAAATCTACAAGATGTGTTCATGGGACAAACCTACCCCACTGATGACATAAACAAAGTATGGCAGGAGGGCAGCAATCTTGGAGTTGGACTGGAGGTCCAGCAGAGCCACCTGACAACACACAGCAGACAAATGTTAAGGCAACACATCGCTCAGCCGGACGGGAATCGCCCGCCTGTGTCCAGCGCTAGTGTACCTTCATGAGGTGGGGGTCCTCTCCCAGGATGGCCCGTGTGATCTGCTGGTAGTACTTCAACAGGTCATCTGACAGAGACTGCACCGCTGTGGGAACTGGGACAATTCAACAGTCAGCTCCAAGACTGATGCACAAACACTGAAATCAGGGTTCAACTAATTTCACCCTTTCGTTGACTTCCATTAATACCATGTATCGTCCTCCCGGGTCAAAACTGAAAATCAACACTTTTTCTCACAGTTTTGTCTCTTTGTGACACTTCTGGCACTTTTTTAATGTTTTTTTTTTTTTTTTTTTTTACATTTAACACGTCTTTTTACTACCACGTATAAACATCACTAACACACAACTTATTACCACTAGTTTTCAGAGTAAAAAAAAGCAGTAATTATGAATTATTTTGACTACTATTAAAAGGAAGGATAATCACAACAGGTCAATGTTCAGTCAGGATGCTGTTTTGAAACATTTCAAATTTTATTTGTCCAAATGCTAAAAAATTGAATAAAACACTACAGGTTCAATTAAAGTAGAGATCTGATCTTTTGTTGAACTTGCGAAGCGCATTGTTGTTTTTGTGCCTAAATTGCACACATTTTAAATATAATATAATAATAGGTGGAAAATGTTCAATATCCCAAGAAGGATGCCTCCCTCCCTGTTGGTGCAGAATTAGCTGTTAGAGCCATGGAATTTAATAAGGTTGTGGATATGGTGCATTCCATTTCTTTAGGGAAGTCAGAAATAACCACCCCGACCAAAGCCAAGCTCAAAATCCAACATGGCTGCTCCATGCATCAGTAGTGAAAGCTGTGGTAATAGACTGTTTATTAGCACTTCTGTCTCATCAAACAGTCGTACACACAGTTTTGTCCCACTTCTTTCTGTGGACACGGTGCTATGAGTGTTTGTATGCAAAAAACAGCATTATGCACGGTCACTGCCCCACACTGAAATAATGGTTAATCTGACTTGTTGTACTAGAACACGGTCAACTTGGGTGTAGGTTATATCCACGACGTTCCACTTCTGGGATTGCTCCGGCGCCACAGGAAATTCCGCCAGATGCCTGTCTATTTGCCGATTTCCGTTATGTTCAGCTTTCTTTGTGTTGGCGTTCTAAAATCTGGTAGATTTCTGAGGACAATGGTTAACTGCTCCTCAAGACTCTGCAAGGTAAATCCAGACAGCTAGCTAGACTATCTGTCCAATCTGAGTTTTCTGATGCATGACTAAAACAACTAAATCATCTTTTAAACATACACAAGTTGCACCAAAACAAGTTCCTTCCTGAGGCTATTTTGCAGCGGCACCTTGCGGAGCTTAGCGCCGCCCAAGGCGATTATGATTAGTTTTAAAAAATACCAATAAACGTTTTTCTCCCATCCCGGGATGTGGACTAGCCAGACCTTCCTCTTCGCAGCCGTGAAGGAAGGTCTGGCAAAGCGAGGCTGACTTGGGTGTGACATCATTCCCAGCTATAGCATGCATGCACTTCTCCATTTCCATCTACCATGTTTTTGCAATACAAACCAAATATGATTGTAAAATGACTTCAAATGTAACCACTTATTCCATGTTTTGTTTTGCACACAACCTGCCACTGACTCAGCTGTGTGTGTCATCTCATTGGTTTGTTAATACATAACATTACACTAACCGGTCCATGTAAGGCAAATCATCAAAAGTTGCAAAAAATGTTTATTTTACTACATTGTGTTGCATTCATGTGAACGTGTACCAGAGGGGAATTTCACAAGATTGAACTCTGCGTATTATTTCACAAGTTGCCTCTTCACATTAAGTTCCTTGAAATGGAATAGAGCAGACTACAGTGTGTTAAGCCTGTTGATCATAATGTGGCTGAGTCTTACCTGTCCCCTGAGGCTCCAGGTTGCCCTTCCCATCCAGGTAAGACACGTTTACTGACAGAAGAAGAAAACAGGAGAAATTATTACGGATAACTCTTGATTCAAATACCTAAATAGTGAACTTTCAACATCAGGCATACTTCTGTCAATAGTTTATGACAGTGCGGTGGCTCATACCTCGCACCATGGTCTCAGCACAGCCCTTGGGAATGTTGGTGGCCAGAGCCAACTCTACCAGGTTGATGTCCCGATCCTCAATGAAGAAAAGCTCTCCTTCTTTCGCTGAGCGGAAAGGAAGAGCATCCTGGGCCCCGTAGCCACATATGGCCTAAAGAACAAACAGATAAAGAAGTTGAAGGAAGTGATCACTGTAGCATGTTAGTGTCATATCAGACTGAATGTTTAGGCATAAAGGGAGAGACCATTGGTGTGAGCAGTCTCACCTCCACCTTACTCCAGCGCAGAGCTCTGTTAAAGTCCTCCACTGTCAGTTTCCTTCTCTTGGCATGTCTCATGAACTGAGAGCTGCTCTGTGTGGGTCCAAACACACACAATCGGTACTGCATGTTAGAGGTTAGTTATATTGATGTGACAGAGATTTGCCCATATGAGCATACTTCCCTATGCAAACAGCTGATCAATTCAACTTTATTCCAGACACAGGTCCATATCAGTAGAAAAATATGTAAAACACAACACAGACAAGAAGAAGAAATACATTGTATAAATTTAATTTTATAATTTGTGATTAAAAGAAATACAGACATATGTTCCTATGTTTCCAAAAGCAAGAAGTATACCTTGTGTCACTTTTTGTGGGCTCAGTTAAAGCCATTAGAATTACATTTTTTGAATAAGTTAAGCCACACATAAATTTGTGCATACAATTTCTAAACACAGCATACAAAAAGGTGGGAACATTACTAGTCACAAACATATGACTCGCACGTGTCCATCTTGGCAGTTTGAGAAAGATTCTGAAAGCATCATTACCACCTGAAGCTTTCTCACTATTGCCTTAATATAGCTGCAACACATGTAGGCTCTAAGGAGTGGAGTACAGTAGGCTCTTAAAAAAAAGAAGGCGATATTAACATCATCTGTGCCCATGTGAAATTTGCGTGCCAGCCTATTGCTTGATGTGACCCAAATAGCTCACTTTGTTTACCGCATTAAGTGCTTGGTCTGCCATTAAGAAGGAAGGAAAAACTTGCCTCTAATCCTCTTTGGTTTTTGCTATCATGACAATACTCTTTTTAGAGTTAGTCATGCTGCACACCATGCTGTGAGCAGACTCTAAGCAGTCATTGAATGGAGACAGGACGACTAAATCATCAGCATACATCAGACAGATGATTAATCCAGTTTTGCACTCTTAACTTTATAAAAAGATCATCCATATACTGATGGAGTGTAGCCTTTAAAGTGATACTCCACCCAAAATGGGATGGTGCTTCATATCTACATGGTAGATTTTTTGGAGTAAAGTAACAGTTTAATGTTTTAGTCAATCATCCACGCACGCGGGCAGCACTGACCTGCGTTGCCTCCCTGAGCCGGTAACACACGTCCTCAGCCAGCAGAGCAGCCACGTCGTCTGCGAGCTCCACGCCTGCAGTCTCGGCCATGAGTTTGACAGACTCCCGGGAAACCTCGGCGAAGCGGCGCTCCTCCCGGTCCGCCATGATCACAAAGACCACTCAGAAACTGGGAAAAGGGGAAAGCACCTCACGTTAACACTGGTTACTGTGGCCGTTTACATCTTCTTCTACATAAAGACAGCGTGGAGAACAACATCTCTTTCAGAACAGCTTACCTTAGTGTTTTAAAGTTTAACGTTACATTTAGAAAATTAGCGCTATATTCAAATTGAGTTGTGCTTGGTGGATCACCCATGCCGAATTTACAAAAGCACATATCAGATTCGTTGCAGGTCTTGACTTTTGGTGTATCCGTCATGTATTACTGACAATGAGACAAATATTTTTAATTACCACCTTTTTCAATGGGAATTATTCAGGTCTCTAAATAACGTTACATTCATCTCACTGTCCAGCACGCTAACTCCGTATCAGCTGGACCGAACTGCTGATTTGAGTTATTGTAACGCAAAGACAACTACCATTGTTTGGTGTATAAGAGTCTATTGCTGAATTATTTAAGTTATATAAAAGTAAAATACACAGTGAGCCTGTTACCATTGATGTATTATAGAGGCTAACGTTACCGCCTGTTGTAGCTAGCTACAATCACATCATAAGATGCTAATAGCTAAAGTTAGCTGTCAAAGAAGCTAGAAAATGCAACGCAAAATCTATATTTGAACACGACTTTACCTTCTTAGCTAGAACGAAGGCTGTGTATCATCAGAGTCAGAGTGAAAGTTTACATCAACGTAGCTAACATTGCTCTCTAAACACTAGGCACCCATGTAAGTATCAAGTTGGTAAAAACAGAAAGGGCGACATCCGTCAAACTCTTCAAAATAAGGTAACGCTAACGAGCCCAGTCTGTCAATTTTTAAAGTATGCCTCATTGCTAATAAAATAAAATATATTATGGAGGAGTCTGTAAAAAATCAACATTGAATGTGCTTAGTGGTTTTCAAAACGTTTATTCATTTAGTGAATATATTTGACTAAAAACGCACAACATCCGTTTTAATTCTGGATAACTTAACTCTGTTAGGGCTTTTCCGTATACTAGTGAGTGACGCGCCAGGAGGTTAAGGCCAGTGATTGGTCGATTGAAGAGCATTGGGAGATACAGATTGGTTAATTGAATACCAGTCATACACATGCGGCTGGCTTTTTTTAAATCGATGGACGTTATGAAAAGATGATAGATGCTAAATACCAGAAATCTTTGACTCCCCGTTGAAAATGTTCCAAGCATCTCACTTTCCAACGTGAATGTGTAATATTGAATTAGAGATATGCCAATATAATCAAACACAAAGCAAAACATCTTAAATTCTCAAGTTGTTTTTTCACCCAATGTTGGAACCCAGCTGCAGGGATTTGCACACCCAGGGCTGTATGAAAAATTAAATCACTACAGTAATACACATGTGGTTGGACTGCAGCTTTGCCATGCTTATAGGGGAGGGTTTGTGCAAGAGGTAAATTGAGGGGAAGGAATGAGACATTGCCTGGATCAGAGCAAAAGATGCGACCCTTCAGATTATCAGTTTGAAATGCAGCTATGAGGATAGATATGTCAAACAAACATATAACAGACCTACTTCTTAATAAGCTCCAACTGTTGTAAATACACTTAACAGAATTTTAGAGTAGCATTTGCTTTCATGTTAAAAGTATTTGTAGCATGGAAACTGTCCGTACTCAAACGCCTGCTTTTAGGAGAGTTGCAGCCCCCCCCCATCCATGACTGTGCATAAAGAATGCAAACATTGTCATTTCTTTATAGACTGAAACCTAATTTCCTCATATGCCCCGAGGACTGTTCAGGCCTGTCAGTTCTCCCACAAAAAACAGCAAAGGTTTGATTAATGGAACCAAGAGTGCAAAGAGTAAGAAACCAAAAGGCTTAAACTGTTGGATGAACACTACCATCTCATCTAGTATAGTATATGCTAGATGTAGCCACCTATGTCCGTGGTAACATAGTAAATACCAAACATTTTATATTCTTTTGGGTTATCTTGATTCACAGGCAACCTTGAAATTACCATTAAACAGCTGAAGCCCAAAGACACCATGACAAAGGTTAGATTTAAAATTAGTTTATTCATGATTCTGAGGTCAGACATTTTTCCTCTGTTCATTAATGAAGTATTTACAACAGTTAAAAAAATCTCATGGCAGCAACTGTAGTGATTCTGGACACCACAAACACTCAACTGCAGACTGCTTAATTTGCAATTGAACAGTTCAAGGCCTGCTTGACCTGCTGACAAACTAAAGTAAACAACCCAAGTTTAAAAAAATATATATAAATATCCAGGGAAAGGGGCAGGTTAAAAAAAAATTCATAAAAAAAAACATTTAATTGAGCTGTGGTGTTCAGTGTTGATGCTTGTTTCCAATGACAACCACATCCAGTTAGAGTGCCCGGTTGTCCCAGATCTCCTGGGCCTTGCTGCTCTCCAGCTGCTGCAGATGGAGGGCCAGGGGCAGCAGCAGGTCACTCAGGTGCTGACTGGAGAAGGTGAAAGCATTGTTGGCTATGGCCTCTGCAGGCAGGGTGGGGAGAGGGGAGGCTGATGGAGGAGAAGAGGAAGTCGAAGACATTGGTGAGATGGAGGTGCAGAGGGAGGTGGGGGAAGGTTCACCTAAACTGCCAGTGGACAGCTGGGAGAAAAAGGACCCTCCATGGGTCTGCGCCGAGGTTTTGATCTTGCTGGGGAGGCCGTGCTGGAAGCGGCAGCGTGTGCCGTACAGGCAGAAACCAAAAGAGCTGAAGGTGCGGCACAGAGCGCCACGTGGCTTCCACTCCTTGGCCTGTGGTTGGAGTAGGGGTTTGGAAACGGGCGCAGGCTTCTCCTGGACAACGTCAGGAGAATCCAGATCACTGCCGACGTCGCCGCCCTCCACATGCAGGAAGTTGCAGCGGGTGCCAAATGGACAAACACCAAAGGAGCCGAAGGTGCGACAGGGAACATTGCTGCGGCGGCGCAGGGCCGGGCGCCGCTCTGTGGGGTTGTGAACAAAAAGACAGCGGCTTCCATAGTAGCAGTAGCCGGTTGTGTGGAAGCTGCGACATAACTCCGTCTTGTACTTGGGGTGGCGAAAGGGAACATGCAGCTCATGGAGGCCGTGGGCAAACTGGCAGCGCTCGGCATACTTGCAGAAACCAGTAGTCGAGTAGCTGGTGCAGAGCTCTGTCTTGTAGCGGGTGGAGGAGACCCAAGGGATGAGGGGAGGTGAGGATGACTCTACCAGGGGGAGAAGGGCCCTAGCCAGGGAGAGCCCTTCACCCCCATCCGACTCCTCATTGGACAGCAGGTTGTCCACTAGCTCCTCATCTTGGTAGAAGGGCAGGAACAAGTCATCACTACTGGTCTAGAAGAAAGAATGTATATAAAATATCCTGCCTTGTCCAAATTTTAGAAAACTTCCATCTACAGCTCCTATAAGGTTTTGGAGAAAGAAAAAAAAAAGTAGTAGGCTACTCACTAAAATTACTTGACTTAAAGGGTTGTATATAGGGAGTAGCAAACGAGTGAATAAGGCATGTCTGGGCTTGTTGGCTATTTGGAACTAGAGACCTTAGGATTAACTTTATGAAAAAGTAAACATGTTGCTAGGGTTGTTTAAATTCCATAGTTTTAGTATGTACTACGTTTAATCCAAATCCAGCCCTGTGTGATCAATGTTTAAATGACTAACCAAGAGTTTTACCAGCACAGCAGAATGCAATGTAGGATTTCCCCTTTTATCTACCTACAGTTCATAGAGAAAAGGGCTGCGTGTAATGATGGAATATTGATTAAATTTGTAAAATCCCTACAAATATATACACATTACACCATAACGTTACATAGCCTACCAAGTAGGCCTACAAGTAGAGGAACTGATATTTCACTTACTGTATTTCAAAAAACTAGCTAAAGAAAGTGAGATGTCAAGAAGAATGTAAAAAGACAGCATTCTTAGAAATGGATGTGTGACCTACTTGACTTACCTCAAACATGTCTACTAAAAGATGATGGAGTGGCTTATGAGGATTTGGGAGGTCAAACCTGGCACAGTTCAGCCTCCACAGCGGCCTATACAACAGAAAGCGTGTTGGTTTGTTGGTTAGTTGCGTAGTGGCATGGACCCTAACGCTCCTACTTTGTTATGGAGTCTCAAGCAAAGTAAGAACGCTCTCTGTTTCTTTTAAACCGGCTGTCACCTCCCGCCTTCCAGTCCCAAATGAGCATCAGGTGTGCTCGAGCTCTACGTCACAAGTGTGTCTCGGGCGACCAATCACGTCCTACGTATGGGGAACGCTCTTGATGACGAACCAATCCGTTTAGCTGCAGGGATGATTTCAGCGTCACAGTACAGTCCAGTCCGAGAATCCAGTCAGTATATAGCTATTTATCGTAAAATGTTTAAAAGGTAGTTATGATAAAACACAGGGCTGTATTACACTAGAAGTAGCCTTATACATTTTTTATAATTTTTATTTAAGCATGTATATTCATTGTTTTTTATTCTGTCCTTTACAGTGAAATACCGAATAATTAGTTAACGGCTAGCGGATGTTTTGTCACGGGGCTCAATCAACATCCTCAATGAATACAGTGTTAAAAGGCGAGCGCCTCAGAATCATTTCAGGTTTGTTGAAATTAACACCTCAGTCGGAAGTAGTTCAAACAAACCTTCTAATTAAAAGCCGTCTGATAGGAACACAGCTGAGTACAAGTAGACAAATGTTTCCTTTAGCTAGGCTAATCTTTGGTTTAAACTTGTCTTTACCAGGCCCAGATGAACAACCCTTCCATGTGCTGATATCAAGGAGATCCAGTAGAAACACACATCCGACTAATCCAAGGGACACATGTAGAAAGTTAATGTAGAAAACTAAATGTTTTGCGATTTTTTGGACTGAAAAATATTCAGTGGAAGGGGGAGGGGGGGTCTTACACATTGATAAAGTACAAACATACAACACAAAATAATGAATAAGAGTCACCACCTTCACTATTTAAGCTCTGTCAATTTTGAGATTTAGATTGTAACTTGGTCACTTCATAACATTGTTACTTCATAATAACATTATGAAGGGACCAGGTGGCTCAGACACAACACTGCTGCTTCAAATTCACCCCACTATTTTATTAATTTAAGCCTAATTTGGTTCATTTTGTAGAAAAAGTGAGTTTTAAAAATAAATATTAAAATTGATCTAGGAATGTGTATGGAAGCAAACAGCCAGCATATTAACTTACAGTTAATGGTGGTGCATACCTACATAGTATTTTACTGCTAAGATATGACATAACTTTCGAGCAAAGCCGCTCCCAGATATTAATTCCACAAACATTTAAATGTAGTAAATTTACCTCAGGTCACACAAATCTTTGAACCTTCAGAAAAGTAGTCACCAGTATCAGTACCGTTAAAATACAATCATTTATGTTGCAACATTTACAACATTTTGATACCAGTTGAGGAATTTATTTTTCTTACAAAATCCTCTCTAAATGAATGTCTTTAAATAAAGCAGCCGTACGAAAAACATTATCTAATTAAGTTAGTCTGAAACTAGCAGAAACCTTATTTAAATTAGGGAATATTTAATCAAAGAATAAGTAAACAAGAGGAAGAAACCGACGAGCATTTGCTGCCAAACGTCTGTATTTGACAGGTTTTTTAATATACTTAATATCGGTGCAACGCCATGTTTAATTTGCAGTTTGATGGCCAGCCCTGTGGAGGACATGGGCAGTTTCATCTATAGTAGCAATCTGGTGAACACCGTCACAGAAACACAGCAGTCGAGAAAGAGCCCATGACTGACCACGAAGAAAAAAAAAATCTTTATTTCTTTTCTTATCAAGATACATTAAAGGATACAGAGACATCGGAATAAAAAACACTTGAGAAAAAGTTTCAGTTGTAGCATGTTTGTCTCTCCATCATACAAAAATCAGCACCCTGTCCCTTTTGAATGTCACCCCTGCTTCAAATGACCACCCCACCCACCCTATGAAGGAGAGCAATGTTCCACATGTACAGTAAGCCTATTAGAGCCATCTCCACAATAATGGAGCAGAATTACACACTTCAGATGTAAAAAAAAAAAAATAGTTTAAAATATGCCAGTTTTCCACTTGTCTTAACACAGATTAGTATTTGCTACAAACTCAACACTTCAAATTTCTTTTCTTTTGAGAAATATTACATTAAGCCCACATTGGGACCAAAAACTTGCTTAGAAAACCTGTGTAAGCCCTCACTGCTGTGGTGATTCACAGGAAGTATAATCATCCAATTGACAACTTGCTTTAGGACTCACCCTTTGATAATGGTACAAACAGGGGGAACCAAAATTAAAAAAAGGAAGTGAAAGCACGTTGACACAGCTGAAGATTCCTCATACCCAATCACAATCAAAAACATCATTCTGTTCTGTACCATCATACACATTTACAGAAGAGGATCAAGGCCATATGGATTATCAAAAGTTCTGAAAGAATCCATATTTTTGGAGATTTTTTATTTCAGAACTTCATTTTTGGCCCTAATTGTCTTCTGTACATTTACACATTGCAGCTTTTTTTTAATTTTTTTTTTTTTTTAAACAGTCTTATCAACTGATCTGTAACATAATCACATCAGTTTCCTTCAAACAAACCAGAAATGCTGTGGCTTCCATCTAACATTACCCCGTGGATTAAAGAGACCACTCACAATGAGGTCGACTTTTTTTTGTTTTGCACATTATGACTTCACTTTGGACTTTTGCGCACTCAAACATGCGGTAGTACCTCAAAGCCAAATGTGTTCTCTCGTCATGGCAAGTCACACAGTAACTTGTGCAAATCCATGGTAACCACAATCATTAGCTTTTCCTTTTATCAAACACTACATATGATCTCTCCTACACTGTAAACCTACAGATTCCTTTGAGCAATGATGCCCTCCCCTTTGATTCCAGGCAGCCTTCAAACATATTATATTATCAAGAGAACAGGAGCCAGGGAGCTTCTCTCTTCAGACCGGCTAAAAGTGGATATAAAAACGTGGCGATCGAGTGACAGTAGAAAAAAAGATGAAATGCGGCTAGACTGCAAAAACAACCCTCAATTTAACTTTGTTTTGTTTTTTTAAATGGCTACTGTAATGCCTAACCAAAGTGAAAAATGGTATAGAGGGTTAATAATAAAAAAATAAAAAAACTATTGAGTGAGCACAAAACAAATTTGACCAGTGATGTCAGGATCAGAAAGTCGTAAACCAGGATTCAGTTCAGGATGTACAAATAATATATTATTGGTGCATTTTTCCACCTGGTTGGCGACAATATAGGGTTAACACGACATGTGTAGCTGTTCCCATATTAACTTCAACGATTTTGATCACTGATTACGCATTTAAGTCAGTAAAAAGAGTATCTAGGCTTTGGGACGATAACAAGCAATTGGAAGACGCCCCCTTGGAAATTGGAGAATTGCGATAAGCATTATTTTTTTAAAAGATCTTCAGCAGATTAATTTATAAAAGACAATAATCGTTAGTTGCTACATACATACTTAGGAGGCGTTGTCTAACAGGGTGGCACTTCGGATTTGTTACGAGTGATACAACCTGTAAAACAATGACTACACTCTACGTTCGACTGTCCCTTTGTCTACACTTTTATTCTGTCTCCACACTCAGTGACTTTCACATTACTCGAGTTGTTTTGCGCTCACTCAGTATTTTTGAGTACGAGTAACATTTTCTAATTAAATTAGTCCTTCGGCCAGCTACAGCTGTCCCAAACAGTCTCCCATTTCCACCTCTCGTTCTCCTCACACACTGAGCGTTACCCCCTTACATGGTGCATATATTTACACAAAGATAGAGACGTGGAGGAAAAACAAAGTGTGCTTTATCACCATTGTTTCAGGATGAGAAATATCTTGATTTAAATTACACATTTAAAAACAGGCGGTATTGAAAAGGGGAGCAAAAATAAATCAGGATCTGGAATAAAATACTACAAAGCCCAATGCATTGTGTTGTGTGAGTGTCAGTGTGTTGTGTGTGTGAGCATCTGTGTGTGTGTGTGTGTGTTTTCATCAACGTTGGGGAAGTAACAGAGGATTAAAGAAAAATGACACTGAAAAGAGGGAAAATAAAAAGACTACTGGTATGGCGTTCTGTGCTGCCTGTTAAGTGACGGCCTGAGCACAGTCCCCTCTCCGACTCCCACCCCCATGTCCTGTTAAAAGACCCCCGTGTCCCTCCCCCTTCAGTCCTCCAGGACGATGGGCTCACTGGTGCTGGAGGGGAGCAGGGGCACGGCCAGGGAGCGGGGGGGCGGCGGCGGCAGTTTGATCCGGACCAGGAGATGAGGTTTCCTGGCTGCCCGACGCATCTCCGACTGAGTCAGATGTTTCCTCAGAGCCCTGGTTAAACGAGAGCCCCAGCATATCAATTACACGTCCCAATAGGGCAGTAACAACTCCAAATGTTGCTATACAATTCATTGTCTCAGAAATAATTGCGATTAACAATATAAATGTCTCTTTCAGTCAAAATTAAAAATATTGATTTATTTCTTTTTTTTCTTTTTTTAAACATGTTTACTGGATAAATTCCAGGATACATATTTTGGTTATATCCCTGCTATGTGACCCACCACCAATACACTGCCTATGAAGTAAACAACACCTATTTATTATCATAAAACATTTTTTTAACTGTATCCCTGTAACTGTATTTAAATGTTTTTATTTATTATCATAAAACATTTTTTTAACTGTATCCTCCTCCTTTTTCATTTTCTTCCTGTGAACGTGTATAACATCAAGAGGTACCAACTAGCATAGCTTTAGCTCAACAGTCTGACCAATAATCACTTATACAGTTAGGATATATTAACGATATATTAATGATATATTAAACAGTCTGACCAATAATCACTTATATAATTACTATATATATTACAATATATGACATATCTAAACAAAATCAACAATTACCATCAACAGTCATACCCTTTAGAACTTTAGCTGATGTTAACAATTCATTGAGGTTAAACAAGAAAACCGCAATTACGTAAAAGAAATTGACAATGATGTAATAATTATTACAGGCCTACGTCCTAGTAATGATAAGTTTAACTTTACCCACTGTGAATGTAAGTTTCAATAAATTATGTTTCAATCAGCAAACTACCGCTGATGAAGGCAGTCAGCTGTAGAAAAAAAAAAAAAGCTAGCAAGAGGACTATGACTGCAAATTTAACTTCCAAACTGATGCGGCCAAGCATGTTTCAAGTTAACTGTCTGTTAAATGACACGTACAGGCAGCCTGTCAATGGTTGTTCCTCTCTCTCCAGGCGTCTTTACTCACCAACCTCTGACCAACAGACAGATGAATTAATGACAAAATATACAAGCTGTTTTGGTGGACATAATGGGGCTATTTTTTGTGGCTGAGCCTAGAATCGTTCATACCTTACTCGTGTTGCTTCGTCTTAGGATTTAATTGTCGGGAAAAAACAGTGGAACGTACCTGGTGTCCTTTGTAGCCACAAACACCACAGGGTTGGGTGCCTCCCCTTGGCTGACCTTCTGCCGCTTGATGACCGACTGAGAGGTGGTCCTCATACCTGAAGTATACGGCCTCCCATTGGCTGGGTAGGGCACCCCTGCAGCCTGTAAACCAATGAAAGACCAATGTCAACCAGGTTGTTTTCAAAGGCAAACAGCAAGTAATCAGACTTTTATCAGAATTTCAGAAGACAGGCAGCCTCAGGATAGTGGACAGACAGGATAGATGTGCTTTGACTTGTTTCTTTAAGGCTGAATGGAGCAACACATTCAAAGGATCACATGTTGGCATGTAGACAGTAAACCATGACGGTGCAAGCAGAGATCAGCATACTCAGCTGGTATACTGTGACTTCAGGTTTGTGTATGTAATGGTGTCCACAGCAGAGGAAGGCTCTTGGAACAAATCTAAAGTAACTCGAGCTGGGGTGTCTGGGGGCCTAGTGGTAAGGACGCATACCATGTAGCCGCAACAGTCCCAGTTTGATTCTGGCAGGGGATTGTATACTATTTATACATAACACAGGAAGCTGTCACATGAAGGCACCATCTCTAGAAAAAAAGCCAAAAGAAAACAAAAAGGTACATTTTGTTTGAAGGCTAGTTTTTCTAATAAAAGTTCAAAGTAAAGGCAGTGGAGGTAGCCGTGGACTGGACATACGCAGAGAAAGGCGTTAAGGTTAAGGAGGATCTGACGTACACGCCTCACAAATCTTGTGTGTGTGTGTGTGTGTGTGTACGTGCTGGACACATCAACCTTTGCGAAGTAACAAAGAACTAAAAAAATTTTTTTAAAATGACAGAGGGAAAACAAAGGGCTATTGGTATGGTGTGTGTGTAATACTAACGCTCTCGAAGCCTCTCTTTCCCAGCAGGCTTTGGCCCACACGGGGCTGGCTGGCTTGATTCCTGTTGATGGGTGTCGGGGGTCCTCTAGACGCCTTCAGTTTCAGAGGAGCAGAGATGGCTGCAGAGACAAGGCAACACTCCTCAACAACCAATTACACAGGAAAAGGTGGATTCAGAAGTGATGCACATGAAGTGTTCTTACCTAATTCCTTCACTATGTTGGCCAGGGACTGTCGAGGCACCAACTTGGTCTTTAGAGGAGTTTTCGTGGCTTTTGGCAGCCTGATAATGCCTGATAAAAACAAATCAATGTACAACGTGGTTTAGATCAAAATTATTGGATATTAAATATGCTAATTTGGTGGCAGTAGCTCAGTCCGTAAGGAGTTAGGTTGGGAACTGGAGTACGGAGTGTGGATTGGTGGCTGAAGAGATGCCACTTCACCTCCTGGACACTGCCAGGTGCTCTTGAGCAAGGCCCCGAACCGCCCCAACCGCTCAGGTCGGTAGTCCAGCACTGGCAGCCCACTCACTCTGACATCTTTCCATTTGTGTATGAATAGGTCCTGGGCATGTGTGTGTGTGTGTATTACAGGCCTGTGTGTAGTGATTTCTAACAAAACAGAGTGTACATTGTAATTTCCCCAATGAGGAACAATAGACAGTATAAATTATTATTAAATTATTATTATTTCAAACAATGAGTAAATAACACAATGTGATACTAAGTAAACACTGAACATTAACTAAACAGCCTTATAAAAATAGGCTTTACAGGACAGAATGCATCATTTACACATGATGGTTGCGCATAAAATGCTGTCTAACCTTGTTAATACCATGCATTATTAAGGAAACTACAGTCAGAGTGTGTGTGAGTGTGAGTGTAAGTGTGTGTGTGTGTGTGTGTGTATATACATACACTCAGCCTTGACGGCGTTGGCGTTGATGGAGGCGTAGGGCCGTCGTGCAGCGCGGCGAGGCTGCAGGATGTCCTCACACACCCTCCGAGCAATGCGGGTTAGCTTGGTGGTCTGCAGGATGAACGTCTGGCGGTTCTTGGCCAGCAGCTTGGCTCGACCCTCGTTGCGGGTAAACGGCGACATGCCCTGGACCTCCTGGCGTGTCATGTGACCGCGGGGGCCTGATTCCTGGACAGAGAGGAAGACGTGGCATTCTGAGAGGTCAGCTCTTGGAAAATAATGTATTAACAGCTCCAAGACTGTAACAGTAGGATTGGTTTCTGCACTGCTTCTGACTGATATAAAACGTTGCTTAAGGAAGGAGACTTACAGAGCCAGCTCTAGTGGCGCCCTCTAGCTGTGTGGGAGTCTTCAGGCCTCCATACTTCTTCCAGTATATCCAGCAGGAGGCGCACAGTCTGCACTGCATATTGGGAGGGCCCCAGGCATACCACTGGGGGGACTGGGCCGCTGGGTGGGTGAAGGGAAATTCAGTGTTAAGAGAGGGCATCTCAGCAGGCTGATACTGATTTTACTCAGCGATAACACAGTCAAAAGTCACAGACAGCAATCACCCAATGTTGGATTTTCTACATTTGCTCACACAAATGTGAGTTGCAGTGGTTTATAGATGGAGGCTGGAAAGACACCAAATTCTGCAGGGTCTGATCCGAAAAAGAACACAGGCTGTGCTACTAAAAGTCAAGATAGACAATAGAGAGAAAACTTGCACTGAAAGTTCAATCTAATCCAGCTAAATCTTAGCCATCTTTTCTTTGATTATTAAGTTTTTCCTCGCCACTGTCGCACTAAATGAACTACTGGAATTGCTGGGTCATAGTAAATTATTGTGTGTGGTCTAGACCTACTCTATCTGTAAAGTGTCTTGAGATAACTCTTATGATTTGATACTATAAATAAAATTGAACTGAATTTATTGTCATTTGTCTGCGCTCTTTTTTCTCACAAATTGCAATGTTTCCATGATAAAACAAAAGGTGATCTCAATACATAGCACATAGAGACCAACACAGTGACCTGGGTCAAACTGCTATCCGTGGTCCATCAGAATTTAGATGATTGATATGAGTCAGCCGTCACTCTGGCTGTCACCGTTAGTAGACAATTCTCTTTCTTGATGGATGCACTAAAGAAAATATCTAAAAATGCAGTAAAAGTTCTCTTTTGCAGATTTAATTAGACATTCCACTAAAAGGCATTTAAACTAAGCTTTGTGTTATTCTTTTTACTGCAAATGTATTTTGGTTATTGGTCTTCTTAATTACTAATAATCTTTTTTTTTTTTTTTTTTTTTTTTTTTATTATATAAAATCGGGCGATCTGTAGTACTTACTGTGGCAGCTCTCACAGCTGAGTCCTTTCTGGAAGCCTGCTGCCCCGTTCATACCGGGCTTGCTGCCTGGCACCATGATCTGGTTGGGGTTGGGTTTGGTGCTGGTGAGGAAAACGTAGAGAGAGAAAAGTAAGTTACTCTGACAGCCGTTCTAACTTGAGGAAGGTCCTTTGTGTAGCAGTTTACAATAATACTCACTAGGTGGGGATGTACACCTGCTTCAGCTTGCTGTCTGCCTCTGCTGCCTTTAGTCGTTTCTGACAGAGAAAACAGGGGATGGGAAATGGGTTTGTGAAAAAAGCAGTCAAACCCAAATCAAAAAGAGGCTTTGGGAATTTTGTGGCTTACTGTAGACCTACCTGTTGGATGTAGCGGTCTGTAGTCTTCCACATGTAGTAGAACTGGACCACACTGGCTAGAGACTTCCAGGGCAGCTGAGGGAGAGGAAACATACAGTTCAAGTCAATTGAACATCACACTGAAGTTCACAACTAAATTTAAAATGTGTGTATCGACAGTGAATACCTGGATTTTTACTACCCATCAAGCATATATATTAGGGCTGTAAAAATTAAAGCAATAATAACGAATAAATGGAAACTTTAACGGGCGGCCATTTTTTTCTTTTTTTTGTGACACGTGATTAAGGCATGTGCGTTCTAAGATTTGGGCCTTGGGCCGCTCTGTAGTTTGGGAAATCAGAAAGCGATGCAGCAGTAACGTTGTGGATGGCTAGCAGAAACCGTAAAGTGCTCCACGTTTACATCCAGAGGATCACCAAAACCGCCATCCGCCGTCTGCGGCGTACAGCACACCTCCTGTTTGATCTACGAGGAGACGCGGTGTGCTGTGTTCCTGCAGAACGTGATCTGTGATCTTGACACCTGACACCGAGCACGCCAAGAGGAGGACTGTGACCGCCATGAATGTGGTGTATGCTCTAAAGTGATCCTGAACCATAAACAAAAGGCTCTTTTAAGAGTCTAAAGATAGACTTACCATTATGAATAATGGGCTTTATTACTTACATTTTTTAAATCTAAATCCATGATCATTAAAAAAAGCAGCTCAAGATCCAAAAAAGAAACAAAGCTCCTTGAGCAGAAATTTATAAAGAAAGAGTTCTTTCCACAAGACCAAAGTTATTTGCATGTACTGTTCATGTGAATTGAGTTACCAACGGAGGACGTGGAGTCTCAAATACCAATTGAGCATTAAAAACTCAAAAAATATAAATATATAATAATGTAAAGCACATTTAGACCAGATAAAGAATTGTGATTAATTTGCAATTAAAAGGGTATTAACTATGAATAAAATTATTTAATTGATTGACAGCCCTAATATAATGTATATATTATACGTGTGTGTGTGTGTGAGCGTGCATGTGGTGAAAGAGAGAGAGAAGAAGAACTTACAAAGTCCTGGCGAATGTCGTTGAAGTCTTTGCCATATTTCTCTAGAGCCTCCTCAAACAGCATTGCCTCTGAGGCGCTCCACTCCTCCATCTCATCGCGGCAGAGCACCGGACCCCCCCTGAGGAACCAGGGTGGACATGGCTTTGGCCAGGTCATAGTTGTTCTTCTGCAACGTGTCCATAGCATGGAACTGAGAGCAGAGAGAAGGTGGAGACAAGTGATGTTACATTAGAGCTTCATCATCATCATCACATACACAGTGTGAAATCATATATTAAACATCATATATTATTTTTGCCATCCTGCCCAGCCCTAGGCACACGATCAGCATGTGACTTGGTTAATATTGTACTTTATTTTTTTACACACACACACACACACAGTCTCACCAGTGTGATGTCTCTGGAGGCAGCAGCTGCACTCATATGGAGGCTGGGCTGGCGGATGGAGCTGCTGCAGTCCAGGGCCCGAGCAAAGGTCCCCACAGCTCTGAAAAAATATAAAGTGGTTACTATCACTGATCTGTCTCTTCTACAATTGCATTAGGCAAGTATGAGGTAATGTATGTAGTGCTGAATGTCTATTAAACAAACACTAGAGGGAGTATTTGGCTCATGGAACAATTTATGGTCAGCAGGACAACTCCCTCCAAAAGTAAACTTACTATAGATTTCCTTCACACACAGCTGCACTTCCAGACACTAGTGTAGTATCATTATTCCATTTTTAATATACAGTGTTAAATGCATATTTGTATGCATTTTTGGCATACATTATTGTTAGAAAAATACATTACATACAGTATATACTTTTCTCTGATCACGTTACATATATACTTTTTTCTGATCAGTGTTAAAACTGTTTGCATTATGACAATACAAAACACTATTACAGCTGTTGGCATCTGGTTCCTGGGAGCCACTGTCTTGTCCTTGTCTGGAGCACTGTGTGACGCTGGGAAAAGAACAGGTGCCTCTGGACTGTGAGAAACTGTCAACATTACTGCTTTATTGTGACTGTGTGATTTATCTCATTCTGCATTGTATTACAACAGCTGTTGTAGAAGGTTTTTTCGTCAGTAATTTTTCTGTACCGATACAGTGAGTACTGTAAAACTGATCTAATTGCAAATAAACCAAACTTTATTATAACTTCAGTGGTTCCTGTCTATTCTTGATAATGAAATAATTCTAATAAAATGTGTATAAACCCTGAATTGAAAAGAATACCTCTAATCATATCAGTCACTAATATGCTGCTGACCTCAGTCTCATAACACTACACTTTTACAATCTTACAATCCTGCAACAACGGATGTTACATGTATCAGCCAGGGAAAAAATACTTATTTTCCCATGAGATTATCAGATGTGATGCCAATTCACACATTTCCTCTAGAAAAGCTGTCCTGTGGCTGGCAGAGTCAGAAGTCGTCATGGCAACAGGATTTGGTCATGATGATGCAACTGAGTGACAGATGGCAGTGGAGGGTTACCTTGCTACCACCAGGAACTGGTCGATCTGAGGGTCTTTGAGCTGGTTGTTGGGGTCCCACACCTTGGTCTCCAGCTTCTCCTGGATCCGGTTGTCTGATTCACCTGAGAGGGGGAGGAACTGGGTTCAACTCAGGAAAAAGAACTTTTCACTAGGGTTGGGTATAGTTTGGATTTTTCCCCGATACCGGTGCCAAAACCGACTTTTAAAAAGATAAAAAAATTAAATTAAATAAAAATAAAAAAGGAGCACAAAATGGTGGTCAAAATGAAATGCTTTTAAAAATGTATACCTTCTAACAATAACTTATTTTGCCAGTAAATTTCTGGTAAACGACTAAAACAACCTCTAGATGTGAAAAGTGTATTTTACAATACATTTGAAGGCACCACGAGGTTTGCGAGGCAAGTTTTAAGTGAACATCTTCACAGCTTAAACAGCTTAAGCAGCAGCAGCATTCAGGAAACATGTGTTTGCCTGGCATCTCCAACTTTAAAAGCACTGCTCACCCTCAGCTAGCTTGTCGGGGATCTCTGCCTGGTACTTGGAGCCCACGCGGATCTCGCCCTGGTCCGCCAGTAGGGTCTTCTGGACGGGGTCGAACACCAACGAGTAGAAGAAACAGTCCTGGAAAGAAGACACAGAAAAATATTCCAGCTTCTTGCAAAATGCACTTTGTTCCAACCATTCATTCACTGCATCTTTCATTTTGTAATATGGAAACAAAAAAAAGATTAATGGGTGCCAAATTAATACACTGATGATAAATGAACAGATGGAGTCTTACCTCTTTCTCAAGGTAGCCGGCCAAGACGTCCGTTTCATTGAGGAGGGTGACGTTACATTTCCCCCTGGGGAGACAGAAAGGAGCACATCTAAGACAAAGATGTACAGATTCTCTACAGCCTCAAAAGGGAAAAAAGGCTTTACACAAAGACATGCAATACTATAACATCACAGCCAATTAGAATACAAACCTCATTGCCACAATATCACGATAGCTTACTGTATATATGGACATGTTCAGTATTTAGAAATAAAGTGACTTGCTGGAAACCAATACAATTACTGTTTAGAGGCCAATGTTAGTGGTGCTCATCCTGCATTTCCAACACTTTTTACTTTAACAATGTTGAGATAGGGTGTGTGTAAGGAGTTACCTGTGGCATCCAGTGCTGCTCAATATACTGTTGTTAGGGTTAGTTAGTGTGTTCAGTCAGATTTAAATTAAACTACTTCTGTCAATTTGCATCATCTTGTTTTTACATTTGTTTTATATATTTTGTTTTCCCCCCTTCAAATATTTTACTTGGAGGATTTGACACACATCTAATTTCTAAACTGTAAATTTAATATCTGAATAAAAAGGTGAATGCATGTTTTGTTTTTTAAAAGGACACCCGTTAAATCTAAATCTACAATCTAAACCTTGATTCTGACAGAATCTCATTAATCTGAGTTTGGTGCTCAGGAACAGAGTCAAGTGCCACAGTGCAAGAACATATCATATAACCTGATCATGATTATGAAAATAATAATGTGAATACTATGGCCATCTGTTACTGCTGCAGCTGCTGTTGGTGTTAGGTAACAGTTACAGAATGTTATAGAATGAGAAGGTATGTGTGTGCCCTCTGTCACTATAGTATCATTTGAAAACTCATTCATCCACAGCTGCAGAGGATGTGCAACAACTCTTTTTGAAAAGGAATTAAAATGGGGATGGTGTTTTCAGGGACAGGAAACATCACCACCTAACAGCTGAGAATGGCTGCAGCAAGGAGCATTTACTCGCCTAATCAGTCCCAACTGTGCATGGCTGGAGTCTGGATTCAAACTCAACTGCAGCGGTCAGTCACTCCTGTTAGCAAACACGTACCGTATGTGAGTAGCAGGTAGAGATTCAAACTGTCTAGACAGGAAGAGTTCTCTGTGTTTGAGCTGGTGTTTCTGTTGTTCGGAGGGCGTCGGCTGCTTCGACTCCTCCTCAAATTCTCCTAAAAACGCAAACACATCAGCAGCATCAGCACTGTG
Organism: Etheostoma perlongum; assembly: GCA_026937815.1. Taxonomy (NCBI): domain Eukaryota; kingdom Metazoa; phylum Chordata; class Actinopteri; order Perciformes; family Percidae; genus Etheostoma; species Etheostoma perlongum. The sequence continues at coordinate 12,389,465 of CM049389.1, forward strand.
TTTTGACTGACATGATAAATCATTCACCATTCACTGTCCCAAACTGAAAGAGGACAACGAATTCCAATTCATCCTGCTGGCTTAGAGGTCTAAAACACTGACCTGCAACCTTTGGGGTCAGGGTTAAAAGAACATTGATCGTGGCTGTTTGTCCATTGACAGGAGGTTGAATAATCTATCAAGCAATCCCATGTCTTGGTAAATCCCAAGATTATGAAAGGCGGTAAATCTGCAATGGAAAAAGGAGGACGGGGCACGGCGGCCGAGTCGAGCTGAGCTGATAGTAGCAGTGGGTAAGCATTAACGGAGTGGCCCCCTGGTGGCCGCTAGCCCCTGAGCAGCTTTGTAGGTTACAGTAGTCACTACTGTGAAAGTTCTGCAGTGATTATTTTTGGAATTAAATGTGGATCCTGTCACTGTTTTGTTTATTTCACCATTTGTCTCTTTTCTCTTCCTCTTTTCTGTCTCTCACAGAGATGAGGGTCCCATGTCATACCTTTATCTTTCAGTGTGTGAGTGGGGTGTGAAAAGCCTTCCTTAACTAGATATTACTGGATATATCCACACTTGAGTTGCAGGTGAGACAACAAAATATGATCTGTGAAGTCCAGTTTGAGTGATAGATACATTATTTTGAAGGCTTCTAAGAATTCTCAAAAATACTATTAGGCGGGATTTAACAACTCTCTTATTAACCATTATAAGATTTATGTGTCTTCAAAGAGATTAATAGAAAAAAAACTATGCTGAGACACATTTAGCTGTCATTTCTGGTAGCGCTGTTATAGCTGTGAACGCGGCAGTGCAGTCTGTGCACAGTTTAGGTTCTTTGTTGGTGAATAAATGCTACAACTTCTCAAGACCCAAGCCAAGTTCTTTTGTTTTATCCTTATATCAGTGGTATAAAATGGTCTTAAAATGACATTATATATAGTCCAACAAAAGTAGTAATCGTTACAGGCCTTGTGACGATCACTTTATCCTCTGTCAAGAATTGTTGTGGATGGGCAATATATTACATAAGATGACATCAATGTTTCTGCATTGCATTCATTCATGCAGTACTGTTGTCTGATTGAAAATGACCTCAGGCTGCTATGTTTATAGACATACTTTCATGTAATGACCTTTTACTGTTTCTGTCCTCTGAGTTAATAGCTTACTTTGCTTTTATTACACTTGCTTTCTATTGCAGCAGTTAATATTTTCATTCCTCAAAAGTATTTGTTTTATGTTCATAAGAGATTTAAGGTAATAGAAAAATGGTCCGGTTAGCTCAATGGTACGATTTCTTGAATAAAGACCCACGATAAGAAATTTAAGAATTTAACTTGTGTACTTGATCTTTGCCATCCACTACACAAACCATCAGACAGTTATTAATGGACTTACTGTCAATTATTTCACATGCCAAAACCCATGTGACACAAATATTTCCAGCCAGTAGGATACATGAAAAAATTTAGCCATAGGAAGCTCTGTGTGTGTGTGTGTGCGCGTGTGCACATGTGTCCACTAGATTTCGCATTCCTAATTTCAGGCGGGTGAGTAATTTGTTGCAAGCTGGAAGGGAGGGACTATATTGCTCCATCTCCGTGGACTCCACCCCTGCACTCAGCCACAGGAAACCCTGTCAGCGAGGGCAAGGGGGGAGAGAGAGAGAGAGAGAGAGAGAGAGAGAGAGAGAGAGAGAGAGAGAGAGAGAGAGAGAGACGGGGACACCAAAAGAGATAGTGAGCAAGAGGGACGGTACTTTAAGCCACACCCCTTTTCTGTTAACCTCTCAACCCCCCCACCCCACCCCACCCCCCTCCTCCTGTCCGGCTAGTCCCTGCCAGACAAAGCAGGAAACCCTGTGTACCAAACCTGAGGCGCCCATCCCCCCCAACATGTATCCCCAACTCCCTTCACACACGCGAAGAAACCACAGATACACAAAAGGAGAGACAGGCACCTAAAGCACGCACACACAAACACACACACACAAAGACACACGACAAGTCAAAATTAACCCGTTTGGTGCTGTGGCCCTCAGAGACGGATCAAGGGCCTTTTGTTCAAAGAAATCATGTTTGTGTGTGTGTGTGTGTGTGTGTGTGTGTGTGTGTGTGTGTGTGTGTGTGTGTGTGTGTGTGTGTGTGTGTGTGTGTGTAATAAGGAGGAAGAGCAAAGAAGCAGTGATGGAAAAGTGAGGCAGACAAAGCAAGGGTTAGTACAAATAAGCAGCAGCAGAGAGGAGCTGGTACACTTCTTCATCACTATTACAGGATCACAATGGGCCAAACCACATAAGAGCATGCTCAGACACAGTCACATACACACATCCCTTTGGGTCAATGACAGGGTAGGATGGATGACACCAGCAAAACAATATTTAATTTTTTTTTTTAGTTTTGGGGGGGGGGGGGGGGGGGATGGGGGGTTAACAGAAAGTTTGCTGACTTCAGATCGCCTTGACATCCCGTCAGATAAGCCAACTTTGTGTTGCTGCTGTTACACAGGTAGGTTAGATGAAGCTGTCACATTTTACAGGAGGCGTGTGAGCACGGTTTCTATGGGAATGCAACCGCCAAGGCTTTGGTCCCCGTTTGTCACTCGGCCTGAGGAGAAAATGCTGTACTCGCGCTGTTGTTTATTCAGTTGTCATGACTTTGCAAATGATTGACATCCTGTCACTGTTCCTGTTGCAGCTCCTCCAAAGCGGAAAAAGAGAGCTAACGGCTGTTTGAGTTCAGCTGAGCGGACAGCTACGCAGACTCATGTAATTGCCACTTCGTGACATTTCATGAAATTCTGAAGAAACGACGGCAATAATTCTGTCTCCATGATCACCAATTTTAAATGTCAATATAACTGTTGTCATTAACCTTTATAAAATAGAGTCCAACCCATACTGGATTTTTGTGGCCGATAGGCGGTATTAAGGAGTAGAAAAAAAGAAATATATCTTGACATTACAGATGGAATGGCAGACTTTAATAGAAGCAAAATTGCCAAAGCAGTCAACAAATGCAACAATTTTAAACCAAGATATATCAAAATTTAAACCAGTATGAGATTAACTACTTGACTTGAAAACAAGTCAGACTGATCATCATCAGTAATTGAATACAGCGGAGAAAAATAAAACTCTATTTAGTAAATGATTATTAGTGTATGATGATAGGATTAGCAAAGATAACCAAAGCATCAGCTCAGATTGTAGGAAAATTGGTTAGAACTAGGCATTTGCTATCCTTGGAGATTTCATGCTTTGCTATTGAGAAATGCTGCATTAAAATATCGACAAACACCGCCATAAATGTGTCCGTTAAGTTAATTTTGTGCTGTTGTGAATCAGCTCTGTCACTGTATTACCTATAAAATGTAATTAGACAAAGCCATGTTTGGAAAGAAGACAGCTCAGTCTCTTTCAATGACTAAAACATTAAAACAGCCCATGGTGCCAGCAGACACAACAACATATGATGAAATTGCCAGCGTTGTATTTAGTCACATCTTAGAATTGTCCACACATGACCAGTGAACAAACACGTAGCATCCGTTTGTGGTACAATCACGATTAAAAACAGGAGTAATGCATCCATTTTGAGTGTGTGTGTGTGTGTGTGTGTGTGTGTGTGTGTGTGTGTGTGTGTGTGTGTGTGGATGTCTTTGTCTGAGCACTGCAGCCCGGGAGGAGGGAGGGGGAGTTGGCGTTGGTGTCGGGGTAATGAGTGGATGTGATCAGGCTTCAGTAGTCTGCATGCCATTAGCACCACCCCACTACCTCCCCCCACCCCAACCTTCTTGGCTTTCTGATCTTACACAAGACGGAGACAGGTCTCATAGACTGGATCATGCCGGGGTAGAGGTGGGTGGGGCAGACACCACATACTGAGACAATACTACTAAGAATTTATAGTTGAGAAGGTGAGAATATGTGGGATTTTCCCCATTCTGGTCTACTACTTTGGATTAAGGTATTCCTGAGTGTTTGGCATGCCTGGCCACTCAACATCCATGGTGTAGAAAGGGGGATTTAATTCTTGCACGTTTTTTTGTGCATGACCATCTAGGAGTGAAAGTGGAAGTGGAAGATATTAACAAAATGCTATTTGAGGTGAGAATGGGACAAGTAAGAACTATAGTTAAGATCATAACAAGTAGTAACCACCCCAAAGTGTATTAATCAACCTCATGTGAAGCATTTAGGGGGGAATTCAGAAATGTTGAAAAATGAGTTTCAGGCACTACATTGTATTGTATTTTGGAACAGTTTGGGCAGGTAGTAAAAAAATAAAGTTAGATTCCTCTTTGGTAGTATAGTGGTTTGAATAAAATATGCTGGGCATTAGCCAGCTGACCCTCTCTACAAAGCTACGTTCTTCATCATTGTGTGGCTGATCAGTTCTCAGTACCACTTATCAACTGAAAGTTCTTCAAATTGCACATTCTTGTTCTTCACTAAAACTGAAATGTTCTCAACATTTCTGTCAACTAATCTATTGATGGTTAAAATGTTAATTTGTTGGTGTTTGTGGTTTTCTTTGACTAAGACTACAATAAAGTTTTAGTCAACTAAAAAAAGATGAGGTTGACAACATATGACAAAAACGTACATGGACTTTGGATCTTAGGACTATTTCTAGGACTAAATCTCAAAATAGATGACAACATTAAACTTATCAATACCACATGAAGCTGTGTAATCATACAGTGTGAGCAAAGTTAGGGGGTCAACATTTCTGACCGCTCATTTGCTTTGTTGTTGCAGGACACAGTCACCTATTGTTACACAAACTCCTCGGCAGTTCAGTGCTTGTGCTTTGTTTGTTTGTTTGTTTCCTTTTTTTTTTCTTTTCTTTTTTGTTGCAGTGATAGAGACAGTAATATTTCCTGTAACGGTTGTCACTCTCACGCTGCGATACGAATAGAGGAGTCATTAAACGATTGTCCACCACAGGGTGACGTCGGGTTGCTTTTTTCCAAAATTTAAATCTAACTCAACTTTTTCCTGCAGGCATTCAAAATAAATGGAAACACCTGCGTTTTTTGCCAGATTGTTTGACAAGCGATGACCGACAGTGTTTGTGAATAAATGCTCAGCCAACGCCTCACTAGAGCATTAGCGCTATGAACGGCCGTACTAGCTTTAGCTCTATCAAATAGCTTGAGAGCAACACCAGGCTGATACAGTAAAACCAAACAGACCATTTACACACAGAGGAGACTGCTCGCTTGTAACTCAACACTTCCTCCGTTCTTGGCTGAGATGGACAACATAGCGCAGCATAAATTAGCTAGCAGCTAACCAACATTTAGCCAACGTTAGTGAATTTCAGCCTGCATGATTTTTTTTTTAAACAAATATTCAAATCCCAATAAATATTTATTAATGTAAAATTACTATAATCATAACTCCACATGTTTTGAATCAACAAATAAATACCGCTATCCCGTTAACTATTCTTTTTCTAAACTGGGATTCAGCACTCAGCCTTACACAAAAGTGATGGGCAACACCAGAAACAGGCCGTAGTGAAATTTAGAACACGAGCTGAAGAGGTGCTTTGAGGCTTTACGTGAAACACAATGGGGAACCGGTTAATTAAAGGCAGCGAGCCTTGTCATACCTGCTCGCACTCTGTAGAAAACAAGGACTGAGCCGAGATAAGGTTTGGGCCCGTGGATGCTACCTACTTGCATTGCTGTCAGCCAGGGTGTTGAGGTTTCCTGAGATGTCTCGCCTCCTAAACAGACACACCACCTTCGCCTCCACGTTCCCATTGGCTGTCTGTAAATGGAGAGTCAGTGGTTACAAGTGGGCTTTATCATAACTACCTCTGTTATAACTCCTGTGTGAGCCGTTGCAACTACCATTTCTCGGTTTCTCCAGCCATATTGACACTGTTCCATTCACTTCTAATGCTAAGGGTTAATCAGAGGCACAAACTAGTGCTCAGTTTACAGTTTTGACTTATATCAGTTTTGATTCTTGGCACATTACGTAAGTGAGCCAAAAATAAATTGCCACTTTAATCATCAGCAACTGTAGGCTGCCACAGGGTGTTTAGCCCATTTCTAATTACCATTCACTAATCACAATAAACTATCCATACAGGTAGTCTGATAACTGTTATTTCATCATTTCTATCAGTTATGGTAACTTTATAATCCAAATAATTATTGAGATCTAGGAACAAGACAACATCGCTACAACAATTTACAAAACAAAAGATTATTTAAACCAATTTATTTACCTATTGTTGAGTGAATTTGTTTGATCTGTCTGACTTTTTTTTAATTTTAGCAACACTGCCATGTTACTAGAGCTCAACTACTGCAAGGAATCTGTCTATTTGTTCTTTGCAATATAACAAGAACCGTTCCTCCGATCTGCTTCACACTTGGCGGGTGAATTGCTGGGGACCCAAAGACATGCATCGACCCAATTTGGTGCAATTTGGACACGTGACACATTCAAAATTAACAAGCATTGAAAAAAAGGATCCTACATGGCTCTGTGTAGCAGTGGGAGCGGGGATTCACGGCCCTGCATGCTGTCGCCTCCATGACCAATATTAAAAACTGAAAGTTAGCAACACACTGCTGATTGTAAATACAATGTAGGTCTAAATTATAAAGAAGCTATTTAGTTTGTTGGATCTCTTTAAAATATCAGGTCCAGCTGGTCAATACTCAACACTGGATGCAGAGCGCTTTGGGTATCCAGCTGGTGATTGTCAAACTAACTTTAGCCTTGTGTTTCAGAGTTTGCTCTCCTCGGCTTATGGGATGAGATTTTCCTCACCCAGCTCAGGTTAGTTAGGAGATGCCAGTGTATGTGGCCTTTAAATGTGATGTAGCCCCTCTGCTCTTTTCTCTGAAGGTTAATGTCATCAAACCACTTCCACAAAGTCTTTCCTTTTTATGGAACCAATTCCTCCACAGTTGGTATCATGATATGACAAATTTAAATCACAATAGGATTTATACTGGTACTTTCTCTCTCTCTCTCTCTCTCTCTCTCAGAACAAGCCCTTCAATGTAAGAGTGTTACATAAATGAGCTTAATCCTTGACTGGGAAACAAGCCTGTGTCGTATTTATGGTCTCAACCTCTAGTTTCAAGGCTTTTTCAGTGTTCTACCCAGAAGTTATTGGAAAAAAACTGTTTTAATTGAGAGCTATTCAATTCCATGTTTACGTCTGGTTACACATGCACGTACTGCGTAATGTGTTAGCAGCGTGCCGGATGGCAGTTGACCACATACAGTAGCTAAGGGGGCTGTTTGGAGGCAATGTTATTTCATGCATGACTTATTAATAAATAACAAGAAGATTATCCAGAAGGACAGGTTGTGGCTGCAGCATGATACCGTTTTTAAGTTGTCTGTTCAAGTTTAATGTGCTGTTTCCATTCCTGTGCAGAGTATGTGTTCAAAAAAATGTAAGTTGTGAGGTTTATTTACCGGATACATTGTTATTAAATGACTTGAAACTGCGAGCAGTCAGCCTGTAATTCCTGAGCCTCCGCAAACAACATCTATGTTGTTGTTACATTTTGTTTTACAAAGTTAGGAAAGCAATGTATAAGTCAAGTCTGATGTTGCCTTAAACATTAAAGAATGATTTATGATATAGTGTAATTTACACCCTTTTAGGGTTCTATGCTAGTGTGTGACATGTAGGCTCTGCATGCAAATCATTTTTATATTTAAAAAGGTTTTATCGACACAAAAAGGCAAATCTAAGACAATAGGTAACATTATTCATGCTAAACTTGCATTAACTAAGTTATATTTGATCTGCAACTCTGAAGCGCTTGACAGTAACGGTTTCCTTTTCAATATTTGTGTTTTTTAATATATAAAAACAAAAAATAAGTCTGCTGTAACACGACATTTGTGCGCAACACAACATTTCAGCTGTTGTGTTACAGCTTTTCACACACACACGCACACACACACATATTTACAGTGAATTTTCTGTTTGCGTTAACGGCGCACGGTAAAATCCCAGTGCTAATATGGCACCGGTGCCAGACGCAATAGCAACGTGGATTCCGGTGCCTCCTTACGGTGCCACCTACATGTCTGGGCTGCCCTCTGATCCTCTGAAATAAGACCTATAAAAACAAATTTCAAATGTAAACATATAAGGTTGAAGAAAGAAAGACAACCCACCTTGTTAAGCTCTTCTATTCTACGGATCAGGTAAGGATTGCTGGAGGAGTTCTCAAAGTACACATAATCTGGAAAAACACAGAAGAAAAAGATTAGACTCATTTTGTGTTCACAGTGGAATATACATATCAATGCATGACCATATATCATAAAATAAATACAAAATATAGTGAATATGTTCTAACAATACATTTTACATTGGCATCAGGTGTGTTCTCCGATGGTTCAGGTGTCCTCTGACAGTTACGTGGCTGTAATGGCTGAACTGAAAAGGGTTTGGCTAACCTGATGGACAGGACCCCATTTAAACTGACACTCAGCTGTAATTGGAAGTCTGTCCGTACAACACAGAGACGCCGTTAGGAGAACCAGACCCTGCCGGCTTAAGAAATGGGCTGGTGTAATATGAGTTCCATGTAAGTTTTCTGTCCAGGAGGCAGACTAACTTCATGTGATATGATCCAGGCCCCCAGGAAGTGCTTTGAAGCAAGTTGAACATTCGGGCCAAACAGTGGAATTGTAACTCATGGCTGGTCACGTGATGCCCACTGGACCCAATAGACTTTTTTCCCCATAGACTTGCATGGCGAAAGACAATTATTTGAGCGTTACAACCCCTGCTTAATATACATTGATATATTCGATCAGATAACATAGAGCCCCACGATTAACCTAACCTAACCGAAAGTGGGAAACAGCACACCACAGAAGCATTATTTAGTATTATTTGACTTAAAGTATCAAGATGTCAAACATGACGGCAATATAACATCCAATAAAATACTTTTACGGGATGTTTGATGCATGACACTAATTGGTAAAGTTTGACAGTGTTGGGCTAAAATAACTCTTCTACTTTCTCTGTGTGTAAATAATCAAAGGCATTACAATTAGGCATGGCTTGTTACCGTTTTGCAGGTACACCGCAGTTAAAAGTTAAGGTTTCAAAATTGCTAACATTTTCTTTCAAGATAAGAGCTGATAAGAGTGGTCAAGGAGAGAGACTGCAGTTTAGTAATCCCTTTCCCTGCCAGTGTGCAGTGTGTAAAAACTGGGAATAACATTGTGTTCAATTGGGGGGAAAAAATTTTACCCAGACATTTAAAAAAAAATAAAAAAAATAAACATTTAAAGCTGTAATTGCAATACCGGGAAACCGTGATTTTTGCTGAAGGTTATCATACCGTCAGAATCTTATTCCAGCTGACGCTGAATTAAAACGTGAGTTTTATAGGTAAAACACCAGACTTCTCACGATTCTCCAAATCCTCAATTGGATTACATTTTCGATTCTAAGGTCACGATTCGATTCAATTCTCGATTTTTACATTTATTTTATTTAAAGCACAGGGTGCGATGCCATTTTAGATTAGACTTTTATGCAATATATTGACCTTTGTTTGCAATTTACCACACAACATTGTCAAATTTAAAACATTTATTAACATAAATTATGTTACAAGAGTCAATTGGACATAATTAGTCTAGTTGCTATTGTAACTGCAGTCTTCTTCACAGAAGATGACATTCAAATTCACATTAATTAAATTTCTTTGTTTGATATTCAAGATTGTAAATTAATTTTTATCAATTTTGATTTAAAATCAAAATCGTGACACCCTTTACTTTACAGAGAGACAACCACCCTTTATTTTCTTCAAGGTGTATTGAAGAAAATAAAGTAATTATGTTTTATTTAGTTTTTATAAAAACATCTATATAAGAAAAAGCATGGGCCAGTGGACCACAAGCACATGAGCTGGAGCTCTTTTAATGATATATCATTGTGTCCTCTTCCTCTGTAATGGTTTGATGGCAGCTGGCTGGAGAATTAGCACTACCAGCTGTTTATCTGGATGCGCCCAACTCCTAATATTCACATAACAGTAGTGGGTGGAAACATGAAGTCACTCAAATTTTCTTTTGTTTATTTTCTAGAATGTAAAGGTAAAATTTGGATAAAGGTTGGATGCAAACCTGACTATTGTTTTAGGGTAATACACTTGTGTGTATTACTCTAAATGTGTATTACCAATGGTGGTGTAGGACACATGCACCCACTGTCTTTTACAGTATGTGAGCTAGTGGCATTGGAACGAATTCCAAAAGTCGAATATAATTTAATAGTAAAAAGATCAACACTATTCAAATGCAGAAAATACTATTTCAAATGAGATTTATATATATATATATATATATATATATATATATATATATATATATATATATATATAGGTTGTCTAACGTTAGCTAATCTCCCTCTTCTCATGTCATGTCTGATGAATAATAAGTTAACGCATTGTGAGCTAACATCACATACCGACAAACGTTAGTACAGGAAGAGTCACAGGCTGCAGGTGGAAATCAGAAGAGGGATGAGAAGTAGTTTTAAGGTGACTTTAAAAATCTATATCCACCAAGCCAAAATGCTCATGTTATCATTAGTTAGCTGGTTCTCATATCCTAACTGCGTTGCGGGTTATAAGAGCTTAGCTGGGAGCTTCATGGAGACAGCTAAAGTTAACGTTAGCTGCCCTACAGCTGTCAGAGTTAGTGTTGACTGGCTTAGTTATCAATGCCGTTAGCATCATTGCTAGTACTTAACTTAGTATAGTTACTTAACATGACAAATTATTTTGGCTGTGCTTTCTAACATGATGTCATTGTAATAACCGAGCAACGTTAGCCTTTACAACAGAGCTGCTTCATTACACTTGTTAATGTTTTATTCCAGAACTCTCTGCTGATTTGTGTTTGTTGCTGTGGGCTTCTAGTAGAATATAATGTAAACAGAGAGCAGGGTGCCAGAAATGCAATGCGCCATGACGTAGGTCCCCTTCAAGGCCAGCCAGATGTTGGAAGTCCCTCTAGTGGACAGAAGGCGTAACAATAACCACATGCTTAAAATGCCATTGACAATGCATAAGCCTGAGTAGTGTAGTACATATTTATGACAAGCTGCATATGAGCATTAAATATTAGAATATTATTTGAATAAAAAAAATGTGAATGGTATTATAGAGGAAGACTGACAGCTCTAATGTGAGCCTGCAAACAGGGGCCTCCTGACACATCAGGAAACATCATTTCTAGCAGTGACATGCATCATCACTAAGGACCACAGCAATTATATCACAATTGTACAGGAAACCCTTTCCCCTAAAAAAAAAAAAGAATTAATCAGTCACCTTTGTCCATCTCTAAGAACTACATTCTTATTCTTTTTTTTCTTCTTCCCTATACTCGTTTTTATTGCAAGACAAACAACTAGCAGAACAACACAGTGAAGATAAGACCAGAGAAGGCCAGTTCACAAAATGTGATCAGGGAATAAGAGAACAAGGGTATGTTAGTTGTGGAGTGTCATGGATTGCATATTGGTGTATGAACTTATATATTTTTTTATATTGGTGTATAAAAAATTAATTTGTGAATTACAGTATTGGTTAATATTGTCTTCATCTCAAAAGACAGTAATTCCAAATGTTTTTATTCAGTCAGACAGGGTGAGTTAACATTTTCCAAATCTTCTCAAGATTTGTTAAATATGGTTTGCTGACAGGGGAGGGAGAGCCAGGCTGGCAGAGCTTCAGCCATTTTAGAAACACTGTTTAGATTATAGATTCTACAATCACAGGTTACTGTGGACCTAGATAATACTTTCATATTGTCTGATGTGAGGTGATGAATGGCCTATCTGTCAGTAAGAGAGTCAGCTATAGGGTTACACCATATAGCCGACTATGGTAACACCTTCTGGCAATGATACGGTTAACTAAGGACCATACAAATAAGAGGTTAAAGATGAACTGAACTGAAAGAATAAGCGTTGATAACTTGTTGGTTATGATAGTTAAAAATAAGTTACACTAAAAATTGTAATTAAACAAATTAATATAGCTTAAGCAACAGCAACACTGGCATACTCTTATTTATTGTATCCAAGCACATTATACATTTTAGGAAATAGCTTATATATCGTGTGCATTTAGAGAAAATAGAAAAACATGGTTGAGGTCCTGTTCATTTAAGAAAATAGAAACAGATAAATGGAAAATGTAATTGGACGAATTAATCCAATGGGATCGCTTGTTAGCTATACTTAGGACAGTTACCCCAGTTTGACCATAGATGCACAGAGGATTCACGAGTTTTGTCGTTTACTTTAGGCAGGTGCAGAGTTGGCAGATTTATTTTACTATGGAACTAGCAGCTGGTTCTGCATCAACAATCTGCTCCCGAGACGGTGAACATCAGCTAGCTTCAGGGTGAGTAGAGAGGGACGTTTAGTTTTGTTGAACGCTATAAAGCCTATACGTTGGGCTTCATTTTTGTAAGTGAATATGTTCGTGTTTCCTATATGTGACAACGTTCCATGCAGCCCTTTGCCTAGTAGACTTGATAGTATGCTGGGTTATATCAGTTTCAGCGCCCTGTCTGCGGCAGATAGCATCGGTGGTGTTACTTGCCGGTGGTCTATCGGTCTACAGACTCGAAATCCAAGGACTGTCAGTTTTAAGGCAGCTAGCCATGAGTTGAGGACTGGTTTTGTTGTCAAAGGTAGTCTGTGGAAATGTGTCGTAACCCCAGCTGCCTTAGCTCTATACAATTCATTACTGCAGCCAGGGGCAATACAGTATGACCCTCCCCCCCCAGACGTCTTGGTTTCCGTTTCCTCAGCCGTGTCCGCTAGCCTCAGACTCTTTGTATGTTGTTCCTATGGCTGCGCTGCTAGTGCTAGTTAGCCACAGAGTAGCTTACCATGCCAGTGACGTAGATTGTGGAATTCCAACATGGCGGCGCCCATGCAACAACACTTTCAACTTACCATTTTATCCCTTTTAACTAAATCACCCATTTTAATAATTGTACCAGTGAGAAGAAATAAAATACATCTGTTACATCACCATTACTCAAATTCCAGTTCAGTTCATCTTTAATGAAGGTCAGCAGCATCATGAAATGCAACAGTGAAAAATCACTAAGTGTAATCGAAACCAACCGTTATCAAAGATCACAATTTGCAAAACCTCTAGATGAGTCCAAAACCCAAAGATAGTTCATATTAAGGGATTAACTGATCCTCAGCAGCAAATTCTTACATTTTGAGGAACAGGAAATTACCAATTGTTTAGCATTTCACTGTTTCCTAAATGTTCCTAAACATTTCTGCCGCCGCGGTATCAGAAATAGGGAAGACGCACAATGTAGTCGCGGTTATCTTTTAAATTATCCTGCTGACATAATGGCCCCCTAGTAACCCCCTTTGGCTGCCGCTCACAATGCAATTAACAAGTAGAACTATTCAGAGGTTATTGGGCCCGCCCAGTTTAACGCCACACTGATGTGTTGATGTAGTTTATTGTCAAAACGTTTTCTTTCTTCCGAGTCGATTATTAAACCGAACAGCTCCACCAAAAACATCCCCGCGGTGAGTCCGTTCTAATTGGAATACGTTCAAGTTGTCAGTTCTGTCAGCTCATTGTCCTGATATCAAACATCTAGAAATATTAAAATGGTATGCGAGTCAGTGTAATTGTACAAAAGGCCATCTATCAGCAGTGATCGTTAGCGTGCATATAGGAGAATAGCGCTGGGTTAGGTTTGCGGTTCGGACAGAACAGCCCCCACTGCTAAAAAGAATCCTAAAGGAAACACTGCACTAACTTTGTTGACATTATTGTGTGCATGCATCAATAAGTAAATCTGATGCCGATGTTAAGTAGGATTTATGAATGTACGTTAGCAACAGTAGGGTAATTCACGAGGGTGCTATTTTATGTTTGAGCTAATATTGCACATCTGTTTATGGCGCTGCAAGAGTTGTTTCTGTTTATTGATCGCGTAATTCACTGCAAATATAACCGAGAATGTACTTTAATCTCAGTAATTATGGTAGATTAGGTTATTATTGTCACTCTGTTAAAGGCAAACGTTTCACTGTACTGTTGATACGCAGAGCACGGAGATCTGATTGAGTCTAGAATTTACGGCACCGTAGTTAAGTGAAAGTAGGTCAAGTTGTAACTTACTGCCCCTACCAGCAGGCGCCAGCATAGCCATAATACTATTTACAGAGACCATTTAAATGTACTGTATGTCTGATTGCTTCTATGTTAACCCATAGTAGTAGAAAAAAAATATGTAAAAGTGCTCCCCCCGATAAAGATATCACCGTCCATCGCAATGTTTTACTCATGAGTATAGGAACCCCTGCTTAAGTTGACTAAATAGAGGAATAAAAAAATTCATATTTTTGAAATTGATCTTAATGCCTTAATTAAAAAATGAAGAAAAACCCAACCTTTAAGGACACCAATTTTCTTTGTGAATCAATAATGTAATAATGTAAAAAATAAATGTTCTTCCTTAAAATACAGGGGGCATATAGACACCCCTATGTTAAATTCCCATAGAAGCAGGCAGATTTTTATTTTGGCATGGGGTACTTTCCATAAAATCATCTCTCAATGAAAATCAAACCAGCTATTAGGCTAACTGAAATAAAACCATGCCAATCTCTAGGTATGGTGAAGGGTGTGTGATGATGTGGGGGGCTATTTTAATTCCAAAGGCCAAAGGAACTTTATCAGGATGCATAGTATCCTGATCCATGAAATAACTGGCCTTTAAAAACAAAACCCTGCCTGCTTCTACGGGAATTTAATATAGGGGTGTCTATACTCATGCCCCCTGTAAACATCGGCAACTGTTAATTTAGGGGACCTAATGTAGCTTGTGTGACTTCTCCAAGATCCATCAAAGGGTCAAAAGGTCAGTAGGCTTGCCAAGTGCAGCATGACGATCAGATGAGCAAGCACCTGCAGACGGAATATCATGTGCAACAATACTTCAGTGCCAAGTAAGCTGAAGCCAAAAATCTTAACATGACAGTGCTCCTTTTTCTGCATGATATAATTCTTCCAGGTGAACTCATAGAAGACATTACCGTATGCTAGCTGTGATACCAGGCTTTAGGGCAAGTGGGCTGAGGGTCCAGAAGACATACAGTTTACATGTAAATCACACTCTCCTACCTCTCTCCCCTCAAACTCCTTCACTCCGAGAGAAAAGAGAATTGTGGAATTTCCCTGGTAATTGTATCAACTACACCTACAAAATGTCAGGTTAGTTAGAAGATGCCAGTGTATGTGGCCTTTAAATTTGATGTAGCCCCTCTGCTCTTTTCTCTGATGGTTAATGTCATCAAACCACTTCCACAAAGTCTTTCCTGGGTTGCAGAGAAGCTTTCTAGCAATGTTTCCACGCTGGCCGAGCCCCACTGATGACGGTCCGTCTGCGGCTGCAGGACCTGGAGCTCACCGCCAGTGTTTCAGTTTGACTGTTAAAAAGTGTTTAGATAATTAAAAGGTATTTATTTAGAACTGGGCTGGCTGCTAGTTTTTTTTAATCTATGACGGTGACAATGGTGTTATGATTCAGATGGACTCCAAAGACAAGATGGTGCTCACTCAACTGGCCAATAGGAGCGTGGCCTTGCCCATGACACAACTTTCACAACGAGAGAAAAATCAAGGTTTTGAGAGCGAAAAGAAAAACGTTTTGAGTGAAAAAAAATTTACACTGATAGCAAAATATATATTTGAGAGTTTTAAAAAAGTATTTTGAGAGAGATTTAATGTTTTGAGAGAAAGATTTAATGTTTTTTTTTTTGAGAAAATGTTTTTTCACATTAATAGTGACTTTCCATTTCTGCTGTGCAATCAACATACATTCGAATTACAGCTCCAAACTATGCCGTCAGATCAATCAAAAAGGAAACTGATCAAACTCAGAAGGCGGGTGTCTGTAAGACTACAGCTAAAACAAGTTAAGCCTATTATGACACTGGTGAAGTAAACATGCAGGACTGAGGGGATAGTGTAGTGGACAGCTGGTGTCAAGCCACAGACAGAAGAAACTAGGAAACTAACAAGGACACATCAGGTACCAACATCCCATTCGTGTCTGAATATTTGATCGGAAACAGCAAAAATGTAAACGCACAAAGAGTGGATTGCAATCAGATCAAAATGCATTTCAGTCTGGCCTACGTGGGGATCAGATGTCCAACCAGGTGTAAATGACATCTGATCTGCCCAACAAGCTCATAGGTCGACTCAAGCTGTCTGTCCAGAAGTTACAGATTAGCCCTCCTTCTGCCAAGCAAAAATAAGTAGAGCCCATACACCAGGGTCACTTCCCTGGACTTGAGACACTCCATGCGTTACAAGTCCGCCATCTGCTTACCTACTTTGTATAGTACTGCCCATGAGTATAGGAACCCCTGCTTAAGTTGACTAAATAGAGGAATAAAAAAAAAATAATCTTTTGGAAATTAATTAATGCCTTAATTAAAAAAATGAGGAAAACCCCAACCTTTAAGGACACCAATTTTCTTTGTGAATGAATAATGTAATAATGTATAAAAATAAATGTTCTTCCTTAAAATACAGGGGGCATATAGACACCCCTATGTTAAATTCCCATAGAAGCAGGCAGATTTTTATTTTGGCATGGGGTACTTTCCATAAAATCATCTCTCAATGCAAATCAAACCAGCTATTAGGCTAACTGAAATAAAACCATGCCAATCTCTAGGTATGGTGAAGGGTGTGTGATGATGTGGGGGGCTATTTTAATTCCAAAGGCCAAAGGAACTTTATCAGGATGCATAGTATCCTGATCCATGAAATAACTGGCCTTTAAAAACAAAACCCTGCCTGCTTCTACGGGAATTTAATATAGGGGTGTCTATACTCATGGCCCCTGTATTTTAAGGAAGAACATTTATTTATTTATGATACATTATTCATTCACAAAGAAAACTGGTGTCTTTAAAGGTTGGATCTTTCCTCATTTTTTTAATTAAGGCATTAAGATTAATTTCCACAAGATTTTTTTTTAGTAAACTTAAGCAGTGGTTCCTATACTCAGCACTGTGTATTGATGACAATGCATGCAGAATCAAGATAACAAGAACATTTTATACCAGGTGTAAATGCAAGTTCCTGTGATTATTGGATGTCACTGTCCACACTTTAGGCTGAATTGTAAAGACATTTCCTTCCTGACACATCTATACAGTGTGTTTGGAGGACATGTCTACTGGAGTGTGGTTAGACCTACTCTATCTGTAAAAATACTCTTGTTGTGTTTCAGAGAAAAACCAAATGAACACCAAATGCAAGACTGTCTCATGCACACTGCAATACATTTCCACAATGTAGGCCATTGACACGTCATGCAGCACCCACTAATTGTAGCATTTAAGTGACTGCAGCCTACAACTGCAATCAAACCTAAATCATTTGTTTTGCCAGCTCTACAAGTCACTGATGCCCATTTACAACTCCCTTCAAACAACTTCACATTAGCCATGTCAACACTTTTCATGTAACACTGCAACAATGTATACATTTGTAATTATTTGGTACACATCCGTCATTTATTTTAACAGTTGTTTAAATTGCTTCTTAAGTTAAAAGAAGTCATTGTACTTTGTAATTGACTTGTAATTACTTGATTATTTTTTGGTAAATACAGTGCCTTACGAAAGTATTCGGCCCCCTTGAAGTTTTCAACCTTTAGACACATTTCAGGCTTCAAACATAAAGATATAAAATTTTTATTTTTTGTGAAGAATCACCAACAAGTGGGACACAATTGTGAAGTGGAACGAAATCTATTGGATATTTTAAACTTTTTTAGCAAATAAAAAACTGAAAAGTGGGGCGTGCAAAATTATTGGGCCCCCTTGCGTCAATACTTTGTAGAGCCACCTTTTGCTGCGATTACAGCTGCAAGTCGCTTGGGGTATGTCTCTATCAGTTTTGCACATCGAGAGACTGACATTCTTGCCCATTCTTCCTTGCAAAACAGCTCG
This sequence comes from Etheostoma perlongum, assembly GCA_026937815.1. NCBI lineage: Eukaryota > Metazoa > Chordata > Actinopteri > Perciformes > Percidae > Etheostoma > Etheostoma perlongum. The sequence continues at coordinate 12,407,518 of CM049389.1, forward strand.
AGCTCAGTGAGGTTGGATGGAGAGCGTTTGTGAACAGCAGTTTTCAGCTCTTTCCACAGATTCTTGATTGGATTCAGGTCTGGACTTTGACTTGGCCATTCTAACACCTGGATACGTTTATTTGTGAACCATTCCTTTGTGGATTTTGCTGTATGTTTGGGATCATTGTCTTGTTGGAAGATAAATCTCCGTCCCAGTTTCAGGTCTTTTGCAGACTCCAACAGGTTTTCATCCAGAATGGTCCTGTATTTGGCTGCATCCATCTTCCCCTCAATTTTAACCATCTTCCCTGTCCCTGCTGAAGAAAAGCAGGCCCAAACCATGATGCTGCCACCACCATGTTTGACAGTGGGGATGGTGTGTTGAGGGTGATGAGCTGTGTTGCTTTTACGCCAAACATATCGTTTTTGCATTGTGGCCAAAAAGTTTGATTTTGGTTTCATCTGACCAGAGCACCTTCTTCCACATGTTTGGTGTGTCTCCCAGGTGGCTTGTGGCAAACTTTAGACGAGACTTTTTATGGATATCTTTGAGAAATGGCTTTCTTCTTACCACTCTTCCATAAAGGCCAGATTTGTGCAGTGTACGACTGATTGTTGTCCTATGGACAGACTCTCCCACCTCAGCTGTAGTTCTCTGCAGTTCATCCAGAGTGATCATGGGCCTCTTGGCTGCATCTCTGATCAGTCTTCTCCTTGTCTGAGCTGAAAGTTTAGAGGGACGGCCAGGTCTTGGTAGATTTGCAGTGGTCTGATACTCCTTCCATTTCAAAATGATCGCTTGCACAGTGCTCCTTGGGATGTTTAAAGCTTGGGAAATCTTTTTGTATCCAAATCCGGCTTTAAACTTCTCCACAACAGTATTACGGACCTGCCTGGTGTGTTCCTTGGTCTTCATGATGCTCTCTGTGCTTTCAACAGAACCCTGAGACTATCACAGAGCAGGTGCATTTATACAGAGACTTGATCACACACAGGTGGATCCTATTTATCACCATCAGTCATTTAGGACAACATTGGATCATTCAGAGATCCTCGCTGAACTTCTGGAGTGAGTTTGCTGCACTGAAAGTAAAGGGGCCCAATAATTTTGCACGCACCACTTTTCAGTTTTTTATTTGCTAAAAAAGTTTAAAATATCCAATAGATTTCGTTCCACTTCACAATTGTGTCCCACTTGTTGGTGATTTTTCACAAAAAATAAAAATTTTATATCTTTATGTTTGAAGCCTGAAATGTGTCAAAAGGTTGAAAACTTCAAGGGGGCCGAATACTTTCGCAAGGCACTGTATGTTCACATTTAATGAGGAATATGGGCTCACAGTACCAGGTGTTAACAATTGCAGACAGCTTTAACAGAAATTCCAGCCTTTAAAATATTGATCAACCTTGCCATTCATTCATCCAACAGCTACCACAGACACAGTGCTTCCTTGTGGTGTTTGATGCAGTTCTGCACAGCCGTGTGGCTTCACATCAAGCTCCATCTGGTCCTCCCACTAGCAGGGACAGAGAGCCTTGGGAGGATATCAGTGGGTTTCTGATGCATCATCACAAGCAGAGACTGAGAAGGAAGGATTCAGACAGGGAGAGGATTTCGTGCTCTACTTAGCACACTGATGAGGAGCCCGATGAGAAAAGCATCACCTCCTTGTTCACAGTGTAGGAACACAACAGCACCATATTACATAACACTGGCTGAAGCACCAAAAGGGGATCTGCACTTATGTGGTATACGTGACTGATTCTAGATCTAACGAAATGGTGCTTCATGGTGATGGTAAACATCTTTTACATTCCAGCCCTCCTTCTTGCCCAGTGGGACAAATTAAAGAATGATCCTGTTCCACCAGCACTGTGGCCAGCTTAGCGTATCAATGAGCAAGGTTGCTGATGGATCAATGATCCACTGAAAAAAAACAACACTGGACTTCAGAGAGTTCACACCATCTACCCTTAGGAAGAAAAAAAAAAAACACACACACACACACACACACATCTCAGCTAAAACTGACAATTGGCATAATCACATCAGGGATACACAGATCAGCTGGTTCTATGTTAATGTTAGTAAGTATCAGTGGGTAGGAAAAAAGTGTGTCTGCTGAGGAAGCCTGAGTGTTTGTTGTGGACGTATGCGGCTGGAGTGGCGCAGTATGCCGGGTGCTTGAGGCTGAATGAAGAGGAGGAAGCCCTTTGACTAATCTTTGGGGAAGATAATGATCTTACACGCAGGCTGAACACTGTGTGCTTCTAGAGGACTGGTAATATAGGTGCTTGCTCATACAGAACCGCCTGCACCAGTCAGCTGCAACAACAGAAAAACCTTATTGAATGCAAAATTGCTACACCAATACCAATATGAATTTATTCTGAGTAAAGTCTAACAACACTGCAAGTAATGCCTACATTACAAATAAATGGGCAATATATCAATATTATATCGACATCATGATATATATCGTGAGACTAGATATCGTCTTAGATTTTGAAAAATTGTAATATCGTTACATGGTAAGTTTAGTCTTTTCCTGGTTTCAAAGGCTGTATTACAGTTAAGTGACGTCATTTTCTGAACTTACCAGATTGTTCTAGCTGTTCTATTATCTGCCTTTAACCATTTAGCCATTACATGCACATTATGGTGGTTATTTATCTAAAATCTAAATGTGAAGATATTTTGAGAAAGTACCAATTGTCAACCTTACAATATTGTCGCTATACCCACATTGAGGTATTTGGTAAAAAACATTGTGATATCTGATTTTGACACATCGCCCAGCCCTAGTCTAGACTTCACTTCTAGGCATCACCGTAACATTTTTCACACTGCATTTGCCATATCACACTGCATTCCTGCTGTGGAAATTCTACAGCACACTCATGATCAAACAGGCTGGCAAAAAGTACAACTTTGCCTAAGAGACCCAGCAGATTTCCACAACAATGCTCAAATATATCTATGCAAAGACAGACACTTTACAAGTCCTCCACAGTTTGAAAACGGCTCTGAGCAGCAAGCCTCTGTATCGGTCCATTTTACAGGTCAAATAATAAAACAGCGAGAACAGTCTGGCAAGTGAAGTTTAGGAATATATCTAGCCTCATATATCGCTGTCAATAATTGCTCAGCCCTATGGCAATGTAAACACAAATATATTACCTTGTAAGAAAGGCTGAAAACTACCCAAGTAATCTTCCCTGCAAAACAGCTCTTGAAACAGCATTGTTTTACATCACAGGGCGATGAAATAATCCATTAAAATCCCAATTTAAAGTTTTTGTTTAATTTGATTAAGTTGTTTTATGCAGATTGAGCCATAAACATACATTAGGCTACCCTTTTTTAAATAATGAATTAAAAAAATGTATGAATTATCAATACCTGATATTTAAAATAAAAAGACCAATATCAGCCCATTCTACCAGTCTGCCTCTAACACAGACCAAAGTTGCTCTAGCTATCTGCTGTAGATATGTTCCAGACTCATCATTAGCATCACACTAACCAGTGTACAAACTGAAACATTATGCAGAAAATAACCAACACGTTTACATTGTATTATACTATTATAACGTAACGTATATGATTACATTAAGCACAGACTCATGCAGCATATTTTGCAGAGTAGTGTTTAATCAGCATGACCTAAATAGCCCACATACTCTTGTGTTACACAGCAATAAGACTGTCACGCTGTCAAACTCAGACACAAATAAGAACACCGGGTTCCTAACATCGTTATAGACAATAACGTTAGTCACAAGCACTGAAAAAACGAGGCGACAGATCAACGTCCATTGAAGAGTACAGGTACTCGTCCATAATGCCGGGGAGAGGGGGGGCAGTGGAGGCAATATCGCTGCCAGCTAGCCGTCTCTACAGGCGTTACGTTTCTCTCCACACAATAACGGTGACGTTTGGAAACCCGGTGTTAGCAAACGAGTGAGGTGAAATCTTAATTATGCAACGTGCTACTGTATCATACACACACTTGACATTTCACGGGATGCTGTGGAAGTTAATGTTAATTTTATATTATAATTTAATGTTGCTGAGACGCTACGGTTTCCATCCAGTGGCAAAGTAGCGGTACCTAATAAAAAGTATCACACCGACACGCTCATAGCAATGTAACGTTATTATTAGCTAGCTAACTTATAGTTAGCTTTACGTGTTTCATTTGCCGGTGTTTCGTTGTACCTAACGTTGCTGATAAACGGTAACGTTAGAATGTAGTAGTTACTCTTAATAAACTAACTACTAACTTGCTGACGTTAGTATTTCAAGAAGCAATCACATCGGCTAATAAATAACTGTTTACATACAGTACGTAGCGCCAAGCTAACAAAACTTAGCGATCAAAGTTAGCTAACACTACCCGTTGCAAATGAAATGATAGGCGATAGTGAAATTAACCCACCCCGCCGACAAAGCTAGCGGACCCGTTTTAGCTAACGTTAGCTAGCTAATGTTACCCCAGACGTCTCTATAATGTGTTGAATGCTGATCTCTCAATAGCTAGCTAGCTAGCTAGCTAGCTAGCTACTGTTAACTTAGCAGTGCATGCTAACTAGCACTGTGTTCACTTCCAGTACGTTAAGTTACCATATGTACAGACTCCACGTCAGAAATGTGACAAATTAAGGTTGCTTCGCTTACTTAAAACTACAAATGCAATTCGGCAAACTGTAGTATGCTGCAGGACACATTTATTTCGAATTAAATACAAACTTTCACAACCGGTCCATGCTGCTTGGCAGCTGCCTGCCGTAAGGTAACGTTAACTCAACGTTTTTGGTGAACACTACTCGGGATATTCGTTTAAAAGTTGATATTTACTACAAAAGAATAAACACTGTTTGGTGATTCATATCCATGCCGAATTTCGGAGAGTATCCGGCTTATTACAACGGAGTTGAAACTAAGTCATAGTGTTTTAATTATTTATATTTGCCCATTAGCTACATTGTTTGAGGTTTTAATAGACTTGACGTTCTTCAATGCAAGAGTGGACGGACGTACAGACGCTAGGGAAGAGCTAGCATTAGTTAGCGGCTAACCTAACAGACAGCTAGCGGCTAGCTAGCCACCTTGCTGTCGAAACGAACAATCACGTTGTGGGGGGGGGTGTCTTAAAAATGTAAAACATTCCTTACCTCCCACTCGGTACATGTTGGCCGCCATTCTCTCGTAACCTTTATCAAAAGCAGTCCCAGGGTATTCCCCGCTTGGGTAGAAAAAGGTCGATGGGGATCTATTTTATTCCTTCATTTATCGTAGACACCCCCGCCGTGAAACAAAGCCGGCTCCGGACACAACAAGCCGAGATGTGGCGGGTAAAAAGTTGAAAGTTTCAGTTAGTAATGTTCCGGAGGTTATCCCCAAAATATGCAAGTCTTTGTTTTCGGTCCCTCCGACGACCTTCCTCTCCTCTTCCTCACTCACTCACTCATTCACACACAGCTAGCCTGTCTCTTACTCCACTCTTCCTCCCATCCTCCGCTCCCAGCTTCATCCTCCTCTTCTTCACCTCCGCTCAGTTCAACACACACACTGGCACATAGAAAACACACACACTCACTGGCCCCCTTCGTTCGTGCGCTAATCGTCATCTTCGGAGATTGTCGACAATCTCCGGTATGTCACAATTAACTTTTTCACTGTCCCTGGTTTAATATACAACCTGTTTATAATATAAAACATTGCATAAACTCACACGCATGACTAAATGTGTACAACTTTATGTATGTTATAGTGGCCAAAAAAGGATTTTTATGTTATGTGCTTTTATTCGCCACATATTAGGACTACCTAGACACATGCACAGAAAGTTAAGTTGTCGCTAGAGCTAGGAAAAACATAGCGCACGCACGCACGCACGCACGCACGCGCGCACGCACGCACACACACACACAGAGAAGAAGCAAAGAAAACATTTGTTCTTTAGAATAAAACCATGAAAACCACAAGGAAATTGTTAATCTGTATCATAAAAGTTATGGAAGGCTTTAAATAATAATACATCACCAAATTTCATAGGACTGAACTGCATGTGGAGGAACCATCACATGTCCATGAGCTGTGCATGTTTCAACCAAAGAGTGATTTTCATTTCACAGATTGTTTAATTTGATTCCATTTTTAAGTACAGAATCCCATTATAGCTAGGGAAAAACTGGCTGAAATGTTGGGGACACAAATCCTCATTACAAGTCAAAATTATGACTTTTAAATCGAAATTATGAGATATGTCAATATGAGGAGACAGTAAGACAGACATTTGACTTTTATGAAACAGTATGTCAAGTTATGGAAGTAATTACAGTAAGTCTGTCTAAAAGACTTAAACTCAATATGTCCATGCATCTCAACTTTAATTTGACTGTCAACATTTTGACTTAGTATCTCATAATGTTAACTAAAAAAGCCAAATCATTTTGATAAGTATTTTATTTTTCACAATTTACCAGTTTAAAAATGTATGATCAGAATGGCATAGGGGGATTAGTATGGTGGGATGTCTTTTGTAAGTCAAATAAGTTTTGTACTGTAAAAAGGGACGTGTAATAAGACCTCAACCAGCCTCCATCTTTTTGGTCTATATAAAATCAATGCTGTGTTGTTTTCTACTGTACTTTTTGGTTGGGTGGAATTTCCCTTTTTGTTTTTTTTCCTCTGTCGCTATTTGTTTGTGTAATGAGTTACAGAACATAACATATTTTACAATTTTCAATAAGTTGCTGTCTCAAAATTTTTGTTGGTGTTTGATATCACGCATTGTTGATGAATTTCAATTACTGTCTTATAAGCTGAGAGGTGCCAATTCACCTCTTGGGCACTGCCGAGGTGCTCTCAAGCAAAGCACCGAACTCCCAACTACTCTGTGGGTCTGTCCATCAATGGCTGCAGCCCCCTCAATCTCTCCATTAGTGCATGAATAGGCAGCCTACTGAGTGTGTGTATGTCAGGCCTGTGTGTAATGTGTACTCCCACAACAGAGTGAAAACATTGTAATTCCCCTTGCGGGATTAATAAAGTATAGATTATTATTTATTATTATAAATTTGACTTAAAGTCACAATCTTAATGTAGTATCTGATCATTTCAGTTTACCATGATTATTTTAATTTCATCCATTCATTTGTATTTTCCTGGCAGAAATGGGCTTCCATATGACGAGGTAAAACTTAACATCTAACAACAACAAAAATGGACAAAAGTCTGAATAAAATATTACAATTTTGTGATACATAAATATTTCTTTTTTTTTTTCTAAACCATTACTCAACTCAAAGTACTGCACTGTACTGTTTTGAGAGGTACAGTACATATTTCAATTTTGTGATACTTTATACAACTCCCAATACTTTTCAGAGGGAAATATTGTACTTTTTATTGCATTTCACTTCATTGTACAAAACAGTTCTATAAATTAAACTACAAGCAAAATCAGCCCCCCCAACCAGCTACACCATTAAAATTATGCTTTTATATGTTTTATATACATACATGCATATACATGAATATATTTAACTAAAAGTGGCCATTCTGCATTATGAGTACTTTCATATTGTAATATTGTAACTTAACATACATTCAGGGGTTTCCCTTTCATTATAAGGTTTAGGTGCAACACCCAAGCTATTTGGGCAGCACCTTAGCCACGTGTGTCAAACTTACCCCTTGCAGATTTTGTTTCGGCTCGTATATCAATTGTAGCTTTTTCAACTTTTGGCTTTTTTTCTGACGTTTTTTTCACTTTTGGAGACGCTTTTGGTGCATCATTCCAACATTTTTGCCACTTTTCCCGTCGTTTTTGGGGCCTTATCTGGCATTTTTCCTCAATGTTTTTGTCGCCGAATATGCGCCCCTAAGTCTTCCACAAAGCCAGGCAAAACACTGATATTTTATTCATAATACATTTAAGTAAAAAAATGTAATTAATGAGTCTGAGTACATCTTTCATCACCAAGGGCATCGTGACGCTGAGATTTGACACTGATTTACTTACCTGTTATCTTCTCATATGAAAATACTTTTAACAGCAAAGCTTGTTGTACTGTAAGTTTCATTAACTCAATGGAATTGGAGGCCTGACTACTTGTGGGGTTCAGTGTAAGGGGAACATGTGTTTCCGTAACACACAGCACACAATTCCCAGAGCAGCACTGCCCACTACTGACACTTCACACACATTACATGTTCCAGTTTTCAGTTATTTATTGGGAGCTTGACCAATATAGCATCACAGTATTCCCAATGTTCTCTTAAATATATAAAACTGTACTTAAGTAATCATTTTCAAGTGTACTGATCTACTGTTACAGAAATTAATTAGTCAGAGATGCTGAGAATTGATTTCATCGGAACAGGTTTGTCACAGTCTGATGTAAGCATTAAAAACAGCTTCAATTTTAGATGTCAACCAAACTATCCTTAAAAAAATTATATATATATACTGTATATATATATAAAAAACATTATGCAAACGTCTTTATAGGCCCAATGGCGTATGCAACGATGTAGCACTTTAGTAAGTTTGATAAACGAGAAGGATGAAAAACACAAGGAATGTCTTTGTCACCATGGAAGCCGTGTTCTGTCCCAGCAAACATAGATGACCACCTCTGATGATCCTCACCACATACACAATAACAAAGATTATGTGTTAAGGCAGGGGTCAGCAACCTAAAAGTAATAAAATAAAGTCAGAATTCTGACTTTATTCTCAGAATTCCCTTTAATCACAGAATTATGACTTATTTTTTTAAGTAAATAAAAGAAAATGTAAGTTTAAAAATCTGAATTCTGACTTAATTTTTTTAAGATTTAAAAAAAGGTCAGAATTCTGAGATGAAAGTCTGAATTCTGACATTTTTCTCAGAATCTTCACTTTAAACTCACAATTCAATACATTTTTTCACATGTGGCCCTAATCCTCTTCCGTATCTCTCATAGTGGATGATCTCTTTTTATATTATTATTCCTACGGGAATTATCTTATCTTAAATAATTTTTTTTGACATTTTAGTTTTCATTTATTATTATTGTAAGTGATTCTTAAATTCTCTGATTATGAAAATATAAACTGAATAAAACGTGACATAACATTAACATTGTAACATTAAAATGTCTAAAAACGGCTTTACCTATGTTATATTTTGTGAGTTGAGTTGTTGTACTTGCACTATCCCAAATGTTTCCAACAATGTTCAAACACAGAGAACACGGGAACCCACATGATGCGTTCAAGAGTAATTGTAAATCATACAATGTCACCGTTGCTTGCACGCTAACTGGTCATCTAACATTATCACTACAAATGTAATAATGTGGAGGAAACTGCAGCTATTTTATCAGAATGACATGAATAACCGTTACTAAGCATTACTAAACGTATATTTGAATTGGCAATTGTGTTAAACAATGAAAACTACAACTCCCAAAATCCCATGACAATTTACAACATCATCAAAAGTCTGCTTTTACAACCATTGTTTTGATTGAGAGATCCGTAGCGGCAGAAAATTACATACAGCATTGTACATTTAAGAACTGGATGAAATCCCGCTGAAATGGAAGGCTTAAATGAGTTTTGCGGCTCTGGAGAGATTTGTTTTTGTTGGTTTTTTTTTAGCTAAGAAAGGCTCTTGTGATAGTAGAGGTTGCTGACTCCTGTGTTAAGAAACATACTGTTCAGTTTCACAAAGATCTACATGAGAATGGAGGTGTGTAAGTGTAAGTGTCAGTATCAAACTGACGCAGCTGTGGCGGCGGCCCGGCTGAGCCCATAACTGTGGCTGCTGTCCACTGACTAACACGCCTCTGTGGCTGTGAGTAATAGCCCCCCCATCACTGTTAACAATGCGTGGGCTCCTTCCTAGCTGGTGGCAGGTTCTGGAGAGCTGGTGGAGGTGGAGGTGGAGGTGGCTGAGGCCGAGGCCAGTCTCTCCCTTCTGTCGCTGCCCCCGCCTCTCGTCACCCTCCACTGGAGGATGCAGGTGTCCTTCCCGCCCATGGAGAGCAGGTGGGAGTCGCTGTGGGTGAAGCAGACGTTGGTGACGTGGCTGCCGTGGCCCTCGTACTTGTGGCTCGGTGCCTGGAGAAGAAAGAAAGAAAGAAAGAAAGAAAGAAAGAAAGAAAGAAAAAGAAAGACACTCATCCATAGAGCTGTAACAGTTCCATATTTTCCAGTACAATTAATTGTCTCAGAAATAATTGCAATTAACAGTATAATTGTTTCTTTTAGTCACATTTCTAAATGTTTATGTATTACAAAATAAAGTTTTGAATGAACTCCAGGACACATCTTTTGGTTATATCACTGCTATGTGACCCAACACAAATACACAGCCTATGAAGTAAACAATGCCCCTTTATTATCATGATACATTTTTTTCATTTTTGTCATCTCTCACAATGTAACACTGTCCATCAATAAAAGGGTGAAAAAACTACTTCGACGAGGGGGCGGAGAATCAGCATCAGCTGTGTGCTTGACCATCAAGGGGTATTTCAGACTGGACGTGCTGGGATAATAGCTCAGTTCAACATGAAAAAACACACAGATCCCTTTGGTCTTGTCAATGGAACCATTTGACATTTAAAAAATAAACCTTCCATTCAGAATCTTGTTGGCGTCCATTTCAGCGTCTCCCGCTTGCCATCCACTCAAAACGTAACGTTACTACTCTTTGGCTGGCTCACGAGCCCAAGCAAGTGTGTGCGGAGTGCCTGTTGTTTTGTTTCTGGTCTAGCTAGATCCGGTGTGGTGTTGTAGTTTTTCTAATGTTACAAGTTGTTGCAACAGCATGTGACAGTACAAGGATTAACGATGGTGGCAGCAAAAACATACAAACAGCTGCCATCATTATTGTAAACACATAGTCCAAAACAGTGTTTTCCTCTTTGTCTCATGGAACAATATTTGCTTTGCCTGTAGGGAGGTTGACTTGTGAAGTGTGAAGAGTGATGTGTACGAGCGGTACCTTAGGTTTAGGACAGGGGTACTGGAAGAGGTGGACTTTACAGAAGTCGTCAGCCACGGCCACCACCCTCTCACTGTGGGAGCGACACAGGGCGTTGATGTCTGTTCCGTCGGAGCCCTCCATCCACACACCTGGAACACCACGGCAACACAATCAGCCATCTGGCTGGGACCATGAGCACACTTGGCTTTTTTTTTTTTTGACAAGAAAAAGTTTACTAGGGCCCTTTTGTATTTAAAAAAACAAAAGCTGGCAGCATTTGGTTCAAAAAAGCAGTCAAGGGCTATTTTTTTTTCTTTTTGAAAGATTATTTTTTGGACATTTTAGGCCTTTATTTTGATAGGACAGCTGATGCCATGAAAGGGGAGAGAAAAGGGGAATTACATGCAGCAAAGGGCTCCAGGTCTGAGTGCTCGAGGTTTCTGCCTCTTAAAGCAAAGTTTTTCCTTGCCTCTGTCGCGTAGTGCTTGCTCTTGGTGGGAATCGTTGGGTTTCTATAAATAACATCATAGAATTGGTCTAGACCTGCTCTTTTATGAAAAGCTCTGTGAGATAATTGTTGTTGTGATTTGGCGCTATATAAATAAAATAAAATAAAAAAGTAGATAAAACAAACAGGGAACACTCACTCATATCACTAGGAACCTATCTAGCCTAGATCTATCAACACCTTCTACATTTCTTGTTGTTATGGAAACGACAGGTCTCGCCACTCCGCTTGTAATTGGTCAGCCGTCAAAAACGTGCTTGACTTATGTCGACCGCAAAGGTTTTTTTTCTAGAAAAGTTGAACTTTTTTAACTTCAAAACAATGCTCTGAGCTGCAGAAAAAAAAGTGGCGTCGGCATTTAATTTTTTTGAAACACGGATTACTCCGTAGAATTATAATGTAAAACAGACACTGGTGGCTTAAAAACAGCCTGTACATACAGAGTGTGAACATAGCCTAGGGCTGCAGCTAACGGATATTTTCCTTGTTAATTAATCTGTCGATTATTTCCTCCATTAATCGATAAGTTGTTTGCTCTGTAGCAGTCAGAAAAAGCTGAAAAAATGTGGAATAGTGTTTCCCAAAGCCCAAGAGGACGTCCTCAAATGTCTTGTTTTGTCCACAACTCAAATATATTTAGTTTACTGTCACAGGAGGGAAGAAACTAGAAAATATTCACATTTAACAAACTGTAATCAGAATGTTTAATGATGATAAGATTGAAACTGATTATCAAAATAGTTGAGTATGTATTTAAAAGCTGAAAAATAATCAATTAATCCTTGCAGCTCTAATAATAACACAGCATTATTTACGTGATAAGACATTAAAGTAGAGTATCTCACCCATTACATGGAAGCCCAGCACACAGGTATAGGAGGCCCATTCTCTGTCTTTGCTCTCAAAGCGATTCCTCAGCAGTTTACAACCGGCTGCTATGTCCCCTGTCACAACGCATTCATGGTCAGTACACAGTAGATTGTCACGCTGTCTGAGGACTTACATACTAACTGATACTTACAGTAAAGGATCTCATAGTCGCCTGAATTTGACATTATGTACTTTCCATCTTTGGACCAATCCAAGTGAGTTATGAAGCTGGAGTGGCCCTGATTGGACAGATAAATAGGCAGTGTCACATAATGCTCTATAACCCTTCTTTAAAATGTTAGAGGATTTTTCTTATTGCCAGCAAACCCCATGGTCACACCGAAAACCAACAATGTGTTAGTCTGCATCTCAACACTTTCTGCTGTTCCTAGGGAAGTGGCGAGTGGTGTTGGGCATTCTGTTAGAATGAATTAACTACTTACATCCTTTGTGTCCGATTGTCTTAAGAAAAAAAAAATCAGAAGAAAACTGTCCAAAAATGTTTTTTTTTCTCTTTCTGACTCTGTCAAACATTGCAAATAGATATGCAATGGCCAGTGGAAAAGTGATGCATTAGCTTCCGATCTTGGGTCAGGTTAAGTCTCAAAGACAACGCTTTAAAAACAGCTTCATTTTTTTGCTGCACTGTAAGTCTATTACAGTGGTGTGAAAAAGTGTTTGCCCCCTTCCTCATTTCCTGTTCTTTTGCATGTTTGTCACACTTAAGTGTTTCTGAACATCAAACCAATTTAAACAATAGTCAAGGACAACACAAGTAAACACAAAATGCAATTTGTAAATTAAGGTGTTTTATTAAAAAGGTGAAAAAAAATCCAAACCATCATGGCCCTGTGTGAAAAAGTGATTGCCCCCTAAACCTAATAACTGGTTGGGCCACCCTTAGCAGCAACAACTGCAACCAAGCGTTTGCGATAACGTGCAATAAGGCTTTTACAGCGTCCTGGAGGAATTTTGGCCCACTCATCTTTGCAGAATTGTCCTAATTCAGTTACATTAGAGGGTTTGAGCATGAACGGCCTTTTTAAGGTCATACCACAACATCTCAATAGGATTCAGGTCAGGACTTTGGCTAGGCCACTCCAAAGTCTTCATTTTGTTTTTCTTCAGCCATTCGATGGTGGACTTGCTGGTGTGTTTAGGATCATGGCTGGATAATGGCTCTCACTGTGGTTCGCTGGATTCCCAAAGCTTTGGAAATGGCTTTATAACCCTTTCCCAGACTGATAGATCTCAATTACTTTCTTTCTCAATTGTTGCTGAATTTCTTTGTGTCTCGGCATGATGTGTAGCTTTTAAGGCTCTTCTGGTGGACCTTACTGTGTCAAGCAGCTCCTATTTAAGTGATGCCTTGATTGTGAACAGGTGTGGCAATAATCAGGCCTGGGTGTGGCTAGAGAAATTGAACTCAGGTGTGGACAACCACAGTTACAGTATGTTTTAACAAGGGGGGCAATCACTTTTTCACACAGGGCCATGATGGTTTGGATTTTTTTTCTCCTTTAATAATAAACACCTTCATTTACAAATTGCATTTTGTGTTTACTTGTGTTGTCCTTGACTATTGTTTAAATTGGTTTGATGTTCCGAAACTTAAGTGTGACAAATATGCAAAGGAACAGGAAATGAGGAAGGGGGCAAACACTTTTTCACACCACTGTATTTTCTAAAAAAAAAAAGATGGCAGTAAACACTACTCAAACATGAAGCCATTCTAGTGAGTTTTGGGGGCTGCAGGATTGTGTATGTGGGATTGAGTCAAAATGAACTACAGTGTGTGTTCATGGTGATGGTGAAGGAACATGTCACCCAGGGCAACAGTGTGGCTCATCAATGGGTTTTAGCATTTTTGGACAACAATGGGGCTTTATGCCACAGAGGGAGAAGATATATCAGACTTTGCGCGCGCAAACAGCACGCGCGCGCACACACACACACACACACACACACACACACACACACACACACACACACACACACACACACACACACACACACACACACACACACACACACACACACACACACACACACACACACACACACACATTCTTTACTTTGTTCAAACTGAGTTTGTATTAGCAGTGATGGACAGAACAGGCACTGAATAAAAATCACTTTAAGAAAGTCAGACTGCACCAAGAGAAAATCCAACAAAGACTTGATATTTAACTCACATTACATTTCCCAAAGCGGGTGTAGCGCCGGCCACTCTCTGTCACATTGTAGATGTAAATAAAGTTGTCATGGGATCCAACAGCTAGAAAGCTGCCATCTGAAAACACAAGAGGCCATTCATGCAGTTAGACGGGATTTCCACAATATCTTTCTCTTGAAGATGCTTTATTTTCATTCAGTGCATTGGAATTGACTAGAGGCTGATGTTTTGGCTTTGTCAAACACTGGCCTGTTCTTGTTGCATTATGATCATACTGAGAGTAGTTAAGACGTCTGACCTGGGGAGTATCTCATGACAGAAAGCTGCTCGTTGCCATCAATGGACTCAGAGACCACCTCTCTGGTGTGCAGGTCAAGGACCATCCACCTGTTAGTGTTACGGGGGGGGAGGGGTATTCCATCAGTAAAGAAAACAGACTGGACAGCAGGCAGCTCTTCAGTCACATCTATGTAATGGCATAGACCAGGGGTCTAGTGCAAGAAATGTTTTTTGGAAATGTTCCAATCGGCATGCCAAATGGTCTCGTTTACAGCCATTGGAAGGAGCACAGTCTGTTATTTACGTTTGTTTGATTTACGATTTTTTCCCCATCTGCATTCCGCGAAAGACCCGCCGTATGCAGTTTTGTTAGGAACGTTCTCTGTCTTGCCAGATCTTGCGAGAGTTTGGTCCTGAGACAGAAACAGGTCTGGAACAAAGTTAATTTTCTCCTGATGTGTCTATCTGAAAAGTGTCATTTTAGTGTCAGAATGTTCTGGAGATATGTGGCTTATTAAAGAATGGGGTCACTGTTTATTGGGTGACTATGGGGTGAAAGAATTGGTCATAATCTGTTCACTTTCACTTCTCCCATTGAAGTCAATACACTCGGAGCTGCTGCGAGTCTCCTAAAGAGGCGTGGCGGTGGCGGAGCCCACAGGACACAGATACAGGAATTGAGTTGGGGCATCTCGGTTCTAAACCGTCTCTGAGTATATTGGTGCTGGATTACCTTCCTGTGCTGAGGCCGACTGAAACCACTGATCCATTCGGGCAGAAACCAGCACACAACCCATAATCCTGTCTCACACACACACACACACACACACACACACACACACACACATTAATCACAGTATGAGTGTCAGCACTGGAAGGAGTATCAATGTGTTTTATTAAAATATAAGGACTGTCTATTTCGCTGTGGAAAGAATTGAGTGCAGGATGAGTGTGTCCCACCTCCAGGGTGATGCACCAGTCCAGCTTGTGTTCCTCTGCGTTCCACAAACACACCTGCTTGTCGTGGCCACAGGTGATGAAGATGCTCTGAGAAGGGTGGGTAGCCAGCCCCCACATCTCATCTACATGACCCTGAGACAGAGACACGCACGCACAAACACACACACACACACACAAACACACACACACACACACACACACACACACACACAGTGAAACAACAACAACAGCAGTTTTTATCTCAGTATCAATGCTAGTTCAATGTGCTTTGGTAGATTTCCCAGCAGCATCAGTTTCTCTGCAACCATACTGTACAGTGTATTGTCTCTTGCATCACAAGCACACACTCTGCAGGTGTGGATGTCCCAAAAAGACATCCAGAACAAACAAATGTGTCCCTAACCACACTGTAGAACTTTTAGAGTGAAAATTCCACCACAATTTGGAAAGTTTCTTATCTTATTTTTCTTCATCTCACTCTAAAAAACAGTTCCAGGCATATTATTATAAATGATCATTTACATATTAGTTGTGTGATTTTTTTCTCAGAGTTTAGGATTAATTTTCCAACTTTCAGCTTCAAATGTTTGCTTCTCAAATACGATTTAGTTTTTTAAAACTGACCAAAAACAAAACAATGAACGCTGAACACACTTTAAACATGTGGCTTATTTAAATGTCTATAAGTTGTTCTTTATATAAAGATGAGTTTGTAACATACAGGAAGAACAATCATGATGTTCATTCTATCCAACATGTGAGCTTCTAGGGGCCTAGCAGGCCTTTAGACTTCTGACTGGAAGTGGTTTCAGTTTCTCACAGATAAAAATCAAATGTGGCCAGGAAGCCAAATTCCAGCGGTCAGTAGAGACAATGCTAAAAATGCATTCTGATGCCAGCTGTTGCCTTTAATCTGTTGGATCTAAACAGACCAAATAAATGTGGATACAAGATACTCAGGGATGAACACATTCAAAGGACAAAAATGAGCCTCTGACCCCCCTATTCCTCCCAATTGCTGTGTATTGTGTATGTGTCAAGTCATCCTCAATTGGCTATCATGTACAGAGTACACAGTAAAAAAAACACTTTGGAGCCTTACAGCCAAAACACACCACAACGGTCCACAGCAATAGTTGTGTCAAGTCAGGCACGTAAGGGTAATCACATACAGGAAGCAGGAAGACTACAATGCAGCCGGATACTTTACAAAAATAATATATCCAAAATAAAACACCCAGGTTCATGGTCATTTTCGCTGTCTTGACTTCTACGTCCGGTATGAATGGCTAGGTGTACGATCAGACATTGTTGTTGTTGTTTTGGTGTAGACTACCCAGTTTTGGAGGTGTCACCTTCTCTCTAAGATGACGGATCTAGTTGTTACCACCGTTCCCTTAATATTGGTACAGTACGTACAGTACATACAAGATCTTTAAATGCATTTAAAAACACATCAATGCTAATGTACAACTACATTATTAACATACCTGCACTATGGCCACAAATCCGCCTGAGAAGGTGCCTCTGAGGATGGCATTACGGGTTGTACCAACTAATAGTTCCTCCCCGTCCACATCTGCAATGGTACGGACTGCTCCATATTTCTCTGGAATCTGGATAAATAAATAAGCACATTAATCAACACGCCTTTCCCTCTTATTTGAATGTAACTCCACCAGCCCTCCACCAGCAGCATCACACCCCGCACACATACAGCTGTGGTTCACCTCACACTCTCTCTCAGGTGCCAGGTCGGCGCTCCAGCAGATGATCTTACGGTCTTTCCCTCCTCCACTGAGCAGAGAGCCGTCCTGCAGGGTGCACAGGGTGAACACGCTGCCTTCATGGGCTCTGGTCTGTTTCATGATCTGGAGGGTCTCTGTGGGAAATTAAGCTGGTTTACCAGCGAGTACGTTTACATGCACTCTAATATTTCACTATTATTCCGAATATGAACATTTTATACGGGTCATGTAAACATCATATTTAGTTGGGATTTTCCAAATAAGGCCTATTGATGAGGAGATAGGGGAGCAAGGTGGAGGGTGGGGGTGTGGCCTTGACCAACTGCCATGCTTCACTTGTTTGCACGCCATGATGTCTCTCTCTTTCTCATGGGTGGGCCAAATTCCCTGGGCAGGCAAAGCAGAGAAGGGGGAGGTAACCTTGCTCCTTATGACCTCATATGGGGAAGATTCCAGATCGGCCCATCTGAGCTTTCATTTTCTCAAAGGCAGTGCAGGATACCCAGGGCTCGGTTTACACCTATCGCCATTTCTAGCCACTGGGGGACCATAGATAGGCTGGGGAAACTATTAATGTAAAAAAAACCTCCTAAGTGAAATTTACAAATTTTGATTTATAGTATAGCCTTTTGAATTGTTGGCATGATCTTATAAATCATGCTTTAATGTTAAAACATACATGTGGATGGCTATTTCAGGGACTACTATAGCCCAGTAAGCATATCATTAGTGGGGATTTATATTTGCTCATAATATGTTAGATCCATGTTAAGACTTTTTTTTAAACTTCAAAAATTAAGATTAATTTGGAGACTCTTAGGACTCTCTAAGGGGTCCCGGATCCCCTGTTGAAGATTCCTGCTTTCGACCTTATAGCGTATATTAATCTACACCACTGACCTTTGGCTCCTTTACCGAGCGTTTTGACATCTGCAGCAGACTTTCCCCACGTCAGGATGTTTCCTTCTGAGTCCCCGGTCAGAACATCTCCAGTCATACTGAACACAAAGCACTGGATGAACTTGGGCTTCTTGTATTTCTGAAAAGATTGTTTTTAGAACAATAATTTGATACATTGTTAGTACTGGTGTAAAAATAAACGTTTGCTATACACATTTGAGCAGTTCACCCTTAAATCAGATGCACTTCTTAGATTAGTCTAGAATGTAAATTTCTCTTTTTGGATTTGTATAATATTTGCTTTCACACTGTTATTCTCAGTGTTTCACTTCTCTTTCTTTATGCTCCTTGCTTCTCTGTTCGGCCTCAAACTGAGGAAGCTGCAAACGTCATTTTGTAGTGCTTACTCGTGCGCAGACAATAAGGGAACTGAAAGATACAGAATATTGGCAAACACATGATTTTTTTTCTGTCAGGATAAAGTGACTGTGTCTTACTCCAAAGATGCCTTGTTTTTTGGTGAACTGCCCTGCGCTGAGCGTCCAGAAGTAGACGTGGGATTTACCGCAGGTGATGATGTTGCCGCTTTCGCTCGGGTTAAACTCCACAGCGAACACAGCTTCGTTGGTATTCTAGAAACACGACACACACAAACACGTGTTCAGCACGGTTAGAAATTTGGTCCTCTGGCAGAAAATCACGGTATATTGGGGAGAAACCTGGGGGCTTCATTTTTTATAAAAGGACCAAGGACATCTTAGCCAGAGACTGGTAGAGCTGTAACAATTCCAAATGTTGCTGCACAACTAATTGTCTCAAAAATTATAGTTTTTTGTTTTTGATTAACAACATAGAATACTATGTATAGCGCCTTTGAAGAAAACCGTGTCTCGTTATTATCATAAAACATGATGTCTGGAGTTGCTATGGGAACAAGCGACAGCTGACGCTAGCATAGTTTTAGCTGCACCGTCCGACCAAGAATAACTTATGTAATTACAATTTGGCACATCAAAACAAAACCAACAATTACCATCAACAGTCATACCCCTTAGGACCTTGGCTGATGTGAGCTAGAAAAAAAAAAAAAAAAATATATATAATTATATCTAATAATTGTTACAGGTCTAGAGAATGTAGTGAACCACACAGTAACATGCTGCAGATCAGGTGTTTTTCAAAAAACCCTTTCAAATACAATTTAACATAATCGTTAAATTGTATCTCAATTTAAAAAAATGAATAAAAATGAAAATACCAAGATCTTTGTTTTGGTTTTACAGCCTAAAAACTCAAACTCAGCCTCCTTTCCAGCCCTGAACCCAGTGTACACTACTGGACCTGTTCAGGACCACATGTTAGTCGCAACAACGTCATAATGCGCTAAGGTGATAATTGATCCGATTTTTTCTGCTTGTTCCAGTGCCCAGAAAAAAAACAACAAGGGCAGCTTTAAGTTAAATTTGTATAGTGTCATATTTTAAAAAAAAAGCCCTAAAGATCTATGAAGGATTTTATTTTCTTGAGGTGTGTTCTGCTGCCAGGCAAAGACACACAAAATGCACACACAGTCCCAGTGGCAGGTCTTTGGTGATCATGTGTACAGTATGTACAGAAAGTACAGAAGCATCATTTCTACACAAAAAGCTCCATTCATGGCTGTGCTGTAAAGTGGCATATGGACTGTTCCGCTGCCTTGGAGACAGGAGGCGGGGGTAAAATTATCTGGTTCCTGGTGGATGAACTTGTATGTTTGTACAGCGTGGGTCAGCTGCCCCTCCCACACTGAACCATGTACGGTGGACGCTAGGATTCATGAAACACAAGTTCTCACACAAGCCCATTACATATTGGGTTTGAGAGGATATACACCCACCTATGCATTCCCACTGTTGGATTAGAGATCACTCACACTCTCTCACACACACACACACACACACACACACACACACACACACACACACACACATACATATACATACAGCTGGACAAATTCACCGTATAAAATATTTACACTGTTGCCATGGCAGCCGTGCTGAAATTGCTCTCGGGGAAGTTGAGGCGTTTTGGGATGAAAGCCCATAAAAGCATAGCAGAGACACCGCCACCATCTTTTGCCCCTTAATCTCTCCAAACAGAGCTCCTTTATAAAGAGCATCTACACATCCAGCATGCAGCCACGCTGGACTTCTGGCTATAGAAGGGCCTATCTGTTACTGCGCTCACATTAGGCAGCCTGGCTGACTCTCATGACTTCAGTTGAAGGATTTCATTGTTTCTGTAGAGGAATTATGAAACCATGTGGTGGTAAATGTCAGATGATGTAAAACCTTCTCAAATTGTGAAAGCGTATGACCCTAAAGGAGTCACAACTGTTACAAAATCTGTAAAAGGACAAGTCCAACATTTTGGGAACGAGGGTGGGTTGTTGCTTAGAGTCAGCTGAGATGGACAACACCAGTTTAATGTGTGTGTAAAGAGATGTAGGCTTTTTTTTTACAAGAAAGTTGATTTGGGCGCTTTTTTAGGACCTAAAGCTGTTAAACTGTATCCATCAATGCTCTGTTCAAAGTCACCAGACTACTTTGACAAAAACTCCCGTGTTTTACGAGGTAAAATTACTGTTTTTGTCAAAGGAGTTTGGTGGCTGGTGTTTTGAAATTTTACCTCGCAAAACACAGGAGTTGCTGTTCTATCACTGCATTAATCGCTTAGTTGTGTTATTGTGTGACTTTGGTGTTTAAATAGGTTAATTCGGATTCACTAAAGTATAAAAAGATACACAAACAAACTAACAGGTTCGAGGCAGTGGTAGACCAGCAACTCCTGTGTTCTGCAAGGTTCAGTTCCCTGTTGACAGCAAGGTAAAGCGGTGAAAATATTTAAAATAAAGCATACACTTAAACTGATGTAGATTTTTTAAGGTGACTAAAATCTGTTTAGCGGCTGCCCCCCATCCACAGCAGGACATTGCTTAGCTTCTGTGCCAATACTCCTGCCTGCTTCTTCAAACTGCGGGAGTACCGACTTGCATCTACTGTAACTAACACACCAACTATGTAGAAGTAATTCACACAACCACATTTCAAAAACTCTGAACTTCCCCTTCAAGTAATGTCAAACGTGATAGCAAGCAGTTGCCTATATAGAAACAACTCCCCTAAAGCCACAATTGTTATCGTCCATATTATAGCAACTGTTTTATTATTGTGCTTTTGAAAGATCAGTGCAATTTTCTAAAAGACAAGGTGAGGAATGTTAACAATATTCCTGCTGTGAATAAAGCCGGTGATAATAACTAGTCTTATCATTGTAAATGGTTGAGATTTCTTGCCTGTTTACACATGACTGTTCTTTACCTTGACCTCCGCATGCTTGGTCCCCTTGTTGCAGTCCCACACTGACAACATGTGCTCATTAGAGTCGTCGATCACACACAGGAAAGCTCCAGAATCCTTAAAAAACAACATCCGGAACAAAAAAAAACACTGTTAAGTCAGTATAAATTCAAGTTATGTCATACACACCACCCGGCTGCTTTCACTTTCTCTTTTTTCCCACACAAATACTGTTGTCATTCACTTAATATTTCCAATCGCTTTTATCAATAAAACTCAACACTAAAGTAAAAGTAAAAGTAAAGAGTATCGGCTATGGCCCGAAATATCTGTTATCGGTCTCATCAACTACAAATAATCGGTATTGGCCTTGAAAAAAAACAGTATCGGTCAATCCCTAGCTTGATGTCTTCCAAAGTAAAACACCGGCACATGAAGCGTTTAGTTTCATTGACAGCAGCTTCACTGCAATTTAAAAAATGACAAATTGGAAGTGACGAGACATAATTATTGAATGAAAAACAATATTTCTGTTGCAAAGTGTTACCAGCAGAGTGGTGAATATAACAAGATTACCTGTGATTAACATGAATGCTGTTGGACTGAATAGTTTAGCGCTGTGGAAATGTAAAGTACATCAAACTGAATTGATGCAGACAGGTAATCATGTTGCATTAGCGGGACAACGTGTAAGCCCACTAATAAAGGCCTACTTCTTCCTGCAGTTTAGGTAAATCATTTATAAATTACAATTTGAGAATCTCCAGAGTGTTGTATTGCAATCAACTCACAGCAAAGGAGAAGGCAACTAATCCCACTCCCCTCTGGAAGGTTCCTAAGCCAATCTGCTGCAGGGTGACCAGGGTGATGGAGTCCCAAATATGAACACAAGGCTGCAGGGGCTAACACACACACAGACAGAAACACACACACACACACACAAAAACACAAACACAAACACACAGCAGGGTTATTATAGTAAATGAAAACAGAAACAAAAATAAGCAGTAAAAAATATTTTTAGTAAACAAAAAAAAAAAAACTTAACTGAAACTTTATTGCCATGTTAAAAAACAATATAAACTACACATACAAAAAATGAACAAATTATTTCAGTTTTAGTTTTTTACAGAATCCGTACGGACTTGACATGAGATGTAAATGTAATCTCTGATGGACATAAAGTTACACATTAAATACGCAAAATATAAACAGACACAATACTTTAAAGATCCAAAATACAGGTCAAATATAGAGTCATAAAACAGTTTGTGCTATGTGATGTTTAAGTGGTATGGCAGCAACGCACTACAAACAAAACAATGTTAAAATACTGAGTGTAGTACAGAATCTATATACAGATTGTGCAAATGGAATAGTTCAAAAGAGCATTAAACAAATATTAAACAAATATGACAGCAGTGCAGGTGAGAATGTGCAATACTATGCAATGGAGCATAACAGGCAATACAGTGTGAATGTGCAAAACTGCCTGAATGATGGAAGAGAATTAACACATGCAGTGTAATATACCGTATATAAGCACAAAAATTTAAAGCTATAGTGCATAGTTTCTATTTCCCCCAGAAGAGGTAATTATCTTTACTAAAGCTACACCATTTTCTGAACATAGCCATAACGAGAAATACAGAGAGAGTTGTGTGGAGCTGTCTTAATTAGCTTTGTAGCAACTCATTTGGCAATGGCTTCAATATAACCAATGTTCATTAATATAGAAATATTTATATGCGCACTAAAGCTTTAACCTTTCTGAAAAACTTAACATTTAAACTAGCAAACACACTTTGAAAATGAATTAAAACTAAACTAAAATGAAATTGAAAAGTCAAAAATAAAATAAAACTAATTAAAAAATGTAAACTATAATAACCATGGCAGATACACACACACACACACACACACATTACTTACATAGTTATAGCTACCACTACCTGTTATGTTGAGACAAAATGCAAGAACATGTTTACAGACTAGATATATGCAGTTAAAGAAATAAAATAAAGTGGAGCAAAACAAGGTTTATCTGCATGAGGGTTATGTTCTTTACAATGACAGGTCTGACTTACAGAGAGACTTATGCTTATGCATGCTGTGTGTGTACAGAAATACAGTATAGCATTTAACCCTCCTGTTGTCCTCGGGCAAATTTTTTGACCCATTTTCAAAAGGTTTCTATATCAGAAATTTGAGATTTTTTTCAACCAAACTGTCAAAAGTAAAATCAATAATCAGTTCAATACTTTCATTGAATTTGGCTGTTTTATTCAATTTTGTAGCATTTGAAAAAAATGATAAAAGAATGTTTAAAAACAACAAAAAACACAGAAAAAAATGGACAAAAACAAAAGGGGAAAAGCGTCAAAATTGTTGAAATAGACGGCCAAACATACTGAATCGACGGGAAGCCAACACAAGGGTTAAAGATGTGAATCAAGTATAGTAAAATAATATAGTAAAGTGTATCGGACTGGTATCCCAGCAGTAGTCACCTTGCCGTCTTTATCCACCCCAGACATCTGGCCAGACGCCATGCGCACCTTGTCAGGATGGAGGGTCAGACTGCAGGAAGAACAAACATTATTTAACCATATAACCAAAATGGGTTGTAGATTGCATAAGGACAAAAATTAAAATTCTAAATTCAAATATTTTGTACAGCTGCAACATATCCGTGTATGTAATTGTATCCACCAAGGCAGAATGACAAGTGTACTTATGGGGAAATAAAGTGGAGTCTGTAACATATTGAAACAGGCGTGTTGGCTCTGTACTCCTGCACATCGGATTTCAAAAAAATAACAACTAGAGGTTAAAGTTCTGACTTAACATCCAATTCAGTTGTACAGTGGAGGAATTGTAGTCATTTCTATACATAGTCCCTGAAATTGTAGGGAAGCAAAAGAAATTCAACAAATTACCAAAAGTCTTCTTTGTCCACTGGAGGGCGGTGAAAAAACTGTAAATCTGACATATATTACTTTTTAATAGGGCTGTAACAATACACCAAATAGGATTCGGTTCGTATCATGACCACGATTCGATGCAAACCTTGATTCTTTTTTTTTTATATTGAATGATTTCAAGATCGATCGATCCAACATTAAAGATTCTTTTGTACCTTCAAATAATGTTTCCAAAATCGTT
Source organism: Etheostoma perlongum (assembly GCA_026937815.1). Classification (NCBI taxonomy): domain Eukaryota; kingdom Metazoa; phylum Chordata; class Actinopteri; order Perciformes; family Percidae; genus Etheostoma; species Etheostoma perlongum. Next base: position 12,432,435 of record CM049389.1, read on the forward strand.
TCAGTGGTTCATTAACTTGTTCGAATGAGACAGCCCGGGGACACATCCACAGTTAGCCCCCAGCCAGCCAGCTGCCTAAGGACAATAACGGCCAAATCAGAACAGCGGCCATTCGTAACGTTACACCTCCCAACCAGTGTTCCCCCCCTTTGCTTTTAGCCGTCTGTACAGTTAGCTAAATTTACCTAACAAAATGGGGATAAGGCAAAAAAGCTAATACTAATAGTAATTTAAAGATGTGGTAGCATTGGATCTGGACAGGGAAAGATAACTCTGGGAGTTGGAAGGGGTGTGTCGATTCTGCCTTCTTACTCCAGGTTCGTGGATCTGAGTGTTGCGAGTTCGGTTTCATATTGCATATCGTTACAGTCCTACCTTTTAATGCTAAATGTGTTCGAAAATAGTTGACCGAGCAACATTAGCATTCATAGTGGTGTCATGTGTCAGGACGATGAATGTAAGTCCAATATTAACTCTGCTTTTAGCTCTGGTTTGGTCTCCACCAACTCTTGAGAAAAATATGTAGCCACCAGCTAGTCTAACTGTGTCTGTGCATCTTTAATTTGCTTAAATGGGTTTGGTGTTATGCGATTGATGGTTGTTTTTGCTGAGGAGATCGACCAATCAGAGCTTTGTAGGTGGGATTATTAGTGGCGATGTCATTCTCATTACCTAACTACATCCATGAAAAATAGTCAGAAAAATGTCTACAAAGTGGCAAAAAGAATGCAGACTGATGAAGCTGGACAACTTGTTGTAGGTCAATTTACCAAAATAAAAACTCTTAAATGTACATATATCTTCTAAAGTCATGAAAAAACTGCACCTATAAACTGCTAAAATGGTGTAAAGATGGAGTCTGGGCAATGGATACAACTAACATGAACAATATGTCAGACTGAATAATTCATTCTGATTATAAGGATACCCCCAAAAAAAACTTAAAGTTGAAATTAGGCACTTTCATATTATAGCCATTGTTTCATTTTAAATCCAATGTGCTGGAGAAAACAAAAACATAAAGAGAGTGTCACTGCCTAAATGATTATGGACTGCACTGTAGGAGCCGTTTAACTGTAGCTCACCCCAAAGCCTTTCAGTGCCACTTAGTAAGTTCCCCATTTTTTCAATAATATATGGCTTCCATATTTCAATGGGGGCAGAGTAATATATCTGTCATCTTACACAACCCCTCCATTGCTTTTATTTTTCTAATTCTCATATATGCATGCCAAAAAACCATGAAACTGGTGAGGGGTCCAAGTCAGAAATTGGATCCAATTTCCCTGTGATTCCTATGTTCCCTATGCTTCTGGGTTCCAAGGGTTAGTTAAAACATTATTTACGTGCACTAGTAAAATTTGGCATTTTACTTTTCATTAATTTGTCCAAAACACTCATACTGTATGAATAAAAAAGATACTGTAAATGCCTATATATTAAATTTTAGATGCGTTTATTCCATATACATGTGTTTTTACGTCTTGACTGCCAACTAGCAATCCAAAATAAGTCTCATTAGTTGGTCGGGTTGCTTATATTCATGGCTTCATGTTAACAGTCTGGCAGTTTGGAATTGGGATTCAGGCATTGGATTTCCCATATGGTATTACATGATGCCAGATACGGAGATGGGAAGTAACGAAGTACAAATAGATTTTTCAGATATATATACAGTATATGCGGGATCGCACGCCACATGGAGAAAAAAGTGAGAGAAAAGAAAAAGAGACTAGCTGTCCGTAGTATAATCAGTTGAGATCATGTGCGTCTTTGAGAACTGGAAGTCATATAACTGATGTTGTCAGTTCATTTAAGTCTGTTGTTGTATTGGTCTGTAGTTCTTGCAAATTTAAAAGTTAGGTTGTTTGTGTTCTTCACCTATTAGCTAGGTTACACTTGGCTTTTGATTCGATATAATGGCGGTTGTTGAACGTCCTTGCTCATTAAAATAATGTAATTAATAGTGGGTTTATTGTTATTATTTACTAGCATATATGATTCCTATGCAATGTGTATGGTAGCCTTTACAATGTGATTTATTTCTTTTATTACCACACAAACAGCCATAGCAGAGCTACCCACGCCCATGTTTATACTGATGCTTGATTGTAATAAAGCATCAAAAGAGAGAAGTTGTCTCCGTCCGTGTGTTAACAGACACACCTGGGCCGAAGTTGGAAACCAGAATCAGCTTTAATTACAGTCATAATCTAGTCCTCACTAAGTTTAAAATAATTTCACTGGAGGTAGTTATTATTTTTGTGTCATCAATACCAAATTGAATCTAAATGGATGGGAATATACAAAATCACACTTGAATTCATATCTTGCTACTTGGTCAGAATCTTATTAACCTGGAGTCCCAGTCTCTGTCACAATAAATAAGCTATATGTTTTAGGCCTATTGGCAGACAGCCATTTAAAATGTAGGCAATGACATATAAAGAGCCTTTTATCCATGTACACTGTAGTTTTTCAGCATGCTCTTTAGTAACATCTGTCTGGTCCAGGTAGCTTTGTTATTCGCATGGCTACTTTTACTTTTATACTTTAAGTAAATTTCCAAGCCTCTACTTTGTTACATTTACTTGAGTAAAGAAGTTAAATCAGTACTTCTACTTTTACCAGAGTATTTTTTAACACAATTATCTGTACTTCTACTTGAGTAGGGGAAGTGAATACTTTTACCATCTCTGGCCAGATATCAAGCAGTAGGGAGGTCCCTTGCCTCTGAGACCTGATATGAACTTGTTTCCTTATTATCTTCATCAATCTGTCAAGAGAGTCATCAAATCATATCTATTCTTAGTTATATTTTGCACACTTGTGTCTAAAGTGGTTTAGAGACATGTGGTAACATGCCAGCGTGTTGATCGCCTCCCAAATCTCTAATACACAAAGTAAATACTGCACCCGCCTCCATCAGCCATATGAAGACCGGGATTCAGATCAGATTTGGGTTAAAAATAAGTTGTTTTATTTGCCCTGGGCGTGTTGATACCTCTGAACAGAGTTGAATAGACTTTACAATGTTGTAACAGGTTCTAATGGCTGTCTTATTTAAGTATGTTTTAATAGATTTTAGTGTTATAACAAGTTCTTAAACCTTTGAACCCAAGACTATTTGATTTTGATTTCCACGCTCTTTATTTCCAGGCTTATGGCATTGTCACTACTAGTCTGGATTAATGGAAGTACATTTCCAGAATAAAGCCTGACATTCCTTCCTCTGTGTCACAATTGTGGGTTTCTGTTGTAGTTTTTTCCTGTTTAATTGTGTTTATTTGTTCTGTTTCCTTGTTGTTTCACATCTAATGTTTTCTGTCTTCTGTGTTTTTCCTTGTGTGTTTGTTTCATGCTTAGTGTCCTGTTTTATTTTGTAGTATCCCTATTCCTCCCATGTTATGTCTTGTTTTAATTCCTGTGTTGTTTTCCCGCCTTTGAGATTGTTTGCCCCGCCCTGATGACTTTCACTTGTCCCCAGCCCTTGTGTCACCTGTCCCTTGTTTCACCCTTTGCATGTGCATTTAGTTTGTGTGCTTTCTGTATCTGTTATTGGTTTGTTGTCGGTCTGTGAAGTGTTCCATCTTGGGTTTAGTGGTATTTTTTCGTGTTCCTGGTTTTCCTGTTTGTTCCATGCTAATTTTCTTTTCCTGCGTTTTGGTTTATCACCTACTTACATGTTTGTAAGTCGCTTTGTGTTTTTTTCATTAAATCATCATTTCAAAATGATGCTCCCTCCTTGCCTTCACACACGCAGAGGTGTGGACGGAGCATAGACTGTAATAATATACAGTCTATGGGATGGAGTAAACTTGAGTAAAGTATGTCGGCTCTGCAATTTTGTTGAAGTCACAGTGATTCATAGCAATGCCAATAAAGTGGTTTCAAGTGTGGTAACAGTTATTTAAAACTTCACGCAGACAGCGATATGATATTAATGGCGAGGCGAAAGCGGTCGAGGTGCTGTTGACGTTTCCTGAACGTTAAGAAAACTTTCCATGGGAACCAAAACCTAACCTTCAGGGAATGTTCAGGAACGTTCACACAACCATAAATTGTTAGCTGGGACTTCCTCTGAGACAAGCAGGCACAACAGTGGTTTCTGTGCCCTGATGACTGACTGACAGGCTGAGGTTGTAAATTAAGGCCACTTTATTTCTACAGCACTTTTTAGCAAATAGGCTATTCAATTATATTCCTTTTCACTTAAGTTAGATCTCCATTACGGTAGTTCAATGTTGACACCAGGGCAGTCACCAAGTTTATTGTTAAAGGTTTGTGTCATTATGCAGGTTGAACTAAAAAGTCTTTGTTATTTACATTCCTTTGCATTTTAGTTCAATATTAGCCTGTATACAACGCCATTTGTTTATTATTTATAATATGTTAATGTTGTGGCAAAAAGGTTATAGTAGAGCCTATAGTATGTGGCGTTTTCTTTTGCAGGGTGCAAAAGTTCTACTAAAACAAGTTCCTCCCTGAGACTATTTTTATTTTTTCAAAAATAAAAACTCACTTAACCAAATAGTAAAGTGGTCTAGCAGGCTGATTGGTGAGCCACAGCTCAACGTGGAGACTTTGTGCACAAAATAGTTACTGCGTATAACTGATTCCGTTTTAAATTACAGTTCCCAAGAACTTTTTAATTTTTAACTTTAAAAATTTAAAAAATTGTCTTAATTTCCACTGTTTTAAGTTGAATGATGTGTGATATGTGCCTCTTTGTTTGTTTTTATGTGTGCATGAGGACTCTACTGCAAACAAAATCTACTTCTTGGTACAAATAAAGTAACTTGAACTTGATCTTGAACTTAAACATGAGCCACCGTTGCTGCGTCCAGAGTTTAGCAATGGCCAAGACAATTGTGTTTGGTTTAAAGAAATGCAAACAACCCAGAGTGTTTTTTTTCTTCTCCTATCCTAGAATTTACGTGTGGACTGACTGGACATACTGTAGGTCTCGCAATGCATGCATTATGGGCATGCCATATAATGTTATTTTCAGATTACCATGAATTATATCAATGCTACCATTGAAGTCTATGATTGTTTATGTACAATCTTGTACCTTTTTGGCCGTTTTAAAAAAAACTGTGTTTTACGGTCATAATTCATCTAGCTGGTTGGCTTGGTCTCATGCTTAAAACTCTTTATAAAAGCATTTTCTGAAATGTCAGTGGACCAATTGAATGGATAAAATCACTTCCTGTATCAGAGTGATGCAAAAAGTGAGCGGCCACTGTTGAGTTCTATTTACCATGGCGTCGGAGACTGTTTCCAGTTTGTAGGCTATGCGAGGCGTGTGTTTATTTGCATCGTATCTATAGATGCAGATGATATAAAATTGTCTCCCACTGACCAGCGGACACAATCTGTGTGTTTTTGATAGTGGCGTTGTGTGCGGTTGTTGATGTGGTAAAGCACAACCACACAGGCGATGAAGTACACTGCCTCGCCCGTTGGAAGGAAGTACAGGTTGGCACGGCAGTCCCGTCCCCGGTAACCATAGCTGTCAGGACTGAGTCAAGGGGACATTCATGTTAATCATTGGTCCATTTCACTTATTAACAGAAACAGTTCACCAGATTTGTGGATTTGTGTCCAACTTGATTACTACTTACTGATGTCATGCACACGTGGGCAACGATAACCTCACGAGATCAAGGCATGTTTCAGTTGCTTTTAACTACAAGAAGGCGGACCCAGGGCATGCTGGGAAATGCCTGGCTCACAGCTAATTTTGTTTAGAATTGATTCAACATGATGACGTTCTATTTAAACTTTTTTTTGTTTTTGATTAGGAGGGATTCAAATTGCTATTTGTCTGATTCAAAGGCTTATTCTGTACAAACCACATGTTGTGTGGCTGATAGTGACATTTAGAAGTCAGACCTAACAGGATGTGAGGGTCTTGGTGACTTCCTGTTCAGCCTGAAGGCTGCAGGAAACGGCTGTAATCTGTCCAACTTGACAGCGGATTTTTGTCTACAGGCGAGGTGCAGTTTATCTCAAACAAATCAAAAGAAATGATTATCGATTAATTTGCACGCAAACTTTACTTTTACAGTATGAATATTTGGTGATATGGAAAACAAAATGACACTACTGTCCCTCTAAACACATGGCAACCACTGCTTACAGTTCATCTGTGATTAATACTGCTCCCAAAGACACTAAACTATTAAAGAGACACTTTCCAATACAGACAGTGTGGCTTGAATCCAGGAAATGAGCACACAGTGAAATCAACACTGAATGTAACATACGCCTCATAAATGTGGACAAGAGGCTGAACACATGCTGTGGCAATCTGGAAGGATACACCCAGTCCAGCTCCAGTCTCTCAGAGGGCGGCTCCATCTTCAGGTCTTCATAGTTGTGAATGTTAGTGGGGATGTACATGGTGATGGGTCGGCCTCTGATGAACATTTTGATTGACATTTCTGGAAGACATATACAGCAGAGGACCAGTAAGATGTGATAATACAAAGACAAGTGTTTTTATTTTTATTTGATCCTGTATCCTATTCCTACTTACTTTCTTCACCACCTATTAAAACTCTTTAAAGGTGTCCATGGTTTGAAAACAATAAAGTGTGTGTAAAATTTTGTCACCGTAGCAACTGTAAAAAATATAATGCGCACTAGGGATTAACTATTTCTCACCTAAGGAAACAGCAGAGATGTGTGCAGTAACTTTTAAGCATTTTGTTTACGTAATACTGCATTAACTGAATATTTAGGCCACTTGGGGTAGCAGGACAAGCTGAAAGACAATATTTGATAAGCCAGTTTATAATTAAAACTAAATGCAGTCTAAACAAATGCAGTCTAACACAACTTGCAATACATCCTCCCTTCATTAAGGTAATAATTTAAATTTGAGAGATTTTGATTCAATTCAGTTTTGATTTTATTTATAGAGTCAAATCATAACATAAGTTATCTCAGGACACTTTACAGATAAAGTGGTCTAGAACACACTGAGATTTATAGCGACCCAACAATTTCCCCAGCAAGCCATGCACGACAGTAGCGAGGAAAAACAGAACCTGTGTGATAATTCACTTGTAGTTATACTGAGAGGTTATACTGGCAACTAAAGTTATCTCACTGTATAAAGTTGTTTCAGTCAACGTGTTTGCAGAAACAGAGCAACGTTCTCATCCTATTGTGATTCTTAGTAGTCTTAGTGTAAGTCCAATATTCATTTGTTGTGTGGTAATACTGATCAGCTGCAAAAAGATACACAGCAGGAAATGGTGTGTGTGTGTGTGTGTGTGTGTGTGTGTGTGTGTGTGTGTGTGTGTGTGTGTGTGTGTGTGTGTGTGTGTGTGTGTGTGCATATGTGTGTGTGGTTTGTGCAACAGTGAATGGGATACTGCTGGAAAAGTACAGCATGCGCTCTTGACCTTTGCCATATAAAAAGAGCTTAAGACATGACGGGACAGAGTAGCAGGTCTACCTTGGCTGTAAGTTCCTCTTCTGGATCCGGGGGATCCTGAGTGAGAATAAAAGCATGAGGTTAGCCAAACAAATAACCACCAAGATCCACTTTGCTTTAAGTCACAGCTGATTCCCGCCACAGCTGACCTAACTTTAAATTTACAATCCCCAAGGATCTATTCCCTTTTTTATGGGTTTGATCTATGAGCTTTGATTTTCAAGCTGGTTATATTTTCCTTTATCCATCTCTTTTTGGGACTTTTAACCTGGCTGTGTTGCATTGGCAATGGTTGAGTATAGGGGGGGATGGCAGGCAGCGAAGCTGAGCAGACTGAAATGTGACGGCTCAGACTGCTTTAACTATCTGTCTGTGGAACCATAAAATGGGGTAAAACGCCATAGAGACACCCTGAGGAGAGACTTATTACCAAGACAGGAACCTCATTCCAGCAACAACAAACAGTGGGGAGTAAAGAAACAGAAAGCAATAAGTCAAAGCCGAGGGTGAGAGGGTGATAAGAACACAAGTGATCAACACCGTCTGGTTAAAGTTCATATGACAGGAAACAGACAAGGTTGGTGAATATTGCCAGAAAACAAAGATTTAAAGCTCTGAGGTAAAAATAAGAAAGCAAAAAATGTTTTTATATAATTTGAGTTTCAATTCATCAAGTCAAAAAAAAAAGAAGAAAAATAATCATTTTAGCCATATCTTTGCCTGGATAAAATCGTCTAAATCAACTGTCCGATTAAAGAATAAATAGGAAGATTACAAACCTGAGCAGCTATGTTATGGTATGCAATGTTAGCTTTGGGTGAGAGACTTTGATATTCTGTGCTAGAGACACATTTCGGTGGGTATGAAAAGCAGTATTTAAAATTAGTTATTTTTATACATTTGTCCTATGTTTCCTAAAATTCCTGCCGCTCTCTGATGTCAGGAATCTAAAAAAGCTACCAAGCACAACTTTTACTTAATCAAGGAAAAGTTATGAAGACATCCAGACAGACAGAGAGCAGGGGAAGACTTGGCAACCTCCTCTGCAGAGCTGGCTATCCATCATTCCGTCAGGCGAGTTGGAGTGGTGCGGCAGCTCGGCTAACCACTGTGGGTTGGATTCCAGGCAGCGCCCACGGCCCAAATTGACCCCGCAGTGTTTGGCTTTAGACAAACTCAAATAAAAAAGTGGTGTCCAGCTTGAAGAAGGAGTGGGATATTTCTGGTGTTCATAGGGCATTTTTCGCCATAAAGGTAGCCTCTGCTGGCTTTCAGTTGGGTGTCAAGCTGAAGTTTATGTCGACAATTATCTAGGCCAGGGATCTTCAACAGGGGGCCCGGGACCCCTAGGGGGTCCTCAGAGTCATTGCAGGGGGGGGCCCTCATAAATTATTGTTAATTTAACTTAACATGAATCAAACATATCATTAGCAAATATAAATCCCCACTGATGATAGGCGTACTGGCCTATAGGTAAGGTGCTCACTAAGGCCGTCCACAGATACAGTTCATCCTGAGGAATCACTATGCCACATGTATGCTTAATATTAGAAAATGATTTCTAAAATCATGCCAACAATTACTAGGCTATTTTAACAGCTCAGTATTGTATGCACTAAAAGTTATGTATAAAGGCTTTAGGCCACCCTACACGTTATTGTAGGCCCAGTTTGGTATGCAAAATAATTGTATACAATATATGTAGTAGGGGTCCCTGCTCCGTCTCTCTTTCAGTTAAGGGGTCCTTGGGTTAAAAAATGTTGAAGACCCTCAGATCTAGGCATATGATCCTGAGAGAGAAGTTTGAAAATGACAGGCTCCCTACACGTTCCTGTTATCTTTATTAGGTACTACTACACTTATCACTCTTATCACTGTATTTACAAACCATTCACACATACAACCCATACATTGGTACACATGTAATGAATTCAAAATGTATCTAAACTGTGCCTGCAATGCTTTCATGAGGCCTACAAATGGTTCATGAAGCCATGGACACTATTTTAAAGTAAGCAGTTTAACTTTTGAAAGAATTGAAAAGTTGAATCCATAAGCAATAAAACACAACCTTGTTTGATTCAATCCAATCAGGGATTTTACAGCTACATCTTGACTTGGTCTGTTATGACCAGTATCTTATAGTGGCTAATGTTAGGAAATTTGAGTTCAGTTTGGTTACTGACATGACTGACTGAATAGAATCATTGCTGCCAAAGTTTTGCCAAAGTAGTTTTTCAACTACTAGAATTCTTCTTTTGCTTGACAATGTGAGAGAGTGAGAGAGTGAGTATCATCTAATACTCTGTTATGTAGGAATGAGGCCTTAAAACAGGGCAAAACACAACCAGAGTGAAGGCCAACACTCACAAAAGCTACGCTAACCACAAGTGTGGTAGGTTGGGAAATGCACTCAAAATGACTACATGTGTGAAACAGAAGAGAGAGAAGCTGCATGGGCAGTACATAAGTTAGAAAAAGTCCCTGATTATAAGAAAATCTATGCCCATATTTGTGCCTCTATGTAACACTAGACAGCAATCACTGGGACAAAACATTCCTAGCTGTGCTGTTTTTATATTACACTCCAGATAAAAAGGTCACCCGTATATCAAAAGACCCTGTTTTCAAGTAAACAGACAGTATATGTGAACAAAAGAGTATTACTATAGCTGTGGTAACCCTAACCCAAGGTAATTCCGCTCTTTGTTGACGTATCAACATTTCTGATTGTCGGTGTGCAGGTGTGTCTCCTCCATATCTTCCAAAAATAGAAGATGAGAGCAACAATAGTTTTTCATATACTTTCACTTGGATCATCATTACACGGTTTAGCATCATATGTTTTGTTTTACTGACTACTACATAACAGGACAAAGGCTTATCAAGGTTTCTGGAAGCAGATTATGATGATTGCATGTGCAAATAAAGTGGTATACAATATAACAGGGCTACTGCAAAACCCATTATTATATGAGTAACTGCACAACCACAGGCGTTGCAGGGTGGGTGCGATGCCCTGTGCAAATTTGATATGCAAGAACCTGATTATGCATGCACATAAAGCCTGGTTGCAATGAACTGAAAAGACAGTTAGTTGGCCATTTAGATAAAGTGATGTCATCTCAGTTTCAGGATTTCAGGATTAATACAAGACAGAGAGTTGAAAGATACATCACCTGCACCGGTGACCAGCTCCTTAGCTCGGCTGTGGAGACAGAAAACAACTGTGTGAGACAGATATATGACCATATTTTGAGAAGTTAGTAGCTTTTATCCATCTGTCCGCCACTTCAGAATCATGTACTGGGTTACTGCACTGTTTTCATGGGAATGGAATTTTAATATTATTCATAGGGGCCATCAGTGTTCCAGCAAGTGTCTCTTAGATGAGATATGCGAGCCTGCAGCAGCCATAGGAAAAAGTGAGCTGTGTGACTGTGTGGTGACAGCTGTGAGTGATGGCAGAGTGGCTCACTTCTCCAGGCTGGGGGAGCGGGTGAGGAGGTTGGCCGAGGATGCTGCCTTCTTGTCCAAACGTTTCCGCTGCCTCTCCGGATTTCCCAGTTTCTCGCTGTTCCTACGAACCCTGGAGCACCACAGGACAGAAATTAGCTTCAGTTTCCAGGCGTAAACACTGTGTGTCCACACACTAAATACCACACAGATGCATGCAGTCACCCCACCATTTATGAATGCAAAATACCCATAAATAGTATGTACAAACAGAAACATGCGTGTTGGTTAGCAATGTTTTAGACCTTTCAAATGATTTCATTCCCAACCTTCCAAAGGGATTAATCTGGTTTTATAAATCTGGGGTCTTATTTTACTTTCTTAAATAATAACGTTGTACCAATTAGTTCCTGTTGCTACGTCTGTCAAGCTCTCCAGTTGAGCCCTTTCAATGCTAATGGTGGCAGATCTACCATCAAAAGTTTAATCCTTTTTAAAATAAATGATGCAAAACAATGACAGCTTTTTATTTTTATCTTGCAACCTTTGCTGGGTAAATTTATGACTGTGGCTGGCAGATTTGATAAGCTATAGCTACCTTTGCTAATTAACAATAACTCCAGAAGTTAGTCCAAAACACATAGGACTAACAGGACTGTCCAAGGCAAAAAGTTAGCAAGACAAGCTAATGTGTTTGGCAAACTTTCCCAAATCCATTACAAAGAAGAACAGAGCTTCTAACGTTACCTGTGATATAGAATCCAAGACCAGTGTTAAACTACACTCCCACATATGTGGATGTTCTAGTCTGGCAAAGGGCTTTAACATCAGCTATAACTAAAGCTCAAATGATATATCAGCGGGCCGATTTATTGTGTTTTTGTTCAAAGGACTTTCATTTTCATATCTTAAGTTTGTATTTTTATACATTTTATTTATCAGAACTTTAATATACTAGATGTCCATCTGTTCTGTTGTGACAGTAAAACAAACAAGTTTATTTTTAAACTGCATTATAATATTATTGTAGCGAGGACTAATAAATAACTACAAATAACAAATGTTAGGGAAATCTGTTTGTTTTGTTACGCATTTCTGTTTATATATATATATTGGCCAATATATCGGAATCTTAAAATCACCAAATATCGATATTAAAAATCCTTTATCGGTCGGGCTCTAGCTATAATCCCACAAAGTGTAGTTAGCTAATGATATGCTAACTCTTGGCCATGGAAATAAGCACTACTACTGTAGGTATTAAGTTAGTTAGCCAGGCGAGCTAATGTTAGACACTTACTTTAGAGTAGAAAAACACAAGAGTAACACAAGCAGTTAAACAGGTTGTTAACAAGCCAAGAGCAGGAAGTAGATATGAACATTGTGATGGATGTTTACAACTGACAGTTTGGGTAGTAACTTCTATTCACCTTCTTTTCTCTTCCAAGCTAGTTTGGCAAACCTGGAGGTTTGTTTACAACCTGTCTGATTGTGTTACTTACCCTGTCAAATTTCTTTTAAGAAATGTCATCTTGTTTCCAGATCACAGCAATGGACTGGGTGAGCTTACTGTTATCATGACTGACAGAAGTGTTAAGAATTTGTAATAAAATGCAATCCTTTAACTCCTGGCTTAAAACTAATTCAACACTAAAGTCATTTTATTGGTCATCACCACAAATCCTACTCCTGAACTGGAAACTTGTAAAGGAGAGGATTTGTGAGAGTCTCAAACTGAATGTCAAATGAACAATATTAAACCTCTTATTGTATCTGAAGACGTTTTGCAACACACCTCCTGTCCAGATGAAATGCATTTGTAGCAGTAGCCTCACCAGGGGAAGTGTTGCGTAACTTAAAAAAAAGCTTGGGCATCTAGCTACGTTACTGGCCTTGGATCGAGGAAGTGAAACTCAGCTGGCAAACCACCCCCTCCTCCCTAATCTCTCTACTTCTAATTTTGAATAAAAAAGTAAATAAGGAGGTGAAGTAGGCTGAACACGAAGGCAAAACTTTCCCAGTACCTCAAGTTTTCCATGGAGGGGCATAGCAGAGCTGAGCTGAGGGACTCGAGCACATGTTACCTATCACCAATAAAACCCTTTTCAAGCCACAACAAGGAAGTAGGACAAAAGAACACATGCATGCACAAGTAAACAAAAGCCGCAGTGCTCTGGCGCTGTGCTTTCTAATCACTAAATGCAATCATTTCAGTTCAGAGTGGAGAACAAGTCACGTATGAGAAATCACATGTAAGAGATCCTTGATTTGTTTGAGGAAGACAATGTTAAAGGTTAAAACAATCAGGATTTTAGGCAGATTGTGTGTTTCTGCAAAACCCAGTTGAATGGCAGATCCTTAGTGGCACTTTGTCAAATCAGCACATCTGCATCGTTTTACAGGACCATCAGCTTAAATGCTTTGTGGCTACAGTAAAGTTGCAACAGAGAGGACAACTCTGGAGGTTCTTTTCATGGATATTAACGCTAATGCTGTTTGGACAGATGTGTCATTTCAAATAATTTTCTGTCCTTGAAAGGTTACATCTGTATAGTCTTGCAAACCCCCTGACCTTTCTAGTTCAGTCTAAGTGAATACATATTGAAACTCTAGCCCTTTATGTACATTATGCTGTGTAAAATTGCCCTTGCATCACATTTTCCACTTGGCTCCACTGTGTGCCGTAACACTAATCTTGGATATGTCACTCAGTGTGGACGAGTGCCGCCATTATGTTCCGCTATGGCTTTATGTTTCTTCGCCCCCTGCTCAAACACATGGAGAGCAAGCACATGGAGGCTGGAGCAAACATGACGACAGAACATGTCATCCCCCTCAGGTTTCCTGCTCTAACACTGTATAATCATACCCTGGCAACCTGAGGCTGATGGTTTCATAAGAAAGTTTGCAGCGCAACTGGGGTTTGCAGTCACACAAGTCAGAATCAAGAAAACTTAGATTCCTCCATATAAGCCATGCAATCAATCACAAGAAAGAAGATGATTATGAAGACAGTGGTGGTGAGGGGAAAGTGTGGCGAGATCACGCACAACAGTTTCTTCTCTCCTTCCTGGATGGCGGTCAGGGGGGCAGAGCGGGAGCTGAGGTTCTGGTCCGAGGTTCTGACTGAGGCCGAGGAAGAGCCCAGTTTCTCTGGAGAACAGCTTCCATCCTGACAGTCGTCCCTCTGGAGGCCTCGGATCGTGGTGGGCTGAATGGGCTCCTCCACGGACGACGTCCAACTCAGCTCCTTTTCCGGCTCCCCTCCTTCATCTTCCTCCTGCTCCTCATACTCCTCTTCCAAGCCAGGGACACGGTGGAGCTTGGCCCGCGTGTCCCCTCAACCTCCGGCTTCCCTTGAATGAGGGCATCCTCCAGCTGTAGGCTCCGGACCCGCCTTGGGAGAGGGGCCCTGTCCTGCCCAGTGTCCTGCCCTGGGAGGATGGGCTCTGTTTGGGTTGACCTGTTCAGTGTTGCTGGTCTGGGTCTCAAATTCATGGACACTGGACTTTCTGTGTGGCCATTCGCACTGGTCACAACGCTGTCTGACAGTTGGCTAGAGAGGTCAACATGGAAGAGTCATACAGGCAAATTACACATGAACTAGGGCTGGGCGATCATCAGATATCACGAGATTATAGAGCAAATACCTTGTTGATATTGCGCAAAATAAGTGGTTGACATATGGTGCTTTCACAAAATAGTTTCACTATAAAAGTTTAAATAAATAATCATCAGTAATGTGGATACAATAATTAAGTGGGTAAAGGCACATCATAGAACAGTTAGAACAGGTTCAGAAAATTACATCACTGTAATGCAGCCTTTAAACCATTAGAGGACAACACTTTCTATATTACGATATCCAAAATCTAACACGATATCTAGTCTCATATAACAATATCGATATAATATCGATATATTGCCTAGCCCTAACGTGAACACCACCAGGCGTTCTCACAAGAGTGCCTCTGATATTACAAACTATACATGAGCCCTACTGCTGTCTGAGCTCTGGGTGGGTAAATACAGTACCTGGTAGCACGGTGGCAGATCCCATCGACGGCTGAGCTGGAGGACAGTTTCCTGCTACTGGTGCAACCATCTGCGCAGCAGACTTGGTTCAGCAGTCTGGCAGCGCCAGGGTTCACTGGGCAGGATGAAAGTTGATCATTATTTTATTGATGACTGTTGATTGTTATTTTCTGAGAAATACTGCACTGACACTCGCACCCTACAAAACTGGTAAGTCACAATTACGGATGCAAAGAAAAAATATGTACACAACTGGACAACCATCTGATGTAATGTAGATATAGCATGTTGACGATCACCCACCTGCAATGAGCTGCTGTTTTAGTAATGGTAAAAGCTGATCATGGAGGCGGATCCTGCGCAGGGCATCAGCCAGTGAGGATTTCAGCAGTGTGATCTCATCCTCCTGCGCCTGCAGACGCACCTCCATCATGGAAGCCCGGTCTGGGAATTCAGCGCTGCTGTCTGCCGAAGCGTCGTCTATAAAGAGTGGTGAGGTGTTCTTATAAAAGGTGACTCAGAAAAGGAGGACTTTTTGCAAGAAGTCTGGCTTGAATGAGCCAAACAAACTAACCAGGGTTTATCCGTTACATTGGATTATTTTAAAGCCTTATTTAGGAACTGTTCGTTCATGACTTCAAAGCATAGATCTGGCACAGATCAGCATCAACATTAAAAATTAAATATGAATGAAAAAAATCAACATAACCACCGCCATAAGAAGCCAAAGAGAAACATTTTAGCAGCATGTTGTAGACCAGCGTTGAGCTCAGACTTTAACACAACTTCTCTGTTTGTTCAGTTTGTTGGAGCACTCTGTTTCGAATTATCTTGAGTAAGTAAATTTATTGTGAGCTGCATTTGTGTACAGGGTGTATGAGACATAACATGGCATTAACTTCTCATGCAACACGGTCCCGCTGCCGGGAGTTTTTTTAGGAGAAAACGTTTCTTCAGTGATAAATTGCAAGCATTAAATCTTCATAAACACGCACATGCAGCACATCATTAGAAAACTTAAAGTCACACGATTCCATCAAGCCCACACACAAAGCACAAGGTGACTTACAGCGGTTATAATCATCGTATGAAGTAAAGGAACACAGAAAGATTCTGCGCCGTTTCTGTCTAAAGTCGCGCTGCATCCCTACCTGTTTCCTCGTGTCTTTCGTCACAGCGGTGAAAGATCGTCATAAACTTTTTTTTCCTACTTCGCCAACAGTTCAAAGAATAAGTGCATCCAATCCTTTTAATCCAACACCAGCTGGTCCCCTCACAATCTTGTAGATTCTGGCCGAGTTTCCTCATAAACAAAGCTGAACAGTGCATCATTTTTGGATTTTGATCGCTGCTGGCGTCTCCCCTCAACCTACCACATTGTATCGCTCCACACAGCTGAATAGCCTGAAACCTAAGGAATTGAGTGACAGTTTTTTTCAGCCAATCCGTCGACGGTAATTTGAGTTATCACAAAAGGGAGCAAATGAACTCGCACGATTTACAGAGGGAGGGACTTGGGAAAGACTGACAGTATTCCCTACCAGTTAGAAGTAAAGGTTATGAAACCAGCCTCCCTGTGTAGCCAATAAGAAGACGAGTTGATTGATACCAAACATGACCAGAAAATGTTAACCCTGTGATGGCTCCAGCTGTGTCAAAGCAAAAATATGGCCTTCTCATGGCATTTCACCATTTCATCAAATTATAATAACTTATTCCTGTAAATTTATGCATGTAGTTATTTCAGGTATATGTGAGAGTGATGTAGATGTGTTTTTTAATTTGAGAAGTTTTGTATTTAGCACTTTTTGGGCTTTTTTTCTGAATGGAAATAAGAAAAACGCACAGACATATCTGTAGAAAGAAATTCATATAAAATCCATTTTATAAGTCATTTTTTCTGGATTTTTTCTGTTTTAAGTTGAGACATGGGGCTAGGGTTCTATTTTTGTATGTAGCCCATGTAATATGCTTACAGTAGTGTTTTTTAATCATTTTACAGTTGATTTACTTGGACGGAAATAGAAATTCTCTATTCTAACCTCTTTATATCTGTGTAAGTAAGGCCTAGTGTCACACTGACACTAGAAACAAAACATTGAGAGTGTTAACTTCCCAGAGGGTCAAAGTATGTGGAAACTGCATCACTTTTTTAGGGGTAAAAATTTAGGCGAGAAAAGCATGTATTTTCAATGGTCTGATAGGAGCAACATGGAAGTGGCAAATAGGACTACCATCTCAGGATTTGTTTTACAGCAAGAAAACAAGATGATAAGCATTATATATAAACTATAAAGTTTTTCATCCATTGGAGACATTTTACATTTTCATTAGTTTAAATTAAAATTAATGAAACAAATAGCCTAAAGCAGTGGTTTTTAAAATTTTGTAAACCACAGCAACTCTTGAAAGGCATTTTCATTTCATGGCACCCCTCCATTTGTGAGGCTTTTCAATGTGGGACAGTCAACTAATTTTAGCTTACACTAAAAGGACAACAGCAACCTTTCTAATACACTTCAGTTTTTCCCCTTTATACTGAAGGATTGTGTAAAATTCATTTGATATTTGGATGGAAATAAAAACAGGACATGAATGTACGTTAACAATTTAGTAATAGAGGACTAAAAGTCATTCCTGTGTATGCATAGTGACGTAGTTCTGCATGATGAGAACATTTCTGCAGGTTCCCACTACTCCAAAGGACTGTCTGGAGGTTAAGATTTAGTTTGAGCAGTTTTGACGGCTTATGTGCATTGGATTTATCACATGAAATGAAAAATGAAAGGAGCCTGGTGTGTGCCTGTCACACTCGTTTGTTTTCCTTATTCTCGTTTCCAAGATGAACAGCCAATCAGATGAATTGGCTGTTCGGCCAACGACGCCAAAAATGTAGGATTAGAATTACAGTAACCGTTGGGGTTAGACATTATGTTTTGATGGTTAAGGTTAGGGTTAGGGAATGAATTTTGTCAGTAAGGGTCCTCACAAGTACTGTATAGAAAGGTAAACATGAGTGTGTTTTCTGGCCTGGTGTCCATTTAGAGAAGGGAGTACAGCTGCTTGGAGCATTGTACTCAAACAGAGGAGTGTCCAAAGCCTCTCAAAGACCCTATTGTTTGTTGAGTAGCGCTACAGTTTCGTGTGTGTGAGTGCATGTGAGGGCCATAGCTGGTTATGGTCCAAAAAGTTTGTGTATGCAAGTGTGTGGAGTGTGTGGAAAGCTGTGCATCAGGAGATTATTTTCCCGCTCCAGCTCAAGTCAGCTGTGTTGGTAATCCTCATGATTACTCAGCCACTCAATTCTTACTAAACCATTTCAAGTGTTAGTTTGGTTTTCCCATTCAGTAATAAGTAGGTAAGAGGTTTGGAACGCCAACACAAAGAAAGCAGAAGGTGACAGACACGTGCAACAGAAAACTCAGATTGGACAGATAGTCTAGCTAGCTGTCTGGATTTACCCTGCAGAGATCTGAGGAGCAGTTAACCATAGTCCTCAGAAATCCACGGAGTTTAGAACGCCAACACAAAGAAAGCAGAAGGTGAGCAATCTTCCAGCAGCAATCCCCTAAATAGTTATGACAGGAATGTAAAGTGTGCAAGTTGGTGTGTCTTTTGACTTACGGGCAAGACACAAACATGCAGTACTTGGTAGCAGATAATCTTGTGGGAGGCCCCAGTTGTCCACACTGGGCCGTCCTGCCTGTGCAGACTTTAACAGAAAGTGGCTGGAGCTTTAATAGCTATCCTAAACCCTTGTCTCTAAACACTACCTGATGATAAACAATTACAACATTACAAGCCTTGTTTTGTGAGGCTGTTGCTGAAACGTGGACGGAAAAGGCTGAGGAAAGCAGGAAACACGTGCCAAAAGCTCTTTCCCACTCTGTGAGGGAAAAAAAAGAGCCTTCTTTAGACCACGAGGAGTATCAAAGACAATCATCATTAGCAAAAAAACAAGTTTTCCTTTTGAAACCCAGATGAAGCCCATTAACTTTAACACACACGCAGCCAGTGATGGATGGGCACATTATTCTAAAGCTGTATTGTAAGCAAACACTTTGTATTTGGCACATGTTGGGTTGCAGCCTTTGACAATTTAAAATTTGGTTGTGGTGGGGTGTTCTTTACCAAGACCCAGAGACCCGTCCTGCACTCAAACGCGTATCCCACTAGTCTCATCTTGTCTTCCGGGGTCCCAGAGACCCGTCCTGCACTCAAACGTGTATCCCACTAGTCTCATCTTGTCTTCCGGGGTCCCAGAGACCCGTCCTGCACTCAAACACGTATCCCACTAGCCTCAACTTGGGATTCAGGATGCGGGATTGTGGTGGAACATAGGTATGTATAATGGTGTCTATGGTGCAGACTCTGACTCAAAATTGGCTTCACTTTTGTATAAGTGGTAGGAAGTGGAGACACGTCATCAATTGTTATGTGCAGTATATGGTCCTGAAGGACACACTGGCACTAGAGAGCAAGTGAGGAGCTGTTTAGCAGTTGGTGTCGTCTTCTCTCTTAGTGCTCCATTCTGTCGGCCTCCTACGTTGGGTGGGGCATCTTTACTGATTTAATGACACTGACGTTTAAACGGCGTACTGAACTGTACTACACTTCCAAACAGAGCAGAAAATGTCTCCATGTGGTGTCGCCTAAATTACGTACTGTACATTCAAAAATGTTCTGCTTTGTAAAACACATGAGATTAATATCAATCTTATCATCTAACTCTTGGAAACAAAATGTATTTCCTATAATGTTGGCAGTTTCTGAGAGTCTCTGAAGGATAGAAGCCAATTCAAGCATCCTTAAAACAGATCATATATGAGTTTAACCATTGTCTCCTTTGCTGTGAAGTTCTCATGAGTTGCAGCTTCATCATTCACACATGCCTGACAGCTCACTACTGCAGCCTGGACAGAAACCAAGCTTTGAGGCTTAACTCTCCCCAGCTGGCTCCGGGGTTATGGACCGTTGAAATCTTACAATGATCACACAACACCAAGTCTGACTATTTACCTTCTATCTGTCACACACACCCAGCCTGGTAAAAGATAACACTGAAAGCAGGAGACTGGCCAAGAAGACAACAGTTACGGAGGGTAAACATGCACTATGTCACAACATAATGCAGGCAGGAACTAAAGGGAGGATACTAACCAAGAAAGCTGTGGAATCCATGTTGTGCATTCCAACTGGATAGATAATATACATATATTGAATTTATATGAGTAAACTCATTTTAGTTCATGGGCCAGTAAACCACTCCAGAAAGATCAGCAACTTAATCTGCCACAGAGTTTTTTGTCAGCTTGATAATGGCAAACACAAGTTGCTTCTGCTACAACAGCATTATAAAGCCATTGTAGCAAAACAATAATGTGACGGACCGGGAGATAAGTTTTATATTCAGAGAAAAGAATTCTAAGATTAAAGTTGTAAATTTACGCATTGGGCAATATGGTGAAAATCAGCTATAACGATATTCTTGACCAAATACCTCAATGCCAATATTTGCCGATATAAAGGTTTTTTAATACTAGGGCTGTGCAATTAATTAAATTTCTATTTCAATTTTGATTTTGATTCCTAACGATCACCGAAATAGTATAATCGAGAAAAAAAAAAAAACGATTATTTTGTCATGTTCTGTTTTGCAGGAACACTCCTATTTTGTCTTGTCTTCTGAATGACATGCGCACATCCGCACGCGCACATCTGCCCCACCTGAAGCCATAAACTTTCTCAGCCTATACAGTCCGGGACGCAAGTAGAGTGCATATTATCCGCTGGAATTTAAAAACCCAAGTAAAGATGGCAGAAGGGGGGCAGCCATAGCAGTATTTGGTGAGCAAAAATGGCAAATCCATCTTCGTTGTTTGGGAAAAGTTAACGTTAGCTAACCCTGCGGTCCCTGTGCCTCTGCCCCCCTGTAGTAGACGTTGTATTCCCTTGACACGCTGTATTCACTTACTGTTTACAACTTTTTCCAGCTGGGTGCAAAGGTCTACCGCTTAAAACCAACATGAAAAAACATTGTAATGTTTCTTCAGCATTTAGTGTTTTTGTTAAACTACTCATGTAAAATGAGTTAACAAATAGAGCTCTCAGGGACATCATGGGGGTATTATAGAAAAAACTGAGCTGGAATGAATACTATAAACGGAATGTAGCATAGTAAGCAAAACCTACAGGACAGGTTGCCATCACATTAAACACCTGGTATGAACCCTGACCTCTCGTCTCAGGCCACCCTAAGGAAGAAAGATCAACCGTTCAGACACAATATCTCGTAATCTAATAGAAAGCCTGTTCTGAAGATCCCTAAGCACATTCATGATCCCGACAGGATGACCTCGTTTGATCATAATGGACCCTGGGAGGAGCATTCATGTCCAGTAACCGGAGACAGTATAACTGGACACCGTTGACTCAAGTGCTTGTTTGCAGTTCTAAATAAACATGCCAGTGTCACATTTTAGATAAGGCCAGTAACAGTGAGGCTCAGTGAGAACAAGTGCGTGTTTGCCTGAATTCTGAGGTTTTAAAATCTAAAAGCAAGGTTTTCCTTTGGTGTATTGCAAGCTCGGTGGCCCACCGGGACTAAGTTCCCCCCACCAGGCCTAAGCCACTGGGAATTGTTAATGTACTTTTAAGGCGGGCGCTTTTTAAACTACAGTTACAGTCGGTTGGAAACTTTTTTTTCTTTTAGCACTGACCTAATCAGGGGCCCTTTGGAATCTGTTTCATAGTTTTTTTAAATTCTTAATTACATGATTACTTCAATGATTCTGTTATCACATAAACTATTGGGCTCTATATTAATGTTGCCATCAGTCTGTGACTGGCCCCAGCCGGCCCATTGCCACAAAAAAGAAACTTGCCATCGGGCTTAACAACGTCCAAAAAAGCACAGAAAAAAAAGTGACAAAAACTGTAGTAAAAGCTTGTTGAAACGTTACAAAAATTTCGGAAAAGTGACTAAAGTGTCAAAAAAGATCACCAACATGAAAAAAACAGTTTTAATTTGAAACTCTGACCCAGAAAAACTAGAAGTTGCATGGTCCACAGCAAGACACAGCAACTCCGTAACCAAAAACTGGGACAGCCTTAGCCTCAAAATGCTTAGAAAAATTAGACTAAAATTTCACTGTTGCCTCAAAACAACTAACTACAACTAATATACCTTTTTTTCATCAAGAAGCTAAGGTTGAATCCAAATCAGCTGCCAACATGACCACTGCTTTGGATCAAGAGTAACTATGGTAAATAAAAGTAGAAGAAACCTGAGCGTGGCGTGGGCTTGGTCCTGTCTTGCTTGGTCAGTGATTACAGATATGAAAAGCTGCAAATAGATTTCAGATCGGTGTGTGAAGAAACTGTTCCAAATATAGCAGACATATCAAGAAGCCCACGCTGTTCCAGGTTTGAGAGACTGACACTGGGATTCACCGCCGACAGTGTTTCCGCAAGAAACGAATTGCTGCCAAGTCATGTGACCTATGAGGTTGCATTTTACCGGTCAAATGGGTAAACCTCCAGTCAGATATTTTGTAAGTTGTCCTCACTGGCAATTTCCTGGCTTAATTTACGTTAGACCGGCCGGTTTCATAAAGTAATTCACAATATTTTCCTGTTTCGCCATGGCTTGGGCATTGAAATTCCCAAAAGCTTATCACCATTTCGTAGTTTGTAAACTTACGATAGACTACTGCATTAAATTAGTATGACTATGGTTGGGGATCGTTTGTATTATTTCCGATACCGGTGCTAAAACAATACTTTCAAAACAGTGCTGGTATTTTTTTTTTTTTTTTCACAAAACAACAGTTGCCAACATTTAAGAACAGCTTGTTGATTGTTTAATGTCATATGGTCAAAATTAAATGATTTATTAAAAATGTAATAACAAATTGCTGGTAAGCAACAAAACAAACCACTAGATGGGAAAAGGGTATTTTGCAATACCTTTGAATGCACCATGAGGCTTTCAAGTAAACATACCGTCTGTGTTGTCTTTTTGACAACGGCAACAGCAGACTGTTGCGTCCCGCTGTTAGAATCCTCTACAGTAAAATACTTTACACAGTTTAGCTGTCAGCATTTTAACCATGTTTAATCTACTGTAGCTGCTAGCTAATGGGAGGCTAACGTTAACTGCTGTCAAGTGTATTGTTAAAGTGCTCATATTATGCTCATTTTCAGGTTCATAATTTCATTTAGAGGTTGTACCTATATAACTTAACCCTTGTGTTGTGTTCCCGTCAATCATGAAAAAAAGTTATGGCTTTTTCTGACATTTTTTGTCACTTTTTTCCTGCTGTGGGTGCTTTTTTGATGTTTTTTCCAAAGTTATGTGATATTTCTAATGTTGACATTCTCAGCTTATTTTGAAGGCCCATTTTTTTGTGATTAAAAAAAACTGAAAATGGGTCAAAGTTAACCCGAGGACAACATGAGGGATAACAAGGTTTCATTTTCAAAAAACACAATATTTTTGTTGTACTGCACATTGCTGCAGCTCCTCTTTTCACCCTGTGTGTTGAGCTCCCTGTTTTAGCTACAGAGTGAGGCATCTCACTTCTATTCCATCTTTGTTGGGAGTCGAACATGTGCAGTAGCTAGGTAAGGACTAGGGCTGGGCGATATGGAGAAAATCAGATATTGCAATATTCTTGTCCTAATACCTTGATGTCGATATTGTGGCGATATTATAGGGTTGACAATTGGTGCTTTAACAAAATATCATATCACAATATCAATATAGTATCGAAATATTGCCCAGCCCTAGTAAGGACTACTAGCTAGTCAGAAGCAGAGTATGAGGGCGTGCCATGCTAGCAGCTAGGCGATCATTATGTGTATTTGTAACGTGTGTTACAAAGTGATGCATGTTAGTCACAGAAGGAAAGGTTGGACTACAATAGAGCTGTTTGGAGCAGTGTTTTCTGTTGGAGATGGGAAGTCCCTTTGGGTGGACTTTGGACATTTTTCACTTAGTTAACCTATTACATGCACAAAAAAGATACATAACACAAAGGAAGGAAAGCCAAACAGCATAAAATGAACACTTTAGTTTAGCATAATATGAGCGTCACTTGCAGTGATCACTCACAGTTTCTGTTGCCTCTATGACGTCTGTTTCAGAGCACCAAAGAGCAGCACAGGCATACAAGAGGCACTAAAACCTGCATAGCTATTCGGTCTGGTAGATACCGGTCGTTAAGGCCATATTAGCACCGGGTCTCGGTACCCAACCCTAAGTGTGACATGTATTTTTTTTCCTTTATCAGATACGCTGCAGTCTACAGTCTTTTTTTAAATGAAGCACGGCAGAACAAAAGATGTGAAAATCACTGTAGACAATTGTTAACACAATTTAAATTGTGCAGAGAAAATTATCTCCACCGGTCATTATGTCCGCAGACAATTTTCAGCCCTCATCATTTTTTCCTGGTAAATGACCGGTAATTACCTGACAACGGAAACTTAGGCTGACATGTAAAATTATTGGATCACTTTCTGGATTATTGTCACTCTGCTGGAAATATCTGGACGCGACATCACACCGTCTACATCTGGCCAATTCTCCACAGGAAGGTAAACTAAACAGGAAGTTGGAGTTTCCCCTCCAAAGGCACTGTTTATTGCTGAATTTGACCTCAGGGGAAAAAAAACTATTAACCATATGTAACCAGCTTGGGTCCATCTGCAACTCCTGCATACACATATAAATACCACACTGCTGATAAATGTGGCTCTTCAGGAATACAAGCAAGGTCCAAAGCAAATTGGCATCTTAGTCAAAAAAATCACATATCAGACATGTTTCTGAGTTGTGTGGACTGGGCAATAGTCCTGCACGATTAATCGTAATAAAATCGCAATCTCGATTCACCCTGTTCACAATTTAATTTTAAAATAACAGATTTTGATTCTCATTTAATTTTACGAACCGACTGCATCACAAACGCTACTACTTTCTTCACTGACTGTATAAAATAGGTTTTAAAGCTCTGCAGTGCTCTCCCTTCTCTTCATTGAAGCCTCTATGTTTGCAGGCCTGTGGTGATGCGCAATGTGCTATAGGTGTCAAAACAAATCTGTTTGGTACTGCCAATTTGTTTTGCTTTTGGTTCATGTGTGCAATACACTTTGTGAGAAAAAAATTGTGGCAGAGAATTGTGAAAAAATTGTGATTCATATTATTCCCCGGATTGTGCAGACCTTCTGGGCAATACATCAATACAATATCATCCTATCATATCAATATATGAGGCTAGATATTGTCTTACATTTTAGATATGGTAATGGAAAATAGTAACCTTTCAAAATTGTCCGACAGAGATTTTAATTATATCGCGATAATTCATGTTGATGACACAATCTACCCGCAACACCAGTTTTCATTTCATTAAGAGAACAAAATGTTTAAAACCAAATGCGTTACATTAGGCTGCAGGTAAGAAACTTGATGTTTGAAATATGTTTTTATTTAAAGTATCTGTACATCTTTGCCTAATACTGAAAGTATTTTCAGTACAGTGTCTGTTCCTTAACTAAAAAGACACCAGTTTTTCTTGTTCTCTGGGTGGCATTTAAGAGCCAAGGACTCATACTAAGTGTAGTGCCTTTTAGAAAGGTTTGCACTGAAGCAAAGAAACACAAAACTTTTTCTTTGTTAAAGTCTCTGCAACTAGTGTAGACCTTGAATTTTATTTATCTGCAACATTATGTTGTATAATTACAGTTTTGCACAATAAATGTTCTCAAAACTACATATTATATTTCTTTCTCTTTTAAAAAATATATACATTTAGCAGCTTGGCTTTCCTTTGGGTCCATGTAACCTGTTCTGAAATGGTTCTATTCTAATTTATATATCGTGATATAAATATCGTTATTGCAAGAGGCGGCAATGTATATCGCAATATGGATTTTAGGTCAAATCGCCCTTCCCCATATGACACAAGTGTTGTCTTTTCCTGGTTTTAAGGACTACTTTACAGTAAAGTGATGTCGGTTTTCTAAACTTACCAGACTAACTAGCAGTTTTATTATTTGCCTTTATCCACTTAGTCATTGTATCCATATTATGATGATTATTACCAAATCAGTTAAATTATCAGTAAAACAGCAGGCAGGCAGCAAGCTTCTACCAAGATGTAATAATGTTTGTGATTGGCTGTCTAACGTTACACGTCGTAGAGCCACGCAGGAAAAACTCTATGTTACACAAAGATGGGGCTTACCTAGTAGGAGCTGAAAAATAAATGATGAGATTTGTGCCGCAATGTGTAATGCTGTAATTTATAAAAAAATGTTTAAATATAATTTGGTATTGAAAAAGGTTTTGTTTAGGAACCAGTATCAAAGTCACAGTATTGGCATAGATATCGAAATTTTGGAACGATACCCAGCCCTACTTGAGAAAAGTATTTATTTATATTATTTATGGCAAGGCCATGACTGGCAGTTTGGTGGCACCATACCCCTGCTGCTGCTGCTGCTGCTGCAAGAGAGAGAGAGAGAGAGAGAGAGAGAGAGAGCTTCTTCACAGGATCTGTTCTTGGCAGTGGGATCCTATACTTAGTCTGCTGGTTTATACATGGACTAGAGGAATGGAGTGTTTTATAGTCTGGTTTTCCTGGTAGTGGCAGTGGTAATGTGAAGGTTAAACATAAGAACACATTAAAAGTTTTTGAACACTCTGATGTCCAAATTAAAATAGGATGGGTCTCCTCATTATCGAGGACGTCTCATCTTTTCAAAGTGCATGTCAAGACAGTCATTGTAAGACAGAATCCTTTTAAAATACAGCAAACTATAAATAGACTCTCTGGCTGCTTACTAACCTCCTTTCAGACTGGGTTGCTTTGCGCTGCTATAGGTCTAACAACACCTACGCACTCTGAACTAGGGCTGCACAATCGGTTTTTTTACCGTCATCGCGATATCAACTGGCGCAATAAATACATCACGAAAGGCTGCGACATATCGCAAAAGACAGACAGACATTTTTTGGTGTTAGTTGAAAGAACACGTCAGTGAAAAAACTGCACTTTAAAATGTACGGTCATTCTTTTTTTTGGGGTGCCTTTCATATTCAATTTAATGTTCAATAAGTTCAATAAAAGAATGTTGGTAATGATTTAATTTAATTTGTTTTAAAATCAACAAGCAATCTAAATGTAATTAGTAGAATACTTAAAGCAGCAGAACTGAGTACACTTTAGTAACTGTTTGTTTAGAGCAAGAAATATCGTTATTGCAATATTCAACAACGTTATCACATATTTTACTTACATTGTGAAGCCTTTAACTGTCTTTAAACAGGAAGAAGTTATTGACCTCATCTGAGAGAAACTGGTGCACCAAGAAGATTTTAATTTATAAGCACAAGATCAAAAGTAATGTACCAAATGATAGGGCTGGGAGGGTATGGATTTTTTCAACCGCGGTTGAAAAGCAAGAAATTCCTGCGGTAGCGCGGTATACGAGAGTAACGTAAGTTAGAACGAGAATGGCAGGGTGCCTGAAGTGAGTGATGTCAGTGCCCGTGCAAAGAGGAAAAAGAGACAGCAAAGTTGATGTAAAGTGAGTTAAAAGTGAACAATAAAACAACAAGCTAGAGCTTCTCAAGACACGGTGCTGACAGTAAAGTGAATGGTGTTGCCCCTGGAGAAACATCGTCTTAACCCTTAACCTACAACATATGTTGCCACCTGGGTGCAGCCAGTCTAGCAGCTGAGCAGGCAGAGAGCAGAGAGGGCGACTCGGCAGTTCCCTAACTTGTTGCTCTCTCCCAATATAAGCCGCTCTGTTTTAGGCTATGAAACGTGCATGCAGGTTGAAATTCAACCGTGCCATTTTATCGGGATAAAGCTATAAACAGAGCACACTCCGCTAGCTGCTAGGCTAATGTGCAATGGTAAACACTGCTGCTGTAACATTAATGTGTCTACCTCAGCAGAGAACAGAGAAATGTCTTTGCCTTGCCTTCCATGTATGTTGTTATGGGTCATGGAGCATTGCCCTCCCCAACTGGCGAAAGGTTGGAATTGCTCTATCTTCTGATAAGTTTTGTTTAGAAAACCTTAAATCCATGTAAGACACAATGTCATCAGACACAATCCATGTCAGTAACCTCCTCATCCCCCTGTCAACTACACCTATCACCTGTGCTCACACACACACAAATAGTCTCACTATCGTTGTGGGAACCTGTCATTGACATAATGCATTCCCTAACCCTTGCCCTAACCTTAACCATCACAACTAAATGGGTAACCTTAACCCTTACCCTGACCCTAACCATAATATTATTCTAACCCTAATCCTAAAACCAAGTCTTAACCGTCAAACAACCCTTTAAAGTAGTGGGGGCAAGCATTTTGGACCCACAAAGCTGTCCGGACCCCACAAGTATATTGTATTCCTGGTTTTTGGACCCCACAAATGTAGCTAAACGAGAAAACACACACACACACACACACACACACACACACACACACACACACACACACACACACACACACACACACACACACACACACACACACACACACACACACACACTTTCCCGCTCTACTTTGAGCTTCTGGTTTTCCTGTTTTAATTTTTTCGGTTACAAGCCAAGACTGTGGATGACTCATAGTTGTTTGGCAACAGCTCATGGGAAGCAGGGGTTTGTTTGATCCACATTAAACTCACAGCAACCGCACTGGAATTTTGGTTAATATTCAAACTTCATCATTTAACTCTACTATGTCAAAATTACTCAGAGAAATGCACATCATGCCACACTTTTTGGGCATTTTTGGTCAGCAATCCTATGTCTTCAAGTCTTCTAAATGCTTCTTAATGGCGTCTTACATTCCTGCCCAAAAAGTATCAGCATGCAGAAAATGGGACAGTAAACAATGCATGCATTATATCAACCATGATAGATACAAGATTCTTATTTTGTCTTCTTCGCTCTGTCATGTTTGGAATGTATGGCCATTAAAATAGAATATGAAAGCATGTTATCAAGGGCTTTAAGCAACACAATAACCTACCGTAAATTAGTTTGGTCTTCTACATACAGATGAACTTTCTTACAACTAACTAACTAACTAAAGTGAAATTGAGTTAAACTACAATAATTGTGTGGCTAATTATTTTTGTAGCTGAAGTTATGAAGGAAAATGAATTAAAAAAACATATTTTGCAGCAAGTGAGTGAGGCCTCTGAGAGTTTGGTGGTACTCATATGAAAAACCACAAGTATCCAATGATCCTGGAGAATCGGATTCCAAAGCCAGGAATACAAATCCTCTATTTGATTTGCACTCTTCTGAAAGGCCCTGGGTCATTGCAGGTCTTGTGGGCGGTTTGGCTGCCTGACAGCTGCACAGCCACACACTCTTGGACTGATCAGAGTCTCATGTCGAGTCTCTGTGCAGCTACACAGTCTTTCTTGTCCAACCGGTTGATGAAAAGCTCCCCTTTTTTATTCAGCCTGATTAGAGCAAGAAGTAGAGTGGAAGCAGCAGATATATATTAGCCTAACTTGACTTTTTTTTTTTTTTTTTTTTTTTTTACAGTAAATCTGTTTCTGTTTGGAATGCCGCTTTCATTTTTTTTTGTTTTAAATTGCATCTCGTGTGAGCTTAATACCAGTATCTTCAAAAGCAGATGTATCTACTGTGGCAGTTGTGTGACAATCACATGGAAGCTATTCTCACAGTGTCCACCCACTCTCTCTCTCTACCTCTCACACAGGTTCTCCATAATGAAGCCAACCACCTACAGACGCTGCTTGTCCCGGAGCACACCGCTCGCTGCTTTGTGCTGATTTCTTTGATTCTGACACCTCAACATCCTGTACGCCCCCGCACTAGTATCTGAGGTCCCATATGAGAAGTTAAACAGAGAGCAGCATCATTTATATCCGAGAAACACTTTCTCTTCTCCCCCCGCTGCACTGTAACTGCACTTTTTTGTGTTTTGTTGTGTTGTGTTGTGTTGATCAGCATGTAGGGCTGGGCAATACATCAATATAAATCGATACTGTGATATGAGACTAGATATCGTCTTAGATTTTGCATATCGTAATATCCTAACACAACACAAGTGTTGTCTTTTCCTGGTTTTACAGGCTGCATTACAGTAAAGTGATGTCATTTTCAGTTACCCACTGATTCATTATATCCACATTACTGATGATCATCTGTCACAAAATCTCATTGTGTCAATATTTTGTGAAAGCACCAATTGTCAACCTTACAATAACGTTGCTAAATCAATATTGATGTATTTGGTCAAAAATATGGTGATAATTGATTTTCTCCATATCACCCAGCCCTAGTAGCATGGTTATTATTTCAATAATAATAATAATAATGTAAACTTTATTAATCCCGCAAGTGGAAATTACAATGTTTTCACTCTGTTGTTTACACACATTACACACATGCCTGAATTACACACAGGCCTGAATTACACACACTTATACATGCACTAATGGAGAGATGTCAGAGTGGGGGGGGCTGCCCATGAAAAGGCACCCCAAGCAGTTGGGGGTTTGGTGCCTTGCTCAAGACCACCTTGGCAGTGCCCAGGAGGTGAAGTGGCACCTCTCCAGCTACCAGTCCACCACCATACTTTGGTCCGTTTGGGGACTTGAACCAACTCCCTACTGACAGAGCTACTGCCACCAAACATTGGACATAAAATAAAGTGAATGAACGCAAGACAGCACAACGTTATTTCACGCTGGGGCCTTCCAAACAGGCCAGGTTTCTGTAATTACCCCCCCCTTCAACAATCCATTCTCATTTCTTGCCAAACCCCTGTTTTAGCTGTACTAAACATTTCATCACTAACAGCTGGCAATCTTCTTAATTTATTTCTTCAGAAGACAGAGCCAGCCTATTTGTCTTGGAGGATAAAAGCCTTTCAAAAGAACTGGCAAACAGCCAGAGGAGATGCTACATGCGTGAGCTCACAGCGCCGGCAGCGGGTCGACATACAGTCGCTCGTTTGATTGTCACATACAGTATCTGGCTGAGGCAGACACAAACACGGTGCAAGACCGTGCTTGCTCTGCATACAGATAACAAAACCGTTGAATGATCTGTTGACTGCTGAGGGAACATAAATCTATGCAGCGCGATGAGATCACAGGGTGAAGAGCGGTGAGGTTTATATATACTGATTTAATAACCAGAAAGCATTCATCTTTGGGGACTAAGTTTATGTCCACGATGAGCTGTTTTTCTTTCTTTCTGATTTATACGTCTGGTTGGCAGCTCAAGCAGAACTTCGTACAAAGAGACAAGGGCCGGGTATCAGTTTCAGCACTGTAACATAACTGAAGCAAAAATTTTGTCAATGCCTTTCTCTGAGAAATGTTTAGTCTTTAAAGCCCCCTTTTCATTTAACAAAGAATGTGTTTGTTTTCAGTAAAGGTGTCAGAATGAGCAGAATTTTGCTTTAAGCCTAACCCTGACACGCTTCTGTCAGCACCAAGAACTAGGGATGGGAATCTCTGGGCACCTTGCCATTTCATTCTGATTCAGAGGAATTGATTCTAAACCGATTATTGAGTTTGTTAGATTTTGACATATGCAGTATTTGTCACACATAAGTTTTAATGCCATTTTTTGTCTACTGAGGTTTTTATTTTGTAGTCATTCCATGCTTAAGCCCTAAACATGCTATGCAATCAAAAACACAAAAACAATTCAACAAAAAAATGTATAGGAAAAAAACATTTGCTTTCTCTCAGTCGAGTGTAATTGGCAGTGACTTCCCAAAGTTATAGTTTTATTTATCTGGCGCGTATAATGCATCATTTCCTGTTAGTTAACCACACACTAGTTTCTTGTATACTAACTTTAGAAAGACTAAACTCTGAAGAATTGCTATATATAGAACGTACTGTAAACTACGTACTATGGAAATGGGAAACTGCTCATGTACTCAATTAGCTTTTGTAATTATAGAAGATATGAGTCAACCGATAAGTAGAGTAAAATGTGTTTGGCAAAGATTCCCTTTTTTTGTTTTTTTTGCGAGCTGTGTCTGTCTACCACCAACAATGTGTTTAAGTTATCATCAGCTGTGAGAAGCTACTCCAGCCAATCTATGATGTCCATCAACAACAACACATATTTTAATAATGCTTGCATGTTTGAAGAACATTTTGGCATTGCATGCGAGTGTGAGTGCATTACTCACTCAACTGTACACGGTAAGAATTATACAGAGCATCCATATATGTGTGCCACTGGGAAACAGCTTCAGTGTCTGGTACCTGTAGTTCTTTTCTGGGAAAAGTCCCTCTGGCTCACAGGAAGTGAAGCATTTTAGTTTCCTGTTTGTTGTAAATATGGGAACTAGGCAGTGTATTTATGTGTGTGGGTGTACAGATAAAGAAAAGAGTGCCACTGTCAAAAAGGCAAACTTCATTGAGAGAGCATCTGTGGAGAAAGGCTTCCCAGTATAGTCTTTAACTCCTACGGGTAAAGAAAAGACACTTTTAACAACGCTGACACCTCCCAAACTCATAAGCGATCAGATTACTGCTTTCTGCCCCTCTTGTTGCTACACCAGTATGCTAATAAACACCAGTTTACATACATTAAATACAGTGATAGACAGATTAATCGATCAGCCGATTTATCGGGCCGATGAATGCAATTTTTTACATCATTAAGAAAAAATGTCTGCAGACGCATCTGCAGGTAGCCTTGTCAGTGTGGCTGCTGTGGAACAAAGTTAGCGCTCAACCTTGTGTCAATTTCTCCATTCTACCGGACACATGTCAGCGTCACGGTAACAAGCCTTCAACCGGCTTAACTATCTTACAGGGCTCGAAAACTTTTGTATGGACATCTCAACGTGTAATTCATTTATTATATTTTTCATGTGGGATGTGCAGAAGAGGATTAGGGCCACATGTGAAAAAAATGTATTGAGTTTTGAGAAAAAAGTTAGAATTGTTGACTGTTTGTTGCTCGTGCAATCGTGCACAGAAAATAGGGAGATAGGCGAACGTGAAGAGATATTAGTTGAATTTGACAAAAAGTGTATTGGATTTCAGTCTTTCCTCTATGTTGATTTGAACATATATGAAAATGTCTGCCGCCACGGTATCAGAAATAGGGCTGTACAAAAGGTCGTCCATCAGCAGTGATTGTTAGAGTGCATGTCGGAGAATAGTGCACACAAGCTTCACACCGCAAGCGGGCACGCACACACGCTGTTGGGAACCAGAGGGTCGCTGATTCAAGTCCCCGTACGAACCAAAGTACGGAGTGTGGATTGGTAGCTGGAGAGATGCCACTTCACCTATTGGGCACTGCCAGGTGCTCTTGAGCAAGGTACCGTACCCACCACCCCTCCCCCCCGCTCAGGGCACTGGTCCAGCACTGGCAGCCCACTCACTCTGACATCTCTCCATTGGTGCATGATTAGGTCCTGAGCATGTGTGTGTATTTCAGGCCTGTGTGTAGTGATTAATAACAGAGTATAAATTGTAATTTCCCCACTGGGGATCGATAAATAGTATAAATTATAAAAAGGAGAGTTGAGTTGAGTAGCCAGTTGAGTTGTGTGTGAATTGCGTTTGTGCGTCCTTGAGAACTGTAAGTGGTATAACTTATGTTGTCAGTTCATTTAAGCCTGTTGTCGTATCAGTCTGTAGTTCTTGCAAATTTTAAATAAGTTAACTGATGATTTTCCTTGTTTGTATTCTTCACCTGCTAGCTAAATTGCACATGGCTGTTGATTCAAGCGATTGTTGAACGCCCTTGCTCACGTTTGTATTTTAGGTGCATTATTTACATGCTGAAGTAGTTACACTGCATTAAGATAATGTAATTAATAGTGGGTTTATTGTTATTACTTGCTATAGGCCTATATAATTCCTATGCATTGTGTATGGTAGCCTTTACAAGGTTATTTATTTATTTGCAGAACCACACACACACACAACCAAAGCTACCCACACCCATATTTGTACTGCTGCTTGATTTTAATAAAGCATCAAAAGAGAGAAGTTTTCTTTGTCCATCTTGTAACAGACACACCTGGGGCAATGTTGGGAACCAGAATCAGCTACAGTGAAGTTTAAACAGACAGACATGCCCCCATTGCTAACAAAAGTCCTAAAGGAAATGCTGGATTTACATCACTTACTATCAGTGTTAGGGAAGTTACTTTTAAAAAGTAGTAGTTTGCTCCTTACTCCTTATTTCTTAAAAAAGTAATCCATTAGCCTACTTTACTTAGTTACCCCTATGGAAAGTGACTTTTACGTTAGGCTACTCGTTAATTTTAAGTTACTTCTAAAAGCAGGCGTCTCTGGCAGAGACAAGTGAATTATACAAAAACGGTCTTGGACCACAAAGCCAATTTATGGTTTATCAGTAAGTGTCTGAACTACACTGCAGACTGGATTCTGTACTCACAGAGTGACGGCTGATTCATTATGAACGAGTCCAGCGCGGTTGAATACACATCGGCAGGTCATCGGCATTACACGGTGTTAGTGTATGTAATGTCTGTATCGTCTTGCACCGGTCGCGCAGCCACGATGGTCCGTGCATTGTCGTAGACACATGCAGCCTCTTTCTGGAAATCCTTGCGTGTCCGACACAAGTCCACTGCAGTCCGCTGCATGTAGCCTATGTATTACATTACTTTACATGTCATTTAGCTGACGCTTTTATCCAAAGTAACTTTTTTTTACAATACAAAAACTATATGTCAGAGGTTGCACGCCTCTGGAACAACTAGGGGTTAAGTGTCTTGACCCGGGACACACTGGTTAAGGTATCGCAGTGGGAACCCTGGTCTCCCACACCAAAGGCATGTGTCATATCCACTGCGCCCATCTCCACCGCAGCCAGCTGTGAGGGTGTCAGCTGTGTCAGCCTGGCATGCTGTTTGCAGGACGGCTGATTTAACCGCCAGCTGAGAAGGCAGTGTCGCTGTCAAATCTGTCCCTGGGAAAAGTAACGTTGAGTAGTGTGTTACACTACTTTTTACCTAAAAAAGTAGTTACGTTTCTGTAACGCTTTACTTTACACACAACACTGCGAACTATACCTTTAAATAAATGTTCATTTAAGTTCAGCAATTTTGTGTCTCATTTGCTGTTGTTGTTGTTGTTGTTGTTATTAAATTGTTGCATTTCATAAGTTGCAAAAAAAATAACATGATATCGACATTATATATCAGTCATCGGCAGCCCGGCTGTCTAAATATCGTATCGACCATAAAAAAAACATATTGATCGACCACTAATTAAATGCACAACGGACGACAGGTGTGCTTTGTTAACACATTGCAATATTACACCTGTTGAAGGTCACAATTCATTTGTATGAGCTTTTCTTTCCAGAGACCTAAAGATGCTGTCATATTTTCTCAGTCACCATAATTGGTTGATGATAGGCTTAGTTATATTTATTAAATCAAATATATATTTCTGCCTGTGTATCCACTACAACTAAAGATGTACCAGCATACAAACATAGTGGTATCAGAGTATCTGCTGTTATTAGCTTTACAAAGCATAAACATGTACATGGGCGTTGGGAAATTATTTTGATCATTAGTAGAACTCTACCACAGTATATGCTCATTTTACAAAATTTTGTCCAAAATGAATGATTGCAAGCTGTAATTAAAAACTAACAAAGTGAGACATTAGTCCATATGTGTGAAGAGTTTGGTGTGATGTAATAATACAATAACAGTAAAACACAGTCCATTGCATTAAACATCAAGCTGAGTATGTTATATGTCATTTAGCATACTTTTACCATATTGTGATGCTAAATATATTGCTATTGTAAAAACATGTTATTAACATGTGCCAATAATTTCAGCCATATGACCAGTGTATGCAGATGACCCATCCCTATGTAAGTACTTTTTTTTCCTTTTTTTTCTTAAAGTCTGCATAGCAGACATATGTATTGAACATTACGGGAGGAGACGAATATTGTATACTAGTATTGTCTTGTTATCAGTGCAGTAAGTTGTTCAATCATCTGACCATGATATGGTGCAAGCCATACTGTCAGCTGACAGTGAGACACAGGCACAGTGCTGCACAGTATCAATACACCCACATAAAATACTTTTCAAAGTTGTCAAATCACCATCATTATGAAGCATTGGTACATGATAATTACTGTTAAAGACAGAGACGGTCATTGAGAGCTCCCTCCAGCACTGAGCCACAGCAGCTTAGCCCACAGATGCTGGCAAGCGTCCTCATGTGATATTTACTGTTCCCCAGTGCCTTGCCGCCCCACCAATTTACAAGACAAGTAAACACAACATCAGCACATAAGGTGGGACAGCAGGGCCTACAGATGTGCAACAAAAACAGCAATGTGCAACAGTGTTATAGCTCCTGTTAAACAGTCAGCATTGTGGGGGCAGAGCTTTTGAAGCACTCGAGATTGTTGCTTTCTTGCAAAAAGTCAACTTGACTTGGACAGCAAAGATGTAAGCCTACTACTTTTTCAATAAAATTAAGGAGTCAACTGTTTGTGTAAAAGATCACATACAGTGCAAAGCATTATATATAGCCAAGTTCATGGTGTAGGCCCTGCACCTTTGTGTATTTACCCAGACAGCAGAGCTCTTTGATACCCTGACAGCTGTGCTGGTGGTCTAAGGATGTAGCTGCTGAGTACATACAGCCAGGAGGACCATCATGCAACTAATGCAACTATCAGCAAAAACTTCATTTACAGAAACGTTAATTTAAACAAAACCAGGTGTTTCATTAGGTTAACTAACTCTGGTGCCATTAGTTACAACCCCTCTGTATACAATCCATGGTCACAACAGCGCGAGACAGATGAAGAAACACAGAAAAAAAGGAGTTGGGCAACAGTCACGCCTCAAATTTGACTTGACCCTGCGTGCCAAAATAAAGACAGCTGTTTGAATACAAGGCTAAAACCGAAACCTAGCAGCAGAAGAAAGTAACTGCAGCAGCTGTTGAGCAACACTTCAGGATAGGCAGGCGGCAGGCAGGATTGTAGCCTATACACCTACACAGTTACACAAGTGCTGCTGTCATTTTGCATCACAGCTTGGCCACATTACTTTGAAAAATGAAAAGGTTAAAGGGCGTTGCTTGACAGTAAATATATAACAGGTAGATGAATAACGTTCAAGCGCCATTAGGTCTATTTAATTAAGTGTAACGTACTAGTCCATGAAGCCTAACCACCATAAGCTTGCTTAATTGTTAACATTTTGTAGGAGCCCGCCTGTTTTTTCACACTACCTCTTCGAACAGAATATACCAGAAAACAAGAACTGTAAAACGGTAACTTGCATATTATATTAAAAGCTGCTTTGAGAAAGACACAGCCAAACGAGCCTGACATGGACAGTTTGGTAAAATGCTGAAAGTCATGTTGTCCGTCGTTAAGTTTGCCGAATAGCAAAACAATACAAATTGCCAACTTTTCTGTATTTATGGCACAACGTTACAGTGTTCCTTTTCCATAACCATGTGAGCTGCATATCCGAACACAGTTTCCACACACACACAAAAATCACTAAACAAAAACACAAAATACGTTTTTCGTTGCTTAACTCACCCAAACTGTTTGTAGAGGAGTCCATAATCCGAAATTGAAGTTGTGGAAGTTTCTCTAGAAGTAAAGCTTGGACTGAGGTGTGTTTTCCATGCTGTGAGAGGAGTGTCAGAAGTCACACTCAGGGGACGTCAAATGGCCAGGGTTAGCAACAAGAACACCGGAAACGTGGGCAGTTTTTCTGTAAATTGAACGCTATTGTTTATGAAAAATACATTTTATTACAAATTAAATCATAAATCACGTGGATTGTAAATGATAGCAGTTATGGCGATAAGAGTTAATGAGATAACGAAATAAAAAAATAGCACATAGCTAGTTGAAACATTGAAAGTGTCCTCCGGAAGTTCTACCTTGTTTTGGCTAGCTTGACGCTATTCGCGAAAGACCACGCATGATGAAGTTGCATCAAAGTAGAATGTATTAACTCTCACCAACAGATATTGTCTCCAGCAAAGATTATCTAGATGTAGTTTACCAGAAGAATGCAGTATGAAACTAGCAACACAACTTTTCCAGGATACACCTCAGCGCTTGTCAAATACAAGCTGAGACTGTATTTGTTTGGAAGTAATTGTCACCACCAGGCGACAGGGTTGTGTAGTGCACGTGCATTACATTGACGACCCCGGTATATGTCCAAAATACAACTTGGTACGAATTTAAATATGAATTACATCTTTATTAGCGTTCACTTGTCACACTTGTTTAAATACATCTAGTATAAAAAGCATAATGCGCATGTGTTCTTTTTTTGTCTTTACAGCATGGGGTAACTTAGTTCCACATAATAACTATTATAAAAACAGTCGCCAAAATATATTTACGACATAACATTTTAGAGGAATGTACAACACAATTCAATAAATACGTTTTTTACTGCAGCGGACAGAAAAGAGGTTTGCGGAACAATGTTTTTGCGCTAATGTGTCTGTTGTTATTGGGGAAGCGAATGTGTGCAGGACCAGGATGTTCTGCCGGCTTTTCATCATGGAGGCTTCTAGAGGGTGATTTCTGAAGGAGACTAATTTCTTCCTACGTTCGTTGGCATAAATGGTGGGTATTCCACCAAAATAAAACCTTCAAACATAATCGAGTTATGGGTATAGATCTATATTAGTCTAAAATGTATATCGGTCGTGTATTACAGCATTTAGTTCTTGATAATAATTTACCTGACACCTGGCCCCTCTTACATGCGAAACTTCATATAAAAATGTCTCCGTTTTAATGTGATGCAATGACCATGATAGGGTGGTAGTGCAAAAGTGATTGAACAGTGCAAGCTTATTATTAAAAATGAACTATGACTATGAAAAAACAAGAATGTAAACATAAAATAATTGCTTGACAAACAAGAAAATGAATAATAAACTAAAAAACTATTTATAAAAGGGAATAAGCTATAACATGTAGATGTTATGGTCACAGTCCAAATTGTGTAGGAGGCCAACTATAGCCTATAAGACAGTCAGGTTTACAGCAGAGAAAGTAATGTAATGGTAGGGGCTGAGAGAGACAGGCTCATGCTGAAAAGTCCATTTCTCCCCTCCTACTTCGTGTAGCATTGAAGAGTTAGATGACATTACACTCAATTCATTTAAAATTCAACTCATTCAGTCAGCATCACTGTCGTCTTTCACAACAAAATATATTTAAGTAAAATAGTCTTACCAGAGTGTCTTGAGTGCAGGTTTGTAAAAGAAATAAAGCATTTCTCGATACTGTCCATGCAATGTTCATTGTCCCTCTGCAGTTCTGTTCCCTGAAAATCAGCGTGATGGCTCGACCATGAAGTGTGCCCGCTGCTTACTCCAGCTGCAGTGTCTCAGACTGGTGGGCCAGTCAGCCAGGTCTGCTGCCCAGCATGGTGCTCTGCTCCGGTCAGCCTCCACCAGTCGGCCTGACATGCTACATAACGCCCAGGTAAACTTTAGTCTCAACTCATAGCACCAGAATCAAAATATTGGTAATTTCATGAACTTTTCCTGAGCAATGAGAGTCAGTCTTAAATCTTGGATACATACAACCCACTAAACAGTAGAGCTGCACAATATATATAATGCAAAATACATTCTGATTTTTTTTAATGTTAATTGAAAGAAAATATCAGTAGTAAAACTGCACTTTATAATGTTGCTGTCATTCATTTTAGTGATGCCTTTTATATTGAATTCAATGTTCGGTTTGTTGAATACAAGATTGTTGGTAATGATTTCCTTTCATTTTTTAAAAATTTTACAAGCAATTTTTTTGCATTTTAGCCAAATATTGAAAGCAACAGAAATGCAGAACTAAGTACACTTTGATATCTGTTTATTTGGGGCGACCTCTAGCTCACCCAGTTGAGTGTGCCATGTAGGCTAAGTCCTTGGCGGTGGCCCGGGTTCCAATCCGACCTGCGGTCCTTTGCTGCATGTGGTCCCATCTCTCTCTCCCCTTTAATGTCTTCATGTCTTTTTTTTTATTATGGTGCAACTCAACTAAGCAGCACCTATTACACTAAAAGTCTCACTGTTTTCTTCTTGCCAACAAATTGTAGGTGTTGAGGCGTTTTCACGGCAGCCCAGCATGTGCCAAGAGTCGACCTGTACCTGCAGAGTTCATCAATGAGGACGACAAGAAGAGGGACAAGTCTTTGGTCACCCATGACGACCTGTTTGAGCAGGTGGCCAAAGAGGTCAAAACCAAGGCCACATTTAACAAAGTGGTGGACGTCTTCATCAAGAGGGACATCAGGCGGCGGGGTCACGTGGAGTTTATCTACGCTGCTTTGAAGAAGATGCCGGAGTTTGGCGTGGAGAGAGACCTGGCCGTCTACAACAAGCTACTGGATGTTTTCCCCAAAGAGGTGTTTGTGCCCAGAAACTTTATCCAGCGAATGTTCAACCACTATCCCCGACAGCAGGAGTGCGGAGTGCAGTTACTGGAGCAGATGGAGAATTATGGTGGGTGTTTGTTACAGGACTCAGTCCGTCATGGAATTTAGTATGGCTGGATATTGTTCAAAAACGTTTGCTGAACGATTTAGGGGGAAAAAAATGAAATTGCGATGTTCCTGCTAAAGATTTTTTTAATTTTTTGCTACAAATTGCACCTTCTACAATCATTTTAAATAAAGTCATAAAAACATATGAAAGATCCACTAAAAATAGGACATTTCTGTAAAACAAACTCATCCACATTATTTCAGCATTTATCTTGTGAAAAAAGAGCAAATATAATAATTAAAAGAGGAATAAATCAAACGTTAGACTAAGCATTCCACTAAATATTTTTGGGATAAATCACAGTCTTCACGATTAGCTAATCACACAAATCGCGATGTTGATTTGAAGACGATTCATCATTCAGCCCGAGTTGTGTTACAGTTTTTCCGGCATGCTTCTATGACATGTAATGTTAGACAGCCAATCAGCAGCATTATATAAGGATATACTAAGGAGGCAATTCGGTCGGGGCCTAAAAAGTATTAACTTTGTGGGCGCCTGGGTAGCTCATCTGGTAGAGCACGCCCACTCCTTGACGCACCCTCGGCTGCGTTCTCCCTCTCTCTCCACCCTCCATGCGTTCCTCTGTCCTATACAAATAAAATGCCCCAAAAATAATCTTCAGAATACAGCCCTAGAATTTAGAGAGGGTTATTCCGTACAGGGAGGGATCTGCATGCATTCTCTCGAGATTTCAAGGAAATGTCTCAATGATTGTGTTTCAGGTATCATGCCCAACATGGAGACCAAAGTCCTGCTGGTCCAGATCTTTGGGGAGAAGGGCCACCCCATGAGGAAGTACCAGCGCATCATGTACTGGTTCCCCAAATTCAAACACATAAACCCCTTCCCCGTCCCCCAGCAGCTGCCTGAAGACCCAGTGGACTTGGCTCGCTTCAGCCTCACCCGCATCGCTAATGACCTGGATGCAAAAGTCACCGTCTACCAGGTACAACTGTGCCCTCTGGATTGGGAGACAATACGTCTGTTTAATTTAGCTAAGAGAGTGAGTTGTTCATATGCATATCTGTCTTCTGTCTCAGTACAGATCTAAAGCCGGGACGAGCTTAGCATAAAGACCAAAAATACACAGACCAACAGCTCCGTCAAAATCACTGATTATTTTATATTTTTCTTTTATTTCATACAGAAACCAAAATGTGAAACCAACTATTTGTGCTGAAACCTTTTTCATTGACAAATTAGTGGATCCATCTGCAGCTGTCTGTGCAGTGTCTCCAGCTGTAGCATGATTTCAAGAGATGGTTCCAGTGTACAGTTGCCCTTAAAAGCACAGATGTTTAAACACACAAGATACAGCATGTTATTAGTGAGCATTGAGCCCCAGGGGTCCACTCTTTACAATAAGCTAGGCTAACTACATCCTGACTCCAGGTCTGCACTTCTAGCTGTCTCAATTTACCCTGCAGAGATCTGAGGAGCAGACAACACTAGTCCTCATAAATCCACTAAATTTAGAATTCCAGCACAAAGAAAGTGGAAGAAAATGGAAAATACATGCATCTAGTGGAATTTCCTGCGGCACCGGGGCAATCCCGGAAGTGGAACGTTAAGGATATAGACTAGCCTGTATAAAACTACAGCAATCATGAACCACTTTATGGGAACTGGAGTTTTTCATGTTTTCTTTTAATATCTTATTTTGCTGGAACAATTGTCTGTCTAGATAGAACTACTTGCGTAATGCTGAGTATGATTTCCTTTTTTTTACTTTATTGTCACATGTTATAAAATCTGTCTTTGTCAATAATGGTCTGTTTATTCGCTCTTCCCACTAGCTGCCCTGTACAGACATTACAGAGAGCGGAGAGCAGATCACGCTTCCACATATAGTAGGTATGCAAACTGTTTGTTTGTCTCAAGTTGAATGTGTTCTAGCAGTTTAAAGGATTCCCACTGCTCATGGAATGTCAGGAGTTGTGTCCCAGTGCTTTAGTAAGAGCATATGAGAAGAAAGAGGTCTGGGATTTACAGAAATATATCAGATATGGTCTTCTCTGATCAATAATTGTGGTAATTTTTTTTTTTGGGGAGGAAACAAGAGAAACAACATTACCAAACCAGGAACCCCTCCATCTTAAAAACGTATGATTGGTACAATGGTGGGATCAGACCATATCCATCCAGACTGGTGCTTATTCTCTTTGTTTTCCTTTCCTTCCTGTGTTGACTCCAGGTATCCAGAGCCCCAGCCAGATGGAGCTGCTGGCCGAGCACAGCCCCAGCAGGCCCGTGTTTGTCGAGGGCCCCTTCCCTCTGTGGCTGAGGAAGACGTGTGTGTACTACTACGTCCTCAGGGCTGATCCCACACCTCCTGACGAGAAGGTGGGGAAACCCTCTGCTACTATCCAATATTAAGTTAATACCAGTTAATACAGGTCATTGGTGTTAATGATTGATGTGTGTGAAATCAGTGTTGGGTAATTTAATGGGATCTGAATAAATGATTTTAAAAGATCAGGAAGAAGAAAGGAAGGATTGATACAGGTGTGTGTGTGTGTGTGTGTGTGTCTGCATGTGCGTGTCCATTCGTGTGTGTGTGTGTCCCTCCTTCCCACAGGTTGAGAAACCCTTTGACCCAGAGAGGTGTTTGGCCTTCCCTCTGCAGCTAGACCTGGAT
Organism: Etheostoma perlongum; assembly: GCA_026937815.1. Classification (NCBI taxonomy): domain Eukaryota; kingdom Metazoa; phylum Chordata; class Actinopteri; order Perciformes; family Percidae; genus Etheostoma; species Etheostoma perlongum. The sequence continues at coordinate 12,475,628 of CM049389.1, forward strand.
CTGGACCGTGACATGGGGGATGAAGAGAGCTTCGATGTAGAAGACTGTAAGATTTATTTTCCTGATTGTTTCTGACTTGTGTTCAGGATTGTTTATAGGAAAGTTCATGATTAACCGTTATCCAACAATGGGTATTTTGACCGATTAACACTATCAGTTTAAAGCTACAGTGCGTAGTTTCTGTCGCCCCTATAAGTAATGACAACAAAACTCTCAGAGCATCCACATGATACAAGCCTTAAGTGACCGTGCATCCCCCTAGTAAGTTGAGTTTTAAGCTCTTTTTACTACTTGGGACTCTCTGCTGGATGGCACTCACAATGGTGAGCTATGTGAGACACGCCCTTATATTGATGAGGACTGGCCGGTTAAATCGGCCGATTATGTATTTTTCCATTAACCTGCCTGGGGACTACAGGTGGAAAATAGCAATCTGCTAAAACCTGGCACAGCGCATATTCTCTTGTTGTACAAGTCTTGTTGGCTATGGGTTAGAAAAGAACTAAATTAGCATCCCTGGTTATTCCGAATGGGAAACCTGATATGGAGTGTTTAATGCAGCTGTTGTTGTGTGTCCTGTATCCAGTGGATGAGGGTCCGGTCTTTGCCATGTGTATGACCAGCCAGGGAAACGAGGCCGTCCTCAACCAGTGGATCTCTGGCCTCCAGCAGAACAACCCCATCCTGGGTCAGGTCCCCACTCTGTTCCGCCTGGACACTGGGCCCCGGCAGCTGCTGGGGCCAGCTGACACAGAGTCAGCCCACCACCACAGGACAGACCCAGGGCCCCCAAGAGAGAAGAGACAGCCTGAAGAAGAACCAATAGGGATGGTAGACGAAGAGCCGAGGAGAAGCCCGGGGGCCAAGTGGTGAACAGCAGTCAGACTGTGAAATCATATATATATATATATATATATATATATATATATATACTGTATATATGCTACTGGTTCATTTAACTGGGCAACACACTAACTCAGCAAAACCTGAAAGAGACTCTGAATAATGCTGGTAAGGTTCAGAAATCAAATAAATTAAATTAAACAAAGAACGCGTGCCTTCTCATTTTCAATTTTATTTATAGTGTCAAATAGTAACAGAAGTTATGTCATGACACTTTACAGATAGTGTGTGTAGACCACACTCTATAATTTACAAAACCCAACAATCAAGCATTCCTTCCTAAAACTTCCTTTTAACAGGCAGAAACCTCTGGCTCTTGGTGTGCATAGATCTAGTTTTTTAATTTTTTGGACATTTTTTAGGCCTTTATTGGATAGGACAGCTTAGACATGAAAGGGGAGAGAGGGGGAATGACCTGCAGCAAAGGGCTGCAGGTTGGAACCAAACCAGCGGCCACTGTGTCAAGGACAGAGTCTCCGTACATACAGTAGGTGCGTGATCCACCAGGTGAGGTACCCAGGCGCCCTAGTCTACATTTGAAGGGATCTAACCCTTGTGTTGTCTTCCCGTCGACCATGAACTGGTTCTCCATCTTTTTCGTCCAAATTGAAAAAGGCGCTATTTAAACGTTTTGTTGCTTTTTTATGCTTTTTACACTTCTTTAAACATTTTTAAAGAACGTTTTTTATTTCAATGCTTTTTATATATATATTCATGGTCAATAAACCTAATTTAAATGACATCATTTTTACTGAAATTATGAGTTATTTTGACTAATACGTAGTTGAGATCAGAGAATGTTGAGTGAATCACACAATGGTTATATCAAAGTATTTCAAACCATTTAAAAAAAAAAAATTTAATTCATAAAAAACTTTGAAAATCGGTCAAAAAGACCCGAGAACAACACAAGTGTTAAGCAATGGATCCCAAACGGGGCCAGGACCCCCACAAGGGGTCATAAGATATATCTTAGGTGTGTTGGTATTTGGCATTTACATGATAGGAATGCAAAAAAGACATTTCTACCAGACAAAATCATGTTGATTTGTTTGCTTCAATTTCTAGTAATCTCTTCCAATAAAAAGTAATTAAAAGAAAACTGGCCCCAACCATAAACATATGCTGGGGGGATCAAAGTAGATATTTTTAGGGTTTACACGCCAAAGAGGTTGAGAACTGATCAACGGTACCGACAATTTGAAGTGAATAAATAAATATTTCAATCCGTCTACATATTTCCACATACATGTACTGTATATCCATTTTAACCTAACAGGCTAACATGTGATGCTCTTTTTGGTGGTAAGTGTCAAATTGAAAAAGATTTGGTGAAATCTCTTAAACAGAGGTTTAGTTTTACATCCAGCAGAATATTCTGTCACAATCACAGCTACAATCTTTGCACTCATTGGCCCAACAAATGTTTAAATACTTTTACCAGCAGTTTGGAGTCCAACTGATCTAAGCACACGTTTCACAAGGCCCCCCTCTTTTTTTAGTTTTATGTGCCCTAAAATGTCTGCCTTTGCTATACTGACTTGTATCCATAGCAAAGTGTGTCACTAGAGAGGTGTTTTCACATCGATGTACTGAAGGTGGAGATGTCTGTACAACCTCTAGGGGTGGGGGTGGGGAATCCATACAGCATAGTATCACATTATTTTCCATTGCAATACTGTATTGATCCACAGACACCAAGTATCAATCTATTATTATATATGTGTTGGTCAGTTTGTCTGCTTGACCATCCCATTTTGCAGCGATACAATTGTAAAATGAACAAACAGAAATTCATCTTTTTAGATAAAACAAAATGTTGACAAAGTTTCCTTGTGGGGACATAATTTGAAGTTGGAAAAAACTGTTGAGTTGGTATGCTAACCAGAGCCCAGAGGGAAAACATGGCATTTTAAAAGTAGCCTACATTTACGGTAGCTAGCTAACGGTAGACTACAGAGAAAGTGTGACATTTTTAAAGTGTGTGCCAACTGAAAATATTTCGGTCTACACATTAAGTGGAACCGAAACGAAACCTAATCCAATCCGATTCCTACCGGAACCAGTTTCATAGTGGTTCTGGTACCCAACTCTAATTTTGAGACCTCTGGTAAGTCCCACCCTTAGCAACTTCCCAAAATTTGAGATTTAAACATATCCCGGTTCAGGCATTTAGGTAGCATGTGAGAAGCTGCAACCTGTCTGTTTTCTTAGTTCATTTTACCAGGTGTGTGATTTGTTAATGTACATTTTGGTCTAATGTTATCTCTTTGCTTTGTTCCTTGACGATATTGGATGCTATTTTGTTTTGTTGTATTTTTTTGACTGTTAAGCACTGTGAACTATGAACGGTGCTATATAAATAAACTGTGCTTGCTTGCTTGCTAAATATCTAAATACCTTGGCCTCTGTTGCTTCAAATTTTAACATTTATTTAACATTCTGTGTCCCACAACTGTGGGACTAATGTTTTCCAAAATTCTAATCGCAAATGCATTTATAAACTGACAGAAATATATTAAAGGTGCTCTTAGTGATGCCACGCGTGTTTTAGGCGACTACATTTGTTGTCACATACAGCAAATATCTCCTCACTATCTGCGAGCTGCCTGTCCGCAGAACACACTGTAAAAAAACGTCTCCTCGCTATCCGCCAGCTGCCTGTTCCCAGAACACACTGTAAAAAAACACGGTCTCTGTAGACAGCCCAGGGTCTACAAACAAAAACAAAACGTGCCCACCTGCACCACGAAGCACACACAAACAGTGTTCCAGCCAATAACCGACAAGAAGGATTTGGGGGTGTGGGGGTGGGGGGTTAGTGCGCGGAAGCATAGAAAGAAGAGGGAGGGGATGGGGTGGAGGAGGAGGGAGGGGCAAGCTAGTCTCGTTTTGTTTGACGTTAACAAGAAGTAACGTCACCCAACATCGCTTTAGAGCACCTTTAACAAATGCCTAAAATGAAAAAATGCCTCAAAGAATAACCCCAAAGGTAGAAAAGGTTTATTACTGAAAATTAATTTTAACATTCCCTTTAAACTGGTAAACAAGTCATCAAGTCAGAATTACATTCTCAGAAGGTAAAATAGCTTGGTCGAATCCAGCTATTTACACTGTGGTGCAGCTGTGCAGGCAGTTTCTCCAAACATGAGCGACCTGTACAGCTTTGTGCTCAAACACAACATTATTTCAGCATTTTACTCTTAAAAATCATACCCAAAAAAAAATAGGAATAGGAATGCATTCTAGAGTTCATATCTGATATACAGCTGTTCATTCGTTTTACTACTCATGCAGGAAGGCCTTTGGATCCTCGATACTCACAAATGACAAACTCCTCTAACACTGAACTCTATATGATAGGAATAATGGGTCATTAATAATCAATAATCAGTCTATAAGAGATTCAATAAATAATGAACACAAGAAAAACAAACTATTGTGAAACAGCACAGTCAAAGAAAAATTTGGCATCTCATAACCACTTTAGTATGTAACGTATTTACAGTGCAGAGGGTTGGTTCCCTGTTTTTCATCACAGGGTGAAGCTGATATGAACTGCAGGAGGTTTTTATACACAGTTGAGAAAGTTGTACAAAACATCTCAATACAAAAAGTTGCCATTCAAAAAACATATCTAAGGTTGAAGAAGAGGTTGAAGATGAAGGTAGAAGTTGAGCATGGTGCAGTATCACATATAAAAATCCTGTGGAACAGTTCCAGACTGCCATGCAACAATCCAGAAACTAATGACCTAACAAGGGCCTGGAAGAGTGTGGGACCCGGAAGCAAATAAACTTTATACAGAATGGTCAGCTCCACCAAATCAACTATAGTAAAAATGTTGAGGGGTGGGGGAGGGGGGTGCTGATAACTTACTGTGTAATGTATTGCAACTATCAGATATCAGGATATCAGTTCACCTCTGACGTTCTAATGCCTTTGTAACCCATTCTATGTATATTTTGAACTGTTTGTTCGACATTGTTTGATGTATATTAATTCTCTGTTTGAAATCAGTAGTTTTTCCCACAGTTGGCTTATCACCGATTAAGATTAGGATGGTCTCTGGCTCCAAAGCAAGACAAAAAAAAACAATACTCCTTTTTACAAAATTAAAGCTGGACTCATAAGCAATAAAACCCACTCGTAATTCATTGCACTCACACATTTTGCTGATTCAGTCTTACATGGCCTGGTATGACTAGTAGCTTATGGTAGCTAATGTTTCGATATATATCGCTGTGTAACAGACATAGCTGAGTCATTTTGGCTTACTGTATGAGCCTTCTCTACTTCTAGAGTTACACAATGATTTTCAAAAAGACGTGCGGATTCATTTCATCATGTTTTGGTGTGACCGGGCATTAAAGCTACAGTGCATAGTTTCTGATACCAACACTGTCAGCGAGTCTACATGATACAACCCTACGTGATCGCACATGCGCCACCCCCCCCTCCACGCAGTTGCTAGTAGCCAAGGAGGACACGGAGGATTAAACAAACATGGACTCTTCAGAAGAGGTCATTGATTCTGATTCTGATTATAAAATGTTTGGCCACAGGAAAGAATGTTGAGTTAAATATTTTACAAGCTGCGCTGGCCACTGCTTTCTCCTGCCATGGATAGCGCAGTGAAGAAGAGGAGTTGAGCAGAGTGGCACAGTCTGGGGAAACATAGGATGTCCCAATTGTTTCTGCTCCAGAGAATCAGTTTATCATTCTGCGTGTGATCACAAAAATGTTGAAATCAAATTTGAAAATGACTTTGAAGATACAACTTACTTCTGAGATAAAAAAGAAAAAACATATTTGATTTTTCCCATATGGTTTGACTAGGAAGCCCAATGTGACGAGACAGAGTTACATGGAATAATCTGGCATTGCCAGACTCTCCTCCACAGTGCTGCAAAGGAGAGTCTGGCTAACCCAAATAGCATTCTGGGAATTCTGGAAGAAAAACGTGCTCTGGTTTATTGGCATTTCTTTAAACCAATCAAAATAGTCTTGAATGGAGCTAAACTCCTCACAGAGCCGCTGCAAAATAACCTGAGGAAGGAGCTTGTTTTGGTGGAATGTGTCCGTTCAAAAGTTGTTTTAGTCGTGCAACAGAAAACTCAGATTGGACAGATAGTCTAGCTAGCTGTCTGGATTTACCCTGCAGAGATCTGAGGAGCAGTTAACCATAGTCCTGGGCAACTAACGCATAGACCAGAGTTTAATGCCAACACAAAAAAAGCGGGAGGAAATGGACACCAGCAGAATATCCTGCACTCCAGAACAATCCTGGAAGTGGAACGTCGTGGATTTGGACTACATATGGAGTGCTTAGGTCACAAGTAGGGCTAGGTTTTAGCATGTCACCAATAAAAATTTGAATGTTGGAATTTGAGTTGTCTGGTCTTTGTAAATTATAGAAAACTGAATTGAGAATTTGAGGAAATTAGGGAAATTGTTATTATCTTGTAAGTGCCACTTGTTCAGCAAAAGTCTGTTTAAAGGAAGGGTTTTATTATCCTATGATGGCCTAAATGCTGTTTCCAGACCTTCTAACCAATTAAAATTAAAGTCTGTGGGGAAACACAGCATGCTTATGGTTGTTGAGGTTGAAAAACGGACAAACCTAAAGGAATAATTCAAAGTTTAAAGAAGTAGAGCAAGAATTTGAAAATTATGTCAATATTAGTTTGATGTGTGTTTATTACAGAGAGAGGTCCAGGATGCTTTAAGCCTAGCTTAGTACAAAGACTGCATTCCCCAGAATGTTGAAATTTTCCTTTAAATATTTCAAACAGTATTACAAAGTCTCAGTTGTCATAGTGTCAATGTAAAAAAAAAAAAAAAAATTCCATACTGGCTTTTATAAACCCACATTACAACCCTGGTAAGAAATGAGGTAAAGCTGCTTTTCGGGGTGAATGCTCCACATACAACATTCTCTTTCAAGGTGAAGGTAAACAAATTGCTAAAACTACAATAAATTAAAAAGACAAAGTGTGGGTTTTCTCTCCTGCTCCGTTCTCTTCGGTCCTCTCCTCTTCAGTTCATGTGTGCTTCTGCAAAACAAGTCCAATAGGTTTAATAAACAGAAAAAAAATAATGTCTAAGTCTGAGGTGAATAAATAGCATACAAGGATTCTAACCAGAAGCTAGGCCAAGGGGAGCGCTAATCGCCCCCAACCTGAGGTTATGAGATCATTTATAGGATTAGATAAACAAAAACAGCCTTCAGCTACATAGAATGAATGTAATTTTCCACAGTTTATTATTTGATGCAAAAAAGATAGGGCATCACTGTGACATCCAAGTCAAGAAAAGTCATAAAGTCAGCAAAGTTACTCCAAAGATGGCCACACGGAATATGTAGATGTAGAATTCCGCAGAAATTAGTAAAAAAAATTAGTAGATTTTACACAAATTAATGACTAAAAGGTCCCATAAAGTGAAAACATTTTTTTTTGGGTGGCAGTAGCTCAGTCCGTAGGGAGTTGGGTTGGGAATTGGTACACCGTACAGATCGAAATACGGAGCGTTGAAGGTTAGCTGGAGAGAAGCCAGTTCACCTCCTGGGCACTGCCAAGGTGCTCTGGTGTATTTTACGATGCTAAAATGACTGTATATTTACATGGAGTCTGGTGGCTTTAGAGAACACGGATGTTTTTATGTTAAAAAAAAAAAACATTGACCTCCTTAGAAATCCTTTCCATAATATTGTTGACACTTATTAACAAGATATTAATCTGAGCTGCACAAGCTGCACAATTGCCCTATTAACGTACATTGGAGCTTGTTTCTCAATACTGGACCAATGTCAAAGATTGTTGTTCCATCAGTCACTTAGACACAAAAACATAGCAAAATAGGGGCCAGCTTAAAAAAAAAGAAAAAAATACAGTAGATACCCTTTAAGCAAGGATGCGTTTTATTGCTTATGAGTTCAACTTTTCATTCTTAAAAAAGAAAAATGAGTTATTTCTTCTTCAAAAAGGTACACAGTCTCACTCAGTCTGACTGAGGTACTTTCCGCTGGACTAATACCAGCACAGCAAAATGTTCACTAATTATGTCAGTCATCCTTTCACTTGTTGAACCAACAAACCTATCAAACATTACTTTGGCATCTACTTTGCCTTCTCTGCAGTCATACTGTACCTGCCAGGGTCTCGCTGTGCTGCCGGAGCTGGCTGGTGAAGAAGCGTTCTCGCTGGGACACCTGCTCGTCCCAGGCCTCCAGTATTTGCTGCTGCTCCCTGGGCTCCAGGCTCAGGGTGTCTGGGTGAGCCTCATCAATGTGGGCCCTGACTCCCTCCAGGCTGTGGGAGTACTGCAGGTCCCCACACACCATGCACACCAGCAGCTGGTTGAGCGGATCGTAGTCCATGAGGTAGCGGTTCCTCCAAACAGCGTCTGGGACAGGACCATCCTCGCCGGTATTATTCTCGTAGTCAGCGAACAGAAGCTCATCTGAACAGACAGTTGAAAGAGAAAACGTTTTGTTCTATCTTCTCTGTCCTAAAGTGCATTCCTTTAAGTTTAAAGTGACATAGTTGACACGTTACCTTCTGCTGGGGCTGTGTAAGTTGCAAATGAGTAGGATCCCGGGTCATTGTCCTCTGACGTGCTGTAAAAGAGATGGAATAGTTACGTTCGGTATTATCCCACATCTAGCTGGTAGCTAAACTAATGTCCTGTCAATTATACACAATTCCCACCTCATTAGATGGTCTGACTCCTCAGAGGAGCTCACCCACGGACCAGACTCCTACAGGGATTAGTCAGAGAGAAAAAAAATAAATCTGGATTTGATAAAATGGGAACAGACGTGAACCCGCAAATACAATATTTATTATACAATGATCTTCCACTTTTCAAAAAAACTGTAACCTGAGAGGTGTTTTATTATGACTAGTGTGTGTGTTCTCCATCATTTAACCCTTCTGTTGTCCTCTGGTTAAATTTGATCCATTTTCAAAGTTTCTATATCAGAATTATTTTTTTTTTTTCAACCAAATTGTCAAAGAATAATAACGCTCTTCACAAGTAAAATAAATGATCAGTTCACTAATTTCATTGAATTTGGGTGTTTTATTCAATTTATAGCATTTCAAAAAATAACTGGTAAAAGAACATTGATAAAAAAGTCCTAAAAAGTCAACATCGGAAAATAAATGAGAAAAACTTCAAAAAGCGTAGAAAAAAACATTTTACTTTTAAATTTTGACCCAGAAAAATCAAAAGTTGCATGCTCAACGGGAAGACAACACAAGGGTTAATATGAGCATAATAATTAGACAGAGAGCCATTGAAACACGTTGTGCAGCTCTTACCTGTGTTTGCAGGTCCTGAGCAGGCAGGATGGGCTTCAAGTTAGGGGGGGCTCTCCGTGGGGTGAGTCCCTTGTCCCGGATGGCCTTCCTGGCTCTTTGCTCCTTCTTTTTTATCCTCCAGTACTCCCGCTTCCTCCTCAAAAAGTCCTCCTCAGACTCTCCTGGGATGGGCTTTGGTGGGACCATGGTGGTTACAGATGCCAGATTGGTGGGAGGTTGGATCATCTGTGTGCGGCTCGGAAGTTGAGCGCAAGGGGTTTTGATTGGACTGAGGGGGGAACTGGGAGTTTGAGAGGGATCAATGGGTTGTAGGTTGATGCTGGACAGTGGGTTGTCTGGTGGCTTCAGAGTGGGGAGGGAGGGGGTTGAGCCTACATCTGTGCCTCTAGACATCCACTTTTGTGAACCTGGCATGGCTTGCTGCTGATTAACGTGAGCTCCGGGAAAGTTAGACACGATCTGTGAAAGCCCAACGTTCATGTGGCTCTGCTCACTTCTGGGTGAACAGGAGACACTGGTGACGGGCAATTTGACCTGGAGTGTGTCAGGTGACTGTTCAGCATTACAAGTTGTAGGGCTGACGACCAGGACAGTGGGGACGCGGGTCACTGCGGCCAGGGAAGAAATGGATGGCCTGGGCTGGAGGGCTGGCTTTGCTGGAGGATTTACACCCTTAACAGTGTTGATAATAATGGGAGCCTGAAAGACAGCATCACAACATGAACAAATCATTAATCTCAGTTTTTCACAAGTGAACATAATTAAATCCAGCAGTCAGGCAATACTCTTTCTGAAACATGCACATATGTGTTGCCCCTAGCTTTAAGTAGGCCCCTCTAGTCACTCTCTCTATTTTTGCTGTTCAAGTGTCAAATGCCAAACAGAGGTGTGCAGTATAATGACTCAGGTTTCAGCTAGAGAGGGCACTGGCCATACCTACAAACCTGAACTCTTTATGCTTACTAACAAGTCTAATAGCACAGGCGCTGATATCTTGGATTCAGTATATTCAGGGTTCATATCTATCAGTAGCGATGGTTTTATTTAAGGGTCACCCATAACTCTGGTTACAAACGGGTTTGTTTTCCTCTAAGTTAGCTTGCCGTTTAATTTAATTAATGATAATTTAACATGCCAACAAACTAAACATTCTTACTTATATCCCTGCAGTAGTTAGTGAAAATTGCAGCTAGCCGCTGTTATTCAAATGTCTCTCACAGCTAAAACATTTTCCTGGGGTTCTCTGTCCATTGCCTGACCTAAATGGGTAACTACTACCGTACTGGCTAGCGACTTTCGAATAGCGTGTCATTTTAACAAAAGCTGATTAGCATACTGTTAGCATTGAAAAACAACATATCGTATGAGTCACAGCCACATCCTATTGTGAAAGTCTCATCTTTTTTTGCTGCTGTCAAAAACAAGAAGAGCACAGAATGCGTAGCATTCAAATGGTCTAAGGGTTGAGATCACTGTTGCTAGGTGACTGACAAGAAAAACAGACATTGTTGTGTTCCTTTTTTTTGTTAAGGATTTTGTGTTGTTGACATTTCAGAGTCTTGCTAGGAAAATGAAAAGTGTATTCAACAAAAGTAATTATTAACAAAAATGTCAAAAGTAACTCCCACAGGCTTTTAAAAAACAGAACTCTGAGCTTTAGGAAAATTTCAGGCTGCTTTGGAAAGGAGTCTTCTCATAAATTTAATCACCCTTTAAGGCTTGTCAAAATTCAAATGCTGATGTATTCACATTTGACAAAATAATCTTGGTATCGTGTTTTAGCTTTTTAGAAAGGGAGGTGGAACAAGTGCACGTGCTAATGCAATAGAAGCTAGCTAGCAAAGCAAGCACGACTTTAGCTCTGTACAGTCCTTGATCATTGCTTCTTTTAAACTTTGACTCTCTCTAAGACTCAATCAAATAAATGCAAAACACTGCTGTATCAAGCTAGCATGTTAAATATTAGCTACTTATTACAATATTGGCCATGTGTTAGACTGCAACACAATGTATCAGCATCTACATGTTGCAGTCGGTACAAGATTAACATTATTTCCATGAGTCCCATCACCTGAATGTTTCTCTGTGAAAGGCGACTGCTGCATTCTCCCTGTCTTTCTTTCTGCCTGGCCCTTAATCTAGACCTCTGCTGCCTCTTCATCAGCTTCCAGTACTCTCTCTTCCTCTGCAGGCTGATCCCACCGCTGTGCCCAGTCACCACACTTTTGTAGACCGAGTTGCTGTTTTGGCATGGTTCTTGTGCCTGACATGGTTGTTCGCAGTGTTGTCTCTGTGGTTGTAATTGATCCATGGGTAGGTGATGTAGCTTTGGCGGCTCTGGGGAACAGCAGCTTTGATGGCCTGCTTTTTTGTTGCGAAGCCTCTGGGTTCTGCGTGGTGAAGATAGGCTGTCAGAGGCTTCCATGGAGGGGTTTACTACAAATTTTGAAAGGGTTTGGGATGAGTTCTCACAAGTGGGATGCAGGACTGCCTCGTTGGAGGCGGAAAGAGGTGGAAGTGTCTCGCTACTTTGGGATGAGTCCTTCAGATGAGGGCTTGGTGGACCAGCTGGTAACAAGGCATCAGTATCTGTCTGCCGGCTTTTTATCTCCAATTCCAAGTCAGCAGCAATAGGAGCCACCTCATTCTGAGGTAAATTTGGCTGTATCTCTTGCTCTGAGGTCTCTTCCGTTGACTCGGTTTTAATGCCGGTCTGCACACTTTTACACTCTTTCACTGTGCTAAGTGATTCTTCCAGGAGTTTCTTCATAGAGGCCACAGCTAGCAGAGTGGTAGCTTGGCTGTCTGTATTCAGAGCTACGTCAGGCTCTGGCTGAGACGCTGGAGGTGGTGATGTGGAGGTTGGGGGTTTGATATCTGGACAGATGGCTTGTTCTGGTTGAGAATGTAGGTCAACTGCTGGCATAGACTCACCCTCTTGTTTTATCTCATTTGCATGTGGTGTAAGCGGCACACTGTTTATGGGGAGAAATTGTGCATTTCCTGAATGGTTAGTAGGACTTCTTCTAGTGGTTACTGCTATTTGCTTCTGGGCTTTTCTCCTCTGTAGAGTCGCATTTGCCCTCGCTAGTGAGACACCCTGCCTCAATCGAGCAGCACGAGCTGCTCGCTGCTCACGTTTCTTTATCCTCCAGTACTCCCTCTTTTTTGCCATCCTCTCCTCCTCTGTCAACTCTGGATCCAGAGAGAGTGCCGACAGTGACGGCGCACTATTTGAGATGGCCATTTTCATGACACAGCCACCGAGATTCGACCCTGCTGTCGATCCTCCAGGGAAAGCATTTTGAGGGGGTTGGGGATGAGTGAGAGTGAGCTGACTTACAGTTTGGATTGCTAACTTGTGTAAATTAGGAGTAGTTGTGCTTTCAACTTGAGTCCTTGGTCTGACTGACAGCAGTCTTGGAGGTTTGTTGACCGACTGTCCAGCAAAAGGAAGAGAGACTTTCACCTGCGTGGGGTGGAGGGGAGGGGGAAGCTGCGTTACATGAATGGATGTACAACCTCTCTGTTTACTGTTGGGTTGATGCTGAGGTTTTGTAATGGGGGTATTATTAGAAACTGCATGACACCCTTCTTCACTTGTGTGTGCTGCTGTGTTATGATCTGTAGGAGCCTGGGGAATGTTAATGGTCACTGTCCCATCCTCTTTGATGAACCCGCCAATGGTCTCAGAGGCGTGGGTATGGGTGCTTCCTGCTGATTGGGCCAGTGCTCTGGCCCTCCTCATGTCCTCTAAGATTTTCTGGTAACGTTTCACTCTTCGCATGAGAGAGTCCCTCTCCTTCACCCGAGCTTTCACCTCCATTGACAGCTTAGCTCGCTGTTCGCGCTTTTTGACCCGCCAATACTCTCGCCGTTTGGCTATTATTTGCTCAGGTGTGTCGTTAGGGTCAATTTGGGGCATATTTCTGGAACCAAAGACTGAAGTAAGCAACGGGGATTTGCATCTCATGTTTCTTTGAATCAGAAAATTCTTCTGGGCTTCGATGAACCTCTGTCTAGGGGTTTTACATCGTGCAAACCCTCTGGAAACATTGGAAAGATGTACATAACTTGGGAGCTTTCTCTGTGACTCCCCTAGCTTTCTCATAGAAAAAGCCCCACATGTGATGGCTGTCTGCGGTGTCCTATGTGGAGTTTGTACTTTTATCTGACCTGCATGCAGGTTGGCTGTAGTTAAACTTGCTGCCCCACTTTGTAGGTCATAATTTCCCTTTTTGCTGGATGTAAATGAAGTTTTGACCCAAGGAGGACACTGTTTCTGGCCTGCTCCTCTCAAAAATGACTGAGATGGAACATGCTGAAGAATTGTGCCACCCACAAGTCCTGGTTTTTGTGCTGTTTGCCTCTGTAAAGTCAACTCTGCACTTTGCATCCTTTCTCTGGCATTAGCTGTCCGAGCTGCAAGCTTGGCCCTCTGCTCTCGCTTTTTGATCCGCCAATGCTCTCTGCGCTTGGCTGCTCTCTGCTCTTCTGACTCTAGGGAAGACTGTGAGTTGCTAAAACCTTTAGCCCTCTGCAGAGTGACCAAGGCACTCTTTGTTCCACTTTGAGGTGTTGTGTTTGCTGTTTTCCCCTCTGTCTTAATAGAAACCGGGACACATGGAGAAGACACATGAATCATGCCTGTTGACACATTGGTGGATAAGAGTTTGGGCTGAATGTGTAATGCAACATGTGCCTTATGTTGCGTTTTGGGGACCGATGACCCCTGCATAGACACACATGGCTGAGGTGTGGTTTTAGCAGAGCTGCCATTAGTGGTTCTGGTCATCCTGACTGGAGGCACTGAGGAACAGGTGTTAAGCTGGGTTCCAATGGGTGTGAGTGAGGCAACGGCTCTGCTCACAGCACCCCTTGCTGTTAGGCATTTCACTGTGGCTGTGTTGCCCCTCGAAGCTTTGGCTGAGATGGAACATGATGCTGGCAACTGAGGCAAGACCTTGTTGAGTTTCATTGTCTGGAGCCACTTCTCCTTTTGGTTTTCAGTGGCTTCAACTGACCTACCCCCAAATGCATTTCCACTCTGTGATGCAGGAGAAACATTGACTGTTTTGTATGAGTCATTATTGCTCTGCAAAGGAGAAGAGAAAGCAGCAAAAGAGCCAGATAAAGTGGAATTAACCACTGCTGGGGCATGTAGATTTCGGAGCTTTCCCCCTTGACTGTGTTGTGCTGACTTTCCTCTGCGCTCTGTCAGTCGGGCCCTCTGCTCTCGTTTCTTCATTCTCCAGTATTGTCTCTTTTGGGTGAGGGTGGCATCATCATATTCTGACGCAGGCCGGTAGCGGTGAGACGTTGAACCACTTTTATCTTTTGTAGTTGGCATCGCCAGCTCGGACAGCCCATCAGTTCTCATCCAACTGGTCGGCTTTTCCTTGTCGCGCTTATTCAATTCATCCCGAGTCTAGAATCCTCACTACCATCAACACCCATGGCACCCTCCTATATGATGCAGCAGTACGTGCTTTGCTCTACGGAGCAGCTGCCAAATCTCTTAAACATCACATCGGTATGCAGATGTCCTGAGGAACAGAAAACAAGCCTTAGTTGCATCTTACTTTGTAATAAACCTGACAATGATATTTGTCAAGACACTATACACTCAGTGGCTACTTTATTAGGTACACCTGTGCAAACAAAGCAATCCCATACAACAGCTCAGCCTTGCTAAGATCATAATGCTCAGGTTTTCGTTCATGTTGTCAGAGAGGTATTAAGTCAACTGACTACTCAGTGGCCATTTTATTAGGTACACCTTTACAGTCAAATCTAACATCCTTGACATAAATTCTACCTTTAGTAAGATTATAATGTTCTGTTTTTGTTGACACTGTCGGAAAGGTGTTGCAACTTTATATTAGGGCAGCAACAATTGTTTTCATTATTGATTAGTTGGCCAAGGATTTACTCCATTAAATGCCCATTACAATTAACCAGAGCACACGTCAACGTATTTAAAGTCTTGTTTTGTTTAACCAACAGTCTTACTACCATGGGAGACTAAGAAAACCAGCAAATTGTCACATTTTAGCCGCTGAAACATACCATTTTAAGTATGTAGTACGTAAAATGATCTTCAGAATTATTGCCGATTCATTTCTGTCAATAAACTAATCAATTAATTGACTTATCATTTAAGCTCTCTTAAAAACATTAAGTGGGGAAGAATATTAGAACCACATTTCAACATAATGCAGTCCAGTAAAACAGCAATACCACCTTAATAATAAACATATGGTAAAAGTGAAAGTGAAATTTACTGCGTCTTGTGTAAAAACATCAATCTAATATGAATATTTCAGATGTGATTAAAATCCTATTTAAGCACTTGTGATGTATTCACACGATAAAGCCACATGGCTTTCGGATAATTCACACTTGAAATGTAAGACAGCATATGAAAACACCAGTTAATGATTTTTATATCACATGTGAAATCATGTGATGAATACAGATGTCATGCAAAACATTTCAAATTAATGGATTCACAAAGCCTAGCTATGTGGTTTAGGACATTTCACTTGTGAGAACATTCATTTCACTTGTGCTGTAACTTTACTCTTATGCATATTCACTGTTTCTGTACTAAAAGAAAAAATAATGTTGGACTCAATGGAAAGGGGAACATTTCCATTGACGCTTGTTTATGAAATAGGCTACATGCTAATCAAAAGACAATGCATATGAACTAAGACGCCCATCGTCTTTCTCACAACACGATTTACACGTGAGCACATCTTAGTTGTCTAAGCAAATGTAGCACATATGAATATTAAACATTCCCTCATCCCACAGCATAGTTGGTGATATAAACGCGTTGCGTAGCCTCCATGTATGTAACAATGTGTTAGCTAGCTAGCTACAGGAACTAGGAAGGAAGCAGAGTGACACTGTCCCTTTAAACCTGTCCCTTTCTATCACAAATTATATCTGTCGAGAGCCATTTTTATTCTTTATTCTGCTTCTATTTGACTGTAAACGTAGCGAAGCGACCCAGCGGAAGCGAAATTACCAAATACATCAAAAAACGCCGTAACAAATTGCCACATTACGGCGTAAATCGTGCCTAAAGCGCTGTCTCTCAGCGGCACAATGGACAAGATGTTCCTCCTCTTGTCCTCACGGACGGGCGCCTGTCTGCTGCCTGTCTAAAAGAAGCGAGAAAACCCGCCAATTACAGTCGTAAAGCAGGACGCTTGATAACATGTGAAAGAAAAACATGCATACCAGATACCTTTTAGTTACACCTAACTTTCCGGGACAGTTTTTGTGAACGTTTTTGGACAGATACGTTGCCAGGACACTGCAGCTACTTTCCACCAGCCAGCCGTGCACTGAGGCTGCCTTGACAACGCTGAAAAGTACCAGGATGTGGGACGTATGTGCGTGTGCGCGCGCGCGTTTACTCTATGGCGTGGACACATAGAGACAGTACAACGCCCCCTCCTTTAAAACCTGAGGCCCTTAAGAAAGTGTATGGGAAAGAATTCAACTAAATTTTGGCTACGAGCTAAATCGTCCATGAGTCACAACATCAGACTGAGTGGCTGCTAATTAGGCCTAACCTCATTTGTCATTTCAAGCTTTAGCAAAATTTGGGACAGAACACACAAATTCCATAACCAATCCAATGAACATTCAATGAGAATGCACAGAGATTAGGCTACATAAAGCTTGCAATAACATATAGCCCATTCCAACTTGGAGCAGCTTGACAAAGGTCCATTGATTTATTGTCTTTTTCTACAGATGACCTCAATTTATGTGCAGAACCATCTGGCATGGCTACAGTGTGATTTGTGGTTTATATCGTATGCACAATGATCAAATTTGTCTCATTAATAGGCACGTTTTATTAAAAAAATAGTACGTGTACTAGTGGTAGTAGGCCTACGCTTGTAAGCAGCAGGCTAGTAGTAAAAAATAAAACATTTTTAAACAATCATTTTCAAAATCGATTTCAAGAGGGGATTGGGCTTAACAACATTACAACATTTAATTTCAGTATAATTTGAATAGCTACAAATAACATCAAATAGGAGGGGGGGTCAACAACAACTAACAGCATAATGTTTTAATTTAAATATAACCAAAGGCAACACATAACACTAAAGGAGGAAATGTCTGATTAGACTCGAAACGCAACAAATTTTTAAAGCAAATTGTGCCACAAATATTGTATTTTCCAGCTTCTCGCATATTTGCTGCCTTTCTTGGTAAACTGTGATAGCAGACTAAATATTTCTGTTTTTTGACTAGCCTATTGTTCAGAATAAACAGGCTATGGTCAGCTGGGCTCTTCACCAAACAATAAATTGATTATTTAAGCAAATACTGGCAAGATTAGTCAATAATGAAGATACTTGTTAGTTTCAGTCCTATGTATAATAGCGTAGGCTATTCTCTGGAATAGACACACAATGTAATTTGTTAAAAACAACACTAAACACAGGATTATATATTAAAAATGAAGAAAAACGTAGGCTACGGGGTCCCTAGCACAAAATATTATGAGCCTGAGCATGGGGCCCTGATTTGTAATGGACCCGCCTCGAGTTTTAACCTATGCTTTACCGAACCAAACCGCCTCTATTATCGCATGATTTTGTGAGAACAACAGCATTAGTATTAGCAGCTTATCAGTATTAGCGCCTGCTGCTCCGTTTGCTCCCCCACCCCCGGGGTGGGTGTGCATTGTCGACGCTGCTACTGTCTCTTTAAATTTACCCAGGAGCCCCTTAAGGAGCCCCAGGGGCCCCTAGTCCGGCTCCCCACCCTGAAGACAAGCAAGAGCCTTAAAATACATTACTAAAGGCCTGCGCTGAGGCGCTCCCACACAGCGCAGGACGGAGGAACGGGCTCTATTCGCCGGCGGAATACATGATTGTGTGATTATATGAAAAGTTAACTTGGCTCCCGTGCGGGGCGCGTGGGGGGACATCGTAGAGCACGGGCTCCTCAGCGATGGGCTCGTTATAGAGCGCCTGCCAGATGCGTGTCGAACGGCGGTGTGAACATGTCACTGTTGTAACATGCTGTTGTTAGTGTGACATGTCCCGCTTCAGCGCTGCGATACAGTGAAGGAAGGAGGAACACTAGCCACTATTAAAACAGCGGGCAGGCCAGTGATGGAAGAGAAAGAATCGGGGGAAAGCGAGCCTGTGGACCTCCGGTGTGCCGAGCAGCCTGAGCTGCTCTCATTAATAATAAGCGGAGAGGAGGAAGCGACGCAAGAGGAGAGTGACTTGGGAGGTAAAGAAAAAAAACGTATTATTATTCTGTGTGTTTCTCGCCG
Source organism: Etheostoma perlongum (assembly GCA_026937815.1). Taxonomy (NCBI): domain Eukaryota; kingdom Metazoa; phylum Chordata; class Actinopteri; order Perciformes; family Percidae; genus Etheostoma; species Etheostoma perlongum. The sequence continues at coordinate 12,494,177 of CM049389.1, forward strand.
CAAAGTGGGATTGTGTGGCTGTCACAGCCACGGCCATTGTCAGACAGCCAGTTAATCCGTGTCAGGGACAATGCCATGGAGCAGCATGGCCCCTCCGTCTCTGTGGCTCCTATAAACAAAGGCTCAACAGCACGCAGGCAGGCGGACCGAGACACACAGCTGCCACCCAGTGGACAGCGGCGGCACAGGCCGCCTCATAACAGCAATGAGTAAACAATAATAAAATGGGTTATTGGAATAAATAGCCCCTATTAGATAATACGTAAAAGGATCATTCCTTCACCTAGCACATAAAACAGTAGCCTATAGCCTACAAACAAGAGTGCTAAAAATCAAACTGGGAAATCTTTGAGCTGCAGCTTTCAGTTAGCCCATCACGAGCCAAACAATGACAGCTTAAGCTGTTGAGAACATCTCCCATTTATTTACAACAGGTTACCTTCTCTGATCCTCCTGATGCAATTTAAATCAAGAGAGACTTGTGTACAACCTACCTGTGTATGAAATCATAGACAGAATAAACAACAAGTTTACATACACAGTAGTACTACACAGTTTGGTCAGCACACAGATATTATAGCCTGACCAATACAGATTTTTGTGGCCAATATCAAAGTTATGTAAAATAGCCTATTATTTTTCTTAATATAACCCTTTAGCAGAAAAATAGACCCCCTACTAATGGTACATAGATTGTATGAATTGTAGTGGACCTACAATAACGAGTAGGCCTAAAGCCTTTACACATATACTTTTTTATGGTGCATTTATTACCAAGCTTTTAAAATAAAATAAAAATGTATTGGCATTCATATGTTTATAGCCTACATCATATTTTAACATCATATTTTAAATGTTTCAATCAACTCTTAGGATCCCAATTTTATTTATTTATTTGAAACCATCAAACAATCCGGCCCCCATGACCTCTTGATATGAGGACAAACATAATGTAGCCTATATGTGGCTTGTGAACAAGATATGTACTGAGAGGAACATTTTCATTTACAGTCTGATGTTACCTAAAAACACAGCACTATGACTCCAGTCAGATCCAGTCAGACAGGTTTACAGATTTGTCAGAAATTAACAAGTAGACTCATCCGTCCCTATTATTAAGATATTAATGTGCCTATAGATATTTAGCTGTCATAAACATATCTAAATACACCACACAAGAGCTGCTCCCTCCTAGTCGATGAAGATTTCTTAAGTCGATTAGTCATTTTTTATGCATTTTTAATGCTGAATTACCTATTTCCAAGAAACCTATGAACACTTCTCTGGTAAACACAAGATTTAAAGTGGTGCTTTTACATTTTGACATGATTCCTTGTGGGAAAACTCAATTTTACAGATGTGTCGATTAAATCAACTCAGGGTTTTTCCTGCATAGAGGAATTTTTGGCGCCCCCCCAAACAGTTTTTAGCCAGCCCCAATGGAAAATCACCAGCATCAAAATGATAAGAATTGAGTATAAAAAAATAGTAATGCAAATCCTCTCTAAATGTGTTTAAGAGCAATTTACCAAACAAATTTTGAACAAGCAGAGCATAAACTTGAATATGAGAGCTTTATCTCCAGAGTCGGGCTATAAAGGAGTCTCCTGGGATTTATTTAAATATTAATATTGCATTTTAAGCAGTTTTGTTAATTGGGGTTTTATTTACTCAAGCATAATATACATTTTGTTTATGAAATTGTCAGTAATAACACAAAAGGCCCATTCTGAGCCAGGAAAAACCCTGTCAACTAATCAATTAATGGACATAATCTTTCAAGTTTTAGTCAACTAAGATTTCCTTTAATTGAGATTGGCGCTACACCAAACCAGGACTGATCTCTTTTCTCTCTTGTTTCTGTCAGAAGAGGACGGTCTTGCCAATGGCCACGGTGAGGAGGAATCAGAGGCTGGCATGGACACACCTGTCCGGTCTCCATGCACCAGCTACTGGAACATCACAGAGGGGCCGGAGCACCCACTGCTCTCCCCGGCCCCTGGGCCCTCTGGACGTAAACCCAGGGTCCAGAGGGCTCGCGTCCAGGCCTGAGCCGGATCCCCGGGCGCGACCACCGCCGCTACTACCACGAGTACTGGCGCAGCGAGTACCTGATGGACTTTGACCCCCAGCGGCACGGCATGATCTGCATGGTGTGCGGCAGCTCTCTGGCTACCCTGAAGCTCAGCACCATCAAGAGGCACATCCGACAGAAGCACCCTGACTCCCTGCTGTGGAGCGCTGCCGACAAGGAGGTGATCCGCTCAGGGTGGGAGAGCCACCTAAGCCTAGGGGGGGGTGAGAGGCCATACAGCTCTGCTGCTAGACCTTCACCTCAGGAAGAAGAGGAGCAGCTAGACTCAGACCAACATGCTACCGGTGGGTAGGACTCTTGGCAAGAAGTTTCGAAATTGCACACTTGGTGGCAGTATGAGTTTATGTCTTGGCATGGTGATGTGTGAGGATGAGACGATGATGTAATGATTCAGTGATGACGTGTCAGGGCTGGAGAGGGAAGGACTGTGCCTGGACATGACTGTTTTGAGGTAGCCTATGTTATATATTTTACATGACAGAGGTAATTCACCAAATAGGATCATGTTTAAAGTTTGGACTATGGTAGTATGTTACACCCTTTTCACATGTAAAACAAATCAATCTCCCCCCCCACACACACACACACCTTTAACCTTGTTACCTTATCTGAGCTGTAAACAGAAGAGGTGGTAATGTCTCTCTGACCTACAGTGACCTCATATGTATGCCTCTGCCCCAGTAATCGATTTTCAGGTTGTCTGTCTGTCCATCATCCGTCCGTCTGCCTGTCTCATTCTCCTGAATATGATATCTCAGGAAAGCCTTGGTGGAATTTCTTCACATTTGGTACAAAAACGTCCAGCTGGACTCAAACCTGAAGTGATTAGATTTTGTTGGTCAAAGGTCACCTCACAAAACACATTTTTGACCACAACTTGAGACTTACTACACCAATTATGACAAAACTTCACACAAATGTCTAATAGATGAGGATGAAGTGTTGACATTTCTTCCCCAAAAGGTCAAAGTTCAACTTCACTGTGACATCATAATGTTCTACACAAACTTTTCTGGCCATTACTCAACACCATCACTTTGGAACAGAAGGGGAGACATTTGATTGGATACTGAATTGATACAGATACCTCTCGTGCCCACCATTGTGTGGTGACTGTTTAGATCTTCTGTGCTGCTGCGTTGACGATGTGTGTGAAGCATCCACATTTCGCCAAAAATTACACTTAATATCTTTGTGATAAATTGCTTCAAAGTTTTTACTACATGCATTATATGAGTTTGGTCAAAAATGGATGTATACCAACATATTTAAGACCGACATATAGTGGGGAATGCCTTAGTTATTCTGGCTCCAGTAACATGTAAGCCTAGTTGACATATGTTGAATAAAAATACATATCTAAAAGAACATTGAAAAGCCGCTGTAAGTAGAATTTGAAATTTTCACCATAAAGAAAACAGTGGCCAACAACGATGATACCCAAGAAGGACCTTTTTTAATAATGTTGTTTTGTTTCATATTTTCCATATACAGCAGAACCCCCGGAGCCTGTGACACCCCAGGAGCAGCCCCGACAACCTCCCAGTCTGTCTCCCCGCTCTGAGGAGGGTGAAGCCCCCCAGCCGCAACAGGAGGAGCAGGACGTCCCGGGGCCCTCGGCCCAGACCCTTGAACGCTATCTGAACGACTCGCTGCACGCCTGGTTCCGCCAGGAGTTCCTGATGGAGTACGAGGCGGAGGCAGGCCGGCTGCTGTGCATGGTGTGTGGAGGCGAACTGCCCTCGTTGCACCTGGACCACATCAAGAGCCACGTGCTGGACACCCACCCCAACTCGTTGGTCTACAGCTCCGAGGAGAAGCACTGCATCCTGCAGGCCTGGGCTCAGACTCACGGTAAGAACAGAAGGCACACAGAAGACTTCATTCAAGAGAGAGGCCCCCGAATAGGGGAGCATTCAATGCTTCTGTGGAAAGAGTCTGATTCAACTCGCAGACTCACAGTCTAATCTTTGCAGTGCCATAGACAAGATCCTGGACAAGACGAGTGTAGACATTCTGAAAGCTGCCAGTTTACACCAATGCGAGACAAGACAGTGTATCATCTTAATAGCACAACAACTCTTTGTAAAGGCTTTTTTTGTAGCTCAATATCCTTTGTTGCTATCTAAATATGAACGTGGATAACTCTGGTGATAGTGAAATACTTTCTACAGCTGCATTTTTAGTGATGAAACAGCTAAAGAACCTTTTATTTCTCTGATTCACTGCTTCAACAGCTCGATAACAGCTCCATACACTGTTCTTGCAGGCGCTCGTTGAGCCTTCGGGCCGGTTCAGACCACTGCAGCTTTTCTCTGCAACATTCTCATTTTCGTCTCATCACAAATCCTTGAAGCTTTATATAAATCCAACCACCCCATGACATATTTAAGTTTAACTTTTCATGATCAGTGACCTATGGTCGCTCCCACCCACCCGGATGAATCGACAGTAAGTCGACAGTAGGCAAGATTTGACAATTCTGATTGGACTGTGAAAATTCTCAGTCTGGGACACGGGCACTAAAAAGAGGGAGAGCCCAGCGGCGTTAGAATAAAGCTGTGACTCTGAGAAATTAAGTTTAAAAATTAAGTTTTCGCCGATTCATCACTAGAAGTGCAAATGTAGCAAGCATCTCAATATCACTAACATTATTCATATTCATAAATAGATGCAACGAATGATATATCCAGCTACAAAAAAGCCTGCTAGTTGGAAGTAGAATGGAAGTGCAACGAGGCGTTGTCATGGAGATGTTACACCATCTAAAAATGCAGACGGCCAAAGAAAATCTTACTGTGGTCCTCAAAGCAGCCAAGAGATTGACAGGAGAGTGTTTGATTACGGAATGATATTTTAAATGTGACACTTTCATCTAAAAAGATATTGAATAATTAAGACCAAGACCATAATCACTTTTGAGAATGGAAAACTTGTGATGGAAAGAAACCAACGCTAGAGCGAGAGATTCAAGATGGAAAACTAACAGCAATATCATGTTTCAAAAGATTTGAACCATAACTGTTCCCTCCTCTGCGCTGTTGTTGGAAATAATGATGTTAAAATCAACAGCATACCTTGTTTTATTCAATGTGTTTTTATGAGAATTATTTTCTTTATGAAAACAATATTTGGCTTTAACAAAGTATTTTTCCAAAAATGAGTCTTGATAAAGGGGGGGAGGGGGTCGTCTTATATTCAGACCAATACGGTATTTAGTGTTATCATTTCATAATTCAACAACAGTTCCCATGGACCTCCACACACAAACCCACATGGGAGCTGTAGTTGTTAAAGGCTGAAGAAGTAATCAATGTATATCTTCTAATCTGTCGTATGTTATGTGTCGTATGCTTCTCTGCCCCGTAACAGAAGAGTTAGAAAACTCAATCAAATCAGAGCCCAACACCAAAGAAGGCGGGGCAGACCTCTTTGCTCAGGAAGTGGAGGCCATCCAGATCAACAGTGACTTGTACCCAGAGGGTGACGGCACTTTAACTCAGGACCCTTGTCTTATCGCTGAGGATGGAGGTGTTGGAGCGGCGCAACAGGGACCCCCGCCCCTCCGCCAGTCCAGGAAGAGGCGGCTGCGCGGGGGCGACCCTTGGCGGCTCCGCCTCGACTACCTGGTGGCTTACGGGCCTCAGGGCCAGGGGACGTACTGCATGGTGTGTTCTCAGGTCCTGCACCAAATCAAAGTCAGCAGCTTCCGCCGTCACATCCAGGAATGTCACCCCGAGACCACCACCCTGAGCCGGCAAGAGCGGGAAGCCATGGCCGCCGCCTGGACCAAAGATTATTCTAGTGAAGGCACGCACATTCAAGACGGTGAGATTGCTTTTACTGAGTTACTTACTACTGTAAATTCTTTAATAGTTGTGTTTATTAAGGTATGCTGCAGATAGAGGCCTTTGGTCGAAACAGGCTTACACTGGAGACAGGGCTTCATTCTTTATTTTCTCTTGTATAGTATATTATAAAACAATTATCTTCACTTGAGTTTCTTTGTGTAAAAGTCGCCAGATTCCACCAATCTTCTGAACATAGCCATACTGAGAAATAAAGAGAGAGTTTGGCTCATTTGGCAATGACTTGAATGTAACAGACGTTCATTAATATCAAAAGGTTACGCACTAAAGCTTTAAGTGAACATTGATGGTGGTTCCATGCTTTTGTGCCTAGAAACTGAAAACCGATTTACCAAACTTAGAGTTAACCTGTGCGACATGAAGCAAATACAAATCTTGACAAATTGCAACTTTAAGGTACAAAAATATGAGCAACTTTTGATGTAAGAAATGCAGCTTTGTTTGTCAGTAGATCTTGGCTTAGGGTGTCATAGTGAGGTGGTTTAATTTAGTTTAACTACTGCAGCACCCTCTTTGCTGTTTTAGCAGAAATCAACCCGAGTGAAGCCGATGTCCTAAATACCACAGGAGAGAGCAACGAGGACACCTCCCATGATGTCAGAACGCACAGCAAAATGGTGAAGAAGGAGGAGGGTGTGAGCGGAGGGAAGGGCCGAGCGAGGGACGACGGTGCCACGCCCTCTCGACACAGCCATTACCCCGGGAAGGACCAGCGGAGGAACTACCAGGTGCGCTGGCGGATGGAGTACCTGATGGATTACGACTGCCGCAGACACGGGCTCATCTGCATGGTGTGCGGAGCCACTCTGGCCACGCTGAAGGTCAGCACCATCAAGAGGCACATCCAGCAGGTGCACCCCCACTCTCTGGACTACGGCCCCGAGGAGAAGCAGCAGGCTCTGCTGAGCTACAACCAGGCCGCCATGCACTTCATCCACTCTGACGACTGCTTCTCCGCCCAGGACCACGGACACACCGAGCTGGCTCCCACTCTAGCACACTTTGGCACGTAGAAAGGGCTTCCGTCCGATGATCCTCACGCGGCCCCTGTTCAGAAACAGCCTTCCTACCGTCTTTTTGAAAAAGTATGTCAAACAGGGCCTTATTCTCCGCCCTCTAACTTTGTTCCAAATTTCCCAAATATCTACATTGCAGGTGCCGAGTGAAATGGTATCATGAAAAGTCTGGGCATAATTCCCAGGCTGACAAATACTAGAATCTCCCTTTTTTAAGTCCTCATGTTATGCTCATTTTTAGGTTCATAATTGTATTTAAAGGTTGTACCAGAGTGGTGGAATTTTCAAAAAACACCATATTTTTGTTGTATTGCACATTGCTGCAGCTCCTCTTTTTACCCTGTGTGTTGAGCTCTCCGTTTTAACTACAGAGTGAGGCATCACACTTCTGTACCATCTTTGCTTGGAGTTGCAGATGCTCAGTAGCTAGGTAAGGACTACTAGCCAGTCAGAAGCAGAGTATGAGTGTGTGCTACGCTAGGCAAGCATTATGACGTGTGTTACAAAGTGATGCACGTTTGTCTTGGAAGTAAAGGCTGGGAAGGGAAAAACAAAAAAAGCATAATATAAAATCTGAATCTGAGAGTAAGCTATGGCTAAAGTGGCGGGTAACAACTGCCAAAGAGGAAATGTCACAATGAATATGTAACCACCTACAAATGTCATGGCCTAAAAAAAGAAAGTCCAGCCAGCTTATTTAAAACTTATCTGAACCGATTGGTGTTACCTAAGGACCTCGTGAGATTTAGGAAATTATTTATAATAATAAATGATGACAACATAATATTTACAACAAGAAAACATTCCTGACTTTCCTGCTAGGTAGCTAGATGATCCCTCTAAATGTGTGCCCAAAATGCTGTAAAGGGTTTCAGTAGTTTCCAGTACACTTTGATAATTGTACAAGCCAAGGCAGAAAAACATAGGGCTAAATATCAGTTACCTGGGGCTCCATTCATCAGACTGTGTGTTTGTGAAATAAGTTGTCAGTAATTTGCACTAGAAATGTTCCCTGGCAGACTGCCGACGGCAGGTTGGCGTCTTCAGTCTGAACAGAATTGACTTCTGCAACTCTGACATCACACGAGGTCCTCGGGCGAGGGTCAGATCAGATCAGACCAGCGTTTGTGAAATCTTGGAGCTATTGTGGCTGGCTAGCGTTAGCATGTTCACGGCTAGCTAGCATGATACTAGGGCTTGGTGTCATTCAGAGAAATTCAATGCTGGTGCCGATACCAATACTGTGACTTCGATTTTGATTTCATAAAATCCATTTTAACAAAAACAAATTACAACATTACAAAAAAAAATCTAAAATCTTTTTATTTATTTTTCAGTTCCTACTACGTCTATGTGTAACGTAGAGTTTTCCCTGCGTGCTTCTACAATGAGTAACGTTGGACAGCCAATCACAAACATTATTAGACCTTGGTCGAGGCATGCTGCGTGCTCATTGGCTCACTGACGCTGAAGAGATTTGCTCCTTAGGTATTGAAATTTGGTATCGAATGACGAGGCATTTTTCCATACAAGACACTAAGAAGGCATTTCGGTCGGTGCCTAAAAAGTATTGAATTGGTTACCCAGCCCTACCCACTAGCCCTGCAGCTAGCCACTACGTCACCAACCAATCAATCCATTAGCAAGTAGGCATGGTGCTTTTGTGACGAGTGAAACTGTGGTGAACTGTAACATTCTTATATGTGCCATGGACCAATTATAGCAAAGTGAATTTAGTCAGCCACTAATATTGTTATCGGGGCTTTAGATCTCTTGCATGAGTGTCTGGATATTTATTTATATTTTAACTCCAAATTGGCATATTTGTAGTCATGGTATGTCTACCTGTTATCTTTCAGGTCCAGGAGGGGGCCCAGGAGGGGGCCCAGGGAGGGGAGGCAGCAGGGGGCTCAGCACTTGTTTCTAGTCGTGGCCTGAGTCTTACGCTCTCAGGAAGTTAGAAACAGTCTTCGGTGAGGCCATGATGAATTAGTTTTACGATAATGTGTCTGAAGACAAACCAGCACTTTGTCCCCAAAAATGTACTAAAGCCCAGCTTTCCTTCTGTACAGCCGGTTGAATGAGACTGTGTTTGATGTTATTGCTGAAGACAATGAATGCCAGCGTGCAAATCAGTGATTTCTCAAGTCTATTTAATCCCTTGTTTACAGTGGAGGAGAAGGACGTCCTCCTCTCTCATCCATTATAATGAGATATGTTATCTCTCTATCAGTCTGAGTCGTTGCTACACTGGCCTGCATCCTTTCCATCACCCACAATACATCTTAGCTACAACTGCACAGAAAAAAAGAATATGTAAATATATGTAGAAAAAAAAAAAAAAATTATTTTTTCCTTTATACAAGCACTTTTATGCACCCTGGTTTCTACAAAGCGCGTTTGTAATTCTGTCCAGTTTTTCTACTTCATTCAGGATTTCAACAAAGACTATGTCGTTTAACGGCTGGAGAATGGCTCCATGGACTTTCACTTTGAAAAGTTTGCTCCAGCTTTGGTATTGCTTGATTCTTTTCATCCACTGTACAAAATGTATGCAACAGAAGAAGTTGAAGAATAACGGACTAAGGAATAACAGCGGCTAGAGAAGAAAAAAAAAAGTCTGAAATGTCACGTTTTCACCTGGATAATGTAACTCAGGGATTCTGTTTTCATCAAAAAACATTTCATCAGTAGTCTTTAAGGAGGCTGAGACATCTGAAGATCCTTTGGGTGTATAGGTGATGCTGTAAATACACCGGAGTGTAAGGGCTACTGTTAAAACAAACACACACAAAACACTTCATTAGAGACTGAGAAAAAAAAAGTATTACTAGGAAAAAGTGAAAATAAATTGAAGAAAAAGTATTGTGAAAAAAAGTTGAATTTTGAGAACATACATTAGAAGAGAAGAAATAAAGTCGGAATGTCAGAATAAAGTTGACATTTTAAGACAAATATTAAAACCGTCTTACTATTTCGAGGGAAAAGGCATCATGTTGGAAGAATAGTAGCCTACAATGCAATATTTCAAGACAAAAGTTGTAGAATTTGAGAATAAAGTAATATTTTGAACTTTGTATTGGAATGTCAGCCAAACTAAACCATGCCCATATTGTGATTTTTATTTAACAAACCCCTAACATTGCCCCTGTTACTCTGTTGTACTTTGACAGAATTTGCTCAGTTGAAGCTTTTGATACAAAATGTGGTAGTGAAGGAAAAGCGCCACTTTGGCTGACAATAGGCCCCCCACATTACTCTAAAAGAGTTCTGAAATAGCACTTAATTATTTAAAATGAAGTAAGCTACAGTGAAATGAATGATCAAACGTGATGTATTTGCTTGTGTGTGTGTGTGTGTGTGTGTGTGTTTATACTGTGTATGATGGTGTGGAACGAGATCCTCTTTGGCTCCTCATTTTTCTTCACTCTCACTTTTCATTTGTACATGGCCAACATGTGACATATGAATTCTCTCCACAACCTTTGAATAAATACTCAAACACCGTGAGGCTGCTTGCTGTGAACATTTCCTTTTTTTTCCTGAGATCCAATGAAGAGAACTCTTAATGCTACATTAAGATAAGACACTAATCTCATTTCTTGTTAAAAAATTCTGACTTTATTCTCAAAATATTGACTTTAAAATAGCCATATGTAACTTTCAGTTGGTGTGGATTCTAGCGGCCATTTTGGACACAAGCGGGAATGTTTTTACCACACCTGCTGTCGTAAAGGTCTATTCTTTACGCTGCTGTATTACCCACTGTATTACTTAGTTAGGGCTACGGGGTTTTGTTCAGACAGAAAGTCATTAATTTACAATAAGAGAAAATGTTACAGATTCAACGTTGTATTTCAAGTGTTGCATCGGTAACTCAGCCTACTTTGGATGTATCGTGAGCTAAACCAGGTTTCACTGTCACTGTGTTAGGAGCCAAAGCATTAAGAGGTTGTTAACAACAATGTAATAACTTAGATTAATAAAGCGCATTTCATGAAACCCACGAACGCTTTACAGGGATACAATGGAATAGAAAATAGTAGGCCAATACAAACACAGACTAAAAGGAATAAAAACCAGGCACTTAATGGAAGGCTACCTGAGGGCCAATCAATTTGGGGACTTTTTGAATAATATACAATCCCGTAATTGTCTCCATCTGTTAATAGCCTGATCAAATGTGACTCACGTTATCGCCCTTTGTCTTTTAATTCCCCTTTTATCTTTTAGTTGTTCTTAGTTTAATTTTCTTCTTCCCTGTGATGACCCTGCCGCAGTATCAACTACAACAGATAACTTCTAAAATAACATTAAAATACAATTAGGCCTAAATAAAAGAAACCTCCTGTTTACCTTTTCCCTGGATGAGCCAACACAGGCTTTTCCATTTAAGTTCATTGTATGAAAAATGACAGAGCTTTAGAAACATTAAAAAGTTACTTTTAGTCACTTCAAACTTAGAACTCAATTTGTTTTCACATGTGGCCCTCATCCTCTTCTGTACACCTTAAGACACCTGAATGGAAATGGGTTCTCTGGGTTCCCTCGAGTCTCCCATTTACTGACACGATCACTTAATGCTAATCCCATGCAGTTAAAGGCAAACAAATATGTTTTTCTCATGCAGTATTAGAGTTGCATAAATTGGGTAAGACTGGAAAGTTGAGACTTTTGTGGGTACAAACTAAGGTTGGTTGGCTGGTTCAAACAGCCAAAACATCTGTGTCAAGTCACCAAAAATCCATAAAAGCTAACCGTTCTCAACAGCAGCACCCTGCTATCCAGAATGTGCTGGATGTTCATTTGTAACACTTCATTGAGTACTCTGTGACTTTGATTCTATTATGTAATACCATACAGGCTTTTATCAGACGTTAAGTCTGCACGTGACCGTTAACATGAATACTAAAACCATAGTATGTCGGCCTGGCCTAAAATTAGAAACCATGATCCTCTCTCCACCCAAACACCATAAAAAACAGTAAGTCAAATCTTGTTTTTTAATCTTCCCACACTGCAGGCCTGCTGGGAAAATAGTTGTTTCTCTCAAGGCCCTCGAGTGCCCTTTACCCAGAGAGAAGAACAGATCCACCAAGCCACGGTCCTTTGACGTGTTTTTATTAATTTCACTTTGACATCAGTACAGAGACCACATACTATTTTTTTTTTTTTTACAGTTTTCTTATTTTTTTCCTGCAACATCTTTCCCAAAGCTTCAAAAATCAGAACCAATTATAGCTAATACAAAACAGAGCTGATGTTAGTGAACTTCTAGAAACCAGTAAAGAGTCAAAACAACACTCTTCAGAGACAGAAAAGTCAAACACACTCCTGCCACACACTCCCATACCCGATGAAAACACAAGGACAAGCAGGAAAAGGAGAAAAGCAACATGCTTGAGGGAACAGGTTTTATTCATGTTATATATTACACTCTAAAGAAATTAGCCAACTAGGACTCTGAAAATGAGTGATTGGTTCAGCCTAGGTAGCGCACCAACACACATTGTCTCTCCTGACATTAAGTTAAAAGCTAATTAGCTTTTATAGTGCCACACTCCAGGGTAAGGTTTAGGAAATTCTGTCTCTGAGATTTCCTCTTCTAACACAACACAATGGACGTTGATGGAATTTAGTTTGTGCTGCTCACTGTGAACAGTTGTCCTCGGAACTACGTTCTATAAAAGAAATAGTCCCTAAAAAAGGGCTGAATTCAATTCTGTGAGCACCACAAATGTCACCCCATTTATCTCCATTGTATTGGGTAGATGGTAGAAATCTTCAAAAAAAAAAAAAAAAAAAAAAAAAACAATAAGAAGAGTTCCAAATGTTGGTTCTTTGAATTTTAAATGAAAAGGCAGAGACATGCATGTTAGGTTTTTTGAAATTTGGTTGAACTGACCCCTTGAAATAAGCAGAATTTATGTAAACAGACGATTGCATTTAGATGAAAACGACAACTTAAAGCTACAATATGCAACTTCTCCACATTCAAATAAATTAACAGGATGCATAAGAACATTAGCAGTCTCGGTATTCAGGCCAGACCCCCCCCACCCCTCTCACACTTGCTTCATTAGCACCTTTCCAGATGCTGCTCACCTCAGCCTTGGGCTAGCTTATCAACATGAGTGCCAAGCACCAAGGCTTTAACCTATCAAACTGAGAGGTGGGGTGGGGACTAACAGCTGGCATCTCCAACAGAAATGTTGCATATTTTGGCTTTAACACCGAGAGTCTGAATGAGACAGCATGCACGAGTGGTTAACCAAGACATCTGTGAGGCAATCACAGTGAGACGAAACACAACGGAGGGCATGCATGGGGAGGAATGTTCATAGAAAACATTCAGTACACAGGCAGACGTAGTAGTAGTAGTAGTAGTTGTTGTTGGAGTATTCACGGTCTTGAGAGGCTGTTGGCTGTTCAGTATTCAGGGAACATTTACTCCGTGCAAATTTAATTTGGGGCACACTGAAATGGACAGCAACACGAACATCCTCGTCATTTCCTTCTCTATATCCATCCCTCACAACAATATGGAGATGTACCAGTAGTGCTAACATTTTCTTTTTTTCTACTCAGTTCAAAAACACCATTGAAACCTTCACAAGTAATAATCATATTAAACAAAATTCAGGGTCAAGAATATGATACAGCCTATATAAAGGGTGAGAATCGGTTTCCAGCTTACACTATGACATGCGCTTCATGGCAGTCAAAGAGAAGAAACAGTGTCAAACAGAGCTCTATAATAACCACTCCAAACCAAAACCGCTTCCAGATCCCCAGCCACACTCTTTATTCAACATTTCACCCCCTAATCTCTAAACGTCCTCTCAGGTCACTGGGGAGGTTTGTACGGAGTCTAAAATGTGCCAAAAGAATAGTTTTAGACTTTACCAGTGTTGAATTATAAATTATAAAACATTCCTAAATAACCATTTATAAAGCTGTTGCAAATTCTGTTATAAATTTAATTTTTAATTTTAATTGTCATTCTTAAGAGCTGAATCTCAACATTTTAAAAGTATTTTTAGAGCTTCAAATGAGAAAGCCTTGAAGTAGATATTTTAATGTAATACTGTAAGAGTCTATTTTTATTCTGGTGGCATAGTTTTGAAACTCAATGCAATTCAGCAGTAGAGCTGGGAAGCCATTTTGAGATTTAAGGATGTGATAACACAAGAGAGAATCTCTTAACTTATCAAACAATCAGAAATTATTTCTCATGAAGCCTCTGAAAGACCTCCAGTTTAAAACTATGAAGCTCAATAACACTTAACATAACTTACAATGCTGTTGTCAAGCTACTAGGGAGTCAAAGCAGCCGTCCTATAATTAATATTACTAATAGTAACAAGCAGTGATAAGAATAATAAAAATGTACAAGTATACGTGAGACCTCAACACTGGCTTGAACAGGTGCAACAAAAGGAGTTAGTACTGCTGTAAGTGAGGGAACGTTCCGTTGATATAAAAAGCGAGGCTAACGTGTTCCATACAGCAGAGAGAGCTTGTCTTAAGGTGTGTATATATACACGTACAGAAAACTGTTGAAAAAATGCATCTGATCAAGAGGGTGAACTAGACCAAATTATCACAGCTGGCTCAGTGTTCCAATCCTTTTATTTCAACCTGCTCATGTGTTTAATAAAATAAAAGTTCAGTGCATTGTAGAAACTTAGATACAGAAGTGGCTGTAAGGTGAATGGAAACTAACTCAATAACAAGCCAGTAAGTACCCATTACTAGCCTCTAAATCAACTCATATTTATGCACATAACAACTGTAGACCAAGAGAGCAGGATAAGACTAGCCACAATAACACCCAAAAGATTAGTTTTATTCTATTTTTTTTTTTCTTAACTTTTCCAGCTTAAATGATCCATTTACCTTTAGGGAAATGTGTGGTTTAAAGTACAGACATTTGCTTTTTTGTGACATAGACAGCCATCATCTACCCCCTGCTCGCTGTACACGACAAAACCAGGTCATAGATTCAGTCTAGTTCACTCGACCCTGCCTCCATTCCCCTGTGGCGCGCCCACAGACAGTCAGGGCCCGCCGCGGCGCTACATCACTTCCTCGCTAGCGACCTGCTTCCTG
Organism: Etheostoma perlongum; assembly: GCA_026937815.1. Classification (NCBI taxonomy): domain Eukaryota; kingdom Metazoa; phylum Chordata; class Actinopteri; order Perciformes; family Percidae; genus Etheostoma; species Etheostoma perlongum. The sequence continues at coordinate 12,509,269 of CM049389.1, forward strand.
TCTGTACAGGCACAGTTCTTTTTAATGCTTGCAAGTTAAGCTGCGCAGTAGTTTTACATTGAATATTGAGTAGCTCAGAGATTTTCTACCTAGCAAGGTTCAGTGTAGTAGTGGGGGTTGATGGTTGATGGAGTAGGGAGGAGGAGTTAGACTCGGGGCAGCGGTTATCTGGAGAGGGGAGGAAAAGGTAAGGGGGTCTAAGATGGCGATGGAGATGAGGGTGATGGTGACATGGAGGTTTCTAATTGGGGGGGGGAGGGGGTTGATCATTCAGTTTTGCTGCGCTTCACAGCTCCGGGAAGTTTCTCTTGCAACCTGGGGGAGAAAAGCAAAACAGGTGTCAAAAATGTGGTTAAGTATAAACTGAATTGGTGAATGAAAGCTTCACTGTCAGCTGATCATCTACATCACACTCATTACTGATGATTAGATGCACTAACTTGGCCATTGTGGTGTTGACTTGAGTACGAATCAGGTCCATGTACTGATCAATCTGGGTCTGGAAAGAGAAAAGATGGGAGATAAGGTAAGCATTATTCTGATAAAATAACTCTTATGACTTTAAATAAGCAAAGGATCGCTAGTACAAGCCATTCGGTCAATGTAAAACCAAAACAAGGGTTGTGTTAGCATTTCTTTCCCAGGGACTCTGCTAAGAGTGTTGCTTGTAGCCAATTTTGTTTTTTGTTTTAATGGGAAATGAGAGTGAATACTTTGGTGACATCAGAATCAAATCTGTGCTGCCAACCAGCCCAGAGCCAGCAAAATTACATCATCAGCAAAAAGCAGAGTTTAAAGTGGTTCGGAAGAGAGTCAGCACCTTAGGTAAAGGCATTCTGCTGGAAACTAGTTGAAGGACTACTTGGAACCTTGTGCAGGTCAAAGCAGGCAACAGAGTGAAGAACAGGGTGAAGAGCTCAGACATGCAGAACGAGCTTGGAATGGAATCAGTGAGTGAAAGTGGTCCGATCATAATGGGGGCTCCACTGTGGAGGTATTATGGGCAAATCCAACTAAGAGGACATGACAGGGCAGACCCAGAACACATTAAAGTGATTTTTTTTAATCCCATCTGGCCTGAGGATGGGAGATCTGGGTTGCTTTGCTTAGCCTGGTAGCATGAGCGGCAAAAAAGGACTGGCTGAATACAGTCAATCCAACTGACCAGCTCATGATTATCTCAACTTCTATAAGTTGGTGGGGTACGCCACAAGTTGCGCTGTTACAATGACATTGTTTTGGTACAGTTGTACCTAAATGTACATAGAATCCCAAAATGTCCACTCCGCCCACTGTTGAGGTTGATATCCGAAACGCAGCATGGATCAGAGACAAGTATAATCCCCTAAAGCCATAGTTTTCCCACTTTGAATAGTGCATCGACTTATTAGAGCCAGCAGTGGAATGACTTCATATTCAGCAGCTGGACACTGGACGGCAACAAGTAGGACGCAGAAAGCCTTCAGTGTCTGATGAAGACTGGAGTCATCCAGTGAGCTCACTGCTGCTGGGAATGTTCGCAACAACATTGAAGTCATGGCTGCTCTCCGCAGGCCTCAGAGACTCCGTTTGTCATCGTATATAATCATGCTGACCGGGGACAGAGGGTCACACTCTCACCTTGTACTTCTCGTAGACGGGAGGCACAGCGAAGAGGAGGATGTCAGCTGGAGAACACAGAGAGAGGAGACAAGTTAGGAACACAACATACTTAAACGCACGTCGCATTTCTGGCCACAAGTCAGTGTACTTTAAATGTCAAAACAGATGCAGCCATTTCTCAGCCTGTTTTCATTCTGTTAACTGTGCTGGTGTCGTTTTACAGTACCGTGGCAGGCTTGTTTGGAAATACACCACGCAAAAGATATGCAAATGTACATTTAACTCATGTCTGCATGACACGAGTGGTGAGTTCTTTGGACAATTAATAATGCATTTACACATTTCTTCATTTAATTAAAAGGTCCAATACGTAATATATTTACTGTAATAAATCCAAAAATGACCCCAATGCATCAGATATTAAGGAAACATGCCAAGCTGAAATACTATCTTTTCTGACAACAATTTTAATGACAGTATTTTCTCCTTTTGAAATTTCCGTTCTGTGACAGAATTTCTGTTTTGGCCTGTGTGTTGCTATCAACGGCCCAGTTTGACAGCCAGGCCGGGGTTGCCAGATATACCTGTAAAAACTAAACCCAGCTCGCTACAGCTGTAATGTTAGTACAGCCATGAAATCAGCAAACAAACGAACGGGATCACAGAGATAGATTCTACCCGAACTAAAAAAACAGACACGTTTCTAACGGTTGCGTGACCAGAGATGTAACAAACCCCGGGTAAATATTGGAGATGTATTTGAACGATGGAATCAGCTTAGAGCTCAAAAGGACGCAGAGTTGGCCAATTTCCTCCTGAACAGGTAAGCATTAGCTTCAGAGTAGTGATAGGCCGATTCTATCGGCTGGCTTTTGCATTGTATTTTGAATTTGTACTGCAGTGACTATTTTAAACACTAGCTGTCAGTATTACATATTGCAAGTTTAATACTGATTCTTAATGGCTTAATTCATTTTCAGTTTTTTTAAAATGCTTTATAGATTGGATTTCATTGTGGTTTGTAGTTAGAGATGTAAATACAACATTATTTTTTCAGTTTTCCATCAATGACACTAAATATTTTCAGACCAACGCCATGAAGACCACTTTTATCATCATACGTTATTTGGTAGGTTATAACAAAAACATTCTCCTTTTTCAGAATGGCCCTTAGTGAAGTTGAATTTGACCCCCCCCCTTAGTGTGTCCTGTCCCAGTGAGAGGCATCCATCAGGGGACATTGCCCTCTGAGCCATCTTGTCAACCCTCTGCACATTGCTTAGACCAGACTAAATGAGCATGGTGGCCTCATTAACACACCGAGGGCCATTACGGTCTCACGGAGACTTCTGTCTCTAACTAATTCATTCTGCTCTTCTTTAACAGCACGCCATGTTATTATGCATTCTTTTTCTTATTAGAAAATGTCAGCCACCATAATCTGAGTCTGTACACACTTGGAAGGCCTTGTGTCCTTGTGCAAATTTAACAACATTGTTATAGTTCCCACCTTGGCCAAAATGTAAAATTCCATGACTCTCCATAAACAGAGTGAAGCACTCTGACCTATAGTTTGTCCTCCCTGGTTTATTAAAAGTTGCTTAGAGCTAAAAACGGCAAACAAAGGTAGGAAACGAGCTGAGAAACCATCAACTAGGCTATGTTGAAATTTAAATCCAATAAATCTGAAAAACCAGTGTCCAACACAAATTCTGAATGGTTTGAATAAGGAGTCTGAACTCTCACTGAAGCAATACCACAGACAGAAAGAGGCTGGTTAACCTGTTCAGTCCATTAGAAATGATGAGGATTCTTCAAAGACTTGGTAAAAAAAACAAACTGAGCTGTAAGAATGTGCAGATGTTCTGCTAAGAATTCATAAACGGTCTCTTATTAGGGGACTTTGAGGTTGTTTCCACTTAAAGAACTGGGTGACTTTTTCTAGAAATGATTTTGAACGTGAGCATTTCTGAAATATGATGATTGTGAATGAGGCATGGCTCTTGGTTCCCACAGTGCTTACCCAGGATGAGAATGGTGATTCCATTGAAGACGGCTCCTACGTAGGTGAACAGCCACATGACCACAGCCAGCTGGAGAGTGAACAACAAAAGAAGCCCACAGGGCAAGTCAGGGGGGTGAAGCCCTTTCCAGGACACAATCCAACACACGAGCCATTTATCAGAGTTCAACTGTATTTTGTAAATTCTCAAATCATGTCTTAATAGTAGCCAAAAGAAAACTAATAAAAGGCTAGATAAACATATTGATCAGTGTTTCCCACACAGACTAATTTGTGGCGGTGTACCACACAATAACACCGGCTGCCAACGCATTTCATTATTATTATTTTTTTTTTTAACGCTATTTAAACACAGCGTATTTGTTCAGCTGCATTTCCTTTCCTTGCTCTCCTTCTCGATACTTGATTGTTACTAAAATAAGTCAAATGTATTGGGGTTTTCCCAAATACATTTGCTGGTGCGGCTCGGTTTGACTCGACAGACCATAACGGCAAGGGGTTTGCATTTCCATTCCAACAGGGCTACCGGCTTGAAGGGGTGTCTTCAGAGGCTCGACTCATTAACATAACATTAGTGGTTGCTGGGATACAAATCTTATCCGATGGTTGATGTAGCACTACAAGAGTTTATATTAGTGAAACAAAAGCAGCTTTCAAACCGCCCATCTCCAACCCATACAGGTATTTCATGTTTCACCAGAACTCTGCTCAGGAATGTGTGGGTGTGGACTGACTGTGCTTGACTATCAGCTCCCCGTTTCTCCTGTTAGTTTTGTTGCACCCTTTAGGGAAGGGTACAGCTTTGTCACCTTTAAGCTGGGATTCCACACGCAGCGTGTTGCAACTTCGCTGTCTCGGTCACAAGTAGCAGATTTCAAGCGGTTGTATCACCACAACATGATGCAGACAGTGTACACCTTTTGCAGACAATGAGCTGTGTCTGTACATTTTTCTATCAGTTTATCTGGCCTAACGACTGTATGGTACACACTTTGCTGCTTAAAAAGTTGTGTTTAGAGTAGTTCTAATACCGTTATATTACTAGCAACAAGCTAGTTGTCATTACAACAATGCTAACGTTACCACAATGCTACTACTACTAAAACAAATGTATATAAAAACTCACCAGGAGTACCAACTGTCTGGACAGCAAGCTGTTACAGAGATGTATCATAAAGTAAGCTATATGAAAATCACAATGTTTTAGTTTGCACATACAGTATGTGTGTATATACAGTAGAGTATAATCGAGGCACGTTCGCAAGTCTGCCCTCTTATTGGCTACCGCTCTGCAATAGTTGACTACGAGTCGACTTTGGGAGAGCGTTCCGGGGACTTTTGCCGCCGTCAGTGTATTTCGCGTATACCGCTGTTCTCATAAGGAATGAATCGCTCCGCTCTGCCGTTATTTCAGCTGCCTGTGGAAACCCAGCGTTAATCTCAACAGAGTTTGAATCATTTCAACAGCTATAGTTACTTTACAGATTAATATTTTACATTAAAAAATGTAATAATTTTATACAATTTTGTCAATGAGATTTCCCCTCTAAATTTCATTTTAGACTTCCATTCTTAAGGGGTTAAATGAACCGCTAATTCAGACTAAGATTAGAGAAATTAATCAGAATACTTCTTCAACCTCTGTCCTTTGTGATGTAACAACACACGGTTATTTTGGTTGATACTCAGTAGCAATACCCTGCCCTAGTTCCAAGCCACCTATTTGGGTTATATTCTCTAATAATTAGCATCCAACAATATAATCATAACTACTGGGGTTTATTTTAATGATACAGATCAGATTCTGACTATCATTTGACCGATTTCCCCCTAGTGATGAGTTACTACAGTACCAATCAGAGTTATAAAAAGACTGCACCCTGGAGAGGAGTCTTTATGGGACAGAGTGGGAATAGATTCCCATCATAAGGATGTTTAATGGTCAAAACTCAGGATGACGGTGGACAATGACTGACGGGCGAAGCTGCTCACCTTTAGGGAGTCCACAAGGTCCTCGACCAGGAAGAGGCGGCTCATCTGCTTCAGGGCTCGGTTGATGTAGGTCAGACTGGCGTCCACGTGCTTGCGGAAAGTCTCCGGGGGGACGCTGACATCCTTATCTATCAGCGTTCTGCAGAGAGGGAGGAGGGGTAGGTGAGCACAAAATGAGGCTAAATGTCCAGGCATACATAACCACGCTGTGGTGAAAAGCTTTGAGCAGCAAATTAATAGGAAGCTCTCTTTTTTTAAATTAGTGGCTTAAAAATAAGAAAACAGGAGTCTTCATACCACGTAGCACAATGGTTTAGAGCATGGATCTTCAACAGGGGGTCCCCAGAGTCAATGCAAATTATTGTTAAGATTTTCATAAAATTTTCATTAAAAAGTCCTAAAATGAATCCAACATATCATTAGCAAATATAACTCCCCACTGATGATAGGCGTACTGGCCTATAGGTAAGGTGCTCACTAAGGCCGTCCACAGATACAGTTCATCCTGAGGATTCACTATGCCACATGATGTTTAACATTTGAACATGGTTCAACAATGAATAGGCTATTTTAATAGCTTATTATCCTATGCAAAGAAGGTATGTATAAAAGGTTATTGTAGGCCCAATTTAATATGCAACTTAATTATAAAATATATGTAGTAGGGGGTCCCCGCTCCATCTCTCTTTCAGATAAGAGGTCCCTGATTTGGATGGTTGTTGATCAAGACCAATGGCTTAATGATTTCTTGGGCCAGTCTAGAAATGTCTTACTTTCAAAACTCCAGTCCGTACTCTTTGGAAGTCAGCTGTGACGTTCTGAAACTGACATAGCTGAAGAGATGTTTCAAGAGAATTTAACCCATTTCCTACCTTTCCAGTTTTGGATAGAATTACCATGGAATTCTCAAATGTGTTTTCCTTAACTACTAAGGGAAGGGTTTTCATTTGAAATAGGCTTATATTAGAGACACACATTTTGGAATATCCCCTATATTTAGAAAAAGGCCTCCCTGTTTTCTGATCTGGTCCCATTTTAAACATTTGCTGTTGGTACAGTTACTACTAAAATCCTTCTGCTTTTCCACTCTTCAGTTGCTGACATGCTGTTATCGTCAATGAAACTCAACACTTCCTGCGCAGATAAGTCATATTAAAATCTCAAAAACATGAACTGAAAACAAAAAGGGCACAATCCATCTAGTTTCTGGTAGGCTTTTATCTTAAAATGAATACAGGCAGTCTTGGGTTTCACTGATAGTAGCTTAACAGTTATTGAAAAACTACAAGGTAGAAGTGAGTGTAATTAAATGCTGGATAAAGTCATCATTCTGGGGCGCCCGGGTACCTCAGTTGGTAGAGCGGGCGCCCATGTATAGAGGTTTACTCCCCAACACAGCGGGCCGGGTTCAACTCCGACCCTTTGCGACATGCATTACTAGTTGCAGCCTTAACTGGAGAATGTGAACTGCGGGTAAAGCAAGAACAAAAGTCACACAGCTCTCAACTCATCTTTTTACTTCACAGTGGTAAATAGCTATATTCCAGCTGCTCAATGGTAGAACTGCACTATTTAACTACCAAATCAATTTCCATGGTCTCCTTTTTTGAATTATTTGGTTTAAAGACTAAAATGAGCTATGAGGAGGATTTAGTGTTGGGACTCTAAAGAGGAGTTGCATACTCTATGGAGCCTGGGCTCTGGCTCCACCATAAAAGTTGTTCTATAAATATAATGCAAAGAGGCAGAGGTTATGTCAGGCGATGCCAGTCATGTCTTTAGAGCTGTGTGTAGAATAATGGTTTAGACGAGACAATGGTTGCAAGTCAGCAACATGGCTCAGTCAAATGAGTAACTGTATCTCACAAATCGATTCATGCTCCTTACATTATTCAATACAGATGGGATATAAAAAATGTTTTGTTGGTGAGTGACTTGTTCTGCATGTGTGACGCATCTGAATACATCCGGCAGCATTTAGAAACCTAGCTAGATCTTTAAGTATTACCGTTACCTCAGCGTCTTCACATACAGAAGGAAGTGTTTAAAAAGAAATCAATGTGAGTCACGGTTTCCTGAATTTTGTCACTTTGGGGATGCCATATCAACACTATAAGACTAACCATTTTTTATCTAATGCAAAAAGAAGCACTCCAAATATAGACCAACATCTACAAGTACATGACGAAGTTTAGTTTATAAATTAGGTTATTTTCACCCAAGCTCTGATTCTGGGGCTGTCACACAGACATATGAAAAGGTCCTGACAGAAACACTCAATACGTGCCGATAATGCCAATATGAGCATCAAACTAGAAGCATTCTTGGCCTGATCAAACCTGGTCAATCCATTCTTCCACAACAAGTAAGGACATGTAAAGTTAAGTAGAGGTTTTGGTCTTACTTGAAGGGGTGTCCCTCGCCGGACTTCTGCACGGCCTGGACGACAGACTTGTAGATGCGGAAGGTGATGGTGACGCAGAGCAGGGCCAGTAGCAGGTAGGAGGCCACGCTGATGACGCTGAAGGCTGCCAGCGACAGCAGCAGCAGCATGGACAGCCCAAACACCAAGCCCGACTTTTTGGGGTCTCGCCAATGGATCAGATCCTTAACTGCAGAGAGGTGGTCAGGAGGAGGGGGGGTTAGACTGATATTGGTTTTTCAGAACTAGCCTACAATACAACATCATGATACAAATTTGGAATAGGATGGTTTGTCTTTAAACCCAGCTACATATGAATAGCCCAGAAACCTGTAATGACTTTTTATCGTTTTCATTTAAAAAAACAAAAAAACAGTATGCCCATGAATTTGTAGCTCTGTTCATTGGAATTTACCTAAACTATCATACAAACCTAAAATATTTTTAAAGGTGCTCAATGGAGTCTAAATTATATCGAGTTGGTTTAAAAAGGCAGTTCTCTTTTAGAAACCTGTTCAAAATAGAAGCCTCGCAGCAGAGGTAAAGAAAAAGGCCCTGGCAACTAGGTGAGAATTTAGTTTATTAGGAGAAAACTCCTACATGCCAATTGTGGCCCAATAAAACATAACAGAGGATGGCACATTGCCTTAGATGCCCGCTTCGTGTTTGTATGCATGTCCTGTGAGAAGTCGTGCATGCAAATGTGACATCCTCTATACAAGGTGGTTATGTAATGCTGGAATGGGTTGGCTGCCACGCCTTCCCTCTGCATTGGGAAAAGGGTGCATTTAAAAAAGCCTTTTGTAAGTGGGGGAGAAACCATGTGGGCTGATGCCTCAGGGACGGTTCAGGCTTCAGTGCTTCAGCTAGTTTAATGGGAACAGGCCCTTGTCAAAACCGATCTGAAACATTCAATTGCATGATGATCAAGCCAAAAATAAAGAGGTGTGCCGTTTTCATTCGACATCAGCAATATGCGGGGTTCCCTCAACCTGCACTGCAGGGTAGTATGTGTCCTCCCAGCATGCTTTGCTGGCAGTATACACAGGGAGGCAGCCAGAGCTTGACGGCCCTTGTTCATCATCTCTCTCTCTCGTCTATCGCGCTGACTCTACTCTGCTGAAGTCCCAGTGGCTGCTGAGATGCAGTGTCCTGCTTTCACGGTGCTGCGTGCTGCTCTTAAAGCTGCACACACAACCACAGGCCTGAGGAGAAACCGGCTGGACTGACACAAACCAAGACAGACCAAGGGACAATGGCATGTACCTTTCTAGTGTGATAAGTGAAAATTCAAATATAAAGTATAAAAAGGTGTTTGTTAACACATTCCAAAACTTCTTTTCATAGGTTAGGCACTGCATCAGAAGCATAGGCTTTGCTCATGCAGGTAAGCACACTGCACCACTTGAGACCACTGGCACACTTTACCAGCTTTGAACTAAATTACATCATATGTTCTGCAATCCATCTGCTTCAGTAAAGGATGTTTAAGGTCTCCTTAAACATCCTTCCACAATGGAAAGCAAATGTTAAACTCTATGTAAGAGCAGAGAATTGTTGTCACCTCTGATGCGGTGAATAAATCCATAGGTATGCAGTGTCCATGTCATCTGAATCTAAGCCAAGTTGAAGTTCTTTGTTCTGACTAAAAACAAGGTAATAACCCTAACAAACAAGACAGTACAGGTCCATGTCAGAAGCCATGGTGGGGAATCAATTACCAAACACTGATACAGGGTCAGTTTGATTCAAGTATTCACATGTGCCTTTCTTTCACTTTACAAATCTTCAAACAGAGAATTAACCCAAATCTGACCACTAATGTAATGCTTGGTTTAAACAAATCTTTGAGGTCCTGACAAAAAGTCTGGAATTAAAGCCTCGAGAATCCTTTTTGCTACCACTGCGTGAATTTCTCCGGCAGATGACTGAGATTGAATTTCTGACAAGGGGGCTCTTTGACCAAAAACTTGTATTCAACCTGACAACAGGCACACCAACTGAAACAAACTCGCCTAATAACACGAGTTGTGGAGGAGCACTGCAGAGAAGCACTAAAATAGCTCAAGCTCATAGCTGGAGGGGGTGGCTTCAACAACACAGGCTCCTATACAGAACATGACACAAAACAGTCCTTCTTCTTAATAAGTCATTAATATCACAGTAAGGAAGCAGTTACAATATGTGCACTGCTAACACGCTTCACAGAGCAAGACACATAATAGCTTTAAAATTAAGCCAAACTTGTAGGCCCTTTTTGCACACTTTCCCTTAGTTTTTTGGTTGCTAGAGCACTAACACTCTAGTCTCTGGTGTGCCAACTCTAGGTTGAAATATTGTAGACGTACCCCTGAATGTGTTCGGATTATTGTCTGCATACCAGCCTCTGTGCATGTGTGTGTGGAATGGAGATCATGTTTGCAGAGAAGGGGAGGGTACTTCAGAACTGGCTAATGTCAATGTAATAATACCCACCAATACTTTGCCCTTGCTCTGGTTTTAACAGAGAGTAACACACATCACAGTAAGCTTTGATGCATGGAAATAGAATGGTTTATATTAGCTCATGCCAACATCGTTTTCAGAGTAAAAAGGGCAGCTGGACTTGGAAGAAGAGGAAGATTGGACAAGTTAGGACTAAAAGACCAGACAGCACCATTTCCCAAAATGGCATCTTGCTTAAAACCTGAGTATGAATTACAACAACAAAATAAATTTGGGACATATGCAATTTCTTTGGCATTAATTAGTTTTGTAACATGCCCTGTCATCATGTCATGGTCTTTACCAAGTGTTCTGTGGAAAGTTGCATTAAGACAGAAACCCGACACTGGGGATTGACTGTACCCCATGACTTCCAAGGTTCTTGCAAGGCAACACTTGGGCGCCATATTTAAACCCCCACCCTCTCTCTGTCAATGGGCCACTGCCGAGCTGTAAAGGACAGAGGGCAGGAAAGGGTCAAAAGCGTGAATGTAGTGAGGATCACTAGACCATATGCCGCCTTTGTGTCCATTTTGCACTCTACACTGTCGTTTGGCCACAATAATCTCTGTGACAACTGCATTCTCTACAGCTTTAGTATCCAGTCAAATAAGCCTGTATGACATTCAAGACAAATGTTTTTCTGTATCGTAGTTCTATAGATGCATATACAACTAACTATTTGACATAGTCTCTTCAGACATGTGATCAGGGGTGGGCAATACATCCAATAATATAAAAGTGCATCATAACTTTAGAATGCCATTTAGCATTACATGTAAGCCCAAAGGTGGTTTTCCTTACAATTGGGAGGTGCGTCTCTCCCAGGGAGCTGTGTCTGTATTCTTTTTTGTATCAGGCATTTAGACATTCAGACACAAGAACACCTGCTCCAATTACCAAACTCCTTTTTGGCATTTAGTGTGCACATTTAGTGCCATCATGCTGTAATAATGGTACCAGTGACTATGGGTTGTGTTAATGCACGCCATATGACGAAAGAATGTGCTCATACAAACTAGTAGAATTTTTCAGAGCTAAACTGTAAGAAAAAAAGACAAGTGAATTGTATGAAAGTGTAGAATGCTAAGATCTTTATGCTTTCCTTGTAAAACTCCTTGCTGACAGGTGACAAGAACTGACAAGTACTAGCTGAAAGAGGTCTTTTTTGCAATCACCAAATGGGTGTTTTTTTTCTTGCCATAAAGCCTGTTCCAACATGTATACAATATCTAAAAACAGACACTTCTTGAAAAGAAGAAGGCAGAAACAAGGTGCAAGTGAGAAAAAGGGTCCTGTTGAGGGGACTGCATGAGGTCAGCAGGCCTACTGCCCATAAGGAAAAAGTGTTACCTGATAACTGGGTTATTATTGCTGTCAAGACATGCTCAGCAAGATGATAGGCTTCAGCCACCCATTCGTCGATGGCTTCTACCTCTTTGGAATACGTGCTGTCAAACACACGGTTGCTTTGGGAACATGGAGGATTAGGAACTGAGGTAGCATTGGGGTTAGTTTTGCCCTGGTCAAGAACCTTTGACTGGAGATACGCCTCCTCATCCTCCTCCTCTTGACTGCTGCCCAGCTCTTTGAGAGCATTGATAGTAAGCTGTTCTTGTTCAAGATCCATCACCATGGTTGGGGGGGACTGGGAAGGAGGCAAACCAGTTTTGCAGACCTTGTTCTGGGAAGGAACAGCTTGGTGTGTGTTGGAAGGTTCTTCATCCTGCCTTGATTTCAGGCACTCTCGCATGAACTCGACAAAGCTATCTGTAGACTCAGAAAGTGAGCTGTCAGGGTCGCTTGTTGTGTCAGGTGCATGGTAATCTGCTTTAGTGTCCTGCTGGATCTTTGAGTCAAATTTCTGTGCCGGGAGGGAGTTGCCATTTGACTTGTTATCTGTAACCATGTCAGTGGTCATTTTCTTATTTAAATCTTGCTCAATGGTGCCGCTTAGTGTCTCACTTTGGAAAGAGGAGTATGGGTCCTGGGGATATTCTCTTATAGTTGGCTGACCAACTGGCTTGATTAAGGCGTCGTCATCATTCACTGAAGTCAAATCATCCAGATTTTGACTGCTTGCATTCAGTGGTTCGAGGATTTGAGAAGGATCAGAAAGAAACCGCTCCTTAGCATTGTTTAACCCTTTGTCGTCAATGTCATCCAAGGGAGAGGAAGCATCATAATCATAATCAAATGATTGTCTGTCATATATATCATCTTGCATGAAGCTGGTTTTAGAAAGGGAAGCCGTCTCCATATAAGCCTCTTTTGCAGCTGTGTTGCTCTTTTCATCCATGTTGGATTGTGTGTAAGCAGTTGTTTCCATTAACGCAAGACCAGTTTTGCAAGGTTGGACGAGGAAATGTTGTGCTTCATCGGACCACTCGTCATCATTATCTTGGAAGTCAACTTCTTCATTTGTTACAATGAAAGGGGAGGGTTCATCACTTACTTTATTGGAAGTGTTCTGCAATTTTTCAGACAGTGCTTGATTGGGTGGGGCTTCAGGTTTTGATGCAGATTCCTGATGTACTGTTTCAGGTAGAGATTTGAGTATGTTGTGTTTAGGAGAGTATTCGGCATCAGAGTCCACCGGTGAGGATGGAGGGGAGTAGCCTTCCATGAATTCAGTTTCTAAAGGGCGCGTTATATGCGATTCATTTTTACTGCCCTCTGGCTCGGGTTCAGGGGTTTTTGGAGCCTCTCTGGCTAGGTCTTTTACAGCCTTATAATCCTCATCTTCCTCTACTTCAAGCTCCATTTCCATCTCCTCATCACTGTAATTTGGCTCATCTGTCTCAATAACATTTATTGTTGGAACCTGCATTAGCTTCCTCTCAGACTTTGGTGGAGGAGTCTCCTTTTCCTCAGTGGGAAGACTGGGAGCTGCAGAAGCAGGGGTAGGATCATTTGAAATTGCTGGATCAGAAGATGGAGGAGGAATAGATGCAGGAACAGGGACACCATCTTCAATTACAGTGTCGTCCGACTCGCCTGAGCTGTCAGCTTCGCTTGCCTGTGGTGGCTCCAGATCTTCAGTCCACATGATCTTCTTTTCTTCTGAAACAGGTTTAGCATCTGTGCCACCTGGTGGGGAGGCAGGTGGAGAAGAGGAGTCAAAGCCTGCAGGAGGTGCAGGTGACGCTGGAAGCATTATATCAAGATTTAAAGGAGCCTGGGCACTTGATTTTTCCTGCTGTTCCCACATATAGGCTGTTGGCAAAAAGCTAAGGTCAAACTCTGACTCCTCCTCAATGCTTGTCTGCTTCTGTGCATCACTCAACTCATCCTTATGTTTTGGAGCTTGAGCAGGAGTATCCATGAAAGCATCAGGGACACCAGCAAAGGCAGCAGGAGCATCAGGTATAACTATACCAGTCTCCTTCTCCACCTTTGATTTTACATTGTCTGAAGTCAGGGTGCCTTTAATTACATTTACAGCATCAAAGGCTGGCACAGGAGGTAAATGTGCCTTCATCCACTCTTCTGTTTCTTCAAATTCATTTATTTGTCTTAAATCTCCAAGTACTTCAAAGGGGGATTCCGGTGACTCCTGATCAGCTGAACCACCCCTTTTCTGGACAGTTGGCATCATTTTCTCAGTGGGAGATTTTGGGGTCTTAATCAGAAATTTGGGTGTTTCAGTGGGAGATTTGGGGGTCTCAGTGAGAGACTTGGGGGTCTCAGCGGGAGACTTGGCGGTCTCAGCGGGAGACTTGGCGGTCTCAGCGGGAGACTTGGCGGTCTCAGCGGGAGACTTGGCGGTCTCAGCGGGAAATTTTTCATGGTGGCGGTCCCTGAAGTGAGAGAAACCTACATCGCTTCTAAAATCAGGTTCCTTCTTTTTGGCAGCAAGAGCTTCCAGTGCCTTTATTCGCTCCGAAACAGGAGATGTCTTTATCGGTGAATCTGGTTGTCCATCTGGCGGCCCTGCTTCACTCCCGTAATTACCAGGGGTGAATGAGCCAGGTTGAGAAGGAAAGCGAAGGGATGTTGCAACACCTTCGCAGGGCTTGTCAGAGCCCACTCTTTTGTCTGCATTGGCATGCATGAAAAAAACGACAGCGAAGGGGAAAAAGGAGGGGAGGTTATATAAATCACATACACTAAACTCCCATGCACTTCTTTTATCATTATTCAGCGAGGCCTTAGTGTTGCAGCCCAAGCACTCATGCATTGCATCATGGAACTACTGTATAAGGCAGATTCATAAAGCCTAATGGATGGGATCTTCACTTTATGCATGCTGCTCTTAACTACTCCACACAGTTGCCATAAGGTAGCACTCAGTAGGGCAACTTAAATTATTTGAATGATCAGATGAAGCAGCAAAAGAAATAAAAAGTCACTGATCTCATCCGGTGTGGCTAGATTAACTGCATGCCAGTTGCAATTTATATAGCAAGTGTATGACTTGCTATACACTTGCAGGCTTGAAAGCGGTTTCTTTTTGATAGGGTTTATTTGATAGCTTGTATGTGAATAGTATACAACTTTTCAACAAATTATTCAGTCACTATTACATTTAAAAAGGATTTTCTGTACACATATGCAGCTAAAATAAATTCGGTGATAGTGTGTGATTTTACCAAAACCCAGAACTAAAACAAACAACTAGTATCAACTATTCTTCTTTTAGTTCCATGTGATCCGAGTTGTAACTTAAACACCAAGTATTTTATGGTTGGCGTGTAAAGCTGTGTTATTTTTCTATTATCTAGGAAAACTTAGAGGCTACTACCTTCAATGTAAAAGCCCATGCTTTTTAAAATTTTAAAGAAAACAAAATACAAATGCTACTGAAAAAGACTATTATAAGACGATTATAATCCATTTCAAATGATCTTTGTAAAATAAATGTTGATGTTGCCGCATTATCAACATGTACCTTTTAATGAGTGTTGCCATGCTCATTAAACTGTTCTTTACAGGCTTTACCCTTGCTACCTAGAACTGAGGCTGACCGACCCGGCTGAACCGTTGAAAACCTCATCCGATAGTTTGGAAGTAAATTAATATTTTAATCTTTTAATCTAACACTTTACCAGTCGCTCTTCTGCAATTATGTTCTGCCAAAGAAATACAAATCCTATTACAAAACAAATGGCTATCAAACAATAAAGAACATTTTCACACTCCTTCAGAACTAGCCAGTTTAATATATATGGACAATATATCAATTATCAAATAACACATAATTGGTTGACAGACTGAGCAAACAACATCCCCAAAGTGCATTCATGTTCTTTAACAGCAACATGCTCAGACTAGCGTTCCGTTACCCAACCTGAAGGTTGCAACAAAGAATCGGTTGTTCTGTAAATCTGTTGGGTGAATTATTATTTATTTTCACATTCAATTTAGAAAATGTATTTTTCTCTCCCTGTGCAAATTGTCTATGTTCATGTGCCAAATAGATTGGCAATGTTCAGAAGGACGAGGGAAGCAGAGCACAAGCAATGTGTTGCATAAGGCCTGCAAACTATTAATTAATCAGGTCTAAAACTTGGCAGTACTGGTCGAGTTTAGACGGGTTGGGTGGGGCCTTAAAGACGATGAGTGTCAGTTTTAAAACTGTGGACTCCTGAGAAAAGCGCCACTGGCTGACTACAAAATTCTGCTTCCTCCCACTCACCCTACAGTAGTCCACTGCCGTATTCATTTACAAAACACCAGCGACAAGGATCAACCTAGCCAACAAGCTACATACTGATTCAGTTTAATTGTGCAAAAGGATGGTCATTAGCCAAGTGCACAATGTTCCTCAATACCATTTCAGGAACAACTCAAACTCATTTTTGTACCGTTTACAAATACAACAGGAAAGAAGAGGATAAATCTCAAAATCAATGACGAACACTCGAAGAGTTGCACTCATGGTTGTGGTTGGTTACTTACTACATAATAGTTATTTGTTAATAGCCTTTGATAACATCAAAACAATGTAATGAGACCAAAAAGGTGAAAAATATGCCAAAAGTTAGATAATATTGTTGCCCCAGTGCAGTTAATCAGGTTATTTTAACACCACCATTTCCTCAGCCATAGCTAAGAAGGCATTTGCAGTCACTATGATTGCAGGGCACCCCTCCCAGGCCATGTGGCCCCTAGCTATCCTGGAGGCCACAGAGTTCAAAAGTTGTTCTTAGCAACTGTTCCAACAATCATATCATCCATTTCAGCACCAATGAGCTCCCATATAGACAGGCAATTGGCAGCTATATTAGGAAATGAATAAATCAGCTGCCACGCTCAACCTCTAGACTTATAACCAGCAAGCAGTCATAAAAAGGTATTTTGAGATCCAATATTTTTGTCTAGTTTATGCATATTTTTTACTACTTGCAATGTTAGCTGTGTTGTCAGCATGATCCCATGACCCCACCCCTCCCCTACCACTATATAGACACAGACCTTTCCACTGATGCATAACTGACTGGTCCACTTTGTCTTGGACTGCCACCTCCCCTGCGCCACAATACAATGCCTTGTTCAAACTAGGCCACATGAATGGACTTTCCATCTGGCCAACAGAATTGTAGTTCTTTGGCTCTGTACTAATAAACAAATTCCATAACAGCTTGTGCTCCGATAATAAATTCACATATTTTTGATAGAGCCACAGAGCAATTAGAACTTTGACTTCCTGAGGGACTATAATTTAGGAGTGGCTTTAAGAACAAGCTTCAGATAAAGCTGTCAACAACTTTGCTTTGTAATGGCCACTAGTGATGTGCCATCTGCCAAATTAGTCCTCAGTGGCCTTCCAGGTCTGATTTATGTAATCTGCTCTCTGCAGTAACTGGAGTTGAGTGATTATGAATGCTGCCTGGGTATTAAAATCTTGTTGCAATTACAAAATCTACCTTAAATATGAAATTTCATCCTTGACCATGGCATAAGTACGTGACAAAATCATCTTAACTCATAACGTGGTTCTTAATTTTTATGTCAATTTTTTCAATCAAATTAAAAATAATAACATTAAGTATTTATTTTTATATAATTATTAACTATTGGTATTTACACTGAAATTCCAGGCATTGATTTACTGATAAATAATATATATAAGCAAAGTCAGTTTTCTTTGTGGAGAATCCAATGATTCAGTAAGAGTTCAAATTCCACAGGGTGCAGTCACGTCCTGTCTTTGCTCAGACTGAATAGGTTGGATGCCAGAGACATAAGTGTGTAATAGTAACTAGACTGACAAAACTTGGCTTATGTTATCTATCCTAATATTGGTATCTATCCTAATATATAACTATTTAACAAAAACACTACAGTCACAGTACTGGCTACCATTTGTTCACACAAGACTTCTAACACTGATGAAAAAAAAGAAAATCTGAGCACAAAAAGAACCGGAAAATAAGGAAGCAAAATCGGTCAAAGAAAACCTACTTTTAATGATTGGATGTGAGACATGCACGAAGCCTACAAAGCCATAAGCAGATAGTGGGGTGGAGGGTGAGTAAGCAGCCACAGGAAATGGCAGGCCCAGGCCGCTGGGCGGTGGATTGTATCTCCAGTGCCACTCATCCTCTGGGGCCCAGTTGCTACTGGGGCTGAGGGGAGCTTGGGCTTGGATACTAGGGCAGAAGGAAACTGGTGCCCCCCGGGACACCAACCTGATCCATTTTTAGGTTTCGGCTCTTGTGCGCACAATGTGAACTTGAACTTCTCTGCTTTCTTAAAATAAGGTGGCAATCTTGGGATTATCTTGAACCTACAGTGAGGGATGGTGACCTAAATAATGCTCGCTAGCAGGCGGTAAAAAACTGAAATAGTTCCTCTGCAGCTGCCAGGAATTTGATCTAACATGTCTAATTCTCAGTGTGTGAAAAGATTCTGGAGATAGGTGAGAACAAGCTGCAGTGAATTCTGAAATGCTTGAAAAGACTTGATACGTGCGAGTGACTGCTGGTGATTTATGCCAATCAATCACCTCCAAGGCAACTGAGGCACATTATTCAAAATCTACCACATGTGTAAATATCTGTATGAGCTTTGTTGTTGAGCTTCTACTGCTCATAATACGGCTATGCATAATATGGCTATGCAATCTAACCTGTCAATAGGTCAAAATGGCTATTTACGGTGGAGCTAGAAAGGTTTCATCGCAAGTTTTCACAAATTACCAATACCATAAGTCATTGAAAACAGGAGGAGCTGTGCTACCTGACTAACTTGTAATAAGTGCAGTAACGGAGGATCAGCAGTGTTGGAAACAGATGGAATAATTAAACAAGGTTTGTAGGAGGAGGGGTGGATAAAGACCGGTCAAGCCGGGGTTTGGACTGTTCACCATGTTTCTTTGCCGGCTTTATTTTGTATTTTTGTTGGACTGTTACGAGCAGGAGAGGGGCACCAGAAAGTGGGATGAAGTAGAGCAGTACAGCAGCAGGCCAACAAGAGGCTACAGGACAGAGGGAGGGAGAGAGCAGGCGAGCAGCGTAAGAGAACCATACACTTGCCTTGAGGAGACTGAATGAGAGATACAGGCGAAGAGGAAAGAAAGGAATCTGAAAAAATAAAAAAAGGACAGAAGAATGATCATCCTAGAAGAGGAAGAAAAGAAGTCCTATCCACTGAACCAATCCAAATAAAGGCAGTCAAATCAAGAGAAAACAAGTAAACTTATCCAGCCTTAACAACTCTACATGCTATAGAAAAAAACCACTTCAAATAAAGACCAGAAAATACTCATGTTAACAGAGTTGTCCCATACATATATATATGCTCTCGTTTACTTTAACCTACAATATCTTTAAACACATGCACTTATTTTTGCTATGCAGGCAAGACCAAGACAGTTTAAGAAGCAGACAAAAACACTACTTTAGTGTCGCTATGAGCAAACGGAAGAGTTTACCACAAATGAACTACCAAAAGACCAAAATCTATCATTTCTTCTTTAGTACTTGTCCCATGGTGGATGTTGCTACAAAAGAAACCAGCAAGACACAAAGATTTAATTTACAATATATATCCAAAAGTATATTGAAAGCCCAACACCAATGTCCTTTTGGTCCGGGGTTGTTGTTTTTACAGCATACAAATCATACAGCGTTCTTCCAACTTTGTACCAAAGTTTGCATTCGGCCTTTTCCTGTTTCAACATAACACTGTCAGTGTGCACAAAGCCAACTCCATGGAGGAAAAGGTCTTCCCAGTTAGGTGTGGAAGAACTAGACTGGCCTGCACAGAGCCCTGACCTCAACCCCAGTCAACATGAACTGTAATGCCACATCAAACATCAGCGATGGACCTCATTAATGCCCGTGTCTGAATGGGAGCAGATCCCTGCAGCCAGGTTGCAACTAGGGCTGGGTTTAAAATAAATATACTTACCGGTTTAAATCGCTCTTTATTTGAATGATCTGATATCAAAATACAAAATCCTGAGATCGATCTTTTAACCATAGCTGGTGTCTCGACCACAATAATTTCAGACATGATTTTCTCTTGCATGTCTCACATAACGCTCTCATTTTAAATCTAGACAGCTGTCTGAACCAGCTCCGTCAGGCTCACGTGTTGGCCCCGTCTCACGAGCATAAACGTGACCTGAAGCGTTTTAAGGCCATTTTCCCACACACACACAACACACACCTAAATGTGATGTTAATGCCCAATAAATATATTATTGAATACTACATTACACTACTATACTACAAACAAGTTTCATTTTTAGGTCAGAGGTATAGTTTACAAAAAGAATTGCAATTTTGTTTTTTCATTTTTCACTGTCTCTCACAACTTCATTGCAAAAAAAAACAAAACAAAAAAACAACGACATCGCAACCTGTATCACAATTTATTACAAAAGCTCCTGCAAAATCAGGCATTTTGGGTTACAATAATCTCAAAAAAACGCCGCAAAATCCTGGAGGGATTGCTCAAAACTCCCCAACTGTAGTGTGTAGAATTGGCATTGACTGCTGTGGTGCGTTCATGTTAAATAAAAAGTACATCAATGTAACTGATCTGTGCTCAATTCCTAATAAGACCATTCCTTGTACAATTTACATCATTAGTTCTGCCAATCTTTTTCATATTTAAGCAAAAGTGGTATTGTACCTGAAATATGCCTAATCTGAAAATCAGTGGTGATACCCACCCTAGTTGCAACATCAGACTGGAAGCCTGGATCCAGTAGAGTGGAGGCTGGCATGTTGGGGACCGCCTAGTCCTGGCCAAGTAGTGCAACATTTCATGTTTGAGGGTATTCAAGGTAAAGAGGAAGTCGTTAGGAGTTCCCACCTCATTCCACTTTGTCATTGGAGTGGTTGAGAATTCCAGAAGAGAAATATCTTGAGTCATGGGTAAGGACTGAAGATGTGTGAGAGTTTCAGGTTTAAAAAAGGAGGTGTGGTGTCTCCCTTCAAATCAGCTCATCTGGTGTTTCTACAGGTTGGGTAAGTTGGGGTTGGTGTGCCCTTGCAGTGCAGCATTCCTTCCCCTTAGATTCATATGGCTGTGGTTGAACACACCACACCTTCACTTTTAAACCACACTGCAAGCTCTAAATGGAAAACTGTGGAAACGAAAGCACATAAACATACACAGCACAGAGGAGAGCACATGGCTGCTTGTGATGTTGTTTTGAACACAGCAGAGAGAAAAACAAAGCTGAATGACAACTGACAAAACAAGATTAGAAGTGAGTATAGATGTCAGAAGGGAGCATAAATGAGCAGGTTAGATCAGAATCTTTTTTTTCTAAAACTACATTAAGTTTTGTTTTGGGGGGCAATGACAAAACTGAAAACAAAACTGACATATCATCAACATATTTTAATTAAACTTGCGCTTTTCTGTCAGTTTCCTATTTACAATCCCAGGAGAAACGGAACAATACCAGCATCCCATTGATGTTGTACGATTCCAGTATTCGTTCTCCTTTTAAAAGGTTTGGCTTTTACCATCTCCTGAGGAACATATCTGGCACTTTAGCTGCAAGATGCTCTGCTTTCTTCAGCAGAAAGTCACCAACTTTGCTGGTCTGCTGATTGGGGCTACAGTCAGTTTATACAGTATAGCCCACAACCAAAACATGAGCTAAAAGAGGTTGAAAATCTGTGTCCAGCTGAGGGGAACTGCAAGGTTAGTATCTGGTGTTACGGTTAGGGTTAAGGTTCATCCCTCTCTCTCTCGACCTGACTGCAGTTCGTCGTTGTAACCGACTTGAATGGGGAAATGCTCATAGTCGATGGCGTCTGGCACTTTGGAGGTGCTCTCTTCATGAATGAACCCTAACACCAGATACTTACTGGTTTTCAGTCGCCTACACTCCATGCCAAAACAGAGACAGAAATGTTTAGCATATAAAAAAGGAGTACATGGGATTTATTGTTTTGTTTTCTACCGTGGCAGTATCATTTATCAAAAAGGGTATTGGGAAATGTAGAATGTCATTGGGATTGGCGTAGTGGCATCCCTATTGTTAATTAAAAATATATATATTATTGTAGAATAGTTTTGAGCGACATTGGGCATACTGGTTATTTTGGGTTTCTGGGACAAGGGCTAGACCGCCTTTATGTCGTCACAGTGTACACTGCAAATACTACAGTTCTTCTTTGTTAAATCTGTCGTTGGAAGATTTGAGTTGGAAGTCAGCTTTGCCAAAGTGGCCTTGGCTTCTTAGGCTCATCTCCCAGTGGAAGTGATGGTGCAGGGTTGGTCTACTGCCATGCCTGCCACGCTGCTCTAGCTACCCTGTACTGTCCAGCCCCGAGGGCTATCCGATTACCTCTGTGACCTCAGTGATATGGACAACTCCAGCAGCGGGTGGAGGACTGCCTTGGCATGACAAGTGCAAATAAAAAGAGAGAGAGAGGGGGAGGGAGGCTGAAAGAAGCTTTGCTGTGTGCTTCACTGTCAAGTGGCTTACAGTAAACACCTATCTTGGTGAATGAACCAAAAACATTTTTACTTAACCAAAAATATGACTTTATGAAACAACATTTAAAAGATTTATAGGAGAATGTGATTCTCCCGTTCTCTTCAGTGAACGCTCTAAAGTAAACTAATAGATCAAAAAGAAAAGTGGGGTTGGATTCCTCCAGCAATATAAAGGTTAGTCTGTTCATATTAGAACATTCCTAAGAGCAAATATGAGCATAGAGACAGCTGAACAGGTATCGGCAAGTTATCAAACTGTATGCTAAGGATTACATACCATACATAAACTGGTTCTAAGGCAAACTTCCCCTAAAAATCTGATGCAATGAACTTGAAATGAGGTCCTCGTGTTGAAGTGTGCCACTTCCTTTGTGACTAGTGTCACTCATCAGTGTGATGACTCATAAGTCACGTGAAATGGGGTTAGCTACATGCTGGAGCTGGAAAGGCGGGCCAGGCCATCTGGTAGCAGTGACATCAACAGATTGAAAGATAACACTAGTGTAGATTACTAATGTAAATACTACAATGAGGCTTGGGCAATACGGAAAAAAGGCACATGTCATGATATCTTTGACAGAATACATCCATATCAGTTAGCCTGTGTGGCAGCAATCACACATGATAGTGCCATACTGACTCTGCTGAAAACTTTGTTTTTATTGACTCGGCCTTATTGTATCCAATTCCAATTGTGACTGTTTTTTTGATTGACATTAATCTACCATTATTATAAATCCACACTTACAATAGATGAGTTTAAATTAAAAGCCCCGGGGTTAGGTTTAGGAAAAGAACAGGGTCGGCTTTAGAAAAAAAGAAACTGATGGTTGAGTTTAGGAAACGTGACACAATGGGACACGATACCTGGTCTCCTGGGTGAAAGTCCTGTGTTTTACCCATCTCCCACCCCGACCAACCTCCCTATGCGGCTGTTCGCCCTTTCATACTACTCGCTACGGTGTAAATTCACACACAATTGCAAGGTAATTTAAGTCAATAGAGGCCAAACAGCGTTAATAAACACGCTAAAAAGGAGGGTATGCTTCGTGATAACACGCCAATAATGGCATACGAATTGGCGTGTCACACATACGCCATTTCATGAGATCCGTCTGTGCTGTGATTAAAAAGCAAAATGAAAGCAACAGGAAGCCATTGTATGAAGAATGTATTTCTGTTATCCTGATGGAATTAGTGCTGCAGAAATGTACATTATGCTGAATTCATCAAGACAAAAGGCTGTTTAATCAACAACAAATTAAAAGAAGAGGGAGTTTTTTTTCCTAAAACACAATAAAATACCTACAAAACTGGGGAATTAGCTTTAATGACATTTCTTTGATATGAGCGTGTTTACAATGAAAGCCTGGTTCTATATGCAGCTGAAGTTAATAGCTATAAATTAAGTTATTAAAGCTATAATGAACATTATGGACATTGACCAAGCTTGACTACTTGTATTGCCCTTACCAGCATCAATACATTACTGAGATTACATCATCGGGAATGACTGCTCAAAGCAACACAGTAAACCTTCTCAAACCCGACTGTCTAAATTATTGACGGATAAATTGATAACAAATAAATCATTAGCTGTACACGATTACACAAGAGTTCCTCATTTTGTTGGTTTTATTTCAAATAAACCTTTAGTCCATACACTAATATCCAGATATTTCTTGAAATTTAAAAGTTGAAAAAAGTGACATCCATTGCAAATCCCAACAAATGTGTTAAAATTAAAAGTATTTGAGTAGGAAGATTACATCTACAAACATTCTCTCCCCATAATGACATGAATGCAGACAGAGTAGGTCCCAAAGGCCATATTTTTAGGTGACTCAGCAGTGCTGTAATGACTAAGGTGTGTGGAAAGCAATGTCTGTTATCTGTCATGGAATGTTGAGTTTGTTCATGCCTGCCAGAAAATGATTTATTTTAACAGCCATGGTTTCTGGAATCTGCCTTGGGAGAAAAAAAAACTATTAGAAGCTCATAAAAAGCTATTCCTGTATAGGTTATGCTACAGTTTAAACATACTATAAGGACGTAGGGTTAATGAGCAAACTCTCTCATGGCTGCTAATTTTCTGGGACAAAGTGGAGCCATCGATAATTGTTGACTACTGGAAAATATTATAATTAATTGATTATAATGTGGTCAATGCTGTTTATAACTTCTTAATTGATTGATTGATGAGTGTAAGCATTGAGAGAATCAAGGACCAAAACGTTTTCCCATGTGAACTGATGTGCTTTTGTGTACCAGTAGACTTCTGGTAATCTTTTATTATTTCATTTTTGCTTGGTGACTCAATTAAAGACCAAATCGAAACTCAGTGAGAAATCATGTGCCACACCCTGCCACATCCAGTTGACGCCAATCCCCACATGTGCTATAATTCTTCAAAGCCTACAATCCTTTTGATTAACAGAACATGGCTTTAAAGGATTTGCAAATGGCTTACATGTAGTGGCTGATTGAGCCACGGAGTTCAAATCAGAAAGCTTAAAACATGCAGAAGACAAACATACACAAACTCACTGATTGTGAAGCTGCCACTCCCTCAAACACAGTAATCTGCCAATAAAGCCGTGGAGACAATAATGTTCCTTTGCTTTAAATTAGGCTTATTTAGACTGTGAAACCTGAAAACCTAAAAAAAGACTCACAAGTGGAGGTGGTCACAGTTATGAATAATGGTACTGAAGCTCTCCAGGCATGATGTTTTGGGACTGTTATTATCAAGAAACAAAAGGGGCGATGCGCCTTTAAGAGGTCCTCCCTTCTCTGGCAGTTGCCCAGTAACAATGAATCTGCAGTGCAGAGCATCGCAACCTTTAGGTGCCGAAAAGGCTTTGTCACCCCCACAATACTATTGTAAAAAAGTGTCATGCAATGAGAATTTACTTATCAACAAACATACCCACCTCTTATAACATGATGCAGAACTCTAAGAAGTCATTATGATACATATTTCAATTCGGCTAACATCAAATGCACTAAGAAGCATGTATTTTAGTATTTCAATACCATTGGTTTGTTTTGTTTTATTCCATTCCAAATTAACGTTAGCCCTGCTAATCACAGTCTCCTTTGGATATCGTAACGTGCCTCAGTATCGAGTAATGTCAACCATTAATTCTGTTTTGCTGCCTAGCTGGTCGAGTAGGTAAAATGACAACTCCTGCTCTACAACAATAAAAAACGGTATATTTCTAATCAGCAAGGCTACTTAGAACGACGATTCATAAAAGACGATTTGCGTGGCGTTATCGCCATAACGTTTTAACGACAGCGGCGGGTAAGGGGCAGGACAAAGCAACATGGGGCATGCTTGGTAGCCGTGTGTCCGGTTAAGTTCACTACCACAGGTGTTTCCCATCAAAGCTGAACAGGCTTTTATAACCAAGCACAGGCCAACAACAGACAACTTAATAGAGAAGGGTTTCTTACACACGTTATAGTTCTAAGTTAAATTATTGCGTTATGGTATTGACGTAAACCTATGGATACATTAATGCTTGTATATAAAAACGAAACACGTTATGGTTTCCTAGTAATTAATGGTAAAACAATAAGATAAACTGACATTCGCTTAGCTGACTTAACGTTAGGCTATTTCTTACCGGATAGCTTAGATTCTTTGGCAGCAGAATTTTGTCCATCGGCAAGCCCTTGCGACGATGATATCTGGGCGGACTGAGTCATTGGATCCATTTTACTGTAGTCTCAAAGCAACTGCACAAATGCGGTAAAATGTCTGTCGTCTCAATAGAAATGGTTGTTTGCTGTCCTTTAAAGACGTATGTTTGGTCTGACTTTCCTCAAATTTCCCCAAGAGCGGGACTCTGTTCCGCACCTTAACGTAACGTCCGAGCAGTGACAGATAAGCGAGACAGAGGGAAACAAAGGACTATGGAGGAGGGGAAAACATGTCAGGGTGAGATACGTTCAATGTCCCAGTTTAGGCTCCTATATTCAAACTCCAAGCTGATAAAAAGGACTTGTACCTGCTTTCAAGTTCAATAACATAAACCCATGGAATTATTTTAATTGATACCCCTCCTTGACTTGTCCTCCATCCCTGCCTTTTAAAAATATATTTCAGCAACTCTTGTATCAGTAAAATCCATCTGTTATATACGGAATTTTGTTGTGACGTTCATTAGCCATTTACAAATATTCGACAGTCAGTGAAAGCGACAAGAGGAATATTCTTGAACACGGACACCATGTTTACTGTGTTGACCAAAACTGGGATTCTGTATTTTGGACATTCTCTATTATATCATTAGGAGGCTGCATTATACGAGTTTTGAGTAAATATACCAACATATTTATACTAAATAATTAAGGGATAAATATGAATAATTATGGATTGAATGCATACAATGGTGTGTATTTTAGCTGTTTGTAACAAAGCCACATTGATTGTTTTGAATGATGATGAAGACTTCACGGCTACAGTACAATTTTATAAAAATCTAAACTATATGGATTTAACTGTAGCTTGTTTTCCGTTATGTAACGGTTACCTTTGTTCCATTTAGTAGCCATCTATCACATAATGTCATCATGAAGCCCTCTACTGGTGAAGTTTACGAATGACATACTATGAACTACATTTCCCAGCATACATGAGAGGAAACCGTGTGCGCAGTGCTTTTAGATCTTTATCCATGGGGATGGGCCTTTCGGCGTTCAACTGTGCTTGACAGCGAACGACGTATTGTTATGAGATCTCCTTCGTGACGCAAACGTAGAGACTGGTAACACACTGCAAGGGACTTTTGGGCAGACTGAACTGCGCGGCAAAAAAAGGGGGACACAAACAAAAACATGTGGCTGAGGCTGTGAGAAAACGGGTATGTAATCTCTCACACATTGGTCAAAATTTGCGTTGATAAGAGGTCAAAGTGAGTCAGTGTTGCAACATATTGTGGCGATATATTTGGCAAGATGGCTTGGGGGGAAAGTGCTATTCAAAAGTGTTGAGTTTAGCTAACTAGCGGCTCGTTAGCTTAGTAGCTGCTTCTGATAACCACCATTCAGCCATCTCTTCCCAAGCTGTTTGTCACAGTATGTCGCTCACTTTCTGGTTCAGGATATTTCGGTACTTTATCTCACTTATTAAACAACGTAGTGTTCATTCAGCAAACTAACACCGATAGCAAGCCTAAATAGGTAACGCTTACTTAACTTCGTAAAGTTAATGTAGCTAGCTAGCTAGTTAGCCTACATCAGCAAACCAGGCTTGTAAATAAATTCCTTTTACAGAGTATTTCGGTCTGTACTAAAAGACTGCAAGCATTTGTGATTTCTTGGGGTCATTTCGACGTATCAATCGGAATCACGAACCAAGAAGAGCCTCTATTTGCAGCATTGAATTGAATGTAGCTTAATCTGTAGCAGTAGGAGTGCCCCGCCCACCAAAGCGCCATACAGCCCATGTTAGTGGCTTTGATGTAACCATTATGCAACGATTCAAGCTGCTCAGCTGTGTCTATGTTTATGTAAAGATCCTCTATACTAAACAGTTTGTCTTTATCTGTTTAGCGTGCGGTAATTATAACATAATTGTTATTGCTGAGATTATTAACGGGTTTTTATTATTGCCGTTACGTTTCCGTAGCTACGTTATGTGTAATACTAGTGTTAATAAATACATATTATTACAGTTTTAATATGCCACATTAAATCATTAAATAATTCGTTTTTTTTCTCCAGTCTTTAAAAATGGTTCTCTTGTCGGTAATTTTCAGCCTCTTCTGCTTTGTCAGCATAATGCTATTACCAAGAAGTGAATGTTATGTGTTGTAACAGGGAATGTTAAGGGCTGAATCACAAATTTTAAGCATACATCTGGCAATAATCTATTTACTGTTTAGCCTGATATATATTCTTCATCTGTGCCATGAGCTCCATTGTTGTCCAAAAATATTAAAACCCATCAATAAGCCATGATGTTCCTTCATCGCCATGAACACACACTTTAGTTTATTTGGTCTCAATCCCACATACACTGCCCTGCTGCCCCAAATTCTCACTAGATGTGGAATAAGCCGCTGTTGAAAATAACCCCCACCATATGCACTATTTACTCCCCTTTGAGTAACATCAGCTAAAAACTACAATGGCCAGTGCTGATGAGCTGCTTTTAGAAATGTACATCTTTAATAGGAACCAATAGGCTTGGAGCTGAAAGCTCCCCCTTTATCAGCATGGATTTTTCAGAGCCTTCTTTTAACTAGTTACTACAACATCAGTGTGTGATATTGATGCAGAGTTGAACTGACTGCAGTGTAACATTCAGTATTGCAGGTGAGGAGAGCATCTGAGTTGACTGACAGTGGACATCATGGGTTTGCACTCAGCCCAGAAGAAACACTTTCCCCTGCGGGGGATTGATGGTGTGGTTAAGCTGTTTGATGCGGAACTCCGAAAGTCTGAGCCAGACCTAGCCCTTCTCTCCCTGGTCCTGGGTTTTGTCGAGCATTTCCTAGCTGTGAACCGGGTTGTCCCCATAAACGTCCCAGGGGTCCGCTTTGAACCACTGGAGCCGGACTGCCCCACCTCCTGCTTCCCTACAGTGGAGCTGGGCATGATTTCTGCACTGTACGAGCGCTTCACGGCCCAGATCCGCGGCGCTGTGGACCTGTCCCAGTACCGGAGGACTGCTGCAGGGTCCAGCAGGGAGCTGGTCAAGAAAGTGTCAGATGTGATCTGGAACAGTCTAAGCCGCTCTTACTTCAAGGACCGGGCCCACATCCAGTCCCTCTTCAGTCTCATCACTGGTACGACATTACAAGTATCACAATAAAATGAGTTTTTATGAGGCTGTTTAAGTATAGACTTTGATCAACTTGGAATTAGTGTAGTCAAATTGATGAAAATCATTTTTTGTTCAATTTGAACCAGGTACCAAACTGGACAGTTCTGGTGTGGCATTCGCAGTCGTGGCAGCCTGCCAGGTTCTGGGTTTGAAGGACGTCCATCTAGCACTGTCCGAGGACCACGCCTGGGTGATTTTCAGCAAAAACGGAGAAGAAACAGCT
Source organism: Etheostoma perlongum (assembly GCA_026937815.1). Classification (NCBI taxonomy): domain Eukaryota; kingdom Metazoa; phylum Chordata; class Actinopteri; order Perciformes; family Percidae; genus Etheostoma; species Etheostoma perlongum. The sequence continues at coordinate 12,538,766 of CM049389.1, forward strand.
GAGGTCACCTGGCACGGAAAGGGTAACGAAGACCGACGAGGACAAACGGTTGCAGCGGGAGTCAGTGAGAAAGTAAGGCCTACCTCCACTCACCTGCAATAAGGACGAAACTCACAACACTTAAAGAAACTCCCACATATAGTTCAAATTCAGAAAACAAAATTGTACACAATAGAACACAGTGTGTCATTTATTTCTAAGTGTGCTTTGTGACACCCAAAAAGATCACTAAACACATCAGGTTCAGTTACCTGCTGTCGGTAACTGGACTTTAATTTCCCTTTTGTGAGTCCATTTGTACTGGTGATGCAGGATTATGTCACCAAACTGTCCAATGAAGGAGTTACCTGTCAGGCCATGTGCTCTCATTTTTCTTAGTTCTGTTGTAATAAGTCAGTTTTTTCTTTGATTTCAGCTTTTACACAAAGTGATGAGTAAAAGTCGTGTTATATTTTGTGCTTATTTTTCTAACCTCTCTAAACATGAAGATAGCCCTCCTTAGATTTATATTATAAAGGAAAACTAGACTAGCATTTGATGTCTTCTCCCTGTTAACCTGTCCTGTTTGTGCTTGTGTCCCCCATCAGAGCTGGCTTTATCTGAAGGGCTCCTACATGAAATGTGACCGAAACATGGAGGTGGCCTTCATGGTTTGTGCCATCAACCCCTCACTGGACCTGCATACTGACAGCTCTGAGCTCCTGCAGCTACAACAGGTGAGTGTGTGCAGCTAGCTGTTACATATCTGCTTTTTATTCTGCTGCAACACACCACTATTTTCAGTTTCACAGGTGACCGTGGCAGAAGCGATGATCTTATTACCAGAGATCCAGTCTTAAACTGAGCAATTTGATGTTCTTGTATACATAGTCTAAAAGTTCCCATTATCTTTTTCTTTTGTCATGGACAGTAGTTGCCTAGAATGTATTTTCCAACCAAGGCCTGTGTCTAATAAAGCCTGTTTCAAATTCAGGCCTCTTTGGGGTAAATAGAGGGCCACTATTTGGCCATCACCAGTAGAGTCTCAAGTTGTGTGGGATAGAATATATGTTATATCTGACAACACCATTGGTACTGTATATTCAGTACGCCCCCCACCCCCCCAAATAGGTTTAAGCCATCTCCAAAGAGATAACAAATGAGAATAGAAAATAGCAATTCAAATCCTCTCTAAATGTGTTTAAGAGTGATTTACCAAACAACTGTTGGATAAGCAGAACATAAACAGAGCCAGAGTCAGGCTATACAGGAGTCTCCCGGTGATTTATATAACTATTAATATTTTTTAAGCAGTTTTGTTTACTTGAGCATATATATTTTTGTTCAGCAAATTGTTTCAAAAGTAACAGGTAAATGCATAGATTTATGTCAAATAAGGTAACACAGACTCTTTGCCTTTACTGTATGCGGACTGTGCTTACTGTAGTGCGTAGTCGCCCCCAAAGGCCCATTCTGAGCCAGGAACAAGCACAGCTCTTAACATTTCAAGACACCCAATCTTTGTTAGATGTTTTTTTATGAGCTTCCTGATCTCTTTCTTTTCTTTTTCTCCCTGATTCAACAGAAACTCCTGTGGTTGCTGTATGATCGAGGCGACCTGGACAGGTGAGAGTTTGTGTCCATAATACCACTGCCTGTCCACTACAAAGAGTAAAGTGTGTAAACTTGCTAAATTCCACCACCTCCTCCTTCCCTGTACTCTGTACCAGGTATCCTATGGCCATGGGCACTCTAGCAGACCTTGAAGATCAGGATCCGATCCCAGGAAAGGAGAGCCCCCCTGAAAATCCACCTCAAGGTAAGTGTTCAGAGAGGTTTCCACTAGGTCACACTGCAGTAGGATAGGTAAGATGTGACAAAATGTTGTTTTACGCTCCGTTTTTCAAGACGTTTCATTTTGAATATATCAATATGGAAAATGCATTTTAAAACCAAACCTTTTATTTATTTCCTGCTAGTGCTGGGTTATATGGAGAAAATCAGTTATCACCATATTTTAGACCAAATACCTTGATATCGATATTGCAGGGTTGACTATTAGTGCTTTCACAAAACTATTTACACAGTGAGATTTTTTAATTGGAATGCATTAGGGGTGTGACGAGACACCAGATTGGGTTTACGAGATGAGATTTTAACACTATTTTAAAGAACACTTCTATTAAGAAATATGACTGTAAAACTCTTCTTTACTCAGAGAACTAAGGTTACAATGTAACCAAGCGTTTTCATTGCAGCAGAAAACAAGAAGTAGGCTGCGCTTGTTTGTTATTGATTAATGACCATTTTAGAATGTGGGTAGAACATTTCTCTTTGTTTAATATCATTACAATTAAAGACTCATTTTAAAAAAAGACAGGAAGAGAGTGATCTGTAGTGATTTTTCGTTCTGTGCCGAGGCTTCGAAGCGTGTGTCGAGAAATCCTGGAAGTTTTTGTGCCCGTCCATACCACTTGACTGGTTTATGAAGTGGTTGTATTCCACATCTATGATCAACACATCTATACACAAGCACATTCATATTCATTATATTAAACCACCAGAAAATATCCACTATATTTCAAATATCCACTTTATTTTACTAAGTAATATTACACAAGATGGTGTGCTTTATTTCAGTGTTACTGATCGTGGCGCTGGCCGCATCACGCGATTGTGGGATTTTTCAAATTATAAATAAATTAACCACACACTACAGCCTTGCAAGCTCAATCTGGTTGAGTTTTTTTTTTTTTCTAAGGACCGATTTAGCTACTACATCTACGATACTCACATGCTAGTTAGGCTGTTTTAAAGATAGTCCCATAACAGACTGACTGGCACTGAAGACACACCTTCAAGTGGGTGGCCCTGTTGTAGCCAGCGCAAGTGAATGGAAACTCACCCTGAGTTCCATGTACATGGACCCTTTTAAAGTTAGAATTGTTGTCCAAGATATTGTTGGACTTTTCTGCCTCCAACGTGATGGACTTTGATGGACTTTCTGCACTGAAAATGATGTGTATTTCCAAATGCTTGTTGTATAATCTTCACAGATCAGGATTTGTAATAGGAAGTCATTGTTTCTGTGTTTCTGTGCTCCCTCTCAGGCTGTCAATTCTGCTCAGCAGTACTACAACAACGAGCATATCTACCCCTACATGTACCTGGGTGGTTTCCATTACAGACACAGGGATGTGCGGGAGGCTCTCAAGTCCTGGGCTGAGGCTGCTCAGGTCATGCAGGAGTGAGTCCATACTGCTTTACACACAAGTATGCTAGCACAGTAAAACATCTGGGCCATGCACACAGACTAACAGTACTGAAACAGAGCAACGGTTAAATCAAGGTCCAAACAAACAATGTAGTCCTTCTCATAGGACTTACTTGCCTTATCTTTCCTCGCCTTCTGGAAAATACAGTTAATCCCATATCCAATCATCAGTTGTAGATATTGCTGGTTTAGCCTTGTAATGGCTTTTCTTCCTGCTGTGCTAAAAATTCGAAACAGATATCCAACATGAGAGGTAATGTTTTCAAATGGCAGGGCACCGAAATACAGGGTCTCTAATTTAAACAGAATGTCCTGGAGTATTGTTTGCAAAACTTCATGCAAAACTACATGAACCTCCTGCCAGAAAGGAATTATGAATGGGCAGGACCAGAATATATGATGATGACTTGGCTCGTAGAACTGGCCAGCAAATTTGGTAGAATGACCAAACCTACTTTTAAATTTAGTTTTTATCGTGGAAGAGTCACTAAGCACTATGACAGTTTATTATTCGCAAAAATTACCGGAAGAAATCTTGTTTTCAAAATCCAAGTTAGATTCTGTCAGACAGTCTCCACGTTATGAGCTTGACCATGCTGGTGTGTTGTAAACTGGAGTAATCCAGCAGCCCCAGTTGTTATGTAACCAGGTGGACACAAGATGGCAGTAAATGCAAAGCTATCTGCCCTCACTTGTGTTGCATGTTCTGGTCGAGATTTTTAACTGTGGTGGTTTTCCGCCACTGTCACATCCACCGCAAAGAGCCCGTCCCAGTTAGTATGAGAGGGTGTGCCAGGAAGTGTCCAGCATCCTCACACACTCTCCTCCCCTTTAAACACACTGTTTATTAGCTGCAGCTAAAAATACCAGCTCTGACCCACCAGACATTCTCTTCCCATATATCAGCTTCCTTTTCCTGCTCCTCCATTGTTCAATTTGGCATGTGTGCGTGCGTGCGTTTGTGTGTTGAGCACTTGTCTGGACTGTTGCAATGTCTTAAATAATATAAACATATTACAGGTCAACATTCAAATTCTGAAAGACATCAAATGGTCATATGGCCTTCTCTTCCTCTGAACCATATGTAATGTTGTCTTTTGAAAAGAAAAAGACACCCTGTAGATTTTCAGTCAGATCTTGCATATATCTAGCTACAGTGCCTTGCGAAGTATTCGGCCCCCTTGAACTTTTCAACCTTTTGACACATTTCAGGCTTCATACATAAAGATATAAAATTTTTATTTTTTGTGAAGAATTACCAACAAGTGGGACACAATTGTGAAGTGGAACGAAATCTATTGGATATTTTAAACTTTTTTAGCAAATAAAAAACTGAAAAGTGGTGCGTGCAAAATTATTGGGCCCCTTTACTTTCAGTGCAGCAAACTCACTCCAGAAGTTCAGCGAGGATCTCTGAATGATCCAATGTTGTCCTACATGACTGATGGTGATAAATAGAATCCACCTGTGTGTGATCAAGTCTCTGTATAAATGCACCTGCTCTGTGATAGTCTCAGCGCAGAGAGCATCTCGACGACCAAGGAACACACCAGGCAGGTCCGTAATACTGTTGTGGAGAAGTTTAAAGCCGGATTTGGATACAAAAATATTTCCCAAGCTTTAAACATCCCAAGGAGCACTGTGCAAGCGATCATTTTGAAATGGAAGGAGTATCAGACCACTGCAAATCTACCAAGACCTGGGCGTCACTCTAAACTTTCAGCTCAGACAAGGAGAAGACTGATCAGAGATGCAGCCAAGAGGCCCATGATCACTCTGGATGAACTGCAGAGAACTACAGCTGAGGTGGGAGAGTCTGTCCATAGGACAACAATCAGTCGTACACTGCACAAATCTGGCCTTTATGGAAGAGTGGCAAGAAGAAAGCCATTTCTCAAAGATATCCATAAAATGTCTCGTCTAAAGTTTGCCACAAGCCACCTGGGAGACACACCAAACATGTGGAAGAAGGTGCTCTGGTCAGATGAAACCAAAATCAAACTTTTTGGCTACAATCGATATGTTTGAAAAGCAACACAGCTCATCACCCTCAACACACCATCCTCACTGTCAAACATGGTGGTGGCAGCATCATGGTTTGGGCCTGCTTTTCTTCAGCAGGGACAGGGAAGATGGTTAAAATTGAGGGGAAGATGGATGCAGCCAAATACAGGACCATTCTGGATGAAAACCTGTTGGAGTCTGCAAAAGACCTGAAACTGGGACGGAGATTTATCTTCCAACAAGACAATGATCCCAAACATACAGCAAAATCCACAAAGGAATGGTTCACAAATAAACGTATCCAGGTGTTAGAATGGCCAAGTCAAAGTCCAGACCTGAATCCAATCGAGAATCTGTGGAAAGAGCTGAAAACTGCTGTTCACAAACGCTCTCCATCCAACCTCACTGAGCTCGAGCTGTTTTGCAAGGAAGAATGGGCAAGAATGTCAGTCTCGATGTGCAAAACTGATAGAGACATACCCCAAGCGACTTGCAGCCGCAGCAAAAGGTGGCTCTACAAAGTATTAACGCAAGGGGCCGAATAATTTTGCACGCACCACTTTTCAGTTTTTTATTTGCTAAAAATGTTTAAAATATCCAATAGATTTCGTTCCACTTCACAATTGTGTCCCACTTGTTGGTGATTCTTCACAAAAAATAAAAATGTATATCTTTGTTTGAAGCCTGAAATGTGTCAAAAGGTTATAAAGTTCAAGGGGGCCGAATACTTTCGCAAGGCACTGTATATTCTGACATGCCCCCCTGCTGCAATTAAAAGTCTTCCTCCTCTCACCTGCTCTTGCAGCTATAACTATTTCCGTGAGGACGAGGAGATCTACAAGGAGTTCTTTGACATTGCAAATGATGTTATCCCCAATCTACTGAAGGAGACGGCTGCTGCAGCAGAGAGTTCTGGGGAGGGAGGGGAAGGAGGAGAAGGAGCTGACAAGGCAAGTATTCCCAGCCAGAAAAGGGTTGCAATCCAGCAGATTCATTTTTCAGAGGTGGTCAGCGTATTGTGTTTACAGTTTTTACTCTTTGGGTGGTGTTGTCAATAGCAATAAATAAACAAACCTAAGAATGAGACCCCATCAACCGGTATTAACATGTGATCTGCATTTGGGCATGTTATCTGCAGCCTGGTTATAATGCAAGTGTTTTCTAAGTGGAGATTTATGCATCATTGAATTAAAATGCACCACACAACGTTGTTCTCATGTGCCAATTTCCCTCCACTAAAAGTACAGTTAACAGACAACATTATAGAAAGGATCTCTATAGAGATAGACCTTTTTGTTACAGAGTAAAATCCTTTTTGTTTAACATAAAACGGCTCTGAAATTGCTATTGTCAAACTCACCAGACTCCATTTAGTTGAACAATACTTTTTATCATGTATAGAGCCAGCATAATTTCATATGTAAATGGGTGAATTATGTGTTTATTTCAATCAAACCAGAGTGGTGATTGTTGGAACAGTGGACAGACAAACCTAGACAGCTTTTGATAGTTTTATTTTGTTTCTGTCAACTTTAAATTAAGTGGGTTTTACGATAATAAAATTACCGTTTATTTAAATGGAGTCTGGTGGGATGTTTTGTGTATAAACAAAAAGGATCTTACTCTTTATCAAGAAGGTCTATCTCTGTAGGGATCCTTTCCATAATGTTGTCATACACTTGGAACAATAATCTGAGCCTGTTGGAGGCAAAAACGGCAATTTCTTTTGACGTAAATTGAAGATGCACAATTGCCCATTAATGTTACTTTGTGGCGTGTTTCGCTGACTGCCGACTGCAGCGATCTTGCTGGACCAGTTTCAAACAGTGTGGAGAAATGGGGTCCAGGTTGAAAAAAAACAAGTTACCCTTTAAGATCACATGTTAACACCGGATGAAAACGGGGTATAAGACACCTACTGTATAACAATCTGAATACTGTGATTTCAGGAGCACCCCAAGCAGGCAGCAGCCCTCTCCGCACTCCAGGACCCAGAATGCTTTGCCCACCTGCTGTGTTTCTATGATGGCATCTGCAAATGGGAGGAGGGCAGTCCCACACCGGTCCTTCACGTGGGCTGGGCCACCTACCTGGTCCAGTCTCTGAGCCGCTTTGATGCTCAGGTGAAAAACCCAGAATAGATCTGCCCTTTGAACTTCAAAATGACCACAGCCAATACAAGCTCTGCCTGCAGGAGAGAGGCCTTAGAGTTAGAGTTGATTAGCAATATATAGTATTTTTTTTTTTTTATCGTCATCAAAATATCAAGTTGCACAATAACCACATTGTGAAAGGCTGTGACATCGCAAAAGACACTCAAAATGTTTAACTGAAAGAAAGATTTCCTTTCATTCAACAAGCAATTTGTTGTAATTTAGGAGCATACTGAAAGCGGCAGAAATGCAGAACTGAGAATACACTAATATTGCTGTTTATTTATCGCAATTAATATCGTTATTGTGATTTTCAACAACGTTATCGCACATTGTCCTTGTGTTGTGCAGCCCTAGTGTTGATGCTTTGTAGCTAAACATGGGTTTGTGGTCTGATTTCCAAAGGTGCGTCAGAAGGTGTCGATCGTAATCAAAGAGCCAGAGGCCCAGGATGATGATGACCTGTCCAGTGACGACCCCCGGGAGGGCCGCAGACGAGGCCCAAGGAGAGAGTCCAAGCCAGATGAGCAGAGCTCTCCTCCTCCTGCTGCCCCCACCTCCCCATCCACCCAGCCTGCAGCTGCACCCGCTGCAGCAGCCCAGCCCAAGAAGGTGGGAGAGGGAGGGGGCCGCCGCCGCTCCTCACAGGTCCTGCGAGGGGAAAACGCTGATGGAAAACCTAACTCCCCCAGCCCAGACTCTTCCCCCTCATTCCAGCAACAAGCATCCCCCTTCCCTGCCGGTCCTGTGGTCGCCTTTCAGAGTGAGAAGATGAAGGGGATGAAGGGGCTGCTGTGTGCGGCCAAGGTGAACTCCAGCGCCATCAAGCTGCAGCTCACCGCCCAGTCACAGGTCCAGATGAAGAGGCAGAAGAGCACTCCGGCCGGGGATTACTCCATGTCCTTCATGAAGCGGCAGCGCAAGTCCCTCTAGACATGTTGATTGTTGTAGGAGAAGTTGTTGACTCTTTAGGACATACTGTGAACAGCAACACGGACAGCCAATTAACCTCGCTTTTGTTTGTGAAACTATTTTACCAGTATTTTCATCCAGTGGTTCGGGTCAGTCAGTAAACTCATCGTTCCTAGCAATATATTTGACTTGCACACTTGAGTTAAGCATCACATATCAGATTTGAACTGAAGGAGTGTACATTTCATTCTGTTTTTATTTAACTATAGCCAGATTTGGGGGAACTGTCTGGTTTAATAGATTGTTAAGCACTCATTCATCATTAGTTTGTGTTTTAATTGGCAGCCAATTGCACACTGACTATTAACTTCTCATTGACTTACATGTGGATGTTTGAAGCCAAAGTAACGAGGACGACCGGAGTACAACGTACAGACAGTACAGTGTAAATATCAACTTGTACCATTAGGAATCTGTCCATGACTGAAGCCTTGGAAGTGATTAATTTAGGATAGTTACTGTGTAACATTGTCCACTTCTGCTCTATCGACAGCTTATTTCTTGCTAGCTCTATGTTGCCTTACTTTGCCTTTGTTCTTTTCTAAAGTAGGTGGCCTTTAGTTTTAAGAATAGCTAAGTTTGGCCTATTTTTAATTATTAGAGAAGACCAGGAAGACCTTGCACTGTTGAGATGGAGCCATATTAGGTGGCCCCGCTACATCCTATTTGCTTGATGACTTGTGGTTTTTGTTCTTGTTTTTGTATCTGCAAGTAATAAAGACCTGATGAAAATAGAATGTGATGAGGTCTGATTATGTGTATTTGATACATAAGTGCACATGTTTACAGGTGACTGAGCTGTAAGAGGCTGTACACTGTAAAAACAGGGTGTTTCAGCTTGTACTGCAGTGGGAGGTACTGTGTGTATTTTTTGCATTCAGCTGGAAAGCACCGGTCCACCTCCCCAAAGGAGACGGCTCTCTGTGGAGGATCAGAGGCAAATACAACCTCATTTGAAAACAAGTTTGTGGGAATTTAAGATCATATATGAGTGGACTGACAAATGAGGATGAGCAGGAAGGAACATGTACTGAGAAAACTGAAACTGAAAGTTTACTCATGTCAGGTATCTGTGGTTTAGCAGTGGTTTGTATGAGACTAGCAGACTGAGCAGCTGTGATTAACCGGTGACAGCAGGCTCGTGAGAATGGCTTGAATGGGAGTGTGTGTAGTACAGTTATTTTCCTTCATAAATGAATATTCACACAATAAATATATATAAAACCAAGACATCAGTCAAAGGCAAAAGAACACGGGACATGATTGTTGTATCATATCACATCCAACTATAGATAGTATATAGTAACAGGGGCGGGGCTAAAAGGGGGGCACAGCCCCCTGTGAAGTATGATTGATTAAATTAAATTAAACATTTGACTTGTTAGTCAAAGTTAGGAAATGCTAGGTCAGGATTATCCTCCTGAGAACCGAGGAAAATAAGTTCTTTCCAAATCATATTTTTTTGTGATTCCATACCTGCTTAGGGTTAAAAAAACATCCTACAATTTACACATTTTTATTTTTATTTTTTACTTTTGTTTTACAGCATGTCCACTGTAGTGGACAACAGGATCATTTTAGTACAAAAAGAGACACATTTGGTAGATACAAATTTTGTCAACCAAGAATACAAACATTTGGGCTGCAGAGTGGTTATTATCCAAGAATACAGGCATTTTGATTACAAACAGACACATTTATCATTCTTGAATCCTTTTCCTTGCATTTTGCAAGGATATGTTTACTATTAAAGCTTAACACTTAATGTCCGTATCCTTTTAATTGGTCCCCTTGAATCCTTTTAGCTTTATTTGAACAATGAACATAGAACTGAATTCAATCTAGTTTTTTCCTTCACTCTTCATTTTGTTCTTAGTATTTTCTTTTTTAGTAGTGATAGTCCTGGAAGCAATTTCTCTTTTTGGTAATACAGAGGAACATCTTGCATTTTGTGCATCTCATGTACGTCTTGCTCTTGCATCCCTTATTTCTGCATCTTTCTGCATGCTTGGTATCCATCATCTCAGGCATGTGCATGGCTCCTAGTCTGCGCACAGATGGTTCTGGTTGTGGGATCCTCATTTTAGATGGTGGCTCATACTCATCCTGACTCTCTTCACAGCTTTTATCCAGTTCCAAACTCTCCAACAGCTCTTCAGCTAGGAGTAATTTGAAGTCCAGGTACTGATGTGTGTTCTTGGATGGTCTGTGCAGAGCTTTGCTGTCAGACTTGTATTGTATCCACGAGTTTGTGATGGCAACATCAAAGAAGTGACTGATCACGCGCGATGTCCATTTCTTGGTCCTGCTTGACATTCGATAGAAGCTAAGCATGCGATCACATAGATCCACGCCACCCATGTTGTCATTATACTGCTTAATTACCGCTGGTCTTCTAACCTGGACCAGGAGCTTTTCTTTCTTGGACCATCTGGTACAGATGTCTTCTGGGTCTTTCCCATGGACAGTGGATGCCATGAGCACTGGTTTGTTGTCGAACCATTTTGTGATGGCCAGCTCAGGACTCTTTCTGACCACTGAAACTGATGTTCCTCTCCCCTCTTTTTTCAACTGTTTGTCTACTGGCAGCTGGCACCGCTTTGGGACACGGTTCTTCATTATGGTTCCAGTTGCAGGAAGGCCCTTTGCCAGCAATGCGTCCAAAAGATCTATGGTTGTGAAGTACCTGTCAAAGAATATGTGGCTTCCTGTTGGAACAGATTCAACCATGCGTAGAACTGCTGCAGCTCCAACTCCTAACCTTTTGACAGGAAAGGTATTCTTCCCTTGGTAGACTTCAAAATCAAGCATCAGACCATTTGGAGATGCAAGGACAAAGACCTTTAGGCCAGTAGGGTTTGGCTTGCCGGGAACATACTGTCTGACTGGACAACGGCCTGTGAATGGGATGATTTGCTCATCAATACAGACCCTTTCTGGCTTTGCAAGGCTGAGACAGCCTTGCCGCACACGATCAAGTATTGGCCTGACTTTCCAAAGAATATCTTCCTTCTTTGTTTCCTCTGTCACAGCCAGGTCGTTGACAATCTTGAGGGAGTTCCTTATCCTGAAGAATCTATCCCTTGTCATTTTGCTACTTATGACTGGCACTTTAGTTTTTTTGGCCCAAAACATTTTAATTCTGGGATAGCCAAGGCATGCCATGTGGACTGAAATGCCAAAGAAGATTTTTATTTCTTGTGGCGTAGTGTTCATACACACTCCTCTGCTTTGCAGCTCTCTTTGATTTGTGTATGTTGCTAAATCTTCAAAGACCTTGTTGTCAATGTACTGTGAAAAGTACTCAATTGGACTCCAGTCAGCCCGTGTTGTAGGGTCATCTTCTTGACACACAGGAAGCCCAGGTAACACAGGTGCAAATCTGATATAAAGGAGAAAAAAAACAAATGATTGGTTATAACAGTTTTATTACTCAATGTAGCTGAATTTAAAATTGTGGAATTGCATCAAACATACATGTTACTCCTTGCCCACAGAGGGCTTAATGAAGTTTCCTGCTCGTCCCTGTCTGTATCTGTGTCTGTATCTGTCCCTTCAACTGAGCCTTCTGCATCATCTTCCTCTTCTTCATCACCTTCTTCTATTACTGGTTGAAACTCATCTTCATCTCTCTCATCATCTGACAACTCCAAATCTGAATCTCCCTCAACTATTTGGTAAAGAATTCTTTCTGCTTCAGTTCTGTTTCCTACGACAATATGGAGTCATTATTTACATGAAGATAGTCCTGATGTCCACTACAATTGACATTCATAAAATGGCAAATATTTCAAAAGACGCATCATTTAGTTGCTATCAGAACTAGATATATGATTCCTAACACCTTAATGAACAAGAAAATATATGATTATCATAGTAACAAAATCATAGACAAACAATATTTGACTCACCTCTCATCTTTCCATAAAATGTGCTTGTTCCTATGCCGTCCATTTTGGATTGAAAGAAAGAGGGCGTTTCCCAGCATACCCCCCAATCAAATGACATATCACTGAAAAGACCAGGATGTCCTCTGTACAGTTCAGCAGGAATTAATGGACTCACACAAAAGAATCCAAGGAGAGGGATGAAATTCCAAAGTCCACTACAGTGGACATAAGTAAATGGGCTGGGTCTCAGGAGGTTATGACATACTAAATCAATACTTTGTCAAAATAATCATAAAATCATGTTTCTATGTGAATATTACCATTTGACTTGACTGATTAATTATTTAATTAATAATAAATCAGTGTTGACTTTGCAAGGCAACATCAAACCGTTTCCAAATCAATACAATGAGAAAATAAGTGAAATTCTTGACTTTTCGTCGTCTTGCAGTTATGATGAACTAGCCATTTTCAACACTTTAGCTTGACATGCTAACATTTGCTAAATAGTACTACTAAAAGCAAAGGACAGCTGAGGAAAATAGGAATGCCATTAGTTTTGCAGGTATGTAGTTATAACCAAAGTATTGGACATTTTTAAATTTAAATTATGACATAGCCTACTAAGTCTATTTAGATTAGTTTAAACAATGTAAGTTAGCCTAAAACATTATAGTTAGGCTTAAAATAAAGTTAGCCTATGACATAAATCTGTTTTACATGCTTATGCTAACCCTAACCCTAATCTCTTAGACTTTATTATGTCATCGTTTTCAATTACAGTTAGTATTTTTCCTTTTTAGTATCACTTGTACATTTGTTTTTGTTTTCTGACCGAAAAATAGCACGGACAAGAGCAAAAAACTGAAGGTTGACACAACAGGACATTTTTTACAGTGTAGTGTCTTCGCTCATGCGTGATTTGACAACAGCAGCACTCAGGACTATCTGCACACAGACGCCTGGAGTGTGTTAGCGTACACGGACTAGAGCTGTGTGCGTGTCTGTCGACCGGATCGATACACCAGCAATTAGTCAGCTCCAATTAGTTCCTATTAACCAGTCCGCTAGCCAGTCAGAGTGTGTCCATCTGCTGCTGCTTTCTCCCCGGACAACAGCAGCTGGGATGTGCGAGTAGAAAGCCCGCCAGGCTCACACATAGCACCCAGAGGTGTCTCCAAACATGGACAGGGTAGGGGTGTCATTCCTGGACCCTTTGGATGATTACGAGTTAATACACCGGATTGGGTGTGGCACCTATGGAGATGTGTTTAAGGTGAGTAAGAACATTTGCTCGTGTTTTCACTGCAGCACAGACAGAAAAAAACTCAGTCAGGAGTGGACATGTTAGTTCAAGAACAGAAATGTCTCACTATACACACACACACACACACACACACACACACACACACACACCACAAGGAAACGTTTTTTCACTTCCTGCCATCAAGGTGAAACTCTGTGTGGAGAAGTCTGATCAAAAAAAATGCTGCATGTGGGAGGTTTTTCATAACCTGAGGGATGATGTCAAGGTTATCAAAAACCAATCAAGAATGTATCAAGACTGATATTGTGACGACTGCCCCTGTAAAGGTTACATTGCCTTTTTCTCCTACAGACCACAGCTAAATATCAAAGTGCAATGTCAAAATAATGTTCACATTATTATTTAATTCAATTCAATTTTATTTATGTATCAATTCATAACAAGAGTTATCTCTAGACACTTTACAGATAGAGTAGGTCTAGACCAGACTCTATAATTTACAAGGAGCCCACAGTTCTAGCAGTTCTCTCCAGAGCAAGCAACAGAAAAAACTCCCTTTTATGAAGAAACCTCGGTCAGACCCAGGCTCTTGGTAGGCGGTGTCTGATGGTGCAGGCTGGGGTTGAAAATAATAAGACAGAACAAAAATACTTAAAAGCGTTAAATTCATTTGAGGGAGATGTGTTTGTGTGTTCGTGGTTGCGTGCGTGCATGCCATTGTGTCATTACAATCGCATTTTATTTAACCATTTCAACCCTTATAAACACAGATATTTTACAAAGTACAGTACCAGCCTGTGCCACAGGTTCATGTTTTCATAAGGGTGGGCAATATGGATAAACTCTCCTATCACAATTGTTTTTTAATATTTAATATTGCAATAGTGATATATATTATCATATTTTTAATTATCTCGAAAACAAAAGTTTATAGATAAAATAACCAGACAGGAGAGTCTGTTTTTGGCTAATTCCAGCAATGAAATACATAATTAGAGCTGCAATGATTAACAGATCAGTTGATCGACTATTGCAATCAATCTACAACTATTTTGATAATCCTATTATTGAATGTTTCAGTCAGTTTTAAAGCAAAATGTCCAGTATTCTATGGGCCCTGTTTCACAAATGTGAGGATTTGCTGTTTTACTTCAACAGATCATAACAGAGGTCAGACAAATCAAGCAAAGTGAAGGCATCAGTGTGAACTGTGGAATCTGTAAAAGCCATTTTCACTATTTTTAACATTACATACCCAATATGAGGATTAATCAATTCATTGAGAAAATAAATTGGCAGATTTATTGATAATGAACATAACTGTTGCAGACAATCAAAGTGTCACTTGATGGTAAAAGGTTGGATTTCACAATATAAACAACATGGCAAAATTTCTGATGGTCTCTTGGATGATGACACTATACAGTATACTGTCATACTATCCAACCTATGTATTCAGTAGAAAACAGAGTTGTGTTTTTTCTTTCTCTCTTTCTCTTTCGTTGTGATTTGAGCGTCAGGATGCAAACATCCTGTGCTGCTAACCCGCCCCGGTGCCTTGTGCATCCTGCAGAAGCAACACAAGAATTTGCATTGTTTCTTTTTTTGTAACACCCTAGACCAAAAATATGAGGGACTTTATCAAAAAAGACAAATAACCCATTTGCATGCTAAAGAGTTCTTTACAGATTCAACCTATTTTGCAAGGGTGTAAAATAGTTTAGCAAGTGTTTCTTTTCCATGACAAGTTTCAGTTTGTATCAAGCGGTTTGTTTATGACAGGCTTGCCAAACTGTACACGTTATGTTCTGGGCTAATCATTCAAACAGCAGCTTGGGAAACTGCTCTGCCTACAGATGGAGTAAAAACAGACTAACAGTGTGTTAGTTAGACCTCCAGGCCAGCTTCAGCGCTCCTCTGATTCTTCAAATGTGTGAACGGTTGAGGGATGGACAGCAGACTGTGAAGGCCATAGCATTAACATAGCAGTCAGCCCTTGTGTCCTGTATTTGTTAAATTTGCCACTCAGTACACACACATCCTCTTATTTCTCTGTAAGTGAAGCTATTGGGTGAGATGATCAAGCTTTCAGAATGAGGCGTTATTTCAAGAGAAGCTTTAATTTGCTGAGTTTCATTTTTTACTTTGCTCCCGGTCTTCAGTTGTTGATCTCTTAAGTTAAGACCTTATACTAATTTTTTTAAATGTACCTGCAGCAGTTATTACTCACTTTGGTGAGAAATCTGGAAGTGACTTTACCAGCTGCTCATCTCTGTTGCAGGCTACCGGCTCCAGACTGTTAGCCACTACTAATAATAATACATCCAAATCTCAGACTAAATTATCAGCGGTTGAGTAGCTTTGTAGGTAATTTAGGAAGAAGAATGCATGGAATAAAAAAGACAAATTAATAGATTTTGATCATTTTTTGATAGTCTCTGATAGTCTCCCATTTCTATTGTCAGACCTACCTCCACAGAGCTGTGAGGTAAGGTCTGGCTACACTACACATAAATTCTCGGATAAGGGGAAAAACGGTCTGGGTTGTTTGCATTTCTTTGAACCGATCAAAGTCTTCTTGGGCGGCGCTAAGCTCTGTATGCAGTGATGGTGGCTCTGCAAAATGCACTCAGGAAGGAACTTGTTTTGATGGAACATTTGCACAATACAAAAGAAAATGGCACATACAATATTAAATGAAGTTAAGGGTCCCATGACATGGTGCTCTTTGTATGCTTTTATGTAGACCTTAGTTATCCCCTAATACCATAGCTGAAGTGTCTTTCCCAAAATTCAGCCTTGGTACAGAATTACAGCAACTAGAGTCAGTCCCACAATGAGCTTTCTTAGTATATGTCATGTCTGAGTCTGTAGCTTTTGAGGAGGAGAGAGGGGGGCAAGGTGGAGGCTGGGGGTGTGGCCTTGACCAACTGGCACTTTGCTCGTTTGAAAGCTGTAATGTCTCTCTCTCATGGGTGGGCCAAATTCTCTGGGCGGGCAAAGCAGAGAAAGGGGAGCTTACCTGATCTGGAATCTTGCCCCTTATGAGGTCATAAGGGGCAAGATTCCAGATCGGCCCATCAGAGCTTTCTTTTTCTCAAAGGCAGAGCAGGATAACCAGGGCTCGGTTTACACTTTTAAAGCTGCATTGATTGTATTTTGGCCACTTGGGTCAGTGAATCAAACTGTCAACACAACGTTAAATTTACGCCTAATAAAATGCTAACATGTTAACAAACTGTTGCTTAATTACACATCCAGCAGACAGTGCAATATCATTAATTTGCCATTTTGTCTGATGAATATAAGTCCTACATTCCCTCTATTTTAATTCTGGTTTGGTCGTAGTGTGTATCTTTTTGGATGCACTAAGCTATAATTTTCAATTTCACTTCCTGAGAGCGTCCTTGCCGTTGAAGATGCCTAACCATGGTAACCCCTGCCCCCTCCACTCTAGCGTCATAATGCCTAAATCACTGAAAAAGGTGAATAACTACACCAACAGTCTTTTGAATATGTAGAAATGTAAATTAGAGCGTTATTGACGTTACAGAGCTCCATGGTTTTTGTCTGTTTGTCTGTTATGAATGTTGTTGCATTGTGTGATATTTACTGTATGCTGGCGTAGTGTCCAGTATTGCATACTGTTATATTTTACCGGAAATAGTATGCAATTTGCGTACTATTGGTTTCATACTAAGGTTTCAGACATACAAAAAAAATCTCCCATACTGTTTAAGCCTACTAAATAGCATGATGGTATGGTATTTCGGACGCAGCCCATAACATTCTGATATGAGCAATATTCAGCTGACTTTGACAGTGGTTTTCTGAATCCTTATTGCATTAATGTAACATTTAGAAACATTGCAGCCTGTGTGCCGGCCGTGAATGACAACTGCTCTACGTACAGTAACAGACAATAGCACATTATCACTGCTCCCACTGCTGCTGTTGGTGGGCTTGATGGAACTGTAACTGCAGTAGTCAAGGGTGAAACCTCTGGACATATGACTGTGTGGGCTTTCAATAGAGTCTCATTAAACTGCCATTATTCAGAGGAAAAAAATTCAAAGGAAGTTCATGTGTGTGATCCATGTCCTCCTGTGGCTCTGAGCAGCCACAGCCAGTTCAGATGGATTGTTTCTATCTTCAAGTGGTCTCTGACTTAAGTGTAGTGATGTTCAAATAGAAGTATTATTCTTTAGCATGAAAAGTAATTGGAAACACCAGGCATTCAACTGTAGATTGGCATAAACTTGGTGCATTCAGCCATGGGTTTTACTGTAAAGATCAGGAAGGCAAGGCAGCATCTCTGCCCCTCTCTATGATTCATCTCTTCATGGATTGCATGTTGAATGTTAGTAGAAATAATAATAGAAACCTTTGTTCTGTGATTCTGATGAAGTGACAGCTAACCCTGACTGGGACCTGGTACCAATACCTTGAATTCAATACCGGTTCCTGAACAATACTTTTTTGGATACCAATTTTTTAAGTCCATTTTGACAAGAGAAATCCTAACATTATGATACACATCTTTTTTTCAGCTCCTTGACACACACACACACTGTAAGTCAAGCCTCTCAAAATACAACAATGCACTCGTGAGCGCCGTCTCTGTGCAGAGTTTTTCCTGCATGCCTCTACGACGTGTACAAGCCGATCACAAGCATTATTATATATTGGTACAAGCATGCGGCATGCTTTTTGGCTCACTGACGCGGATGAGATTCACTCCCTAGGTATTGAAATTTGGTATTGAATGACATGGCATTTTTTAATACTCTATACTATAGAGGCAATTCAGTCTGTGCCTAAAAGTCCCAAAGTTTGGTACCCAGCCCTAGCTAGCTGTGAGACATTTGTCGAGTCCAAGACCTAGACTAGTTAAGACAGAGTAAAGAGGTATATACCAGGCAATGTCAATGCCTGTTCTAGATGGATTTGAATAAAACTAATACCTGTTTTCTGAACAAGCGTGGCTTTGTTTTGAAGGAGGAAGTTACTTTAGAAAAAAGCATATAGTGCTGGACTCGGTCGAGACCAACTAGAATATTTGGTGAGTCCATTGGCCAAGTCTAAGTCAAGGCTGAGTCCAAATACCAACAAGTCCAAGGAAAGTCTGAAACAATAGAAAAAAACGTCTCAAGTCCGGACTCTACAGCCCTGGTGCTGAGCGTACGGAGCAGCTCATAACACTTATTGTGGAGGTTATTACAAAATCCAGATTATAAAGCACTGTGAAAAAAGCTTGTTAGATTGTTCCCTGTGGAACTATACTTCTGCTCAGACACATTCACACTGCAGTAAAGTTACAGTTTTTGTGCTGACGCTTATTGCTTATTAGCATCTTTGTGCTAAAGATATGGTTATCTTTACTGTTCTGCTTCAGTGTCAGCAGATAATTAGCAACTAGCTAGTGAAGAAAGGGGAAAAGAGCTGAAAGAAGAGTAAATATTCGACTTATATTCATCAAGTGGACACAAACACGACTGTAAATGTAGAAAGAGTCATAAAGTCAGCAACCTGAAGCAATGTTTTTAAAGTTTGCTTATATTAGCTAACATTAGCCACCAGACCAAGTAAGGCCATAGCAACAAAACCCCTGAGTGTATTAGCTTGAGTTAGGGTGTGTTATTGATTTGTGAATTCAACTTTTCATTTTGTAAGCTGATTAATTTTTTTCTTATTTCAAAAGGTACTTTTATGAGTACAATATAACAAGCACAATACTACTTTTCACACCTGTTATCTTGCTAGTTTTACACCAGTTTTAAGTTTCTTTGTTCAGTTAAACATCATATTTGTGGGCTATTCATGCCCTATGCTTTACATATGCTTTCAATACTGAGGTTGTCTCATTATTAAGAAATCACAGTTGGCCAGAGGACTGTGTATCGTTTTGTATCTCAGACATTTGGGTGCCTGATCAAAGTGCAGTGAAGCTTCCGCTCTAAGTTCGTATGTAACTAAACTGATGTTATTTCAGGCTTGGTTATGTACAAATCTACTCAGAGACGTTACTATCACTGTAGTCACAGGAAGCACTGCAGTAGAACAGGAAGGAAAACAGGAAGTGACTGCAGCCGAGCCACAGGTTGTGTTGGGGCAACCTGCTTATCCTATTGGTGGCTGCTTCATTTGTTGTGGATGCAACGAGTGAAAAGCAGTCCGTCTGACGTTAGTGCAGTCCCTGAATCGGGATGACTGATACTCCCAGGAAGAATAGAGGAAGTTGAAAACACAATATAGCTGCTTTGAAACAACATCCACCATCACCTCTGATGTCATCAAAATAATTTGGGTCACAGATTTCCCCTGACTGATTAGGATTGCTACTGGACTACTTTGACAGTTATGTTTTGACTCGAGTATTCTGCAGGCTGTACTGAATGAATGAATGTATCTACCTAGGCATTTCCTCAGATGCTGTCCAACTGTACATTGCATTTTTACATTAGAATATGGAAGTGAACTGACTGCAACGGTTAATTTGAGAGCTTGGTTGCTGCTTATCAGTGTGAACCTATAGCTTGCTTGTTGAATCGTTGATAGCAAATGAAAGTTCAATGGGATACATGTCAGATTGACTTAAAGTCCCTCTGTGATGGATTTTAACACTGCCTTTTGCATCTCCTAGTGATTGTATGAAAATAGACACTGTGGCTGAGAGCATCCAACCCAGGGACACTGATTTTAAAACCCTGAAAGGCCCTACTGGAAATTTCAGTTTTTTATAAACAAAATAATTCATGAGATGTTAAAGATGAAGACATTTGAAAAGAGATGGATTCCTATAATGAGCTTATTGATGCAGTGATTACCTCAACTCACCTTATGGGCTGACCGATGCATTGCTAACCCCAATATTCTAGACAGGCTGGTTAATGTTGTGACCCAACACACCTATCCCTCTAACCCTTAGAAAATAGCTATATGGATGTATGATTGTTTTATTTGTTATTAATCTAATTGGTTAATATATTTTTGTCTTCTTTAAATTATTTTATTTTTTAATATTATCTTATTATACTTATTTCAATTATTATCTATTAATGTTTTACTTATTCCTATGTTGTTGTTGTGTTCCTATGTAGTTATGTCCAACTGTAATAGATAATATTGTCTCACATTGCCAGACTTTCCTCCACAGCGGTGTGGGGTAAGGTCTGGCTAGTCCACACAATTCATATTTCAGGATGGGAGAAAAACGTGCTCCCGGGTTCTTGGCATTTCTTTAAACCAATCATAATCGCCTTGGCCGGCGCTAAGCGCTGGACGCAGGTATGGCGTTGCTGCAACCGACATCCGGCAGATCCACCGGTGGCACTGGAACTCTCCTGTAAATTAGACTATGCTTTTAGTAACACGAGAGAATTTTATAATAAAAAAATTGTAAATTTCAGAGATACTCACTTATTTTGACCAACTCGGACTGCTGAAGCTGAAATTAGGAAGGCTTTCATGCCCCCTGAAAATGATGGACATCCGGCTGAACATCCAGTGAATTAAACGTCGTCAACAAGGCTATGCATAATATGACTACTGAGAATAAAAATTATAGAGCTCCGTGTGCCAATACTATTTGTATTGATTTCCGTGCTCTGAAATCAATACAAGGTTAAAGCCAAGGTGGAACTACAGGCTGAACTATTCATAAGTCTCCATCATCAAGATAGCATACTGTGCAGTTGGATATTTGCCCAGGTTTACTTACCTTAACGGAGCAGGCAGGTTGCAGAGTTCCAACCATGACTTAAAGTCTTCACACACTATGTCTGGTCATGATGTGATAGATCAACAACAATGGACTTCATGCAAGAATGTGTGCTTTTATCCTAAATCTCTCTCACTTTTTGAGATTTGCTTGCAGTGTGCAACATCTGATTTGCAAGCCCTCATATTTGCACAGATTTGTTGCTTGAATGCAATGAAAAGGATCAAGTGCTAATGTATGTGTAAGTGAGTGTTCATTAGGGTGTTTGTGAAAACCTGCACATTCTTAAGAGCACATTTGTAAGTAGGGTTGGGTACCGAAACCCTGTGATAATATGGCACCGGTGCCTAAACGACCGCTATCTACCGGACCAAGTAGCAACACTGATTTTGGGGCCACTGAAATGCTTCGCTCTGATGCTCTCTGTTAACACTATAGTTACACTTGACAGCAGGTCATGTTAGCTAGTTGACAGGTAACATTAAATAGTGTAAAGTGTTACTGTACTTTACTGTAGAGGATTCCAACACCGGGACGTAACTGTCTGCAGGCAGTCGCCGTTGTGGGAAAAACAACACAGACGTTGTGTTCACCTGAAACTGGTAGCCTGGTGCATTCAAAGTTATTTTAAAATATCCTTTTAGAATCTGGTGATTGTTTTTGTTGTTTAACAGCAATTTACTAGTGAAATAAGTTATTGTTATTATTAACAATGGTCTGAAAATGGTCTAAATCGCCCATGGTGTAGATCATTAGTCATTGTCACCAGAATACAAGAACCTTGTTTATGTAGGAGATTGAATTCTGAACTCAAATGGCTTCAACTCCTATTTAACTTTACTGTTTTTTTAATATGCTTTGGACCTAGTCCTGTGTACAGTAAAAAGTATAGTATATAGTGCATATAGTTCTATTTACTTATTACATAGACTCTTGTATATTTTCTATCTCTTTCAGGCTCGAAACATCAAGACGTCTGAACGGGCAGCTATCAAGATTGTCAAGCTAGACCCTGGTATGTTTCACATATCACATATGGTTATTTGGAAAACAGCAGTGATAGGTTTTTTCTAATTTTTTCTAATTATTTAAATTTAATTGTAAATCAATAGTGACATTTTGGGAACTATGCTTTTGTTAGTCATCTGGCAGAGAAGATAAATAGCAGTTTTATAAGGCTTAGCCAGGACAGGGTTTGCAGTTTCCTCTTTTTTCCAGTCTTTGTGCTAAGCTAGGCCTATATGTGAGCGCCACTTTCTAATAAAGATGTGAGTTGATGACATGTCTTTGATATACAGAAGATTATTTCTGTTCATATTGAGCTACAATTCACCACACAATCATTACACAATCTGTCATACCTCCAAATAGTTTTAATTGTACATTGTCACACAGATTGCAACCAAGATTTTAACAGATTTTAGATATTTCTATTATCATTTACTGTACCCATTTTGCAAAGTGTGACATACAATGCGCCTTTAACAGTGTTGCTACAAAGTGGATTTATTTATTTATTTTTTTGAAATGGTGCAACGGTTCCGCTGCAGAATAGCCTCAAGAAGGAACTTGTCTGGTGGAACATGTGTACGTTCAAAAGTTGTTTCAGTCGTGCAACAGAAAACACATATTGGACAGATAGTCTAGCTAGCTGTCTGGATTTACCGTTAACCATAGTCCTCATAAATCCACCAGAGGTTAGAACGCCAACACAAAGAAAGAGAAAGGCAAATTAGGGACATCCGGTGGAATGTCCAGCAGCACCTGAACAATACTGGAAATGAAACATCTTTGATATACACTACCTTATTCTTAAGCAAACTGCAACAGTTTCACAACCACGTGTTTAAATTGGTGACCGTTATGTTAAGGTATAAGGACATGTCACAGGTAGGGGCGCTAATTTAGAAAACGCTCCTGTGGGTCGTTTTAGAGGGTAGGAACAAACCACCTATGTGGCCGTATGGGTTGGAGGACTTGTTGGTCATAACGCTCCCAGATACAGTGATTGATATTCAACTTCATATACTAGTTCTCCCATTAGTCTAACACTACGGTTTACTGGTCTATAATTGTCCCTCCAGCTGTAGGAGCTCAGTGCACAAAAACCAGAGAGAAGACACTAAACTGTCTGTCTGTTCAGGTGATGACATCACGTCCATCCAGCAGGAGATCACCATGATGTCGGAGTGCAAGCATAAAAACATCGTGGCCTACTTCGGCAGCTACCACAGGTGCTGTGTGTTTTCAGCATGTCCACTGCACATGTGTGGAATCATTCCTGGGATTGTTGGTTGACTGAAATTTGTGGAATTTGACTTTTATTTTCCCCACACTGCTGCTGGATTCCTCTCCCACTCTTTCTGGTGCTCAGTTAGATTGTTGGTACAGCAGCTCGTGAATGGTACTGTATGTATTTGTGGGCGCTAGTTTAATTTCAGACTATTAGGGAGTGTCTACTTATGAGTGTTTCTTTTTTTGATGCTGAATGCTTCAACGTTGTCTTTCACAATCCCGGAACAACTGGGAATAAGGCATAGCAGCTCATGTCAAACACCAAGATACAGTAAATGTGTGTCTCTATCCAGGAACACCAAGCTGTGGATCTGCATGGAGTACTGTGGTGGAGGCTCACTTCAGGATATTTACCACGGTATAAATACAAAAAAGTGTTAGGAATTCTGAATGTAAGCCTTGTATTTACATCCAATTTTAATATTTTCTTAAGCTCATTTAAAGAACAGTGCTGCATTTCCATTTAAAGAAACAGTGAAAATGTTGTTCTTTTGTTTCTTACCCAGAGCAAGGTGAAAAGATCAATATCAAGTTCACATCTATGTGTCCAGTACAGCGGTAATATGGCATTCTGCCACAGTGGGAAGAATGGAAAACTGTTGTTATTCTGTCTTGGGTTAGCCCTATTGCTAATCTGCAGCAATTAGCAAGTTAAAGCATATACAAACACACAGTGTATAGCTTATCTTTACTTAGCTTAGCTTCTTTTGTATCTGCTTTTACTTGTTAACCCACTGCTACAAATATGTAATGCAAAAAAAAGCCAATTTAGGTCATTGTGTAGCTACAATGCCCAGGGCATGTTAGCCTAGCTTAGCACAAACACAAGAAGCGAGAACTGCAAGTCTAACTCTGTCAAATGTTTTTTAAAAAGCCTCCAAAACAACCAAGCCAACTTTTGTATACATTGAAATGTCTTCTCTTTACTTGTTTGAAGGTGTAGAATTATATGTACAGTATGTGAGGCGAGTGCTGCTTCTACTGTAATTAACAGTAAGCACAGCTAATGCTGCATTCACACCATGTGGCAGAAAAAGAAAAAAAACTTCCTATATTCCTACTTTCACACATAGTTACCCACTTTGCATGTCTTGTAGTCACACAATATAAATGGAAATTGCTGGTAAGCATAAATAATCCATTTATTAAAATGTTTGGACCAAATTACAAACACAATGCATATAGCTAACTTTTCATGACCTGAATTGGCAGATTGTTTCTTTGGATGCTACTGTCAGGGATTGAGGCTTTGCAGCCAGGTTTGTTGGCACCTCTCTATTTTTTGTTAGTCCTACATGGTTGCTACTAATGCCTGTGGGATCCTCCCTATGTTACCAGGGCGTGTGTGTGTCTTGATATTAACTAACATTGTCAGTGATTGGTAAGGGCTGTCTTCGCAGTTCAAATGAGAAACAAAGTGAGATGGCTGTTTTAAATTCAATTTACTGTACCAATGTCAAAAGTCAAGAAAACTGTCTTGCCCACAACTTTGAATGCATACTGAGGCTGTACAGTAAGCTGTGTGTGATTTGATAAAACCATTTGAAAGATCTCCTCCTAAATGTGTCATATTAAGAGCAAATTGAGCTGAGGAACATAGAACCCTGAGAACATAGATACGCCCCCCTTCCGGTTTGTGCAATACAAGAATGTGTTAGCCTAGCTTAGCACAAAGAGAGGGACATGTCTCCCCTAGTTTTTTTTCAAAAGGAAATTACCCCTTCCATCTGTTATTAAACATTTCTATATGTCAATCTAAGTAAAGAACATTCAGTGTGTAAATAAGACAGCTTTTGAGTTGTTTCAACACATCTATGTTAGCATTGTTTCTACTGATTCCAATCTTTATGCTATGCTAGGCTAAACATGTGCTGGACTATTGCAAGATGCAAGTTGATCTTCTCATCTGACTCTGGGTATGACAGTAGACATTTCTTCCAAAATGTCAGACCATAATCACAATGTTCATTTTGAGACATTAGTATAATTACTGTAACACTGCACAATGAGCTTTAAAAGGCAAGTTGGATTTATAAATGTGCCTGCAGGCCCTTTGTGCTATTAATCAAACTGTTCTTCTCAGTGACTGGCCCATTAAAGGAGAAACAGATAGCGTACGTGTGCAGAGAAACCCTCCAGGTAAGGCTCTTTGTGTCAAAGGCAGGTTATGAAATCTCTGAGATACTCTGCTGACAGGATGACTCATGTGTTTTTTTCCCACAGTCACAGAGGAGCTAAATAGTATTTAACCTCGCCAGACCACTAAATATACTGTTGAGGTAAATGTTGCTGCAGCACAACAGTCTGAAGCAGAATGTGCCAGCCTGTCTGTTGTTTTTTTTAGTGAGTGACCTGCTCAGATTTTTCAGGTTTGTAGACAACAGTTAAGTCTGAAGTAAGAAGGAAGATTGCAGAGGATAACTTAGTTTAAAATGTCACGTCTGAGTTTGTTATGCTTATTTAACAACTTTCAACAGGGCAAAAAGATTTCTCTTGAGGAGTGCTAATCTAATTGTGAGTGATGACAGAGCTGAACAGATTGCTGCCTTTGTGTTTGTCATGACAATCCTCAGCATTTCCAACTTGGTATACAAGCATTCTTGTGTACCATAGGTTTTGACTTTCCCTTTTCCTCTTCTTGGAAATGTGTTCTGTTCGGTTTCACTTTTCCTTCAAAATGTAATTTTCTTTTGCAATGTGCGTCAATATACATTATTACATTACATTACATATACTAAGATGATTTTTTTTTTTTATGATTTTTTTTTTTTAAAACAAAAGGTTTGTGTTAAAACACAAGCCTTTAAAACACAAAAGTTACACAATGTAGTAGTGTAGTAATCCAGCAGAGCAGTACTTGGGTTCAGGTTGTTGGGAGGTAGAGGGGTTAATTGGGGACCAATCCGCCAATGCTTTTCACTTTATAATTGACAGCCGTAAAATAAATAATAATAGGATATGTTTACACGAAAATATCTGCACAAAAAGCTGATTATTATTATTTGCTTTTTCCAGGGTTTGTATCACCTGCACGAAACTGGCAAAATGCACAGAGACATAAAGGTACTGCAGTTTTTTTCAAGTTGTTGCTGTCTAGTTGTGATCATATATTACTATACTGAGGGTGTCCCGTGAAAGCAAGCTTAAATGTGTGTGTGTGTGTGTGTGTGTGTGTGTGTGTGTGTGTGTGTGTGTGTCTCTCTCTCTCTGCAGGGAGCCAACATCCTTTTGACAGAGAGAGGAGACGTGAAACTGGGTCAGTGGGGCTCTGTATTGGACACACCACACTTGTGCACATCTGCAATGCCTCTTTATCTACTCCTACTCATCAAGAGTACTTAAATAGCCCTCTATAATGGATTATAGTCACTTAACGCCAGTGTGACTGTCTGTCTCTTCTGTTGTAGCTGATTTTGGAGTTGCAGCAGAGATCAGTGCCTCTGTGGCCAAAAGGAAGTCTTTTATAGGAACTCCCTACTGGTAAGACAAATGAAGCTGCACCCACCTGACCTCACTCAGTGTCTGTCTGTTTAAAGCAACCATGCAGTGTTGGGGTCAACCTATAAGGGTTTTTGAAGAATGCCACAATACTGCTGTTAGTATGTTTTGGATGAGGTCTGCAACTAGCCAATATTTCTGCCTTACAATATATACTTTGTCCTTATATTAAATATACAATACAATATATATACGTTTTCTAAAGTTAGAGAAAAGACCAAACTGTTTCAGGGTTTTGACAAAAAAAGAAACCGTGATTTTATCTATATATATATATATTTTTATATATATATATAAATACAGTGCTTTCAAAAGTATTCGCCAATAGATGAAAGTTTTCAAAGGGACACATTTCAGGCTTCAAACATAAAGATATAAATTTTTTATGAAGAATTTACCAACAAGTGGGACACAATTGTGAAGTGGAATAAATCTATTGGATATTTTAAACATTTTTAGCAAAAAAAAACTGAAAAGTAGTGCACGGGTTGGACCCCCTTTTGCCTTCAGAACTGCCTCAATTCTTTGTAGAGCATAGATTTTTGCTGGAACAGCTGCAAGTTTGGTCCATATTGGGGTATGTCTCTAAGTTTTGCACAGAGACTGACATTCTTGCCCATTCTTCCTTGCAAAACAGATTGAGCTCAGTGACTGATGGAGGCCATTTGAGAACAGCGAACTTTCAGTCATTTCCACAGAAACCATTCTGAGATGATTCAGGTCTGACTTTGATCCTTGGCCATTCTAACACCTGGATACATTTTATTTGTGAACCATGGACTTGGTGGCAACATTTTTTGGTAGGTTTGGGATCATTGTCTTGTTGGAAGGGCCCGTCCCAGTTTCAGGTCTTTTTGCAGACTCCAACAGGTTTTCATCCAGAATGGTCCAAGGCAGGATGCATCCATCTTCAATTTTACGCCAACCATCTTGACCCTGTCCCTGCTGAAGCAAAAGCAGGCCCAAACCATGATGCTGCCACCACCATGTTTGACAGTGGGGATGGCTTGTTGATGGTGATGAGTTCCTGTTCTTTTACGCTGAAAACATACCCGTGTTTTGCTGCTGCTGTAGGCCAAAAAGTTTGATTTTGGTTTCATCTGACCAGAGCACCTTCTTCCACATGTTTGGTCACTGTGTCTCTCGAACCAGTCTGGCCATTCTCCTCTTCTGGGCAAACTTCCGCCCACAGAACTGCCGCTCACTGGATGTTTTTTTATGGATATCTTTGAGAAATGGCGTGAAAATCCCAGTAGATTAACAGTTTCTTACCAGCCCTTCTGGCACCAACTTCCATAAAGGCCAGATTTGAACTGCAGGACTGATTGTTGTCCATGGACATGCCTAAATGCCCACCTCAGCTGTGATTCTTGCAGTTCATCCAGAGTGATCATGGGCAGTTGGACAGCTGCATCTCTGATAAAGTCCTTGTCTGAGCTGAAATTTAGAGTAATATTCACTATTTTAGATTTAGTGGTAATGAAACTTCCAAACCAAAATAAATGTATCAGTACTAACTTGGGATGTTTAAAGCCTGGGAATATCTTTTGTATCCAAATCTGGTTATTTAAACTATTCCACAACAGTCAATGAGACCTGCCTGGTGTGTTCCTTTGGTTCTATGATGCTCATTCTAGTTTATTTGGAGACTATCACAGAGCAGGTTCAATTCCAAATTTATACAGAGACTTGATCACACAAAATAATTCAGTTACAATTTATCACCATCAGTCATTTAGGACAACATTGATTTATTCAAGAGATTTTGAATGAACTTCAGGAGAGTTTAGTTTGTTATGTGCACTGAAAGTAATAAGGGGCCAAATAATTTTAAACAATGGCTCTTTTTTCAACATTTTTTTTATTTGCTTTAAAAATGTTTAAAATATCCAATAGGTTCAAGTGCCCAGTTTTAAAATTGTGTCCCAACTTATATGATTCTTCACAAAAAATAAAAAATTTATATCTTTTGTTTGAAGCCTGAAATTGTCAAAAGGCACCAAAACCTTAGGGGGCCAATGTTAGCAATTAATTGCAGTTAAACAAAGAAACCGTGTATTTATATATATATATATATAAAAAATGAAATTGACAATTATGCTAATAATTGTTACAGGCCTTCATTCTGCTGCTGCACTTCATTGAAACTATAGTGACCTGCTGTTTTAGAAAATTGCTAAGACTTATCCTAATTAATATTAGTAAATAAAACACTAAAGTATCAATAAAAGGTAAGTGTCTGCTACATACTGTGTACATGTCCTTTTCAGAAGTATTATATCTGATGTTCCTCTCCTCTCAGGATGGCGCCAGAGGTGGCTGCAGTTGAGAAGAAGGGTGGTTACAACCATCTGTGTGATATCTGGGCCGTTGGCATCACCTCCATCGAGCTGGCTGAGCTCCAACCGCCCATGTTTGACCTCCACCCAATGAGGTAATTCAGAATATGCAACATGAACTCAGACAGATAATATGATCCCAAAGCAGAAAGATAAACAGATTAGACTTGTGTTATGAATCATTTTGGCTGCATGATTTGTAATTGTCTCTGTATAATTCCTGGACTGTCACTGCATGTAAACATTTAAGACATTTTCCAGCCCCGTGACATTTAAAACAATGTTTCAGAGCGCTGATGTTGATGTCCAAGAGCAGCTTCCAGCCTCCAAGACTAAAGGATAAAACCAAATGGTGAGTTTGTCTGTCTGTGTTCCTTTTTAAAGTCATATAGCATGTATCAGGACCAATTGTGTCTCTTCTTTCTTAATCTTATCAATATCATTTTGATGTGCAATTAATTCACACTTTGTATCTCCCTGCAGGTCAGCCGGTTTCCATAGCTTTGTAAAGATGTCTCTCATTAAAAGCCCTCGTAAAAGGCCCTCAGCTGAGACACTGCTGCAGGTAAGCTGGCTCTTTATAGCTCCTAAATAATAAATGGCCGTTAACTAGCCATCCGTCTTCATTTATATATGGACTATTTATAAATGCATATTTTTCTATTTTAAACCCTTACGTATCCAGAGAACTTTTCTCTTTTACGAGAATATGAATGTAGCCAAATCAGAATAGATTTTTGCAGAAAATGTCTGTGTTCTAATTCTCCTGTCACACGTTTGACACAATTTCAAATACAGTTTAACCAGTTCTTTAAAAAAAAAAATTAATTAAATTTGATACATGATTTAAATGTTCTGATTTTTTTGTGAGCAGCTAAAATTTGATTTTTTAAGATAGAAAGTCAGGCAGTCTTAATGATCTTGGATAAGTTGCAGTCAAGGTTTCAATCTAGCACCGTTGTTTTTTTTTGTTTTTTTTGGATGTGCGTACTTTTCTTCTCTATACCCCTGACGTACAACCACAATCTCTGGCTGTGGACCAATGGAAATTGCTCAGGGATCTGAACATTTATGAACAACAACTAAGATCACTTCCAGGCTTTGCTGCTTTTTTTGTGTAATCACTGTCATCAGATTAATCAATAATAAAAAGTTGCAACCCAAAATCTGAGATTTTAGTGGTGATTCAAAAATCTGGAACCAGCTTAGCACTGTCCTTCAAAAGATTAATTAGGGGTCATTTAGTGTAGATTTAGCCTCACAGACCTTCCTCTCTCAGTGCTGCTAAGGAGGGTCTTGTTAGACCACACAACATTCAGGGATGGGAGAAAAACATGCTTAGGTTTATTGGCATTTCTTTAAACCAATCACAATTGTTTTGGGCAACGCTAAGCACCGGATGGCACAACGGTAGATTCACGGTAGACTTGTGTAAATTTGATGCCAATTTGCATGAATTTCTGAGATCAACATAGTCTTCCATTATTGTTCAATGATATTAGCTGTAATTTGTTCCCCCAGCATCCGTTCGTGACACAGCTCCTGACCCGGAACCTTGTCATTGAGCTTCTGGACATGGCCAACAATCCTGAGCTCCACAACACGCACACACACAGCATGGACGACAATGAGCTGGAGGTCAGTACTACATGGAGACAGAACTGATCACTGTTGATATTTAATCAACCATGCGAACCTTAAAGTAGTGTCTTTTTCCTGTGGTGCTGCTGATATGCTGTGTGTGCCGGTGTGTCACGTGAACGATGTGTTGACAGATTGGGGAAGTGGCTCCAGACAAGATTCAGTCAGCAGGGAAACACCTGCCTGCAGAAAGGACCCTGTCTGAAGAACAATGTGAGAACACACACACACACACACACACCTACACACAAAAAGACAGACAGAGACACACACACACACACACACACACACACATACACAACAAAATAGGCTTAGCCTATTCACTTTCTCTCTACACATCTAAACAGAGATTCTTCACAGACTACTGGGCAGATGGAGTCCCAAAAATAGTTCAAGCACGTAACTCTACCCTTTTGCTACACTATATTTTGAGCTAATTAGCTAATGTTAGATTCTGTTAGCATGCTAACACGCTTAACTAAGATGGCGAACATGGTAAACATTGTACCTGCTATACACTAGCGTGTTAGCATTGTCACTTTGAGCACGTTAGCCTGCTGATGTTAGCATTTAACTCAATGCAGGGCTGTGCCTAATTAGCTACAGCCTCAAAGAGAGCATGGCTTCCAGTCGCTATGCTATGCAAAGCTAAGCTAATAACATCCTCCTGACTCTAGCTGTGTACTTAACATGCAGACATTAGATTGGAAACCATTTCAGGAAAGAAATTAAATAAATTAATATTTCCAAACATTTTAAACTGTTCCTCATGCATGTACGGTATATTGTTTTGTTTGAAAGGCACCATGACATCTATATGACAAATAGATATAATATAGTATGGGCAGACAGTTTTTATGCAGCTCTATATAATTTGCATGTAAATAGACATATCATTCATCTATCTTAAATATCGCACAGTACTAAAGTATGTTTCTGACAACACTTGGTTTCCATGCTTGTAGCTGTATGCACGCATGTCTAAATATACTGTATGGTGGTTGTACTTGCTGAAGAGTGGCTTCATTGTCTGCTATGACCCCCAGTATTCAGTGCTGAAATCTCCATAATATGAATGAGGACAAAAGCCTCTCAGTCAGCCTGCTGATGGCTGCCCTCGTCCTGTAACCCAGCCATACATGTGGGATGAAGGCTGCGTCAGAGGATGGTACTGAGAACATGCCATTGGTGTGTGTGACAGACAGTGGTACTTGTATGCAGTGGCTGGAGTGACTTCATGCTGCTGCACAGCCACTAGACCTCTTGTTGTGTAAGGGTTTCTGGTGTGAACGTCTGCCTTCACACTCTGCCCAGAATAAATCCACCTTACCTCAACTTAAATACACAATGTGCTTTTCATAGACACACAAGCCACAAATTTAACACTTTCACCTCAGTTTGACCAATATGGGCTTTGAAGGCTCACACTGCTGCACATACTGCTACAAGCTGATATTACTACTAGATTGGGTCTAAATACTATTTTGGTACTGACAAATGTGTCAGCAGCACCGAGTACCAGAGACGGTGACTTACGGAGAGTTGCCAGATTTATAATCTTTTTAATCATTTTGTATTTAATTTAGGCAAAGTTAGTTCTTTCCGTTTTTGAATTTATATTAAATTATATTAATTTATAACATGTTTCTCAAAATAAAGTACTGAGAAAGTGACGTATCAGTAACGTGGCAATGTACCGTATCTTCTTTAGTTTGAAACAAGACTAAAGGGCCATCCACACTAAGAACAATAACTATAACAATAACTATTAATATATAGTTTTAAAAATCGTTCTAACTCAAGTGGATGACAGAGTCCCCACCACAACTATAACAACGACGACAGTGGAGAACAATATTGTTGGGATCATTTTCAGAGATTTGATGAACGATGGAAACACTGACAGCCAATCAGAATCCATCTGAGTTTACAACAGGACACGGCGGACAGAGACGCAGAGAAATTTCTTTCATGCAGGTGACCACTAAAGGTAACTCTTTGTGTGTCTTGGATGTTATCATACTGTCTGTTTTTGTTTCGGTGCCTGCTCGGATCCCCGGCTCTCTGGAGCTCTGTGCGCCCGCTGTTTCCTGGAGAAGGCAGTGGTGTTGGCGCCCCAAGGACCGCCGGTAGACTTTTTTCTGTTCATGTACCTGAATTCAGGAATATGTAGGATATTCCTACAGACTTTCTTGTAATCCTACATTGCAACGTCTGCTGTTTTAGTGTGTTATGTATTATCATTAGCTGGAGTGTGCAGCGCGTGCTTGACGCTGCTGTTTACAGTTATCGTTGAGCAGTGAGGATGCTCACATCGTTATAGTTATTAGGGGTGGGGAAGAAAATCAATTCACGTATGTATCGTGATTTTATTTGTGACGATTTTTAAAATAGATTGTTTTTCCTAGAATCAATAGATTTTTTATTTATTAAGGTTACCAATGATTTACCTAAATATTTTCTGTTTATATATCCGCTGACAGCGACTACATAATATCCGTTTCCAGCTAAACAGACCGAAAGCAGAAAATGCAGAAAGTCCATGTTCTGTTCTTCTTAACAAATGAAATTAATGTCGGACTGGCTGAAACAATGTCTCATGATATATTGTCTCTAGAAGTATATTATTATTACTATTGAATTGCAATTCTTCCAGAAATGCAAAAAATAAAAATCACTATACAAATCGAATCGGCACCCATGTATCGTGAAAGATTCAAATCGGGACAAAAGCATACCGTTCCAGCCCTAATATATTATAGTTATGGTTATAGTTATTGTTCTTGGTGTGGACGACCTTAAAGGTCCCATGGCATAAAAATTTCACTTTTTAATTTTTTTTTAACATTAATATGCGTTCCCCCAGCCTGCCTATGGTCCCCCAGTGACTAGAAATGGCGATAGGTGTAAACCAAGCCCTGGGTACCCTGCTCTGCCTTTGAGAAAATGAAAGCTCAGATGGTCCGGTCTTGAATCTTGCTCCTTATGACCTCATAAGGGGCAAGTTTACCTCCCCTTTCTCTGCTTTGCCCACCCAGAGAATTTGGCCCGCCCATGAGAAAGAGAGAGACATCATGGCTTTTTTAAGGCCAAGGCCACACCCCCAGCCTCCACCTTTTAAACCAACCAATCCATCTAAAATGAAGACAGATTCAGCAACTGCATGGCCTTTTTCTCACTTAAAATGTTTTCAGAAACAAGTTTTGCTGAACTGTTTCAGTAAAATATGAGATTGTATTCTGAACATGCCGCCATGACAGTCTGGCTTTGAATTTTGGAGAAACCAGACCCACGTGACACGTTCGTCCAATCATCTGCTGGTTTTAGTTTTTGGGCGACAATACAGGTTAGCGCTGCCTTCTGTTATAGAGACGATATTTCGTCGCTTTGGTGTGTTCCGAGGCAGTCCAACTGCCTTTTCTGCAAGAGGATCGGCCATCGGGTTGGTGTGTCAGTGGCTTAAGAGTCTACAGCCATGCCAGCAGCTGTGAAGAATGGTGAAATTTTGAAAAGATGATGACTTCTTGAAAAGTTAATGCATCACCAAAGCTCATCCTAAGGGTAATGAATGTACCAAATGTCTTGCCAATCCATCCAATGGTTGCTTGACTCAAAACAAAAATTGTCAACCTGCTGGTGGCGCTAGAGAAAAGCTGGGGTCAGTTGGATACATCCTCTGGGAACCAAAATGTTGTGCCAATTAAAACTCTGATTCTCTGCCCGAACCTGATTGGGCCCTGGCTCAGGCTGTAATTTCCGGTGTGTGCAAATTTCTAGGATTTTCTTGTTGTTTCTTTTTAAATGTAGACCCTATAGTCTTGTGTGATGTCACAAGTAATGGATGGGCTGTGTACCAATGTGTGTGACTGCCATCTACTGGGTGTCTATGCAATTTACACCCATGGATAAAAAAGCTACAGAAATTCAGGGTTTTAACCAGGCTCATGCCCAAAACTGCTGCGGTTGTCTGGGCTCGGTTCAGGCTCTGACAGAATCTACTTGTGTTCATGTAGGGCCTGATTTTTTTTTTATCACCCGATCATGGCTCTAGTACCAATACACTGAGCAGATGTAAAGATATTTTTCAAGTCTTTGATCTGCTGGTTATGGCGCTAGATGAAAAATCAGAAGATCACCAAAGTCATTGAGTTTCATCCTCTGGGGACCATGAGTATTTGTACCAAGTTTCATAGAAATCCGTCAAATAGATATAAAGATCTTAGACCAAGTGGTGGACCGACTGACAGACCTAGACATAGAGCTATGCCGCTAGCAAGCCTAAAAAATTCTAATGACACCTAGCCCTACTGAGACAAAGGAAAAAGAAAGAATATAATTTACAATGTATCCACATTAAATATCAGGGAAGGGAAGGAGGCTAATAGGTTGCAGAAGGCAACAGGAAACAAAGAAATAGTAGTGCAACATCAACAAGGCATTGTCATGCTTCAAATGACATAAAGCACCAATGAAGAGGTTGGGGAAGCTGCTGGCTGCTCAGATATGTTACTTTTTAAACTTTCCAAACAAGCGTCAGCATCTACGTTACCATGAAGCAACAATGGATCTCTTACCAAAAAAGGACACATTATGTTCACAGGCATGGAATTTCTATTGCAAGCATGTTTAAATTCTCTACTAGTTGATTTTCATACTGTAGTGAAAGCACTGGCTGCTAGAAAGTATGTTTTTGTAGCAGAAACACACAAAACAAATTTATAGTTTTTGTTTGGTCATTTCAAACCACATTTTCCAATTATTTAGTGTAAACTATGACAGTTTTGACATGCATGTGGAATAATTTAATGTTGCCATCAGCTTTCTAAACAGCAAATAACATGAAAAACTTCTCAAATCAAGTCTGGTGTAGGAAATGGAGTTCACACTTCTGTGTGAAAAATGCACAGCACTCGTTTCATTCTTTGTTTTTTCTTTGCAGTCGACCAAATGAAGTTTGGGGCTCCTCTGAGGAAAGTCACTGAGCCGTATCCCGGATTTGGTAATGCTCTTTTTCAGCAAGGTCTTTTTGTGACTGTGCTGTGTACTGATGCCATATGTGAATATGATCAAGGGCTCTGTTTTCCCCCTTCAGCAGGGCTCTTATGATGACAACTGGAGTCTGTCTGGAGATGAAGACAACTCACCGTAAGACTTTTCTTCTTCTACCTTCGTTCTGTCTTTGTTTTATGCATATTATGGTTAGGGTTAGGGGGTTAGGGTTAGGCGGTTAGGGTTTGGGGGGTTAGGGTTAGGGTTAGGGTAGGTCTGATACATGTCCTTAAGTGTCACTTGAGTTGGTGTAGGTTGGGTCTGAAGACTACAAGTTTAAAAAAAATCAGTCTGGCGGCTTGGAGTTAGAAAGAAGTACTCTTACCAGTCCTCTGTTGCTCTTCATCTCTGCTGCAGGCTAGAGGCTCCAGGCTACGTTAGCCAATACTAGCATAACACACTCAAATCACCGACTGAACTGTTGGCAGTTAAGTTGCATTGTGGGTAATGCTAGAGCCAGGTTTTGACAAGGAAGAAGAATGCACAAGATTAAATAGGGCTATATTTCTGGTTCTGCTGCATTAATTTTAATACTTTTTTGGAAAACTTGTCTATTATGAGTCTGACAGTGTTATAGAAGTGAAATGCAAAATCAGTGAGAGAACTGGATACTGGGTTCCAGTATGGAGCCCCATTCATTTCAATTGAAATAACTCACCATCGCATATGCCATATAAGTTCTTCCAAGATTCAAAGTTTTATCAGACTTAAAATCTTTATCAAATTGTGAAATTAATTTATATATAAAATTGTTGGAAAAAACGGTATTTATCGTTTTACATCACTTCTTGGGAAAGTGGGTGTCATGTGACCTGCAATTCCAAATGTGGTACATAACAATTGCCAGATTTCTTTTGGGGATTTGTTGGCACTATTGGGCACTATAATACAACCAGAGAGTGTGTCTTTAATGACAGAATGTGGATATTAAAGTGTTCTCTGACCTGTATGGACCCTTAACTGATTGAATAGGCTGATTGTTATATAATATGTTCATGAAAGCAATAGTAGTAATACTAGTATTCCTAATTTTCCTACTATAGGTGTAAATAAAAAAGTAGATATGAGTTCATTAGCAGTATTATCACTGATAGTCATAGTTTTAGCATCAAAAGGAAAACTGTAGTTTACTACAACTTGGGTCTTATTTTTATAGTTTTCATCATCATTTATATCACTTATATCAACATTGTACTCACCAAAGTATTCACTGAGATCTGGAAACGCTGTGACATTGGTGTAACAAGGTTTGACGGAGCGTGAAACACAAGCAGTCAGACAATCAGGCCGGTTTTTAACAGACCAGTCATTTATCCAGTTTATCCAAACTACTGATGCCCACTAAACCACTGGTACATATACCCCAGTGAGCAGCTAAATTAAAAATACAAATGATTTAATGAATGATATGTCCATTGCTCATGAGAAATTATTGGGTCCTTGTAAATTATAGAGTGTGGTCTAGATCTACTCTATCTGTAAAATGTCCTGAGATAACTCCTGTTGTGATTTGACACTATAAATAACAATTGAATTAAAATTTCATTGAATATATTGTTTGTAATAAAAAGGAAAACCAACACACAGATAGGACTTCATATTGCTGTGGGGCTGATATTTACTGGCAAGAAAACAATAAACTACAAAAAGCTGCACAGAAAATGCCACCCACCAACTTGGTTTGGATTAAAGAAAATGGTCACAGCTTCCATATTTAAAGTGGCTTTATGTAACTTTCAGTTGGTGTGGATTCTAGCGGCCGCTTTGGACAAAAGTTGAATGTTTTACCACACCTGCTGTTGTAAAGGTCTTTTCTTTACGGTGCTGTATTACCCACTCACTGTATCGCTGAGTTAGTGTTACCAGGAGGTCACATAGTAGATCCATCTTTTGCTCAGACAGAAAATCATTAATTTACAATAAGAAAAAGCGTTACAGACGTTACAGATTTCAAATGTTGTATACCGTAACTTTGCCTGCTTTAGATGTATCGTGAGATAAACGCCACGTCTCGACCCAATGCATTAAGAGTTTGTTGTAGCAACCAACGTAGTAATAAATCAGATTTATGAAGTGCATTTCATGAAAACAAAGGAAGCTTTACACAAGTACAGGGAGACAATTGAAAAGAAAATGGAAGGCACAAACACAGACTAAAAGGAATATCGAGTGTGACTCACGTTATTGCCTTTTGTCTTTCCCTTTTACATCTTTTACTTGTTCTTAGTTTAATTTCCTTCTTTCCTGAGATGGCCCTGCCACTGTGTCAGCCATAACTACAGCAGATAACTTCTAAAATAACATTAAATACAATTAGGCCTACAAAACGAAATCTCTTGCCACCCTTAACCTGGCCCTGCTGACTGGATACAACACAGGCTTTTCAGGTGATACATTGAAATCTGTGACCCGTCAGAATGTTACTGTAGCGCCGTCTATGCTGGAAATCATTCTGTGAGTTTGCGGGGAAAAGTCAGACCGGGGCAGAGGCATTGATAAAAACTGTATAAAACTAGCAATCTTTTCACTGTCAGTGTTGTTTGGTGTTACAGCTCATTTATGACTGTCAAATGGAAAATTTTACAGTTTCAGAACCGTGTAAAAGTTACATATAGTCACTTAAATTAATAGAATAAAATTAAACGTGTGTACTACACTTTATTGTTAACTTGTTTTCAGAGGCTGGCCTTCCTTGCTTCCATGTCCACGTTTTTCGTAAACCTTACAATAGAACACCTTTAGTTGCTTTTTAAGAAAAGTGTAGACACATTAGTATAACACTAAACCCTATTAATAGTCCTTTTTTAACCAGAAAATCACTTATTTTTCAAAAAGGCAGCATGTAGGACTCACAAACATATATATTTAAAACCCTGACCACAGCCACAGTTAGCAGAACCTTGGTGAGTACACTGTTATCACTCTATAGTAATGATGGCCAAAACTGAGAGAGTAAGATCTTGAAGAGTTGCATTAGCCTTTAATTCGGCGCAGAATGTCTGAGCCTCAGTCCAAATATCAACACTGTTTATGGGGCTTTAGTGGACCTCTGGTTCCTTCCCTCCCATTGTTATGGGCCATTCAGGCCCGTGGGCAGATAAACACCAGGTCTTCCTGTTGCAGGAGCCTGTTGGAATGTGTGGAGCAAGCTCTGCAGCTGAGGTAGGCCACGTCCATCAACTCCAGCCTCTCCTAACAGCAGTGTCCCCCCCAACATCCCACATGAATTCACCTGAAATAAACTTCTTGTGGTGATTTTTTGTTTATGGTTTGAAAATCAGCTAACGGCAAACATCTTTGACATAATCAGTGGGTTTGTGTTCACTTTCCGTTCATCCCATACCCAAAGTCCCGCTATATTTCTTCATGAACTGGACGTGATTCAGCACAAACCCACTGGTTCTGGCTTTTTGGGGCTTTTGTCTGCTTTTTTTGTGGTGTTTTCGCAATAGTTTGTGTGTTGCTGTTACCGTGCCCTCAGCATCTCCAGCATCTGCCTGTGTTGTCCAGCTTGTTACCATGGTGCTTGATTTGGATCTCATTTGGTCACCTGATTCTGGGATTTTTGGACCCTGATCAGGACTTGTTGCACATTTGTCTTTCAGGAGTTTAACCATCAGGAGGGCGCCATCTACTGATGTGAGTGGGAACTATACAACCGTAAACAGTATGCAACTGGCTCACAGGGTGAGACAACTCAATTCATGTGCTATCTGGTGTTTTTCAGGGAGGTAGGAAGAGTGGTTTGTTCAGTCCGACTACAGCCTCTCTGCCAGCCTTCAGCTCTATAACTCCCTACACAGAGGACAGTGAGCTGACGGTGAGACCCAGCTGTACTCTGGGCCCAGACCCTGTCCTCACTGCAGACTCCACCTCCACCACAGGTAAAAACAATGAGGACAACTTTATTTTTATAGCACCTATTAAAATTAAAAGTGCTTCGTTAGAAGAAACTAAAGCACATAAAAATCAATTCACATAGGGGTGAAGTGTATACTATGTGCTTATTGTCGTCACACATACATTATATCGGCTAAGGCTGATGGGGGAAAAAAAAAAAGATTAACTATTTTTTATTTTTCATTTTTCAATAAAATACAAAAAGGAAAACTTTTACAATATGAGCACTTCGTCATCTTCACCACCCAACCAGAAAAAAAATCAAGAAAAGATGAGACAGTTACCACAATATTACAAACCATTCAACAGAATAGTAACAAAAATAGTCAATAAACTATAAACCAAATAAACATATGTATAAATCACCATAAGCCCATCATTCACGTCTCTCCCCAGCACAAAGCTTCTTAGGAGCCCTCCAGAAAGCTCAGCTACTTCACCAATTTTCTAGTATATACATCCAATCTGGTCGTCTGACTTTATCTGAGGGTGTACGTGGACTGGAGCACCCAAGACCCACACACAGTCTGAGCGCTGAACTGTGAGTCCATACCAGCTCAGGACCAAGTCAAAACTTTGACTGACACAAATCACTTCCCCCTATTTCTCTCTCCTGTGTTTGACAAGTGTTGGCCAGGTGCTCAGCCACACAGGACATCAGACAGCGTTGCAGTGATCCATGTCTGCCTGTGGCGGACGCTGCAACAGCAGAGAAGAAGGTGGCCACTGTTTCCTCTTCGAAAAGAGAGACACCACTATCACCTGAATGGAGCACACTGAGGAAAAAGACTGAGGACGCTGTGAGTTGACACCAAAAAGAAGTATCTGTAGGAAAACATCAATAATCTTGTGTGATTTGCTAACCTAATAACTTCCTCATGTAAACCAAACAAGATGTTGATTTTTTAATGCATCTGATGTACAGTTTTTATCATCCCCTATGTTTTGTTATGTGTAACCTTTGACATCTCTAGAGGGCTGATTGTCATGGACTTCCTCCTACCCCTCAAGTCCATGTAAGTGTGAAATCTAACAGCATGTGACCGACATTTAAAGCTGACCAATGGCAATGCCCTGACGACTAACAAGATAAGCTTCCTCGCATGGCATGACACAAGCTGCACTCGGAACAGTTTTTATGTAAAAATGTTTTTTTGTTTTTGTTTTTGTCGCTGCACTATTCCCTCAACTATTTTTTTGAATGTATTGTGCTTCAGTTTATTTCCTCACAATTCAGCCTGATATATTTGGTATCTTTGGAAACCTCAGCACCCAGCTGGTATTTACAGTTGCCAATGTGCAATGTAACACAAATACATTACATAATTCAGAAGTTTGTAATAATCATACATGCTGTTTTTGTTAGTGTGGATATCATTT
Source organism: Etheostoma perlongum (assembly GCA_026937815.1). Classification (NCBI taxonomy): domain Eukaryota; kingdom Metazoa; phylum Chordata; class Actinopteri; order Perciformes; family Percidae; genus Etheostoma; species Etheostoma perlongum. The sequence continues at coordinate 12,580,127 of CM049389.1, forward strand.
CAAAATTGAATGAAGGGTCACCGTAACCATGTCAGACTATTGGTGATTCACTTGCTATGCTGCTTCTGTAGATGGGAGCCTGCTTCTCCAAAGTCTTCAACGGTTGTCCTCTTAAAATCCACTGTGCTGTCACATGGGTTTTACCCAAGACAAGAGGTAATACAATAATGTCTCTTAATGTCCTCAAGATGTGCTTCAAAACAGAATCAATTCAGCTTTGCTAGTTATGTCATCAACTGTAAACTTAACAACAAGATGAATGCCTCACATTCATATAATGGCGTCTTTGTGTCATGGTGTAAGGAAACCTATTTTCCTTTTTAACACACTTGATTCCTTCTTAGATCAGTACCTTATTCTTGGGGCAGAGGAGGGCATCTACACACTGAACCTTAATGAACTTCACGAAGATACACTAGAGAAGGTAAAAAAGGAACGATCCATATATTTACCATTATTTTGTTGCAACACAATACACTGCTGGATGAGTTATGAGAATCTTCTTATCCTATATGTGCTTTGCAGACTTGGAGAAGGCTTATATTGTGTCCTTCAGGGAGCCCTGTTGGGAGTACTGTGGAAATGTTGGGTCGTTGCTATAAGCCATCGGGTCCTTGTATAACTGACATGAGAGCTGTGCTCACATTCTGAACAGTAATTCAAGCATGCCATAAGTGGGTTTTGGGATGTCCCAAAGGTTTTCCCCACTTAACAATTTTAGTTTTTTAAGGATAGAATGTGTAAATGCAGCAGAAGAATGGTAGATGCTAGAACATGCCCACCAAACAATACTGTGCAAGCATCAACCCTAAAGTTAGCTATAAAGAGTTAGGGTAAAAGACAGAGTTAGGGTTACATTTCGTTACTTATACGACAAGTCACGTCTTCACGTATACTGAATTTTAAAGTAGATTATTGCTACTTTTAACTTAATATTTATTCACTACAATGTTGTGTTGTAGCAGTATCCACTTGTGTTGTTGGTCGGTGGATACTAGCATCTACCCAGAAGAATGGAGAGGGTCCGGTTTGGTGACCTCAGGATTGCACGTAGCCAATGGTTGTCTGACGCGACACAACAAAGTGTTCATTGGAAGTGTAGGATTACAACTACAAGCATTAATGCCAGAAATTATTACGTTTCAAGACACACAAAACCTCTCAAATTTCTTGGCGCAAAACAGACCAATCTAGAAACATTTCTTCAGTATGCTGATTCAAAAAGAAGCTTCGCTTAATTCATCATTGGCCAAATTGGCTAGTAACTTTAAAATGTTACCTGCTAAAGTAAATTTGTACCCACATTTGGCGGGTTGGCGGGTGTCAATTTAAAGCTCTGATCACCAGGGTATTGTGTAATGTATTAAATCCAGGCACATGGTCAATCTGGACTCAAAGGAATTGTTGGATGTCTTTTCTTTCTTCCCACAGCTGCTCCCTCAGCGATGCACCTGGCTGTATGTTATGAACAACGTGCTGATGTCTGTATCAGGTAACAAGACTCTTGAAATGTCGGTTTTGTCAGAAAACACAACAGCGTTGTGTGTTACCCGCTGCTCTAACAAAGTATCCATCCTGCAGGCAAGTCTTCCCAGCTTTATTCCCACAGTCTGTCGGCTCTGTTTGAACAGCGAGGATCCCTGCAGAAGAAACACAGCAGTCTGTCACTCAGCACCAGCCGCTTTACTGAGAGGATGAGCTCCAGGTAGGACCGGACATTAGCTACGCTGTAAACATGTAATGGTAGAGCTGAAGGTGCAGTGAAAGTGAAAGGGTTGTGCTTGCAATGTTGTAATATAACAAATACATATATTACAAGTACAAATACTTTGTTACTCTACTTAACTAGAAATTTTATGTCTGTATTTTGCTTCATTATTTATAGCTCTGGAAACTTACTTTTAAAGTAAAAAAAAAAAAAATCATCTTTGTTACTCGTTTCTATAAAATAAATTCTGAAGAAATTTCTTAGACTGCGAAACAAAAACAGGTTTGGTGAATCATTGCTCCTCGATTGTTTCTGCTTTTCTTGATTGATTAGCTCTCTCAAAATATGCAGTGTTCGGTTCTTTAACTTTAAATATGAACTGGAAAATCCTGAAAAAGACTTTGAATTTGATGTTTAAGAAGGTGTCATATTAAAAATGAGTGAATATTTGCAAAAACCCAAAGTTGATCAGTTTGAACTTAAAATATCTTGTCTTTGTAGTGTATTCAAATGAATATAGGTTGAAAAGGATTTGCATATCATTGTTGTTTTTTTTAATTTACGTTTTACACAACGTCCCAACTTCATTGGAATTGGGGTATGTATAAGGAAACCAAAATAAAGTTATTTTTTTACTTTTGCTTCTAATAATTAAGTATATTTAATATCAGAAAGAACAGTAAATATCAGACACTTTAAGACTTTTACTCAAGTTATATATATCTAGTAAGATACTTGTACTTTCACTAAAGTATTGCTTTCAAGTACTTATACAAGACTACATGCTTGGTACTACAACTGGGTGGCACCAAAGTAAGATATTTCTAAACCTACACATGGTGGCTGTAAGTGACAGCTATGTGAAACATGTTCTTACTGAACTGTGTATTCTCTCTCAATCCACAGAAAGTTTGCCATATCTGTGAAGATCCCTGACACTAAAGGCTGCAGGAGATGTAGTGTAGGTAAGTGATGCAGACTTTCCTCTATATCACATGTGTCAAACTTAAGGCCCGCGGGCCAAATCTGGCCCCTCGCAGATTTTGATCGAACCCGCATATATATTTAGGTTCACAATACATTCCAGTCCACCTAATTTTTGTTCTTGGATTTTTTCTGAGAAACCTTTTGCGGATACTTTAAGGTTTTTTTGTCAAACAAACTGTAAGTAAGAAGACTTTATAAGACATTCAATAATGGAGTCAAAGATTTTCAAAATAAAAGCATGTCAATAAACTATACATGTCTGGACCTTGATGTGATTCTCATTTTCCAATGTGGCCCTTAGTGAAATTGATTTGTGTTTATTCAGTAATAACTACCACACACTCTCTGCCTTTCTGCTCTCCCTCAGCAAGAAACCCATACACAGACAGTACATTTCTATGTGGGGCCGTTCCATCTGGCCTGGCTCTTCTCCTGTGGTATGAGCCTCTTCAGAAGTTCATGCATTTAAAGGTTTGTACAGACACTTTATGTTCTTTGGTGAAATATGGTCCTTTATGTATTTCTGTTGTTGGGCTTCAACCTATACTGGCCTTGTTTTAAAAATCAGCTCTGGTAATATTTAATATGTGGCGTGTTTTAAGCCTGGCTTGAAGTAAAATAGTCATCTTTGCTTTAAGGAAATTTTGTTTCACAAAGGAAATTTGAAGTCTGACCTTGTTACCATGGAATCCTATTTCTTCCTCATGGTCATATTAATTTTCATTGCTTTGATGGTCATGGCAAGAATAGCATGCACGTATCTTTATTAAAGTGAATTAATAAATTAGTCACCCTCATGCATGAATTATACATGAGCAGTGAAAAAAGCAGATAGAGGATGTTTTTGTGTGCCATTTGGCCAGCCATGCCAAAACATTTATTTATGAACTTCAACATTCAATGGAAAATTATCTCAAAATGAAATAGCACAACGTGGCGTCAACATAATACACTTTGCTTTCAAGTCGGAGAACGGAGTTCACTTCGCGGCGAAAACAAATTACTTTCACCCAGGAAACACTTCTTTGTTCCTTGGCAGCGTTTTAATCCAAATTCCTACACTTAACTGTCAGCGGCGCATGACGCTCATTTTTTCTGGCCCACAATTACATGCAATTACATGCTTCCAAAAGAGCACAATGACAAAGTGAGCAAACAGAAGAGTTCAGTGGTCATCTCTATGAGAGTTAGCATTTACTAGAGCTATACATTTTGTAACACAAGGATGTGTGGTTATTGTAAATTATTATTTAATAGTAAAACGTGCATTGTTTCACATTTGACAGTTGAGTAAAAAGAAAGATTATTTAGTATCTCCAGAAATCTGAAGTATTGCTAAAAAGAGACATCATCTGTTTCCTGGGCAGAGTATATTTGGTGCCTTTATCCACAACAATATAATGCCATCTGTGTGAATTGATTCTGACACAATTCCTGGTGAAACATTGAATGTGCGTCCTGTCATATCACACTTACCTGGTTCTGTCAATCCCATTCATAGCACCATGTAACCTGACTCTTCCTCTTTGTGTTGTTTGCCTTGCAGCATATAGCCATGAGGCTACCTGACTCTCTGCCCATATTTGAGCTACTGGTGTTGGTGTCAGATGAGTTCCCCCAGCTGTGTGTTGGGGTGAGAGACAGTAGTAACGGAAGCACCCAGTCAGCCAGCAGCTCAAGTTTGATATCATAGAGCTGAACAGCACGCCTATCTCAGCACCAGGTATGGCCTGCTGTCTGTGTTTCTCCACTGACTGTTTAGTAACGGAGAGCTCCAGAGGTGGAAAGTAACAAATTACAATTCCTTACAGTTACTGTAAACGAGAAAATGTTACTTTTACCCAAGTATGTTTTGTTTAAAGTATTGTACTGTGCTACTTTTTAGATCTCATCCGTCCAAAAGTATCTGTCAAACAAAAAAAATGAAAAGCGCGGTATGGCGTTGTGCCTTTATCAAATCACAAGAGACTGTGATTTAATTGATCGTGCATAGTTTCTGTTGTCCTTATGAGGAATTCTAAGTAATAACACAAAACTATAGACGTGTCCACATGATACAAGCCTTCAGTTATTGTGCACCCCCCACCAAAAAGTATGTTTTCCTCGTTGTTAAAAAGTTACGTTTTACTATGAGTAAATTTTATGTGAGCTACTTTTTACATTTACTTGAGTAGATTTTTAAACCAGTAATCTTACTTTTACTTAAGTAAAAGTTCATCAACAAAGTAATAGTACTTTTACTCAAGGAGAATATTGTTAGACTCCTTCCACCTCTGGAGAGCTCAGCTTAATGCTCCAACTCAGTTCTGTCCTCCGTGTCTTTGTGTGTCTGCAGATAGTGGAGCTCTTAGGGCAGTACAGGTAACCCAAATGGACAGAGACACTGTTCTCATCGCATTAGAAAGTAAGTCCCTTCCAATTTAACAAATGTTCCAAATCCTCTTGCCATCTTTCATACTGATTACTAATCTACTCATCTCCATTTTGATGCTCGTTGGACAGGAACGGTTAAGATAGTGAACCTGCGAGGGCATCCATCCAAAGAGCTGGCTGCTGAAATGGTCTTTGACTTCCCCATTGAAACTCTAGGTAGACACAATCCTGTAATTACCACAGTGAGTGTTCTTGAAATCCCTGTTGACAGTTGATTGACGTGACATGTTCTATCAGTCTGCTTACAGGACAGTGTGCTGGCTTTCTGGAAGCATGGCCTTAAAGGGAAGAGTTTTCATTCAAATGAGGTGATTAGCTTCAACATTTCTGTCATGCTGGGACTGAGCGCATGCCATGAGTTTGTCATATTTGCACCATGTCTATAAAAAACTGAATTGCATCTTTATTTGCAGGTGACACAAGAAATTACAGATGAAAGTCGAGCATTCAGAGTTTTGGGAACTAACAGGTACGTATTCTGACAATATTAATATCATTCACTGGTGAAACAGCAGCAGTAATAGCAGTAGTACTGGTAACAGTAGAGTAAAAATACAAAGAAGATAAAAAATAAGCTAAAATTTAATTGCTGCCGTGCATCCTAATGTTGCTGCGGTATACCAGTTTGACGCATGCTGTGGTATTAAATAAACTGTTATCATACCATGTATATTTACTTATCTATGGTATTAATTTAATTTTAATTTTTATTTATTTTCAAAAGGCAGGGGTTTTTAATCCATAATTTCCATTCAAAAATGGTTTCAAGTTATAATAATATATAATTATGGTGTTTTATCAACCAAAACATTAAATTTAAGAGTAATTTTAACTGATAATAATAATAATATTGTAATTGTGTAAAATGTGACATTTTCTGAGACATTATCCTACTGTAAAAATCTCATAATGTTGCAAACCTAGTCCTCACTGTTACAGTAGTTGAGCCTACTGAATCCTGCTGAAACAAAAATTATTTGATTCTTGATATACTTAAAGTGATACTAGGCTGATTTTTGACAGACAATTAATCATTAATCAAATAAACATGACATTTTTTTCAAATGCCGCCTCCCTAGCCATCTCACAAATCCACTCCTGGAATGACAGCACGCCTTCATTCTTCCATCCTCCTAAAATAATGTCTCTGGCTATCATTAGACTAGTCTAAGTGATGCATAATCTTGAACTGAATGAGGTGCACCCTCACATTGCGTGACATAGTTTTAATATTCATTTTATAATGTTGTAATGTTTTTTATAAATGTTTACAATGTTGTAATGTGCATGCTAAAATGTGAATGCTAAAATGTAAGTGTTATACCTTTTGATTTCTTTTTCTTTGGCTGTATTGGTTATTTCAGTTTATCTTTGTTTAGCTGGAGGATATTTTCAATCACAGTTTTGTTCCATGCACTTACTTACTATGCAATGCTCAGTGATGGTAGCAGAAGGAGTAGCAATAATAGTGTGGAAAGTATTATTCATAGTAGAATTAGTAGTGGTCATAGAAGTAGTTGGAATGTTAGTAGTCTTAGTAGTCGTAATAATAGTAATGGCTGTGTTTGCAGAATTATTATTAAACGAAGTAGTTATGGTTGTGTTGTTACAGGATGTGTTAAAAGTCACATACTGTCAATTTAAGATTTACTGTATATTAATTTATTTATAGCCCTCAAATCCCAGATTTGGATACTTTATAGCAGGTAAATCATAAGCTTTGGGACAACTAGGCATTTTATTTGGCACCTGTGAATGAGCTGTGAGGTTTTTCCTTCTTGACTCTGTACAGGGACATCATCCTTCAGAGCACACCAACAGATGATCCCTCAGCACTGAGCAACCTGTACATCCTGACTGGACATGAAAGCAGCTACTGAGAGAAAATGGTTCAGCTTCTCCCAAACGCACACTGAAGAGAAATGCCCATCTGTTTTAAAACCCAGTGATGGAAACAATGTCCTCCTTGCCAGGCTGCAGCAGACACTAGCACCAAATCTCTGCTGTGAGTGACGAATGACAGTATGGAATTCAGTTCCCCATCCCGACTCAGACTTAAGTTGTTGGACAACACATGTACAGGAGAGACTTGTCAACGTGCTAAGTCAGTTTTCTAACTCTTGTGTTTTCAAATCATCTTGCCTTTTTAAATCACAGTGCGACTGCAGCAGGGAAGACAGCTCCATTCCCGATGCTTCAGCTCTACTGCTGTCATTATGGACCATAGACTGTTAAAAAAAAAAAAAAAAAAAAAGAATACATGGATGTAACATTTGTAACAGCACACATACATTTCTGAACTGATGTTCTGAAGCTTGTATGTGTTTACTGCTTGCGGTTCTTTTTCAGTTACTGGACATTTAGCAAAGGACAAGTTGCAAACACCACAGCGTGTGATAGGCTGAGACCCCTGTAAGTCAATCACATAAATACACCTTAATAACCTGTTAAAGGAATTGACATAAATTGCACAAAGATGCACTCTAAAGGAAGGGAAAGAATTTTAGGTATTGTTTACATTGGTTAAACTGTAGCTGCAGACAGTTAGTTTCACCACTCAGCCACAGGGGTTTGCCTTTTTTTGGTATTTTCACACTGGTCTTTTCACACAATGCTGCTTTCATGCCATGTCAGAGTAACCGTAATTAATGCTTTCAGGTCATAATTATGACTGGGAAAACTGAATATATCCAAGTTGGTGCTTAAACCTAAAGTTGTCATGTGATGTGATTGCTCCCATCTATCCCATATGACCTGAACCAAGCCAAAAAGGCACTTTTTTTTTTTTTTAGATGAGGGCTTGTCCTCACTCTCAAACAGCAGATATGAGGGTTTTTTCTGTGTGGACTTTCACCATTTGGTGTATTGATTAAAGGAATATGTGAGGTATTAAAAATGTACCAGCCAGAGCAGTAGTAAATCCTCATTTATCTTAAGATATGAGAACATCTGATAAGTATGAAAAGAGGTCGGATTTTTGACTCTAAACTGTTTCCATATAAAACATGTCAGTGATACTCAGATTATTGCCTTGAATATTAAAAAGAGTGCCTGTAACCAAGTTAACTTCTCAAATGTATACTTACCCAAGACTGTCATTCTGAAAATCCTATTTAAATGTATTTTGAAGATGGTGAATGTGCTAGCCTAGCAGCATTTACATTAGGCTATGTGTTACCATGTTGAGAGACCTTCGGAGCTTAAAACTCCTGTTCAACCTTCTAAAGATGAAGTGTCCTTTCATTGCAGTCATTTACCCATTAGTGCCCACCACTGCTTTAATCTCCTCCATCTGCATTGGTATTAATTCACATAGGCTAAATGTACATTTAATTACATTAGGGACCAAGGAAACTGAATGAAATTAAAGTGTATTAGTTTGACTAAAATGTAAATTCCACTACATTAGAGTTTTGTGTGTAATGATATTTGTTATTTATGGAAAAGGAAATGTACAAGTAACATATTTCCCTGAGATATTTGAAGAACATAATATGCATATGACTGTTTGTTTTTCAAAATGTTTTTATTGTTATTGTGTATACATTTTAAGTATATAACAATACAGTATGCTCTTACGATATGTAGAGGTTGTAATATGCGCAATAAAGATTTTAATATTCTTTGAAGCTGAAGCAGATATAGTTATTATGTTTCATTGTCATTACAGAGATGAACTTGTAGCCTCGGTTCCACAAAGGTTCAGTCAGGCTTCAGAATACTGTCAGCAGTTCATGTTTGTGGTCGCCTCAAATGGGGAAACTAAAAACTGACACTGATGCTCCCTAGTTAGTATACAAGTTAGTATACATGTGATATCAAATAGGAAAAAGGAAATCATGATGGAGATTATGTTCTATTGTATATGTGTGCTTTGACCATTGTTAGCCCTAAGGGTTTTAATTACACTTTAGAGTATATCATTACAAGCCTTGTTCTTTGTAAATTTGTAACATAATCAGGGCTTTAAATTGACAGCCGCCAACCAGCCAAATGCAAGTAAATATTAACTTTGGGTAACGTTATGAAGTTATTACAATTTGGCTGGTGATGAATGAAACAAATAACACTGCTGTTGCCAGATTGGTCTGTTTTCTGCCAAGAGATTTGGGTGTTTTTGTGGGTTTAAGCGGGTGAGAGAATGGGTTGAAAGGAATCAGGATAGAATTGGATTTTGGGTTCAAGATTATGTGATGAGGAATTAGTATAGCCTAACTTTATGCCTACAATAAAGTGTAAGGCGGGCTAAATCCTTTTTGTTAATAATTATGACTTTTTAACAACGTTCAAAAATGAACAATAATTTGGAGGCCCCCAAGCATTGACTCTGAGGCCCCCTATGGGTCCCGGACCACCTCTTGAAGATCCATGATTTAGGCTTATGGCAACTAATGGCACAATTGGATGTTTGTATTTTTCCTGAAAATGTTAAGCATGTCATTATGAGATGTAGTAAGCAGCTTATTATTCAGAGAGGAAACTCGTATGTGATAAGATACCGCATAAGGCTACCAGTATGAGCTAGGGCAGGGATGGAACTTGGAAGGGATTTTTAGGGATGAGTGAGAATATAAGGTAATGCTGGAAGGCATTCCAGCAACCTCTATTTTCTTAAAGATACAGACAGAATTAGATTGCAAGATTTAGTTTATTTTTGGTCTTCATTTTGTCTCTTTACTTTTGTATTATTTATATGTATATATATATATCTCGTAAATACATGAAGCCCTGCTGTCACGCACTCCCGTACAGCGGGTGGCAGTATGCACCTGTAAACGTTTGTTTACGATCCGTCATTAAATCGGAAGAAGAAGAGACGGTTGCAACGTCACGGGTGCAAGCGCCATTTCACTCTTCATTCATTGTGTCGGGGCCTTCATCGTTTAAGTGGTGAGTTAAAGATTTTAAGTTACGACGTGAGGCGAAAAACGTTTAAGGAAGTTGGCGATGCATAACTCTCGCCGCAGCGTTGTTCTAGAGATTCTCTGAAAGGACATGGGCTGAATTATCAGGCGTACAGCTAACGTTAGCTAATATAGCTAGTTTATTAGCATTCTGAAATCATACGCCTTAATTTTCCAAACAGAACGCCATTAACAGTTAGACTGAAATATGCGCGAACCTCGGAAGCATTGCACGTTAAACACTATTACTACTGTATTTTATAAATATTGAGCGAGCCGTTTAGACTGTACCTCATTCTAATTACTCTTGAGGAACGTTAATGTTGCTAACATACACAGAAAAGACTAACAGCGTTAGTCTGAGCGAGCTAGCTAGCTGACGTTAGTACTAGCTACCGATGGCGTTAGGCTCATCTGTGACATGTTTACCCAGAAAGACTAAGACTAAGTTATATCTGCGTTTTACCTATCTATGTTAGCAAAACTGTTTTGAAATTCAAACCAACGCGGTGTTTAAATTCGTATCATAATTTAAAGAGCTAGCTAGTCAAAGACGTGTGTCTCGTTAAAACAGTTCACATCGCCGTACTAAAGCACGGCGCGTGACGCAGTTATACGCACTTTTAACCCACGTTTGACCCTTTCATACACATTTGAAACATTTGCATGATGTTCCTTTCCCAATGAGTGGCATGCTAATATTTTAATTAATTGTTATTGTGTCAAAACATACCGAGTTATCTCAGGACACTACAAATTAAAATAAAATTAGAGAGTAACGCTAGTTCATTCTATTTCAATTTAAAATAGTTTTGCTACATAATATCACAGACCAGCCCACCATAAGACATACCAAACAGCAGTGGTTTAAATGAAATGTAGTTATAGTATAAGTCATCCCTCAGTAGGGATGTCCAATAAAGTTTTTTTTTTTTATGGCCCAGTTTCCAAATAATTAAATATTGGATATCCGACAATAGAATCCAATCCAGTACATATATTTACCTAAGTGTTGAAAAAAATGTGTATCTCACACACTGAAATAGGACCTAACCGAGCTCCACTTTTCCTCTTTTCAAGGTTTCAATCTTCAAGCTCTTTTGGCAAGTGTGTAAGAGTAAAACAGGCATATCTTGTAGTGGCACAAATCCATTCAAATCGCTTTTACCTGATGGTCAGCAAACAGCAGGGGCGAAGAAACAAAAAAAAAACAAGATTTGTGTCACAGTTTCAGAAACACCACAAAATCCAGAAACATGTAAATAACAATGTTAATTTGACAACCTGAAAACACATAGTGGACAGATCAGGTCTCGGTATGTACACATCATGAGACCACGGCCTGTGTGGGAGAGAGAAAAAATACACAAACCATATCAATACGTTTTCTCTTACAAGGAATGTGCTTCTGTTTGGTGCTTACAATAAGCATATTAAAAGGAAATAAATATATTTCAAAAGAAAATAACGGAAAGTGCTGCAAATAAAAAAAGTGTGTATAAATATAGAAATGTATGTTTTTAATGTAATTGAAACTAACAGATACGTATAATATAACTGTTCGAAAAGAATGTATGTATGTTTTGTGCTGGGTTTGCAGGAATATTACAATTTGAAAGCAATAAAAATGTATAAAATATCAAATGTACAGTTATTGCAAATGAAAATAACATATTGGTTATTATATTGGCTAAATATGATTCTTCTACTGTGTAAAAGCAGTCATTTATCCCAATCATTCACAAGAACTGTTTAAAATCAAAACACATATTCTATATTTGTCCCATATTTTTCACGGGCTACTTGTTCCAAATAATTAAGGTCCTGATTCAAACCCATTAAGTTGATCATGTTATGTTACTGTTATGATATGGATGGACTTTAAACTGGGAGAACGCAAATCCTAACATTGACAAGACACATCTAGAGAAAAGGTCTATAACTCTGTTGGAGTTGTCGGGACCACAATCCACTCACGGTTGTACAGTTGTGTTACAGAGTGATGCTTCTTTTGCTTCCATAAACAATGTTTTTGGCAGAGTAAAGACAATAGCTTGCAGAGAACGCACTGACTCGACAGCAGCCAGGTTTTTAGCCTGCGCGGCAGCTGATATACCCTGCCACTGTTACGCATTTTATGGTCAGCATTGGCTAAAAATGAGAAGCTGCCAGCTGAGTGTTGGCACACTGCTTTACTAATAAGACAGGAGAGATAACCGCTTTGGTTCTGTCAGTTACAGTAAAGTGAATACATATACTTTGCCAATGTCTGTCAAATAGGGTAGGCCACATAAACACTTCTTTGTATTATGCAGTGCGTTTAACAGTACCACAAACTACATCCTCAAATGACCATAGAGTTGAATTAACACAAACATTATAACCTTCATGAAGGGAGGATTTATTACAGGTTTGCTGTATTAGAGTGAATTAGTTTTAGCTAGGTGTACCTAATAAACTGGCAACTGCACGTATATATTAATTTCACCAATTGTTCACTGACAGTCGGTGCCGATAACCCTGTCATCCCCATCATTAAATATTTGTTGTGGTTAAACAGTTGTAATTGACATATTTTTCTAAATCTTCCAGGATACACAGAACTTCATTATGGTGAAAATATTTATTGGTAACCTTGCCTGCAATACAGAACCTGCGGAGCTGCGTGAACTCTTCGAGAAGTATGGTGAAGTCTCAGAATGCGACATTGTCAAAAACTATGGTTTTGTACACATGAACAACAAATCTGAAGCCGAGGAGGCCATTCAAAACCTTCACCAGTACGAGTTGCATGGTTGGGCCTTGAATGTAGAGATGAGCAAAGGGAGGCCCAAGTCCACCACCAAACTCCATGTCAGCAACCTTGGCGAAGGGGTCACCACTGATGTCCTGCGGGCCAAGTTTGAAGAGTTTGGCACTGTGGTGGAGTGTGACATAGTGAAGGACTATGCCTTTATTCACATGGAGCGAATGGAAGATGCCATGGATGCCATCAATAAGCTGGACAACACCGCCTACAAAGGTGAACTCTTTGGCAAGGGAGAGCTAGTTCTTTGCTTTCTATAGATACAAAATTGGATTTTGTTCTGTCGCTGTAGGCCTCATGACAAGTAAAATCCACTGGCTTTTTTCCACATTAATTGACCAGATGGACTGAAAGTAATCACTGTAAGTTTGGCAATGTTTCTTGTAAAACCAGTGGCAGTGTAACTGGTGAACAGGCACTGGTTTTAAATTTCCTGCATCTGGCGCGGCAGGTTATTCCGCTTTGCCCAGTGAATGGTCAAATGCATTTAACGTGTTTTATAGTCGGTAAGAACCTTTTCGTGTCAAAACTCCACCGTCTCATGCGTGTCTTCTTTCTCCCTATAAGGCAAGCTGATGAGCGTACAGCTGTCCACCAGTCGGCTGCGCACTGCCCCCCGGAATGGGAGATCATACCGGCTGCTATGTCTGCGGGAAACATGGCCACTGGTCGAAAGATTGTCGAGTCAGTCGGAACGGTAGCCACGGTGACGGCGCAAGAGGTCGCAGCGGCCGGGGCCCCCCACGCGGTCCCCCGGGTTATGGCAGGGGCAACTTCAGGATGGACTCACCTCCAGGAGCTGATTACATGGGTAGCTCTGCGTATAGTCGGTCTAGTTACGTAGGTGGGATGCCGCCTCCCCCTCGTAGGCTTAGCGGCTACAGCCCTGAGCTAGGGGATAGGTACGCCAGCAGAACGCCAGGCTCCTTTGCTGAGCGGTCATCAGCCTATGACCGTGAACGTCTCTATAGCAGTGTTGACTATTATGAGAAGTACAGAGCTCGTCCTTATGGCTCAAGCTATTTCGAGGATCGTCGCATGTCCTATCTCCCCCCTCCCCCACCTCTCCCACCTCCCCCTTCCTCCCTCTCAAAGTTCTCCAGTATAGATCCATATGATCGTCGACCACTTCCTCCATCTTCGTCGGCTGCCGCATACTATGCACGAGACCGCAGCCCAATCAGACGAGTACCAGTCTCCTCGGCTGGCTACGCCTATGAGCGAACACGGCTGTCCCCGGTGTCAGGCTCCAGGAGCTCCCACGCTCTTCCACGACCCAAGGATCATTATGCGCCACGATATGCGCCATACTAAAGCCATGGTGCCAAGGTGAGCAACATACTAAACAATCTATGCGTTTATTAGTGGGACATTTTATTGTAAAACGTTACTAGTCAGCAGGCGCTAAGATCTTGTAATGTGATTTTTTTATTTTTTTAAGATACTAAATCCTTTGAAGCTGCTGCTGATAATGAGAAGGGGTTGTGCTCTCTTTCTAGGTCTTTGAACTGCAGGACTTTTGCTGTCATTTCTTCAAGCTACATGATTACATCAGTCTGCAGGATGTGCGGCAAAGCATTTGAGTTGTGGAAATTAAGTCAGCATCTTCCAGATACTTGACATGCCAGTTGTCTGCAGATGAATCGTCCTTTCAATCATATTCACATAACCGGTTTTCAATAAGACTAAGGATGATTAGCAAACTGCACAGTTTGACATTTATGATGTATAAAACAATAATTTGCTCCCATGCTCTGCAGGTCTTCAGCTCAGTTTTTAGCCATGTCTTTTTTTCTTACTTGTTACTTCCTCACATGAAGCAAATTGTTAAATTCAGCAAATGTTAATTGTTTAGCTTTGGTTTGTCATTTAGAAAGTGTTCTTGTTTCATATATATATATATATATATATATATATATGAAAATGTACCCTTTTTTTGAATGGGATGAGGGTTAACCCATGCTGCATCTGTTGCGAGTTGTGCAGAATCATCTTGATCTTAATCAGTAATATGGATATTTAAAAACATTTTTTTTTTAATATATCATCATTGGTGTCTATCAATATTCTGTCAAATATGTTTTCTTACAGCTTAAACCAGTAGTTTTCACAGAGAATTATTTCATGCTCGAAAGGGTGAAAGACTCAGACAGTGGTCTAGTAGTGGGTGGGAAAGAACCTGCACTCTTCACCCTCTGAACTACATGAATGGACTGATTCACACTGAAGGAAGCCAATAGAGAAATGAATCCATATCCATGCTACTGACCTGGCTGAGTGTTCAGTTAGAACACAGAATCCCACTTTGTTAGTATCTATGGTAAAACAAATAATCTCACATTCCAGCCTCGTTTGTAATTTGAATGTGTCTACAAAATATAAAATCAATACATTTCACGACACATAATGAGGTGTCTGCTGGTCTGAAATAGTTAAAAATAAAAGTAATATTAAGTGACACCAAATCAAATATGTTACATTGACATGCACTGTGCAACTAAGTAACATCTTGACTGTTTTCTTCCCAATGGTAATGTTGCGCACTTTGCCCACAGCTGCCAACAGAAAATAACCTCATCGCTTGAATTTTAGTGTGGGATGGATGTTCATTGTATCCATACAACACAGCATAAGCAGATTTAAAAAATGTGAGACAGGACTCAGGGCTTGGGTTGTTTAAGTCATGAGATTTTTGAAGGTGCCGTTTGTTTTGCATAAAAGTGGGTTTGAAGTTTGTATTTTTCATACTGGCTGTAAAAGTACCAGCATACGTTAAATCTAAAATGAGTAGGATTTTTAAAATAAAAACCAAACTTATTTTGGTGATGCCTGACATTTTTCAGTTCTGTTTGAAACCCAATTTGATGGTGTATTGTAGTTGCAGTGGAACTATTCACTATAAAAAAAAATATAACTGTGTAAGGGCATTAAATTTATTTTTTCCCCGACAGCAATGTATTAGAAGTGAGCAGTGTGGATAATCTGTCCATGTATGCATTTTTTAATCTATATATATTGCAAAGAAGTCTCTCTCTCTCTCTCTCTCTCTCTCTCTCTCTCTCTCTCTCTCTCTCTCTCTCTCTCTCTCTCTCTCTCTCTCTCTCTATATATATATATATATAAAATATATGAGCCCAAAATCCACATACTTGCTCTCTTTGATGCAAAAATCTAAATATTACCATTAAACAGTTCTGCTCATTGATTTGGCCTGTTTTTAAGTAACCATTTGGGATAATACTTAATGCGTGTCCACATTTAGGATCCTAATGTCCTGAAGGTAGAAGTTCCTGCTGAGCTTCTTTTCCAATCTCAACAATGAAAAAAGGCTGTTACCTGGGAAGTTACAATCTTTATTAATTCTACAGTAATGTCTATGCAACATTTGTCTGGATCAGTGGTTGCCAAGAAGTATTTGTACAGGAAAGAATACCAAATGTACTATACGTTTAATTTTTCAGACTTTTCTATAACCTTTTAGACGGGTCGACATATACTCCATATTTATTTTGAAGAGTTGCCGTGATTGTAAACTACTCTTAAAACAAGTGGCTGTTCTAATACAATTTATTTTGACAGGTATCAGTAAATATACTGTTACATTCTTTTGAATGTTTTTTTTTTTTACAACTATTATTGATGTGGGATACTAGAGCATTTTGCTTATTTTCTCTCTGTGGTTTCCCATTTTTGCTGTCATTCCAACATGATGGCATAGCTCCATGGATGTAGCACTTGGCGCTGTAACGTTAGTCCCACCCTAAATGTGCAAACCGGGAAGCTGAGCTAGATGTATGTATTTGCCATGGTGTCAAGAGCTGGTAATGCCAGTCGGTAGACGGTGGTCATCTCATTCTCCGAGGGACTAGACGCACATTGCAGCTTTTAAAGGGTAATTTATGTAACGTTGCCACACAACAATATAGTCTAAAAAGGTGTATTTGCTAACAAAATTAGCCAGTACACTACATTGCTGGGTAGCCCAGGCCTATAACAAATTGAGCACGAAACGATCCCAAACTGTCGGGATGTCAAATGTATGGATACGGTAGCTAAGCTAATTTGCAGACCAATGTTAGCTACAACGTTAATGTTACGTGCGCAACATATTTGGTTAAGGCAGTTCCCTTAAAACGTGGAGACCGTTGTTAAATAACTTCACTATCGAATAAATTCAAGGCTGGTCCAATGATGTAGCTAGCTATAACGTTAATTGTAAACTTCTATGTCACAATTTTGATACGTGGGCTAACGTTAACGCGCATTAGCTAGCTAAGCTGCAGAGCCAAGATGTGCTCCTGGTTATGCTTTGAAAAGAAAAGATAGCGACGGGTGTGCGACATTTTAGTCTCTTTGTGAAGTAACGTAAGGTTAATTTCATAGTTTGTTGGTAACGAAGGCCTACTAACAAAGACGAACAATGTGTTTTACGAACAATACTAGACAACGTTACATAAACAATTATTGTTATCGTGTTTTGCACAAAATGTTCTTCGTATTGCTTTATTAACTGCTATTGCGAGCCCAACTCGGCACCATCGCCACAAACTGTTGGTGAATGTCATAACTGAGAATAATTGAGAAAAGAGCATAGTGACAAAAAATGTTCATCGATTTATACCCATAGTAACAGTGTCGCAACCTTAGGTTACACTCGTTTTAAAATATTCCACTGGTTTTCTGCAAACAAGCTCTATCACAAATTTTCACCCACATCATTTTGCTGGGGTATGCACTAGCTAATATTGCGCATGGATGGTTTTAATCCGTTACCCAATTTACAACATTATTTGGAGACGTGATGCCCCGTCCCGCCAATGTCTTTAGGAAATATGTAATGTGTTTCTCGTTTGGACTGGTGGAAAGATTGTGGAGATTTTTAAGGCATATAATCAACAGCAGAATGCCATCTATTTAATTAACATTATCCTTTGGTCGTTACATATTTTTTGTCATTGGCATATTTTGTCTAGTGTGTTGGTAAATGGCTAATCTAGGTTCAGCAGTGGTATAAATGGAAAAGGTCACGTTACTTATCTTTGAAGTGTAGTACTCATATGATTAAGGTTGATTTCTTCTCCTCCCTTAGTAACGTGGAAGCTCCATAATGGTGAAAATATTCATCGGGAACTTGTCGCCAGACACTACATCAGACGAACTTCGCTCTCTATTCTCCCAATATGGCAAGATTGGAGAATGCAGTATTGTCAAGAACTTTGGCTTTGTGCACATGGATGACAAAGCAGAGGCGGAAGAAGCCATCAGAAACCTCCACCATTATGAGCTTAACGGCCAGCCTATGAATGTAGAATTGAGCCGTGGCAAGTCAAAAGGATCCACTAAACTACACGTTGGCAACATTGCCTGTACTAACCAGGAGCTGAGGGCCAAGTTTGAAGAGTTTGGCTCTGTGTTGGAGTGTGACATAGTAAAAAACTATGCTTTTGTTCACATGGATCGAATAGAGGATGCCATGGAGGCCATTAATCAGTTAGACAACACAGCTTTTAAAGGTGAACTCTTGGGTGGGGATTAATGGGGAGTTTACTTTTTTTATTTAATTCTGTTATTGTGAATTGATAAGTTATGGACGCGCCACAGGTAAGTAAAACGAGAAAGATGAAGGGATCACGGTAAGCTGAAGAAAGTAAAGCAGCCCTTATCATTTTAAAGCTGGTATCCGTAATGTTGTTGGTAATAGTTATTGGTATGGTGTGGTGGATTCTTATAAAACAAAAATAGGCACTTACTGCAATTTATGATTGAGTTGTCAGGTCCCACATGTTCTGCTTGTCAATGCAAGTACAGTCATTTAAATACTGCAAGTAACGAATAACATACCATGTGTATTTTTACAAAACAAACTCAACTGCATATTGGCCCATTAAGAGCTGGATAAACACCCAAAAAGCGGCGGTCCTGTTTATTCTTATTGTTGTTTCTGAACATAGATGTGTTCATACGTTTGCCTGTGGGGGACATAGATTTTGGGCTGCATATGCAACCTCTGCAACATGGGCATATCATGAAATCTTCATCACGTGGACCCTTGTAGCTACACAGACATAACAAGAATAATTTGAGCTACCAGCCTTTGCTGACATTTTAGCACTAACTAATTTAAATAACAATCTTGCGTGCAACCTTCCATGACATTGTTACTATAGTATAAACATAGTTTGAGATCTCTTTTGCCAATGCAGGGGAGTAAGAAAGTGTGGAAAGTTACGGATTTCAGCTTTAATAACTGTTTTTAATGCTCAAATCATAAGTATGTCTTATTGCTATTATTGGAGTATAACACAGATTTTTACCAGACTGATGGATGACTTTTGTGTGCCTGGCAGGAAATGTTGTTAAGAAAAAAATGCAGACATAAGTCCTTATTGAGTCTTTTCTTTTTAAGGCAAACTGATGAGCGTGAAGCTTTCGACTAGCCGCCTGCGTACTGCGCCGGGAATGGGAGACAGATCGGGTTGTTATCGTTGCGGGCAGGAAGGCCACTGGTCCAAAGAATGCCCTCTAGACCAAAATGGCTTCCACAGAAACGGCTCAGAGCCAAAGTCTGATGGATACGATGCCTCGAGATTTGATGGCGTGCTTGCAACAGGGGTTATCATCCGGACTTCAGTGGCGATCCAGATTATGGTGGTGGCTATGCTCCTGTACATGGTATTTCCCGTGGTTCTGGTCACAGCAGCAGCATGGCAGGGTACAGAAGGGGTTCAGGCTACGAGAGCGCAATGAGATACGGGCCGGTTCCAGGTCAAGGCATTAACGCTATTGCTGAACATAGCATGGCTCGGGTGTATGGCAGCGAGGCGGCATACATGAGCAACGGCTCACTCTATGGCGCGGTACCAGCCTACCCGATGCGACGGTCGTCTTACGAGGAAAGGGATCCGTACAGTGTCGTGGACTACTACGGGAAGTACAGGGCCAATTCTTACGGAGGCAGTTATTTTGAGGAACGTCGCGCTGTCCACTTGCCGGCTCCATCAACATCTTCCACAGCTTTAATGAGGGAACGTCTGCCCCCCTCTAGCCACGACCCATATGAGTGCCCTCCCCTTCCTCCTCCACCAGCCCCAGTCTCCTCATACTACGCACGTGACCGGAGTCCGATTCGGAGAGTCCCTGTCGAGGCAGATGGATACGCATATGAGCGTTCGCGCATTTCCCCTGTGCCCGCCCCCCCAAGAGGTTCTACCTATGACCATCCGCGGGATCCCGGCGCTGATCAGGCGCGATACGCATACTAATCCTTGTAACATACAGCCAGGTTAGAGTTGTCTGACATTTAGTGGATAGGATAGCCTACGTCCCAGTGGAATCACTGAAAAACAACGCCATCATATCTTATTGGTAATATCAAAAGCAAAAGTCAGCCCTCAGTGAGCTTGAGGCGTTTGGGTAGTAAGAACAAGGTTACAATAAAGCTTACCAACCATAATAGCCAATAAATAGATTTCATTTGCTATGATCTCATTCCAGGTACTTAAAAGTGCAGTACTAATGCTCAGTCGACCACTTTCATTGTCCTATTTACATGTTGTGGTATAAGTGCAGTTCTGAGATGGCTTAGCCTAGGTGCCAATACTGTCTATCTACAACCTGGTTGATGTCTATTCACGAAACTGAAGACCTGAATTATTGCCCCTCTAAAAGTAGCTATATGATATATATACACTATTTAGACTCAATTAATAGAAACTAATTAAATTGGTGCATGTTTTATTAAAAGGGGAGTCTTAGTCACATTATTTCATTTTAATACTTTTTTTTTAGCAGCATCTCAAACTGTGCATTTTAGTGTATTTGTGTTTGTGTAAATTCAAATGTGAATACTGTATACTTCATCACTTACATTGTTTAACTTGTGGGATGTCCCACCTGTACCAAATATGGACCTGCAGTAAAGTTGAACGTTTTATCAAGCTGCAGCGTAATCATGTTTTTTGTTTTGGTCAGTAGGCACATTAACTAGATTAAATAGATTTCCCTTGCTTTGATAAAGATAAGGCCTCACATCTTGAACATATGTTGGAGTTTCATTATGAAAATTGCCTTAATTGCCTTTGCTGTCTGTCTTGGTTTCTATTGATGAGGTTAAAATTAAAATCTGTTTGTCTAAAGTCTGAAAACTGACCTGTGTGTTTTGTGCAGCATCATCTGCTATATTGTCAAATGGCATTCACAGCAAAGTGAAACAGTCTGTCAAGTTGGAAGTTAACCACCTTGATGAACACAGCAGCAGGACCATATCCACTCTGAAATGTAGGATGTCATGACATGATAAAATAAGGTGACACCTGCAGTACAGCGGGTTAGTGCGCAGATACAATAACATTGGCATGTACTTGTCTTACTCATTTGGGTATCACTAGTCACAATCTGATTAATACTGTCTATTACAGCATTAATATTGACCAATATATTCATATTCAAAATTTTAGTTGTGGATGACACTTTTAAAGAAATGCTGCTGCTGTTTTGTCACAGGACACCAAGTTCAAATTGTTTAATTTTGATCATTGATGGTAAGCTGTATTGTAATGCTCCACACCATTATAAATACAAGTATTCTCATGTTTGGACTTTATTTGTACTTGTGGTATATAAAAGTACTTTTGAAATAAAATGTTTTTCATACGAGTGCATACTTGGGAATATTTATTAATTTATTTATTTTTTGGGGAATATTTATTAATTTAAAGTTCATATTCAGTGCCATTACATTTCAGTAATGGGTGTGCTAGTTAGAAATGGGTAGAAATAAAAGGGGATTGATAGCCATAAGAGCAAATCAGTTTTCAGAATCAGGTTAAATGAAAAAAAAGTTTGCCCAGTAGAATACGGCTGGTGGGGAGGGGCTTGGTCGGGCCAATAGGAATGCTTTATACTACAGCGGATCATCCCACGGTCATGGGGGATGGTTTTCCGTTGGGCGCCATTTTGATTAAAGTAATGTGAGGGTGGATTGTGGCCGACATTGCCAGATATTTTCTTAATTTAAACAAATTTATACCCGAGTCGACTGGCGTTTGACGGACACTAAGCCATTTGAGTACACCGAAAATGGCCACGGGCGCAAACGCAACTCCTTTAGGGAAGTTGCACCCTAGTATTGGCGCTAAACGAGGATTCGAAGCTGGGCCTGGTGCAGGGAACGGGTTGATGCCAACACCGGGGCCGCCCGCATCATTTCCTTCTCTACAAGCTTTCCAGCCCGCGATGGCAAGCGCATCTTTTCCGCAACCACATCAGTTCATTCCTGGGACAGGTTTTTCGCCCCAGGTCCCACAACAACCAACTGCGGTGGTCGGACTGGCCAAACCAGGTATGTTAACAGAACGTCCGCTAACGTTAGAAGCCCTTAATGCGGCATAAGTTGACTCTGGCCAGGTAATGTGGCTAGGCTAACATGGGTCAAAGGCCCCACATCAAGCCCCGGCCTTGTGCAAAATGGGGGACAGACCCGCTAACGTAAGTTAGCAAACGCATGTAAGTAACGTTAGCTCACTAATTTGCATTAACCTGGGTTATCCTCTTTCAGTGTTATACTTTGCTCATAAAACGGCTAATTTAACGTTGAACTGATTAAGGTTAGCTAGCTAGCTAATGTTAATAAAGAAATGTAATGTTAACTAATGTTGGACCTCAACCAGTGCAAGGTTAACGTTTGTTGTTACTGCCTCAATGGCAGGGCGAACTCATTTAACATGAAACAATGCTAACGTTAACGATGGATTTAGCGTTAGCTAACGCTAGGCGTTAAATCATGTCAACGATACGTATTAAACCTACAGCCAACATAAATAATCTCCTCCCCCCGTTTCTCTCTGTAGATTTCAGTCAGAAGAAATCACGAAAGAGGAGTCGTTGGAGCAGTGAGACTCCTGATCAGAAGACAGTCATACCGGGCATGCCCACTGTTATTCCCCCTGGACTGACCCGGGATCAAGAGAGAGCCTATATAGGTAAATGTTTAATTAATTTTGATTCAATATGTCTATCAATTACATCTGTTTTAGGTTCTAGTTTCTTAAATGCTGCATACATTCTTAATGATACATGTATGTCCTGTTTGCGGTGTTTCCAACAGTTAGAGCTCTCAAAGGGCACCCACACATGATACGTTTACTATAAATTTTCATTCGTGTTTTCAGTGTGTTGACGGAGACATTACTTTGTTACACAAAATGGGAAATGTCTAACTTTGCTCCAACTGTTGAGACAGCAATAATTGTTAATGAGCAAAGATTAGAACTTGATGTAAAGTGTTTAAGGTTATTTCTCTATAATGGAAGTAAAGATGTTCTGCTGTGGCAAGTGTTTCTGTGGTCTTATGGTTTTCATACCTGTGGGCACCCATTAGCAAGAAGAGTTTGAGATAGATGGTTAAACCCCACTGCTTGCTGATATCTGTCCTAAGCTGCAGGTCACTACTCACTTGTCTTGCTTGATCCCCTACACATCATCAGTATTGTTCCTGTGCATGGAGGCGTTACTCATAATGTCCTAACATGCCAAAGTGTGCTTCTGTTTATATTGGGATAAGTGTGAGCAATGCTGCTTTAATGGCAAATCCATCCAATATATTTAAATTACTCTACCAGTTGATTAAGTGGTCATTGCAAATTGGCAACCTTTTGATCATTGTTATTGTGCTCTGAGTTTGACCTGTAAAAACATTTATGAAACAAATAATTTTCAAGTACAAATGCCTTCCAGCAGCAGTGTAGCACCAACATACTGCCTTCACAGACCCTCAACTGGGTGTTCTGAAGCTTTTTGTCAATAACTGACATTGTTATTGATTCTGTTCACTCATTGGTAATGGTTGTTCTTCCTTGGTATGTAAACATCCATTTGTGCCCACCTTCTGTTGGTCACATTTATCGTTTCCTTTGCTCATTCAGAAAATCCCCTTAAACAATCCAAGGGAAGTGTTTTAAAAAATGAAATTGCTGTAAACCACAATTTATGGGGACTGTATTTATCTCTTTAATCCAGAGTAATTGTTTCAGTGACCAGTGAATCTGTGTTTGGGGGGTATTTCATAACAGCTTTCATAATGTGCATGGGATGACAGAATTTCTTTTTTCATTGCCTTCTAAATTGTCTCTGTCACAGCTGCCCCTCAGTGTTAGACCTGTGGAGTGCAAAGATTGACTACAATCACCTTTTTATTTTTTTATTTTTTGTTTTGTTATTGAAACGTGCAAAAAAATCGTCCAGTGGTTTTTAGACCTGATCCTTAAAATGCCAAAGCCGTTAAACACAATATCCTGCAGTATGTGAAACCCAGTCTTCTTTAGTGAAGAAAAACACATCATAGGTTTGAAATATTATTGATTTGGCAGGCATTTATAGGAATCAAGGTCTAGATATTTACTGATATGTTGCCGTGTTTAATCACTGAGTAAAGGTTAGTCCTGTTTATGCTAATGTAATGACCCCTAGAACATATTTCTATTGGGTGATGTTTTCCTTTGATGTCCTAAGATATTAGTAAGTGGTTTCATTCTTTAGTCTTACCACATGTTAATTTGATCTCCCTTTACTTTTTATTTAACAGACTCACCATTTGTCTTTACCTCAGTAATGAATGAGGCAGTGCTCTAATGTGCAGAGAGTTGTCTCTCTGATGTTGTTGTGTTAACCACATTTCTCTCCATCCTTGTTTTTCTTTCCTAACCTGAATTCTTCCAGTCCAACTGCAGATTGAAGACCAGACTCGTAAACTGCGTACAGGAGACCTGGGAATCCCTGTTAACCCTGAGGACAGGTCGGAAAAAGATTAAACCCATGAACAGTAACATTTTCTCTACCTTCTTGACTTTTTGGAAGACAAATGTTGATTTTCAGTTTATATGTGATTTCTAGTGTTAGCAGTCAGATGTAGTTTTTAGTTAGCTATCTCCTAAGTAAAGGGCAACATGTTTGAGTTTTTCATAGTGTTAAAATCTAGCGCTAGCGGGAGCTTGATCTACATTCATATATTTATAATGCTCTCACACTGCTCACAATTCCTCCACCAGTAAGCATACATTGTGTGTTTTCTGGTAGCTGTAGCCAGTAAATACTTTTTTATATTAATGTGTAGGTTGTTTTGAATTGTTGATGGTAAATTTATACATACGTCTATAAAACAATTTATGGCTACCTACATAGTTACGACTTAAAACATTTGGACACATTTATTAAAAATTCCACTCCCATCGATTTTAATAACTAAAAAATAAACAATCTGTAGAACTTCAGCTACTTTTTTGAAATATCAGATATATATGCCTATTATTCCCCAAGACAATGACAGTGTTAACAATTAGATCACAATTAAACACATTCTATTTTTTTTTTCCAATTTATGAGATTGAAATACTGTTCATTTTGTGAAATTGAATTTAAAGAAATATTTCATGATAGCAAGTGGCCAAAGTGCAAACGTACATAAACTGAAATTTTGAACAAATCAAAATAATTGTCAGTAAAATGACAAATGTATACTATTGAATGTTCCAGTTCCTTCTTGACTGTGAAAACAGTAGTTTGGCTTCAAAACCTTAACTCAACGAGAAGAAGGAAGAACAGAGGAAGTTTGCTCTGAACCAAACAACCATTCTTGATATAAGTGTTTTGTTTTACTTTTTTTTTAATCAAACACATTATTAATGTCCATCTATTACAGGATCTCAGTTTCATTATGCTGTAATGGAAAAGCAGTGTTTCAATCTTGGATTAAAAAAACAACTAATTTAATTGAAAATCGTTTTGTAAGAAATAGTGTCCAAGGTGGAGGGGAGCAAGGGGGGGGGGGGAAATGAATGCCACTGTATATAGGTCAGTGCAAGTTGAGATGAGATGTATTTCAGCTGAGCTTAGCAAACCACTGCCAGAACAAAGCTCTTCTAGAATATTTGTACCTCTTTTATTGGGTTATTTCTCATTTTACTTGACAGTTAAGTGAAATCGTTTATCCTTCTAGTATTTCTGCATCATGGTTTCACCCACTGCTTGTTTTTATGTGTGTGATGTAGAGTCCTGTGTGAATATATAAATACATATGATTCATAATGTATAAAGATTTTCCTCTGAAACAGGTTCGGGGGTCAAAACACCTTACTTTATGTTTTAGCATTACTTCATGTCTTTTTAGATGTAAAGTTAAAGTTGATTTGGCTCTTTTGGAAAAGTTTAATTTCTTACAATTCCAACAATTAGTCTTGCCCTGCCTGACTTTTTTTACTGGATAATATATATTATTTTGCCAGTGGTGATTGAGCTCATGGCCTGTAGCCTACGTGATAGCATACCAGTGATCAATAGGTTCAGACTTAACAAATGATTTATTGCTGGTCATCATCTCTGGTTATCCCATAATGTGGCTTTAAGCATTTCCACCCAGAGGGAAGGGGGGCATGTTCCAGTTTTCCCTCTGGACTCTTGAGGTCTGGAAGAAAACTGCCAGAATTGTATGTGTTCTGGAAAAGCAGTGGCCATCTTATAACTTAGTAAGGATCTGTTCCCGCAGGAAGTGGCTTGCTCTCAACAGTATGTGAAGCTGACCTTTTGTTAGCTAGAGTCCCTGTTGCCTGTAGACTGTATATAGTTTCTCTTCTTAATCGGACACTTCCACAGTAACCAAAAAGTTGATTGCAGAGCTGCAGCACTCTTATAAATAACTCCCCAATCTAACGTGACAGAACCAACTGGGGGGTGTTTCAGGTTGTCACCGTTGGAAGTTTGAAGCATAAAAGGAAAAAACAATTTTTTTTTCTCACTGTTCACATCACATGGACACAAGTGGCTCTCTGATGGGAGAGCATAGGAAAAGGTGGATATCTAATCTTAATTCCTTTTCTCTAACCCAAATTACCCCACATCAACCTAACCCTTTTTCAAGCACAGAGCCTCCTTAACGCAGCAACACAGGTTTTCAGCATCCAAGGGGAGGTACGGACCTCTTCCGCCACGCCAACACCAAGCAACTCTCAAAGCCAGCGTTTCTGCTTAGGATTGCGAATTTTGCTTTGGTTTCTTTTTTTTTCTTACCTCCCAACTTTCCTTTCTTGTAGGCCAACAATCCTGTATGCAGGTTTAGTTATGGCCATGTAATAGTTTTTTTGCTTTGTGGTTGATACCCCTCCAGTGTATTGGGTTAATTACCACTATACAGCTTTGGTTGCCCCCTTTTACCCTTAACTGTTTAAAAGAATGGACTCTAGCATTTAAAATGTCAGTGCAGAGTTCCTACATTATTTTCTTTTCATTTTGAGTTTGCTCTTGCACTGGCCATGGGTCATGTAGTCTATCTGAGAATTCTCTCAGTAGATCCAAATTTCCAAAACAATGTTTTTTTAGATTTAACATTGTTTCTAAGACATGTCGGTACCCTCTGATTCAAAATTCCTAATGAAAATCTGAAGTTCTTAAAGTCCTGGTTAGCTGTAGTGAGCATGTGTGATTGTTGACTGCAGAGCTGCACTTTTAGAAAGGTATTGATGATGTTTTCTTGTCTTTTTTTTTCTGCCATTTTCAGGTCTCCCTCGCCAGAGCCCATCTACAACAGCGAGGGCAAAAGGTTAAACACCCGAGAGTATCGAACGCGAAAGAAGATTGAGGAGGAGCGTCACTCCCTCATCACAGAGATGGTTGGACTCAACCCTGACTTCAAGCCTCCTGCCGACTACAAGTATGATTTTTATATTTTATTTATTATTATTAGGGTTTTTTAGGGCTATATACACAGTTTGTTAATAACTATTCTCTTTTTCTAGAGCATATCTAAGCATTACATTAATGAAAAAAGGCTCAAAACATTCACATTTTAGAGCATGATCTATTTTATAATTAAGAGCTACAACCAAATCACATCCTAATGTGCAGAGTAGCTACAAGTATCACTACTCCAACAGTTACCTTTTATGTAAGTAACCCTGCTGACTGGTTTCAGTGGGACACATGAAAAACTTTCTCTAAAACACCTCATTATGTTTATGCTGTGATATTCTGCATCATAAGGAAGCTAATAATTATTTATGTATGTGTGTGTGTGTGTGTGTGTGTGTGTGTGTGTGTATATATATATATATAATATATGTGTGTATATATATATATATATATATATATATATATATATATATGTGTGTATATATATATATATATATATATATATATATATATATATGTGTGTGTATATATATGTGTGTATGTATGTATGTATGTATATAAAAAAAAAAAAAGACCCTTTTTTCTGTGAGCGGAGGCTAATACTGTTAACTCGTCAACTGTAAATTGATGATAGTAATAATAATCATCTCAAATTCTGCACGTTAGTTGGTCTAAGCTTACAAAATGTGGCGTTAAGGCATTGTTATGAGTTCTGCTTTCGGTTGCCATTGTTCTCTGCCCGCTATCAATAAATGCCATTTTTCTAGTGCATCTGCATGGAACAATACAACCTGTTCTTAGAGACAAACAGTGGAGAACATTAGTCAACCATGTCCAGGTCCTTGTTAGTACTCGGGACTAATTCTCTTCAGGGGGGTCTGCAGCCTGCAATTGCAAACCAAAAGATGGTCCAGGATGTTTCTCAGCTGTTCTGGCAGAACAGATGGAGAAAGTGTTCATTGCTCTTAGCATATGTTTATCTCGTGTTTCTTTCCTGCAGACCTCCAGCCACCAGAGTCAACGACAAAGTTATGATTCCTCAAGATGAGTACCCTGAAATCAACTTTGTTGGTCTGCTAATCGGACCACGGTAAGTTGGGCTTATATTATTACTATTATATTACTGTCATGTTGCATTATTTTATACTTTCAGAAGCAGGTAAGTTGACAGCCAGTACAGTTGAAAGTGAGCTTGGCTTCTCGCTTTTTTCCCTTGTCTGTTTCACCAGTGGTAACACGCTGAAGAACATTGAGAAGGAGTGCTGTGCCAAGATCATGATCCGGGGTAAAGGTTCTGTGAAGGAGGGGAAGGTAGGCCGGAAGGATGGACAGATGCTGCCAGGGGAAGATGAGCCTCTGCATGCCCTGGTCACTGCAAACACAATGGAGAATGTCAAGAAAGCTGTGGAGCAGGTCAGATCACCTCAGCTGTTCTGATGCATCATACTCTATTGCATGTTACATCTTTGCTCAGCTCCTAACACTTAAGTGACATTTATCAGTTCATTTCTATATGTATTCAGTGTGCCTTTCAAGGCTCAACAATGTTAGGGTAGTTTTACCCTTGCTGTTTTTTTGTTTTGTTTTTTTTGCAGAGTTTGCGGCCAGCAGCTCATATTAACTTTTTTTACATTTTAGTTTTTAATGGCGTCTTTTGTTACTGGAGCTTGTACGTGCGTGTCTCAGAGGAAATGTAACCACACTGCAGCTGCTTTCCGTTCGGCATTATACAATCCCATTACATTATATTGCAGCGAGCATGTAAAGTGTGTGACCACTCTATCTGCGCTGCCTTGACTCACTGGGAGTTGAACAAGCTGCAGAGGCGACGTGGTCTTGTTTGATTACCACTGGATCACTTTAGTTTATCACACTAGTACAACCAAACACTTTAGGCAACCAAATGTTTCATGAACTGAAAACACACTGAAGACATTCTCTAGTGCATATCTAAGCATTCCATTAATGGGGAAAAAAGGCTCAAAACATCCACATTTTAGAGCAAGTTCAAGTTACCTGATCTATTTTATAATTAAGAGCTACAACCAAATCACGCATTCTGTACAGAGTAGCTATAAGTATCACTACTCGTACAGAAACAGCAGTTACCTTTTTATGTAAGTAACCCTGCTGACTGGATTAAGTCTTTTTGGATTTAGTTGGACAACTTTCTCTAAAACACCTCAGTATGTTTGGGCTGTGATAGTTTGCATCATAAGGAAGCTAATAATGGAGTAATATATATGACAAAAACAAAGCAAATTCTCTTTCCCACCACAAATACTTGTGTACTGCACATATAGCTTGTGTCCTGTATATGTTTAAAGAACAAATGTTAACATCGGTGATACTTAATCAAAGTTGATGGTCAATGTTTCCTGATGTTAAAGAAAAACACTATTTGATACATTTGCGTGCATAGAATATAAATGCTGAAAAATGTTTGTCCACAGATTCGCAACATTCTGAAGCAAGGTATTGAGACGCCTGAGGATCAGAACGACCTACGAAAGATGCAGCTGAGGGAGCTGGCCAGACTCAATGGCACCCTGAGGGAAGATGACAACAGGTCAGTGTAACAAGACTGACAGTGGTGGAGCCTAATGCACAGTCCAATGTTGGGGACCATTGGTGATGAATGTATGGGCTGGAGAGAGAACATTTAGGGGAAAGTATTCTGTTCAGACTAAGCTACAGAGCACCACTGATGACAGAATGTTGCTGTTTGTCTCTGTAGGATCCTTCGTCCTTGGCAGAACTCTGAGCCACGCAGCATCACCAACACCACCCTCTGTACAAAGTGTGGGGGAGCAGGCCACATCTCCTCCGACTGCAAGTACACCAGGTGATTATCAGTAGATCAATTCACAAAATGATCAAATGATTTGTTATGGATGGGGGGAAAATTGTTTCTTAGATGCATTGCAATTTTCTCTAGAACGATTCAATGCTCGAGTTAATAATTAATTATTTAAATTCATTTTATTTTTTTAAATGTGTTGATTTTTATTTACAATTCAGTCTCCAGACATATACAAATCAGAAAATGGAGTGACAAAGGATTGGATAGTGGAAAACAAAAAAACACAAATGGAAGGGGAAAAAAAAAAGTTTTGTGTGTATCATGATCGAAGCATGGATTGACTACAAAATAAAAACCACAGACACTAAATTTCAAATTGTTGCATCAATAATTGGTTTAGAACAGGGGTGTCAAACTCATTTTCACCGAGGGCCACATCAGCATAATGGCTGTCCTCAAAGGGCCAGATGTAACTTATAAATGTAACTAAATGTAATCGAATGTAATGTAAAATAAATGTAACTACTTCTTAATGTTAAATAACTCATTATTTATTATAACTTATTCAAGTGACAATTACAGTTGCATAGAAAACATATGTTTGCTTGTTGCTCTAACATAAATCCTTTTAAACTTTGTCAGCTTATGAAAACCCACACAACTCCATTAATGAAGGATCAAACTGTCCAAGTGAATAAAGAAAAATAACATAAAACTGAGCTGCAAAGAACATGTATGACACATGTAGCATTTTACAAAAAAAGGCTGCACACAGCCTGGCATCCAACTGATGGTATGATAACAATTTGTCTGCATACACACATAAGACCTGCAAACATTAAATAATTACAACAGCAGCTACACATAAATAATATGTAATCAACTAAAAATACAAAAATAAAGGTTGACTCAGTTCACAACTATATTGTGCAATGTCTTCCCTGAGCTCAAAAAAAAAATCGCTTGAGGACTTTGCTCCTACTCAGCCACCGTACTTCTGTATGGTGCAGCACATCCCCGTGTTCCGAGCCCATCTCCAGCAAAAACTGCTGGAACTGACGGTGATTCAGGCCACGCGCCCGAATGAAGTTCACTGTTTTCATGACTGTGGTCACAATGTCCTCCATCCCCAGCGCCTTCCCACACAAAGCTTCTTGATGGATAATGCAATGATACGTTATCAGAGGCGTGTGACAGTTCATTTTTTGCATTTTCCCCTTCATTAGTCCAACCAAGCCCACTTTTCCTCCACACACATTGCCGGTGCACCGTCTGCAGTTAATCCTACCAAGTTTTCCCACTGCAATGCATTTTAACTTACAGACTTCTCCACCGCATCAAAAATGTCCTGTCCCGTCGTGGTCCCATGCATTGCAGCCACATCCAACAGCTCCTCGGTGATAGAGAGGTCCGACTTTACGCCTCTAATAAAAATGGATAACTGCGCTGTGTCCGTGTTATTTGCTTTCATCAACAGCTAATGAAAAAGCTGTGTAGCTGCGTGTCTCCTCGGCCAGCTGTGTTGTAAGATTTTCTGCTAGTTCCTTCACTCGGTCGGCGATGGTGTTTCTTGATAAACTGACATTAAAAGTCTGTAACTGGTCGGGACACACCTGCTCACAGACCTTCAGCATGCACTGCTTCAAAAACGCTCCCTCTGAAAAGACTTGGAAGCGTGATTTCTTCAGCCACAATGAAGCTAGCTTTCACCGCGGCCTCGTTTTGGCTGTGGATTTCATGAACAAACTCTGCTGCGACCGCAGTTTGCCTTTTTAATTCTTGGGCAATTTGTTGCTTTTCTTGAAGGCTAGCTTTAGCGTACTTAGCTCCGTGTTTTGTGTCAAAATGTCGACGTAGATTGTACTCTTTGACAACCGACTCCGCCTCGTAACACAAAAGACATACCGGTCTTTCTCCTTGAAGCACAAACAAGTATTCGCCTTCCCATCTTTCTTGATACAGTCTTCCGTCTGCATCAACTTTTCTCTTTCTGGACATTTTGGGATCATTATTTATATCTCAATTCCACTCGTTGGCATGGACACTGCCGCGGCTAGCGTAGTCAAAAGGCATTGTGGGAAATGTAGTTTTTGGTCAAAGCATGCTCTTAATTTATTTTTTAGTATTTATTTTTAGACACTCAAAACTTTTAAGCTCTCGCGGGCCACATAAAATGACATGGCGGGCCACATCTGGCCCGCGGGCCTTGAGTTTGACACATGTGGTTTAGAATCAAATCGTTGGCCTCTGAATTGAATTGTGATGTGCCCAGAGATTCCCACCCCTAGTATTTGTTTATGTACTGACGAGTCTTTTTGTAACAATGTTTGCTGTTTTGCTTTGTGTAGCTCATTCGCCGCCCACCGAGCAACAGGGGGCGAGCCACCTCAGTCAGCCCAGGACAAGGCTCGTATGGACAAGGAGTATCTGTCCCTGATGGCTGAGCTAGGAGAAGCTCCTGTCCCCACATCTGGTGGAGGACACTCCAACACCCAAGGCGGTGGGCATCGGTCCTCAGGACCCAACAATAACCAGCCACCACAGGTTAGTTGGCAACACATGATTCCATCCTCCCGTTGGTATAGAAAAGTGTCTTAAACTGGTGTATGTTTGTGTGCAGCAGAACCGGCCTCCTTGGATGAGCTCTGGTCCGACTGAGAACAGGAACTACCATGGCATGCATGGAGGTCATGGTGGTCATGGAGGACCCCACAACTACCCTCCCCCCATGCCCAACATGGGAGGACCACCTATGCCCCCAAACCCCAATGGCCTGCCTCCCCCCTGGATGCAGCCCCCTCCTCCTCCTATTGGCCAGGGTCCAGGACCTCATGGACACCCTATGGGTAAGAGCTGACATTCATGGGTTTAGGGAGTTTTTACTAGTCCCTGGGCACCTCCTGTAATGGTGAAATCAGGAATATTATAAGATCTGGTCTGTAATAGACATAAACATGGACATTGCACAGGAACCTAAAATGAAAGCCAAAAGCTTCTCCAGGAGCTCACAGAGAGGCAGAGACAGTGAATCTGAAATCAAAGGTCTACGTTTCCTTGATTATCAAAGTCATCCAGTTGTAGTTTTATGTACATTGCAGCCAGATAATTTGACAGACTTTTGATGGTGCCAAACTGTAGCTTACATTACACCACAGACCAATGGATTAGCTTTTATGGTGTCTTGCTCTCTTAACTGCTTTTTTTGTTCTGTTGGTTTCCAAATCTGCCAATATGTTGGCATGTCTCCATCTATCACATTAGCAAATGCGCTTTTGACTTGCTCCACTTTCACACAAGTCAATTTTCACATTGAGTTGATTTAAGAAAAATAAATGGAAACTCGAGATCCCCTTTACAATATAATGGTGTTTCTCCTGACAAGATTTTAATTACTGGAGGACCAGCCAGTAAACAGAAAAACAGCTGGTAATTGAAAATGTCAATGTGCTGTGTACCAAGGAGAAAAAACTGTGGCACCAACACCTAACTGTGGTGTTTGGTTTCCCTGTAGGTCTGCTGCCACCTCCAATGGGTATGATGCCACCTCCACCTCCTCCACCGAGCAATCAGCCGCCGCCTCCCCCTTCTGGACCCCTGCCACCATGGCAACAGCAGGCTCCACCTCCCCCTCCTACCAGCAGCATGGCAACCAGTACACCACTTCCCTGGCAACAGAGTAAGACAACACAAAAACTGCATTTGAAACTATTCCGTCATTGTCTTCTAAATACACACTAAAGCCCAGTTCAGACCAAAGATTCGAGACTCTGCTCGACTCAAGCCAATTTATGGTGTTGCCTGCGACTCATGTCTCTTGTCGAGTCGTGGCTGGTTTTAGAACGTAAAGGGTGTCACCTGTTTCAACAGCCAATAGAGAAGTCAGCTTGTAAAGTTGGCGAAAATTATCCATAATTCTATTTTATTTTTATATTACAGACTGTCAATTGGTCAAAAGGTAGAATGTTAGACAGAGGCTCAACGAGTACCGCATTCATGGTATATGGTCAAACGAGCTAGACAGTGGTTGAAGAGAGGGAGCGGCCTTAGCCGAAAGCAGTGAACAAGAGAAATACAAATTATAAAACTAGAAATGCAACTCTAGCAATTATCTCGGATTCATATTTTTTCGCAGGGTTTCTGCGGTGCCTAAAAAGTCTAGAATAAGCTGAAGTATTGTGTATAGGTCTTACATAATTTTAAACAGGTCTTAATTTTCTTATGTCCATGTAAAGCTACCTCTAATGCTCATTAAAATGCTTCCGCAGCGCTGTAGAATGTTAATTTTATTCGTTGTTCTGTAGTTCTTCGTTTGCTAGTACAAATATAATTTGCTTCATAGCGACTATAAATGAGACCAACGTGCAACTTAAATTTAGCCAATCAGCTTTTGTGCTATTGGTGCAAGTCTCTTTCGGATTGTACCACTGATTATATAAAACGGATTTTATGTTTTGCAAGTGCAAGTTAAGAGATACTTGAAAACTGAATATAGGTCCAAAAATGGCAACGCGGATTTCGGTGCCATTTAAATCTCTCTGATGCTCTGAAACGGACAGCAGAGGCATTGCTGCGTGTGACACTAGTTAACATATTACACTTACTTCGCAGCAGGTAACGTTAATGTAACGTTAGCCCACCGTTAGCCAGTAGCTGCTTAAATACGGTTAAATGATTAAAGCTAAACCGTGTTAAGTATGGCAGAAATGATTCCAACACTAGGACGTCCAACAATGCAGTTAGCTGCACCATAGATGCCGGCGGTACTCTAGACACCAGTCCAGCAAGTCGTTTTGTCTCAACTCTTTGGTCTAAACTTAGCCTTAGGCTATCGTTCTGTGAAAAGAAGAGGTCGTTTCAGATAGAAAAAACAATTAAGACATCACTCAGATCTCGTTGTACTCTCATTTTACCTTTTTACTTGCGCTCTGTCGTGGGATAACAAGTCCACTATATAGGCAATAAAAAAAATTTCTAACATTGTGACAACCCTGTGAAATGCCTGAAATAGGATTTGTGCTTTTCCCTATGTAGTACAGACATGTTTGTTATGTATAAAGTGCTGCCCATAATACTTAGTTTAAGGCCCTGACATTTTGAGTCACCCAAATACTAAAGAGTTTTTCAGTCAGGAGAATAATAGGCTGTTATTTGTTGTTCTTTCCTAATAAACTGCAGCTTGGTCATCACAAAAGTTACATTCAAGTCAGGCCAGGTCTGATGGCTGTCCTATATTTGGTTATGGTAACTACAAATCCTCACTTATGTGTTGTTCCATACATTACAACTCTGCTCAAAGAGTTCAGAGTTAACATGATCTTTGGCATTTGTCCAGTAATGCAGTTATGTAGGCAAATGTTTTGAGCATTTTGCAATAAATCACATTGACATACAAAGTTATCATTGTGTCTGTGGAAACTTTAAATGTGCCATGTTTGCAGACATCAATATGTCTGTTATTAGTAGTGTAATAATTTGGTGTGTGTATAGCTTAAGATGACAGTGTGAATGTTTTGATGACAGTAAAGAGTTAATTTCAAACTGCCCCTCCCCCCTTAGATACCACCACCACCTCCAGCCCTGGCACTGGCACCTTGCCACCATGGCAGCAGCCCCAGCAGCCTGCAGCCTCAGGAGCCCAGCCCCCGCCACCCATGGGTACCCCATCTATGGTGCCTCCGCCCCCTGGCGTCCAGCCCCCATTGCCCCCAGGTGCCCCTCCTCCTCCCCCTCCACCACCTCCAGGCTCAACTGGCATGATGTATGCCCCTCCACCGCCCCCGCCACCCATGGACCCTTCCAACTTTGTCACCATGATGGGGATGGGGGTACCAGGCATGCCCCCCTTCGGCATGCCTCCTGCCCCCCCACCTCCTCCACCCCAGAATTAACCCTACCACAGAAGAATCGTCCTCCCACAAGAGTTTCCACCCAGCAGCACATTGTGGATGTGTGCTCACAGAAAAAAAATATAACCAGTGCTTTATTTTTTATTGATCCTTGATTGTGAAGACATCTCTGAAACAATGAAAAGGTTGTTAGTTAAATTTGTAAAGTTGCGTAACTTTAGTAAACGAGTTATTTTTCCTGTTTTTAAAGTTTGTGTTAACTCAAAGCTCCTTGTGTGCATACAAACACTGTTGCTGTCAGGCACATGTTCTGCATTGCTCTTGTAGTTTGTTACGTTACTTGTATACCAAATAAACAACTCAAATAGCCAGTATGTTTAATTTTTGCTCAACAGTCTCATGCTTCAAATGTTTGATTCAGACCTAATTGGATTATATTCTTATATTTTTTATATATATATATACACATATATATATATATATATATATATATAAAAAATAATTCAACTTGCATGATCAATTGTAAACCGCTCACACATTTATACTCCTGTCATGTTCCCTTTGTTTCATTTGAGTTAAATGAGATTAATATTTTTGTAATTACGAGATGTGAAAATTGTCTTAGTTCTGTCTGAAATCCTTTTTGTAGGACAGATTGGTTTCCAGAAATTCCCAGGGTTTTACGTGTTTTTTTTTTTTTAGTTTTAAGTTTCTTTTTGGTTACTTGCCTGCGTCTCAGTTGTGACAGAGTTTGAAAAGGGGGATCTGAGGCTGCCATCTGCCAGCTTCTAACCTCTTGCACTACTTGAATGCTGAGATTCTGATATATCCGTGTTTTTCTGCATCTTTCTGCTCTGCTAAGACGCTGTGTGCAGTGTTTGTGTTGCTTCTGTATGGACAAAAATATCACTTGTCCCCTGAGTTATTATATAAAAAAAAATGTTAGTTTTACTGTTTCTAGAATCAGGCTGTTGTCATGGCACTAGCCTAAATGAAAAGCTGTTGACATTTTGCTTGGTTTAGCATTAAACTGATCTATTTCACCTTTTTGTTGAGTGCAGACTGGTTTCTCCTTTCATGGTTGTGGGACCCTTTTGTGTCAGAATGCAGGCCCTGTTGGCCGTCTCATTCAAATGTGTTACATAACCTGGTTTTGTCATGGGTGTCCGGCTAGCCACTGCCTCACAAATTCTAAAGGAAGTCTGCACTTAGGCACATGGTTTTTAAACATTTAGAAAGTCTATACAATTATATGGGATTTCTGCTAATGTCCTCTACTACTGACATTCACTGCTGAATTTTACATGGGCAATTATAGATGTGTGATGAGAACAGTATCTTCGTCACTGGAGCACTCCATATTTATATTAAGTGTAAATACAGTTATTTTGTTTTGGCAACATACCACTTGATCAATTCAATCAAATTTAAAGTCTTATTTCTGGGTTAGTTTCTTCCTGGGCTGCCTTTTAATGGTTACCAAAGTCTGCAGACGTGAGGCAACAAGTAAAAAAAAAACTTGAAAAATGTTATGTTCTAAGATATAAAATGTCATTTCAGCAGCTTGGGGACAATGGGATTTGAAAAAAAAAAATCAGTATTTTACTAAACATTCACTAGCTTTAAATGTATTAGCTTTTCTCCCCCTAAACTTTAACATGCATCTTTTGGTTTACAATCTTCCACGTGTACGACCTTCTATAGTTTGTATAAAACAAACACATTATATGTCCATCTAGTATTTCCTTCCTTCTTTTGCTTTAATAGCTAGCTCCGTATATCAAGAACTGACGTTATCAAAAACACGTTTGGTACAGTTCCTATATTCCAAATCATTTGATTGGACGACACAAAAAGTGTCACAAAAAGTCTTTCCGAACTACTTCCGTAACAGTTAGATGTATAATTAAACCAGCAGGATTTTTGTGCAAGTTTCAAGGATGCTAAACTACGGGAAATTACCACATTAAGACCGGAACTAAATTAATTTTGACGTCAAAATAAAAGTAAAGTTATCAATTTTCACTGCACATAGAATTGACCAATACTTCCGAGAAAATGGCAGTCCTTAGCTCTTCTAGGTGTTTTTTGTTGCTGAAAATAGTAACAGCTTGGTCAAAAATACACCTTAATCATATTACTGCTGTTTATGATGGCAAATCTATTCTATTTCGTATACCCATAGAATCTGGAGTTACAATACATAACTATCGTTACAATTCGGCTTGTGACGCACTTACTGATACACGTTATCCTCGTTATCGGACCTAATATCCGTGTTTTATTTTGAAATGGCTGACCGGAAAGACTTGTTTTCTTCGGTCTATTTTGACACTGAGTACGTGACATATAATAGGCTGGGCCGTCACATCCCCACGACAGTCTGTGTTCCGAGGAGAGTCAGAAGCAGTTGGGCAGGCTGCAGGCTGGTAATTTAACGTGACAGTTAGTAAAAACTAGACATAAACTGAAGTAAGCATGGCTAAGCCGCTGACAGACCAGGACAAGAGGAAGCAGATCTCGGTCCGAGGGCTGGCCGGGGTGGAAAACGTTACTGATCTGAAAACTAATTTTAACAGGCACCTCCACTTCACCCTGGTTAAAGACCGAAATGTGGCCACCAAACGGGACTACTACTTTGCCCTGGCCAACACGGTCCGGGACTACCTAGTGGGCCGCTGGATCCGGACGCAGCAGCACTATTATGAGAAAGACCCCAAAGTAAGCAGCGACCTGATGCCGCAGTCATGCACGTACACACAGCTGACCGGGGAGCAGTAGGAGGGGATGCTCTCTGCTGCGTGCGTGTGTACGTGTGTGTCGCAGTTTGCCGCTTTGCTTTGCATATCCATGTATAGTAATGTTCCGGCTGTTCTGTCTTAAACGCATATACCGGTAGATAATTGAAACGGAGTTTGTGTGTGAGCAGAGTGTGGAGAGTGCCGTGCACACTGTCTGTCTGTTACGTAATCTGCCTCAGTAACCTTGATGTGATCGACATGGACGCTGTTCAGGACGATGTCTGGCCTCGGTGCTTAAAATGTGAACAACACTGGTATCATCCTGCAGTGGCACTGTGTGAAATCCGGAAACTCGATTGGTTGTTGAAACATATTGCGTAACGCCCTCCATCCATCCTCACCACCACCACCACACGCTGCGCATCGCAAAATGGCCACACACTGTTAAAAGCATACGTTAAAAGATTCACACGAAGCTAGTTTACTTTTTTCAAAAACTACCTCGTTTCAAACCATCTACAAAATGCCCTGCACTTAGCTTCCTTGTTTTATTGAAAAAAAAGATGTTGAATTGAGAATTTAAAGGGCCATCACCTGTATCATAAATTATGCAAGGCTGCTGCACAGTGATCTGACAGAGGGGCAGGGTCTGGGGACTCAAATAAGCGTCATTACCATTTTAAGCTTGTGAAATGATGTTCAGCTGTAGAATTATTTGGTGCACGTGTAAAAAAGTTTTTTGCACAGATATAATTCCCACATGTGTATGAAAAAAAAATATTTTGTGCATGTGTAAGTGAAAGTAAACTGTTTGACTCTCTAGTTTTCTTTAACGGGTATATGCTGTGTCAATGACATCCAAAGCTTAATAATCATACCAGACAGCAAACCCAAATGCACACTGCTAAATACAAAGAGCTTGTCAGGGTAAGCTTTGGAAAAGATGCACATACCCTCCTCTCCTATTTATACTGACCCCTGAATGCCTTTGACACTTTGGCACACGCCTTTTTTTCCATGTCTGCTTTCTTTAGATGACCCTCACTATCAGTTAGCAGCAGGATCAGAAATGTCAGAGAGGCTGCCAATCATGTTTCACATGTCCTTGTACAGTTTAGTGCATTAACTCCATTTATTTTGGTGGGCCATCATCATTATGTATGTTCATTTTTTTTTAAGTCTGTTAACTTTCACGCTCTCACAGAGCTGTGAGAGATTGTTGGAGGAGCTGTAGTAATAATAGCCCGGCTGTTGGTGCCCTCTGACCGCAGCTGTTGTCTTCTGCCAGAGAAAATGTTGCAGGGCCAATAGGGACACCAAATAAGGCACATGTTTTATTATTTGTAACCTGAAAATCTGTGGTGACCTTTAGTGCAGTATCTTGTGATTTTTTTTCATCCTGTCAAATTGTAGATGGAACATATATTTATTAGATTTTTGCAAATGATTTGCATGGAGATGTAATAATATAGATCATTAAAAGAATATTTAAATAAAGCCAGCAATCTTCAGTAAGGAAGCCCAGCATTCACAGGTTGTTTCTCTGTTTTTCGACAGCGTGTCTACTACCTCTCCCTGGAGTTTTACATGGGCCGGACTTTGCAGAACACCATGGTTAACCTTGCCTTGGAGAACGCCTGCGATGAAGCCACATACCAGGTGAGGAATTCAGGACTTTACCCAAACCAGTACCCCTTGACTACTAGTGTCACTCTGTATGAGTACACACACTCGGTTTCACATTAAGGGTGGGGGTTTAAAAATTACAGTAAGCTACTTAGACAAAACTAATTGGACACCTGAACAGAGTATATGGACACCCCAACACCATACCTTCCCATTTCTGGTTCCAGTTTTCACCTGTTGCAACCTGGGAGCAGGGATTTGCTCCCATTCCCTTACAAGTGGGGTCGAGTCAAGTTCTTCCACACCAAACTAGCAAACCTTTTTGTTTTAGGAGCTGCACAGGGACAGTGTCTGTTGAAACAGGAAATGACCAAACACACGCTGTTGACACAAAGCTAGAAGAACACTGTTGTCTGAAATATTGTATCCTGTAGCATTAATCTTTACCTTAACTGAAACTAAAAGGCCCCCTACCAACATCTGCTGTATGTAAATGCAGAACATTCCAGAAAGAATCAACATGTTCTATACAATCCAATTACAGAGTTTTTGTTATTGGCTGATCCATTGGGATATGATAGCTACATTTAGTCAGGGACAAAGTGATGGTTCCTTTTATTGTGCTTTACTTTCTGTCATTTGTAAACCATCTTGAACAGGGAACAGTATTAGAAAAAGGAAGGTTTATGTGCAAGATCAAAATCATTTTGTTATGAAGTAGCAAATTGGAACGTACAATATATGACGTTTCCTCCATTATCCAGCATGTGTTTGCAGTTAGGGTTAGTGCAGAATGACAAGTCAGCACTGGTGTAGACATGTTGGACGGGTTGAATGCATCTTCTACTACACACTAACAGACTTTGGACAATCCAAAGGTCCACTCAATGCAACAGGGCAAATCAAGGTCAACAGTGTGGTTCCGTAAGTGAAATTCCAATAATCTTCTCCCTAAGGGATTTGATTATAAGCCATAATGTCTGAACCATCCGGTGTAGACTTACAGAGCGCCACAAGGTGTAAAACTAAGGTTTATGATTCTGTAGAAGCCACAAGTATGTATGAAATTAAGCTAGTTTTAATTTAAAAAATTGTATTTTATTTGCAATGTCACAGAGAAGTACAACACTACCCACAATCCTAAGCATAACAGCGACGTCTCTGATTTGTGGAACTCACTGTTACCAAGGAAATGTTAACAGAACCCGCAAATGGCTATAGCAAGCTGCTACCATTTAAGTCCATGCTAGTGTATGTATGTACACAGCCTTGTCCCTTTGGCTTTTTAGCCATGTCAAAAATGTTCTTTTGGGCCAAATCAAACGTTTTTCATCTCCTAGCTGGTTGGCTTAGTTTCAGGCTTAAAACTCTTTTTCTGAAAAGTCAATGGAGATATTGAATGGGGAAAGTCGCTGATGGAACGAGCTGTTCCAAAAGTTG
Source organism: Etheostoma perlongum (assembly GCA_026937815.1). Lineage (NCBI taxonomy): Eukaryota > Metazoa > Chordata > Actinopteri > Perciformes > Percidae > Etheostoma > Etheostoma perlongum. The sequence continues at coordinate 12,622,097 of CM049389.1, forward strand.
TCGACCGCTAGTGTGCTCTATGGAGATAGAGAGGACATGGGGAGGGGGGAGGGGCTGGATTGGGACTGAGCCAAAGTCCTGCTAGTGAAGCGCATTAAAGGTTACTCTGGTGAATTAGTATTCCACTCAGGCTCTCTGTTATGAATTTGTCAAAGCCCAAGCAGAAATAAATAACCTTGATGTAATCAATGAAATAAATAAATAAACTGGTCTTTGTCAGTAAGAGTGATATTGTTCCTTTAATGGCTTCTGGATGCACAAGGGAAGCATTATTATGGAACGCACTGCAGCAAGACCTGCCCTTCAATAGCATTTGCGGGCTACAGTTGGCAGGGCGTCCATGCTTGCGAGGTAATGGAACCTGATTTAGTTAGGTCCCATCAATCGTCTATCTGGACATTAACTACTCAAGGTCGATGCCTAACCCCAACCAATTAGGCTACACTTCGTAGGGCGGGTCTTGCTAATACACAAAGTATTATAACAACAAAAGACAAAAAGAAAAGACAAAGATTGGCCTTCACTCCACTTTAGGTGATGTAGAGGACTGATGCCTTTACAGCTTGGTCCCTGAGCTAACAATGTTCAATTGTAAGAATATGTTGATGTGTCTTTCAGCTGGGCCTGGACATGGAGGAGCTGCAGGACATTGAGGAAGATGCCGGTCTAGGCAATGGTGGGCTGGGTCGTCTGGCTGGTGAGTTCCTGCTTCCTCCTGATTGGCAGCTCACAGACAGTGATGTTTAGTGCAGTGTACAGTCTCAAGCAGAGCCCCCCCCCACTGTTATTCCCTCAGCTTGTTTCCTGGACTCCATGGCCTCTCTGGGTCTGGCAGCTTATGGATACGGCATCCGCTATGAGTTTGGCATCTTCAATCAGAAAATTGTCGACGGCTGGCAGGTAGGTTGATTTAATGAAAACAAGCTCATTTAAAGTGTAATGTATCCTCAGTCTTTATGGCATGCTTAATCTCACCCAACCTGAGTGATCGTGCAGACATGACCTGGACTTTACAGGTTTTGGTTTTGAGCAAAACTTTTCATTGTCATGCAAGTTTTATATTTCTCAACATAAAGAGTCCTCGTTACATCCCTGAAATCTGAGTTGGCTTGGTCATTGCAGTGACAGTTAGTTATTAAAAACAGCATTAAGACCTATTTATGGATGAGATGGACAAAACTGTAAAGGTTGTTGTAACTTGACATACAGAAATAACAGATCCTACCCCATTTCTTTGAATGATGATAACCATATCCACAGCTTCCATAATGGCTGAAATAAATGTTGACAGGAAGGATACAGGTTGTTAGTCACTACTGATTGGTTAGGGCATTAAACAATCGGCTTACAGTTCAGTCTGATTATCAGCCTATTAAAGAACAAAATGTAGTTACTAAAGTGAGAACAAGTTACCAAAATGCATGGTAGTTCAGGGTCTTGTCAAATCTTTGATCTTGTTCGCCAAAGGCATTTTTGTTGGAAGGAAGGATCCTAAGAAATTGTTTTGTAATAGTGTACCATATTAAATGACACAGCGTCATGTTTCCACAGGTGGAAGAAGCTGATGACTGGCTGCGTTACGGAAACCCCTGGGAGAAGGCTCGCCCTGAGTACATGCGCCCAGTCCACTTCTACGGACGAGTAGAACACACAGCTGACGGAGTGAAGTGGGTTGACACACAGGTTAGTAGCAAAAAAAAAAGAAGTATGTTTTTTTTATGTAAAGGGTTCAGTCAATGCTATTCAGCTCTTATATAATGATTATGTATTTACTTTAGAATTGATGAATAAACAACACTGTTGGAAATGATACTAAGGAGATAGTATAAACAGATAGTTTAGCCATATGTAATACAAGTATTAAAGGTCCCATATTGTCAAAAGTGAGATTTCATGTCTTTTTTGATAATAAAGCAGGTACTATACTGTGAAAGTATCAAAACGCTCAATCTAAAGAGAAATGCACACAGCAACAGTGTTGTTACAGTCATTCCCCGGCTGAAATGACTGTGCAAAGACGCAGAGAGGGCAGTTCCAGAAGACTCGGAAACGCCGACCAATCAGAGCAGACTGGGCTTTTTGGGAGTAGGGCTTAAAGAGACAGGTGTGACCAAGATATGTAGTGAGCAAGACATTTTACAGCACTCTCCATTGGACAAACTGTGTAATGGTCTTATCTCACCGATGACACTTCAGAGAATAAAGGAACAATAATCAGTATTGTTTTATTTAGGTGGTTCTGGCTCTTCCCTATGACACCCCAGTCCCCGGCTACAGGAACAACATCGTCAACACCATGAGACTGTGGTCTGCTAAGGCCCCATGTGACTTTAACCTCAAAGACTGTGAGTATTGTTATCTGAACTGGTAAATAATCACCATTGACATACTGTATATAAATCAACAGCTACTAAATACCAATCTAAATGATGTCCCACAGTTAATGTTGGTGGCTACATTCAAGCCGTGCTGGACAGAAATCTGGCTGAGAACATCTCCAGGGTTCTCTACCCCAACGACAATGTGAGTGGATGTATTGTTGTATATACTAGCCAGTTTACTTAGAGGCTCATTCCACTTTATTCCATCCATACTGTCTTATTTTTCTATCTAACTATCAGTTATGATAATATTGTACTTAACACGTTAAATGCTAACATCTGGCAATATGAATGGAAAACATGGAAATGTTTTGGATGTTGTGTGTTCGGGTTTGTTGTAGAGTAACATTGCCACAAAGTTGCCATAAAAAATTCAGTTTTAACCAACCAGTTAATTTATTTCTCCAGCGTAATGTTTGTAGAATGAAAGTTGCAAATGTGCAGCAATTTCAGTAACACATGTATTATAAAAGATGAGGTGGTAGCTGTAACAGGCTTTGTTCTTCAGTTTTTTGAAGGGAAGGAGCTGCGTCTGAAGCAGGAGTACTTTGTTGTAGCAGCAACTCTTCAAGACATCGTCCGTCGATTCAAAGCTTCCAAGTTTGGCTCCACAGAGTTTGTGCGACTAGACCTTTCTACGCTGCCAGACAAGGTGAGGCATCCATCATGCCATCAGAAATCAGATTTTTGAAGAGACTGTTCCAGTGGGGGGGTCCTGGGCCTTTATGAGACTGCGGTCAGGAAGAAACTGTTTCTGTGGCGTGAGGTTTTGGTCCTGATGGACTGCAGCCTCTTGCCAGAGAAGAGTTTTTCAAAACGGTTTGGGTCCGGGGTGTCAGGGATTGGCCACTATCTTTATCATATCAAAGATGATGAGGGCAGTTCTTTATCCTAACTGTTAATCTGGGAATGTATTAAGTTGGTTTCCATGTTCAATGACAAACAGTCATATTATTTTCTTATAATCAGACTGCAGTATTGCAACTTGAATGCAGAGGTTTGTGCTCTGCTGAATATCTGCAGGTTCACTCTTTAAAGTGTGCACCATCTCTGTCTGTGGTCTGCAGGTGGCCATCCAGCTGAATGACACCCATCCTGCTATGGCCATCCCTGAGCTGATGAGGATCCTGGTGGATGTCGAGAAACTCACCTGGACAAAGGTATATGGCATAAACCTTTTTTAGCGCATTAACACACAGATGTCATAATGCTTCAAACAGAGAGTCTTAAGAAACCGCACACTCCTGTGAACTCAAACCTACCCTGCAAAAACTGTAACTACTGCAGTTTAACTGATGTGTCCTGTGGTCACTTGTGTAGCAATTCTGTCTCTCTGCATCGTTCAACACTGCAGTAACAATGACACGGCAGCAGAATGCCACAGCAGACAACAACAAAGTCATACACTGTGACAGGATGTAAGCAAATAAACTAGCAAATTAATATTATCTTAAAAACAACACATTTACAGTTTTTATTGTATTTTTCAAAAGGCAAAACACATATTCTAATTTCATGGCCACATTTTCAGTTGTTGAAACTGTGGCCTCAACGAGTGAGTCTGTGTGATGATGTCCCATGCTGCTGGTCCTGTCCTCTCTGTGTCCAGGCCTGGGACATCGTGGTTCGTACCTGTGCCTACACCAACCACACCGTCCTGCCTGAAGCCCTAGAGCGCTGGCCCGTCGACCTTTTCCAAAACCTGCTGCCGCGTCACCTGGAGATCGTTTACGAGATCAACAGGAGGCACCTGGAGGTACAAGGGAGCTGAACATACATCAATGAGCTCTTTTGTTATTTAGATGATACCATTATCTGTACAAACTTAATTAAGTGCTCTAAACACACACAAAAGGTAATTTGTTATTAAGAGTACAATGGGTTTAAATGGAGGAGCACGCAGGCTTGTGTCATGATAGACAAAACACTTTAGGAAAGCCAAAGCCCTACAATTTAAATCATAATTGGCTGTATGCGCACACAGCCCATTACTGAGATGTCTCTTTCCTTCATCCCTCTAGCGCATCGCCAAGCTTTACCCTGGAGATCTTGACCGTCTGCGCCGAATGTCTCTGATTGAGGAAGGGGACGTCAAGAAAATCAACATGGCTCACCTGTGCATTGTGGGATCTCATGCTGTCAACGGAGTGGCCCGCATCCACTCTGAAATCATCAAAGACACTGTGTAATGAAAGCAGTTCCCCTCATCTCTGCGTGCGTGCGTGCGTGTGTGTGTGTGTGTGTGTGTGTACACGAGCATCTGGTCATATCTGTAGTTGACATTATGACTCAAGAACAAAAAAAGGCTGGAGAATATCAAAACATCACGTATTAAAACATCATTCTAACTAGTTTCTAATTGTTTCTCCTCTCCTCATCAGGTTCAAGGATTTCTACGAAACGGACCCTGAGAAGTTTCAGAACAAGACCAACGGCATCACGCCCAGGCGCTGGCTGGTCATGTGCAACCCTGGCCTGGCTGAGGTCATTGCAGAGGTTTGTTCTTGTTCATACAGACTGAATACAGAGATGTAATAGGAGCTATTTCAGGCATCAGTACAAAACCATTTTCATTGTCTACATAGACAATATTAGCTGACTGACAACTGGAGCACATCCAAAGCTCGGAATGAAATGATTCGTACTGCAGATCCATTTCTCAGCTCAGGATACATGCTACGTGACATGGTTCTCGCTTTTTTGTTTAGAGGATTGGTGAGGATTACATCCGTGACCTGGACCAGCTGAAGAATCTTCTGGACTTTGTGGATGATGACTCCTTCATTCAGGATGTTGCCAAAGTCAAACAAGTGAGAGCTTAAGATGCCAAAAGAAAGGTGATTATTTCCCTTCTTTTTCCTATTTGGTTTCTAATCACATTCCTCTGTATGAACTTCTAGGAGAACAAGATGAAGTTTGCTGCCTACCTTGAAGAGCATTACAAGATGAAGATCAACCCCAACTCCATGTTTGATGTCCATGTGAAGAGGATCCACGAGTACAAGAGACAGCTGCTCAATTGCCTGCACATCATCACGCTGTACAACCGTGGGTGCTTTTTCTTTTACCGGCAGCTTCTTAGAAAATAAATATGGATTCAGAGTTGTTTTGTTTTTAATCAGGAATCAAGAAGGAACCCACCAAATCATGGACCCCCAGGACCATCATGATTGGAGGAAAGGTGAGTCGCATTGAATTGTTGGTTGTGTTTAGCTATGGTGAGACAGAACACTGACGCTGTAGAATGTGTCTCCTAGAGAACATTTCTGTGCGTCCAATACAGAGCAAAGATGACTTTTGTATATGATTAGCAGTATAGTTAACTGGAAGCAGGAGGAAACTGCGAGCATACGTCCATCCAAAAAAACAACAACATGCAGTTCAACATTGTTTTACAATTCTTTTTTACTGACAGATATGTATACATAAAGAGCAATTCCTCAAATATGTGTTCTCTCTCATTGCCCCCCTGAATATTCTCCTTTCAACCCAGAACAATTTCCCACAAAATCTATAACTTGCACAAATTTATGAAACCCATAGTTTAAACAGGTAGTTGTAGTGCATATTCCTTTAATTGCCTCTTTCCGTATTACTAGTTATTGAACCAATTTTTCATCAATAATAATAATAATTGTACAACTTTCACATTCATCAAATGGCCTTCTAAAATGTGGTTGTTTTGTGATTCCAGTTATAAATGTAGTCTTATGTGGACTGTTTATTTATTTATTTATTCTTTGGGGCTGAAGATATAAAAGGGGAGAGAGAGGGGGAATGGCATGCAGCAAAGGGCCGCAGGTCGGCGTCGGACCCGCTGCGTCGAGGTGTAAACCTCCATAAATGGACGGCCGCTCTACCAACTGAGCTATCTGGCCGACCTATGTGGACTAATTATTATAGATAGGTTTTTACATTCAAATTTAAACTCCATCCTGTCAAATGTGTTTGGACACTAGCTACCAATAGCTATCATTTTGGACTGATGAGTGTTTATCCTACTTGGAAATGCTACATTTTCTGCAAAACAAAAGTTATTCTACACAGATAACTCTTTATATCTCCTCCCACATCCTGAAAACATGGTTTACACCTGGGTTGTTACTCCAGCTAGGGCTGGGCAATATATCAAAGTTGTATCGATATCGCGATATGACACTAGATATCGTCTTAGGTTTTGGATATTGTAACATGGTAAGTGTTTTTACAGGCATCACAGTAAAGTGATGACATTTTCTGAACTTACCAGACTGTTCTAGCTGTTCTATTATTTACCTTTACCCACTAGGTCATTAAATCATTTCTGGAGAATATTTATCAAAAATCTTGACATTTTGTCAAAGCACCAATAGTCAACAATATTGCAATATCAACATTGAGTTATTTGGTCAAGAATATCGTGATATTTGATTTTTCTCTATATTGCCCAGCCCTAACTACAGCCTGGTTTTTCTTTAGTGTTTCTCGGGATGATGTCCTGTGTGTTTTCAGGCGGCTCCAGGTTATCACACTGCCAAGATGATCATCAAGCTGATCACATCGATTGGAGACATCGTCAATAATGACCCTGTGGTGGGCGATCGCCTCAAAGTTATCTACCTGGAGAACTATCGGGTCACTCTGGCTGAAAAGGGTAACAGATGCTGTGAAACTATAACCTTTTTCAATAATGTTTGATTTAGCATTTGAAAATGTCTTTTTTTTTTTTTTTTTTACATTAAAGATCACATTTCATGCTTTTTAAGGTTCATACTTGTATTTTTGATTTCTACTAGTACAAGTTTACATGCTTTAATGTAAAAAAAAAAAAGAAAAAAGGTTTGCACATTGTCTGTCTGAATATATCCATATTCACTCTGTCTAATACGCTCCGTTTTAGCACCTGTCTCTTTAAGCTCCCCTCTCGAAAACGCCCAGTCTGTTCTGATTGGTCAGCATCTCCGGGTCCTCCACGTCTGCTCTCTTGGTGTCTCTGCAGCATCATTGCAGCCGGGCAATGACTGTAACAGCACTGTAGCGACACTTTCTGTCTATAAATAGTATAGTTGTGACATCCATACGGAAGTCCTGAAGGCTCGTTTAAAGGCACAGTTTTGAAATACAGGCTATGTGCATTTCTCAGCGGATGGAGCGTTTTGATACAGTCACAGTATTTATATAGCACCTTGACCTGCTTTATAATTTAAAAAAAAAATCTAACTTTTCACTTTATGGGACCTTTTTAAAGGCTTTTACTTTGCAAGCCCTGTACTCCATGTACTCGTACTTGCATTAGAACTTGGATAGAGAGAAAAACTTCTGAATCTCCTGTCTGCAGTCATCCCTGCATCTGACTTGTCGGAGCAGATCTCCACTGCTGGGACTGAGGCCTCTGGCACCGGCAACATGAAGTTCATGCTGAACGGGGCCCTCACCATCGGCACCATGGATGGAGCCAACGTGGAAATGGCAGAGGAAGCTGGGGAGGAGAACCTCTTCATCTTTGGCATGAGGGTGCCCGATGTGGAAGCTCTGGACAAGAAGGGGTAAGCCTTATATAACAGAACACTATCATTAAGAAATGATTAAAGCTGCACTTGGCCAGGTGTACATGCAGGTGTTTGGGTCAAACTCAGCCGTGTTGTTACCTGATGCCTGTTCTAATGTTTGTTGAATGTCTTTCGCCCTCAGCTATGATGCTGCGTCGTACTACCGCCGTATCCCCGAGCTGAAGCAGGCGATGGACCAGATATCCGGTGGCTTCTTCAGCCCCAGCCAGCCCGACCTCTTCAAAGACCTCGTCAACATGCTGATGAATCACGACAGGTTAGAGCACACTGCTGACACTCAGGAATCAGCCCTTTGTCTGTGCTGACACACAGCCTGCCTTTATGTCCAGTCATGCAGTGTCATCAGTGTATCGCTGTCATCCACTGTCAAATTAATGTGAATGAACCTACTCCAAATGAGACTGTAAAGCAAGTCATCATCATCATCCTCATCTAAAGTCAAAATGGGCGCACTCAGTAAATGCATAGTTATGAAACTGATTTATAAACGGTCTTGTTTGCTTGGCTCATATTAATGTCTCAAATAGATGTAATTTTATTTTATTTATAGTATCAATTCACACCAGAAGTTATCTCGGGACACTTTACAGATAAAGTAGGTCTAAGCCACACTCTAATTCACAAAGATTCAACAATTCGCTCCAAGAGCAAGTATTTGGTGCAACAGCGGCGAGGAAAAACTTCTTTTTAATAGACAGAAACCTCAAACAGACCCTGGCTGTTGGTGGGCGGCCATCTGCTGCTGCCGGTCGGGAAACATAGAATCAGATACAGTACATATATAGAGAAGTATGAGTCATAGTAGTTATAGCAGTTGGTATGATGAACTGAACAGTGGCAGTTATAGTAACAGTAAAGATAATAGATAAACTAGTATTAATTAATATAGTTATCCATCTGATCTGTCCGTCTGCGCTGCAGGTTCAAGGTGTTTGCAGACTATGAAGACTACATCCAGTGTCAAGAGAAGGTCAGCGCGCTCTATAAGGTCAGTATGTCTGGTGATATATGATATGATATGACATGAGGGAATCAGGAAGAGCTAAAATCTCAATTTATGTGTCAACCAATCTAACATTGCACAATGAGTCTCTGTGGGCGTAACGCTTTTACATCATACGGGAAACATTCACCATTCATACACTGTGGCCGAGGCTGCCGTACAAGGTGCCTGCTCATCAGATAAGACTCACACACATTTACACTCCAATGCGCAGCTCCGATGCGTAACCATTTTTTATCAAACCTTTCTGACTTGAGCTGTAACCTCGCTGTGATTTTCTCCATGATGAACCATCTACCTCTGCCTGTACTGCCTTATATAAAGTTGCGGGATAGCTACCTGGGAGAAATAGGTGATGGGATATGGGACTGTTTTTCTAGTTCATTCAGAAGCTTCATAAATCCTTTTTTCACTCATTTTCTTACTTTTGTGTTCTCTCTTTTGCGCCACTGACTCCCTTCGCTCTCTCTTTAGGTCCTTTTATTTTCTTTTGCTTCTCTGATTCATTCCGTTTTGTTGTCTCTATCTATTTCTTCACTACACTGTCACTCTGTCCAAATATGCACACACATGATGTTGAGTTGAGATTTCATGCACCCCTATTCAATATCCAATGATATACTGCAGTATATTGTACTTTACTATATGATTATATTTTTTTATTACACTCCTTATTGGATGTCCGTGTTAAATACTTGATTCTGATTGGCCAATCAAGGAATTATATGGTCTGTTATTTCTGTGTTTTGGTATACTATACCATACTTCATTGTACAGTACCACATTAATGCTACACTACTATGGCTCAGGTATTAATTAGGTTCTATGATATTTTACAATGTGAACTTATCCCCTACCTCCTCCCCTCCTCCCAGGACCCTAAAGAGTGGACCAAGATGGTGATCCATAACATCGCCGGCTGTGGTAAATTCTCCAGTGACCGCACCATTTCCCAGTATGCCAGGGAGATCTGGGGCATGGAGCCCAGTTTGGAGAAGATCCCTGCTCCTGACGATCCTCGCTAAACCACATCTGCCTCCTTCACCTTACCGTAGCTCACTGTGTGGTCCGACCACTGCAGAATAACCCTGTAGCTTTTCACCGTGTACTGTGGCATTATTTCTTTTCACACATTACTGATCCCTGAAGTGGGCTTATTCCGAAACTGTTTTCTGTATTTTCCTTCAGTGCACCAGCAACACATAGTCTCACTGTTGAGTAAAAACCTTGTATCTCCACGTCAGCCTTTCAGCAGTTAGGAAACAGCCTAGATTTCAACTTGGAATCATGGGATTGATTTAGTTGGAGTTAAAACATTAAAGATATACCTCCTTATTTTGTAAAAGGGCCCAATAGTTCTCCTATTATCCAAAGTTTACGGACTGATGTTTGAAATTCTAGGTCATAACATCAACCAGGAGCTGAGTGAAAAACCTTTTGAGTGCTAAAACAAAATGAGGGACTATGTCATTACTACAGTGATTCGAAATCCCAATTCTAACTACGTTCCCCTTCTACTTCTGAGCCAATATGGCCACCAAAACCCAGCAAAAATGCCATTAAACCTCAGCATTGTTATGGTTCCAAACCAGCCCATGTCTTCCATGGAAGAGCGAAGGGCCAGTCAGTGGTTACTGTGAACCACAGCCTCATAGCAGTTCAGTGACTGGAACCATTTTCTCCATATTCCCCACAGATTAACATTTGTATTAATGTTTCATAAAGACCCCCCCCCCCCCCGTCTGCACGCTCAGTGTTGAATATATCCATTTTTGTGTGTGATAAGTTAGCCTGCATGTTTGTGTCCGTTTCATTCTGCTGTACTGTTTTCCTAAAAGTGACCTGTGTTAGAAAAAACAATGCCTTCTCTGCCTAAAACCTAAGTGACTGATTTAATCTTGGAAGATGTGTGTATTCTGTGTTATAGTTGTGTGTATGTGTGTGTGTGTATATATAACATGTGAAACCATGATGTACTGTAACAACATGCTGTCCTGCTTCAGTGCTTGCATATGACTGTCTGACTGCTGTAGTGCTGGCTGCAGAGGCTGTAAAAAGAACATTGCATTTCCTTCTCAGTCAGCGCTTTTCTTTTTTAGTCAATAAAACTCAGCAACTCAGACGTTTCAGTCCACTTTTGCACCTGTAGTACCTCATAGTCATCGTTGGCTGACAGATAAGGTCCAAGAAAAGAAACCTGAGAGCAGTGAACAAACATAAACTGCAAGGAGGTTAAAGTAAATATGCATCAGACACTTCCTATTGACTGCCAGCAGAGGGCACTATAGGTCCTGCATGGTTTCTTCATAATGGAAATATACAGAGTCCATTTTGCAATCATTAGTGACAGTGACTAGTGACAGAGAATGTATAATAAGGTGAGAACGTCCACTCTCGGGGAAACCTCCGGGTTGAAACAATGGGGCTTAATAGGGAGTGAGATGAGTGAACAGGCTCTGCTAGTGATCCAAATAAAGTATTGTTAAGTATTTTCTTTATTTTCTGAGCCCAACAGATGGCGATCTGTGGTCGTAAAAAGGTTAATAGCACATTGAATTGCCATTACTTTTTCTTTAAACCTAGAGCCACATCTAGTTGAATCAACAAATACAACTAATGGATCATGATGCTTCATTTGAACATCACTAATCTCAAATGCCAGAACAAACATGGGAACGAAAGCTTTTATGTGTCTGCTTTAGCCACTTAGGAGAAAGACAATAACTTGAGAAAGATGATAAATCTGGCAAAACATAAAAGTAATATAAAAATTACACTCCATTGGTAATTGTCTGTGTTCTTCTCTTTTACTTCTTTTTTTTCTTGACCTTGCAAAAGAAGTCTTAAGAAGATGAAGACTAAATTAAAATGTTAATGTCAATTTGAAAATGAAAATGTAATTCCAAAAGGTATTAAGGCAGTGTGTACGATAATAGACAACAAGGAATTATAGACTTTCCAAACGTTAAAAGAAAATGTTTCCTTCACTATTGGGATTTATTTAGGTATATACAATTTAGAGATTATTACAACAAAGAATTGAAAATGGAGAACTCGCAAGTACAGAGGAACAGGTACCTGGTGAAGATACTCCTTACAGCAGCGAGGAAAGCCATCTTCAGAAACTGAACCTGATTGTCCTAAACGGCAACAATGGTTTGAGGTCATACAAGAAATAAAGGCAATGGAACGGTTGACTTTTGTGCTAGGTTTGAGATAAGGTTTATGCCAAAAGATGGCAGAAGTGGACATTTTACTTAAAGCATAAGGACATTGGTTACACGGACTCATTAGTAAATAAAGCAGCGACTTGAAATGTATACCTTTTATTCCTATTTTTGTGGCTATCATCACCTTTCCTCACAGGACCTGTTTCCTTTTTTGTTTTGTTTATTTTATTTTATTGTTTTTGCTTTTCCACATATTACAAAAAAATTGAGGTGACTGTGTTCAGTTGTTATAATGTACTGAAATTTCAATAAAAAAATAGCAATCTAATTTTCCACAAATGTGTGTTTTTTGAGTAAAACTTTATATAAAAATGCAATAATCCTATTTACATTTTCATTTTCACATACTTGTATGGGCATTCTATGGCTATGTTATAGTGCAATTATGTTACAATTGAAAACTTAAATGAAATTTCCATTTGACATTTAATTTGAAAGACTTACCATACTCTAAAGTGGACAATATACTATTTAAATGCAAATATTATAATACTTATTTTATTCTATATTGTTACATCTATTTAATGTACATTTTGGGACTGAACAAGGAGTTGCTTTTAATCTCGTTACATGTGTATAATGACAATAAAAGGCATTCTATTCTATTCTATAATATGCAATGTAAATACAAATTAAACAATGCAGCCTAATTTTTAATTAGACATAACCTGCACTACAGGGGCCTATATTTAAATGTAAATTGAAAATCCATATGTGATATAAACAATGCAGCCTAATCTCCATTCATCCAAGCAATATGTAGGTCACTAAATACTTTGATCAGTAAAAAAATAGTGTAAATCTTTTGCTATGGCCTTTACAGTCATCAGATGTCAAATCAATGAGAAGAAGAAGCAGTGATGCTGTTCTAGAGGCTTGTGATGGACCAACACCTTACACTGTATGTTTGGTCATATACCACCTCATTGTTTTGACAACGAATTCTTAACTCAATGGCCACTTACTACATTTCCCCGAGAGCTTTGGGCCTCATTTGGGGGCCTTTATTGGTGGATGCCGTTTGCTCAGCTGTCGCGAATGACAACTTACTAACCTGAGATGTGGCTGAAAGCTCCATATGAAAACTAGTTGTTGATGTTTTCTTAAATCAGTGCTCCCAATGTCGATTGTCCTGTCATATTCTTTTGCTTCTGTGCCCACTGTGTTTAAAATCATTGATTAAGTAATTCCACACTTGGCCTCAGACCTGTTCCTCCTGCCCCTCCCACATCCACATGATTGACAGTTGTCCATCACAACCAGTCCCCTCCTCCCCTCCTATCTATGATATTAAAACCCCATTCCCCCCTTTGTGGTGTCAGTTTCCTCCAACTGATCCCCAACTCCTTACACACTGGGATGGACTGCAGTGCTGACGGTAAGACAAGGATTTTCATCCCCCTCTTCTGTCAACATCAGGAGTTCAAAGTGATTCTGACGCATTTCTTGTTTGTTTCAATCAGATCATTCTCTGCTAAATGTTTAACGTAATTTGAACAATATGGCACCAACCTACTTTTGAATATTTGTGGTGAATGGTTTATGATATACTATAATGTGGGTGTGAGCAGACATTTTTAAATGTTTAATAATGGATTAGTCAACAATAGCTTCTCCTCTGAAGAATTTGGTGTTTCAACAGGTGATGAATGATTTATACTTAGCTTAAATCATATTTATGTTATTTTATGTGAATAAACACATTACTTTACCTGTTTAAACACATGTACATGTCATCCACAAGCAGTTAACAACTCATTGTGTTGGATCATTCTTGACTGTAGAAATGGACGGTTTTAACCCAATGTCCTTTCAGCCGCATCTCATGGCCTTCATCGTTGTGTGTAATTGGCTCAGTTGTCCTGGAGAGTGAAGAAGTCTTTATAAAAAAAACAACTTTCTACTTTGATATTTTTAAACTCATTGACCTTAATATATTGGCTGAGTTTAATATGCAGTGGGAGCTTTAAAGCATTCCAACATTAGGCTCTAATGCATTATGGTACATAACTCATAAACTGTACATCACCCCATCACAATCAGGGTGTGCAAAGTTGATCAGTGTGCAATTGTGAACATTACAATACATGAATGGAGTTTGTACTGTATAAAGATAACAAATAATAACTCATAAACTGTTCAGGCCATCGATGAGAGTTTATGTTGATCAATTAATCAGTGAGGTGTACTGAGTGTTTTGAAATATCAATTGTATACTGTATATTCAATGTTTATTTATGGGATGTTTTTAAACCTTGATAACTAAAAAGATTACCACATGTCAGGGACTTAGCTGTAATTTCAAAAGTGAGGGTAACAGACTGTTCAGGAGGAGGATTTTTATTGAAAAGATCCTCTCCCATTAGTCTCTCCAAATCCCGGATTCCAAGTAGTCTATCTTCATTTATAATTGATGGAAAAACAGAAATTTCCATAAACCTCTACATTCAGTTTTACTGCCACATCTTGTGTAGGTGGGTAAATTCTGGCTGTAGTAGCCCACATTTGGTGGCTTCTGGCACATTCTAATACCACTATTTCATCATGTACACTGGTCTTAATTATTGCATATTTTAATGAGTTTTCCTCACTATTCTTTTGTATATATTTTAGATATACATTATTTTATTATTGCATATACTGTATACTGTATATTAGTCAACTGATGCAACCTGAGTAATGTGCACTTTTGCCTACTTATGGTGAGTTCAAATAAACTCAGACATTTTGTAAGTGTGGGGGACAGAGGGCACCGACATGGAAAGTACAGGTCCCCCACACAACCCGTGTCCACTCCGCCCTTATTGAAAGGAGGAGTTATAGTTGTTGACAAATGCAAAATATTATTTTATAATTTATTTCTGTCTAATGAGCTTATGGTGAGATGATGCGTCACATGAGGGTCTTTATGTTGTCTCCCAGCGCTGGACACCCTAGAGGTCCCTCCTCTCACCCCGACCAGTAAGGAGGTCCTCAACCAGGCATTGAAGGCCAGTTTCACTGGATTTGCCCAAGAGAGAATCAACCATCTCTTCCCACAGGGTACAACCTGATCCACACACAGGATATTGCATTCCTCAATGCACGAGTGAAAGCTCCCATTGCAGTACATTCAGAAATGTAGATTTACTCATATTTATTTTGTCAAGATCCTACCTTGTGGTCTGAATGGGAGGTGAACTACTGGCTGGACTGGTGCCAGGCTGAGTTTGGTCTCCATTGCTTGGGCCCAGACCTGAGAGGCCTGCAGGGCAGTGAGCTGTGTGGCCTGGAAAGAGAGGCTTTCCTGGGCTTGATGTCTGACTGCATCGCAGGAGAGATCCTGTGGGAGCATCTGGAAACCATGAGGAGAGGTAAAGGGATTTTTCAACCCCCAAAAAATGAATGATTAGTTACCCTTTTCCAAAAGGGTAGTTACTCTTTTTTAAAAAGGTAGTTACACTTTTTCAAAAGAGTAGTTGCCATTTTGGAAAAGGGTAACTAATCATTCATTTTTTTGGGGGGTTAAAAAATCCCTTTAAAAAGAGTAACTAATCATTCGTTAGTCTTTCAAAAACAGTAACTACCCTTTTTTTGTGTACCTTATTGTAAAGTGTTACCACGTTTAAGTTTTAATACATTTTAAATGTGTCGTCTATACACAGTGCAATCCATCTGGAGCTCCCTTTGTGCTTTTGAACTTTACACATTTCTAATTTTGGGACTTATTTTAAAACTTTAAAACATTTTTAATATTTTCACATTTCTATTGCTGTGAATTTCCACAAACATAACATTTTAAGGTAGTCCAATATATCTTTGCTGATGTTTATGACATTTCATTTTTACAACCTTTTTTTAACCAATGTTTAGCATATGTACCATACTCAAAAGATGACGTAGGCTATGCTATAATATTTAGGACCTGTTGTTATGCTAACAAAGTACTGCCAATGCTAAATGGCTAAAGGTTAGGGTTAGGGTTAGAAAATCAGCTGAGAAATAGTCCATATAGAGATAGTACAATTAAATTCTGCCACAGAAAACATCATATTCATTATGAATTTCACTTGTTTTCATTTTAAACAAAGTGTATATCTGAATACAATACACATTTTTTATAGACCCAGTCTGCCACTTTTAAAATAAAATTGTTTTCATGGTATCAGAATTTTGGCTATCACCATGGAAACACTAATTGGTCATGTAACAAGGGCTGGGAACAGGCAGCCAAGTGACAGTACTGACAGTACCCAGTAGTGACAGTACCCTGGTGTCCCCCCAATGGATTGGGGGGACACCATATTTCAGCGGGGGCTGGTGCCTCCCCGTGCCCCCCTTCTAGCCCCGCCCCTTGTTTTGTGGCTATTTCACATGAAGAGCTGTGAAATCTGTACACAGTTACCTTATCATCTTTAAGTTTGTTGATGACAATATTAGGCACATTTTGTGTTTTCAGAAGGATGAATACTTCTTCCTAGGCAACCATTTAGACTGGTACTCAGATTTGTTTTTCGGGAGCATGAGATACTTTTTGCGTACTCATGAGAAACGTTTCTTGTGCACACAAAAAAAAAACATGTTCTTAGGGGTTCCGTAATAATGGCTTACCATTCATCTGAAGTGTTTGCTTAATATTGTATATACAGTATATGAACAAAGTAAAGCATGCATACAGGTAAACATATGTTCTTTATTATATTAATCTTAGTCCTTGTTGATGATGATGCAATAATAGCATAAGGTTTGAATTTCATTGTCCAGAGAATGAATATGACTGCAGTTCTTCATTACCCACATGCACGATACCATCTTACTGCCAGCTTCAAATCAACAAAGGTAATAATGTAATAATGTCTTCTTCAACCTTTGACCATTGTTATTACCATAACCCCCCCCCTATAATTACAAAAGTACAACATTGTTACTTGTTGTATTATTCTAAATAGTTTTACGATTCTCTTGTCTATGTTTCTTCAGAAAACTACTCAAATTATGTTCAAGATCATTCGGATAAACACAGTTATCATGTTCAGTACCATCCCAGTGAGAGGACAGAGCTCCACACTCTGCACCCTGTCCCTGAACATGTAGACTACTATCTGATTCAAAACAGAAGATCCCAGCAGGAGCAAGACCACTGTTGCACTGCTGCATGAAACACGAGGGGCCAGAGGTAAAAACACACTTCACACACTTACACGTTATATAAAATGTAGTGTTGCTTGCGATTTCATTCTACTTTGGTCCTGAGTTAGAATTTGTTCTCAGTCATGTTTCAGGATGAGATTGCAGTTCTAAAAACATCCATGTTACAGGCTTTACAGCATACGTACATCCCTCGGATGTATCATTAGATCACATGGATGTATTAATAGAACACATGGTGAACCATTACAATCATTAGATATATCCATCATTACAGCTACAGGACCTTGGGAGAACCATCATATGAGCATGCGCAATGCAGGGCGACTTGGGCGGGTGTGCTTGAGTTCAATCCATGCGTTCTTAGGTGACGTGGTTGATTAAGTTGCTCCATCATTGTATAAAGCCCACCCTGAAAATTTGATTGATCCGAACAGCTCTTCTTCAAGCTCCACAACGGTCCAGACCAAACTTCCCAACCTCAAATGTTGTGGGTGGGGCTAAGTTTGGCTGGACATCCAGGCTAAGAGTGTCCAGCAGAAAATCTACTCTGATTATATTAGCTTCTGAACATTGTATGAATCCTCAAATTCAAATGGGAGTCTTCAAAAAATAGTTCCAGAAGACTGTAAACCACTGTGGTTTGTAATCCAATATGGCCACCAGAAGCTATTCTGCATCATCACCTGAGTGCCTTTCATCCTTATTAACCTGCTTTTTCTCTGTTTCTCTTATGGTGTATTGCAGAGACAGATTCAGAAGTGGAGACTGCTCACAGTGACAACTCTGACTTTGTGGGCTCTCTATTTTGGACTGCTCCTCTCCAGGATGTAAAGCCAGCAATGGAAGAGACAGTGTCTGAAGATATTTTCACTTTACCACATCCACACAGTTTCAAAGAATATATAGACAGCAAAACAGATGTGGGCACGGCCGTGATACCCGCAGTGATCCTTGCCGGTTATACCGGTGAGTTGTGGCTAAAGGAGATACAGTTTTTACATATCATATGGATTCATATCAGTTGTAATCAGTATATGCAGCAGGTCTTCAATCTAGTCTTCCTGCTATAGGAAGTGGTCCCATCCAGCTGTGGCAGTTTCTGCTGGAGCTTCTCACAGACTGCAGCTGTCAGTCATGTATCAGCTGGACTGGAGATGGTTGGGAGTTCAAGCTGACGGACCCTGATGAGGTACATAATGCCTGTAGGTTTAAGCAAAATGGGATGTAAAACACCACAGGCCATGTTTAGCTCTAGCTTAAAGCAGTGAATCCCAGTGATGGAATGTAACTAATTACATTTACTCAAGTACTGTACTTACGTACAAATATCAGATACTTGTACTTTTCATGCCACTTTCTATTTCTACATTGCTATATTTCAGAGAAAAATATTGTACTTTTCCGAGTAAAAAGTACAGTTTTGTTTAGTTCATTTACAAATTAAGATTTTTGCACACACAACACAGGTAGTTTATTAAATACAGCGTTTTATTCGAAATTAAACTACCCAACAATATAAAGGCCTACAAATAGCTGAGGCAATTAAACAGTTGATTGACAGAACTGTTTTGATCCAGTTTCTAAAATATGAGGGTTCTTCTGCATTGAGTACTTTTACTTTTAATACTCAAAGTTCATTTTCCTGATGATACTTACATATTTTTACTTATGTAACATTTTCAATGCAGGAGTTTTACTTGTAACAGAATATTTTTACAGTAAAGTAAAGGTTCTGAATACTTCTTCCACCACTGGGGATTCCCAACCATGGATACTTTTACCCTGGGGGTACTTTTACAGTCGCCAGGGAGTGTGTGGAAGGATTGTAGAGTAGCTTGACTAATTTGAAAAAAGTAGAAATTAGGATTTGATTAAAAAAAAGAAATTAGGATTTGATTAAAAATATATGTATTCACATATTAAGTCAACTCTAACACCTGAACAATGTGTGTTGCAGTTACGTAAGAGTGTGTAAAAGGAGTTAGCAAGCGAGCACAGAAGTTTAAACAGGTAGCTGAAAGTGATGAATGGAAATATTCAGCTTCTCTCCAAGTAATTTAAACTAGTAGTAGTGATTGCTGAACAGTTCAAATGAATGAAATGAAATATTCAGCTTCTCATCTGACAGGGCTGTGGGGGACCTCAGACCAAAAAGATTGGTAACAACTGGCTTAAAGGCATATTGTCAATGAATGAGATGTATCTTTTTTATTATTATTAAGCAGGTTATTGTGCTATTTAAATACTGTGAAAGTATTAAAAAGCTAAATCCACAGAGAAATGCACAAAGCCCGAATTTAGAACGATCCTTTAAACAAACCGTCAGGACTTTTGTACAGTTGTGATGTCACAACTATACTACATGTTGTTAGAAAGTGCCGCAACAGTGACATTACAGTTATTCCCTGGCTGCAATGACAGTGCAGAGACTCCGAGAGCGCAGATGCAGATGATCTGGAAATGCTGACCAATCATAGCAGACTAGGCTTCTTCAATATGGGGGGAATTAAAGAGACAGGCGCCTGGATAGCTCAGTTGGTAGAACGGGCGCCCATATGTAGACGTTTACCGATCTGTGGCCCTTAGCTGCATGTCATTACCTCTCTCTCTCCCCTTTCATGTCTTCGGCTGTCCTGTCAAATAAAAGCCTAAAATTGCCCAAAAAACAATCTTAAAAAAAAAATTAGAGACAAGCGTTAAAACAGAGTGTTTCAGACAGAGTGTGAATATAGGTATATTCAGACAGACAAAAAAAATAATGAGTTTTTTTTACATTAAAGCATGTAAACATGTTCTAGTAGAAACCCAAGCTACAAGTTGGAACCTGAACATAAGCACAAAGGACCTTTAACAATGAGACTAGAAGCAGGGGGAAACTGCTCGCCAAGCTCTGTCAAATGTTTTTTTTTTAAAGAACTCACTTCACCCCACATTATACTGAGTTTATTTAACAAGTGGAAATATAAGCTGCTGGTTTTTGTGGCAGTAGTTAGCTATTTTTCACCAACAGCTGGACACAATAACTAATATTCCAAACCTTTACAGACATATTTATCAACAGTGGAATGTATCCTTATGATTATAATTTTGACCATATCACCCAGCTCCAGTACAACTGCTAATGATGATTAAATTACATTATTTTTGATCAACTCTAATTAATGTTTTATTTTATCGGTCTAGCTCTACAAGTTTGTGTTTTTATCAGTCTAATCCTATGTGACTTCAGTGACTGCAGTTACCACTTAACAATGCGCAACCATTACATTTGCAACATTGATCAACTATTGATCATCATTACATTGCTGTCAAAGTAATGAGAGTTCTGTAGCTCTATGAGATCTGGAGTTAAGCTGTAGCTCTGTGTCTAGGTGGCCCTGCTGTGGGGTAAGAGGAAGAACAAACCCAAGATGAACTATGAGAAGCTAAGTCGAGGCCTACGATACTACTACGACAAGAACATTATTCGCAAGACAGCAGGCAAACGCTACGTCTACCGCTTTGTCTGCAACCTGCAAGGCCTGCTGGGATATGAGCCTGAGGAGCTGCACGCCATGTTGGACATCAGTACCAAGAAGCAGTAATGACCTCTTTGTTATATGAGAACTGACCATCTGAGGCTCTGAGGGTGATACACACAGTGTGTGTGTGTGTGTGCGTGAAAAGATGCCGCTGTTGCTTTAACATGCTGTATGCCACATAATGTTGTCTTTTTAAATTTTTTTAATCAACCAGTTATTGATTACCCCTAAAATTCATTAATTTATGAAACTTTTCCATTTCTGGCCCCTTTGGACCAACGTGGTAGTGTTTTTACCACACCTGATCACGGGCCAAAGCATTAGCAAGAGTTTGCTGTTGCAACCTACGTAGTAATAATAATAATAATAACTTATATTTTAAAAAGAAACAATACATTCAGGCCTACATAAAGAAATCTCCTGCTACCTTTTACCTGGCTGGATACTCAAAAACAAGTTCTTCCGGTGTTACACCGAAACCTGTTACCCGTCAGAATGTGTAAGTGTAGAGCTGGTCTACCTGCCGTGAATCAATTTGTGACTTTGAGGGAAAAATACGACAAAGGCATTAATAAAAAATATCTAAAAAAAGCGTTGTTTTCACTGTTAGTCTTGTTTGCTGTTACAGGTCATTTAAGATCATCAGATGGAAAATTAAACAGTTTCAGAAACTATTACAAATTCCTCGTAGCTACTTTAAGTGTAATTAGGTAAATTAAGACACCTCTAATGCAATGTTGGTGTGTGAGATGTTTGTGTTAAGACAACAAAACCTGTCATAAACATAAGAAACACACATCTTTTTGTTGACCGAGTAGGTGTCCATGGTAAACATTACCTAATAAACATCAACATGTTAAGAATCAAGCATTGTCATGGGCTTTAACTCAAAAGCACAAATTCAACGTTGCACACAGCAAGACCATTATTTTCAATGGAGAGAGTGGCTTTGCTCTCTTGGGACACTGCGCAAGCCACAGTGCCATGCACTACACGGATCTTCAGTGTAGCCCAAATAACCAGTCTGAGGTGGTCAACACAGAGATCCAGCCTGAAAGAATCCCCACCAGGAAGTGTTTTAACAGAGATCAGCTGGTGTTTGGACTAATGGAACCTAATTGATGTATTCAGTCTTGCTCAGCCAACTCCTTCTGTGCATTTCACTTTACTACATATGTGTTTGGGTCAGCTCCTGCAGAAAAATCAAGCAGTTTATCTCCGACCACACAAGGCTTGTTGATTGATTTATTGCCCTCTAATTCCTAATGCAGCAGGGGATCATTTCTGCTCCGGTGGATTTAAGAATGACTCTTTTCAGTCTGACCCAGCACAGCTGGTTTACAATATATACTTATGTGAATAGTATGATACTTAATAGTAAGTGCTGAAGAAATGTGCTTATTGAGGTTATTATATATATTCCAAGATAGACTTTAGTGTGACTAATCTTCTAATACTATGGTTGGTTTTTGGATAAAGGAGTCCTAGTTATTGTGAAAAAACTGAGGTTTTATGGTACAGCTTTGGGTCCAGAGTCCTCTTCATCATTATGAACCTGGCATAACATGTTGGCAAGTTTTCTATTGATTAAATAATGATTTTCTAAGAACAAATGTATCCCATTGTGTTTGAATCTACTAAGTAGTGCCATTCAAGAATAAATACAGAGCCATACAAGGCCTACTGACATTACACTGAAGAGGGACAGATGTGGCCATATTTGGGCAAAACGATGGCAGCAAGAGCGTTAATACTCAAAAGAAAAAGTGTATCAATTTTAAGGCCCAATAAGCTGCAGTGATTTTTGGACGCTCCGACAGTTTTGTTGTAAGAAAATTGTGATTGGTTTAAAGAAATGCAAACAACCCAGAGCGTTTTTGTCTCCTATCCCAGAATGCATCTGTAGTGTAACCAGACATTACTCTGCACCGCAGTGGACAGGACTCATTTTCAGCCCTGGAGTCTTCACTTCCAATTCAGTGCAAATACAGTAAGCGTTCAAGTCAACTTTATTGTCAATTCTACCAGACAACACACAGCAGTTGAAAATACTTTTCTCTCCAAAACATGTTGCAATAAAGACATGTACAACAAGATTAAAATAAACAAGATAAGAAATATGTACAAATAAGATAAAGAAAGATAAGTTATATATACAATTAAAAAAGATAAGTAATATGTACAATACAGTAATACATTCTAAATAGTTTAAATGTAAGGCAAAATAAAACACTACAGAAAACTAAAGATAGTGAAATGTGCAATATAAAAGCAAGAGTTCCCGATTGTCTTTATTATAAAGTGGTTGGAGATAGGATTGGCAATGCAAGGCTACTTTACCATTGTCTTTTTCTCCAACCACAAAGGTTGCTATAAATATTTTCAGACAAAGAGGCAACTGAAAAAGTCTGCCTGGGCCTTCGATCAGTACTTCTATGAAGTAGGCCTGTTCTGGATAAGGGCTAGCTCTTGTTTAGCCTAGCTTGGCAAAAAGACTAGAAACAAAACATAGGCAAACAATTGTTCCTGGAGAAGACCATTATAGACTACATCTACTAGGACTGCACATTTTATTGTTTTTGCATCGTCATCACGACATCAACTTGCACAATAGACACATCGCGAAAGGCACTCAGACATTTTTTGTTTTGATGAAAGAAATTATCAAGAAATCTGCCCTTTAAAATGTAACCATTGTTCTTTTTTAGTGTTGACTTTTTATATTCAATTCAAATTTCACTTGTTCAATAAACAAATGATGGAAATGATGCTGTGATACAATATATAATCTTCATCACACTCCGGAGGCCATTTTGGAAAAGCTCAAGTCTGGGAGCATGACTGTGGGCTGTGTCTCATTCCGCATATTTCCATCATTACAGTGCTAATGCTTTTGATGGTTAATATTGTCCCAAAAGGAACATTTATGGTAAAACACTTACTGGAAATGACAAGCGGTCGGCTCAGCTCACCGCCTCTCAAAATCTGACAAAAATCTATTAAACTGACCTTTGGCCATAAAAAAAAAAACAGACAGATTCAGCAACTGTATGGCCTATTTCTCACTTAATTTGTTTTCAGAAACACGTTTTGGTGAACTATTTAAAAAAAAAAATGAGATCAACCAAACGAGCTGCCATGAAACTCGTTTTTTTGAAATTTGGGAGAAGCCAGACCCACATGACGTGTTCGTCCAATCAGCTGCCACTCAACGTCCCTGGTCCCTTCCCTTTTGCCCTGTAGTCAAAGATGGCTCCCATATACAGTTTTTTTTACGATTGCTATGACAATTTTTTCAATACTTTTAACAACTTTCCTAAACTCTCAACACATAAACACACCTACAATACACAACTGGTAAAACGGTTAACTTTATGCAGAATTTTTTCTTACTTTCTTTGGGTTCATCCTTACTGTAGTGTTCCTTTTCCACACAAAATCAGCCCAAATAGGTCGTCTTTTTACTGTATGTACAACTGTAACATATCAGAATCAGCTTCGGCCAGGTTTGCGTAAATTCAATTTTTTTTTCAATTTTATTTATAGTATCAATTCATAACAAGCATTATCTCGAGACACTTTACAGATAGAGCAGGTCTAGACCACACTCCAGAATTTACAAGGACCCAACAGTTCTAGTATTTTCCTACAGAGCAAGCAACAGTGCGACAGTGGCGAGGAAAAACTTCCTTTTAGGCAGAAACCTCAGTCAGACCCAGGCTCTTGGTAGGCGGTGTCTGATGACCGGTTGGAGTTACAATGAAGAGTGGCAATAACAGTCACAAAAAATAGTAGTATGTAGTAGTTCTTTGTAGTAGTTCATGGCATACCAGGGCACTGTGCGGCGTTACAAGGCACAGCAGGACGTAGCAGGGCACAGCAGGGCATAGCAGGATGTAGCAGGGCATTGCAGGACGTGTAGCGGGACCATGGCGACAGCTGCAACCATGATTTTGGGGCCTCCCTGATCCAAGGAAACACGCTGGGGGAAAAAGAACATAAGGACTCCGGGCTAGGTTAGTAACAAGCATTTCTGGGACATGGATGCACATAAATGGAAAGATAGAAAGATAGAGTAGAGAAGAACTCGGTGTGTCAAAGGAAGTCCCCCAGCAGTCTAAAACTATAGCAGCATAACTAAGAGAGACAGGTTAAAGAGAGGAGCCTGGCCAGGCCAAAACTCTCCCCAACCAGATCCCATCCCTCTGTCTAGAGGAGATGGGAAGGGAGAGAGAGAGAGATCCATCCCTCTGTCTAGAGAAGGTGGATGAGAGAGAGAGATCCATCCCCCTGTCCAGAGGAGGTGGACGAGTGAGAGAGAGAGAGAGATCCATCCCTCTGTCTAGAGGAGGTGGATGAGAGAGAGAGAGAGAGAGATCCATCCCTCTGTCTAGAGGAGGTGGATGAGAGAGAGAGAGAGAGATCCATCCCTCTGTCTAGAGGAGGTGGATGAGAGAGAGAGAAAGAGTGAGATATCCATCCCTCTGTCTAGAGGAGGTGGATGAGAGAGAGAAAGAGAAAGAGAGATCCATCCCTCTGTCTAGAGGAGGTGGATGAGAGAGAGAGAGAGAGAGATCCATCCCTCTGTCTAGAGGAGGTGGATGAGAGAGAGAGAGGGAGATCCATCCCTCTGTCTAGAGGAGGTGGATGAGAGAGAGAGAGAGAGAGAGAGAGAGATATCCCTCTGTCTAGAGGAGGTGGACGAGAGAGAGAGAAAGAGAGAGAGAGACATCATCCCCCTGTCTACATCCATCCCTCTGTCTAGAGGAGGTGGATGAGAGAGAGATCCATCCCCCTGTCCAGAGGAGGTGGACGAGTGAGAGAGAGAGAGAGAGATCCATCCCTCTGTCTAGAGGAGGTGGATATGAGAGAGAGAGAGAAATAATTCAATTTTATTTATATAGTGCTTAATCACAACAACAGTTATCTCTTTGCCTATAGCAGCGTAACTAACTATAAGCTTTGTCAAAGAGGAAAGTCTTAAGTCTACTCTTACATGTGGAGACGGTGTCTGCCTCCTGAACCCAAACTGGAACCTGGTTCCACAGGAGAGGAGCCTGATAGCTGAACGCTCTGGCCCCCATTCTACTTTTAGAGACTCTAGGAACCACAAGTAACCCTGCATTCTGGGAGCGTGACCATGAAGAGCTTTGTAGGTGAGAAGCAGGATTTTAAATTCTATTCTGGATTTTACAGGAAGCCAGTGCAGAGAAGCTAAAACAGGAGAGATGTGATCTCTTTTCCTGGTTCCTGTCAGAACACGTGCTGCAGCATTCTGGATCAGCTGAAGAGTCTTTATGGACTTTTTTGAGCAGCCTGATAATAAAGAATTGCAGTAATCCAGCCTAGAAGTAACAAATGCATGGACTAATTTTTCTGCATCATTTTTAGATAGGATATTCCTGATTTTTGCAATATTACGTTGATGGAAAAAGGCGGTCCTTGAAATTTGCTTTATGTGAGAATTAAAGGACATGTCCTGATCAAAGATAACTCTAATGGTTCCTTTTCCATTGCGTGGTATCTACTGATGCCATCCAGACTAACTATCTCATTTTCTGGTTTTCCATTCGAAAAAAAAGGTCCCTGGGACCTGCTACCAGGTAACTTTTTTATCTGAGGTTTAACATTAGAAAATTGCTCATCCAGGTTTAAAAATATCCTGGAAGGCAGGCTGCTGGTTTCGGATCGCTGCGTTTAGCTAACTGATTAGTTTCGGAACAAACGGTTTGAAAAAAAGATATAATTCTAGTATCCAGACACCGACAAGATTATCTACTCTCTGCACTATTCTCACTTTAACTGTTCAATATTAAGGACTATATATTAGGATTTATGTTGTTTCCAATATTGCACACTGTTACTTAAAAAAAACAAGACAATATATCAAAGAAAAGTTTTTATTTAGCTTTTCAAGTGAAGCGCATCAAACCCTCCCGTCCATCCCTGTCTTCTTCCTCTGCACCTTGTGACAGTGTCCCCCCCCCGGCTCTGCTGTCCCAGATGCATCCCAGTCATTGTCATAAGCCATGACTCTCATAAAAGATTATCAAATGAAGCCCAGCAGGTCAGAACCAGAGATTTCACCTGTCGGACATCGCCCACCATGCGGTTCCTTTTTCTGCGGCGGCGGTTTTGTAAAAGCGTGAATGCTCTGAAACACAAAGTGCTGCAGACATATTTTGGTGTGTAATCATGGTTGCTAAAGTTCATGTACTTTATATAGCGTATAGTAAATACTGATCGGGGTCCCAGCACATGCAAGTGTTAGCTAACGTTACCAGGAAACTTAACTTACCCTTTTGGTGTCATGTCGACGTCTGAACTCCGTCGGAATTCCCAAACTCCTGTTTTTTTAGTGGTGATTTTTAGCTTCCTTTAGCTTCTTTTGAAACAAAACATTGGCGAGTAGCCGACGTGCTTTTGAATCACGTTGAAAATTACGTCATCACGCGTAGCTATGGTAACCAGCCACGCTGAGGCGTTACTCAATCTGCAATGGAAAACCGACCGTGAGAATGCGTCGAACCGGTAAAAAGCGAGTCAAGCCGTGTCGAGCCGAGTTGTTACCATCAATGGAAAAACGCCATTAGATTCCTCACAGTGGTGCTGGAGGCCAGGGTGATGCCATCCAGAGTAACTATCTCTTTGGATAATGCGTCACGGAGGTGCTTGGGCCCCAGAGCAATAACTTCAGTTTCATCTGAGTTTAACATTAGAAAATTACAGCTCATCCAGGTTTTAATATCCTGAAGGCACATTTGAAGTTTAGCTAACTGATTAGTTTCATCGGTTTGATTGATAGATATAATTGAGTATCATCTGCATAACAATGAAAGTTTATGGAGTGCTTCCTGATAATATTGCCTAAAGGAAGCATATATAAAAGTGAACAGGATTGGACCGGAGCACAGATCTTTGTGGGACTCCATTACTAACTTTCGTGCACGGAGGATTCATCGTTAACATGAACAAACTGAGATCGATCTGATAAATAAGACTTAAACCAGCTTAGAGCAGTTCCTTTAATGCCGATTAAATGTTCCAATCTCTGTAATAAGATATGATGGTCAATGGTATCAAATGCAGCACTAAGATCTAATAACACCAGTACAGAGATAAGTCCTTTGTCTGATGCAATTAGGAGGTCATTAGTAATTTTCACAAGCGCTGTTTCTGTGCTATGATTAACTCTAAATCCTGACTGAAAATCCTCAAATAAGCTGTTCTATGCAGGAAGTCACACACAGCTGTTTGGCGACTACTTTCTCAAGAATCTTAGAAAGAAATGGAAGATTGGATATAGGTCTATAGTTGGCTAAAACATCTGGATCAAGGTTTGGCTTTTTCAGAAGAGGTTTAATTACAGCAACTTTAAAGTGCTGTGGTACATAACCTGTTAATAAAGAAGATTGGTTAATATCTAGTAGAGAAGTGATGACTAAAGGCCTGTTGCTAAAACAGTCATTTATAGCGTCGTGACTAAACAAAAGGGCGTCAATGAGAGTGTGCACACCGATGCAAAAAACGCAGCACTAAAAACGTAATTTTTAAAAAACGCCTCGGGTTCGTTTTTTTGGTTTGACGCGTCAAAAACTATCCGACCAATGAAATCGGCCCTTTTGCTCACGTGTCTTGTTTCTGAAGTTACATTTAAAAAACAACTTGGGGGCTCAAGCACGTGAAAACGGTCTTACCGAGCACATCAAGCGTAAGAAGACATACCAGCCACCGTCATCACTGCCACAAGACAAAGGAAGGAAAGCACGATGTCCAAAATAAAAGCTGCTGGTCTCGTTGGTTTCGAACCAAACTATATCTGATTTAGAAGAAATGTTCTAAATAGCTCTCTTCTTCTCTGCTCTTAGAAAGAAATGGAAGATTGGATATAGGTCTAGAAGTTGGCTAAAACATCTGGATCAAGTACGGGGTATTTCTGTTTTTTAAAAGCGCCATCTAGTGACAGATAATGAATTTGCATGTGAACACAAAAAAGCCTGTTAATAAAACAGATTGGTTATATCTAGTTGAGAAGTGATGACGGGCCTTAAGGGTAAAAGCTTCTTTAAGTAGCCTAGTCGGGATGGGGTCTAAGAGTCATGTTGATGGTTTAGATGAAGAAATAATTGAATTAAATTGATAAAGATCAAGTGAAGCAAAGCAGTCTAAACATACATCTGGTTTTACATCTGTTTCTAAGGTTCCTGAGCTTAGAGATAAGTCAGTGCCAGTTAAAGGCAGGTCTTTAATTTTGCTTCTAATAGTTATAATTTTATCATTGAAGAATCTCATGAAGTCGTTACTACTAAGAGCTATGGGAATACTTGGCTCAGTAGAGCTGTGACCTTCCGTTAGCCTGGCTACAGTGCTGAAAAGAAACCTGGGGTTGTTCCTATTTTCCTCTATTAACGACGAGTAGTACGCTGCTCTGGCATTACGGAGGGCCTTCCTATACGTTTTAAGACTATCTTGCCAAATTAAACGAGCATTTTCTAGTTTGGTGGAACGCCAAATTTTCTCAAGTTTCCGTGATATTTGCTTTAATTTGCGAGTTTCAGTGTTATACCATGGAGCTAACCGTCTTTGTTTAATTATCTTCTTTTTTAGAGGGGCAACAGAGTCAAGTGTCATTCGCAGCGAGCCTGCTGCACTATCAACAAAATGATCGATTTGGGAGGGACTGAAATTAGCACAGGAGTCCTCCGTTACTTTGTGACTTGGTAATGAATTAAAAGCTGATGGAATCACATCCTTAAATTTAGCTACAGCACTATCAGATAGACATCTTGTATAGAAGTTTTTGCCTAATGGCATGTAGTTCAGCAGTATAAACTCAAAAGTTATCAAACAGTGGTCTGATAGAAAGGGATTCTGTGGGAACACTATTAAATGTTCAATTTCAACACCATATACCAGAACAAGATCGAGGGTGTGGCCAAAACGGTGAGTCGGTTTATGAACACTTTGAGAGAAGCCAATAGAATCTAATAGAGAGATAAATGCTGTACTAAGGCTATCATTCTCATCGTCCACGTGAATATTAAAATCCCCTACAATAAGAACTTTGTCCGTTTTTAGCACTAAATTTGACAAAAACTCTGCAAATTCAGATAAGAATTCAGAGTATGGACCAGGTGCTTGGTACACTATAACAAATAGAACTGGTTGCAGTGATTTCCATCTTGGGTGTGAAAGACTAAGAACAAGACTTTCAAATGAGTTATAATTCAGTTTAGGTTTATAGCTGATTATTAGACTAGAATCGAAGATAGCTGCAACTCCACCTCCTCAGCCTGTGCCTCGAGGAATGTGAGTATTACAGTTTTTTCAATCGCTAACAA
The DNA here is from genome assembly GCA_026937815.1 of Etheostoma perlongum. Taxonomy (NCBI): domain Eukaryota; kingdom Metazoa; phylum Chordata; class Actinopteri; order Perciformes; family Percidae; genus Etheostoma; species Etheostoma perlongum. Next base: position 12,652,252 of record CM049389.1, read on the forward strand.
GCGCTTACCCATACTTCAGATACTTTTTCTAAACTCTTAACACAGACTCACACCTACAAAACACAATTGGCCAAATGGATAGTTTTCTTCTCAAAAACACATTTTGTTAAATATATACTAACTCTTCATTTCAAAATAGAACACATCTTTCTCTGCACACACTAACTTTACCAAAACCCTGGAAACCTGGCTCAAAATTAAATTATTCTGTCAAAGAATAACACTTGTTTTCACTTCACAAAGTACATGCAGTCAAAGTACACCAGGTTTCAGAATACTGGCTATTGTTGACATTACAAAAACTGCATAGACTTTTATGTTTCAGTTTTACAGGTATTTGCATGCAAAACATGCAATCCACCATTTTTACACTACATTTCTTGGTTGGGAATTGTATGTCCACATGTACTGTAATGTTCACATTCAAAATCATTCCAGTAAAAAGCAAATCAGTTTGTTTTCATTTACTGTTTACTACAGGAGGTACAGTAGAAACACGCTATGATAGAACAGAATTGCTGCAGTATTGTACAATGTTATACAGTATTGCTTACAGTGAACAAAATATCCATGAAACGCATAAGAAAGAAAACCCTGTAAAAAGCCCAGATAGAAAGGGAGGGAGGGGAATAAAAAGCACAAAATTACTGCATTTAATCTCTGCGATCTTCAGGGTTAGGCCACATGTTTTCATCAACATCACATCTGATATTATCCAAGGCGTTGCACCTGGGATAAAAACGCTTGGTATGTCGGATCCACCCTTGGCAGTCATGAACTGTGATGTCCCTGCAGCCAGCATCCATGGCTTCAAGGAGGGACATCTGGTCATGTGGCTGATGGTCATAAACCTTCCACCTCCATGCAGAAAAGAACTCCTCTATGGGGTTGAGGAAAGGTGAATAGGGTGGAAGGAAGACCCTTACCAGTCTTGGGTGGACTTCAAACCATGTTGTTATTGCTTGCGAATGATGGAAAGCCACATTGTCCCAGGTAATTACAAAGGTCCACATGTTTTCACCCTCCTGATCCTGCTCTGGAACCAGGTGGTGGTGGAGATCATTGAGAAAGGCAAGGATGCGCTCGGTATTATAGGGTCCAACCTGACATCTGTGAAGGAGTAATCCTGCATTTGCAATTGCCGCACACATGGTAATGTTTGCCCCTCTCTGTCCTGGCACATCAACTGTAGCCCTTTTTCCAATTATATTTCGTCCACGTCGACGCGTTTTGGCCAGATTGAATCCTGCCTCATCTATGTATATGAATTCATGAGGGGCCTGGTTGGCCTCCAATTCCATAACTCTCTGAAACAAAGTTAATGTAAATCATGTCATTACTGTATACCATACTGTACTGTAACCTATTACTGTGTATGTTACCTGCTTGCAAAGTGCAAAGCTTATAGAACTGGACAATGAATTGAATATACACTATACCTGGACATACTGTTGTCGTAGCTCCTTGACTCTCTCACAGTTCCTCTCAAAGGGAACAGTGTAGAGCTGCTTCATCCGCACTCTATGTTTGGACAATGTCCATGTAATGGTTGTGAGGCTGATGCTATCGATATTGTCAAATATCTCATGGTCCTCCACAATTCTAGCTTGAATTTCATGCAGTTTTATTGCATTATTTGCAACAACCATTTCTACAATGGCAAGCTCTTGATCATTATTGAGGAGCTTTCTTCTTCCCCCAGAGGGTGGAAGACGTTGCATTCTTTAGAGGGACAAAAAATTTAACATATGCATTACTGTGTGACCTTATTGACATGACAAGTGAGAATAGAAACAATCCATGTAAAATGCAATACTTAACCTGTTGGTTTGTTGAAAGATGTGTATAATGGAGGCAACCGTTGACCACCTCAAATTGGGCTGCACTCTTTCACCAGCCTCTCTTAGTGAAAGACCGTGGTTGATTACATGGTCAACGATAGTGGCACGAATTTCATCACTGACTACTGTTCTTGCAGCCCTTGGAATGCCACCACCACGCATTCTTACACCTCTACCTTGCCCTCTCCTTGGGCCTGCTCCTCTCACTGCTCCTGCTCCTCTCACTGCTCCTGCTCCTCTCACTGCTCCTGCTCTTTCTCCTCTCACTGCTCCTCTCACTGCTCCTGGTCCTCTCACTGCTCCTGCTCCTCTCACTGCTCCTCTCACTGCTCCTGGTCCTCTCACTGCTCCTGCTCCTCTCACTGCTCCTCTCACTGCTCCTGCTCCTCTCACTGCTCCTGCTCACTGCTCACTGCTCCTCTCACTGCTCCTGCTCCTCTCACTGCTCCTGCTCCTCTCACTGCTCCTGCTCTTTCTCCTCTCACTGCTCCTCTCACTGCTCCTGCTCCTCTCACTGCTCCTCTCACTGCTCCTGGTCCTCTCACTGCTCCTGCTCCTCTCACTGCTCCTCTCCCTGGGCCTGCTCTTCTCCCTGGGCCCCTTGCTCTTACTCTTCTTTGTCCAGACATTACAGTGTTTGCCTTTGTCTGTTTCTGTTTCCAAAAACATCACTCCTCAAAGTCCTCCTTATGTATAAGTGTCAATGTAATAGAAAAAAATAACCCTTGCCACTTAGTCTAAGCCAGACTGGAATCAGCGGTGGTTTGCCCAATTTACCCAACATAAATCAACTGTGTGTGAATTATTCAATTTTTTTTTTTCATTATCAGCTGATATACATTGTTTTTTAACTGATATCATTGCAGAAGCAGAGGTTTTTATACTGTGTCTAAGGTTTGGATTATTGTTTTTGCTGTTGTGGGATGGTGTGTGTTAACATTTGTAAATACTACAAAAACAATCCACAATTTTGTTGGGAGGTATAGCTTGTCTGTTAAGAAAATGTAAGCATTGTGGAAATGTGTTCACTAACTGCATATTGTGTGAAAATGACTTGAAATGTGTGAATGGTATGGCCACAAAAGACCGATGCTGTGCTAATTGTGTTTAGAGTTTTGAAAATGTGACAACTGGTTCGACAAACGCTTGTTAGCGACTGAAAAAAACTGTAATATGACTGGGGGGGTGGATTCATTTAGACTAACATATTCTCCATCACCCAGCCAGGTTTCAATAAGACAAAATAAATCAATATTAGAATCTGATATTAATTCATTTACTAGTACACCTTTAGAAGAAAGAGATCTGATGTTTAAGAGTCCACATTTAATTCTCCTATTCTTTTGCACTATTGCACTTGTGGTTTTAATTGTTATGAGGTTTTCATGCACAGCTCCTCTTCTGTTTACCTTTGATTTAAATACTAAACAAGGAATGTGACTTTGGTGACTGTAATCTTTGCTCTCAAAGTACAACACTGACTTACTGTAACATATAAAGAATACTGTAAAAATAGATCGTCATGCAATTGAAAGAACCTCAACCCCTGAGTGTGTTTCCTAGATGGGAATCAGCTGTGATTGATCTATTTGCATAACTTCAATCAGCTGTTTCTCTCATTTACAGTAACATTGGAATACATGTAAAATGCACCGGATATACTATTTGTGTTTCAATTTACAATATGAACAGCTGTTTAGAACATGATGTAATCTGTTCTGACATTCAGTGTGAAAGCATTTGCAAATTTGTCAGTAAAAATCTATTAGTCTTGTTGAGCTTGTTTGTAAAAGAAGTTCAAGCTTTTTAAATTTAGTGTTAAATGTATCCATTTTGTGCAAGTTGTTAAAAGTATTGAATAAGTGGCGACCTCTAGCTCACCCAGTTTGCTCATCCCCCATCTCTCTCCCCCTTTCATGTCTATCCACTGTCAATAAAGGGAAAAGCCCCAAAAAATAATCTTAAAAAAAAATGAATAGCAATTGTTGTGTGAGTAGGGTACATCATTCCACACTGAACTTTTTGACCGTTTTTAGGGGGTGATCTGGGTACTTTCAGTGTAATGACTTTTTTCGTTATCTACACTATATACTAAAAAGTGTTTGAAATGTGCAAGTAGGCAGTTTGAGACACAGCCTCTGTTTTGTTTCTCCTTTTGTTACTCATAGCTCTCAAAGGGAAACGGCTATGGTTTAAATTACAAGGTTAATGTCATATTCTCTTGCTCTAAAAAAGAGACAAGCTCTCTTGATCAGTGAATAAACTCAATCCCATTCCACCCAAACAAAGACACCCACTCTCCCCCATGTTGGCTCTTCCATTATCGGGCCTGTGGAGGGTAAGTGGTGGAAGTAATCCTTACACACTTGATGCTCTCACTCCGTTTCTGTCTCCAGGTTCACTGAAGGATAAAATCAAATTAGCAATCAGTTGAATCAGCATTCAGCCACACTATAAATCTGGGGATGTAAATGATATGTTGACACCTGAATGTGTCAAACACAACAAGAAGATACTTATTTATGTACGTGACACACTCAAAGGTATAACAAGTGAAACATGTTTTCTCCTACAGTGAACATAATTCCACCAAGTTTTGTCATGGTTGTGGTTTTCCTTGTTATTTGTGTATGGTTATTTTTTACCTGTGTTTGTTGTGTGTTTTGGTTTCCTAGTTCTATTCTTTTGTGTTTTCATGCTTCACTTTCCTGTTTTACTTTGTATTGTCTGTTTCTCCTGTGTCTTGTTTTACTTCTTGCCTTGTATTTATTTTCCTGCCTTTGTGATGTGTCTCACCTGTTCATCAGCCCTCCTGTCACCTGTCCCTCCTTACTATCCTTGTTACCTCGTCCAGTTAGTTTCTGTGCTTCCTTTGTTTGTTATCAGGTCATTGTGTTTGTTGCTTTTAAAGTCTTGCCATTTGTTGAGTTTGGGATTTCCCAGTCTTCAGTTTTCAGAGTGTTTTTGGAACTCTTTTGCCCGCACGCCTCTACACCTTTTTCCTACCTGGCTGGCTTTTCTTTTCAAAAGAATACCTATCATGACATACTATGAAAAAAAATACTCCACGTTCATAGCCCATTTTAGTTGGAATACATGCTAAGAATGGCTTAGTCACAAATACAGGTCAGATGGATTTCAGCTAGTCAACACTGTAAACACACTCTAGCTTGCTTAGATGGATGCCCAATGCTCTGTAAAATGTAGATGTCATGAAACACACATGTTATGTTATTATGTAAAAAACTATGCATGGAATGTTCTTATACAAAATACATTTTTATGATTATATTTTCGATATTTATATTTTTCCCACTATTCTGCTGTTAATGTTATTGATCCCCAGAGGAGAGAAACACATGTACACAATCACACACGGCTAATGTGTTTTTGCCTGATCAAAGCACACGGCTGTAATGTTTGAGCCTGAAAAGCAGGCAGGGGTCTGCCTGATTTTATTAACACTTCGTGAGCCCTCTGTGCATTGTGTGAGACTTTAACACACACACACACACACACACAATGCTTATGCACTCAAGAATAGACATATTGTGCTCTGTTTTTTTTATTTTAAATGTATTCATCTCATTTTTATTCAATGCCCATTCTTTATATGTTGTTCACTTGATTACAGATCTATTCATCTGTTATACACATATTAGTCTCGCACTGCCAGACCAATCATCTTGGGCCACGCTAATCTGTGGACGCAGTAACAATTCATAACAAGAGTTATCTCAAGACATTTTACAGATAGAGTAGGTCTAGAGCCCATTACATAATTTACAAACACCCAACAATTCCAGTAATTACCCCCAGAGCAAATATTTACTGCTACAGTGGCAAGGAAAAACTTCCTTTGAGGGAGAAACTTCGGACAGACCCAGGTTCTTGGTAGGCGGTCTCCGACGGTGCCGGTTGGGGTATTTATAGTCACAAATGAAGATAACGAAACTATGACTAGAAATAGTAGTTGTTGTAGTTCATGGCGTAGCAGGGCACTGCAGAACATAGCAGGACGTAGCAGGACATAGCTGGATGTAGCAGGACATAGCAGGGCACTGCGGGACGTAGCAGGACATAGCTGGATGTAGCAGGACATAGCAGGGCACCGTAGAGCGTAGCAGGGTGTAGCAGGGCGTGGACCAGGGTCACGGCAACAGCTGCAACCATGATTTAGGTGCCACCCTAATCCAAGGAAAACTTCTGGGTGAAAAAAACATAAGGACTCCAGGGAATAAGCTCCCGAGAGCTAAGTTAGTAACAAGTATTTCTGGGTCATCAATGCACACAGAGGGAAAGAGAGAGGAGAGAGGGGCTTAGTGTGTCGCAGTAAGTACCCTGGCAGTCTAAAACTATAACAGCATAATTAAGAGCTGGTGCAAGGCAAACCTGAGCCAATTCTATAAGGGTTGGTAGATGAATCTGACAACTATGTAAACAATCAGAGAAAAGAAGGGGTGCCATGTCTGTAACTATACATCCTCCCCCCGCTGGTCTAGGTGAACGCTGCAACGCCTCACTCCCTCACAATAAGCTTTATCAAAGACGAGATTTTTAAGTTTATTCTTAAATGTGGTGATGGTGTCCCCCGAACTCAGACCAGAAGCTGGTTTCACAGGAGAGGAGCCTAATCTGGCTCCCATTCTACTTTCAGAGACTCTAGGAAACACACACGACTTGATTAGACAGTGATTTGACTGTTCTGATGAACATTTCTAAACAATTAAGTGACAAAAATGACATTTTTATCATTTAAGTTGGCTGAAAAGAATATTAAAGTGAACTGAGTAACTTGGTGCCTTTTGGGATGTTTTTGTTAACAATGTTAATGTTTGTGAGATTAGGGTTGTGGCCATTCTGGGGTTATATCTGAACAGGAAACAAATATATTTCTGAGAATTTATCCAATGCGGGTGTGACATACAAAACAGTCGGAGCTGTTCTGGATTTTGCAAAGTTTGCCGTGATTAAACTAAGCCTCATAGTGACGACTATATTGTAGTGTAAAGTCAAGTACTTCCACTCTTGGTTATGGGTAACCAGAGTACAAAGTAACATGATCCTGCGGGGCCCATGGTGGATGAATGAGATGGTAAAGACATACCACATATATATATATATATATATATATATATATGCCTGTATAGAGTGCCTACCTTATTGGTCAACAAAGTTTGGGTTTTCACAAAAGAGTCATTGCGACCCGATAACGTGTGTGGACAGTGGGTTATACACTGTCCCATACTAGCAGCCTAAAATCTGCTATCTTAAGCCCTTAATTTAGAAAAAACTTTCAATAAATATTTGGCTATGTTGCTTGCATTTTAGCTTTTAGCTTTGATGCTCAAGTTGTTATGAGATATGAATTTATCAGGTTGGAAATGCAATTTGCAACAATTCTGTTTCAAAGTGGCAGATATATTAAATATATATCCAATATTCACTGACTTTCTCTTGATTAAAAAATCAAATGACTTACAGGAAACAATGACAAAATATATCATTAAAGTGTTTTATTGCCGCCAGAACATTCCATTGCTTTATATCAATACTGCTGATGTACAGAGAGCACTTGTATTCTTTCTAGATATCAGAGCATAAGGCCTGTTTCATAGTAGAAATTTAAAACTGATGTATATGTAATATAAGGTGTGTGTGTGTGTGTGTGTGTCATTGTGATTTCTGTTTCTCCCACTGTTCTGGTGTGAGGGTCTTCTGTTCAAAAGCGTGGATCTCTTTCAGCTCCTCGGCTAGGCACGTATTCACCATCCTGTTAACACACAACAATAGGTTAGGATTGTGCAGTTGTATGTACAACAGTCAAAGGAACCCTTTACATCCAGGAGCCATCTTGTTCTCATATTGATAATGTGCATTTGTGACAGACCTTTACTTAAATCAAACTTTGGCTTTGAGGCAGTAACTGCTGTATGAGAACCGCTCTTCTGCACACTCGATGAGTTTTGTTTTCCCCAGTCACATTTATACAGCATTCTCCCAATAGACATACAGAGCCTTCGCCATTTAAAGAAAGCACAGCATGTGGGCACTGATACACCTTAAGCTTTGGGTAAATTCAGATCTTTTGGGAGCCACATAGTGAACCTTTTTTTAATATCAGTTGTTATTACTATACAAAAATAAGTTACCTGTAGGATTTGGCCTATAGGATTGAACAGAGACAAGTGAGGACAAAATCATGAGATTTTGGGGGGGCTATGGTTCAGATTTCACAACTGTTAACCTGGGTAAGGGCTGGCTCAACTCACACAGTGCTGGAGTTAATACTTTCCTCTGATTTTAAGACTTTATAAAATACTGTATTTACTGTGCAGTGTGCTGTACTGGAGCTACAGGATCTCATGATATTTGGGTTTATGTGATGATGTGCCGTGTTGGCACTGATTTTGTGGTTTTGTTAAGCTCAATTACAGACTGGGATTTCACAACCCAATATCACCGTTATGTGTGTGTTTACACAGATCTTAGGGGATGTCATCATGTAGTATTGCTGCTATATCATAAATTATTATTTTATAATAAGCTATTTTAATACAATTATGTGGTCCAAGTTAATAAAACCAGAAATAAAACCTTATCAGTTTGATAATTTACTGTGTGACTTTCTATCAGAAATCACTCTATTTGCAAATTAACATTTCTTTAAATATCTTGGAATTAATACTGTATGGTTGGTCTGCCCGAACTTGGAATGTCTTTTGAAGTAAACCAATAAACCTGTGAACAACCCACACTGCAGACATGCATTATGTGATAGTAGTACAGTGTAATACCTGTGTCTCTGTAACAGTGGTTTGCCCTCAAACTGGGATGACACCACTAGGACTTTGTAGCTGGCAGCACATCTGTTGGGTGATGTATCCTCCACATCCTGTATTAGACAAGATAAAAGTTAGCTGGGGGCCTGCTTAGCACCACACATTGCATAGCTGAACCAAACTCCAATAAAAAATCATTCAATTTAGTGGTGCTTTATTTGTTGGCCATATTGATGTACAGCTGTGGCATAAACATCAAATATCCTTACAATATATGAAATCCATCTGAAAACCTGAATGCCTAAATATTCCACCTATCAGGAATAAAGCCTGTATAAATAGATCAGTCTCTCCTATTCTAACAATACACGTTAACATAAACCTGCCCAGTGGAGTGGGCCTGGTGAATGTGCTATACATAGTTATAATTATAAAATATATAGCCTAAAACGTCTTAGTTATTTTCTACCATGTTCGTACTTTTGCAGATAAGTAACGTAATGTTAACAATTGAAAGGTGAAATGGAGTTTGGCGTGTGTTTCTACCCACTAAGTTAGCTTCAGCATACATACAAGCTAGGAGAACATGTAATACAAATAATAACCAGAAACCTACCACGTGCACTGCCGCGAGCTCCTTTATAAGTTTATCCCTGATGTGATCAGCTGTAATAGCCATGTCTGCGTGAACAAAACATATATTGTAAGGTGTTTGAATATCAGTTGCAGTGGGGATACATTTTTAAAAGAGGTTAGACATGCCGACACCGGAAGTACTATGGTTTTATTTAAATGTCTATATCGCTTAAAGACACTGTTGCAGCACAGTTTTAAAATGAAGTTTTGATTTACAATTTTATCATTACCAAATGTTGTGTAATAGACGTTAGACGGTGTTTGCTTTTCGCTTATTAATTCCACTGACCGTCCGTGATGGGGTGGGCGTCACTGACCGAAGAGTAGGATGAAACTATGGCCAATCAGCTGCGGAATTTACACATTATGGGCGGGACATCTTTTTTTAAAGCAACGAATCACATTTTTAGGGCTCCTTACAGAAAGACGAACTAAATGTTAATATTGATTAATATAGACAAACATATATGTTTCGAAACGACTCAGTTTGAGATGTAGCAGTATCAATGAGGTGTAATTTATGATGTGAGCGATTTATTTGCCACGCAGCGTGACACATTGAGTCCTTTTAAAACACATTTTATCGGGCACTTCTATAGGCTACTAAGACCGTTGTTTACATCTTATTATGCCGACATCGTCTATGGTTTACACGCTAACGATTAGATGCTATTTGTCAAAAGTCAGCTATAGGTAACTTGGCGTGAAAATGTTTAAGATCTCTACCTTCGAACAATAGTACAAGTAACGTTGCCATGGAGAATGGCAGCAGTACCACAAATCAGCTAACGCCATGCTTGTAGTTGCTTAACAGCTAATTACATTCATGCTCTAACGCGAAAGCAATCGTTTAATCAAGGAGCTATATAACACTCTGCTTATTTCTTTTACGATGGTTGTCGAGGTAGAAAGCTTCTTTGGCGTATACATGCTGTACTGCACGAATATTAAATTTAAAGGCCGTATTTACATCGGCTTCACTGTGAACCCTGAGCGCAGGATCGGACAGCACAACGCGGGACGGCACAGAGGGGGGGCCAAGAGGACCAGTGGAAGAGGACCGTGGTATGACCAACGTTACTGCGCTATACAACATGATGGACATGGTGTAATTACATAATCAGTGACATTCCGCATATATTCCTTGTTTTGTTCAGGGAGATGGTCCTCATCATACATGGCTTTCCCTCTGATATTGCTGCGCTTCGGGTAAGTGCTCTGAGTTTGGCCGTTTTCCAAAGCCAATAGAAACTATCAGGGCAAAGTTTAAAGTGCTGCATGTTGCTCCCTGGTCAAACAGCGGCCCCAATTTACAGAATCAATAATAGGACGTGGGTGGACAGCAGTGGTGGAAAAAGTTTTCAGATCCTTTACTTAAGTAGAAAAACTAGTACCACACTGTAAAAAACAACAACAACACAACTCTGTTACAAGTAAAAGTCCTGCATTAAAAATGTACTTAAGTGAAAGTATATAAGTATCATCAGGAAAATGTACTTAAAGTATTAAAATAAAAATAAAAAAATAAAACAGTTGTCAATCAACTAAGTGTTTACTGGTCTAATTATTTCTGCTCTACTTGTAGGACATTATATTGTTTATTGTTTTATACTTTAATTTATAACAAAACATTGTTTTCAAAAATCTTAATTTGTAAAATAACTGTCAGATGAATGTAGTGGAGTAAAAAGTACAATATTTCTCTCTGACGTAGCAGAGTGGAAGTAGAAAGTGGCATGAAAATACTCAAGTACAGTACAAGTACCTCTAATTTGTACTTGAGTAAATTTACCTTACCTTACTATCCCTATAGTCTATTGTACTTGATTTTTCCAGTATGCTTTCATCTGTGAATAATCTAACCATCATCATTATATTTGTCAGTTTGAGTGGGCATGGCAGCATCCTCACTCCTCCAGGCGTCTCTCCCATGTCTCTCGGCGCTCCAAGAAAGAGTCGAGTCTGCAGTTTCACTGGCGCGTTGTCTCCAACATGCTGCGGGTGGCGCCTTGGAACAGACTGCCGCTGACGGCCCGCTGGCTCAAACAGGAGTACAGGATGGACTTTGAGCCCCATCTGCAGCCTCCACTACACATCCCTATCGCTTTTGGGAGTGTGAGAGCCAAGAAGAAGAAGCTGCCGCTGCAGTCTGCAGGAGAGGAGGAGGAGGAAGAGGAGGAGGAGACATGCAGGTGTTTTCTCTGTAAAGGGCTGGTCAAGGTAGATTCTCTTTAGATATTAAAAGGGATTTTATTCCTTTCTGTTTTAAGATTTGATACTCTGTTTATGTACAGGTTGAGGATATTTCCCAACATGTTCAACTATTCCCATTTACATAATGATGTTCATCCATAAATAGTTCGGGCACAACAATGTTTTATCCACACAGTACTTCTGTACAGAGTGTCTGGCTATAATGTGCTTTGCCAGATACAGTTGGTGAGCACAGGATTTGGTTTTGTTCCCAGTACTGGTATGATGGCACCAAACCTGGCAACCTCAGTGTGATAGCAAGACACCAGGAAGCTGCACAAAGTCACTGCACCTAACTTTTCCTACATAAATAGTTCCAACACATAACTCCACCTAAAACCACACATTGTTATGATTACATTTGTGTGTGTAACCTACATATTAATCATATTACCTAAGATTTGAATAAATCGGATTGTTAGGCGTGTACTTTTTCAGTTTGGACAGAGCCAGGGCTAGCTGTTTTCCCTTGCTTCCAGTCTTTATGCTAAGCTAGGCTAACCCCACCCTGATTCCAGCTCTGTATTTAATACATATAAATGAGATTGATATCCATCTGAACGTAACATCTCAGAAAGAAAGCAAATAAGGATTTCCCATCAGGTAGAGCCGTTCTTTTAACAATACTAAAAGTTTTGCCAATATAAATAATGTCAAGTTGTAGGCAGTGATGAGACTTAACAGGCCGTCTTTTCCTCAGGTGTCAGAAAAGCTGAGCTGTTTCCACCCGTCCTGTGGAACGAGCACTCATGTGATTTGCCTCGCTAAACATTTCCTGAAGTCAGAGCCGTCCCACCTCTTGCCAGTGGAGGGGGATTGTCCGGCCTGTCGTCGCTCTGTGCTGTGGGGGAGTCTTGTTCGGCATAAACACCACTGCTTCGGAGACCTAGAGGAGATCACACCGTCTGCATCACAGGTTAGAAGATGTACAAATATGTCTGCTTTAGTGCTCTGTATATTTGAAATTTGAATATCTTCTGTCTGGGTCCTAAAGATTTTCCCTCCTTTACACATCCTGCAAATTAAAAAGTCTGTTTAGGAAGTCAAAGGAAATGACATCCACAGTTTCCGTCTGTACTAAAGACCTTAACTAAATATTGATTTTAAGAAATTATGTATTACAAGTGAACATAGTTTTTGCTGTACTGATTTGTTCTCTGATCTCCTACAGAGCCACTGGGCAGATGAACTGCAGATATGAAGGAGTGGAGCCTGCAAACGTCAATTTTTATTTTCTTCTTAATTAACTGTGGTGCCACATGACACAGTCATGCATAATTATGTAGATGATGTGCGCTCAAAATGCCTTTTTCAAACTGAACAAGAATGTACATTAACTTTATTAAGCTGTTGAGCACAAATGTGCACAGGTCCAACGTCTTTCCAGGAATAATATCCTAAATCATTCATTATCATGTACAGTATGTTTAATATGTGTGCATTGTAACAAATAAAACAAGATTTTGTTGTAGTAGTGATCAATATACTGGTCTGGTAAATATTAAATGCATCTACAGACCTGATAGACATTGTGGACCTGCCTTTGAGACACAGTGCAGGTTGTGACTCCCAATCCGCCTGCCTGTCATGTTCTGCTTCTTTGTCTGCAGGTACTGGCAGGTGGAGCGGGGAAGGTTGTCTGTGCCTGGCCATCTGGGCGAGGCTTACATCAGGTGGGCCTACTGCATCCATCCACCATTTTGTTCTTTGTTTGGTTTGCTGCACCATACAACACACATCACACCATACATTCACCCATCCACACATGGACAAACGCAACTGATGTCTTATCGACTTACACACCCCACCATTACATTTTTGAGTTGAGTGATTAGTCTATCTAGTCAAATAAACTACTTTTTGACTAATTTATCTGTGTGAGAGTTTAGCAAATCAAGCAAAAACTAAGATTACAACTTTTAAAAGCAGCTACCACACAGTAAACTGTTTCACAGCCTCAATATTAAAATTCTCTGCCTCTGGGGAATTTTTGAGTCTCAACGTTGGCAAATGTGTAAAATTCTGCTTCAAGTTTCACATAATTACAGTTTGAAAACTAATTTTCTGTCTTTTTGGTTTAGCGCACAACTAGACAGGCCAAAAGTTACTGTGAACCTAAATTGATACATGGGCCAGATCAAAATTGGCGATGGAAAATTTTGCCCGCGGGCCTTGAGTTTGACACAGCTATTATCACCTGTCCAGCATTTTGGTGCCACACCTCTAAACTCTGCCTAATTAACAAAGAAACAATGGTTAAACTTGGTTACAGAAGTTAGCTTTTATTATCCATACAGTAGTTGTTAGTTGCAGTGACAAAGGAAACAACAGGAAAGCGTTATATAGGTAGTGATTATCATAAAGTAATTAACAATCTGGATAAAATGTTTTCAGAAAAGATAAATGTGCATCAATTGTAATTTTCAGTTGTATTATTTATCCTCTGTGATGTTCCTAAGTGGATGTTACAGCAAGACTGCGTACCTTTGAAAGAACACTCAGGGGTTTTGTTACCACAGTCTGTTATGACCGGTAGCGTATGGTGGCTAATGTTAGCAAACTTAAAACTGACAGCCCTGACCTGTTTACAGACTTTAGGACTTTTCTCTACTTATTGTTACATTACATTCACCATTAGTTTAGCCAAAGATGCATACTGTAAAGATACTTAATGTCTTTCTGTACATATTTTAGGTATTTGTCCCTTGTGCCTACTGTAGCATTTTAAAGTAAACATATGAAAAGGAATTCATATAAAAACATATCTAATGAAAAAATATGGTAATATGCAAAGTGAGAGAACATAGTAATTATACAAAAAAATACTGAAGTCCTTTCTTTAGCTGCATGCAGTGATTATTATTTTATTTTATTTTTTTACGATGCAGTGGAACAAACCATTAACAAAACGTATTGACGTATTATCACCTTTTTAAGTTCCTTAGGTTAGGAAATATTTTCATATTACTACAGCTAGCAGACACAGAGCAACATTACCATTCAGTTGTGTTTGTATTCACGTGAATTAAGTTCAACATTCCCTCTACTTTCTGCTCTGGTTTGGTCTCTACCACCTCCAGAGAAAAATATGTGTCGGTTTAGCTGCTAAATGCTCCACTGTGTTCATCAGCTAGTCTCTTAACGGTGTCTGTCTGCTGTGTGGCAATGAGCAGGTCGTGTACAGTGGCGATAAGGAGGATAAGAATAACATTGCAGTCCGGAGAACCAAATCAATGAGCTGAGGGGGAACGGCAGAGTTGATAATAAAGCGTGATTAATACTTGTGCGTGGATCTCTTTAAGAGAATAGCAGAGCGTGAGTAGTGAGTGTTAGGGCGATTGAGAGAGTGACGTGATTAGCCTCGGAGCGAGTCATAGTGAGAGAAACAAAGTGTCTCCCCTGGGCTTTCTGACCATGGTGGGAAATCTGTAGCAGGAAAAGTTAACCCTCCCCTTGATTTAATGTTGTATATAGAGAAGGAGAACCAGGAACTGAGTCGAGGGAAATTCAACGCTACCAAGCCACGGCCAAGCAACTTGCGTTGCCGCAACGTGAAGTTACATTTTTGAGAGGTGCACGTGAGGCTACGGCTTAGGGTCCGGTGTGGGGTTTGTGTCTCTACGTACCTACAGACATAGCCACGGCGTAGATTTAAAGCAGAAGTATGAATCACGCTTAACCCCCTGGGTTTTTCCAATACAACGTTCATATTACACATAGTCATTTGATCCATTGTTGATATGAAAAATATTAGTTTGTTCAGCTTTAAATTTGTATATAGCAAAACATCTGTCTTCCACGCTAGTCCACTTTGTCTCCTTAGTGTTGGACAGGGGGTGCTTGTACAGTGATCACCGGCTGGGAGGGACAGAAAACAAGAAAAAGACGACATTTTAAGCCATGGAATGGTTGATTAAAGTCGGCTAAAGGTCCAAAAGTTGTGCTTGCCCTCCATCTTTCTGTTTCTTGTATGGTTGGTATATATTTGGGCATTAGAAGTAAACCCTGTTATCCAGAGAGGACCTCTATGATAGAACCAGATGTGGTTGCAAGATTTGTGACATAACACGACAATCTTTGCAGCTGTATTGCTATTTGTTCCAGCTATTGTCAGCATTTACTCACCATTTTGGAAGCTGGCGAGCAGCAGTTGACCACTTTGCAGCTGTAGACAGCCAGAGTGATGGAGATGGCCAACAGAGCAGCCTCAATGAGGACACCCTCAGCAAAAAAGTGTGAGTGGGTGCTCTGGTATAGGGATAAGATTGGCAAAATAAAGAAAGCATAAATGTGATGCATTACAAGGCTGCTCAAAACAGCAGCTGAACAAGATTGCGCTTTTTTTAAGTGCCTCTATCGCTTTCCTGACACTTCCTCTGCTTTCACATGCCAATTAAATGTCAATTGACATTTCAACTGCTTTCATCTGATGGACACAATTATACAATAAAGTAAAATATTAAATAACATCTTGTAAGCTTACACTTCAACGGCTTTCATCTCTTACTCTTCAACTCTGGACTCTTTAAATTACGGTTAAGGCTTACATACTGTAACTGATATTTTAAAATATATCAAATTTGAAAGCAAAACTGTAAAGAATTAAAGAGAACAGCTCATTCAAACAACTTCACACTCAACACTTCCTTGGGTCCTGAGCAATTCACCTGCCATGAAATAATTGTCCCTAGCAATGCTAGAGTATATGCGTAATTTGCTAACAGTTAGCAATTGGGACCAGACTATTTTCCAGAACAAAAGCGTTCATTCCGAAAGATACACCGCTAATGCTTGAAATGATTGATTTTGTTAGAATGTTACATCTCGGGTCTCTCTTTCTTCATTTGTTCTTGATGTTCTGTACCCAGTGGAAGGAGAGCAAGCTGTACCCACCATCCCGTTCTGCGGAGTAACAGTTAATAGGAGTCTCCGCTCAAAACACTACACAGTGTGTACAAAACTTGCTACAAATAAATTTGTCCCATAGATCTCCAGACCCCGCACTCAACACTGCACTTCCTTGGGTTTTCAGCACTACACCCGTCGATCGGATGAACGGTTGTTGACAAAATTGAAGGACAGACAGACATACTTTGTTTTTGTTGAGCTGAACACATCATTGCAAAATGATAACAGGAAACCACTGTTCCTTGCTCTTTAAGTGCTAGATTTTAAAACGTAACTTTGAATGTCCAGAATGTAAAAATGTGTTTATAAAACCCACCACTACACTGCTCTAGTTTCATTATTTATCTTATCAAACTCTGAACCATGAAAATATTGTTCTTAAAAAGAACAAACCGTTATAGCTCACATCAATTTTATGGCAGGTTTCGCCCCAATGGTCTGTGACGTTGTGTTCGTAGTAATAATGCCAGCAGAAATAGGGCACGTTATCCATTTTTAACAGCATACAGATGATGTTGAAGAGTGAGGCACCAACGGCCACCAGCTGCATCCCCAAACAGGCCTTCAGCTGAAAGACAGGAGATTTTATTATTCTTTCGAATGATGCTTGATTTGCTTACTAGACATTCACATTTTCTCTTACAATGTAAGAGAAAAAAGACTTGATATTTAACCCTCATGTTGTCCTCGGGTCAAATTGACCCGTTTTCCTATATTAATGTTCTTTTTAACTACCCAATTGTAATTACCCAAAATAACATGATTGATTCCACACAACGCTCTTTGGGGTGATTTTGATGGGTAATTTTAGGGTTATTCAATTTTATAGCATTAGAAAAAAAAATTGAAGTGGTTTTGAAATAGTATTGAGTAAAAGTTGACATATTCCAGTTTGTGATTATCCATCAACATACATCCCTTTAATTTTAGTCTAAATAATTCCTAATTTCTGCTTTTCTAACTCAAATATTAGGCATAATTTCCTAAAAATTAGGTTTATTGACCATAAATTCCAAAAATAAGTGTAAAACTAAAGTTAATAAGTTGAAAAAAGGGACAAAAACGTAAGCAAAAGTTAAAAACATCGATAAAAAACATCAACAAAATTGTTGGTTTTCAATTTTGACGGGAAGACAACACAAGGGTTAAATCCTGAAATTAAAATTACAAAGGAAAATCATGTACAAACAGTTGTACTTGGTAAATTCACAACTATTTTGAATCATCACAGCTGGATTGACCAGATCCCTTTTTTCTGCGGTGTATTACACCATCGTCTACCTGCTGCTCTACTTCCTCTTCCTTTACTAAACGGTGCTCTCTGACACTGCTTGCTACAATGTAATTGAGCAACATGGCTGAATGTGGCCACAGATGGACGGATGTGAAACCCAGAGACTCATCTTAGAGGAAGTGACAGAGCAGTTTTTTTGTGGCAGTCCAAAAGTGCATAGTAGTCAACATTTCTCACAACAAGCCATTTTAATATGTTCTGGTACTTTCTGCCTAGATCTGTATTTGCTCATTGGTATGATATACAGAATTGGCCATTATGTTCATTAGGTTCAATCCCTGTCCCTGCAGTCCCATGTCGAAGTGTCCTTGGGCAAGACACTGAACCCCGAGTTGCCCCCGATGCTGCGCATTGGAGTGTGAATGTGTGTGCATGTTTATCTGATGAGCAGGTGGCACCTTGTACGACAGCCTCAGCCACAGTGTATGAATGTGTGTGAATGGTGAATGTATCCTGTATGATGTAAAATCGCTTTGAGTAGTCGTTAAGACTAGAAAAGCGCTATATAAATACAGCACATTTACATTTATGTCACTGCCAGGTGACTTACCGTCGGCAGATGGAGGTTCTGTGCCGCTACAGCTACACTCCCAGCTATTATCACCTGTGAATGAATAGAACACAAATCATACAACCAAAAGTTGCAGCTGCCACCCAGAGTTTCACCAGATAATAGCAAAGTCACGAAAAAGCTTCTGGGGCTTAATCATTTCAGTGGGAAAAAAATAAATGTTAAACAATATGGCCTGAATACAACTAAGAGAGCGAGTGGACATAAAGAAAACTAAGTAAAGTTAAGAATGAAGAAAAGAAATCTCAGTTATTGCTTCACCACTGCTCAAAGGTTTACCCAGTAAATAAGTTTATCAGTCTGAGAATATTTCTTTAATGTACCTCTGGTGCTTTAGTTAGGATTTTTATTTAAAAGACAATACTGAGTCATGCACCGTGTTGCTCTATGTGGGCATTGAAGGGCTTTGTGAGCTGCACGTATGTAACATCATCAGGGTCATCTGAGCTTGAGCTTGGAGATAACACTTTTTCATTGAAACACTGCACAACAAACTGGAAGTGTGAAATTTGAAAGATGTAGGCTTTTTAGATCAGAGGAGTTATCATTGGTTGCAATATGGGTCTTTCATAGAACATTTTTAGAATTGGACACATACTAGAGACTGCAAGTCAGCCTTTGTTGCTTTGATCATTCTATTGTGAATCTGTCTCTAACACGTCTCGAACTAGTCGCGATTTCGGACAGGCAGCAGGAGAAGAAGCCAACTGAGTATGAAGGATTGATGCAATCAAATGATTAAATAACCAAAAGTTTACAGAGTCCAAAAACAAGAAGGAAACAAACAAAACTTCACAAACGGTATCATGTTGAAAATCCAAGACAACAAGGAAAACCCAGGAACACTAAAAACACGGACCCACGCTAGGGAAAAAGCTGGAAAACTGACACCGAGACGACGAACTGACACCAGATAAAGGGAGCCCACAGTCTATTCCCTTTTGCGACCCCCTTTGCGTCAAGGTCCTGATCACCTTGACGGGGTTATATTCGCTATGACAACCGCCTCACTCTACATTATGCCTTACATAGACATACATAGATATAGCCACATACTTACCAGTAGAGATGAAATGAAGAGAATAGCGTCACCTTGGACATGGCTCAGGCCTTTGGACAGAAACACACCCACACAGATGATCTGAAACACACTCAGACCAATCTGGGTGATCTGGGACAGCAGAGAGAAAACGTTCTATTAAGAATGCAAAACTTGTGTTATGTGTGGTTTGACACACACACACACACACACCAGTCAATGATAAGGCCTAAAGCACAAAGCTCTGTGTATTATAGAAAATACAGTATCTATCATAAAGTATATATTAAGGTAAGTAGAAAGGATTCTAAGTAAATCATGTAATTTCACTTTTTTATTTATTTTGATTTATTATGCTGTAAATATAGGTACTGTTAAACACACTCTTCTAGTAACTGTAACAGCTGTGAAACTGACACATTGATATTTCCTCTGAAATGTAGTGTAGAATAAGTATGAAGCAGGTATAGTGGCATACTGAAGTAAAGTACAATTTTCTCACAACTGAAGTACCGTACATTACTTGAGTCAAATATTTAGTGATGTTAAGATTGACCATACATCGGTTGAAGCTGCAGATCTCTCTCACACTCACTCTCACTCTCACTCTCACTCTCTCTCACACACACACACACACACACACACACACACACACACACACACACACACACACACACACACACACACACACACACACACACACACACACACACACACACACACACACACACACACACACACACACACACAGTACCCCCAGAGCTTTGGGTTCAGCCTCCAGGTACTTCTTATTCCTATGGACATTTCTCTGGAAGCTGACAGCGACCAGAGGGCTCTGAGCTGGGCTGATGCCTTCCTCCACAATTGCTGCTTCATCTGAAACAGACAAAACTTACTTTCATGTCTTCTATATTGACATTTAGCAGAAACAGTAGCCTAGCCTAGGGTGGAAAAGAGTTGCGGATGCAATACAGGCATGAAGCGGAAATCTGTTTCAGAGGGCTATCTCGAGGAGAAAACAATCTGGATTTCCTCACTCTGCACAAACAACAGATCTGCATGCCTTTCTTTCCTCGCTATTAACTCAAAGTTATTAAATAAAATGATTAACAATGCGTGTTTTTACCTTCCATGATCATGATATCAGCAATAACGTCCCTTCTTAAACGTGTTTTGTAGCGGTCCGAGGCTGCAGATCGGAAGTTTTGCAACAACTCTGTGGATTTGGGTGATCGAGTCCCGCCCCGTGTCTGTCTGTCATTACTGCAACATAAAATGATCTGGCTTTGCCAGACCCTCCCCCAAATCGCTGTAACATGCCTCCGGCTGCTGCACGATTCCTCTTTTTGTTTTTTTGTTGCTTCAAATTTAAGCATGACATAGGCTACAGTAGCCTATCAATAGAAAATATCGAAAGTACAAACATATTCATAAAGATACAAGAAAAGCAACAGGCAACGAAAGATAAAAAGAAAAAAAGTGTATGTATTACAGACGCCAATGTTTTCTTTTCTTTTCTTTTCTGTGAGTCAGAAATTGACGATGTATTGTTCCATTTCTTTTACAAATACAGAGAATGTTGTTTTTTGTTTGTGAGTTTGCATTCTCCGTGGTTAATTAACTTCATGTATGTCTGTCTACCAAAATCTGTCAATCATTTAGCAGAAACACAGCTGATATAATATAAAGGACTTATCTGACCAGATATTTTATAAATGCAGCAGCAGAACTGAGGTCTGAGGTCATATATGATTTTGTTTAAGTTTGACTGTTTTTTCTGTTTTCTCAGACCTACTGACTGCATTCTCAAAGACATTGATGCTCAAATATGCACTCTTGCTCTAATTGGATCTCATCCTCTAACAATTTTTGCTTTCTTTGATTTAATGCTTTAGTGTGTGACTTTTTTATATAATAATGAACGTCTGTTACATTCAAGACAAATGAGTTGCTACAAAACTCATTGATTTGTGTGGATCAGCTCCACACAACTCTCTCTGTATTTCTCAGTATGGCTATGTATGTTTAGAAAATAATGACGTATGACACCTGGGTAGCTCACCTGGTAGAGTGCGCGCCCATATAGAGGTGTAATCCTCAACGCAGGTTCGACTTCGACCTGCGGCCCTTTGCTGCGTGTTGTTTCCCCTCTCTCCCCCTTCATGTCTTCAGCTGTCCAATACAAATAAGAGTCTAGATGCCTACAAATAATCTTTAAAAAAAGAGAATTATGACGTCCGATGACTTTTGCGCAGAAACTCCAGTGAAGTTTTTTTAATCCTCCTGTCCTCCTTGACTACTAGTAACTAGTGATGGACAAATAAAGCTTTGTGAACCAGTGTCTTTATTTTCAGAGCCACTAGATGGCGCTCTCTGTTCAACAAAGTGTTGAGAATACACTGAATTGCAATGCCTTAGGCCTTTCTCTTAAAACCAAGAGCACCATCTAGTGGGATCAGAAAATAAAGACACTGGTTCATGAAGCTTCATTTGGCCATCACTACTAGTAACAGCATGGAGGAGGGTGGGGACGGTGGACAGTTTTGTTGTCATTACTTAAAATTCCTCATGAGGGCGACAGAAACTACACACTATAGCTTTAAATGTGTATTAAAATGCTTTTATTATCTTTTTTTGTGTTTATTTTAAGCAGGTATGCACTTGGTAATTTGAAATTTGAAAATGCTTCATAAATGTTCAATGACTTAATTGATTTGATGATGACGGTGGAGTGCCGTACATCACTTGAGAAAAATATTTTGTGTTATTAAGACCACACACCTGCTGTTGAAGCGGTAGATCTCTCACACACACACACAGACACACACTTAGAAATATGTCTGTCTTTATTGGCAAAGGAAGTCAACAACAGGTACATACATACAGCAAGGTCCCTTATTTCTGTTCACCATCTAACTTCAGAGCATCACCTGATGGATAAAATCTGGAAGTACAGCTGTGAGCAGCACGTCTTAAGTCTAACTCTTCAATTCTACAAGTACCTCAAAAGCTGACACTCACTGAGGGACATTTATACAGAGAAAGACTGAATCACTAACATCACATCCAGACATCCGACCCCACCCGCCATGCAAAATGTCATTGTAACACAAGCACACCGAGTATTATTTAAAGTGAGTCTAGCCTACCTCTTAAAACACTTAAAAGGTTCATTTCACACAAACAAACCAGACATAAATCACATTTACCTCTAGTGGTATCTGACCATATAGATTTCTTTGTTTTTTGTCCAGGTTTTGACATATCTGCCTCTAAAATTTCTGCTTCCACCCCAAAACAACAAAGGTGCACTGAAAGCTACATCTGTGGACCGGGTCATGGATTCTAGAAATACGAGCCATTGTTTATTTTTCAGATGTTATTTTTCAATGCTTTGAAGAGCATTATTCACCATAATTTTATAAAAGTGGCAGGAGAAGTTATAAAAAATTAGTAAATCAAAACCTACACATAAAACTGATGATAAAGATAAAATATGTCACTTTAAAATGTTGGCTAACTGAACCTTTGACACAAAGCTAGGATTTGGGGATCCTATATATTTTATTTTACTTGTGTACTCAAATTACAATTTTGACATTTTGGTTTAATAACTTTCTATTCAATATTCATTCAAGACCTTGGAAACTGTAATTGAGAAAATATTGCTACCATCAGGTTCACATTTTAGTGGGATTTCAACAGACTAATATTTCTGTTACGCCCACTTATTTAACCAATATTTACAGGACCAGTTCGACATTATGGGAAATATGCTTCTTTCCTTTCTGCTATACAATCTATAAGCGTATTTCCCAAAATATTAAACTACTCCTTCAAGGCAGTATGGTGTGTGAGAGTTGACTTGGTGAGGGAGATGGACTCTTGAGATGTAGAAAAAAATCTAATCAGTATCCGACCAGATTCCTTACTGACCAACATTGACGGTCCATCCCTACAATTCTATGAAAACACAGCATCATCTACATATTGTATGAAAAAGACAAAGGCAATCAAGTTGGGACACAAATCAGTGCACTCATTGTTGACTATATGTTTTAACAATCTTCGATACACACCCCTACAATTTTCCCTTTGTGCAGAATAATAATGCAAACATACACAGTACAATCACCTGTAACTGATTGGATAACTTCCCTTCTTTTTAAAACATAAAATCGCTATAAGACAGAAGACATAATATTTGATTCTTAAAAAAAATGGAAAAACAAAACATTTACACATAATCATTAAAATGTACTTAGTTGTGTATTTGCTGAGACAAGCTGAATACAATTTAGATCAAAGAGCACATGATAAAATCTGACTTACTTTCCGCTTGCACTGGTAAGGGAGAGTATAATGTGACGCTAGATGAAAAAAGGAGCCAAGAATTTAATATGAAATGACATCATTATCATTTTAAGTATTGACCACTAACACTCTCGTTGTCTATGGAAGAAATAACCCAAACGGATTCTAACGAGACATTTTGGTCAGTTTTTTACTTTAAGTAGTTACGAAGATGTCAGTTTATAGATGTGTCATTATTAACATTGTTATTTTTAGTGTCCCAAATACAAATGCTATTTCAGAGGCTGGTCCAGTTTGATGAAAATACAATTCAGGGGTCAAAGTCTTTGAATAAAACTCTCCTCACCTGTAAGGATTGGCTATCGGCATGGAAAATCTTAAAAAAATGGATGGAGTATGGAGTCTAGAAAGTGCTACAGGAATATTAATACAAAGCAAGTTGATTCATTATTCATTAATTCGCATTAAGGTAATGAATTATTAAACTCAAAGTTATTTATATATCATTTAATTTGGCAATTATTTATTATATTTTTGTTTTCTTAATTGATTTTTAAAATGAAATAACAAAATAAATTGTAAAACTTTTAAATTTAAAATGTTATTCCATTTGCTTACATGTCTACATCACAGTCCAACACACAATTTAATGTAAAGTTTCACTTTAAGCAGTTTGTCACCTAAGATCTACAGTCCAACCAAACAAGAAGCTGACTTTAGATCTAACTTATAGGTGACACGATGTTTAAGCATCTTTAAATTAAAGAAACAAGAGTTGTTCAATCAAATCGTTCACAACTCTAAATATTTAAAAAGGAAACAGATGAATTGTGAAAGGGAATATGATGAACTAAAAGATAAGTTTAAATGCCCTTTAAAACGTATTTTGTGACTCCGTCTTCAAATTCAATGATTGATTGAGCATTAAAGACAGAATAGAGGAATTAATTGGCAGGTCTAAATATCTATTTATTTTTCACTTTGCCTTTATCAATGCAAGTGTTTGAATTGTAATTTGATTAATCAATTTATATTATAGCATTTAAATGAATACATTTATTATTTCATTACTATCAAACACTTTTAAGGTCTACAATTATTCCAGTAGCACACTCTGGCCTCCCTGGGACCCCTAGTTCGGACACTGTTAATAACTTAAAATTGGGTGTACCAAATCATGAAAGAACAGAGAAATGGCACGTTAGGCTTTAGTGGGAATGCCCCTTAGCCCCTGAGATCACAGCCTCACTGTTTGTAATAGGAGTAACCTCTGACTGAAGTGTGCCCGGCCTCCCTCACAGAGACTGGTAGCCATCTGCCCTCTTCCTGCGGCCCAGAAGGTAGACCACCACCACGATGATGATGAGCACCAGCAACGTCACTCCCACCGCAATGGCAACGCGGTAGTCAGGCTGGTCAGCTGCACAGGAGTCAGCTGGAACACACACACACACACACACACACACACACACACACACACACACACACACACACACACACACACACACACACACACACACACACACACACACACACACACACACACACACACACACACACACACACACACACACAACTTACTTTTAACAACCAATAAAATGAAGAAACAATTCTACAGTTGTCTATCAACTATTAACAACTATACAACAAATATCAATGAGCAAATATTAACACACTATACATGCACACACGGTGCTTTTGCAGTATGAAAAGAAATCTCATGACTAAACATGCACCTTTTGTTTTGGTTGGTGCAGTTGGACTGTAGTTAAACCTGTTATTCCTGGTCTGCATGCGACTGGTTATAATTTATGAGCGTGTTAATACACTGCTCTACAACTACAAGCACAACTGTATATACGGTATATATATGTATTAGTGGAAGTGACTAAATACCTTTATTATGGATCTAACAATGCATTTAATAGACAGCTACATGTACTGATAAGAAGCTCTCACTGAGCCGAGACAAGCAAATCTCATTTTACTTCACAAAGACACTTACGTTTGCCAAACTCGTTCTTGTTCAAATTGAAAGCTTGCATCCGGTCTTGCTCGACATCCAGGTACAGTCCGTCCCCCATGTAGAGTGATTCACTCTTGCAGGAGTAGGAGTGTCCGATCTTTGCAGCGAAGAGATTCATTGACTTGTTGTTGGCAGTGTACGGGAGTCCGTTTGCAACTGTAAAACAAAGCAGGTGCTTTCAGGGCAGAATGACGACTCCCATCAACACATATGCAGAAGACCAGATATGAAGCCAAACGAGTTTGACTGCATTGCACTGAGCGTAGGTTGGTTGTTACTGGCAGTGCATGCTTAGCAGTAATTCCACGGCCTATATATAGTTAAACACAAACAAGGAAGTTGCCTCTTGTCTCGACCAACCTGCAGCTGAAATATCAGTGCACCTGCAGTGATCCAAATTGTCTAGTTTAAATGTTAAGATGACAGCATATGAAACATAGATACAAGAATAAAATGTGCGTATTCCCAACTTACCTTTTTTGTCTAAGGGGTAGTTGAGGCTGAAAGAAACAGCATCAACGTAGACGGTATTTTTCTCAATGCTCTGAGGAAAGAAAATAGGACACGTCTTTTTTTTAACCAAAGTTGTTTTCCAATGGCAGGGAGTATTCAAGGTGCTATATGGAACATTTTAAATCCTTACTGTAATTAAATGCGAGATATTGGTTGCCGTTCTAAATTCTGGTGGATTTCTGAGGACTATGGTTAACTGCTCCTCAGATCTCTGCAGGGTAAATCCAGACAGCTAGCTAGACTATCTGTCCAATCTGAGTTTTCTGTTGCCCGATTAAACAACCTTTGAACGTACACACGTTCCACCAGAACAATTACCCTTCCGAGGCTATTTTGAAGCGGCGCCATGGCTTTTCCCAGTGCTTAGCACAGCCCATAACCATTGTGATTGTTTAAAGAAATACCAATAAAGCAGAGCACATTTTTCTCCCATCCCAAAATGCTGTGTGGATTAGCCAGACCCTCCTCCTCAGCGCTGTGGAGGAGGGTCTGGCAATGCGAGACTACTCGTGGTAAGTCTACATTGCATGGTTAAGACATTAAGTCTTATAATCAAATCCTTATTCCTATGGAGAAAATAAATGGGATTTTTACTTCTGGAACAATATTGAGTTCCAGGGTGTTGAATGTGTTGGAAAATTTGCTGGATTTATTTACAGCACAAACGGAGACCATGGTGTTGTTGCAGCTCGCTACTTTTACAGTTTTTTTCAATTGCTTAAGTACTATTTTGAAAACAGGGACCGGTTTTTCAAAACACTATACCCAATTAGCATAACACCTCAGAGCCTTTGCAAAAAAGAAACACTACTGCAATAACTATAGACTAATTTATAAATATATAATATCATATTTAGTTATTACATGAAACACACGTGTTTCATCTGACTTCATGGGTGGCATGTAGCTCAGTCCATAAGGAGTTGGGTTGGGAACCGGAGGAGGTCTGTATGGACCAACAGTCAGTTCAAGTCAGGTGCCACTTCACCTGGGCACTGCCAGGTGCTCTTGAGCAAGTCACCGTACCCCCCCCCCCCCCCCCCCCAACTGCTCAGGGCGCTGGTCCAGCTGGCAGCCCACTCACCCTGACATCTCTCCATTTGTGTATGAATAGGTCCTGAGCATGTGTGTGTATTTCAGGCCTTTATAAATATATAATATCATATTTATAAATATAATATTACGTGTATTGTGTGGACGCACCAACAGTTCTGAATCTAACAAAAACAGATTTATATCAATAAATAGTATAAATTAAATTTAAATTAAATTCTGCTAATTGAAAATTAGTAAAACTGGTAATTGTTTTAAAAATTGGTAAACTAGGCTGATGCTTTTCAAGTTTTCTGTGGCTCTTTTAACACACACAAATCTCTCATTCTGTTATTATGTCTATAATTCTGTATTTGTACTATGCTGACTATTGCTGTTGGGATGCGTTTTATGTTTTCTTTCTACTTTTTTATATTTACATAATATTCTTTTTTACAGCACCTCGGTCGGCTTAAGCTATCTAAATGTGCTCTAGAAATAAACTTTACTTATTTACTTACTTACAGTAAGGGGGGCGGTGCGCGGTCATGGAAGTCTAGTTTCTTGTGGACGTGCCCACAGTGTTGTTGTCATTACTTAGAATTCCTCATGGGGGAGAAAGAAACTACACACTATAGCTTTAATATCAAAATGTAACCAAAGCAAAGCTACCAAATATCTTATCAAATGTTCTCTCTCACTTTCTCATCAGCAAAGAGCAATGGCAGTCGTTCAACTAAAAATATGTAATCTGTCTGACGCAGCATCTTCCTGTTCTTTTTTTGAACGTCAGTCTTTTGAGTTTACATTTTTTTAAGTTGTGTTTAACGTTTATCACTTACAATTGTCAGAGCTTAAATAGCTTCGATAAAAGGTTTTGCAAGGTCTATTTTGATCACTGATTAATGTGTTCTGTTATGTTTTTTTAAGCAAAATTGCCAAACATTCACCATTTCCTGCTCTTCCATTGAGATGAGTTCCTGCTTTGACCTGTTTTATATCATAATACACTTCACATCTTGGGTTATGGACTGTTGGTCGGCCAAATGAGATATTTCAAGATGTCACCTTGGACTCTGAGGAACTGTGATGGTGTTTTTTATTCTTCATTTAGAAAATCACAAAGTGAATCACACAAGCGCTGTGGCGTGAGGCAGTGCGGGCACTCCCTGTCACATGCTCTAAGAACAGGCTTGTCAACTAAACTTCCCTTTTTTAACGCCTCTTCTCCGACTCCAGTCTCTACTGCACATGAGGGTACCGGTCAAACAATTTGTTATTTGTCAGAAAAAGACCGAATGGGTTAATTGTGTTACGTCACAGTTTTTAATTGCTCTAGACTTTAAGTAAAATGCCAAATCAGCGTCAAAGATGAGTTACTGACCTCATTGCAGCTACCTATATTATACTTCCATACTGTATTTGTGACAAATCTAGGACATTTTTCATACCTTGTTGAACATGAAAGTGATGAAGCCCTGTGGGAACGCAAGGGTAAGGTTGGCCTTGGTTGCCTCACAACTTCCTTCTGCATGTGTAGACTTTGGTTGAACAATGAAGGTTCCATTGGCCTGAAAGATAAACAGAGATAAATCAGGATGTCCAGAAGGTACCTGCAGTGTTTCTGTAGAGAAAAAATATCTCCTTGTCATGTAGAATGAGCAAACTGTCATATGTCACATGGCACGCATCTAACCTCTCACAGTCAATCAAATGTGCCACAATGAGGAAATCAAAATCCTTTTTTTCTCAATTCCTAAAACCAGGATGCTGACAAATGAATTACTAAAAGCTGAGTCAAAGGCTTGTGCAGGAAGTTCTAACCATTTGGATTAGAAATGTCTGTTTTTGTTCATTTTGCTTTCGATAGCCCATTACCACGCCCACTACCAGTAAGTAACTGACTAATGTTTAAGGAAAAATAAGCTAAATGACACCTTATACACCTAGTTGTGATGGTGTTGTAGCTTCCGTTTGTAAAAGATGTCCAGCAGTCAGGGGTCAGAGCTACAGGGTTTTTGCAAGCCTGTATATGTAAATTAACCTATAGCACGACATGCTTGACCGGGCAAAATACTCTAATCTCTACTGTTGGCAAATTTCTAAATGGTTTAATAAATCCCTAAATCCTATAGAGGTTCAAATGAAGCTTCATGAACCATCAGTTGTATTTGTTGACCCTCTACTAGACAAAATGCTCAAGAAATGGCAATTCCGTGTGCTTTAGCCCTTCGTTAAACAGAAAGTGCCATCTATTGGACTCAGAGAATTTAAAAAAGTTTCACCAAGCTTCTTTTGGACATTACTACTACATGCATATTTAAGATTAGAACCTACTCAAAAAATAGCTAGGCCTGTGAACTAACTTTGCTCTGGCTCTTGTCTATTGTGACTGATGAAATGTACCTTTGGTGTTGCCAGTCGGATCTGCAGTGCCATATGAGCCATCACACACACAGATGTTTTGTTTGCGTTCACGGTGTAGTTTCCTACAGTCAGGTTGGTGGGGGGAGTAGGTTGAGGAGGAGTTGTAGGCGTGGTGGTTGTAGGCTTGGCGGTTGTAGGCTTGGCGGTTGTAGGCTTGGCGGTTGTAGGCTTGGCAGTTGTAGGCTTGGCGGTTGTAGGCTTGGCGGTTGTAGGCTTGGCAGTTGTAGGCTTGGCGGTTGTAGGCTTGGCGGTTGTAGGCTTGGCGGTTGTAGGCTTGGCGGTTGTAGGCTTGGCGGTTGTAGGCGTGGTGGTTGTAGACGTGGTGGTTGTAGACGTGGTGGTTGTAGACGTGGTGGTTGTAGATGTGGTGGTGGGTGGGATTGGTTCTTCATTGGTGCTGAACACGGCAGGGGACACGGTTGCAGGAGGTTTGGGCTTTTTTTCATCTTCAGTCAATGATAGTGCTTAAATCAAAAAAACAGAGATGAGAACATGCTGAAAACAAAACATCTAACATATTATTGACAAGGGCTGTGCAATTAATAGGATGTTATTTCGGTTTCAGCTCCTAATGATAAAAAACACAATGTAAAGAAGAAAATCAATTATTTTGCACATTACATTTTGCAAGTAAACTCTTATTTTGTGTTGGGTTCTGAATGAAAAAAGGGGAAAAGTATTAAGAGAAACTTTACAGTTCAAGGCATTTTCACTGTTGACTTGTTTAACTATTTATGTTTTTGAAATTCAATGAATACATCTTTCCAAAAGTCAATGAGTCATTGTGGTAAATATTTGTGACATTAATATATACCAAAAAAATTCTAATAATGATTTTTTCCAAAAACAAGCAGCCCTATCATCAACTTTAAAAAGTAATGTCCTACAGGACAGCAATGAATTGACTATTTATACATCTAGCAGGCCTAATCTAACATTATCACTTGTTTGGAGTTGTGCCATCTGATGAATGTAAGGAAAATAATGTTCTCTTTTGAGCTTTGTTTTGGTCTTTACCATGTCCTGAGAAAAAAAACTTGACTCTTTAGCTGCTAGACGTTTCTCACCAGCTAGTCGCTAACTTTCCATTTCTGCTGTTTGGTGCTGAGCAGGTATGGCTGCAAATAACGATTATTTTCATTATTGATTAATCCACCGATTATTTTCTCAATTAATTGTTTGGTCTATAAAATAATAGAGAACAATGTCCATCACAGTTTTGACAAAGTCCAAGATGATGTCTTTAAATGTCTTTTCCAAACCCAAAACATATTCAGTTTTATATAATATTAAACAGAAAAGAGCAGGATTTTCATTTTTGAGAGGCTGAAAACAACCATTTTTGCATGAAAAATTACTTTAACGATCACATTTTTATCCATTTTTATCCAAGGAAAACAGCTGTCTGCTGCTGCTGGAAATGGAGTGGATGATAATCTCGATTTTGGGTTTTAAAACCAAAACAATGAGCTCAAACAGGCTAAAAACAGTCTTGAGAGGAGTGGAACTGAGGAGTAAGGGGATCATGGTCTGGATGGGGTCTCATTAATACAACAATAAGAAATAATATGAAATACTGGTTAGAGCAGCTTTGATGTTTTTTGACTACAGCTGATCTTTGAACTGTGAGTAGAGTATTCGTTTAAACAAACACACAGCTGATAAGGTCAACTGGAATCACCACATTTCAGTAGGCTACACAAGGCTGCAGCACATTTAAATGTATGACACTGAGATGAGTTTTCAGTCCACAGCTTATCTGCAGATTCAGACAGAAAAAAAGGTAACGTTGGCAACGCACAACAGCTCATTGCTTTGAAGAATAGACTACTTTAATAGTGCAAAACGCATGCCTATTTTGCACAACTATTTTTTGGGAGCATTGAGCTGTTGTGCGGACTTTACCTTCTTTCTACACCGAGTACGTGGATTTGCACTAGGATACGTTTTTTTCTGATAAGGCACTGGTTGTCACATGTCCCATTTGAGGACTCAGATAGAAGAGGTGACAGGGCTTTATTCACTAGATGATTGACTTTGATAAAGTGTTTACCATTTTTAGGCTGAATAATGTTTATTTTGGAGTAGTTTAGCAGTGTCAGGTCAATCTCCACAGCGCTGTGGAGTAATTAGGCCTCATTTGCACTTAATTGCACATATAATATTTACTTCTTTTTTTTAAATAAAAAGCCACCAAATTATGAATAATATCCACCAGAGTTTGGTGAGATTTCTGACTCTTCTGCCAGGAGACTCAGCCAGACCAATACTGTCGGAAGACTGCGGATATTTCTGTTCTCTGATCAATCCAGGAAGTCAGTCATGTCTCATGAAAAAACATCATGTCTCATTTCTACGTCGAAAAAAGTCAACATTAGGACTTCTTAATGATCAAAATAGCACAATAGCCTACTCCAATATAAATGCTGTATACAATGCACTTTAAATCAAACCTGTCTGGACATTTAAGTCACCAACGTGAAGCAACACAATTGTATAAAACACGCATTTGTCTTTGAGCTGTGGGCCTACAATTTATGTATTGTTTCTCCATAAACTGTCTTTGCCTAAACTGCTGAAAGACAACTCCTGTTTTTGCTTTTAGTTTAGACAAAGTTGTGGGGGGGAAAGTGTCTTACCTGAGACAGCCAGGCAGGCTAAAAAAGCGAACACAACTGCAGTCTTCATGGTGACAGTGGAGACAGACAGACGGGAGGTAAACGTCAGTTTACTGCTGCACTTCGGCTGACACGAGCTCAGAGTGCAACAACAGCGCTGCGTCTCCACTCATACTCCTCAGCCGCGTCAAGCTAGCAGCAGCACCGCACACAGCCGGAAGTTATTTATTTAAAAAGTAAGAGCATCTCTAATTGTGGAAGAAAAACATTGGTCCAGGGGTCTTCACTAAACATTTTTAGGCCAAGGACCCCTCAGCTTAAAAAAAGACACGAAGCAGGGCCCTTTACTAAATATAATGTTTGAAATTGAGTTGCATGTTAAACTTGGCCTAGAGCCTTTAGATATAGGCCTACCTTTATATGGTGCATACAATAAAGCTGTTAAACTAATTGTTGACATATTCATATATTTATAGATCAGGTTTTATTGTTAAAATGTGGAACAGTGAATTCTTAAGCTTAACTCTATCTGTGTATGCTACCTAATGTATATATATATATATATATATATATATATATATATATATATATATATATTTATTTGCTGCTGTATCATACAAATAAATAGTTAAAAAATCATACATTGTGATTTCTGGATTTTCTTTTTTAGATTATGTCTCTCACAGTGGACATGCACCTACGATGACAATTTCAGACCCTTCCATGATTTCTAAGTGGGAGAACTTGCAAAATAGCAGGGTGTTCAAATACTTATTTTCCTCACTGTGTGTGTGTATATATATATATATATATATATATATATATATATATATATATATATATATATATATATATATATATATATATATATATATATATATATATATCCCTCTGCACTAGTCTGATGGATGGTAGAAAAGAGAGCCAAATGGCCTGGAAAATATAGTATTCTTAATACATGTTGCAATATATTCAAATGAAGGCTATGCATATAAGACACTTTTATTTCCTCGCCACTGTCGCACTAAATCCTTTCTCTTGGGGGAGTTACTAGAAATGTTGGGTCCTTGTAAATTATAGAGTGTGGTCTAAACCTGTACAATCTGTAAAGTGTCTTGAGACAACTCTTGTTATGATTTGATACTATAAAT
Organism: Etheostoma perlongum; assembly: GCA_026937815.1. NCBI lineage: Eukaryota > Metazoa > Chordata > Actinopteri > Perciformes > Percidae > Etheostoma > Etheostoma perlongum. The sequence goes on from CM049389.1 coordinate 12,685,657, forward strand.
AAAAATGAATTGAACTGAATGTTTTCACTCATTTGCTCCTCAAATTTACTCCAACTGTACACTGCAAATTAAAACTGTAATAGGCATGAAGGGGCTCTGAGTTGACGTTATTCATGATTTCAATGATTTATGATATATATTTGCCACCTTTTTAATAAAAACCAAGCTTTTAGTTGTTAAGATATCTCCTTGGTCAAGTGGGAATTCTAACCAGTTAGCAGTGTATGAGGATAAGAATAGGCCAACCTATAATAAACAGAGGGGATGAATGTGAATAATCAAATTATTACTTTACGACAATCTGGAGTAAGGTGTTACGAGTCATTTATTTGAAAGACGCACAAGCGATTTTATTTTGAAAGCACTAACCGGAAAAGCTAGAGTTGATTCCGAAGTGCTAATGGTTGTTTCAAACTTGTCATCAGATAACAATAAGCAGGAAACGAAAGTAATGTGACAGCAGGGAGGGAAGTCATTGCCTAAAAATGGTGCGAAAGGTCGCAAGTTATTTTCCACCAGAATGAAACGAAACCTAATAAGTGACCAGATAACACACTCACCACACCAGACCTGCTTCGCTACTTTGTTCATGTGATTTCTGTTCCGTGTCATTTAGTATTAAACTTATCACGGCATCAACTACCAACATTACTGGAGTTTTTCTGAAGCAAGACAGTGGCTTTGGGGTTCCTTGTACAATGCATATCAACACACACACATTTACAGTATGATAGTTGTAGTAATGCAGTAGTTAAGGCAGTAATTATACTAGCCTACTGGTAATAGTAGCCTACTTCTACACTGATGATAGCTGTTGAAGAATAATCTTTTACATAAAGTAACAAAAATTCAGTGTAAAAATACTATGTTACAAGTAAATGTCTGGCATTCAAAATCTTACTTTAGCCCTCAGCAAAGGCTTACCAATTAAAAATACTTTATTTAAAAAATATAGTAAAAGTACCAAAAGTATGCTCCATTTCAGAATTATAAATATATATTATATATTGCTAGATTATAATAATGGATGCATTAATGTGTGCATCACTTGCAACAGGTAAAGGTAGCACTCATTACTGCTGGGCAGGTCTACCTACAATAATATATTAGAATGCATTTGTTGATTTATATTTCATGTTAACAATCTAAATCTGCAAATTAACTAAAATAATAAAACATGACATAAATATGTAAATATTTCGACAAGTATGTTAATAGCTTAGTATTGTATGCACCATAAAAATAAAGTTATTGTAGGTCCAGTTTAATATGTAACTCAATATTATTCATCATATTTATTAAAGGGTCCCTGCTTTGTCTTTTTTCAGCTATGGGGTAAAAACGTTGAAGACCCCTGTAGTACAGTTTTAGTAATAGTGATGTAAGAAGTACTGCTTTTAGTATTAGCCAGTGCTGTAGTCAAGACTAACTTTGTTGACTCCAAGACAAGTCCAAGACCAGGACCAGTCGAGTCAAGACAGAGTCCAGACGAGAGACAGTCAAGACCGAGACCACAAAAGAAAAAAAAATCCTCTTCAAGACCACGTACTTACCGGTTCATAATGCATGTGATGCAAGAGATATCTATTATTTTCAGATTAACATTTTGAATTATTATTTGTAATAATCAAAAAGCATGTGCAGAGTAACAACGCTGTAGAATCAAATTAGGCCATTACTTTAAGCCTATAGCAATTTCACTAAAGTCCCATAAAGCTGTAGTGCAACTTGACATTTTAGATGACATTTGAGTCTTTTTTTTATGTAACAATAACATTCTGGACTGCTAATGGAAAATGTTACAAAAAGGTACCATAGGTCTCACTAAAAAAAATGATTCATGCTGCGTCTGAGCGCTGAGCAGAGGCAAATACAAGGCAACCAAATGGCAATGCCAGTTCTAGATGGATTCTGAATTAAACTAATATCTGTTTTCTGAACAAGTGCACTTCATTAATGATTTTATGTTGAAGGAGGAAGATACTTTAGCAAAAAGCATAAAGTGCTGGACACGGTCAAGACCAACTTGAATATTTGGCGAGATCAATGGACAAGTCTGAGTGCAAATACCAACGAGTGGGAGACGAGTTCAAGACAATAGACCACTAGTACCACTAGTACAACAAGTGGTAGATGTATTAGTAGTGTAGTAGACGTTACAGTAGTAGTATTAGTTGTAATTAGTAGTATAGAACCAGTAATAGTAGTGGTAGTAGCCTAGTTAGTTATTTCTGTGTCACATGATGTCAGGAAATGCCCTGACATCAAGTGACACAGAAAGAGGAAATATGTATTTTCCCAGACACACACACACACACACAAACACACACACGGTTCGCAGTGACAGTTTGAATATGAAAGGAAGGGCCAGTGTATTGTCATAGTCAGGCCTGTTTACACCGCAGCCTTGTGACTGTGTGTATAGCAGATGCTTTTGAAGTGCTTTGAATGTCTTTGTCTAAGATGGAACTGCTAAAACGGTTCTAGACATGTATCAGGAAAGGCAGTAAGTAACTAATGAAACACACTAAACTGGAAGTGTAGGATCCAGGTTTTTTGGAACTTAACCTTAGTTTAACCCCATGCTAGGGATAAAAGTCACAATATATTAGCCACTGCTGCTTCAATTTCCCATTCTTTCATTTTTTCAAAATGTGTCTCTAAAATACGTTGTGGAAGTGTATAAAGGAATCACTAGAAAACTATGTAAATATGGCCAAGACCTGCTCTATATGAAACGTGCCATGAGATAACTTGTCTTGTGATGTGACAAGTCATCACAAGACAAGTATAAATATATGGAATGGATTTGACTTGACTCATTTAATACATATAGAAAATATATTGTTCTGATATTTTTAGTTTAATGCCCAATTTGTTACATAATATAGAAAAGCAAAAATTAAAAAAAGTCAAAATTCATACCTGCTTTTGCTCCTAACAATAATTTCTGCTGTTAAAAGTTTTAGTATCCTACATAAAACATATAAAAATGTGTACAAAACACACACAAAAATAATGACTAACTGTGCCTTTAATTTTGCTGCTACTCTGCGCTTATATAAAACAAAGAGGTTAAATCTTGTCTCCGTCTATGGCAGCTCTGTGCTCAATTTCCCCATCGGTTTAATTTCCCGGGAAAATGTTATGATAATGAGGTTACTCTCTTCCAATCCCGATGCTGCAAACCCAATTGGGTCCGCCTTTGGTGACGAAACATGAGAGGAAACTGTCCAATACCATAAAAGGAAAATACTCCCGCATGCGCAGTGGCTTGAGTTTTGTTTGAAGTGAACTGCTGCCTGGGACTGCCCTACTAGCTGCAAAGTCGCCAAGCATTTGATTTTTAACAGTATATTTTTCACATTTCCTCCATATTCCTTTTAGTGCCTCTATGCATCGTAGAGACGATGTTAGGCCATCATTATACAAATGCCGACAAGTCGCAACAACTGGTCAACTATGTGGAGGATTATCTGGAATGTGTGGAGTCTCTGCCTTTGGACATACAAAGAAATGTTTCTCTGCTTCGAGAAATTGATGCCAAGTATCAAGGTATTGTGTATATTTGTTTTTTATCATTCATTACAACTGTGTGTGTACAAATGTCAAACATGAACTGCAACCTAACAGGGTGTCCTGAAATGGTGGAGCAGGCGCGAGCCTTGTGTTCCCATTTTGCAAAAACCGAACGCCCCTTGTTCACATGTAACGTTACTTCGATAAACAGTAATGTGTCTTGCTGAAATATGGTTAAATACATTGACGAGCCAATTGTTAGATAAACAAGTCAGACAACATTCAGTTAGCATAGCCCTGATACACTCCGTCCTGTATTGTGTGTGACACCAAACTCAATGAGAAAATTCTTTTGATTCGATATTTCTTTCTCTCGGCAAAGGTCCACGTAAATTATGGCCAGACACAAGATCTACATTAAATACTTGGTGTCTTAAGGCAAATTCGGCATCAATATAATCCAAAAATTGGCACCTGTAATATTAAAATTTCAACTTTTTCAATAGGTAACGTTAACGTTACACACTGCCGCCCACCACGGTGTTTCCGCGGATTATTGTTCGAATAGCAGGGAAACAATGTATAAACCTAAGCATTTAATAGTATTAAACAACGCTTGGTGTGTTTAATGTATGCCGAAGTCCAGCACGCAGAATACAGACGTGTAGAAGACATTAAACTGTGTTCATTGAGGTGTGAACCCTTGCTAGATAACAAGGTGAACAAATACTGCCGTTTTTTAAATCTAAAAACAACCCACATCGATGCTTTACATTGACGCTGGGTTAGCAGCGGCTAAAAACAGTTCCACGACCCCGTCGATAGATAATTAAAAATACCTAAATAAACAGGGACACGTTCAATTTGGATTGTTTTAAAGCGAGATTACACATTTTTGATGGCTTGTATACGATGTTTGCAGCTCAGATCTGCGCCGTCGAGTGTGAGACGCAGAGCCGGATAGCTCCTCTTCTAGGCAACCCCTTTCAACGTCTAACTGTCGTCATTTCCTGTAGGCAGGAACTCACTGCGGCGCTGCCCTCCTCCTTCTACTTAGAGGTTTTAAAGCAGTTGGCATCCTTTATTACGTTGCCGTTATTCACTGAATTAGATTAGCTTTTTTTTTACATAGTTGCGTGATCATCACTTAAATGCTACTGTTTTATTTTTATTTTAAATGTTTCACTGCGCACAAGATGTATTCTATTTGACGGAAAAGTCTGTTCTCAGTGTTTGTGACTTGGAATCTTCGTGTTTCCACATCACACGTGTATAATGCATACTGGACCATGATTGGTCACAAAATCCCGCCGGTACTTCCACACTTAAGATTTAGGTTGGCACAGAGAAACCTTCATCTTCAGCAGATGGATGTGTAAACACTCTGCGAGCACACACATCATTCTGCAAGAGGATGCTCACACATTACAGTCAAGGAAAAATATGAAAAACAGTGGACTTAATAAAAAGAATATTATTATATCTCCTCTTTCTTATGATTCTCAGTGTCATTTTGAGTAAAACTCCTTGTCCTTGTATCCTGCCTTTCAGAGGTGCTGAAGGAGGTGGATGAAGTGTTTGAGAAGTACAAAGGTGAGCAGGATGCAGCTCAAAGAAAGCGCCTTCAGGTCCAGCTGCAGAGAGCGCTCATCATCAGCCAGGAGCTGGGCGATGAGAAGATCCATGTAGTGACCCAGATGACGGAGCTGGTGGAGAACCGCTCCCGCCAGATGGACTCCCACTCCCTTTGCCTCCAGGAGCCTAGCGAGGCAGAGCGAGTCTCTACAGAGCGGCGCTCCAGCGTCCAAGACTCGCCGGCCCCAGAGCGCACCTCGGCCCGCCGCCCACGGCGCCAGCGCAACAGCGAGAGCCGTGACTCTAGTCACCCATCAGCCAACGGCTCTCTGGTGGACGACCCAGTGGAGGAGCTGTCCATTCCTACCCCCCGAGAGAAGAAGTCCAAGTCTGCGAAGAAGAAAAAGCGCAAGGCCAAACAGGAGCGAGATGCCTCGCCGGTTGACTTCGCCATCGACCCCAACGAGCCCACCTACTGCCTGTGCGAGCAGGTGTCATATGGTGAGATGATCGGCTGCGACAATGACCAGTGCCCCATCGAGTGGTTCCACTTCTCATGTGTGGGGCTAACCTACAAGCCCAAAGGCAAGTGGTACTGCCCCAAATGCAGAGGGGACAACGAAAAGACCATGGACAAAAGCCTAGACAAAAACAGAAAAGACCGCAGGTCAAGGTAGTGACCCATCTTGATTCGCCCTTTATTCATCTGGACGATGTCTTCAGCCTGAAGGTTAGGACTATCAGCTGTAGTTGAAAACAGTACTTGTGATGTTGTGAAGAGCACAATCCAACACCATTGGTAGCAGCGCTTATTATTAATCAAGGACAAGTTGTAAATGAACTTGTGCTGTTACATCACTGAGTGTTCTCACTGGCTATAAGTTTACTGTAGGGAGTCCAGCTGCTGCAAGAGCCATCAGCCTGAAGCTGCCATCTTCTCCAAGTGTTTTTGCTTTTTTATTTTGACTTTTGAGAAAAAAAATGGAAGCATCTTTTGATTTGCTATCCCTTTTCATTCAGGACAAGGTCCTAATTTAAAAAAAAAAAGCTGTACCTGCTAATGATGACTATTTTCTTCAGTTTTGGCGAAACAAACTTTTTTCCTTCACTTTCTGAATTGTACGCAATTATTTGAAATCAGAGTTTGTCTATACAATAATGGCTTGTAGAGAATAACCTAAACATGTTATGTTTACAAGAGATATTTAATTGAGGAGATGGTTGTTGATGGGACACTGGAATAGGACGTCATGTTTGTGGACTTCATGTTTTCACTGGTTCACTATCACTATTGTGTAAATGTCTTTTTATAATCATTAAAACAAAGTATAGTCATTCGGTTACCATTCAGTTCTTTTTCTCCATCATCATAGAGTATGCACCAAGGTTTCTTACAGCCTGTATCCAGCCAGTACAGTCTGCTGAGATAGTAGCCTAGATTGTTTTTCACAATACACAATCACCAGAAATTGGGCCAACACAGAAAGTGTTGTGTGTGTGTGTTTACTTGCTCTGCAATTTCAAAAAGGCATGAAGCTCCCCAGTTGGGTAAATCCAGATGACTTTGGGGATCCTCTGACTTATGGCGTATTTATCAGGCTGAAGTTTGACCGGACACTAATGACTGAATTCTCAGTCTCAGCTTTAATATAAATGCTAGCCTAAATGTAAATGGGCTGTATTTATATAGCGCCTTTATAGTTGTATTCAAATCACTTTTACATATGACAAGAACCATTCCACATTCCCACACTGTTGCTGAAGCTGCCGTACAAGGTGCCACCTGCTCATCTGATAAACATTCACACACTTACACACCAGTGTTGCTGCATCAGGAGCAATTTAGGGTTCAGTGTCTTACCTAAGGACACTTCGACACGGTAGGCGACAGCTCTTACCACCTGAGCCACAGCCGCTTATATTAATACAAATAATAAATGCTTAATAGCATACTACATGCTAATTGTAAGCATGTTACACTTACCCTCATGTTGACATGTTAACATTAGCATGTAAATGTGCTAAATGTTATGTTTAGAAGTAAAACAATCAGAATCCAGTTTATTTAAAGTAGGTTTTCGCATACAAGGAATTTACTTTGGTGTTTGGTACATTGACAAGAAATAGTTTACAAGATTTCCTAAAAACAATCACTGGGTGCTCTGGATAGGACTGAACCTTGTGTTAAAGGTGTTCTAAGCGATGGCACGTGTGTTTTAGGCTACATTTGTTGTCACATACAGCAAACTAGACAGACTTTGTCTAAAAGACAATTTTGGTGAGGTTGGCTACCATTCTCTGACTTGCAAAACACATTCGATCTACCACGTTCCTCCTCTTTCTTTTACCTGCAGTTAAGGTCGGCACTCAAGACATATGGTGTTCCCTGGCAGAGGCCTTTGGCATTCATCCTATTCGGAAGTTATTTACCTAAAAACTGTGGTATGGCGTCTAGGCTTTATTAGTTCTTGGTGGTATCTGGCCGCTCTGCCCTTGCACGTGATTGCCCAGGCCTCGATCTCAACTGGCATACTGTATGGTCTAACATTCCAGAAGTATCACACAATCCAGACCACTGTTTCAGTGGTTCATCAACTCTCGTAACAGGGTGAACGGCACTTCTGCATTCGCTTTTGCGGCTCTTTATCGGTTATAACCGCACTATGCAAGTTTGCCAGAACGGGTAACGGATCTGTAGTTTGAATGAGACAATATGGGACAATTCCGCTTACAACCTATAGGAGGGCCGAAGTGGGAAAAGTTGATTTCAAAATCCTTAAAAAAAAATTACAATATGGAACTAGAAAATAATATTTCATGCTGTCCCATTGACTCACCTGAACATCCTCCATGACGTGTGGGATCAAATGATGTCCAGATGAAGCTCCTTGAAGCATTTTCTTAAGTATTTGAGTCCAATAGATGACGCTCTCTTTGGAACAAAGGGTTGAAAGCACACTAGATTGCCAATCCTTGAGTCTTTTTCTTTAAACCATGAGCACCATGTAGTATAATATAATGTATTAAAGTTGTATTCACTTTACGTCCAGTAACGTTTATTTGTCATGCTATTCTAATAAAATAGCTGCAGTTTCCCACATTAACCAGCTAAAACCACAATATGTTTCATATGTTAGTCGGTAAGAATTTTTCCATTGAGAAACATTTAAAAATGACTATGGCCACCAGTGAAAAAACAATCTAAACTGTTCAAAAGTGACAGTTTTTTTCTGATTATTTGAAGACGTTTTTTGTAAGGAAAATGCTGACACGTGACATGATGGGACATGTTTGTGTGGTTCTGATAACCCAGATTTGTGTGTGAAGGAGATTGTTTCCGGCTGGAAGCAGTCACAACGAGCCTCAAGTGGACGGCTGGAAACCACACATTTTAAAAACTTTTAAAAAGGGACTTTGAAGAAGCCAGGCAGGAAGCACAAGTTTAAACACTGTGGCTTTTTTAATTAGATTTTTTGACTGTTCATTTTTCATTTTTTTAAGCAACAGAACAATCCCTGACATTGATGTCACTGAAGTCCATTGTGGAATTTCTTTACAAACAAAAAAACATACTCAAACAAAGGGTATAAAATGAAACCCGTGAATTTCAATGAAAATTAATTAAACTGAAGCAAAATAACATCAAACAAAAAAACTTTTTATTTCTACCTTCTGGTGAAGGCACTTTCACTTCTCAGCCTCACTCACCTGGAACCTACCACCTGCACAGGTAACTATAGGGTGAGCTATACTAAAATAAAGAGCAACATTTAACTCTCTGGATCCATAAATACCATTAGATTCACATTTACTGTTACTACTGACATTACCATTTATATATAGATGAGCACCCATAACAATAAGCACCCCAATATTATACAGATGTTTACTGCAGAACTATTTTACCTTTTCTCCTACACCCTCAGGGTGCCTTGCCCCTCCCTGCTGAGAGAAATGGCTCGTTCAAGATGAGCCAGTCCAGCGCAGAATCAATCAATGGCGATCGCCGTTCAACGCACGCCGGTTAGATTTGTGTCTGACTTAATCCCGACATGCTCTGACGTCATGCACACGTGGTCAACAGTAGCCTCACTAGATCAAGGCAGTCGCTTGTTTGAGGCAGCGCAGTTGCTTTTCATCGACTGCAAGACCCAGGCGGACCCAGGGCATGCTGGGAAATGCCTGGCTCTCAGCTGGTCTAACAGCTGATTGATTCAGAATTGACCAAACATGATGACGTTTTATATACTTTGTTATTGTTTTTGAATGGGAGGGATTCTAATTGCTATTTGTCTGATTTAAAGGCTTATTCTGTATAGAACACATGTGTGGCTGATAGTGACGTTTAGAAATCAGAGAGACTAAATTAGTTCAGATTATGAACTATACAATCTGTTGTTTATTAACATCAACAACAGATCACATGTAGAGCATTTTAACAGCTATTCTGTCTTAATAAAAACAACTGGAGACTGTGTACAAGCTGCTATGTGGGTCTGATAACATTTTATTAAATTGGCATCGGCCCTACCAGGATGTGAGGGTCTCTGTGACTTCCTGTTCAGCCTGAAGGCTGCAGGAAACGGCTGTAATCTGTCCGACATGACAGCGGATTTTTTGTCACGGCCCCCAGCTGCTGCCGCCTGCTCTCGCCCCCTCTACAGGCGAGGCGCTCATCTTGAACGAGCCTGATCTAATCAGTCAAACACGCATGCACTCTCCTCGAACTGACGTGACAACAGTTCCCACCATCCCTTTATTAACAACTATTCCTGCTCTCCCCATCTTACAACAATCTCTAACAGTCAAGTCCCGCTAACGTATTTATGGTGCCTGAATATCAGTGTTTTAGATGAGATAGAAAGTTGGAAAGGGCATGGCTGCAAGTCATGTGACACCCAGTGGCGTAAAAAAGACCATTTCCCATACACAATCATTACAAAAAACAAGCTGTACAACCCTGAATTTTCAAGAGTTCACCTCCTCTTCCTCGCTGCTGCTGGACTCTCCAAACAGGTCTCCGTGTTGAGAGACTTGAGTTGCTGAGCTGACAGTCCTGGATGTTAACCTGACGCTGATGAGGGCAGGGCTGTGGCTGAGGCCGAGCAGGACAGAAATCTGGCACCCGAGAAGCAGCTTCATACAGCGGACATGTGCATCCAGGGAGAGCACAGACAGGACGCTGCACGCCTCCAGGTCCCACAGGCTCAGCTGTCCTGCAATATTAACATAAAAAGTGTGTAGTATTTACACTTAGCCCCAAATGATTTAATTGAAAAAGACATGCCACTTTGATTTTTAGAAAAATAGATAGTGGGCTTTTGCGGTTCAAAAATACCAACAGAGTGGTGGAACGCTGCAGACAAATGATTGAGTCACATCAATTTCTGACACTAGCAGCTAGCTCAGAGGTTGCCGGGTGTAAACTAACTAGCATATAACCACCTTCAAGTTTTTAAAGTAATTAGCTTCAAATTATGATTTTGATGATTGGGACCTCCTAGATTCAGAGCTGTGAAGCAGTTGTCTGTGACGCTAACACTAAGGTTAGCTTAACCAGCTACAGTACAGCTGGAGCAGTTTGTAATTATCACCATTACTGGACATTTGTCCAGTAATAAGTATACTACTGTTTCACAATTTGTGATTAGTTATATTAGCTATATAAACCTAAATGTATTGATTGAATGATTGAAGATCTGACTGTCTGTTGATTCATTATTAATTATGCTTGGCACATTTGTATCTTGTTTAAAACTATTAAGACCATGAATACAAGATTGGATTTTAACTTAATAGAAGATAATCACAATTTCACTCACAATTACAATATTGGTAAAAAAAAAAGAGAGAAAATAATCAGAATTTGTATCCTGTGTGGGAGAGGTGGACTCTGCCAGCAACTATGAAAATAACTTTATAGAGAGGCAATTAAGAATGAATTGAACAGATTCTAATGCAATGATCAGATTCAAAGGCCTCTTAATAAGAATCAAAGAGAAATCGCTGAATACTTTCGTGATTGTTTTGGCTTTAAAGAGTCCGATTTTAAATTTATTTTCACCCAAATTGCAATAAACTCATTCAGTCACTTCAGCTCTAAAATTATTTAAAAATAATAAATCATCATAACATATAAATATATACTGTAGGAAGCTTGATTAAATCAAAATGTATGTCAGCCTCCTTTAATCCAACCCTTTTCTACCTGGGACTGCACTGATTTCACTTGCTTGAAAGTGTGAAAGCATGCTGTAATATGGCACCTTAAGGTGAAAGAGTCTTGAGAAAACAGTTGGTTTATAGCACCATAGTGTAAAAAACACACACACACACACACGAGAAATAAAACCCCTAATAAATCCTTCCATCCTTTGGAGCTTTTAAAGGTTTTTTTCCTTATCCCCGTTGCTCATTGAATGTCAGCTCTAAACCTGCTCTATATGAAATGTGTCCCGAGATAACTTCTGTTGTGATTTGACACTATGAATAAAGTGGAATGAATACATTGAATAATAACTTTCAGTTCTGTTTCCCACCTGATCAACGAAAGTAAATTTCAAGGATAATTGACACCTGCCGCCACCTTCCCCTCTCTGTGTGTGGCCGTTCTAAAAATCTGTTCGTTTTGGGAAACAACAACAAACTTCGAGCTAACAAGCTACATGCTGAAAATGGCAAGTTTTGAAGAAACTGCTTTGTTCTTTCGGAAAAACAAGTTCCTTCCTGACACTATTTTGCAGAGCCACCGTCGCTGCGGTCGGAGCTTAGCGCTGCCCAAGACGATTGTGATTGGTTTAAAGAAATGCAAACAACCAAGAGCGTTTTTCTTCCTGTCCTAGAACGTATCTGTGGTTCAGCCACAATGCAAGACTACCTACCTGACAGCAGGATGGCTCGGGTTCCTCCCTCTGTCACGTGAAGCTTACTAGAGTATTCTATCATGAGGTTCCCATAGCCACAGATGCTCCTATAAATTCTCTTGAAGGGGTCCCACACCTTCAGTCTGTCAGAGCAAACATGCACAACTCTTATTATTCAAAATGGGATAGCATGTTTTCATCCACACATTTAAAACTCAGTACAGAATTCACTATGGGATTTGTCTTGCCAGCAAAATGCTAGTGGAACCCAATGGCAGCATGCTTAGCATCATTAGCATGTCAGACAACAGTAGGTGTTTTGACATTGGTGGGAAAGTTACACAAAGTGAAAGCTGACAGCAGGGCTGAATAAACCCAGTAGGGAGCCCTCACCCCTCTCCTCCAAAGTAGTAGGTCATTGGTTGATTGAATGCAAATTAATTAATGAATATGCACTACATTACTATAGCAAATAGTAATAGCAATAGTTTTTGACACAGGACCCCTCTATAAACACACCACCAAGATTTAAAATGTAAGAACCACCTAGAGGTTTTTACCAGTTTCGTAAATATTAATCAGTTAACCAAATTACTACAGCTTAGTATGTTTATGGCATAAACTCATGGAAAATAAATGCTTATTCTTCATTGGCGAGTGGAGTTTGCTTACTTTTCTCGAAGATAGCTAAGTTGTCATTAAGAAAAACTGTAAAATGCAGTCAAATGCTCCAGAAAAAAACTAGTAAGTGGACCTAGAGTTACTATGGTTTTTAATTTTTTTTTAAATATTTTCATGGTGGAGAATGAACTTTCACGCTCAAAAGATCTATTTTCACGTTAATTCAGATATTAAATTGGCAAGCAAGACTGTCCCCAGCCTTATTTACATTTTTAACACTACGTTTTCCAACAATGTGTTTAAGGCACTGGTTTAAGCAAAAACAACACATCATTTTCTGGCTGAGACAATTAAATTTTTTAAGTTAGATGTCAGTGGTCCGAGGTCTTATCAGCGGAATTGCAGGGAATTTCAGCACTAAACGAGACACAACTGGGTGTCATCTGCATAACAATGGTAGGACACAGTGTTAAAGTGATGAATACACAGTAACATTTACTCAAGAAATCTGAAAATATTTACCTGTTGCTTCCTCTAACCCCAAAGACAACTCTGTCTGCGTTGTCTGTGATAGCTATGCAGCAAACTCCAGCTTCATTCCACAGTCTTTTATTCACCTAAAAGAATTTGAGAGTAATATAAAATCAAATCAACCACAGAGCAGGGGAGGAGCGAGGGGGTCTGGGGCTCCAGCCCTAAATGTTGTAGGTTTTTAAAATAACTTTGTAACCCTCAGTCTCTCTGACTGGATCGCAAAGTCAATGGAGCAGAAGTTCTGTTACTTTGGTAATATTGCCTTCATTTCAAGATTAGTAATGCTGTTTTCACCAAATTCCTACCCTACCTACAGTACCAGTCAAAAGTTTGGACACACTTTCTCAATTAAGTGAATGGGAAAGTGTGCCTTTAACTACTAACATCAGAAAGTTTTTGCCTCTTTTTATAGTGAAATGAGTCATCCTCAACATTTGTGGAGCAACACAGTTGGAGAACAATTAGATACCAAACAGGATGTCATCTATCATGTTTTTCCCAAATGATGTACAGATTCTTAGGCATTCTATTATCAAACGGCTTGAAAAATAGTGCAAGCAGCGGCCGTAAATGGACGCCCGCTAGGTTTGAGCCCTGAATGTTTACGTCTTGCTCTGCCCCTGCCACAACGCTATCACAAATTGCCAAAAACAATTATTATTTAAAAGTGTTAAATAAACTTAAAATGGAACATTTGAGAGCTTAGTTCAAGCAAACTGTAACAAACAGTAGGAACCCACCGCTCCTTTGCGCAGGTCCCACAGGGTGATGTGGGGCATCCTCTGCTCATGGTTGTAGCTGGTCAGCACCAGGTGACTGCCAGTGTAGGTAATAGCTGCAGTGTGGAGGCTCAGCAGTGATGTTTTGTCCCCCAGGCTGTGCAGGTGTTCCTGCGAAACCACGCTGAAGACATTGAGGTGGTGAGCAAAATAAGAGCACACCACCACCTACAAAATAAAAGGTGTGGAATGTAGAAGTCAGTGAAACAGTGACATTGTTTTGCTCAATGCTGATATTATATAAAATAAAAAACCTGAAACAATTTAAAACTTGTGTGCAAAATACACAGTGCCTTAAACATTGCAGATTAAAAAGATTTAGATGGCTTATCCTGCCCTTGTACAGTACATTGCTCTTTTGCTGTGTACCTGTTCATCTCCACTGAGGAGGTATTGGTCTATCATGTTGTATTTCTCTCTGTCCAGCCTCCTTTCTGCCTCTCTCTCCCTCTGTGCCTCTCTCTTCAGCCTCCTTTTCTTTGCAGATTGGCTCTCTGTTCGAATGTCCCATGGCATCACTGTAGCAATGCAAGAAAACTTAAACTAAGGACACTCAGAGAGTGCCAACCTCCTTCAAGGTATGCCCTAATTTGCAGCTAACGTTACGACTTGAGGGAGCAATTTCATGAATTTGAAAACACAAATTTCAGATTATTCCAACACCACATGAAAGCAGCACAAATGCCCTATCTAGCAAATGCTAACGAAAGTGAAAAATAATTTGTGGATCCGCCCCCTGATTTGGATCCGTTCAAAAATGTACATCCTTCAACCAAGTCAAAAATTCGAGCCAGTAGTTTCCAGTAGAGTCAAAAACATGACCTCCTGAAGAAAGTAACTATAGGTCTAGCCAGACATGTGGTACTATCGAAGCATGTATATTTTACTGCCAGGGAGGGTCTTTAGGGCACCATTATTTATCAGGATGGAATACTCGGACCACAAAAATACTTTAAAATTAGCATAACATCCTACACAAAGTGGCTTTAAGAAGACAGTCAAGGATGGAATTTGGATTTATAGGCAAGTAAAGAATTAAGATTAGGTTAGTGTAAGGATTAAAGAGTGAAGAGAAAGGGGAGTTATCCGAGCACTAAAATTAAACTAAAATCTATCTTTACTAATGTCATGTAAATAAACCCTTTTCTGGAAAAGATTACACCTACTGTATACTCTCCAACAATCTTCTCAGCTGGCTCAAACTTACATGTGGAAGGAAAAGGATTACAGCCCTAATTGCTTGTTAGTGAAGTGATCTAGGAAGTGATGTTAATAAAAGGGTTTGTGCATCAGCTGCACACACACATTAAAATGTAAATGTTCAGATCATCATTCAAAAAACTGATGATGACAAATATGTGTTTACAGCGGGAGGTCAGGCAGCTCACATGTTGTGTCTCTGCGTGGGGTCACATTGGGCTGCAGGTCTTGGACAGGGCAGCTGCACAGTAGCGACTCTCTGTGGGAGGGTTTAATCTCATGTTTGATAGAGCCAGAGTCTAGATCCCAAAGGATCAGACAGTCTCTGCAACAACACACATCAGACAGGACATAAACTGGGGTTCTGCTGAAATGGCTTTTTGCAGGTCAATGATAGACACAAAGTAAGAACAACTTTATTACCTTGTTTGATACTTTTATTTTAATTCAGTTCAGTTCATGTGAACATGATATGCATTTCAATGAAAAATGGACAAGGAATACAGACATGTAGGGTGTCTGGATCATAGGGTAGCCTTAAAGTTAATAACTGCATGTCATACGTGGAACCCGTCAATTCATATGGAGCTCAGTTTGTTTTCTTAAATTTCTTAATCTAAAGTTGTGTGAAGTATACCTTTCATTGCAGACTTCTCATACTCCCTATATTTCACATATTCACTCTCACCTGGTCTCTGATAGGCCCAGAAGAGTCCGTCCATCCCCCAGAACACGGTACTCGTGCTGAAGCGAGGAATTAACCGTGATCCCAGTCTGTCTCCTCACAAAGCTCTGCTTTATCAAATCATACACCAGAAGAGTCTGGGAGGTCAGACATGACAGAAAGGTTACTACTATACATGGGTATGGGTGGTTCAGTAGTCCATAGTCTCACTTTGTCAAACCTTCCTCCACAGTGCTGCAGAGGAGGGCCTGGCTAGTCCACACAGCATTCCGGGATGGGAGAAAAACATGCTCTGGTTTATTGGCATTTCTTTAAACCAATCAGAATCGTCTTGGGTAGCGCTAAGCACCGGACAGAGCCACGGTGCCTCAGGACGGAACTAGTTTTGGTGGAACGTGTACGTTCAAAAGTTGTTTTAGTCGTGCAACAGAAAACTCAGATTGGACAGATAGTCTAGCTAGCTGTCTAGATTTACCCTGCAGAGACCTGAGGAGTAGTTAACCGTAGTCTTCATGAATCAACCAGAGTTTAAAATGCTGAAAAGAGTTAAATCCGGTTAAATTTCCGGTGGCAACGGAGCAATACCGGAAGTGGAACATTGTGGATATAGTAAGTAAGTTACTATGAGTCCACAACATGAACTTAAAAGGAGGGCAGTCTGGACATAGTTTAGATGAATCTGAGTACATAAGTATAGTCAAGTGTAGACCAAAAACTAAATTCAAAATGAGCAGATGAAAATATCAAAAAGACATCACAGAGAGTCTGACCTGGAACGGACAAGAAGCAGCGTCCATGCTGCTGTTTCTGCTTCTGTCTGTAAAGATGTAAAGTTTGAAGTCATGGGCGAGCACCATATCAGTGCTGCTGTAGAGGCCGTGCTCCACTCTAACTGGTCGGCAGGCGAAACGCCGTCTGGTCAAGTTCCACACATATACCGTCCCAGCTCTGGTGGAGCGGCACACAGCATACCTGCCAGCAGAGGGAGCCAGACTCCATCAAAGAAAGATGATGAAGCGTCAGTTTTGATGGGTGTTTGCCCCAAAATCTATTCTCCTCAGGGTGGACAAGACTGCCAAATGTCAATAAGATGACACACAATTCTAATTCTCCACTGAAACCAAGCACACACAGTAAGTTTGGTGTCAGTTTTGGGACAGAAACAATTTATTGAATTAATGAACAAATGATTTAGTCTTGGGTCCTGGAATAATGTTGAAATAGGGCCTGCATCTCTTTGAAATAACAGCCTGACATCATGATTTAACTCCCATCATCACATGAAGTCTAATCATGCTTCCATTACAGTGGGATGAGAAGTTAAATCATGACACCAATGAGGATGAAAGTTAATGTTAGTTAGGTTTAGTAAGAAACTTTATTTACGTATTGCATCTCAGTGCCTACCTCAGGGTTTTCCCCATAGGGACGACCTCCTCTGTGCCTTCGCTCCTGAGCGTATGGATGTTATAGGTAAGAGCCCGGTCACTGATCCTGGAGGTCAGATCCCACAAGCGGAGATACTTCTCTCCGCTGCAGACCCCCAGGCAGAAGCGCAAATCAAAACACAGGCCTGAAGGGAAAGGAAAATGTCAGAGCTAACAAGGCAACACGCCCATTTTACTACAAGACCTAAAATTACTTCCTGGATTGACTTACCTATTTAAACCATGGAGGTATAATAACTGGATATATAGCGTTTGAGGCGGAGCCCTGTTCTTTCTTAGGGGAGTTGCTCAGTGGAGCATGAATCCAAAACCAGCTCCTAAATCAATTCTTTACACACAACTCTTGTATTGCCCTTACTAGGGCTTCATGTGGGCCATTTCAGCATTTTGAAAAATCCAAACTTTGACAGCAGTGCATGTGCCATGCCTAGTCACTGTTGCTAAGCTATGATTGGACAAATGCTTTTGGGTTTAGAGCTTCACAATATATATATTTTTTAAAATAAAAGAATGTTAAAAGGATTATCTTTCATTTGGTTTAAATTCAACAAGCAAATTGTTGTATTTCATCAGAATACAGAAAGCAGCTTAAATGCAGAACTGAGTACACTTTATTATCTTTTATTTATCCCAAGTAATATTGATATTGCGGTATTCAACAACATTTTTGAATATTTTCCTCATATCTGCATCCCTAGTTGGGTTATTAGTCAATCTGATCAGTATTCTTGGAAAAACCTAATCCCCATCTAGGTATCTGCACCACCACACTTTGAGCACCCTGTAAAAACAAACCGTTGGTCAGTACTGCGGGGAAGCGAGTGATGTGTTTGTGGTCCTCTGTCTTCAGGTTCCAGGTGACCAGCTCCGTGATGCCAGTACGGGGAGAGGGGCAAAAGGCCACAACGTGAGTCCCCGCCCAGTTGACAGTGACCTGGGAAATGCAGTCCTGGCTGCAGCCCAGTATAGAGCGCAGGTAGATGAAGGACACAGTGCTGAAGAGTTCGATCTGGATGATTTCACTGCCCCTCTTGTATGGGAATCTGACACAAACAAAGTAGAGAATGTTTCACTTACAGTTTTTTTTTTACTAAGTTTAGGGGCTTCATCACATCTCAAAGGAAGTACCACAGGACCTGCTACAGGATTTAAATTTAGATTTAATATTATTACTTCATTATCCTTACTTTACATAGAGGATTATAATACTGATGATTTTCCTTTCAAGTATTTTATGCATCCAACAACATTTTATTACAATTGCAATTCATTCAATTCCCTGCACCCCATTCACTTCTTCATTTCAGAAACATCCACTTTTTTAGGACAATTTTTAATTCAACAAATATGTACTTTTTGTAGATGCAAAGCAGACACAAATAAATCTCACAGAGTGCTGCTGGAGGTTTTAACAAATACAAGAATTGTACCACCATGCCTTCTCTTCTCTGCTTCTCTTCATAGTCGTCAGATTCATCTGCTAACCTTTATAGCGCTAGCTCAGGTTTGACTTGGACCAGCTCTTAGTTATGCTGTTATAGACATAGACTGTATTTATATTGATATATATTAATATTAACGGTCTATGGTTAAAGGTCTAGACTGGCCCGGGACTTTCTTTGACAAACCTCTCTCCTCTCTGTTTCCATCTGTGTATTCATGTCCCAGAAATGCTTGTTACTAACTTAGCTCTGGGGAGCTTATTCTCCAGAGTCTTTATGTTTTCTCGCCTCACAGTTTTCCTTGGATTAGGGTGGCGCCTAAATCATGGTTGCAGTTGCCGTTGTGGTCCTGCTCAGCGCCCTGAAGTGCTACAAGTATTATTTCTAGTCATTGTTTGTGACTCTAATTGCAACTGTTCATCACAACTCTCCAACTGGCACTGGCAGATGCCCGTCCACCAAGAGCCTTGGTCTGTCTGAGGTTTTCCTCTCCACCGTCGCACTAAATGCTTGCTTTTGGGGGGAATTGTTGGAATTGTTGAGTCTTTGTAAATTATAGAGTGACCTACTCAATTTGTAAAATGTCTTGAGATATCTCGTTATGATTTGATACTAAAAATAAATTGAATGGACTCGAATTCAATTGTTTTTAGTGTTATGGTACCTGCAGAAGAGCAGCAGGTAGTCTTCAGTCATGTCCACAGCCTGTATAGAGGCACCACCGTGCTGAACAGACAGGACCGACAGCACAGCGCCCCCTCTGGCACTGAATACTGCTGCCTCATCACAGGACCTCAAACACAGAGAAGAACAAGTATCAAATACCTATAAGAATGTAACTTTCATATATTTTTAAATCATTAATAGTATTTACAAATTATACAACACAGTGCCAAATGTTTACTGCTGGCCCAACTCAGACAGCCATGTGATTCACATGATGTGAACAACCACAGAGAGGCTGTATTTTTTACTTCAATATATGAATTCATGTCAAAGATTGTGCCAGGTATGAGAGTGTATTATTTAATTTATTATTAATTAGTTTTATTATGGTGTTCTGAGATGTTAATATACAATCTTTTCACTTTTTATCAGCTGTGAGCAATTCTTCCACTTATGTTGTATGTTGTAACATGGGACAGGAGAGTACATCCAATCTCATAAATCAGCTATTTAGTCAAATGTATTTATGTACTTGAATATCAAAATACCACTTCTCATTTCTGAGTGAAATTGTACACAAAATAATTGGAACAGTCATTTGCTACACAGCACTTCCTCTAACTGTACATTTGTTGATTACGGCTTTTATGAAAGCTTTCATTAAACTCTGACACCCAAAGAGCCAACTGTAAATGTGCTGATGCTCTGAGACGTTCCATATTATTACCATCCCTGTCGTTTTGTATTACCAGCAACCACTAGTGCACTAGTTTGTCATTTATCTGATACCTCCTTCTGTCAGGTGTGTAGGTATGGATTCTGTGCTAATTACTTTGAAAGCAGCCATGCCTCTACTCTTAATTCAGTTATAATGAGAGTGTAACAGGATGAAGAAAACCTCTGTGGCATCACCTGGCCATCAGCTTCAGTATCATTCATCTATGTGACAGGAGCGGAGGCATTAAGCAATCTTCTCGGTGCTACATTACACTGAGGAGGCACATGAGTAGTCGCCTGTCTTAATAATTCACAACGGTTTTCAAATCTAGTGGTGCCATTTGCAGGCCTGATTTCACAGCTTGTTAACAAAGGGATATGTGATATTATTTAAGACCAATGTCACGCATAGTGACACTTGTGACTCACGCATTGTGAATGTGTTGCTATTAAGATTGTCATCATTTGACATTCATGGTGACCTGAGCCTGCTGTGCGACCAGGGTTTAAGGTAGTCATTCCCACTCAAAACTTTCACAGTTAAGCAGGAACAGTTTGAGTTGAGCGCTGTGTTAGCATTGGAGAATGGTCTGGCTTGTTTGTAATTCTTTAAATCAATCACAACCATCCTGGGCAGAGCTAAGTTTGAGATGCAGCACCAGGACCATTGCAAAATACATAGCTGAGATAGCAAAAGGGTAGGGACATCTGCTTTATTTCAGCAATAGCAAAAGAGGGCAATTAAGTCCCGGCAACACCGGAGGGGAAAACAACTCATCACTCTCCATTGACTCTGTATTGCATTAAGGTGCCTCCTCATTAATTCCATCTGCTAGCAAACAACAAAAAAATGCCTAAAAGCTGCCTTTTTGGTGGTATGCACTATCAACATAAGACTGCCGAACCAGTTATTACTTTACCCTCGCAGTTCAGAGGGTGATGTGTTAAGTCAGGTGTCTCACTAGATGTAGACTGACTGGTAACAAGTCTGCCATCGGCCACCTATTTCAGCAAGTATTCTCTTCCCCTTCCGCTATCTATTTGGAAAAGGCACCATTGCTGCATCTGGGGTTTAGCAGCGCCAAGGACGATTGGTTTAAAGAAAAACAAAACAAGCCAGAGTATTTTCTCCCCCTATCGCAGAATGTTAACTTGCGCAGCCAGACCATACTGCAGTGTGGACAGAGTGGTGTGGAGATAAGTCTGGCAATGAGAGACTTGGCCTATCCTAACCCTCTGGTGGAGCCTATTGGGGTTGAGCCCAGTCTGACTGGATCATCTGCAGACACTAATGCAACCAGGAAATTAATTTAATCTATACTCAGGTGCCGTTTTTTTATGCTGATACAAAGGCAAAACATTACTCAAAACTAATGCAACAACAGGATAATGCTCCCAAGAAAAAAACAGATTTCTGGAGACTATATTTCTTAAAGTGCTTTCAGACAGCAAGTGGCTGCCACCACCTCCATTGTTTCAAATGAAAACACAAAGACCAACTTCATTTTGAAGCTATTTGCAAGGTTAACATAAGTATTTGACAAATTTCAAAGTGCTGAATAACATAACAAAGCATCATCAATTTGTCCAACTTATCCCAAAAAGCATGGACATATCTTAGTTTTGACCTAGGTCCAATCTCATGCTGTCTGACCTGTAGGCAAAGAGAACGTAGTCTCTGATGGAGTTGTTGGACAGCAGAATGGAGCTTTTTTTGTGGATTGCCTCACGCTCCATGGAGATGTCAGCACAGTGCAGCAGAGAGCAGCTGGAGGCTAGGTCAAAAACCTAACACACACACGAGGGACAGACATTTAGCTCAGGCATGACCTACACAAACCTTTTCTAAACTTTAATAAACATACAAGGCTCTCTTTGTAAAGTTTAACTAATATTCAGGCTTCATTGATTGTTTTTGTCACCATTTATAGGCAGCAGAACAAGATGAAAACACAACACTGAGACATCATTACCTCATAAAGTTATTATGGCTAAGGGTCTAGCAAACAAGTCCAATATTTACTCTCTTTTAGCTCCGGTTTGGTCTCCACCAACTCCTGAGAAATATATCTGTCTCTTTAGCTGCTAAATGTTCCACTATGTTCATCAGCTAGTCTCTAACGGTTTCTGTCTGATGTTTGCTGCAATGCTGCACCTTGACTCGATGGCTTCCATCATAGAAGACCACCAGCAGCTGTCCTTCACAAGTTGTGGTGACTATGGGTATATCCACTGAGTCACTCTCTGAATACACAACTCGCCCGGATTCAACCTCTCTCACCTGAAACACAGTTACATATGGTCTTTTCAGTGGTTGGAAACTTCTGGGGCCACATGTGTAAAAGACTTTGCAGCTTTAATATCAGCAGATGGCGTACGGCCAAAACTTGAAAGTACCTACGCACAGAAATATTCACATGTATAAAAATCGGGAGTACACTAAGTTCTGCGCACCTTTCCTTTACACATCCTAATCAACGTGAAAGTGAGTGCATGTGAACAAGCCACCGACCCCGCCTTGCCTGCTCCCATAAATGAATATGGAAATAACTATAAATGCGCCCCCAACATCATTCTTTGTTCAATCACAATGGGTTATCTCGCTGCAGATGGAAAAAAAACACGTGAGGTTGAGGTGTTTTTTTATTTTTTTGTTGCACAGTGAGTAGATAATTCATCTGTGGGGAACACAGAGGATTTTTTATTCATTTCCCATCATCATGTTTAACAGTGGTTAAGTAGCCTGCAAATTAAACAGTTAACAGTGTGAAAGATGTGAAACATTATCCACATAAATGATGAAACTTCTATGGAGTATCAGCGGATATAATTATGTTTTTGTATAGACAACGTTGCAGACATAGGCCAGTAAGTGAAGTGGAAACTTTATTTTGTAATATTCGATGAGTTTTGGCACTTTTTACGTAGAATTTGCCACTGTACAGAGCCAGACAAGACTTTGCAGATGGCCCGCACATTCTCACATCAAGTTATTTTTTCTAAATCACACCGTGTGCAGGAAAACCACCATACACAAGCTTTTCATGCTATGCCTACGCAATGTTAATACATGAGGCCCTTGTGTTTTATACAATACAAACTTGTTTTTTGCCTGGCTTGTAGTGCTGTATATCCAAATTGTCTTAATGTTTGGATCCTCAAAAGTTGTGTTTACAAAGTGGATATCATAACTGTAGTTTGAATAACACCATGTTCATAATATTCCTTGCTGAGATAAGGCAGAATAATGATACTTCCTGTTCATTTAAACCAAGTAAACCAAGCAGCGCTGAAGTCTAACCTGTAGACTTTGTCCCATGCAGACAATAAGCATCCTATCATCCAGACCCAGTGTGATGGAATCTCCTACAATCCCCCCCACCGGGTCCAGGCTCCTGACAATCCGCTTCTGCTCCAGATCCCAAAACCTCAGCCTTCCGTCTGATTCACTGGTAACAGCCAAGGGTCCTCTTTTCCCCCCTCCCAAGGCAGTCACATTGGTAAAATGACCTAGGTAGTCAAAACACCATTATTCAATTAATTATGTCATTACACAGTTATAGCATGTTACATTACAAAAAATTTAGCAACATTTACCCACATTATGTAGTACTTTAGTTACAGTAGGTGTGGAGTGGACAGGCATTTTATTTATAACCCAATATCACAAATCACAAATGTACTTCAGGGGGCTTTACAATCTGTACAGCAGACAACACCCCCTGTCCTTTGACCCTTGAATCAGAAAAATGATTATGGCCTAAAAAATGGAAGAAACCTCAGGAAGAGCAACAGAGAAGGGATCTATCTTCCAGGACAGACAGAATATAGCAAAATAGCAAAATTATAGTATGGACAAGCACAACTGACAAATGACAACTCTGTGCAGCAGGGCAGTATGATGTGTTACCTGCCAGCAGAGTGTGTTGGAGGTCTCCTGGGGGGAGCAAGTATGTGGAGGAGGGCAGCAACACAGGTAGGGAGGACTGGCGACACTGAGACAGTAGAGCATGGAGGTAGTTGAACTTCAGCGGGTCACCTGGGTCATACACACAGCAAATATTTACCAAATAATGGAGCACAATATACTTTTTGGAGTTACTGAATGCTGATACAAATTCATTGTTTCCCCGTAGTAGTCACTTAGTCACCTAACTTCTAGCACCTTGTGCTTCATGAAGATATGTAAATGAGACCCAGACATATAAAATTCTTAAGGAACTAGCCAGTTAAAGCAGCCTAATGCAGGTTACTGCAGACTAACCACTGGTATTTGGTTATACCAATGATTTGGCATGCGTTAGCCCATTTCAATTAATTTTTTTTAAATTTAATTTAAAGGTAGATTCTGTCAGTGTACCTTTAGCAACAGGACGATCCTCAATTACAATTTGTCCCAGTCGACCCATAAGTTGGGAGGCCAGCTGACAGGGGTCCTGCAGCAGCACCGCTCGGGACATTTCCAGTGCACCTGAGAACACCTCCACATCCACCAGCTCCCTAGGAGGTGAAGGGGATACACACTATTTACACAGATGGTGCCATAGGCCACCTATTTCAGCCAAGAACTAGGGCTGGGTATCGTTCAAGATTCAAGACTTTTGATACCAGTACTGGTAGCGAACAATACTTTTTTTTAAATAAATTTTATGGAAATAATTTAAACAAAAACAGTTACAACACTATGTTAAAAATCTTTAGATGTTCAGATCCTTTAAAACACCCATGAAGAACATTGTAGTCAAGCCTCTCAAAATACAAAAACACACGTGAGCCCCAAACATAGAGTTTTTCCTGCATGCCGCTACGGCATGTAATGTAAGACAGCTAATCACAAATATTATTAGATAATGTTAAAAGCATGCTGCATGCTTATTGGCTCACCGACACTCATGGAATTTACTCGTTAGTTATTGAAATTTGGTATTGAATGACAAGGCATTTGTTGATACTCAATACTATGGAGGCAATTCGGTCTGTGCCTAAAATGTATCAAAGTTCGGTAAACAGTCCTTTGAGGAAAACAAAAGAAGAGATCTAAAGATTTCAAGTGTGAGTTGTGATTATAATCAGAAGCATACTACTGCAGACTAATGAAGGCGAAATTGTGGAGAAGCAGCGTCTGACAATTTTTGTAACTTTCTGAAACCGACAATAACACCATGAAAGCAGTTGTGTAGATTCTCTCTCAAGCTCTCTTTATCCATTCTTCATACAACTTCTCCTGTCACAAGTGTCTTAAAAATGCATCTGGACAACTGAGACATGCCAAAGACACAACAATCTTGGAGAAAGCTTGAGGAGGCAGTGGGATGCAGCCAAGATGTGGCTATGAAAGAAAGCCTCAAGTGCAACCATTTAGAACAGTCCAATACATGGTGCCTTTTTAAAGAGTTAACAAAGATTGTTTTTACACTTGTACACACTCAACAAAGGAGTAATGTGTATGCTCTGCACAGAATTCTCCAAACACTTCCAAGTATCTCAACTATAGGATGGATTGTCAATAAGTTTGGTAATGGTACCCACAGGATAAATCCTTAGTCTCTCTAAAGCGACCATGCGGTTGATATTTTTGGTTTTGAGTAAAATCCCAACAACTGTTGGATCAATTCTCATGAAATGTAGAACAGTTTAAGACAACAGGACAGCATTCTATCTGTCCTCTGAAAGAACCTACTTGTCTGGCAGCACAGCCTTCTTCAAGTCCTCCTCAACGTCCAGGACAGACAGACCCCAGGCCTTATGGAGCAGGAACTCATAGTTGAAAATGCATTCGGACAGGAAGAGTAAGATTTGTCTTGAGCAGACCAGGTGATGGGGTAACCCGTGAAGCTTCCTCAGATTGAATCTGTAACTTTTACTCATGCCTTTACCATCCACTTTCTCATCCAATGTCCATGCTAGTGGCTGAAATATGTGTGTGTGTTGCGACTTGTGTCTATAGTAGTTGGCATAATCTGCATGCACAGCCATCAGAGAATCATCTGTTTTTAAATAATGCTTCATGCACACACGCCTCAGCTCAGAATGCGTCCAACGGTACACCCATGTCCCATCTGTCCTGACCTCAGTTAGGTGATGACCGAGGTCACGTTTCAGTCGAGCCCACAGGACATAAGGCACCTTGGGGTGGCCGGAAGAGGAGTGACATGAGGTCACTTCCTTTAGCACCTTTCCATCTTGGGCCAGTAGGTCCAGTAACTCCTGATGATAGACACAAGCATCAATTCATTGGTTCAAAAATTTTCAATTGACCCCATTCATATACAAGCTTTTGCGCTGGAAGACCAAATACAGAATAACTGTATGCTGAGAAGATATATATTGTTTGTAGGTTGAAGCTAGGAATGGTTAGCCCATACTAGCATAAACCATGGGAGCAAGGGGAACAGCTAGCCTGGCAACAATACACAAACCAACACCTCTAAAGCTCTCTGATTAACATTTTATGTCTTGTTTTTTTAAATCACAAACTGAATGTGAAAATGGTGACATGCTGGAACTACTTCCTGGTGAACACA
This sequence comes from Etheostoma perlongum, assembly GCA_026937815.1. Lineage (NCBI taxonomy): Eukaryota > Metazoa > Chordata > Actinopteri > Perciformes > Percidae > Etheostoma > Etheostoma perlongum. Next base: position 12,712,230 of record CM049389.1, read on the forward strand.
CAGACTGTGCTCAGTGCTCTTTGTTATTAGTGAGGTCGGTTTGGTACCATTGCGCCTATACACAGACCAAAACCTGTGCTCACCGACTGTATCTGGCAACCGGTGTCACTCCCCGATGTAAGTCCAATGCAGATTTGAGTCGCGCATGCATCACTTTGCAACGGTTACGATGTGAATTGCACATGCGTCAATTTGCGACAATTAGCATACAAGAGACTTCTGTAAAGTCAGTACAGTAAAAAATACTTGAAGTTGCTCTTGCTGTTTATGGAACAGGAGGGAGGAGTTGAGCTGGAAGCCAGGAGGGGAAGATGACTTGGCCACCACTGCCGACCCACCATCGGGAGGGTGTTGTGGTTAAGGGTCGAAAACCCAATGAACGATGGGTACCACCTGATGACATCAACCCCGCCTGGCCAAGGCTACATTCACTTAAGGTGGATGAAGATGAGAATCATTTTTGGATGTATTTGTAATAATGCACTCACAAGTGGACAGCTCTACATATGTGTGTGTTCCCACCTGGCAGCAGAATGTGTCTCCAAATGCGTCCTGAGTGACCACTTGTGATCGGATCTTACTGCCACGCTCTTTATGCAAATAAACACGTACATCATTCCATTCACAACTAAAACACATGATTCCCTCTCAGTGGTTTCTGTGACATGAGAAGTACTTTGAATGAGTATCATTACGTGGTTCTGCTCACAGTTGAGTAGGCGGTCTTTAATGTGGCCCAGGACACATTCCCGTTCTCACTGCGATAAGAATGCAGACACATGTGGCTCAGGCCACCTCCAAATGTGGTCTCAATGATCGGATCTCAATGCATTTTTAATGCATCCTGAGAGTGTTTTCACCTGTACTGAGAGCTGTCTACTTGTGATCTGATCACTCAGATCAGATTTAATACCAAGTGAAAACGGGGCCAATGTGGTTTTAAGGTTAATAATAGAAAATCCATGTTCACCAACAGACAAGCAGCTAGCTTTCCTCACCTCTTCAGTGACACCCCAACGTGAGATGGTTATGAGAGATGCAGCCCGTCTCACTAGCTGCGTCCCCAGCTCTCTCTCCAGGCGAGCCAGCATGGCGAGGTAGAGGCCCTCCAGGCTAGCTGGAAGGCTGATGCTGGCCTGGGGGGAGCAGGAGGTCCACAGCATGCTCTCAGAGTAAGCTGCTTCCAGGTACAGAGGGCAGGGACAGGAGAGACAAGCCTGGATTAGCAGCTGCCACTGCTGCTCTTGCAGACACCGCTGGTCAGTCTGCAGCTTGGTCTCCAAAGCTGCTGTGATTTCATCAGGACTGAGTGGAGGGAGGGAAAGGACTGTGGGATTGGCTGACTGTTGGTAAGAGAGAACAACCTGTCATCTATAAATATCATATTTACTAGATTTGTTTATGTAACAAGGCTAGATGTATAATTTTAACATACAATATGCACAACAAGGTCAAATATATGTGGACAGTCGTAGTTATTGCTTACAGTTAATGCTGTGCTTCTTAAAAAAAAATATTTATCACATTTTAATGTATTTGCCTTAATCGACCTTAAATTTAAGGTGCAATTTACAATGTTCTCTACTTCAGTGGAGCCATATTGACCTGCAGGGTGTGAGTACAGTGGGAGTCAGTGGTTGCAGAGAGAATGAGGTAGACATTGGGAGGTAGAGGAGTTGAGATCCAGGAAAGGTCTGCACCATGTTCTTCAGACAGCTCATCTAACCCGTCCAGCAGGACCATCAGGGGCCTTTCTGCTCCCACTAGGCCCAAAGAGAGTGGAACTCATTGATCAGGTGATGAAGGCCCTGGAGGAACAAATAAACCTTGGTATCTCTTTAAAAGTGAATGTGTCTTTACTAGAGATGGTCCAGTACCTCTGACAGCTGTGTGTGGGCACAGTAGGCTTCAGCCAGCTGGACGCAAACACTTTGCAGGACCAGTCGAATATTCCTGCTCTCTCCAGTGAAGCCAATGAAGTGCACCAATATCTTCACAGCTCTGACCCAATGGGATATACAAAATGGAATGGTTCAATCAACGATCCACCACAAACCAAAAAATGTTATTGCTAACACATGATTCTCTGCTCTACAGCATCTCACCCCGGTAGCCAAGAGGGTGCTAGCTGTGCTACGGCAGCCATGGTGGTGCTCTTTCCCCAGCCTGGTGGTCCCAGTAGTAGAATGGGTCTAGTTTTTGACTGCTCCACTGCCTTCTTCACATCAGCTAGGAAAGCCCGCCTCAAAGTACAGCCTTTACCCCTGATGGATGGAGGTAAATCTCACTGGAATTAAACTGGAACTTTAGCATGTGTGGAAATACAATTAAGAATACTTATACATTATTAATAAGTTGCACTCTGTTAAATAGTCTGAGTAGCCCAGTTAGATAGTTATAGATTACTCTGTGGTTGCTCTGTACCTTTTCTTTCATCACCATGGATAGTAAAATCTCAGTCACACCAGCACTTAAAGAATGTAGTTAAATCAAGTAATTTCAATTGAAAGGGCTTCAAATTCACACCACTGACCAATAGCAACCTGCTTGACAGTGCTAACTGAGGTATCAAGAGTGATGATACAACAACGCCTCTCGGTCTTGCTGCCAGTTTGTCCTGGTGGCCAATGCGGCCCAAGAAACATTTTCCCCATAGACCACTATTATAAAAGATAGGTCTGTGAAGCTGTTGACAGAACACCTCAGACTGCAAATAAGGTATTATAAATATAATATAATGTATTAATAATAATATAATGTATTATAAAAATGTGGTGATGTGATCAGGCCATTAACATTTGTTGGGTTTAAATGTAATTTACTTCACTCTAACATTAAATATTCACAAGTAATTAGGCAACAGTCAAATGTTTGATTAGTACATGGAAATATGTGACATCATATTTTCCCAACTAAACCTCATCCACTTTAAACCAGAGAGGAAAGCAATGAAAACAACAAACAGTTAATCTTCTAACTAGCAGATGGTTTTGTGTTGTGTGGATCCCACTACTCACAGTAATAACTGACTGAGAAAAAAAGGTTTTCAGGACCTTTAAAACAGCCCAATTAAATTCAAGTTAAACATATTTTAAACATGTGTAGGACTTGAATTTCTTTCTGATTTTGGCAACTAGTGGCGATAATATAAAAAAAGCCCTTTTACACAGATCCAACCAGGGGACACTAGGATAAATGGGTTGAAAGCAAAACAAAGAAAATGTTCACCCACATTATATCATTTTACTACAAACTAAAACTTATAGCATCAGAATAATTTGAAATCTGCTATAATCACTGAACAATTCTACACACAATGGCTTTGAATGAGATATTCGCAACTTCAAGCTGCACTGGGAACAATTTTTATGTGACAGTAAAGCCATCTTTTCAGCCTAAATGAGGAAGTGTGGATACAACAGAGGATTGTGAGCACACCATAGTGTGGTGTATTTTCAGCTCTTGTGATTGGTAATGGACAAGAAAGACAATGAGCTACTCACAGATGGAGTCCATAGTATATGTGACGCTGTATGTCGCCCTGTATCTCCACTCTGACAGCTTCTCTCCTCACTGTGTCAAAGGGGACTTGAGTTTTGGTGGCCTTCATTACTCTGAAAAAGTGAAAGAACATAGCTGTAACCCTTATAACACAGAGATAGTCATTAGTTCATAAAATGTTTCCAATATGTGTGTATGTTGTACTTATTGAGGGAGTTGATAACAGTCCTTTGAAAGTGGGAGGAGATGCGCTCGATGTAGAACTGGTGTGAGCGATTGTGTTTCAGGCCTTTCTGTCCCCATCCCACATTCCGCTCATAAATGTTGGTGTGGCGCAGCTTGATGACGTAGACATAGAAATTAATAAAACATACTTAAGGGGCGGAACTGAAAGAAAAGAGAACAAAATCTACAAAGACATGTCTTGTGTTGCAATCCGGTCTGCTTAACAAGCCAAAGAGACATCCACTCAGGGAAAACACTGCTAACACCATACTGCAAGCTCATTGTCTGCTGAACCACACTTCACAGTTTAAAAACATACAGTAACTTTTGATGCTCAATTACAGGTTCCTAGGAATCTTAATTCTTCAACACTGCTTCTAATAAAACACAGAATGTCCAAGTGCTGCAAGCCACAGTTAACAGAGAAAAGTTTTTGTCTCTTTGCCTTTGTCAACTGTCAGACATGTAGACCAACACGCCTTTTCAGAAGCTAACAGAGTAAAGGAGCACTTCTGATTGATCCCAAACCAGCTTTAAATTCAAAAAAGTACAACTAAATGGGATTTCAGTTGAAGCCAGTAGTCTTGCATTGCCAGACCTATACCTCCACACATGGCGGAGGAAGGTCTGGCCAGTCCACACAGAATTATGGGATGGGAGAAAAATGTGCTTTGATTTATTGGAATTTTTTAAAACCAATCACAATCGTCTTGGACGGTGCTAAGCGCTGTATGGAGCAACGGCGCCTCTGCAAAATAGCCTCGGGAAGGTACTTGTTTTGGTGGAACATGTGTCAAATGTGTCAAGGGTTGTTTTAGTCATGCAACATAAAATTCAGATTGGACAGATAGTCTAGCTAGCTGTTTGATTTACCTTGCAGAGATCTGAGAAAAGGGAAACCATGGTCCTCACAAATCCAAGTTTAAAATGCTAACACAAAGAAAGCCCAAAGTAAAGGATATCCGGCCTAAATGAATGTAATCCGGCAGAATATCTGACAGCAACGGAGCAATCCCAGAAGTGGAATGTCGTGGATATAGACTAATAGCCAGTAACAGTGAAAATACCTTTCCATGGAGACGGTCCATGAATTGCTGGTGAGCTGTGCTGAGGACTGGATCGAGCTGAGCCCGTCCCTCCATCAGGTCAATGTATTGAACAGCATGTTTATTCTTCAGGTTGTTGTAAAGGTCTGGGATAAGCCTCTTATAGCAGTGGCAGTGCTCCTCTGGCGGAGCATCATCTACAGACTGCAGAGCCGTCTCTACCTCCCAGTCAAGAACTACACGTAAAAAAAAGGGAAAGATCATGGTGACATCTGTCGTCTGTTCCATCAGTCATTAACTTGATGTTCAAAAGTTTCAAGTTAGACATTTGTGGAATGAAATGTGGAAGTTAGCATATACTTTGAGAAATAAGTTCCTGTCACAGTTTATAAACCATAGCAACTGTTCAACTTTTTAAAGCTTTAATGCAGGACTTTTATTTGTAACAGAGTATTTATACAGTGATGTATTAGTACTTTATACTTAAGCATAATCTAAATACTTTTCCCACTACTGTCAATCATATGAGAAGAAATAAAACAAATACTATATGTATTTCAACCGTACCTGTTCTGAGTAACTTTGATGCCTCCTCTTGCCCCACTGCCTCAACCGCGCGCTGTGATGTAGAATCGCCCACAGTCTGCGGCAGGTAGCGCTCCAGTCCTTCATGGCCTGCTTCCTGCGCTCCATGTCCATGCTCAACATGTCAGAATGGTGAAAGCTGTGAATGTCACCAGGAGATCATGAATAGGGTGTTACACCTATGTTTTCTAGATGTTGAACCCTATTGATTTGTTACCGGATGATAGACAAGAGCCTTTTCTCTACACAAGAACAATTATGGCTGGGATGTTTTGGAATTTGCTCTGGTTACTCATGTTAAAATGAATGCTAAAATCAGCATGCTTATATACTCACAATGAAAATGCTGATGTTCACTAGGTAGGTTCAAGGATCTTTTTTTTGTTATTCAATTCAATTTTACTTACTGTGTCAAATCATAACAGGAGTTATCTCACTACACTTTAAAGATAGAGTAGGTCTAGACCACACTTTATAATTTACAGAGACCCAACAATTCCATAAGTAGTTGTTGGCAACATTAATCTTAGCAAAAGTAATGGTCATATTACAATTTTGATCTGATGATAACACTAGATAAAAAGTTGGGGACGATCAAAGTTATTGCAATTCATTGTGTGGGGAACATGATTATTAAATTTCATGGCAAAAATGTAATTAAAAGTCTAAGGATAATTTAAGCCAATAGTATATATCGTCTGGGAACCATGAATGTCTGTCACTCATTTTGTACCAATCCATCTTTGAAAAATATGATTGATTATAAGGAAAAGTCATTGGTAGTTATACTTTGGGCACAGTGAATATCTGTACAACATTCCATACCAATCAATCAAATGGTTGCTGAGATATTTCACACACAACCAAAAATTCAACCCTAACGATGATAGTAGAGGAAATGTCTGATAATTGCCACAGTCATTAGGATTAATTTTCTGGGGTAATAGATCTAATGCTGTTTTTCCACTACATGGTACCTGCTCAACCCCTCTCGACTCTACTTGCCTTCTTTGGTTTACCATTATGAAAAAAAGTCCCTGCTACCTGCCAACAGGTACTTTTTTTAGTATCACCTCCGTCGACGTTTGAAGCGAGCTGATGCGATACCAAAAGGTGACGTGACAACCTGCAGACTACTGATTGGTCGCAGAGAATCGTCACTAATCACTGCATCATCATTGCATGGGGGTGTTCTGAACAAACCCGCTGTGTTTAAATAGCTAATCCAGCTGGAGCTGGTACTAGAAGTGGGTAAGCGCCATAATAGTTGTTGAGATATTTCAGTCTACACAAACCAACCGACTAACATTGCAATCCTTAAAAATGTTAACCAAAAACAATCTTTAATCATGAGGTAGAGCATGTCATGGCTAGATCTGCTACACCATAAACTGCGACCAGCAGATTGTTTTCACCTGATGGGAAGTAAGCGGTAAACAGGCGGAAGGCAATTCCTGTCCAGCCTGTAGCACATCTGGAGTAATGTAAGGTCTTTGTCCAAATCCCCCGGGCTCCTTGCAACCACAGGGCTGAATCTGGCCTCCTCTTTTCCTGAAAATGAGCACTGGCTTAGCAGTCCTGAGACTTTAGCCTGTTCTCCAAAAATCTGATAATTCCCATCAATGGAATCTTGGAAAAAGCTGCCAGAGCTGCTGTCTGTGGTGATGCTGGACTGGGAGCCCGAGGCAGAAAAGTTCTCCACTTGTTTGTTCTTGGACGTCTGCTGTCGGTCTTTCTTCACCACTCTCACTATGGCCTCAAAAGCCTCTCTGGTGATAGTGGAGGGAAGGCTCTGGACCTCATTCTTCTGTCCTACAAACAACTGACCGACAGAACGGAGAGATATAAAGGAATTCATCATCTAAAATTCCAAGATGCTGTCTCTGCATTTTTACTGTTACATAACACAACATGCTGATATCTTACTATAAAGTTTGGACCCGGGGTTTTCTGACATCTCTGGAGATTCTCCACATGCAGCTCTACAGTGTTGTGGCGTTCAGCAACAGGTGATCCAACCCCCAAGCGGAGGTCAACCATGCTGAAGTCGTAGCCTCTCTGCTTACAGTACAGATACAGTCTGGGATAAACGTTCTCCATGAGCGCACTTCTCTCTGCAACTGTGTCTGAATCAAACACATATGCACACAAATGTTACATCTTCCTTTTACTGTATGTCAATTTGGACAGATTTGGCTTCATAAAACAGAGAAAGCCAAATTCTCAATGGTCAATATCATTGCAACATTTTTTGCATTTAATAAACATGGCTGCTGAATTATGTGGTGATGGAGCTGAAAGTCATATGTGAAACAAAAGAAAAAGAAAGCCTAAGGCACTCTCCTTCTGAAATAAAAACCCTTTGGCTATTTCATATTTAAATCTTCCATTAAAAATAGAACTGGGCAGTGACCCACACGTATCGGTACAAAGTGGCCTTCTTCAGGGTGTACTGACATTTGATTTTAGTTGTAGAAACATTTTAACCTATATCTTAAAGCACCATTAATTGGTTTTATTTGGTAACTTGGGGGCAGCAAACAGTAAAAACAGCATCTGAAATATCAGCACCCTAAAGTGTAACTTAACTCCAGGCTGAACAGCAGTTGGTTCACTAGCCTGGCACTAGACTAATTTGCAAATACCTATTAGTCTGGAACCTCTCTTTTGATTTTCCATTTTCAAGGGGCGGTATCAACCGTGCAGACCAAAATGTCTCTGGCTGCAAAGGAATAGACCTACAACCAATCAGCACAGGAACAAAATGGCAGCCAAATCACAAACTTTCTCAGATTAGAGCTAAACTAAAACATGTGTTTCTGGAAACATTTGAGGAGAAACATAGGCAATACAGTACTGTACGGTACAATATGAATCAAATACAGAATCTTGATTCATATTGCACCGCCTAGTTTGACAGTTTTTCAGTTGCTGAGATTTGTTCCGTGAGTTTACGTTGACCTGGACGGATCTAAATATGGGTGACAGGTTATATTCCAGACTGTTAGTGAGCTGTAGAGGTTTTTGTATGCAGATGTTAATACTGTTGGACATAACCAGGCTGCTACCAGTATTCTTGCATTTATACTAAGCTAACTGTCTGCTGGCTGCCGCTTCATGTCAACTTACAGACATGAGAGTGATAATAATCAACACTCTCCAAAGTCAAACTAATAAAGACTGAGTTATAACAATGGTTTGGGGTGATTCTGAACACCTGCCCAGCATTCAAAAAATAATAGGTTCCACAGTGTAAACATGTCAGAGATGTGATCATTCTTACCTTTGTATCCACCACATATGTAAACCATGAATCTCTTCTCTTCAACAAGAAATGGAGGCTCGTCCTTTCTCTGAACCTCACTGGTCATTGTATCACACAACATGTTTGTCACTGGAAGTTTGTCATTTCCTTTGTCCACATCATCTTTGTTTGACCTAACAGACAGATAAGTCCCACTGTCTGTCTCTCTATCCTTATCCTTTCCCTCTCTTTCTTCTTTGCCCACATCTTCTCGGCTGAGTGCCTCCATGCTCCTCAGTAACTTTGTTGAGTCCTCAATTGTTCTCCCATATTCATGTAGGTCTAGTAAGGCCTTGGTAGCCTTAACCTGTTCAAAACACAAAATATCTGTATGATTGAGTTGAGTTCTGTATTAAAAGATGACAAAGGAACTGCCTTAGGCTTACAGATTTATGTCTTTATTTAATTTTAAAGATGAAATGTGTTATATTAAAGGGGATTATAGAACCCAAACGCAGAGAGCAGGCAGGCAGGCAGGCAGAAGAAAATTTGAGTTGAGCAAAAAACTAGCAGGCAAAAAAAAATAAAAAGTCCAAAATACGGGAACTGGCAGAATCCAAAAAACGCAATAACTGGAATACAAACAACAGGGTAGACGACACACACTGTGACACAGAACACCATAACAGTAAAACAATGATCTGACAACAGACAAGGGGAACACCAAGACTAAAAACAGAGGGTAACGAGGTAACAAGAGGAAGGTGACACAAGGGCTGGGAAACAGGTGAAAGACATCAGACTATCACAAGGGCGGGATAACTAAGGCAGGAAGTAAAACTAAACAAGACGGCACAGAAAACAAGACTATCACAATAAAACAGGAAACAGAACATATACGAGACAAGACCAATAATAACACAATCACAAGACATGACAGAAAACCAGGCTAAGAAGTTAAGACAGGAAAATAAACTACCACAATAAGAGAAGACAAAACACCCAAACCATAACAAAATGGATACATTCATTGACATGAAATGATATATAAATAAATAAATTACCTACCTTGAAGAAGTGGGCTTTGTGCAGAATGCCAGTTATACTGTTCTCTAAATGTGGACCATTTGGGGGTCTGCCTGTTTGCAGCAGCTGTAGCTGATAGTGGAGACAGACAGGATTACTCCGCTGTAAAAACATTGGGATTGCTTTAGCCATAAATGAATGAACCGAAACATACAAAATTGAGTGTTTCCCGTGATGGCCTGAGACACTTACTCTGAGCTGATTTGGCTTTAGTTTGGTCTCATGCCAATTCCTGTTTGTCTTCTAAAAAATAAGAGCATCAAAGAAGAATGGGTACTGTTTCATCTATTTACTTAAGGTGGTAATATGCCTGTTTAAACTAGCATGGCACTCCGGTGATTTAGTATTGAACTTATATAAAGTTTGTGGATTTGCGAGAGGCATGTAATTTGTAAATGGTTAAAATCAAAGCAGCAGAGGTCAACATCTCCTCACTTTAAGTCCTACCATTGGTCAAGCTCCAAAAACACTGGATCCTACATTTCCCATAATGAAATTTGATAGCATCTTTTAGACCATCTGCCTAGTAAATGCCCCACATTTCTCTGACCCCAGTTTGTAAGGCAGGCTTTCTGTTATAAAGACTAACCCTGATAATGTGATCAACTTTGCTAAATTTGGACATGCAATTATATAATACAGTCAAAAACATATAATAGGCATACACATAGAATTAATAAATATACAGTATGTCTGATAAAACAATAACTACATTTGTATCTCCATTATTGCAGGTTTGTCTTCATGTCTTTTGGTAATGTCGGAAGTAGCCTAGTGGTAAATTTATGGACTGAGTAACTTATTTTTTTGAAGGCCCCCCCCCCATACACACATCAAGGCTGAATATTTGATGACTGCAGTACATTTTATGTATTCTTGATTTGACTGTTAACATGCTCATTTTAATTTTAAAAGGTTGTTTTTTAAGTTAATCGTAGCACATCATAGTCATCTTTATTCAAATAATACGTAATTACCCACAAAATAGCGGCTGGTGAAATTGCTGAGTGGCTATAGTTTTGGAAAACCACTAGTTACAGTAAGCTCGCTGTTGAGCATAAGAGTTCATGTGAAGCCCTGCATACATATCTATGACATAATACACCTATAACTTCAGTTTACCTGGCATAGTGCAGTTGGGCCAGTGTTTATAGATGGAAGTGTTACAGCTTCTCTGTCCTTCTGCAACACAGGAAATGTAAATTATTACATTACTATAGAGACCGAAATTCAGCTTTATGAAATACTGCAATTAGTCTATACAAAGTAGGCCTACATCCTAATATACATAAAGAATATGTGGATACTATCCTAACAAAACGGATAATATCTATAAGCGTGTCAACAATGATCAATTTTTGCCAATATAGCTCACTGGAGACTTTTTATAATATATAATATAGCCTACTGTGTAGCGATGCTAATGTATTGGATTAACTCAATACTTAGCATAACTAACAGGCTCTTCACTGTACAGGTTTATTTTGAATAGCTTTTAGCTGTAGTAGGCTTGTTAGTAGGCTTGTGGCAGAAGCCTCAATAAAAAATAAACTATTAGGAGTTTTCAGACAATATCCAGTATGAATTATTGACAATTAAAACTATATAATGTGGCGTAAAACACTTACTTTCTTCTTCTTTTTTGGAAAAAGCCCGTCCCTGTTATAGGTCCACATTCCGTCCCCTCCGACCGATATGAGACCATAGACATAATAAAGAGTAGACGCCGCATCGACCGCTACTGCCTATTGGCGCTGACGAGATTTGGGGCCGCCATCTTGGACCGGTCACCCGCTCCACTCAGTGTAATGTGTTTGGCAGGTGCAATGAGCTGTCAGCCCGTTTAATTAATCACACTCACTGAATACCGAACTGATTTCCATGTTGTTGTTTTTTGCTACAAAGGTCAGAACAGGACGGGTTCTACTGGTTGGACAGTATAAAATACATAAATAAAGTTAACAGGACAGCTCCACAAAATAAACTAAATATTGCATACTTATTGCGACTTTTGATATATTTTCTAAATGACCAGCTGTCTCAGCTCTTATTACATAAGTATTTAGACAGATACACCTCTTTTATGTTGTGTTGACTCTGTACTCAAGGACATTGCTATTGAAAAGGCTATATAAAATATATATATATATAACAGCTAAGATACTGCGCAGAACCCTCTAACTCCCAGGCCTCTGGTAGAGGACCCGAGCTTGAGGATGACACATACCACCCCACAAGGGGTGAGAGGGGGATTTTTATTTTTTTTTATTAATATATATATATATATATATATCTTACAAGAGTAACGTGCAAGTCTTATCAAACAAATCCCAACTAAACTAGAGACAATCCCAATGTAATAACAACACAAGCATTAGTGCTGCTTTTGGACCCCCAGAATAATGTATAGGTCATAGCCTACTCACTTATATAACGATCTGCTGTGTAACGATATTGTGTTGATATATCTTGCACCCCTAACAAAGACACAGATAGGCCTACAAAATGCTTCACAGAACCCAGAGTGAAAGAGATAAGATAAAAAAATACGCCGATCTGAGCAGGAATATGCTGCACAGTGCTCTGGCATCCTGTGTCTTCTGCTGCCAAGTAACGAGTATGACCGGTTCAAGATGGCGGCTGGATTTCTCGCGCTCAGCCTGCCAATGCGGCGTCTACTCTTTATATGTCTATGTATGAGACGGCCATGTGTCAAGTAGGAAGGAATAAAAGGCGCAACTTCCGCTCGCAATATATTAAAATATATATATATATATATTTTAAAATAAACATTTAAACGGGAAAACTATTTCAGCGGACATTATTTCCCCCTCAAATATATCAGTTTAATGTATATTAAAACTTGTCCATTGAGAATGTGGCAGAATTAAATAAGTAAACATTTAGTTTTATAAAACTTATGAAAATATACGTTTATGCTGTAGTGACAGGAGATGATCTTTTACACGTGGTGTCTTTCACCAGTTATGTTCAGCTACTGGGTAAATCTGGTCTGTAGCCAGGATTGGGTTAACTCATTTTTGACCAGCATTTTATTTATTCATATAAGGTTTAAATTGTACTTGCTACGCTGCAAACTAGTAAGAATTTAACATATTTAGTCTGTGCAGTAACATTAAATACCTTCACACTGTCAATCACCTGTAAACTTCTTCGGACCTAAATGGGAAAAGATTCATAAAGAATCTCCAGGTTCTTCTTATGTGCAGTGTATAGTTCCAGTGCTGTTTGTCTGTATAGATTTTACCTGATTAGATGATAAGTAATGACCCTGTGCAGTTGTTCTTTTCCCAGTCAAGAGGTTTTGTTCTAGTGTCCAAGGACTTTGTTGTGAGTGTTTATTAATTATATTATATTAAGACTTCTAAGTCACATCAGAGGAAGTCTTTTTTGAGTAAATTTACAGATCTTGAAACTCTCAAAACTACCAGAAATATGACCTCATTGGTAGGAACAGCAATTATCAGATTTGGTTTTATTTTGAAGGCAAAAATCACTTTACTTCCTTTGAACACTTCACAATTTAGACCCACTTCTTGGGGTAGATCACTTCTCTTAAAATCTCACACAATTCAATGGTAAATTATATTTTTAGACAAGCAGTAGACCAAATGTGTTTTATTTATTAAAAAGAATTGAATTTATAAGGGGGAAAAAACATTTGTCTGGTGACATTTTGTGTTTTTAAAAATGTACACTTTGACACATCCATTTAGAACCACTATCCAACATTGGTAGCTCCAGTGCCTGGCAGCTGGGCCTAATCACAGACTGAAAACATGGCAGTGACAGCAAGTATCTCAAGCATACTCCACGCTGACGGATGACTGAGCAGAATGTAGGAGCAAAAGCTGATGATGTGTTCCTCTTCAACTGATTGCACACAAACACGTAAAACACAGCGAGGGCTTCAAATAGTTAACAGCTAGAAGTCTGGAAGCTAGAAGTGTGTCCTGAGGTCCACTATTCCCAGCCTGCTTTGGTTCTGCAGTCTGAAAGCAGCCATGTTGAGTAAATGTTGAAGATGGAGGATGTGGCTGTATCTGGACAGCAGCATTAGCAGCATCAACAGGCTACTACAGGTGAGTTCATACTTCACTGCAGTTGGTTGTACAATGCGGCACCAGATCACTGCCCTCAGGCCAAATCGTCGTCTTTTCCTCCTGTTTTACTCAACTGCAACACGAAAACAAAGGAAAACTATAAGACATGGCATTGTGTGGAGGATTTCAAAGATTTAACTTAAATGTTTTTTTACTCACATGCTTGACCATCAAGCAGGAGTGCCGATGGGGGGGGAAACAAATATGGACAGGTTCATGATCAATGTCACTGCAGGCTTGAAGCTGAATAAGTGCACCATCTTGTGGCCAGAAGATAAAATGCACCTACTTTGATGACATCAACCCAGTTCCAACCTCTTGGCAGTTCCCCTTTGTGATCTAAAAGCAGAAATCGTTAAGATATGCACTGCTGTCTATTGATTAAAACACAAACGCTACTGATTCTAAATTACTATGGAGATCAAATGGTTCACAGCTATCAAAAATGCCAGGCTTTCAGAAGATGTTTATAAAATGATGCACTGCATGGCTGCATTTCATTTAATCCTGCATTGTCTACATTCATGTTAACTAGCTTAAAGTCTCCTTCTTCCCTGCCTTTGTTGGTGCATTGTAGCATATGTTGGTGTCCACACAGAGCTTTTGCTGTAGTCTACGTAAGTGGACTGAAGTTTATTCTATCTTATACACTTATATATTGGGTGTGTGCGTCGATCTCTTTAAGAGAATAGCAGGGCCGAAATGTGTGTGTGTGCGTGGGGAGTGTCTGGTCAGGGAAGTGAGCAAGTACCGGCTCCAGAGACATAGTGGGAGTAACAGTATGCTCTAGGCTTTCTGACCACGGTCGTATATCTGTAGCAGGAGAAGTTAACCCGGTCCTTGATTTCATGTTGTTTATGGAGGAGGAGAACCTGGAAATGAGTGAGGAAATGATTGACCTGCGTCGCCGCATCGTGTAATTACATTATTTGAGAGGTGCATGGCAGGCTACAGCGCAGGGTCCCTATTTAAACGCCTACCTGCTGATCAGTGGAATAGTGTGACACCGCTGGAAGCTGCTGCCTGGATGTTTCTTCACTGCTCTTTCCTAATGATAATTCGGAGCTTAGCAAAAGTATTTTGCCAACCCGAGTGTCAGGACAGATTCAATCACTATTGTCACCAAATAATTTTTCACATTCGAACACTCAGTGTTGAGGAGAGCAGAGCTGCAACACTAGCAAGCTGAGGCGACATAACGCAGTAGAGTTCAGTAGCAAAAGGACCAGATTTTGATCGGAAGGTTTTTAAGTATAAGAAATGATGACCAAAGACTACCTTCCTGTGGAAAGTCTGACTAATGCACCTGTTTTGTTGACAATCCTCCTCTTCTGAGATTTAGTCAGCTGCTCCTTCTTCTCCTTCTTCTTGGCTGTTGAGCTGGTGATCCCATCATTGCCGGATGTCTGCAACAACAACATATTATCTGTTATTTTGTTCATATCTGATGACTCTAATTATAACAAGGCTCTTCTCACCTAATCTAGGGGGGAAGACAAAAACAGCAATCCGGGGAAGAAGAAGCCGCACAACGCCCACAATGGTTGACTGACAAGAGCTCCCTGGGGTTGTGCCGCTATCAGGGATTAGTACCAAAAATAGACCCACGAATAAGGATTTTGAAACTGTACTGATTTATGTCGTTGGGAATGACGCAATATACTGACCACAGCAGTGGATACAGGCTTGTGGTTCTCCATGAGGGCCTCCTTGTTCTCCTTGGCCCACTCAAATAGAGTATACATCATTGCAGTGCCCAGGTTAGCCTCCACCTGCTCCTCCAGCTTTGTAAGAATCAGCTGCTTCGTCTCCGCAGAGCTGGTATTAAATAATTGTAAAGGAAAGAATCAACATGAGCATCACATAAATTGTGCGTCCAGCTACAACACAGCTTTTAGGCCAAAAGAAACTCACGGATTGAGTATTCTTTCATGTTGAGAAATTCAATGTAGTTGTTTAAACAACTGAAACTGGGAGGGGGAGTAGTCCTGATGGACTGCAACAATTTTTAAACAGAAATTGATCATGTCGGAATCATTCGAAAGAAAAAATACATACTCACAAAACAATTCACAGTACACTACACAGTGCATTTACCACAAATTGACTACATTCACATACAGTATTGAAACACAACTATATCTGTTAATCGTTGTACAGTCATACAGTTCAGAACCCTGCAAAGGCAAAAGTGTTTCCAGATTTTGATGTCATATTCTAATCTGCCATCAGTTACCAATGTAAACTAATGCATATTAATAATAATAATAATTCAGGACTGTGCTCGCAACTTACAATCTGTTGTTGAAAAGGCATCAAGGGACATTTGTGGGGCCGTCTCAGGGTACGTCTCAGGCCATGTGACATCCAGCATGAATGCTTTGCTGTCATCAATGTCTCCTATCTGTTGTATAACGTTACAATAGACAGTAAAAGAAGGTAATGCTTCAGAACAAATCCTAATAGCTTGTTAAAAGGCCATGAAGTACAGGTGAAAAAGCATATTTAACTTGCTTTAACTTGATGTACTGTATATCCAGTTGAACCATGTTGTTGGGGAGGCACAGGTTATGTTTTTTATTTTTAAGAAGAATTGGACAGTACAAGGTGTTAGGAGACAGTACTCACCCTAAACTGAAATGAAACTAAACTGATTTCCTTGAAACACTCATCCCCCTCATAGATAGAGCGAAGAGCCTCCAACTCCATCTGTGGTGGAGGAAGAGAGGAAGAGACAGGAGGTTAGATTTAAGTAGTTCCTTACACCAGCAGCAGCTTATCCCGATAGCTTCCGCGCACCAAACACCATTTACAAATGTGGTTATTTACACTTGGCATGGGTATGCTGGATAGGATGAGTGAATACCTTTTTACGAGATAATGATAACCTTTATTTTTTTAAATCGGCACATCCTCCAGACATTAATGGACTCTTTAAATTACACATTTAACCTGCTAAAGCCACCAACTTACAACTTATTTCTGTAATGTTACGTTTTATGGTTGCAGAGGGCTACTGTGAAACACCGATATTTAATTGGTAAATGTGCTGTTTAACAGCTAACATATAGCTACACCGGATGGGTTAAAGTAAGTTTTGTATTCATAAAAGCTCTTGACTTGAGGTTTATGTGGCACGCATTCCTTCCTTGAGGTATAACACACTTAATTTGGCACACTTTCAAATGGAGTTTTGCGTGACATTTATTCAGGCATGAACGACGCCTATCAGGGCTCAAAAGCTAGAAAGACAATTGACACTCTGTCCTGAGTTTCTTGCACATTTAATGAGAGCTGACCTGTTTAATGGTTTTGCTAGGTAACGAGCAGAAAAGCTGTTAACTAAGCTCGCTAACCTACACTATTATGCTAGCAGTCACGCTAGTGTCAAATTGTTAGCCGCTAACAGAAGCTAGCCTACTACTGCATCACCATTCATTCATACCTCTTGATCCTCGTTAGCTGTCATGGTTTTCCTTCTGTTTGGGTCCGGTATACTCTCTGTGTAGAGTTTATAGATCCCAGAGTTAACAACCCATGTCTCCTATTAAAACTTTACTAAAATAATAATGCTACAACTTCCTCAGCTGGTACAACCAACCAGTGCCACCAGTTCTTCTTCTTCTTAGGATTAAAGCAGACTAGACGCTACAGTGGCGTATTGGTGCCCTCTACTGTTTGCTACCAACATTGTCTTCACTTATTCATATTTTATTTTAAAGTCTAATACTGCGTAGAAACTCCATCAGCTTCTTTTACTTAGTCCAGTCATAACAATTCAGAATGGATCGTAACAAAAAGACAGTTTCACCAGCTGCTCCTAGATCTCTGAAAAGCTGTCTCCTTTGTTGCGAAAATGTCTTGCATTGGATCAAGATGTGTTTTGCACTATTCAGTGTGGAGGAAGCAATGATAGTTTCCTCTGTTACATAAATTCCATGAGTTTGCATCAAGGAAGGCCAGAAAGGTCAGGTTTTAGTTTTAGTTTGTGTTTTCTGTTCTTAGCTCAATAGTGTAATAACTAGGCTCTCTTTGGTGTGTTTTCACATCTGTGTGATGAAGGCTTTGTGCTATTAAGAATATTTATTCTATATTTTAGTTGAATATTATTCTTAATATTTTATATTATTTTTTCTTTCTGCTCTTGTTTCATTTTTTATATATTTGTAACATATATATCTGTAACATATATACAGTATATATATATATACAGTGGGTACGGAAAGTATTCAGACCCCTTTAAATTTTTCACTCTGTTTCATTGCAGCCTTTTTCCAAAAATCAAAAAAGTTCATTTTATTTCTCAGTAATGTACACTCAGCAACCCATCTTGACAGAAAAAAACAGAAATTTAGAAATTTTTGCATATTTATTAAAAAACAAAAACTGAAATATCACATGGTCATAAGTATTCAGACCCTTTGTTCAGTATTTAGTAGAAGCACCCTTTTGATCTAATACAGCCATGAGTCGTTTTGGGAAAGATGCAACAAGTTTCTCACATCTGGATTTGGGTATCCTCTGCCATTCCTCCTTGCAGATCCTCTCCAGTTCTGTCAGGTTGGATGGTAAACGTTGGTGGACAGTCATTTTCAGGTCTCTCCAGAGATGCTCAATTGGGTTTAAGTCAGGGCTCTGGCTGGGCCATTCAAGAACAGCCACAGAGTTGTTGTGAAGCCACTCCTTCGTTATTTTAGCGGTGTGCTTAGGGTAATTGTCTTGTTGGAAGGTAAACCTTCGGCCCAGTCTGAGGTCCAGAGCACTCTGGAAAAGGTTTTCGTCCAGGATATCCCTGTACTTGGCCGCATTCATCTTTCCCTCAATTGCAACCAGTCGTCCTGTCCCTGCAGCTGAAAAACACCCCCACAGCATGATGCTGCCACCACCATGCTTCACTGTTGAGACTGTATTGGACAGGTGATGAGCAGTGCCTGGTTTTCTCCACACATACCGCTTAGAATTAAGGCCAAAAAGTTCTATCTTGGTCTCATCAGACCAGAGGATTTTATTTATCACCATCTTGGAGTCCTTCAGGTGTTTTTTAGCAAACTCCATGCGGGCTTTCATGTGTCTTGCACTGAGGGAGGCTTCCTTCGGGCCACTCTGCCATAAAGCCCCGACTGGTGGATTGCTGCAGTGATGGTTGACTTACTACAACTTTCTCCCATCTCCCGACTGCATCTCTGGAGCTTAGCCACAGTGACCATTGGGTTCTTCTTTGCCTCTCTCACCAAGGCTCTTCTCCCCGATAGCTCAGTTTGGCCGGACGGCCAGCTCTAGGAAGGGTTCTGGTCGTCCCAAACGTCTTCCATTTGAGGATTATGGAGGCCACTGTGCTCTTAGGAACCTTAAGTGCAGCAGAAATTTTTTTTGTAACCTTGACCAGATCTGTGCCTTGCCACAATTCTGTCTCTGAGCTCTTCAGGCAGTTCCTTTGACCTCATGATTGTCATTTGCTCTGACATGCACTGTGAGCTGTAAGGTCTTATATAGACAGGTGTGTGGCTTTCCTAATCAAGTCCAATCAGTATAATCAAACACAGCTGGACTCCAATGAAGGTGTAGAACCATCTCAAGGATGATCAGAAGAAATAGACAGCACCTGAGTTACATATGAGGGTCACGGCAAAGGGTCTGAATACATATGACCATGTGATATTTCAGTTTTTGTTTTTTAATAAATATGCTAAAATTTCTAAATTTCTGTTTTTTTCTGTCAAGATGGGTTGCTGAGTGTACATTACTGAGAAATAAAATGAACTTTTTTGATTTTTGGAAAAAGGCTGCAATGAAACAAAGAGTGAAAAATTTAAAGGGGTCTGAATACTTTCCGTACCCACTGTATATATATATATATATATATATATATGGTATTTAACTATTGCAATTACAACAGGAAACAATGCACAATCTGCACCTCCAACATTACCAAAAGAGAATGAACCTAATTCTGCATAAAAATGACAGCATAAAGGGGGTCTTGCCTAGGGTGTACTTCAATGTAAAACTGGCAGTGTTCTGGACACCAGTGTTGGAGTCTAGACAGCCTAAACCAAGACCAAGTCCTATCCAATACCAGAGTGTATCGAGACCGAGACAAGACCAAGACTTTGAGGGGTTGAGACAGAGTCAAGATCAAGACCAAGACCAGACCAGTAGCAGACAGCCAGAGCTTCTCCTGTCTGCTGCATTCACTTTTGTTGGCGTGTTAAGGGGACAGGTAGAGGGGGTTAACAGTATCAAATTTCAAAATAGAAATGAGTCAAGTTATTGGTTGCATTTGAAGCAGGAAGTTTTACACCCAGCCATAGTAATTATGTTAACACATACAATTAGACAACGCAGAGGCAATTTAATAATATCTCTGCAGTTGTGGGCTTGGCCGGTTTTAAAATAAAATCTCAAGTCCTCTTTATCCAAGACCCAGACCTTCAAAAAGTGGTCCTAAGACCGTTCTTAAGACCACTTTTTGAAGGTCTGGTGCAGCTATAATTAGGTTAGGTTAGGTTAGGTTAGGGTGCAGCTATAATTTGTAATATGTTTTACATTATGTTTAACCATCAATGTTTTAAAGTGAAAGCTCCTTACCATCATTCTGCTTTGGGTAAACAGTACTGAGCTATATGTTTATGCATGCAGTGTTGGGTAATCTTTTCTGATGTTGCGGCCGCAGTCTCAATTATTGTGACTCTTGCACGTAGCAGAAAAGCAGAGTCAGTCACTGATGCTACCTCCCTCAGTTGAGATCGATTGGTTTGGTCAGAGCAATTCAAGCTCAGCAAGCCTGAGTGCCTCTCTTTACTCCTCAATATTACTATTTGCATGAGAGAAGATATGGAACCAGCTCTTATGTCAATTTCCATCCATTTGAATTCACTGGAAGGGGTAATTGAAGAGAAAGCCGGTTCTTTTTTTCCTGAAGCAAATAGTGAGACAGAATATCTTTGGTCCTCCATCCTCTCCATACTAATGTATTGGTACTGCCAATAGCAATGGAAGCTCAGGGCTTACTACATGTTGATTTCAATAATAAGATCTGTCCTCTACACACACACAAACACACGCATGCACGCACGCACATACAGACACACACACGCTCACACACACACACACACACACACACACACACACACACACACACACACACACACACAGAACCACACAATGTCAATATGTTTGTGTTGTACTAGCATATGTCTTTACAATATAGAAATCATGTAAACTTTGGAGCACATTATTTACACATGTAAATATGCCTCCCAACTAAAAAGGCTTTAGTATACTTCAAACTAAATAATTGTCAGATTAATTAATTAATGATTTCTTATTTCGAACAAAATATAAAAAAAAGGGAGGATGATCCAACAAACCCCCCTTTTCCCGATGGTGGTAAATGGTAAATGGACTGAATATATATATAGGGTCTTTCTACCTTACTGATCAAAGCGCCTTACTATTGGCCTCTTGCTCAGACATTCACACACACACACACACACACACACACACACACACACACACACACACACACACACACACACACACACACACACACACACACACACACACAAAAGGGCGAATCTGGCATGTGGAATTACATTAGACTTTTTTAAATTTAGCATTAACCCGCACAATTAAAACATTTGTTGCACATAAAATAGTCAAATAAATCATTCTAGAAATTAAATATAATCTAAGTTATAGTCAAAAAATATTTAAAAATTGCATGCACTTTAGACATTTCATACTATTAATATGAAATAATTATGAAAACAATTATGAAATTTCCAAATTCCAAAATCAAGGCGAAGGATTTGAAAGACAATATAATTCTGCTGTGATTTCATACAGACAGTCTTAATAATTTATTAGATTTTTTATGCCATTCCTATATGTTGGGCCCATCTCCTTCAGACACTGAGACATTTCAGAGATGTGTCAGTCAATTGGCTCGGTTCCACTCTGGCCTTGTACAATAATGAGGTGTTTTTATCTTCATAGAGTGCGGTCCTCTGTTACACAATGAGCCCCTGCCACAAATACTGAGTATGAAATGCAATTATTGTACAGCAGGAGCAGAATACAAGGCTGTTATCATCCCTTCACTTTTCTTAATTAACTTATCCACTCAGCATAGGATTTCTGGCCTATAGGGCACACTCTAAATTGGCTAAGGGAGGCATGCTTCGTCTTGAGATTTGATAATCCAAATAAACATCTCTCTTACCAGGGTACCTCAGAATAACTCTTTGTTTTTGAGGTAAGAGTAAGTAGGAGAGCTTTGTTCTTTAGTTTTAGCAGAGGAGGGGTAAACTTTAGGCAGACGTTCTGCCATTTGGGGATCCAGCTAAGCCCTGATTGATAAAACTGGGCCTGTGTTATGAGAAGTGTGTCACGCTCCCCAGACAGATCTGCTAATACCATTAGCAAACGTTTTGACTCACACACAGGATGTCACTCGCACATTTGATTCCTCTTCAGAGGCAACAAAGCAAATACACATAACACTAAGAAACCATATGGCATGT
Organism: Etheostoma perlongum; assembly: GCA_026937815.1. Lineage (NCBI taxonomy): Eukaryota > Metazoa > Chordata > Actinopteri > Perciformes > Percidae > Etheostoma > Etheostoma perlongum. Next base: position 12,734,566 of record CM049389.1, read on the forward strand.
ATAAATAAGTCATTTGGTGGGGAGAGAGCGTTTTCTCCAGGCTACATTCATCAAGCAGCTCTGTGTTTGTGGTTAAACTGCAAACCCTGTGATGGTGGCTACAGCTTACAGCCAATGTTAGGACGTGTTCTTCTTGTTGGCAACAACAGCTGGGAAACTGTCTGACCCGAATCATAAGTGTAAACGTGGCCTGAAGCATTTATTTATGCTTCAAGTCTATTTTTCCAATAATGCATGCCTATGCCACAGGAACATTTTGGGCATTGAGGAACTGCAGTGTTTATTCATGGCAAAACTGTAACCTACACTGTATATGTACTGCTACTAGACTATCTCTGCCAACACCTCCCTGCCCTGCTGCTCAAGGCATTAAAATTCACAGACAAGAATAGACATTTTCTAAATCCCTTCACTATGGGAAACAACGACCTTTGAGCTAGCGAACTACTCGCTGAAAATAGAAAGTTTTCATTCAATAGATAGATAGAAAGATAGATAGATACTTTATTCATCCTGAGGGAAATTTTAGAAAAGGCAGGTCCGCTTGGTTCTTTTAGTAAATGATTGTAACGAGATCTAACTGGGACATTTCGGGACCGATTGACAAATTGCTGTCAACACAAGTACAAACGGCAATACACTGGTAAGAGCAAATGATGTTTAACCATGTATCTAACTAATTTAAATAACCCAGGTTACTGTATTGTGTAAACAGTTAACTTCATTTATATTATATTGTATGTGGCGTTTTCTTTTGCGTTGTGCAAATGTTCCAACAAAACAAGTTCCTTCCTGAGAATGTTTTGTAGAGCCACCATCGCTGCGTCCAGAGCTCAAGATGATAGTGATCGGTTAACAGAAATGCAAACAACATGAGCATTTTTTTCTTCTCTCCCAGAGGCCTCTTCTGGCCCGGTTACGGGTCATTTTTAATCCTCTCTCACCTCTGTGCAACCGACTGCCTGGTGAAGCAGATGTGACTCGACATTCTGGATGTCTTTGATATTAACTAGGGCTGTCAAATGATTCTGTTTTGGTTACACTTTACTTGAAGTGTTCTACATAACGGTGACATGACACTGTCATGAATGTGTCATAAAACATTATATACAAGTCATAAACGGTTATGACACGCTTTTTTAGTATGTAAATGTGCTGTATTTATCAAAATTAAATACTATACTAAGTATGTGTCTCTCGGTTTTGTCATGACAAGTTATGGTTATTGTTATGGTTAGGGTTAAGGTTAGGGTTCATGCGTCATGACTGTGTCGTGACAGTGTCATGTCACTTTTATGTAGAAAACTTCAAGTAAAGTTTTACCTCTTAATTCCTTCTTAATCGCGATTAATCGCTAAATTTCTATAGTTAATCACAATTAATTGCATGTTGTATCTCATGATTAAAATTCTATTATTTTGCATTCCAGAACTGTTTTTAAGTTCATATTAACAATGGAAAGCGATTCTTACTAATGTATCTTAATTGGGAATCAAATGAATGCAAAGAAAGTTACTTTATGAACTTGACTTTGAGATTTGTATTTGTTTATTATTTATTTATTTATTTAGTATTAGAATTGTGTTGATGCTGTATTTCTCCATCATGCCTGCAGCATGTTATGAAGAAGTATGGCAGCTTGATGATAAGTACAGGTGGGGCACAGGGTCAAAATGTTAGGCACGACGCAATAATAAATTAATAAGTGGCAGCAAGCAATTAATGCGATTTAAAAAATGTGTGCTAATAGCCCTAATATTTACAGATTTGAAACTTCTCATCCACCACCAATATTCCTGTGAGTTAAATTAGCTTCATAATTTCCTGCAGCCAGCCACTTAAAACCACCAAGAACCAAGAGTGAAAGGAAATGCACCTGAAGAGGGAAGAGGTAATGGAACAGCACTCTTGACAAATGACTGGTTAACTACGTGATTAGAGCATCTGCTCTGCTCAAGAGTACTTAAGCAAAACACTGTGGTCTAGATTTCAGCACGACTGAGCTTCAAGGGTAGTCTGGTGATTTTTCTGCATCATTCGGGCACAGATTTGTCTTAGATGGAAGATTGAGGCTGGCACTCTTGTGTCCTTCACACCTCATGACTTACATCCAATCCCAATGTCCATTGCCAGTGCAAGAAGGTGGAGAAGGTAATATACAATAAGTACCAAGAGGAAGAATGAGGGTGTAAGAGGATGTGAGGGTCAGGGTTGGGGGTGGGTCAACTTCTGGGGGAAAAGTTCCTTAAACCTGCATTCTAATTTCCTGCATTCCATGGGTTGCAAAGAAAAGCCGGTTTCTATAGAATAAAATAATACACTGATAGAAAAAATAGATAACTACCTCTCACATGATTTATTCCCTCACTAAACATTTACCTTATGCGTTTATGGTCTCAATGGCTAGTTTCAGGTCTTCGTCAATACAGCATGATGTTCATTTTGTAAATGATGGTCTCATTTATTTTAAAATAGACGATAAAGCAGGGGACGATAACGCATGCCGACCCGTTACCAGGAAAGAGGCTTAGCAATGCCATGGCCCTGTGTGCATTAAAATAGACCTAAACCTATGTTTGGTTGTTGTAATTGTTTTCGTCTCAAAACTTTGACACTCTCACTGTGTTTTCACTTCAGCAAAGTTAATTAGGACATTTTGGTCACCTAAAAATGTCTTGTTCAGTGTTTAGTAACACTTCGGCTAGTCTTAACTGGTAAGTTAAGGGAATGCCAGCAGAAAAAAAGTATATTTATATACATACACAAAGGCTATTGGTGTTATGGTTGGGGTCCAGCTGGCCGTGAGTATTTGTTTTGTTTACTATTTTTCTTAGTTTTCTGTTGGCCTGCTCTGTTTTGTCCCTGCTGTGTTTTCTTTTTTCCTCACTCTCCCTCCTGCTGAAGCCAGCTGACCACACACACCGGAGTCTCATCCACAATCACCTGCCTGCCATCTTCAATCAACCACAGTATATCTACCCCGGCTCTTCATCCACTCGTTGCTTGATTGTTGCTCCGGTAACCCTGGTGAAACTCCTACAAGCGCTTGAGTGTCCTAGCCTCTGTGTTTGATGTGGTGCTTACCTCTTTCGTTTTTGCCCCGCAGTCTTTGCCTCCACTCCAGTTTTCCCGTCTCCGGTCAGCTAGCTTCTCCTCTCAGTCCCCCTCCCACGACACCCTGCTACAACCTGTCTGTGTCTCCACTTCCAGCTCCAGTGTCTCTTCCTCGGCTCTTCGCTTCTGGCTTTCCCCGAGAAACCACACCCTCGAGACTCCCCAAGCTCCCCCGTCTCTGCGTTCTCGTCCCTGGCGTCTGCTTCCCCACTTCCCCTCTCACTCCAAACAATAAACCCATTAGAATTTTTGAGACTTGCGTTTGAGCCCTCCTGTTATTCCCGTCACAGTTGGCCCTTGAAGGCCAAGTAAATCTCACCTTCTACCCTCTCTGATGCCTTCTTTGACACAGTCCCTGAGTAGCATGGATGGATGGATTTGAACGTGTCTACATTTACGCTTTGGACATTTCAGTGTAACAAGTGGTGGGGACAATGTCCCCCAAACAGAGCTGAGCGACAAAAACAAAAAAGCAAGCTATTTGTGCCACGGCTCAGTGAATGGGCCACATTGTCCACTACCCCACTGGCTGGATAAAGAGTCACTGAAGTGGTCATGTGGCAGAGGAGACGTTTTTCCAGATGAGGTGAAATAAATCCTTCTTATCCAGCACCCCCTCCTGCCAGCTAAGTCTAAATCCTTGCCATAATTCCAAAGTCAAAGAGAGTGAGCATGACACCAGTGTGCTGCTGTAGCAAGGGGAATGGACAGACAATGACTCTGGGCTTCATCCTGGCCTGCCAGCAGTGCCACACATCCACTCATTATAGAGTAAGCAGCTCGCCAGCACATGATCTGAGTCCTCTGGAAGAAACAGATAGCTTTTCTGAACTAGACAAAGCTGTGGCTGTTATTTTGTGCAGGTCTAGATATGGCAAAGCAGAGGGCAATACAGCCCGTAAGCTGATCAGAGAGCTGAAACTGTTCAGATTGTTTGATTTTGTACAAGGCAGAGAGATGCAGTGGGGAGAACGGAAGATAAAATTGGAGTTGCACAAAATGTTTATATTCAGTGTAGCGTAAAGCTCTGTGTTTGTATTAATATTGAATAGGTCTTCTGACTCGAGTGGTAACTCAGGCAAAGAAAACGGAGAGGTAGTCTGCATCACAGTTCCCAAACCTTCTACATACTGTACAACCCAAGCTCATAAACAGCCAAAACATGTAAAAATATATATAAGGTCAAATAACATCCCAAAGCAACAAAGAAGAAATTAGTCTGGAGCCCCAAAGTCTTAAAAATAATTTTATTTGATCAAAGCTTTATCTTTGTAACGTTATTCTAGTTTGTGATTGTTTTGTCAACAAGTCATCTTATTTGCACAAGATATTATGTTAAAAGAGTTTTAAGTGTCACGGTTACAGGTTGTCAATTCTGATTGGTCGGTTGGTCAGGTACGGTGTTGTTTGTAGGTGATAGCAGTGTTACCTTACAGCCATTATAGCTTAATGACTTAAAGCTATAGTGCGTAAGTATTTTTTGAACTGTTACATTCAAGCCATTGCCAAATGACTTGATACGAAGCTAATTAAGCCAGTCAGCTACATAGAATGCTCTCTGTACAGGTGTACAAAATGGCGACATTCACAGGGCAAAGCTCGAATGATGCGTTTTTACGTCATTGCTAAGAAAGGAAACCGCAACGTTCAACTTTGGAGACAAAGAGAACACAATTACAAGATAATTATCTCTTCTGAAGAGTCCATTGTGTCTGCTAATTCTCAGTGTCCGCCTTGATTTGACGGGTTAGACGCTACTAGCAACTGTGTGGAGGAGGGGTGGGGGCGGTGCGCCATCATGTGGACGTGCCAACAGTGTTTTTGTCATTACTTAGAATTCCTCAAGGGGGTTACAGAAACTATGCACTATAGCTTTAAAGTCATTATTTACGTGTCAGACCGGCCCTGATGATGATGATGTAGCTGCTATCTTGGGCCTATGGCTTGAATTGAGCTCATTGATCCATGATCTAGAGACCATAACAAGGACAGCAGAGGTGCACAAATTAAAACATCAGTCAACATAACATAATGTATTTTCTTTAATTTTGTGGAAGCATTTTTCACTCAAAGGTGAAACAACACAGACATCATGGGTTATAGTGGGTCTAACCATTAACTTTAACAAAAGTGGCACCAATGAAAAATTCTATTGATGTAAAGTATGACTCTTCCTTGGTTTCTTGATTGCTCCGCCTACCTCCATTTGGTCAATTAATAACTAAACGGATCCTGTCTGCTCGATTGTCTGTGTTTGGGTCCATTCCTTGTTGCATCGCACTCCCTACCTTGATAGCAATCACAATATTCAATGGGATCTTTGGAAGTGAGCACACGGCAACCACACTGAAAATGGAACCGCAAGTGGTGCCCTGCGATGCATTATTCATTCTGTCTCATTTTCATGACGTTATGCAAATTGATAAGCAATAATTTCATACACATTACAACAAAGGGAGGCAGCCACTCAAAATGTGCAATCTCCCCCGTTAAACCAGACAACACAGCGTCCAACAGATGATAGGCTCTCCAGCACACAAAGATTTTCACAGTTAGAATTAAGAGAGAGCTCCTGCTGCTTCTGTGTCTCAAGCTAGAAATTAAGAGATCCAAGAGGCAATTTGTTTTTCATGTTGGGTTTGATTGTCACAGGGTTTTGAAAAATAGTGTTTTCAGCCATTCATCTAGTACATCTGTGAAGTGCTATAACCCTCGTTGCCAGATATAATTTGTGAGCAGAGGATTGGTTTCTGTACAGGCATGATGGTACAAAAACCTCGGTGGCAACAAAACTGGGGAATGCAGTTCCAACATGTAACTTGCCCTAACATGGCAAGTATTAGTTTAGTTTTAATATTTATGTGCTGTGTACATTTACTAAAAGGCAATGGTCAGGAACAGGCTACACATCAAAATACAGGAAGAGGTAACAAGAAAGCAGGAACAGGTACAGAAGGCCAAATGCAAATGTGTGTGTGTGTGTGTGTGTGGGGGGGGGGGTGACTGGGGAATGAGCAGTCTGGATCAACAAGAACATTTCCAGGATAAAGCCTGACGTTTGCCGGATGTCAGGCTTTTTGCCCCTCACCTTCCACGTTCTGTGTGTTACACAATAACAACATTCGAGTTAGCAGACTACAAGCTGAAGCTAAAATTTAGAAAGAATGTCTTTACTGCATTCACTCTCTAATTGGAACGTTTTGAGACCGATTGGTGGGATTACACACAGCAATACAATGGTAAGCGCAAATTATGTTTAACCATGTATCCAGCTAATTTAAATAGCTCATGTAACTGTATTGTGTAAATAATTAACTTCATATTGTATTTGGCGTTTTCTTTTGTGGGGTGCAAATGTTCCACTAAAACAAGTTGCTTCCCAGGTTTTGGGCAACATGAGAGATGAGATGGGCTGGAAGAGCCACCGTTGCTGCACCTGGAGCTTAACACCACCCCAAACAATTGTGATTAGTTTGAAGAAGTGCAAACAACCCACAGCATTGTCTTCTCCTATCCTGGAATGTACAGTATGTGTGGTGTAGCCAGACCTTACCCACAGCGCTGTGGTCTGGAATGCGAGACTAGGATATAAGTACAGGTGAGCAGGTGGATATAGGAGTCAGGTGACTAGGACCAGGAGAAAAATCCCAGATAAATCCCATCTGCTGGATGGATTGATAATGGCAAGTCTTGAGAATTTCTTGGTAATGCATCAGCCTGGGGGCAGTGAGAAGTGGCTGGAGACAGGGAAAGGGTGTGTGAGTCAGATGTCCTTCTTTTCGGACGGATGTCCATTACCTTCAACTTTCTCTGTGTTGGAATTCTAAACTCTGGTCGATTTATGAGGACTATGGTTAACTGCTCTTTAGTCTATATCCTTGATAAAATTCCACCGGATGCATGTATTTTCCGCTTTCTTTTTTTTTGGATTTATGAGGACTATGGTTGACTGCTCCTCAGATCTCTGCAGGGTACACTGAGACAGCTAGCTAGACTTTCTGTCCAATCTGAGTTTTATCTTGATCGACTATTTTCAGGGGCTCCGTCAGGTGCTTAGCACTACCCATGACGATTGTGATTGGTTTAAAGAAATGCCAATTAACCAGAGCACTTTTTTTTTTCTCCCATTCCGCGGAATGCTGTATGGACTAGCAAGACCCTCCTCGGGTCCAGGTCTGGATGGTCTGGGAAAGTGAAATTAACTGCTCCTCAGATCTCTGCAGGGTAAATCCAGACATCTAGCTAGACTATCTGTCCAATCTGAGTTTTCTGTTGCACGACTACCAACCTTTGAACGTCCACATGTTCCACCAAGACAAGTTCCTTCTCAAGGCTATTTTGCAGCGATTGATTGGATTAAAGAAATGCTAATAAACCAAAGCGCGTTTTTCATTCCATCCCAGAATGCTGTGTGGACTAGCCAGACCCTCCTCCGCGGCACTGTGGAGGAAGGTCTGGCAATGCAAGACTAGTAAAGCAAAGAAATGAGATTGATATCCGTCTGACTTTCGAAAAAAAAGCAAATAGTATTTCCAAAAATATTAACCATGTTTATTTAGTTCAATTCAATTCAACTTAGAGGCGATTATAGCAACAATTAGGATAATAGAACTACGACTACAAATAATTGTATTTTAGCTAATTATTTCAAGCTTACTATCTGAATCGGAAATTAAAATCAGAAAGAGATTTATTGCCAGGTGAGTATCACTAGGAATTTTCCCTAGTTGATGGTGCATACATAAAAACAATAATATAAAATAAACTAACAATAAATAGAGAAACAAATAATATATACATACATATAACTATTTAACACAAAAAAAGAAAACAGAGGCTGTATGGGTAAGTGAAGGATGTACAAAAATGTAGAGGGATGTGCAAAAGTTCCGGATGTATAGAATGTGCAGAGGACATGATGTAGGTTTAAAGTTCAATGCCGGGGTTAGTTAAAATTAAATTAACATGACGTTTTTCTGCATCTTCTGAATTCTGATGGAGTTTACAAGGAAACTTGAAAGCAACATTAATTAAATCCATGCTTTGTTTTCTCAAGCACCTAATGCCCTCAAGTTAAACACAATGTTATCACCGGATGTTAGCAAATGTTGACTTCAAAATAAAAGTCTGACATGTTGTGTCGGGAGAGAACATCGTGATGTGAACAAGTCAGATAACATTTTTAAGTATGCCAACACAGTGATTTCATTAAGATTAGTCATAGCTATTAAGTAGACAATAATCCATGTTAATATTGCGGTTGTTAGGTGTCTTTTCCACTTGAACTCACGAATGAGCCACATTTGCACATAATAATAACGTCACATGATCACACACATTTGAAGGACTCTAATAAGTATCTGGGTATACAACTGGCTGTGACTCAATGTGAATTCAAAAGCTCAGCACTGTTTGGAATTCTGTATAGTAAAATTAAATCGAAAATGTATTTACTTTCCAATAAATTACACTGGAGATTTGCTGAGAGAAAATTTTGGGAAAATCTCCAATACTTGGCAACAAAAAATTCAGGCATCATTTAAAATTATATTTTGATCATGTTTAATTTACGCTTATTTTACTATATATAATCTATACCATGTTTTCCCACTTGACAGGAAAATAGGTAAAAACATTTAATATGTGGAAAATGGGTCCAAATTTAATATGTAGCCTACAGTAGGAAAACCTTGAGTTCAACTGTAGGCAAAGGCTGGAAAAGTAGCCTACACTTGCTTTATTCAGGAACACAGTAAACAATCTTTGCGTACACAGAACTGACGTTGAGCTTGACATTCAGCAGAGTAACGTGTTCTTTGCTCTTTTTGTCCTTTTAATGTATTTTAGTGTATTCTAACCTCGTTGCAAAGTCAAACAATGTGAACTCCTGTTTCCTGGCCCTATTTAAAATTTCAAACTAATCAGCCTGATAACCTGCAGCTGTCCCACCTGCTGCCATAGCTACGCCTGCCACAGCTGCAGGTCCTCAGCCAATTAAGCCAGGGGGCTCATTCAGAGCACTTTCAGCAGGAGCCACGACAGGTGACGAGTGAGTTACTGCACAATGTAAAATTTATTGATACCACAATTTTATCCATGAGTATCCCAGTTGAGTAGGCTGATACATATTTCAGTGCATAGGCCTAAGTTAGCCGTGTTTCCATGCATGTTTTAGGCTACATTTTGAAAAATTGCGTTAGAAATCTAACATAGATAGAATAGAATCTTACATAGAATTGTAATATTGAAAAATTCAGTTTTGAGGATTAACTGCTGGTTAGACTCGTGCTTTTTAAATAGTGCGTGTAGGCCTATCTTGAGTGTGTGTAGAGTGCAGTCACCCTGCTTTGAATTATGTCCGCCAATGAAAACCGTCTCATTGTGCAAGCATCCATGGTAAATTTTGAGGTAAAACCGCAGACTAACCGACTTTGTTAAATGAGCATTCTAAGTTAATAAATGTTAGCCCATATGATCCCCTAATTGTTAAAATGGTCATTTGTAGTTTTTAGTTTAGTACGGTTTTATTTTGATGGTTTTAAACAGGAAGTGCTATATTTTACCTACCCGTCTTTGACACGACTCACGGAGTAGACAGGCTGAGGGAGGCAGAGTTGAACACGGCGAGGAAAGGGAGGACGGTCGGCGGTACCGAGGGTCACAGGGATGTACAGTAAACACAGGCAGAAAAATGCCCAAATATCACCGGCAAAAGGTGGACGTTTGCTCGTTTTTCTTTATTTTCTGTTGCTGAACGGCACACTGGACAGAGCCAGCGGAAACACCGGAGAACAAGGTACAAAAAAAAAGCGGACATGCTGTAAAACTTCTTTTAGCACTAGCCTAGTTACCAGTTGCGCGTTGAGACATTGAAGCACAATAGATAAACACGTATACAATGTTTGAAATGTGGTAACATTACGGGTTTTAATTCTAGCAGTATTTGATGGCTGTGATAGCACTAAAACTTTACTTTACGAGTTATTAGCCGTTATAAGTCACGCGCACGCCAAATTCCATATACAAATCTGGCAATTGAATGCCCCTAAGGCAAAGGCACAATGATATACTTGATCGTTCTTGAATAATATGGATTTATTCTTTATGCTGCCATGGTCTGCATCCAAAATACCAACACCCATCTCTACTTTTGTCACCGGCTCTTTTGTTAACGTTACTCCCACAACTGCCTCCTCTTGGTGTCAAATATAGCGTTAAGTAAAAATAATAAGGTCAAATGATAAAAGTTGACATTGTTGAGCTGTGACTTTCATGCCGAATTTAACGAAAGACGTTAGTTGTTGTAAAAATAAGGTACAATATGTCTTATCATATGTTTATATTTCACTGTATGCAAGGGAACATTACATTTAAGAGTTTTTAAACGTGCTACGGGCGAGTCTCTTAATCCAAGCACGTATCGAAGCGAGCAGCTGTCCGTTAACCATATATTTTCTTATTTAAGATTTATTATAGAGGTTTGTGCAGTTTTGTATTGTAGCAGAACAAAAGTTAAAAATGTATTCAGGCTTGATGCCGAATTACATTAGTTTTGTCAGCCAAACTCCAGAGTCAGCCCGGTCCTCTTTGTGCGTTGTCCATAAAAGGCAGCAGAGAGTAATGCTGGAATACAGCAGACCGTTACAGTAGAGTAGCCTAGTCCAGATTTCAGCCAATTATGTCACAGAAAGTACTTTTTTGTGGAATTATAGGTGAAACCACCACTAAATACCTGGTTGGACTCTATTTCCCACTGTTAAAGGTCTGACTATGAAGATGCATCACCCTGTCTGGTCATGTGGACTGAACTTACTCGATAAGTTAAAAATTCGATTTAAACACTATCCTCTATTCGTGAGTGTGTGTGTGTGTGTGTGAGTGAGAGAGAACCAAAACAAAGTTTTTAGAGAGAACACAAATCTAGTTATGGCTAAAATATCCAGCAACATGAAAACTTGTTAGAGGCTATCTAACATTACAGCCTTATGTGTTTGTGATGTCAGTTTTGAGGCCATAGTTTTTATAGCAGTGTTGTATTACACTGCATTATATTGTAAGGTGATTTTTGTCCTCACACTTTATGTAAGCCTACTGTAGAGAATTGCATTGATATCAGTGATTTAATATTGAATTGCCACACCTACCTCTACAGCGCTGTGGAGTAAGGTCTGGCTATACCACAGATACATTTTGGGATAGAGGGAAAAAAATGTTCTGTTTTGCATTTAAACCAATCACAACTCTCTTGGGTGGCAATCAGTCCCTAAACGTCCCAGAGTAAATGTTGTAAACCTATTCTTTGTAAATCTTACAATCATTGACCTAAAGAACCAAGCATGCGCCTAAACTGTGACAGCTACGTGGCTAGCGACCCCTGCGGTCCCTTTGTCTTTGAATCCCAGCCGCAGGAGACAATTTATTCACGCAACACTCTGTATTCACTTTACTGTTTGAGACGTTTTACTGGTTAGTGGCGATGCATCACTCAAAACCAACATGAAAAAGTAGTTATGTTCCCTTAGCATTTTGTTTTGAGGCTGTATGTAAAATGAGTGGTGACATTTCATTAAATCACCTGTTTAACATAACGGTATCCTAAGGTACCATCTATGTGCTGGATTTTTCCTTAGTGGTGGTTGGCTAGCAAATGGCACTGTTTTTCTTCATAATAGTGGTCATAGTGTGTAAAAATATGTTGTGAGATGCATGTTGCAAAATGTGTTACTGTATGTATATAGAATTGTTCAATAGCTATGTATGTGTGACCGCTGTAAAGCTGAACGGACTCGGTAGTAAAACAGGTTTTATTTAGATCTAAAGACTCTGTCGGTGAGAGAACAGACACGGTGAGAGAGCAGGTAACAGGGAAAGCCAGCTACCGGTAGGATAGAGATAAGGTAGGTGAAATTAATTTGGTTGTCATGTAAGGGCCCTGTTCACGTTTCACAGACATTTTAACTGCATTTTGTGTTTGTCAAGAGGCACAAAAGTACTCTAAAACTTGCGTTTTAGCTGAGTGGAAGCTCATACACGTAGCTGCAGCTACTCCGTGTTGCCTGCACCAATTCGGGACAGGTTTTTTTCAATCGAAAGTACACCTATTTATGGTGATCAACATAAATGTAAAAATTGGCCGGAATTCTCCTTAAGTAACGCTACAGATGGAAACTGGCAGCAGGTTCAACAGAAGAGGACTGCCACTTTTCCACCCTGTCCTCCCTTATGTTTTACCACATAGTTTAATTTTTGGTTGATCCATTACTTCGTATCAGCATTTCCTTTTGCAGCATGTCAACCAGTAATGCACCAGTTAATTGGCTGCAGATCACAACTGGCCAGAAAACACTCCATATAGAACAGTGGCAATTGGCTGTTCTTTTGTTCCAATTTTCTGCTTGATATTCCCCCTCCAAAAAAACAATACATCAGGAAAGTGGTGAGTGTGTGCCATTAAAGCTGGGAACAAATTTGCAGCAATCAGCAGAAACACTGTCATCCTCCATCAAATCATCCATCTGCCAATAACAGTTTATCTGTGAACACAGCATCGGGCAGAGGGAAAATAATGTAGCTATTTCTTTGGAAAACAAAAAACAATGTATTTAAAGAATTGTGAGGATATGTAATGTGCAGGACATTTAAAAACAAACTGTGGTAGAAAAACTGATGTGACTGTTTCCAAAAATATCTTTGGCATGTCTTAGGGATGCATGGATGCTTAGCTAGACATTGGAATCGGCGGCTGTTCCCCCTACTGCCATCGGCAAATAAGAGGAAAAAAGCTCCAATGGCAATAGCCAATGCTTATTATTATTATTATTATTATTATTATTATTATTATTATTATTATTATTATAATATAGTACCATGGCTCATTCATGCTTCCTTTTTATCATGGTGGTGCATGCATTTAATTCTGAGTCAACCTACTCCGAGTTGGTTGAACCAACTCAAGTCAACGGTTTGGGAAATGAAAACTCGGTTTCTCATCTCAGGGTAATGCAGTTCATGGTTAGACTCAACATGGTTAGTTTGGTAAACCTCCATCTAGAAATGGGCCCCTGGAGGCCAAGAGAACACAGATCGACGGAATGGTTCAGACATGTTAACCACAACATTCAAGAAGGTGAAATCCCCACGGACAGTGTAGCTAACGGCTGGTAGCATGCAGCAGCATAACAGGGTAATGTTAGATAACGGAAAAACAACACAAAATCCTCCTGCTGCCTTGATGTCCCCGCGTAGCAACATTTTGCCTTCCCCGTGAGGGAATTGTGAAAACAAACAAGGAAGCATGTGTGCTCCGACCGGAGAGGTATTTAAGAAAACAGGTTTAACAAACTGAGTTCCAACCTGAACTTTGGGTTGTCTAACTGTCAAACTCAGATTTTTCAGTTTCAGAACAGGTAATAAGAATTAAGAGCATATAAAAAAACTCAATCAATGGAATGCAGATAACGTGATGCATCATGGCAACAGGACAAGAAAAAGCCTGAACCTCGTGCTTCTCCCCAGTAGAGTTAGAAGTATTAATGAATGCTTATGAACATATATTTAATCATTCCTACAAGAGGATGATGATGTATTGTCAGCTGCCACAAGGAAAGATACAGAGAGGCCTTTACAAGTAACAGTCTAACTGATGGTGTTCCATGACAAAACTTAACAATGCTGGGGTTATGAGGAAGAGGGGCAATCCACTTCCACAGACCAACTTGGATCTTGTAAGATTTTCAGTATTGGCCGTAGACTCAGTGAAATTTAGAAGCCCTGACACTGTGAAATTCTATGCAATTGTGTGTTCCTATAGCTCCCTGTGAAACAGCTGTATAATGAAAATATGCAAAATATTGAAAGGTTGTAAATAAAAGCAATAATTCAAAATATAACTACTAGCAAAAAAATTAAATAATTAATTTGTGATTTTGAAGTGGGAGATTTTCCTTGTTTCAACATGACAAATATTAAGTACTCTACTGCATTTGTACTTGTTGGAAGTAAAGACTTCATAGGCATATTGTTTTTGGCGTTGGGGAGGTAAAGAATTTAAACATTTTGGGTTATAAGAATAAACTTAGGGTTAGTTGAAGAAAACCTTGTAGCGAGTAGGTTAGGTTTACAGAGTATGTTACAGAGTAACTGACTCTGGGTTTTCAGTTTCACAAAGTCAGTTCAGCTTAACCCTGAGTTTCAGTTTTCACTAGACCTACTTTCAGAATCGGGGCCCCCCTCTGTGGTGCCATCAGGTAACTCGCTAATGATGGGTAATTTCTTGTAATTTATTTTGAGATTTGTTTACCTGGCTAAAAACAAATTAAATAGATGCATAGCTGCCAAATGAAAATTCTACACAACTGTACCAGTATTGGCTAAGAGATTCAGTGCATCCTTATCATTTCTGTACTGCCAGGACCCGTAGTCCAGTCATGCAGACAGATAAGTGTGCACAGATAGCTGAGAGGAAGATTGTTTCAAGGACTCTTCAATAATCCCAAATCATTTATGTTCCCCTTACTCATAGGCTCTTGCTGATGTGTCTCAAAATGTGGAAATCTCTGTTATCAGTCAGGTCTGGGTGACCCTCTCTCAAAAACTAATCTAATACAAAAAAGATTTCAGTTTATTTGTTTTGTGTGCATGTTTTGTTCAAGAACATTCTAACTACTTAATCTCTTTTACCTTATCAGAACTGACAAGAGTTGAATTCACAACTGGGTCATTCTGGCCCAGTTAGACAAATGGTGTGGGTGGAGTTTGTATTGTAGACATATTTCAGTTGAGTTCATTTTAAATGGCATTCTCAATCAGTCACAAATGCAATTTTGATTGCTACAAATCCAATCACACCCTGGACTTCCACCATTTAGATCAGGTAGCTCATTAATGATATATCCCCTCATTCTAACTATGTCAGGACATTTCAGTTGCTTTTGCGCACTGACTAAACAATGTGCAGAGTATCATATGTGCCACATGACAAACACATTGGCACAAACGGTGTCACAGCCACACACACACGCACGCACGCTGCGCACACTGCAGCAGCTGCAGCCCCCTTGTTAGCGAGTGTGCGGTGGAGAGAGAGCGCAAGAGCACCAAAACCTGATGTCACAGCCTGATTTTGTGACATCATGACCCAATGTCTCTTAGATTAGTTGGGATCAATAGCGGTGTCTAACGACATTTCCCCCATATAGCAGAGTTTAACTGGCCACTTGTGTATTTTTATTGACCCGGAAAAAGGGGGGGGAAACACTTTTCCAAAATGGTTAATTTATTAATGATATATAGCCTACATTGTAATGATTCAGCCAAAGAACAAACAAAAACCTATTACGCATGTACAAAAATGAGTTTCGTCAATTTATTTGGATTTTCACTGAAATAATTCCTAGTTATTATACAGTAATGCTTGTTGTAATTTAGTTGAAAGGCCAGAATGAGGCTACATTTACACTGCGTCAAGGCAGTGACAATGCTTCCTTCGCTCACTTTTTGCAAGTAGTTTGGTGACTTTCCCACTCAGAAGCTTGACTGAAGATTATCTCCATGTTTTTTTCAATCTTTTGTGTTCTCCTTGGCTACTACCAACTGTGTGGAGTGGGGGGCACGATCACGGAAGGCTTGTATCATATGGACGGGTTGACAGTGTTAGAATTCTTCAGGGGGGAGACAGAAACTACACGCTATAGCTTTAATTACTGTATGACCGGAGCTAACCGAACATTTCATTAAGTTGTCTGTTTTAAACTACAGTTTTAAAGTCAAAATCTGTTCAGATGAGATCTTAATAAGTGCAACACACTGTACTACCTTAGTACAAAACAATGTGTTTAACATTATTAGGATCCCGAAACTACTAAATGAACAATGATCTATTAAAAAAAACAAAAAATGGAACAAGAATTAACTTAGATAACGGTAGTCTAAGATGATTTAACAGGAGTTAGGAGGAGACAGTGTTGGGATTTATAACATGTAACTGTCTCTATGGATAATAGTATAGTTTTAAGGTTAAGTTGTTAACATTTGGGCTTTTTAAGTATGTTATCATGACTGACTTCTCATGGTCGTAATACATTCCCTGATGTTACAGTATAGTCTCTAGTTGGCTTAATGCGTAGGTTTGCACATCTGTATAGATTCTTCTCTGCAGCTCGTAGGATTGTTACCTCACTCAATGCTGCTTCCTGTTATCAAGCACCTTTCCTGATTGCTGCTCTTGTCAGTTTTCTCACACACTCAATCGCAGACATGTCATCAAAAGGTTAAAAAAAAGACCTGCAAACTCCTAATGCACTTTTGCTCCGCTGGGATTTAAATAAACTCCGTGCTCAGCAGTACCCTCTACAATATCTGCCTGCAACACGGCCCATTTACCAGGCACTGAGCACACCGCACTCCACATGCTTTTGCAATGCAAGGCCAGTTCTCTGAGCCCAGAGGAATCAGTATAGAATGATCTAAGAGCTCTTGAAAGCGTGGGCTGCTATTTCCAGGGTGGTGAGCAGGGACTGGTTGCGCTGTCTGCAGAAGTGATGTGGTTCAACCTCTAAACAGGCAAACGTTCATCAGCGACACGTTCCCCGACTATGCCCAGCTCACCTTTTCACATCACGACGGCAAGGTTTCACCTTTTAAGAACTTTTTCGTAAACTAACAAGATTGCATGGTTATTTGTAACATCCACAGAAATACAATTCAATAATATGTGCAAGGTCATTTCTGATCTGTGTGGGCTTCTTTTAGTCATTCATTTTCCAAGTGTTATGTTTATGCTTTGTTGGTCTGTGTAGGTGAGGGTTAGCCAGAGAGAGCTTCCTGTTCCAGTCTAATGCTAAGACTCTCTCTGCCAGAATAGTGTACAACATGTGAAGTTTGTGACCCCTTTTAGATAAACTGAAAATAACAGTGTCAGATGCTATTTAAATTATTACACACTTGTAATGATAAACATCCCTGTACTGTAGCTCAGCGGAAAGCTGTTTGCATCCAATTCTGTGTCGTCGCGTGTGAATCACTAATCCGTGAGTACTGGCACACTCTCCCTACTTGGTAGAGATAGACAGTTGGCAGGACATTGGTAGAAAAATAATATAAATATTTCTAAATGAAACAGCGTAGTGAGATGTGTGGATTATTCTTTTTACTGTAATTAAGTTTTCCAACCGTGGTTACAAACCAAATGTTGCTGAGCTTCGTTGTATGTGGATGATAGACATTACAAAATGGGCTGTAACTAATCATTATTTTTCTTATTGATTAATCTCAATCAACTATTTTTTATCTTTAAAAGGACATTTCTCCTTAACTAAAGTTAAGTAAATCCTCACATTTGAGAAGTTAACAGCATCAAACGTTTGGCCCTTTGCTTCAGATATTATTTGAACGTCTAATATATTATCAAAATCAGCGATAAGGTTGTGTTCCCTGTTGGATTTTTCTATCGAACAAAAAATATATATCTTATTTTTGATATATACCTGGGTGGGCTAAATGTTCAGTTATATGTCAAAGCCACATGTAAGCTGTCACAAGCATTTTTTTATTACAGGCAATTAAAATAAAATGCAAAGACAGCTTAATAAAGAAGATGGCTTTTCTTCCCTGTTTGTAAAAAAACATACAGCTGCAACTCATGCAAATGAAAAGATAAATAAAACTTTTTTTCATGGAAAAATGAGTCAGTTACACCACTCTAAAGGCCAAATTTGTGGTTTCTGTGTCTGTCATGTGTTTCAGCCAAATACAGCTAAGAGGTGTTATGTTTTTTTAGGGCGCAGATATGGAGCGTGTCTATTTATGCAGACTCCCGATTGGACTATGCAAGAAGCACATGCACGTCCGCTGTCCATATGCAGCTCCAGAGCTGTCTGTGTTCATACTGTATGATCAAGGCTGGACCGTAGCGCTGCACGATATGACCTAAAATCTAAATCACGGTTAAAGGGTAATTCCAGTCAATTTCAACATGTAGCTCAGTTTGTAAATTTTGAGTGCTTCAATCTCTACTGAGCACTCCAAATTTACAAACGGAGCTACATGTTGAAATTGAATTGTACCTCTAACGATAAATGATGATTATTCACGTTCTAAATCGTCTTTTATTTTTTTGAGGCAAAATGTTTCCAGAGGACGTACACTGCGTTTTTGTTTGGGCACAAGATGCTCAGTTGACTCGGACTCAGTGTTTGAGTTACCCTCCATTATTATATAGTTATCCATGCGGCTGACTGTTCTGGGCCAAGTCACATGACTACACACGCGGTAGAATGTTTTTAAGGAGAAAGTAGGCCTTTTAACCGGAGTACATTATCGAAATTATCGTCATGGGAAAAATATGTCAACAGCTTCAGAATTGCGGTGTCGATACATTTTTGATTAATCTTCCAGCCCTACTGGACCGTGTGTTTTTGTAGTTCAGCAAGACAGTGTTGACTTTTCAATGAATTCCTCATTCATACTGACTAGTGAAATCTACTTTTGATTTCATATAAGCCAGATATAAAAAACATTCTGTGAACCAGTGAATTTTCCCTGATGTTCTGCCAATGTTTGTCTCTCCTAAAGAAATTATCAAGGAGCATTCTTTGATAAATGACAAACAGATTGCAGCATGACAACTCGAATGTACATCAGTGGACATATGGTTTAGGATATTAAGCTGACAAACAAGTGTGACCTATGTTATTATGATACAGGTTATGGGTAATTACCAGAAGGCTTTGAAACATTTGCGCTACCCCGACAGACCATTTAAATGCTCTTATTTTCCTCTTTGACATAAAACTCAAGCTAAAAACATACAACCAAGAGAAACACCGGGAAACGGCTAGTGCAAGGTAGTACTCGTAGTGAATGACTGCTGTGTCGAATCACTTGGTGATAAAGACAAGCAAAACCCAGTTATTTATATGTAAATGTTACAGCTTTTCAGGAATTGCAGGAATAATTTGCAGCGTGTCATTGGATCTGGTTATTATTCTCTCACACGCCTTCTAAAGGGCAGTTCTTACTCTGCCAGATGAGAGGGAAGGTGAGCACGCCAATCATCAGTGCAGATAGGGAACCACTTTCCCCTCGCAGCACTCATACTGATCCATCCCACCACTTGTGTTCTGCGGAATAACAAGGAAGGAAGAGTGAGAATGGAAGGACACTCCTTCACAGAGCGTCTCATTTAAACTGGGACGAGCTCTGGAATACTTGAACTGAGAGAGAGAGTGATGAGGAGTGAGGTGAAGAGATGAGGTCTGTGGGGATTTGGGATATAGGAAATTTAAGAGTGAGCTGTTATAGGGGGATTGGGCTAGCCTGGAAATCCAACCCAAAGATTAAGGGTCTGGCATTGAGTAATAAAAGTCGCCCATCTCGAGTACCATCAGCGGCACCAAGCGTGCATTTGAAAATCTCACTGCACGCAATTGGGTGTCCAGAGCCCCACACGCTTAGCTACCAGCGCAGCTTAGATAAGTATTGATGCCCAATGATGATGTATTATTCATGATGATAATTCAAACGCTGAAGTTTGGTCATTGATAACAGAATCCACTAAAAGCAAAGTTAGACAAATTCATGAAAGACTTAGACAGATTCTTATTGGTTGGGACGGGAGAGGTAGATCTTACTGCGACTGTTGTCATTCTACCCGCTCCTAGGCTCATGCTTTAGAAGACAGAGATCACAAAAATGAGTTCCCACTTTGTGCAGGATTTTTCTTTTAATGAGGCTGTTGGCTGCATAAGAAGTTGGTTTCCTTAATGCCCAGTGAAAATGAAGTGGCTACACTGGCCTACACTGCCAACTTTTAGTGCTTGATGTTTGTACTGCAGGATTGTGAATTCATTTGAATGAGCTTCTGAGAGTGTACTCTCTCAATTTAGGGAAAACTTGCACCACTCCCTGTCTCTCCATTATCCATAACTTTGTCTCACGTCCTACAAGCTTCTCAACACCATCCCCAGTTTCACTAAAAGTCCCCAAAGTGGGTTAAAACAACATTATCCCTTCACATTCAATCTGGCACTGGATGGGAGGGTAAGCATATAATATGCCATCTTAGTTCTCTGTAGTTCCACCCGGGGCATTAACCCCAGGAGGAAGAGGAAGAGGAAGAATAGGGAGAAGAGAAAAAAGGGTTTCAGCACTTGAATAAGACTGGGCAGGCACATTATAAAACATTAACGCAGCAGCTATGCAAAAAGGCCAGAGTTGTCATTACAGGCGCAGTCTGTTGTCAGAAACAGCACAAGTAAGGATGGTAATAGTCCAAATAGAGGTGGGTTTGAATGCAATAACATAAAGCAGCTGATTGCCCCCCCCCAATTGAAATTACCCACTTTATCTCTTCCCTTTTTTATCTCCCTAGAGAGCCCTTTCTTCTGCCTTTACAAAGTGAATCCACAGTCATTTCTCAAGGAGATAAAGTATTTGCCGTGTATTATTCCTCCTTTCTATGCCCACCCCTGTTCCCCGTCCTCCCTCACTCTATCTTTCAGCTGCTGGAGTAGATATCTGCCGCTATCAGATATAGATCACGCCTCTCATTGTTTTGCCCCAGCAGCATGCTGTGATAGCTTGCTGAGCGAGAGCCGTGTGTATGCTGAGAGTCCACAGAGGAAAAGGGAGAGTAAAAAATAAAGATGACTAGGAGAGGTTTGTGTATTAGGCATGGAGAAGGACAGGGTGTTAGTACTTGAATGATTTCACAAAGTAAAACAAGGACATTTATGGGGAAGGGGGAGAGGGACGGCAAATGTACGTGTTCTAAATATTAATTGTGCACTACAGGCGTAAATTCATGCAGGTCAAAGGATGCAATGCACTGCATGGCCAATGTGTGTTGCCCTTCACTCTTGTTGTTGTAGCTCCCATTTTGTCATGATTTAGCTCCTAGACATCGGCCTATCTTTTGGGCTCCGCAAAAATCCCAGAATATTACTTATGACCGGTATATTCTCTATCGAAACGGTTTAATTTTCAGTGTGTTGGATCCAGTGCCTGAATTGGACCAAAACATTTACCAGAATGTTTTTTTTTTTTTTTTTTAGATGTGTTTTTTAACTGTCACAATTGAAATTCTCAAACTGATGCAACTTTCAGAATGAGAGAAAGTCGGACATGTGCTTCAGCCATGCTCAGTCACATCTGATGTGGGAAGGCTGACAGAGCCCAGCATTCAGGCTGCAGCAGCTGCTCAGTCAGCCCATGTCATGCTTCCTAAAACTCAACGTCAGTTAACAGTCAGCACTGTCCAGGTCCATTCAGTCAGCACAAGCATTGATGGGAAGTGTTTTCTTCAGGGATCCAGGTAAGAATGCCTGCTTCCCAGAATTAATAGTATTTATTATTTATTTATTTATTTATTTATTTATTTTTTTTTTTTGGGAACCCTTTACAAGCACAAACCTTGTTTGCTGTCCTGGACAACATACCCTTATCCCTCGCGGAGTCAGCATTAGCATGTGGCTACAATTGTACTGTAATTAGCCTATTTATAGCTGAGACAGTACAATTTTGGCCTTTTGAAATATAAATTGGTTCCACTTAATGTTGTGTTCTCTAATCCTTGGCCACTATTAAGCTTCCAAATAACATAGAAAGTCTGGATGCAACTGATTTTGCGCTTAAGCATCTTAGAATTAGGGATAATCACTTGGACTAAATTCCCATAGAATAAAGAGCAGGCGATTATGCCAGCTTGAAATAACTGTTGAAACAATGTAAAAGCCTTAGTATAGAAATAATGGGATTTTTTTTTTTTCTCAGAGCATTTTACTCTTGTGGAGTTATAAGTTTGTTTAACGTTCTCATGGGTCACTGAGGTTTCAACGAACATTTTTCCACCTTCCAGGGTGAGATTTGGGGGTCTCTCTTTGGGGGTAGTTACTATGTTAAACTCACAATCTGAGCCAGATGTTTTGGAAGTGAGAAAGTAGTAGTGGTTAAACTTCTCTCTCAAGCTCTTTTATTGTTCTTCACAATGACTTTTGTCACTTAGAGGTAGCTAGGTATAATGGCAAAAGCCACTGTGGCTGTGAAGTGCAACCCAAAATATAGCATAGCGCAAACTGAAAATCCAGAGGAAAATCTAACACAGCACTGGCCATGCTGTTTGTTGGACAGGTGATCACTAGGAATGGCAGTGCAGACACGCCACTACCATCAGTGCTGTGTTGTAAGATGGAGCAGAAGTGGTAAGAGGAGCTCACAGGCCCATAATGATGATGGAGGAATAACTTCTTCCCCCCATTATCAGTGGCACACTTTCTATAATGACTCTCCAAACTCCAATGTGGATTACATCATGTAGTACGATTTGTCAAAGCCCTCTGGCTTTGTCAGTGTTGTCTTTAAACTGGCTTTAGAGTCTGCTCCACAAGAAATGTAGATGTCTAGAAAGGTGGGCTGCTGTTCTGTAGGGAGCTATGAGAGGCTGAGCGTCACCTTAACCCTTTTCTATCATGAGATTTTCAGTTTATGGAGCTAGCAACTTATAGAAGAGCTGAAAAACTCAGTGTATGGAGTATACCACCTTCTTAGACATAGATTGATTTTCTTTGGACCCAGGGGCAGCTGTTTTGGAAGACACGCTGAACTGCCTTTTTCAACGTTGTCCAACTCATCATTCTCCTTCTGCCTCAGAGTGGTTTTAGAGGTCAGAGCGCTGTGAAACTTTGAAGATTCCTCTGCTTTTCCACAGGAGCAGACGTAAAACTGTCCTGCAGTACTAACAGAGCTGTAATAGGAGACAAGACGGAGAGGAACGGCGAGGAACAAGACATGAAAGGAAGCATTCAAAATATCATTTACCATAGAGAGCTCTGTCTCTGACTATGAACGGATGCCCCAAGGTTGGCGTTTGAGCAGGCGGATAAGACGGTGTATCCAATGAGCTCTTTGCTAAACTGGGAATGAGGTTTAGGTTCTTGGTTAGAGCAGCGGCCCCTCTCATCCTTTTTGCCTTTCCTTATCCTCTTCCATCCATCTATTCATCCATCCATCCATCCACCACTGCTCATTCTCCCCTGCAGAATGAAGGGGGTTAGCTTACCCAACACTTATGTACTGTACTAACTGACAGACACACTCACACACACACTGTCACACAAAGTGATTTTGTAATCGAAAAGCTTCACAAGAGACTTTGGAAGTGTTGCAGCCAGGAAACGTGAAATAAAGAACAGCAGTGATTTGTTGACTCAGAGGTTGGTATCGCATCTGCCTGGTGTTTATTAAGCGCCCCAAAGCCTCGTTGAGTCGCAGTCGATCATTCAGCGGGAGTGGCGTTATGAAGAGTCTCTTCCCCTCTAACCTCTGCTGCCTCTGCTAAAGCTATTAGCCAGCCTTAATGGTTTCTGCAGAGAGCATGCCATAATGACAGACTCTAGACCATTGTGTCATTTGTTGATTTTGGCAGTAAATAAATATTGAATACAAATGCTCATGTTTTCTGGGCCATATCAAATCAGGCACTACAACAAACACTCCCCTGACCCTATTTGAAAATGCAGCTAAAGTGAGATTTGAAATTTACCAATGATGTGAAAGCTTGGAAAATATAAATCCTAGTTTGGACTAGGATTTATCAAGTCAGTTGTACTCCTTTCATTTAAGGTGACGAGCAAACAGCTACTGTAAGTGGGAACTAGCATAGACCACTGTATCTGAACAAGGCTCCCTTATTTTTAGATCAATACCATATATTTGCCATTAGGGTACTTTTTATAAGCTCAAAGTGAACACTGCAATCACCCTATTTTTCCATATAAACTCAAAAGGAATGAGTGGGCATCCTTGTACTATATGCAGAGGTGGGGGATTGGGGGGATTTATCTTCCATTAAATTGTAATATCTTTATCGTGCTGCAGTAACAACAT
Source organism: Etheostoma perlongum (assembly GCA_026937815.1). NCBI lineage: Eukaryota > Metazoa > Chordata > Actinopteri > Perciformes > Percidae > Etheostoma > Etheostoma perlongum. The sequence continues at coordinate 12,758,560 of CM049389.1, forward strand.
GGTAAAAGGTGTTGCTCACTGTGATGCCTTGTTGACAATTTGAGTTCACCCAAACTGGACTAAATAATTTTTTGCCTAAACCTCTTAATAGAGTACTTTAACATTGTCAGAATCCCACAAAAAAAGTTTGTTGCAGCAGAACAGAGATATTCAAATTTACAAAATGAACTTCATCCTGTATTGACGAAGACTTGAATGTCGTAATATCGTAAGATGTCTTTTTCTCGTTTTTAAAGGTTGCATTACAGGAACGTGATGTCATTTTCTGAACCTACCAAACTGTTCTAGCTGTTGAATTATTTGTGTTTACCCACTTAGCCATTATAGCCACATTACTGATAATTTATCAAAAAATCTGACTCTGTAAATTGATTGTTTTGTTAATTTTATTCAGAAAGGCATAATATTAACATTACACTTCACAGATTTAGCCCTTTTCTTTCTTTTCTTTTTTCAACCCCCCATCCCTTAATACACATACAATGTTAAATATTCCAAAACAAAAACCAAACAGTGTATGCCCCCCAATTAAAATTGGGGAGTGATTGTGCTATTTAGGATCTGCGTGCACGTTTCATTACAGTAGGGAAAGTAGTGCGTAGAAATGACATTATAGGGCCTAAATGTAATTTAGCTTTTTTTTAATGTGATCTTAATCCCATGCAAATCAATAAAAACTTTATTTATACCAATGTTTCCCCTAACAATGTGTCACCTTGGCATGCAGTAATAGCCAAAACAGTTGTAATGCCAATATAATTGGGGTTCTCTAGCATTTATTTAATCTGAATCCAGTGTTAAATCTGTTTATCAAATCAGAATTGTTTGAACATGCGTATATACGTAGGTTAAGCTTTCCACTATTTTACAAAAAGGGAAGTTTCAAATAGAAGACCCAGGTTGATCCTAAGGGTCAGTATTGGGGCTGATCCGGGAATATTTTAATGGAACTAAACTAAATTACAATTAAATCCTTTTGAGATGTTACTCTTTTGACACGTCAACCTGCCAATGTAGCTCTTCTTTACAAAGAAGAAAATTAAAGTGTGTAAATGTAAGAAATTATTTGGACACACCTTAAGTGAGAGTCTATACACTGAGGTTGGCAACATGCCTGTACTTGCTAAACTACAATGCTATTTAAAAAAATAATAATTTCATTAGGACAGAGCAGCGTACAAAACAATTTGGCAGCAGCTTCTCTTTTTTTTAGCTGAATCTGAACGTCAATTTGACCATTTAGAAGGATAAACGGCATAGGCAGCTGTCACAAACTTATATCAATTCTGTGAGTAACTTGATGACAGAACAAAATCAAACACTGTTATCTGGTTTTTGTGCTCTCTGCAGCCGGTGTACTCTACCAAAGATCTTGTGAGGGGAAAAACCTACTCTAACACAATTATACAAGCACAAACTGAAATCATGTTTCTACAGTTTCAGTACTTGGTGTCAGCAGATACCCAACACAGATCAGCATCAAGGCCCAACAAACCTTTTATTGGATTATGTACAATATGTAAGGATAATAAAATAAAAAACAAACATTCAGAGTAATGTTTAAATCAATTCTTTCATCATGTTCCTGACGCCCCACCAATATCTCACAGGTACCAAACAGCCTGAACTAAATAGTTTATTTTACCATTTGTGTCATGCACAGTGCGGGTTGATTGGGTCCTATGTGGCAGTCAAATGTTGGAGATGGGAGGATACATTGTTCCATGGAGGGACAATTAAGACATACGAAACACAACACGCTACCACTGCTGTCCTCATGCTGTCGGGTTATTATCGGTTAATAACCATGTCTGTAGTCCTTTTTAGCTGATTATTGTTTCTTTTTATCGACTTTGGGAAAGTAAATTTATTCTTCTCAATTCCCAGACGGTTCCTGTTGGCTCCTGGTTTTAAAACCTTCCCTATTATACATTTGGTAAACATGGAGAGGGAGATCAATACAAAACCATTGCTTCCTTACCTTGCTTGATTAACTGCAGACTGAGGTCTTTATAAGTCCATTACAGTGTAATCGGATCTTGTTCTCTTTTCAAGATATTATATAAATGTTCTCCAAAGTTAAAATGAAGTTTTAAAACCCCTCTGCCTGTTCTGTTCATGGTTATGTTGCTAAAATAAAATGGTGACGTTCAGGGGTTAAATTGGGATTTGTTATATGGGGGGGGCTCTCCCTAGGGGATGTCTGGGGATATGCCCCTACCTCCCCCCCTGGGAAATTTTTTGAAAAATAAACCATTAAATGGCACTTTCTGGAAAGTGTTGTGCTCCATCGAGACAAAATAGACATGCCATTTCAAATATCTTTCATTTATTGTCAGAAATATCATGTTTTCAAAAGAATCACTTGCATCAAACTTTTGTGACATATTTCCAGTGAGTGCAAGCAGGCACACGAGCAGGCTAATGTGCTGGGGCTGAGCTCTGGAGAGTCCAGGCCCAATTTAACCACTGGCAATGTTCAAATTATATCTGTGATAGAATGTATAGCTGGCTGGGCCAACATGTATAAGTCACTCTCTTTTAAATTCACCGTCCCGAGAAGTGTTTTTGTCAATTTGAAGTGGGCTCATGGTTCATCTGAGCTAAGCTAGTCATCCTGTTGAGATCCTTGATCAGTGAAAATGGGAGTCATTATTCCACAGAACTGGTGCATTGACTCAAATCAAGCCAGTAAGACAAATGTTGAAATAGAACTTGAGAAAATAACCAATGATTGTGGAATATTTACTTTTTTTTTTAAATGATCTTTTATGAAGATAGATTGTTAGTTTGTGTAGGCATAAGAAAACGATGGTGAAAATTTGACATGAGTTTATTTGGTTTTCTGCACTCTCAGCACCTGAGCTGTCAAAACAACAAGGAATCTAGACTGTGCACACAAAAGGCCCTATTTTAACGATCTAAGTGCACGGTGTGAAGCGCAGGAGCGTTTAGGGCGTGTCCACATCCACTTTTGCTAATTTGACGGAAAAGGGTCCATGCGCCGGGCGCATGTTTGAAAGGGTTGTACTTAGTGTCTTTATTAATTAAAAGGTGTGTAAGCTAATGCTTACCTGTTCAGGAGGAAATTAGCCAACTCTGCGTCCTTTTGAGCTCTAAGCTGATTCCATCGTTCAAATACATCTCCAATATTTACCCGGGGTTTGTTACGTCCCTGGTTACGCAACCGTTAGAAACGTGTCTGTTTTTTTAGTTCGGGTAGAATCTATCTCTGTGATCCCGTTCGTTGCTGATTTCATGGCTGTACTAACATTACAGCTGTAGCGAGCTGGGTTTAGTTTTTACAGGTATATCTGGCAACCCGGCCTGGCTGTCAAACTGGGCCGTTGATAGCAACACACAGGCCAAAACAGAAATACTGTCACTTGTTACTGATGCATTGGGGTAAATATATTAAATGTTGGACCTTTTTTAAGCATTCCTTAAAGCACATAACACCAAGTATTCTAAATTGAGCAGACTCTAGTATAATAAGGTAGATGAAACATAGAATAGGAGAGAAGGAATTACAGTTTCACAGATTATCTGCACAATAATAATAATATCAATGGATCAAGTCAGAATGTGAAAGGGGTATGTATTGACCCTACAGAGAGTTATCACCTGTATCTGCAGCACCCCTCTGCTTTACAGAGCTTTATAGTGAGTCTCATTGTGAGGCTAATTTTATTTGTTGTAGTTTAGCTGTTTGGTTCACTCTTACTGCTTATATTTTCTTATAGCGTTGTTTTTGCCCCACAGCTGACAGCTGTTTTCAGATAAACATCTTTAAAAAAAAAAAAACTACTGTACACTACACATCCTGCTCAGCAGCAGACAGACACAGAGACTAGTTTGTGAATATTGTGGAGCATTTAGCAGCTAAGGAGATATTTTTCTCAAGAGTCAGCGGGGACCAAGACAGAGCTAAAAGCCGGTGTTTTTTCATAACTGCTGAATGTGTAAATAAGCAACGGTTTCTTACACACTCAGTATATCTACTCAAAAGCTGAAGACCTATATCTTTTCTAAATGTTTGTGTGCCGTTCTGTTGTAATGTTAGTGCTGTTGTAGCTGTTTGTGTTGTACTCGTCTTTTGTTCTTTTAACATTTCTATCTTTTGTAAAGCACTTTGTAAGCTAGGTTTTGAAAAGTGCTATAGAAACAAAAAACTTCTACCTTTTTTTTTATTTATTTTTACCTAAAAGGGGATGTCAATGTGGTTTCCTCTGCCTTCAAGTTGCCAAAAAATCAGTTATTGCAGCTTTGAATTTGATTAGTAGTTGTGATCAATTTTAGCATTCCTTTAATTTTCATCAAATGTTTTATTTTCCTGTCTGCAGTAAGATTATTTCTGTCTACACGTGATTTTATGCGTCTGGCCAGAGGAGTTTAAGGTTTCCCCCAGGACATTGGTTAGCGAAGTGGTAAGACACCTCGGCTCCTGATTGTGACCAACCGGTCAGTTTCTCTACTTCTCCTAACTGGGAAGCTTTGTTTTTCCCTGACATTGCAGCATGCTCTTCTGATCAAATATAAAGTGAATGGACAATGTGATTGATCAGTGACCTACAGTACTCATCTACTTTTCGTGTTATCATTGTAGTAATGTAGTTACCACATGATAAACAGCTGCCTCACTCATAAAAATGTGGCTTTTTTCTGTGTACTGTAACCACCACCAATTTTCCCTAAAGCATAATATTTAAAAAGAAAATGAAAGTAATTTCTTCTGATGTTAGTGGAGGTGCTCTTTATTCAGGCAAGGTGGGGTGCATCCACTCTATAACAGTGTGGGTTCCCTTTGGACTTTAAACCTTAGGATTGTAGGGGGAAATATCCAAACGGCTACAATGTAATGCCTTTTTACATTAAAACTGGGTCATTATGGACTTTTCTCTTGTTTCTTTTCATCAGTGACAAAGTGACACTTGGCAATAAGTTGACCCTGTTGATTTCACTAATCTGTTTAACCTTTTACCTGGCTCTAAAGTCCCCGCCTACATTTCCATCCTGCTTTGTGTCCTGCAGGGCTGCGGGGGGGAAGGACAGTGGCGGCGCAGTGGCTTTCTCAAAGCCGAAGCAAGAGGGAGGCCGGAACCTCAACCCAGGTCAGATATCTCATCAACCTTTCTCTGGTCTTTGTTTCCCCGACACTGGTCTTGCTACATCAAAAGCAACCAAACGCTAAAATTGCCTTGCCTTTGGCCATTGGTTTAACAGTTTATGATTACACCAATATATCTGGCTGGTAACTAGTAAACGTCTAAAGTCTGCTCATGGCCCCAAGAGCTAGCAGTGCTTATTACATCTAACAAGATGAAAGTGTTGTACAAAGCAAAACAGTCATTTTTCCTATAGCTAGAGCCGCATGGGTTAGTACCTTAAATGTAGAGTTGTGGGTGGAAAGGCCATGGGGGCATGAACATCAAAAAGGTTCATTCATACTCTGGAGACATTTGCTTACATAATGAAACCAATGTCTAATTACACCATCTGTCAGGATGTCTATGGCCTTGGTAGCTTGATAGTTTATCATCTCAGAGGACTACAAGATGCTTTAAAGAAAACAAAACACACTTTAGCTTTATAAATGAATGAAGGACGTCTGTTCTTGTGGTTCTGTGCTTCTATCCTGAGGGGACACTTGACTCTGTGGTGTGATTATTGATGTGGAGGCTTTTTACTGCCTTCATATTCAGCCCACAGACCACCTCATCATCCACAACCTCCTCACTGGTCAACATGCAGCTGCTGGTGCACACACAAGCGCAAATACACACACGCACACACACACACTGTCTAAATTGTACATGCACACATAACAAGCACACTAAAGACTATGTAAAGGAGTTCCTCACCAGTTTTGCACCAGCAGTCAAAATAACAGACCGTAAGTAAGGCTCTGTATCAGGTGGAGCGCAGCAGCAGCTTGGAAATGGCAGAATTAGAATAGCATGGTGTAGTTGCTTCCGCATAGAAGTGTAGTGCAATCCTGAGAGTGATGTGGCATCATGAGGATCCTGATAGCAAGCACACAACAACTCATACATACTGGATAACCAGCAATGAGAGCTTTGGAAAACACAAAGGCAGCACTGATAGCAGCAGGAACAGAAACAAAACACAGGTTGCATGGTACAAAGAGGACAGAAGACATTCCTTTATTTATGCTGCAAGGGGAAATTCACATTTGAGCCACTACCACTAATACACACACAAAATGTGTATTTATGAGGGTCAAAATTGGTCTACCTGACAAAACTCTGGATGTGCAATACTGTAAGGGATAGAGAGGAGCTATTAAAGATTTGGAAAGTGAGTTCCAATTGTACTCACTTCCGGGTTGTAACCTGTGAGCACTTGGGGGTTGTAACCTGCAAACTGGGACAGTGGCAAGTTGCCTGTATTGCACAGAACCCTCAGGCCCTCAAGCCTCCCTGGTTTCCTGTCCCCTATCGCTATTTAATCAGGAGATAACATACCCAAAGTAATGATAAATAAAAAACGAAATGGGCCAAATTTTGAAGTATCTGTTTACATATTTTGGCTGGTACCTAAGAAGTATTGAGGTTTAACACCAATAAACTGGTGTAGCTTTTAGGGCTACACTTACGTTAAAGAATTATTTGGTTTGCAGCAAAGTGTTTAGAAGAAAAAGGTTTTTTGATTTCATAATAGCTTGCCTGTCAGAGAAAGGACAGTGAAATGACTGGAGCTATGAAGCACAAGCCTGAAATCATCTAGTCTAACTATGGCAGCACATCACGCCGTAGCCAGTTCATCCTCATCTTCCTGTTGATGGTTTACTGACAGGCTCAGGCCAGCTCCCCTGATGGGCACCACGTAATTGACGGTGATCACTGAAGGCGTCTGACTGCCTCTTGTGCATCTTAATGTTTATCATAATGAGAAAGTGTTGAGAACCATGCTGAGAATCATAACCCATGCATTAATTTGCATACCAGAGTCCTGGCGCAAATCTGCATGTTAACGAGTGAATATTGATGCGGATTGTCAGCATTTAAAAAAAAAATACAAAAAGAAGGGATCTGTACATGTTAATGGTCTGCATTTATATCGTGCTCTTTTAGTCTTAACAACTACTCAAACCAAGGGCCTTTTGTTTGGTTAGATGGTAAGGCTGTGGCAAAATGCTTTTGTCGCAATTTGATTGTTGTAGGATACATGTGTGCCCATTCAATTTGTATCGCAATTTTCATTTATTGTGGCTCTAGAAGTATTGCGGTTCAATAGTATTAAGTATAGCGATTTTCTTTAACAAAAACAAAAGTTGTATTATACACTTTAGAGACAATATATTATGAGCCATTTCTGAAAACAATGTTTTCTAAGAAGATTGCACATCGCACGTCTGTCAATCTGACATTTATGTAATTTGTGAACATGAATAAGATTTTCTCCATTTTCTGCTTTTGTTCTGTTTAACTGGAAATAGAGATGATGTAAATGCCATCGGCGTTACCATATGAATAGAAAATATTTAGGCGAACCATTAAAAAAAATAATCAATTTAAAAAATCTGCGCCCAACTCTAATTGCATATTTTGCCTATTTTGTTGAGTTACCGATTAGCAAAATGCTGAATAAATTTAAGTTAGGCCTTTATTGTGAAAGGTAAAAACACTGGCACGGCTCCACAAGCAGGAAAACTCATGCTTTCTCTGTAAATATAGCATGCACTGGTGAATGTATTGCATTCACCTTCTTTCTTACTTTCACCTTAATTTTTCATACATACAAGAAGCTGCTTGGTGTCAGAGGTTTCCTCTATCAGCATTTGCTGTTGTACCTTTATTCTCTCATGTCCTTCAATTATTTGTCAGGGGAGTTCAAAAACTCGCTGCAGCCTCTGTCCTCTTCCGCCTCGTTTTTTTTATCTACCGGGCCGCTCAAAGCTTCCCACCTACCCTGCATCTCTACTTTGTCTTCCTAGTGATTTGATTATTTCTCACCTCACGAGCGCGCTGGAGATGGCAATGACATTTACCCTGGCAAGAATAGGGAGAGCACACATGGATCCACGTCTGGTGCACACTGTGTGTAGACGGGGGGTGGGAGGGAGGTTTTCTAAAGTAGCCTTTATGCAAAGGCACTTTTGCATGCACATCACATAGTCAAATGTGTGATATGTGTGCATGTGTGTCTGTCAATACTGTGTATATATAATAGTAGTATACATTCTTCTCCCAATACCCACTAGGATTCATCTGATATGGTTGTTTACTTTGAATCAATTAAAGCAACAAGCTTCTGTGATATTGTTCCTCTTTTAGTATTGATTGGTTCAGGGTTGTAATATGCCACCAATCAATTAGCATTATTTTTATTGTGTTTTCTCTGGCCTGTCTCCAGTCCTAGTTTGGTAGAACACACAAACTGAATATGTGCAAACTCACTCAAACTCAGCCAACTGGAAAGGTTCTGGACTGCCATGCCAGGGTTTTCTGTGGATTGTTCTATAAAACAGAACTGTCATGTTATTGATAAATTTTACATAATTGCCTCCGAGAACCTTTCTCTGACTTATTTTAGTATGGCTTACATGTCTCTACTTAAAACAATTTTAAGGGAGGTTTCAAGGCTCTGCTGTCAAATTGTAGAGCAAGACATTTTCCCAAAATTAATCCCAGCACACTTTGTATGCAGAATCATGCTGAATAAAAATGCAGTTAAGACAATCATTCTCAATTCTCAAGTGATTTGAAGCTGCTGATTTTGGCAATGTGTCCTTATTCCTGTAGAAGATATTCAACCCCAGTCATTTCTGCAGAAATGTTTTGTAGATTCACCTCCTTGCACATACATACAGTAAGCCACGTTACTGTATTAATGTTTAGTAAAAAGTTGCTTAAAAGAGTGGCATGCATGCTTAGCATCTTTTAGAAATGGTTATGTAACAATTGTGTTTTTATCAAATTAACTATAGTTTGGCAACTAAAACATTTCGTTAAGGTTAGGGAAAGATCGTCATTATTAATTGTTTCTGTCAAACTGTAAAAATCGTGGAAAGCTATCCACCAACCCAACTCCTGGCTAGATTATCAGCCATAATGTCTAAATCCTCCGAGGTAGACTGACCACGAGCTACGAGGTTGTGAAACAAAAGTTTCTGCTCCTGTAGAAGCTAGAAGTTAGTATAAAATTAACCTTGTTTTAAAACATGTTTTATTCACAATCTTATGGAGGCATTTTAGGCCTTTATGTTGACAGAACAAAAGACATGAAAGAGGAGAGAGAGTGGGAATGACATGCAGCAAAGGGCTGCAGGTCGGAGTCGAACCTGGGCCCACTGCGTCGACGAGTAAACCTCTATATATGGGTGCCTGCTCTACCACCTGAGCTATGTGGGCACCCCACTACCCACAATCCTAAGCGTAACAGCAACATCTCCGGTCCAACTTGCTGTTACTATAGAAACATTGCCGTACCTAGCGAAACCGTGAGCTTCTACCTTAGAAGTGTGATAGTTTCTGAACACTGTCTTGTACCTTTTGCCTTTTTTCTGTTTTCAAAATGTTTTTTTACTTTGAGTGCATTCATTCACAATCCGAACCACATCGTCGTAGGTGACTTCAGGCAGATTGTAGAGAGACTTCTATCGGTTGCTGCCATTGTAAAAAGATAACAGGAATCCCTACTCAGATGTTCTTCCAGTCTTCAATTGTTGCGTGACATAGGCCGATTGAGGAGTGTACAACATGGTGTACACATGTATCAAAATGTACACAATGCAATAACAAAACACAAGGCACTTAGCATTGCAAGGTGAAGCAACACATCCAGGCCTGTCAGGAATGTCAATCATATCCAGGTGTGTATTAAGGGTCAAACATGTATTATTGTACTAGTGTGGAGGGTTTATCAAAAAGTAAAAAAATAACTCCACGCAGACAAATTTCTTTTTAAGAATTCCATAGCGTACAACTGATTTATTCAAGCTTCAGGTTAAACATGTCTCTTATCAAGTGGCAGACTGAGGGCAAGGCCGCATCCTTGTAACCCCCATCACGTATAAAGTATCAAATATCAGGCGGCGTGGCAGAAAGGTAGTAAAGGCGGCAACTGAATGGCCCCCAGCAGGTAATTGCATCCCTTCAGAAATAATTCCAAACAGTGCCAGGCAACAATCTAAACGGAGATGTCCAGGCGGCATCCTTACCAGATGTCTAGACTTCTTACCCTATCTCTAAAGGTGAGGCCGGCCATTGGGCTAAGGAAAGTTATTTTATTCGCTTGTATGTGTGTGTATATATATATATATATATCTGTCTTTAGTTTTTTCAGTACATCCTTCTATGGTAGCATCAAAGGATATTTTGCAAGTCACGTTATACCAAAAAAGGAATTGAGGTAAAATATTGCAAGGAACTGCGTTGATTGTGGTGTGTTCTTATGATACAGTGAGATTTTCCATCCAGGAAATTCAGTTTGAGTAATAAATGTATGAGTTTATCTGTATAATCAGATGCCAAAACCCTGCACATCAGTTTAGAATACTTTGAGGAACGTTTTTACATTTCTGGCAAGTTATTGTAACTGCAATTGTTTCATCCTCCATTACAACAATTTGCTGGTAGACAGTAGAATTACACCAATAAAATAAAGTGATCTACCAGGATTATGCTCCTCATATGAGGGTGCGTTATGTCACAGCAAGGCCCAACAGACCCAACTTTTTGATCTGAGATTGCCGTGTTGGCACGCTTGCTCCAAAAACCACTCTGTTTGTCTCCCAACCTTTTCTTTTTTTCAGCTGTCCTAGCTGTATTGCTCTGTAAACCGGTGTCACAGAAACACGGTGGGGGTGGGCTGGAAGGAAGAGACAAAGGTCACACATGTCTCTAAGGTGGAGCTTTAATTCTGGACTGCCATCCCACAGTTCCTGGTCCTTTGGACCTGACCTGACTGACAGCCACTGCTTCCCTGGGCACTGATCCAAGATGTTAGTGAGGTGATGCAGAGATGAATGAAAGTGAGTTTGTGGGAGGTTTAGTTCCAGAATGATTGTTTAAAATTACCTTTTAAGATATATAAAATTGTGATCAGTGTTTTTTTAAATATATTTTTTGTTTATGACTTTTCCCCATCAAACCTCAACTGTCAAGTCTGCATTTATATTTGGTAACAAAAAGTTGCTTGTTTTTGTGAGCAGAATTCCATGTGAAAAACAGTTTAATCTTCCCAACGTGCAAACATGCTCTAGGCTTAACATGTAGACAGAACCAAATTACCTGTTTACTTGTTGTGAATGCAATTCGTCACATTATCTTCCACCCTTGCTGACAGAAAGGAGCTGCGCTACAGTCTGTTCACTGGTACTACGTTCACTTTTTCTCTTTCTTTGTGTACATCTGCCATTTGTACGCTCCCAGCTTTTCTGCATTGTGTGTATTGAGCAAAGTCAGCAATAAGCTATCTGCTATATGAATTCTTGCCAAGCCCACCTTCCAACCGCTGTGTGTCATGGTTTGGGTTTCACTTCAGTGTGAGTGATTTTCTTGAATTAATACTTAGTGTTGATATCTTATTGATATATTGTGTGTTTTGTTGTCAGCAAATGCCTCAAAATTGGCAGTTATAGGGAATAGTAAGTTATTATTTTCCTCCACAATGTATTCTTTCATGGCAGTAAACCCCTTTTTTATATTTTATACATCACATCGATAGAATAGAATGCCTTTTATTGTCTAATTGCCTAATTTCCATGGCCCAGCTTGACTTGACTCTACTCAACTCATCTTTGTTACCAGGGCCTTTTCTGTATTTTGCTTTCCATTCTCAATAGCACCCTAAGGGTAGGCGGGATATTCAGCTGTAGAGACTCTAAGTAAAACGGTCATGACATCATCTTCAATGTGACACTCGTTGAATCTTTTTATTAATAGCAAAACAGACGAATGTCTGCACTTGTAGGAAGCATACTCATGGACGAGAGGCTCACGCTCAACAAAGTGTGAGATGTAAGCCTTAATGGTGTCCTCCTTGGCTGAGCTGTAACGTTAGCTCATGTGAGCTAGCAGTATAGGTTAGCTAAACTAATCCCCAATGAGAAAGCAATGGCGGACCACAAGGCTCTCGTCCATGAGAATGCTTTCAGTTGTGCGGTGGTATGGTGGGTGTATTTCGGTAAAAAAGAAAATAATTCGACATGAAACTGCTTACAAACAGGTTTGGATTATCTTGCGTAAGATTTAAAAAAAATAGCAGCACAATTTGCTATGAAACTAGGGACAGCATGTTCTGAGGATCACTCTAAGTAGTGGAGACAAATTTTGTATTTTGGGTGAACCTCTGAGAAATTCATGCAAGTCATGAAACTCAGGATTACTGCAGGTTTGGCGCCCATGTCTACACATTTTTAACTCCACCAGTTTTGTCCTTACCACAGTTTGCACTGCTTGGAATTCTCAGTTGATGGAAAATAAATTGCCAACACTTGGATAATTGATTAGGGATTTAAGTCAATTTTCAAGTGAAAATGCCAAACATGTTGGTTCCAGCTTGCCACGTGAAAGTATGTTTTACATTAATTTCAAATGATTTTCTTTTGGTTTTTGGAATGTTTGTCAAAGCAAGTGTTCGGCAAGTTACTTTTAAAAAGTAATTAGTTACAGTTACTAGAAAGTTCTTCCAAAAAGTAACTAAATTAGATACTCAGTTACAAATTATAAAAGTAACTACTTACTTCAGAAAGTAACTAATGCGTTACTTTCAAGTACATTTTTAAATGCTCAAATGTGATCCCACCTCCACCCCTGTTTAACGGAACATAAAAAGGCGTTCAAGTGTCAACAGGGAGCTTTCATCACTTTCTACCACCTCTCTCACTCACTCACACACACACATTGTCATCCAGGGTCAGGTTGCAGTAGGATCTATGTATGAAAACGTGTTTTCTTCTTTTACTTACTTCTAAATCCAGATATTGTCCCAACCTTTGGATTCTAAAAAACAGACAAAATTGAAACAGTCATTCTGCATTCAAATCCAAGCTGTAAGCTGTGTGGGGGTGGAAGAGCACTGGAAAATATTCAAGGGGAGAAAATATTGCCGCACTTCAAAGCACCAGATTGTGTTATACACATCTAAATTCATTTACTGCTCATGTCAGGGAGAGTGGACTATTGTTTGATTTGTCGAAGGCTTAAATGTTTTCAAGAACCATCGACAACTATGGATTGCAAAAAATGTTAAATAGCCAGCAGCTCTTCAACACAACCTGAAAGGATTCCAGCTTTTGATTGAATAACATGCAGCTAATTGATTGTGTATCTATTCATGCCAAATGAAAGTATGCAACATTGATATTTTTTTTTGTGTCTGTCTGTGTCTCTGTCTCAACCACCATTCCAATGCCTCCAAAAGCTGTTAAGGTGAATTAGCTTAAAAACCTGCATAGTTTCCCTTTAATGCTACCATTTACGCCTGTGTTTGACTAATCAAATGTCTCCCATTAGAAAGGTCTATTAAGGGGAAGAACAGACAAAGCAGTGTGCCACTTACTAAAACTACCTCAAACAGAAGTTTAAAGACGTCACAGTACTGCCTCCACTGTTTGACAGCTGATCAAAATACAAACTCAGCATAGCAGTGAGTTCCTTGCATGAAAGATGCAAAGTAGATTGGTAGAAAATGGCAGATTCATCAGACTGTCACTCTTTTATGTTGCTTGTTGCTTTTCCTCATTCTGATTACAGAGCTTGATTGTCCCTGAGATTTCAGTAGTCTATAATACACATTTTCTGTCTCCCAAAGTCTTACATCTGTATTGCCAGGACATACTGCATTAAATAAATTGGAATGGAAGTGACCTACAGTACTTCCCTTTGCCAACTGCTGGAGACACAGCTGTGCTGAAATTCTGTTTTTCTGCCTGATTGACAGTGAGATGTTGAGCAATGCTGGAACTGCTAATTCCCAGTGTACATCTGGTTGCTTCTCCATGTGACTATTGTTGAGCAATAAACTGGCAACCCATATCCACTAAACCTACATCTGGACACAAACATATGACAGCAGTGGCCAGATGACAATGACTCTGACTCTGTTTACTTTTCAACTTAAGTCTAAAGCTCTGTTAGTGACCCTTACAGGCTGCAATTTTGATCACACCCTACTATTTTACTTGTCTTAGAGCCTTCCCAGCAGGATGGCTAGAAATTCTACGTTTTGTCCTAAGGTTGGCCTGAGAGGAAAGGTAATTGGTCCATTAGATAAAAAAAGGTTTATGTGGTTTATCCGTTTTGGCAAGAATAATGTGCTCATTTTTACATACTTCACTTAGCACTTCTATCACTTTTAAGCACACCATGACTTTTGTCCAAAGGTGTGGTCCAATTTCTCCATTTGCATTACTGAACTTGTGAACCTGCCCCTCTTTATTACCTCTTTCGCCTTGCGTTTTACTCTTAGATGTGTTCGGACGACAGATCATACAGTCCAGTTTTGAGTATACTGAATCCTTAGGCTCCATTTGTGGGGGTGTGATCGGATTTATGCATTCAAGGGAAAGGTTGTGCCTCATGATGGGGTTACATGAAAGTCAGGGTGTCCCAAAATCATTAGGAGACCACAAGTGTCTGCACGTAAAATGTCTGTCCTTGGGATGCTAATTTTAGATTTTTTATTTTCTGAGCGATAGCTGGCACTTGTTAACCGATCATTAAAAGTTAAACAGAAAGCAGGCCACAGAGACCCAGTTTACCCAACCAGGAGGCTTAGATATATACTTGCTGTGTCTGCCGACTGCTGCGGATTTGTGGCCCAATGTTCTGTGCATTATTGTGGACACATACAGCCACTTTTCTGAAACTGCTCGGGCGACCGACAGTCCGCAGCTGTCTGTGGAGCATATGTCCCAGGCGAGCCCATCTCCAGAACAACCAATTGTAAGGTTGTCAGCTGTGTGTCTGCCTGGCATACTCTGTGTGTAGGTCGGCCGATTTAAGCTGCCAGTCCTCATCGATATAGTGACATGTGTCGCATAGCTCTCCGCAGTGAGTGCTGTCCATCAGAGAGCCACAAGCAGAAAAAAGAGCAGCTTAAAACGCAACTTGCTTGCAGTTAAGAATTAGGACAGTTTTATTTTACAATGCTAAATTATTTTTTTATATTCTTTTTCTTTGTAATATTTCTTTTACCTGTCAAATGATGGTCAAAATTCTTATTGTTTAATAGTTAAAACGTTTAATCATTAACATCACTAGTATATCAAGTTACTTGTCAAGATATCTTGCGCGGTGCAGGGACCAACTCTGATTGGCACATGATCAGGCAGTGGTTTACGGAGCGGTAAATCGGCTTTGCAAAAAAACCTGAATGACTCATTTAAAATATTGGTCAATCATGCAAATTTGATAGTGGGAAGCCAAAATCGTGATCTGGATTCAAATTCGATTAATTGTGCAGCCATAGTTAAAATAATGATATGGACTTAAAATCGATCAATACCCTTTTCTGGGAAAATGAATATAGGCCACGGTCCTTGGATTGAGTTTATAGTCATCAGTGCTCATCAGTAATTGTAACAGCATACTTGTTTCTGCTGTCATCCAGTCCCAAACATGTGTCAGCAATTGTTTATCCCATCAACCAACAATGACATATTGTAGCCATCTCCAACAGTGCATTACTAAGATTTGATTAATTCTCATTGCCCTATGTTCTGGTTATGAGGAATGACACAGCTGTCTGTGCAGTATCCCGAGATCCTCCTCTGTTTGTTTTTTTTAAAACATGGATATCATATCTTTTAAATCCCTTGTTTGTTCACATCTTGCTTGAGGTTGGGCTTGTGGGTCGGATTCTCAGAAGAGATGCTGTAAAGGAAATTAGGGATTTTGACAAGAGCTCCTGAGGGGGGACTTGAACAATCTGATTCATTCAGCTCTAATTTAATTCTCTAGAAATGATCTCAGTCAGTATGTAGCCGACCTAAGACTCCCAGGACCTGGTGTAGAGACTAGCCTGCGAAGCCCCTGCAGCCCACTTCACCAGGCTCACAGCGGGCCTCTCACGCATTCCTCCAACACTCGGCTACCAGATCAGCGTAGTTGGCCCTCATCCTTTCCTGGGCTTCCTCCATTCAATCTTCCTAGGGGACAGTTAGTTCAAGTAGCACCACCCGCTGGTCTTGATGTCCACGGTCTTGCCACAGCAGACGACAGAAACCGGTGCTGTTCTGATGGTCTGTTTTGGGGTGTAGCTTGTGGTACTTGGAAGCTCTAAGCACTCTAAGCACTGTGGTGTGTGCCTGGTTCCTCGTCCTGTCTCACCAGGTGCTGTACTGGCACTGGGCATTGCATTACAAGCTTCCTTAGGTAGCCCATCTTGGTCTGGTGTATTTTTAGACCAGTCACATTTTTGCAGACCTTGCCTTATTAATTGGTAGCTTGTTTCCTTGTGTGTGTATATCAATAACATGAGAACATTTAAACATAATCATTTATTGATTAACCTGTCAACATGATCCTAAAGTAGTGGTTTTACTTGCAATCTCCTCGATAAAAGTCCAGGTAGATTTAAAGAAGCATAATAACTGAACACAGACAGACTAGCATATAACTGATTATTGATAATAACTTGATTTGCGCAGCACATTTACATTTTTTTAATTCATAGATTGGTTCTTTTACTTCATCATTTTTACAGAGACTTTTACATAAGAAGCCTGTAAATCCTCCAGTTTTCCTCAAGCTTCAATCATATTATTTTCATACCAGTCACCAATCATACTAAATGCTTCAAAATAATATTCCTCTATTCCACTAGTCACTCATTTTAAAAGTCTATTTTACTGCAGGCAGGGCTTCATTACATCTCGTCATATTCCATATTGTCTTAGTCCCTTTTAAAATCAAAACTGTGTCCATGTTAGCTTTAAAATTCTGGACAGTGCTCCTTCCTCTGCATGCCGAACACAGGACAGCGTGGCAAATCAGATGATTTTACTACTTTACGGCGGTTTTACACGTTTTACATGTCATGCATAACAGGTAAAGCCATCATGAGACAAAGTTTTTGTTGTAACCATCAATCCAGTTCATCAGGTCTGTTTCTGTGGCAGAAAAAAGGCCCACGTTAACAAAAATAACATGTTTTAACTTCTACAGTTTCATTACAACAAAGCAAATCTCATCTGCTGATGACCATGTGATCCAATTAAAAGCTCTAGTAAGTGTGC
This sequence comes from Etheostoma perlongum, assembly GCA_026937815.1. Classification (NCBI taxonomy): domain Eukaryota; kingdom Metazoa; phylum Chordata; class Actinopteri; order Perciformes; family Percidae; genus Etheostoma; species Etheostoma perlongum. Next base: position 12,775,766 of record CM049389.1, read on the forward strand.
CCGAGATGAGATTCATTTGACGAACTATTTAAAAATTGTATCATCTCATAACATTCTTCTCATCAAACTATGGATCAAATCTTTTGCAGTGAATTTGGTGTGGTCTGGAAAAATATAAAATGATTTTGTCAGCATTACAAACTGTTATTTGTAGCTTAATATATCCTGCAGCATGTCCCCCTGATCAAGAAGAAAGATTTGTTAGGTGCATCTAAATATAGCGTGTCAAAAGTATAAAGAATGCCTTCAAGGTCTTAAGCTATGCTTTTAAACACAATCACAGCTATTTATTTAGGTGCTGCTTCTATTCCTGTCAATCAAATCAGAAACTGAAGCCAGCTCAGAGGATAAAAGGATTTACATTATATATAATGAAGTGTTTTGGGTGGAGAAAGGTAGTGGGAGAGAGACATTAACAGATGTACCATGGCAGTAAAAGAGAGCATGGATAGATCTGTTGAGAGTTGTGTTTTGATCGCAGCGGGGTTGGCTTTCTGAATGGCATGGAGGGAGAGTCTGCAGCTGTGCTGCTCCAATAGGTGAGGCTCCTTTGATCATGCTCTCTTTAGAATACAGAGACATCTTCGACAATAAGTATGGAGATGTCAGTCTGCTGGGGTTTAGGGTTATTTCAAGGAGCACAAATGGGATATGACTTGTTTTCAAAGCAATTTTTTAGTTTGAATAGTGAGCAGTACACTTTTATTTTCTTTAAGCAGATGCCAACACGCACACACAACCCAACCATGACTCATCGCAAACACACAGGCGAAGACATTGAGCATGACACCAGCATACCAGAACACAAAAACACAGAAAACACTTCTTTGTTACATTCACCATGACAACCAACAGAAATCAGATACCCTGCTGGAGCCGCTCCCCCTGCGACCCGACACTGGATAAGCGGACAAAGATGGATGGATGGATAGATGGATGATAAGGGACCTTCTCAGAACTAGTTTAATTAAAAGCAAATTTGCATTTGCTAATACATTTAGAAGGAAACCTAATGGCACCTGGATTGTGTTTTATCAACATAATGTGAAAATGTTTATATTATGTGCAGCCCAAAGGTAGGTAGGTAGGTGTGTGTGTGTGTGTGTGTAATATAGCATATTTGCAAAATTGTTCCCCCTACAATATGTGCTTCTTGCAGCTGAAGTATTACTTCTGGTCTGTTATAAATACAAAGCACTTGGTTAAGGTTAGGGAAAGATGGGGGTTCTTGCAAATTGGTTCTTGCATTGAGACAATGGGATGCAGGAAGCGTGATGTGTTGACTTTAAATTTAAAAGACCGGATTTAAAAAGAGACCAAAGGTCAGCCAGACCCAATCAGAATATTCCTGAAGATCATTAGACCTGATTCAAAATGTGGTCGACCAAAGTACGGAGAGAAGATCAACACTGGCAGCAGAATGCTGCTCCAGTAATTGACCAGCAGCAGTGTATATCTTTAATGCACACAGGCCACACTCAGTCTCATATCATGTCACATCTTGTGGAGCTGCAACCTTGCCCCCTTCAAATTTGGCTAACTATTATTTAACAATTACATTGTGGTGACAAACGTAGTCGCTGCCTTGATAGTGTTCAGATGAAATATTTTTATGAGTGAATGAAGGGCTACATTTTACTTATCACACCTGAATTGCATGGAAGTGTTTTGGAGTTGGGTGTACAGGTCAGGACAAGTGCAGGACACCAGAGAGCAAGGTTCACATCTGGCTGTGGCTCAGTGTAAGAGCGGTTGCTTGCCAATCGGTTGGTGGTTCAATCCCTGGCCCTGCAGTCCCATGTCGAAGTGTCCTTGGGCAAGACACTGAACCCCGAGTTGCCCCCAATGTTGCGCATCGGAGTGTGAATGTGTGTGAGTGTTTATCTGATGAGCAGGTGGCACCTTGTACGATATCCTCGGCCACAGTGTATGAATGTGTGAATGGTGAATGTTTCCTGTATGATGTTGATGATGACATTTACATTTGTAAATGGAAGCATAATCCGGCCATTATGTTCACTGCCAAGTGTGTCTGCTGTTGTAAATTAGCAGTGTGTAAAAGTAATTTCGGAGAGACAGGGTTGGATGATGAGAACGCACCACATGCAGCTCAGATCCAATCGGTAATCAGACATATTGACACAAACTTAAGATCTGCGTCAACATAGTGGGACCCCCTACTAAGACTATTTAGACTAATTACATATTTAGTCCAACTTGGGTCCTGCATTACGTTGATCAACGCTCAACTCAACCATCCACACAGACACACACATTTTACCTAGGGTTCGGTACCAAACCTGGTGCCAATATGGAATAATGGATGTTAGAGGCAACAAAAGCATCAGTGCATGTGACGCTAGTTAGCATACACTTGGCAGCAGGTAATGTTAGCCTACCATCAGCTAGTAGCTGGCTTAAACACGGTTTAAATGCTAAAGCTAAACGGTCTAACCATTGGCTGTATTTCACTAGAAAGGATTCCAACACCGGAACAAGCAACAGTCTGCAGCTGAAGACACGGAGGAGCTAGCTGCACCATCGTTAGTTGTAGTCAGAGTTTTTGGAGCAACAACACAGACGGGTATTAATGGAGCTTTCATTTACACATTGTAAGCTCATGGTGCATTCAATGGTATCATCTAGTGGTTCTACTTTTGTCGTTTAACAGCAATTGATCGGTGGAATAAGTAATGATTTTAAATTTCACCATAAGGCCTTAGCAATAAACAGGTTGTTCTTTAATGCCACCAACAGTTTTGGGCTTTTCTTTTTTTCCCTTATTTTCCCGATTCCCGGCCTCTCCCGATTCCGTTTTAAAAGTATTGTTTTAACACTGGTATTGGAAAAACCCCCAAATAATACTCAACCCTAATTTCACCCTTTTTACACATAAATTGATAAATATAGTTGCACTCACCTGATACAATGTTGTTGTCAATGTAAAGTAGGCTGGCTGTACCAATCTAATGCTTGGAAATAGGACATTGTATTATGACAAGTTGTGTCAACACTACTGGTGTGTGTCGCCTTTTGAACATCTCACTTACTTGTTTGGAAATGTTGTTGCTAGGGTGTTATTTCCTGCAGCAATTACATTTTCTCCTAAGCACATTAGTATAGAGATGTTTTATAGAAGACAAGTATGCATGAGGTGATAGTACTTTAAGCAGTCTTAACATCCCTTGGCGGAGCAGTGCTAACAGGGAATGTGTGACAGATAACAGCTTTGGTCAAGAGAGTTCCCAGGACCTGAAAGTAACAAAGTTGACCAGAAGGGAGATCTCTCATATCCCTTTTCCAAGAAGTCGGGACACTGCCCAGAAAGCTCAGAATGTCACACCAATCTGGCCTGCTTCCAAGTAAAGCTCTCTAGTCACGTTAATGAAAATTGAGGAACATTTGGCGTGCACATGGAGCCAGCAGAAACTGAATTTTCAGATAGCCTGATAATCCTGTCATGTCGCATTTGGGCTCAGTTATTTTGACCAGGCTTGGATTTTGTCCCAGTCCCTCTTCGAAAAACTGGAAGCAGTGATCAGACAGCATGAGCATTCAACAGATGTGGAAATGATTGTTACTCTTTTCAAATGTCTTGTTAGCAGTTTTTGGCCAGAAATGATGCACTGATTTGCTCCTTTCCTTCCAGAGTACAGCAGACAGTCCAATGCTACATCCTAATTCAAGCCATGTTCTTGGACTACATTGTTTGAAAATGAAATGGAGAGCCCCCAAAGGTCTTTTGTATAATAGGAAATTGATTGCCATTGGTATTGTTTGGCTGGTATTCAACTGTGGAATGCAGAATTTAAATAAAAATTAAGAAAAGCTAAGGAGTGATGTGAATTCTGGCCCTCGTTAGATAAAACTGAGTTGGAAGTAATTACAATCAGCCTCTTTTTCCACAGAATGAATTACATAAAGATTGATACTGTAATATCATTTCATTTTCATTTCAACAGGCTCTGCGTTTGGTTTTGTGTGCTCTGCTCTTGTGTATGAATTGCCTGATGTGGGGAATGAGCGGGTGCATTTGGAAGTGTGTGAATCAGTAAATGGTTTCACAGTAAAAGCCAGTATAAGGAACCATCAAAGAATATATCATAACAAGGAAATGAGGTGAGAAGAGAAGGAATCAGCACATTGGCTGGAAGTCTAAGAAATTAATAGCAGTGTTTAATTTTGGGACGGTACTTTGTCAAAGCCAGTGACAGAAAGTTGACGCAGCCGCTGCTCTGCCTTCACACAGGGTGGAAGTGGGGAGGGTGGAACTTACTAGGTCATCCACTGGCCCATGTGTGCACTATTATGCATGTATTTCATCTTCATCAGTTCCACACATTACCACACACCACATGACCACACACCGCAGCAGCTTTGTTGATTTGACAGCAAAGCTTCAGTCAACCCATTCGTTACATTAGAATCGGGCCATTGGCCGATTCTTGGTCCATTAAGATCGATCCAGGGGTCCATGTATCAGTGTAGTTGTATCTGTTATAGTACAACTGGATACCGATTGGTATCTGCTAATCTTTACACCCCTAGTGGAAACAATTCACAGCATGTTGATTTCCAATTGCAAGAGGGCTCCTGTTGACTCACAGAGTGGATATATCAATTATATTTCTGCATTTCTTTTTAGTCCGAACATGAACAGCAGGATGACATTCTAAATGTCCATTATTTTAGCTCAACTGAGGCATGATGATTTAGTCTTCTTGGCATGTGCAGATGGAAAGGTCAGTGGAAAGAGATGACATTAAAAGTAATGCTTGCAACAATGTGAGAGTGTCATCAGTTTACTTTTTAGTATATTTACAGTTAGTATTTATGATAGTTTGTTTGCAAATAGTATGTGCCTTTGTGTTGCCAAAAATAGGCCACCTTAATGATGAATAGTTCATCAGCAGCCTGTTGAATCAGCTGTATGCTCAAACTTAGACACAAAGCTACATAACAACCAATGAGAATCCAGCATAGAAAAAAGGAACAATACTAAATACTGTTGATTAGACTACATTTATTATGTCTAGATCTAAATAATCATACTTAGACATATTGTATGTGTGATTTACAATGGTTATAGACCCGATCACAAACAGTTTAACAATAACTTCTGGGTAGAACACTTTTAACAGGGGCAAGGAACAACTGGAAGAAAATGTAAATGGATATACTCTCATCTCAGTCATCTAAAATGCATGTTGCACTTTCACTAACATTAGGTTGGAGACTTAATTTACCCGTTAGGCTACAGAAAATGATACCATTCAAGCTAGCAGTCAGTCCAACTGGCAGTGAGATTTAATTCCCAGATTTGGTTTATCAAAGACTCTAGCAAAACAAAATAGTACAGAAAATAAGCACAGTAGAAATGCTACATGGGTCAGACCTATTGTTTAACTAGCCATGACGCATAGTTACATTTTTTGAGAGAGCTCTCCATGTACTTTTGCATGTACGAAGCATAAATCAGCCTTTCTATTATATCTTAGTTTTTTTTAAATATAATTTTAACATCACTTTTTTGATCCAGTTTGTGAAAAATTAGGGCTTATTAGACTTTTAATTGCAGAAACAAATCAACTGGCTAGAAGTAAGTCAGAAGCTGTAGAGTTAGCATGGGGTGTAGTGATGTCTACAGCATCACTGGTAACTCAAAAAATAGCTTCGAGAGAGGGAGAGAGAGAAAATTGAGAGAGAGAACAGGTGGAAAAGGAGAAGCATGAACTCAAGGAATGGAAACTTGCCAGCTAGGGCGAAGGGCCAGTTACTAATAATCCCTTACATTTAAATAAATATAAATTTCATGCATCTAGGTCAAATATTTTAAACATCTACATCAGCAATCTTATTTTATACCGCAGCATACACAATTTTATCAATAAATAATTTATTTACAAGCTATTTACATTTTTTTTTGCCAAGACAGAAGCAAGTTGACAACTCTTGATTTGGAGAATGGGTTGATTTAGGAAAAAGACCTTTCAAAAGACCAGATCAAGCCAAATTCTATTATAGGTTGATCAGTCCAATTGTATTGCTTCGGTTCAGACGAGCCATTACTTCCTCCTCTGCAGCTTCTTCTCCGTTATACTTCCCTTCTGCCTCCACTGGTCCTAAATCCTCCATTGGGAGAGGCACTCTCTTAGCTGTGCAAATGTGCAGCACAGCTGCTGCACAAATGATGGTGCATGCCTTCTCTGGCTTCATCCTGATTTCACTTTGCAAGCAGTGGAATCAAAAAAAAGGAAAAGTCATTAGTATGCTTATATGCGGTAGCTTCTCTCTCTGATAACCTACATCATATACTGTACATCTGTGTCTAGCATTCCAGCCTTTCGTTCCTTGTCTCCTTGTGATTGTTTTTTTTTTTTTTGGATTTACTTGTTGCCTGCGGTTACCTGTCTACCTTATGGACTCTCAGCATGTAAGCCTTTTTCACTATTAAATGTTTCTTCACTGTATCTGCATGCCTGTGCTGCTTCCATTAGCTGTGATTCTGCTGCAACTTGCAATGTTTTAGTAAGACTGAATGATTCATTGATTTCAAATCAATATCCCAATATAATGCAATGCAATTTTCAAAACCCAAGCAACGCATTATAGTGAACGGAAAAGGCAGTCGGACTTACGACTGACTCCCCGAGTTGGTGAAAAAAGGGCCTCGGAACACACCAAAGCGACGCCGACTTGAGCGTATATTTTGCGCGTGCGCAAGACATAATACGTCTCCATAACAACAGGCGGCGCTAATCTATATTGTTGACCATAATGGCGGCTCGTTTGGAATACGAGCTTGTATTTTACGAAAATGGTTAACCGAAACATGTTTCTGAAAACCTTTTAAGCGAGTAGGCCATGCAGTTGCTGAATCGGTCTTCATTTCAGATTGACAAAGGTCAATTTAAAAGATTTTTGTCAGATGTTGAGAGGCATTTGTCACGCTCATCCCACTCGTCATTTACAAGTTAGCACTCCACCAATCAGATTTGTCATTGAGTCCGACTGCCCACCCACCGATTCAAATGATGGCTGACAGCTCCTCCGTCTGACGTCTGCACGGAACACACCGAACTGACCTCGCCAGAATGTCCGGACAATAATCAGGTTGGTGTGTCAGCGCCTTCAGAAAAAAGCATGCTAAATTGTAATCACAAAATTGTAATCACAATATAAAAATCGTATTTGATTTTCCCATACTGTTCAGCCCTTTGGTCTAGTCTGCTTCTTTATTTATTTATTTTTTAATTTTTTCGAAACTTTGTAGTCTGTTTCGTTATCAGCCTGTCCACTATGATTAGGCAACTAGTGTATAAAGACAAACACTGTTAATGTAAAATTAGTAAGGCAGTAGGTAAAGCTGTTTCATAAATACATTGGGGATGATTAGTGTGTTGATGTGCTAATCACCACTGCCAAATTATGTTAGTCAGCCATGTCCCAGCGGAATGTTAATGCGGTCTGGTGTTCCATATTTAACACCCATGATTAGCCATGTGTGGAAACACAATGGATCACCCAAACCCCTAGTGAGTTGGAAAGTAGTTTGTAAATAAACCTATGACAAATGAACCATTATTTCAGATTGTGTAGACCAATGCCTCTCCCCCCCCATGCTTTAAAGGATATTAATAAACAAATTTAATTAAAACCTGCTCGTATGGTTATCTTCAACATGTTATCTGCCTACCTGTAGCTAATGTTGTCATCACCACCTAAACTAAGACCAGAGTGTATCAAGACTGAGACAAGACCAGACAAAGACTGTGGGGGTTTAAGACCAAGTGGAGACCCAACCAGATCAGGTCCATGACACACTTACAATAAAATGTAGAAGAAGCAAACCAAAGGCACCTTCAAATTAATCTGAAAGTCCACATTCCCATGAGAACCCCACTATAGAAAACAAATGAATATCCCCCTTCATTCATTTACCTCAAGCATTGCCTTGTATTCCTGTGTATATGTGTAAGTGTTTTATGAGAAATGTCATTTTAAAATAATAAAAAGACATTGCAGAGGTGAACAAAAAAATACAAGTTGATGAAATACACTTACCAACACTTTTTTTGTTCAATAGTTATTCACTACTTAAGTTACATGTCATGTTCTTATGGCCAGGCGAAGCAGCAACGTGTAGTATTTATGTTGGAGCAGACATTAGCCAACGTTGATGTAAATATGCAAATTTAGTGATATCCCAGCAGTTTTGTTCTTGACTGGTCTTAAAATAAATACAGTATAATAATGTGGTCAATTCTTATACAATACCTTGAGAATGGTCTTGGGTACTAAATCCCCACCTGTAGCAGGGGGTATTTATTGTGAAGCAGTTTGCCAATCATCAGAAAGAGCTGATGGTGCAACTACAGCAAGAAAAGTACTGAAGCCATTAATCAGCATATTGTGTAAGAATATGAAAATATCTTTAGAGAATCAATATAGCCATCATGTTAACTTCAGTGGTGAGTGGCTGTGTTTTGTTTTTAAGGCACAGTAAATGAGTCTAATCAAAAACAATTAAAATTTGTCAAACTATTCATAAGGGATGCTCAAGACAGAGCCCCCCAGTTCTGCAGTGTTTTTGTAGTTTTGTGAGGCTTTTGTTAGCTGCCAACTATTGTGAAACCAAACCTCCTTCTCTGCATCTGCAACTGTCAGTTCCCCCTGCCCCCATAACCATTCAAGTCTGTAATTTATTGCTTTTTAAGAAAAAACAATGTTCTGTGTGTGTGTGTGTTTGCGTTTGCACCAGGACATTTATGATTGTATAGTACCTCCCTTTTTCATTATTTCCTTAATAATGGAAGAATTAACATAGAAAGATTTAGTAAGCACACCGTTTTGACTTGGTCTTCTTGTTGTTAGTGATTGATTTATAATTTACATCTCATTTTAGCTTGAACATGCGCTTTCATATATTTAAATCTGTGTGCAAGTGCAATCTCCCATCCTACCCACACAATTACCCAGGGAATATGGCAATATGGCAATCACACCAGATGTGTTTGAGCCACGCTTAAAGTTGCCTGTCTCAGTTTTAATCAGTGCTGCTGTCTACAGTGGCTGCATAACATGTTTTATTTTCACGTTACAGCAATCCAACTACTGTCAGTCACATGCTCTCAATGTCTTTTAAAGGGCGAGTCCATTATCTGTTTTTATATAATTCTTTAGATTCCATGTAATATTATGTATTCAAACATTTAACATTGTGGTGCTGTTTTCCCAAGCCCTTCTAAAGATGTCTTTTCCATGTGACCTGACGTAGGTTTCTATGATGACGTTGCTTTAGTACAGTAAAGTACAGTAACTTGGATGGCAGTTGGGAGCTTTTCTCTGTTTGGACAAGCAGACAGAAATCAAAGTGATGTACTGACGCTGTGGATGCCACTTGAGGCCAGATCTGAAAGTCCCACCAAAACACAAACTTTGGTTCACCAAAGTTGTTTTGGGAAGGAAAATTCAGTTTTTTGTCAAGAGTCTGGTGGCTTTGAATACAGCAATATGTACTGCTGTTGATGGGGATACTAGCAAAACACATTTTATCCGTTTCATCAAGTAAACTCGTTTTCATATATTTTCACCGCTCTACCATTCTGTCAGACAGCCCTTTCTGAAGGGGGAACTAAAGCCGTTTCATCGCTGTCTTCAAATCCACCTGACTCCACTGACAGAGTACGGGAGCTGCTGGTCTACTGTAATGCAGACTTAACACTGCTAACCTTGACTTAACTAGTGCTAGAGTTCATATTATTCATAACTTTATGGATATGTTATGCATCAGTTATAGCCATATACAATGAATAAATATTAATATAATAGGTAATTGCATCACTGGAAAACTGCAGCTTTCCAGTAATTACTTTTCAATTTTCATTGAATAAATATTTATTCATTTTATATTGCTATAACTGAAGCATAACCAGGGTCAGTGGTTAATTATAATATAGTTAATAATAAATATTTATTATATTAGTTATAAACCAGTGATAATGTTATTTTATATAAAAAAGTATTACATCAGCACATTCTCATTAACCTTTCTTTTACCCACACAGAAGAGTCAAAGCCTTACATGTTGAGGAGTTGTAAGATTATATGGTTGTCATTACGTTCCATAGCTGCAGGCGTCCTCCTCTCCACACTGCACCCCCTCCACATTTCTCACCAAACTCTAGAGGTCTGTTTTGGGGATTAGTGGCTTTTTGGGAGCTCAGCGCTCACAGCAAGGTAACAATTCACCATGCAATCCCCAGGAAACACACAGAGGACATGTTTTAATTTGTCACCTCACCAGCTCTCCGCCTCCGCCCGCTGTCAGCGCACGGAGCAGCCAAAGCCACTTTGGAAGAAACTCCTTTACTTCCTGTTCCATTTCACAGGCTTTTATGTTATAATCCACTGTCAGCTTCAGTCATACATCTGATCTGGGCTCAGGGTTCAAGAGTGTGTGTGTGTGTGTGTGTAAATATGTGTGTGGTTGTTCTTGGGCTTCTTTTCTCACTATGACCATATGCCCCTGTAAGCATAGAAAGATGTTGAAAATCCTCCAGAGTGAGGGTATTTTACCATTCCTCACTACTTCCTCATAACTAGTTTGGGATTGGGATTAAGGTTTCAGATTAACATTTGAATCAGGAGTAGATGTAAGGTTAACCCTGTCCGAAAAGATTGGGGTTGAAATTAAGAATGGCGTACTGTGTCAGGTCTGGTTAAAGGTCCCATGACATGGTGCTTTTTGGATGCTTTTAAATAGACTTTAATAGTCCCCTAATACCATATCTGAAGTCTTTTTACCAAAATTCAGGCTTGGTGCAGAATTACAGCCAATAGATACAATCCCACAATGAGCTTTCCTTACTTAGTAACTTGGCACACCTTATGTGTCAAGGTGGAGGCTGGGGGTGTGGCCTTGACCAACTGCCACTTTACTCCTTTGAAAGCCATGATAGGCTCGTTCGAGATGAACTGCGCCTCGCCTGTAAAGTAGACGAGAGCAGGCGGCAACAGCGGGGGCGGGGACAAAAAGCTGCGGTAAAGTCGGACAGTTTCCAGCCGATTCCAGCAGCTGTCAGACTGGACAGGAAGTGACAAACACTGTGGTGCGATTCCGATTTAATAAAATATAATCAGACCCACATATCAGCTGGTACAGTCTCTAGTTGTTTGATTATGACAGAATAGCTGTCAAAGTGCTCTACATGCGATCTGTTGCTGATTTTAATTAACAGACTGTAGATGATCCGTGATCTGATCAGATTTAGTCTCTCTGACTTCTTAACATCACTATCAGCCACACAACATGTGTTCTGTACAGAATAAGTCTTTAAAGCAGACAAATACCAGCTAAAATCCCTCATATTAAAAAATAATAAAAGGTTTATGTAAAACGTCATGTTGAGTCGATCGTGAACCAATCAGCTGTTAAATCAGCTGAGAGGCCGGCGTTTCCCAGCATGCTCTGGGTCCGCCTGGCTCTTGCAGTCGGTGAAAACCAACTGCGCCGCCTGGGTCTCAGAACTGCGGCCGCCTTGCTCTCGTGAGATTATCGTTGCCTACGTGTGCATGACGTCAGAGCAAGTCGGGCTCAAGTCGAACACAAATCTAACCGGCATGCAACGGGCGCCGATCGCCGGTGATCGATTCTGCGCAGACCTGGCTCATCTCGAACGAGCCTGATGTCTCTCTCTCTCATGGGTGGGCCAAATTCTCTGGGGGAGCAAAGCAGAGCAAGAGGAGGTAACCAAGGTGGCAAGATTTCAGATTGGCCATCTAAACTTTCATTTTTTTAAAGGCAGATCCTATCACCATTTCTAGCCACTGGGGGCCCAAAGGCAGGTTGAGGGAACTTACATTAATGTTAAAAGAACCTCATGAAGTGACATTTTCATGCCATGGGGCCTTTAAGTGATACCACACAGGATTGTAGATTTTGGGGATTATCCCTTGTTGCTTTGGTGTTTGGCAACAGTTTAGATGAATACAAATGGCACTGATTGAACTAGGCTAGTTAACAACAGTCCAACGAGAAAGGGTTCAGAATGCTAGCCAAGGTTCACAGTGGTTTTGGTTTTCTTTCATAGAGGAGTGAACAAACTAAATCTTCACATTTAGGAAGCTGGAATCAGTGGAGATGGAGTTAAACCGATTAATCAATTATCAAAATAGTTATCGATTAATTTAATCTTAAACTGTTTCTACCTCAAAATGTGTGTCCCTTTTTTAGAAAGCTTCTCAAAATCTCTTACCTTAATTGATTTTGGTAAATATTTTTTTCTCTCTGTATGATAGTCACTGCTCAGGACCAAATTAGAAATGGCATCTACCACGGACAGTTGTTGATCCACAGAAATGACAAAGAATGTTCATATTGAATTGCATCGTCACATGTCAGCTCTAATGGAAGTCAGAGTCCAGCCTGGCATGGCTGCTCATCACAACAGTGGTTCATTAGTGGAGAAGCTGGCAGTGCATCATGACACCGGAAACTGCGTGGTCATTTGTACTTGGAAAGAAGCTCTGGAAAGAGAATCATTAAATCTTTTACTAATGGATTTTACCAGGAAGAACTCATAAAGATATCCTAAGGAGTTACATGTTCTTACAAGTATTGTAAACCACACACACACACACACACACACACACACACACACAGAGTCATGACTCATCCCTTCTATCCTTGGTGTTAAAACAGTCCAGCCTATTTGACACGTCCATGGCACCGCATTGACACACTGATTTGAGTTTCCCATCATTTAGCTGCTCGACAAAGGCCGTGTGTGTGTATGAAGGGTGGTCATGTATGTTTAATAAGCACACAACACCTACCTCCATTACAGGGCAATTAGACCCCACATTACATTTAGACACATTACTGGTAAGCTTTTCATTTGGCTGTCTCTGTCTTTCTAGTGCACTGAATTCCATGTAGATTTGTGTGGGTTGTTCTGTATGGCTCTGTTTATTTATTTTTGATTGAGGTCCTTTCACTCTTGTCAGTGTCTCCTTTTTCTTTCATTTCACATTTACCTTCAGCCTTCCGGGCATTTCTATTTTTTCATTCCTCACCCTGCTTTTACCTCCGCTTTTGTTGTCATTGGACTTGGTTTCTCTGGCTGGCTGGTTTGAAAATATAGACTTGCAGTTAATAAGCATAACACATCAAACTGAGTACAGAATTAATAAATAGACATGCAGACATTTGTGAAGACAAATCTGCTTTCTTCATCAGGTTTGTCTTTCCTGGAAAGACTGGTTCTGGCTGGATAATGGTTCGACAGAACCACTATCAACCCATTATTTATACATTAATAAAAAACAGACACAAACAGGCATCAGTTGTCACAGTACAAGGATTTGTATTCTGTATTCCTCTGTGCTCTATGAATTCTTTGGAGTTTTGAACTTGCTAAAATTCAAAGTCAAAAGTAAAAAATAATGTGGTCGCTTTTAGTACTTCAAAATATTTAGGCGCAAGAGTGATCAAATGAATACTTTTGTGGAGAATGGACATTAGTCTATCCTGGATAATAGGACAGTGGTGTATCCGGATGTGTTGACATCAAGATGCCGTTGATGTTGCCATCGATGTGCAGGCTTACATACAAAACAATGGATGCTGGTCTTTGTGTTCTGTGGCATAAATGATTGGAAGGTACTTTTGTGGTTATCATTGACCATCATGATGGATAATTAGTGACTGCATGTAGCACTTTTTATCCCAAACTCTCACGCACCAATGTAGCAACGTCAGAGGTGCTGGTCTGACACTTTCACTTTCCTAGTCCTAGTACTCAATACTGAACACTTTGGGGTGTCTTTACGGCATTGGTATCCTAGCTGTATAGAAAAATAGCACCAGTACAGGCTTTGTAGGAGTCTTGGTGTATTTCAAGAGATCTAACAAAAGGACTGAACAACTTCCAAAACCATGCTGTGAATTCAATCCCTTCCTCTGTTTCTCTTTCTGTTCTGTATTAACTTCACTCTTTATTTTACACCACCGCTCCCTGCCCTCTATTTCCCTCGGTGGTGCAGTTGAAAACACCTTTCATAGCACACTTCTCAAAACAGGAAGCTATCCACATGTCCCTGTCCAAGCTCATGTATGAATGATACAGCCATGCGGCACGATGGATGTCCCCATTCTGCCCAGACTAACCTTCTAGGGTGCATTCATTGCAAATATAATCATTTCCTAACCTCACACCTTTTTTTTTTTTTTAAACTTAATGTTGCTGTAATTTGGAATTTGTTTGTTTTGTTGCTTACCAATCCATAGCAGCAGGAAAAGTGTGATACAGAATGATCATTTTCCAAATGCTCAGCCTATACTTATGGAGCATTTCTTCAAGTTGAGACTTACGTGTCATTTACAAATGTCCTTTCTGTGGAGAGGAATGATTGTGATTTTGATAGTCATAGTGATTCGCCAAACCTACTTTCAGCATGCACTCAAAACGCTTCTTCAGCTTCTATTTTCTCTACCTTGTATTCAATCACTGTAATTTCACAGCCAAACCAAAGTGCTGGTTTTTATCGTTCTCTCCGGAGTTGGGGGTGGGAAGGGAAAAGAAGAAGAGGGAAGAGAAAAAAAGAGGGAAAAAGCCAACTACCACTGACCTAAATGTGGCTCTCATTAAGATGGCCTGCACACAAGGGGAGGAGAAGTACAAGCCAAAAAATGTCCCCTTTCTCTTCTTTTTTTCTTTCATTGTGCACGTCTGCTTTGGCTGCTCTCACCTCTTCTCTTGCCTCTCTGTTTTCTATTTTCCCTTTTTGTCCTCACCCTTTTTTTCATTATGTCTCCAATTTCCTTCCCCACCCCTTTTCTCTTTCTATTTTCTTTCTATTTCTTGGCTGAAGAGGCCCAGTGTTTATGTATAAAAGTTGCAGAGGGATTTCTGCAGTTGGCTGGAGAGAAAAACGAGGTTACAGCTAGGAAATGAAAAATAGTAAAAAATAGGAATCCCTCATATTCTTTCTCTCTTTTTTTGTCTGTTTTGCAAAATTGAGGTTTTTACCATTTTACCTGCTGCCTATTGCAATGCTCACCGTGGATTGTGCTTTACTATTAACATGAATACATTAAAGTAGCCTGACCTATTTCTTTTCAGCCTTCATAGCAAAAAAATCTATACAAAACAACAGTAAAATATTGAAAGCAGCGACATTGTGGTCCCCCACCTCTAAGCATGAATAATAACGCAACAAGCAGAAGCAAGGCAAAAGAAACGCAAATAAACAAAAGGCCATAACAATCTCGGGCTTGGCTTGAAGTATTTTAAGATCCTGACAGACATAGTATACCCAAACAGGCTATTAACATTAGAAAATGAAGCATGCCCTGTGCAGACAGTGGGGTGGGTGGAGGAGCAACACAAGCACAGAAACATGGCTTTCTTCCAGCCTGTCACTGAGTGTAATAGAAATGGATGGGGAATGGGCGTCTCGTGTTGCAGTCTGGTGTATAGATACATATTAACCAAGAACAGACCCAGGCCACTGTCCTTATATATATTTAATATACCATAGCTATTGCATCTGGAGATGGTATCCATAAATTAGTGTTTAGTCTCTCTCTCTCTCTCTCTCTCTGTCTCTCTCTCTCTGTGTTTATGTGTCCCTCTGCCTGGAGATGAATAAGTCTTTGTGCTCAGTCAGGGTCAGAGGCAGGAAAGATCTCAGCATCAAGGAGTAACAAACATTTTTAATACAAGACTGCATCCACACTCTGCCTGCAGCTAATGATTATTTTCATCGTCACTTTATACTGTAGCTACACAGAGTCAAGGAGTTTAAAAATCTGCACCTTAGAAAACATTTATCAAAAATCAAATTCTTTTTTAAATGACTTTACTAAAACGCTTGCTTGTGGACAAGTGCATCCACATGAATTTGCATTTCTTTTCAAAAATATCCATATACAGTGCTGATAATGAGTATAGGAACCTCTGCTTACGTTGATTAAAAGGAGGAATAAAAAAGATTATATTTTGTAAATTGATAAATAAATAAATAAATAAATAAAT
This sequence comes from Etheostoma perlongum, assembly GCA_026937815.1. Classification (NCBI taxonomy): domain Eukaryota; kingdom Metazoa; phylum Chordata; class Actinopteri; order Perciformes; family Percidae; genus Etheostoma; species Etheostoma perlongum. The sequence continues at coordinate 12,791,806 of CM049389.1, forward strand.
GTTCGTTCTTAAGATACAGGGGGCATGAGTATAGACACCTATGTTAATTTTCCAAGTTATAGCTGCCATCTGCAAATGCCTTTAGGCAGCTACTGAGAAGTTCTATAGAGCCTCTTCCAGAGCAAAGTAAGCACTTTCACTTTTCCCCCAGGTGTGGAGGTTAGGTGGGCTTGGTAGGGCATCGTAGACTGCTTGCACAAGGAACCGGACGCGTTTGAAGTCTGCCTGCATGATGTTTGCCCAGGTGATCCTGCGTTGCAGTGTACTTTCCCACCTTGTCCAAGTTCCCGGCTGCCGGAGAACTACCTTCCTACTCACTTGCTCTTCGTCCACAACTTCTTGAACCTCCTCCTGGAGTAGACAGTGTTTCTCCTTGCTCTGTTCTTTGCCCACTTGGGTCTTTGGGAAGTAGCCCAACACTGCTCTGCGGATGCCATGATGCCCACTAATGCCTTTTTCCTTAGGCGTCACTCTGCCACCTCCACTGCATTTGCGGCCTCCCATTTCCTTCCAGTTCTCACCTCAATGCCGACTGATGACACCTTGCAGTCCCTCGAATACCTGTACTGTACAACCTCTCTTGTGCAAGCTACCATAAACTCTTCAGTGAGGCCACTGAATGGTAGCTGCAGTATGTTACTGGTCCCATACAGTGCTACGCTAGAGAGGCTGCATGGAAGTCCCTGTCACTGCATAGACCAACAGAGGCCACAGGACTCGGGGCAGGATGGAATGCTGGTAAATCCAGGCTTTAAATCTACCTGGCAGCCCTGACTTGTCAACCTTGGTGAGCCACATTTCAAGCTCTTTAATGGCGGCAGCATTTTTTAAGCTTGAGTCAAAGAGCTTTCCCAAACTCTCTTGACTGGTTGCTATGTGATGGAGGGGATGGCAGTTCCTGAGACTGAAAAAACTGAATTTGTTAGCCACCTTTCCCCTCTTCAGTACCATGGACCTAGACTTGATGATCTTGAAACTCATCCTTGCCCAGGTAATGAGTTTCTCAAGTCCTTGAAGGATCCATCTGCTCCCTGGAACCAATGTTGTTGTGATGGTGAGGTCATCCATATATGTTATAAGTGGCTGTCGTATTCCAGATTAGGTTAGGGGACCTCTGCATTCCACCTCAGATGACTTGACCACCGTGTTCATGGCAAGGGCAAAGAGAACAACAGAGATGGTGCAGCCTGTTATTATTCCTTTCCCAAGCCAGTGCCATCCCAATGTTTCTAACCCAGAAGTGACCCTCAGCCTGAAATTATTGTAGTAATCCATGATCCGCTCCTTGCTCAGGTCACCTAGTCTTTTCTGGGGAGTCACTGGCAACACAGACTTCAATATGCAAGAAACATCCAATACCAATAGCAATTTTGCAGCCTTACTACAGTCTAAGCTTGTTGTTTGTATGTTTAGTGTCTTTATCTTGCTGCATTGTCCAAAAATTGGGGGTCAATCTTACACTTTTCATTCAATATGAATGTGAACACCCTTAAGCAGACTTACATCTGGAAAGCATGTATTTTAAATCTAATGCACCAAATTAGAAGCAAACACATGAGGGGAGGAATACTACTCTAGTGTTAAAACAACTGTGACCTTATATTATTTAAAATTTTTAATACGTTTTCCAGGTTTCCTTTAATGCTTATCACTACCTTTTCCATTGAAAATACAAGCAATAATTTGAGACTTTGCAGAGCTCATTTAAACCTAACCAAATGTTTTCCAGAATAACCCACACACAGCTAAAATGTAGCAGTTCCAATGAGGTGAAGGGGGCTGACCAGGTCTACTGCTATGGACAGACCGAGAGTAATGCTTTAATGTGCCCGAGGGTATGTGCTTGTTGCATGTCTAAATTGAAACACTAAATCAATTTTCATTTGGTCGTTTGTTTTTTTCAAGTGTTTTGGGAGTCTATGTGTGATACTAGTAGGAGGGTGGAAATGGTGGTCAATGCCTGTTGGACATCAACTACAATTAGTGAGCTGAGGGTTGTGTGTGCCATCATTCTGGACGTGGTGCAAAGTGACTGGGATGGAAGTGGAGATAGACTTCCTCGTGGCACCAAAAGCAATCTCCAAGCTGGGCTCCTCGCCTCTAGATGCCACAATGTCAGCACCTGGGAATTGAGCCTGCCACTCTCCGATAAGGGCTCAGCTGACTCCTTAACCACGCCAGTGCTCATTACCTCATGCTAGATCAAATCCCCAAGAGGCTTTAGCTCCCCTCTGAATCCCTCTTTAAAGGCCTATGGCGACTTATTTATAAATGAAAGTGGAAAGACTCACCTGTGAACTGAAGCTGGAGGGACACCAGATGGAAGGGATGGATAGGTAGCCGTCGAGCTGTCTCTCGTCCAGTATCTTACAGTCCTCGTTTTGCTATTTTATAAGCTTTCTCACAGTGTCCTTTCATCTGTTTTTTTTATTTTATTTTTTGTAATTTTAGCGCGTTGCAATTGGATATTTTTTAGTATGTGTGGTGCAAGTGGAGCACACAACCCTGACCCTGAAGAGAAAGAGCTTTAAAGCTATGTCCACATCCTGTCTGTCATCGCTGTATAAGCCACAGATACATTGTACTATTAACTTCTAACCTCTCATGGAAGATATCAGGCCCAGTGTACAGTATATGTTTTCCTTGCGTGCAAGAATGTTTAACACAATAAATCAGTCGTTTTTGTACTGCCTCTTACAAGCAACTTTAGCTACAGCAGACCGTATTAACGTTATGCATGGTTTTAACATGGAATTGTTACTTTGTGTAATTTGAAAGTTGTTGCTCAAAGTGATCAACACACTAGAGGTCTTTTCTAGCAGGTTCTCTTGATTTCTAGTAACCGAAATCAAAACCAGGACCTATATTAGACCCTGTCCAAATGATTTCAAGTCTATTCGGGTCAGGATTGTGTTTAGTGTATAATAATAATATGTGTAGTTCACTTTTACCATTCTCATGAACATCGTTTCCACCAGCAGCAGGCAGCAATTTTCAGCAGACACACAGTTAAAGACAAGCCTTTAGCAGCTAAAGAGACATATATCCCTCAGAAGTGAGTGGACACCAGCCAAAAGATTAGGATTGTAAATATTGGACTTACATTCATCAGGTTGTCACAGACATGACTACAGATAAATCATAATGTTACTCTGTGTTTGCTGGATGGGTAAAACGGCAGTTTTTTGCTTAGTGTACCAAACCACGCAAATTTACCAATCGGTTATATAGAGCACCACACTGTCGGAGCGGCAAAGTGTACTCTGGGCACTATGTCGGAGTGTGTGCGTGCGTGCGTGCGTGCGTGTGTGTGTGTTAAAAATGACAGGAACCATCATAGCAAAATACTGTGGACTGATTTATGGGTGAATTAAATCTCGTAACATTAAATATGAATACTTTTAAAGTTTGTAAATTTTTTGTAAAATTCTACTGGGGGAAAATGTTATGATGGACACTGGTGCAGTCTTGAAGATAACTATATATATCATGCCTGTATAAGACATAAGGAACGGAAATGAAAGCAAAGCAGCCGAGGACAAAAGATGATCCAGCATCAACTTTCCAACCAAAGTGCTACAAGCCGAGCTTGCTGTCTGCTTACTTAAGAGCTGCTGTTGATTAAATAGAAGATGTGTTTAACACTGTGCGGTTTGGTAGCAGCTGGTAATGCAGTTTGCTGTAAGTAACCCACGTTATTGATTAGTAAATGTGTTCAAAGCAAAGTGGTCAGATGTGTTAAGATAAAGTAAACAGGCCAAAATACAGCACAGATATGTTTTAAATTAGCCTGAATGCAGAATGCTCTGTCAATTGCTCGCACTAAGTTCTCCTAACAGGCTCTTTATTTTAAAAGGGCTTTGGCAGAGCGGTGTTTATGGCGCCCTGCTCCAGGTGAATATTAAATAGGTAAACACAAAAGCTTTTCAGTGAAGATAAAATATGAAAGTTGCAAGCAAGAGCCCTCCATTTGTGATATCGGCATTCATCCAGCCACCCACGCCCATTTCCAAAAACATTTCATGCTGCTGAAGAATGAGGAAAGATGCTAAGCACTTTGAGTGGGGAGCAACTCACTTCTTAGCTGATAAATTAACCTCAAGCAGTGCTAAACTTCTTTTTTTCATGTTGCTTAAGTAGCTGAGTGCACAAACACAATGAACTGTCTTCATAGAAATGACGAGGCACTTTGCCAGTTTAAAAAAAAAGGATTTTATGTCTTATTTTATTTATTCATTTATGTATTTTTTTGTACACTACCATTCACTTCTGTTAGACCATCATTTGCTATGGTGCCTCAATCCTAGTCTTCTAGAAAGCTCTCAGCAGTGTGAAGACGTGACCTGAAGTTTATTTTGACGCTGGGTTAGACGATTAGTCACAGTATAAATGTTGTCCTTAGACAGCGCCAACATCTCTAATTGGGTATGTGTATTGCTTCTTAGGAGGTGGGATTGTTTTCCCAGAGCCATTAGTAGTATAAAAAGAAATTTACATTTTCCTTAAAGGATGCTGTGAAGTTTCCCAGTGAAATATTACGTGCTGAGCCACAGAGGGAGTGGAATATCCAAGGGAGGAGGCAAGAAGGACCATGCCTTTTTTGGCTCCAATGGATTTGTTTTATATGGAAATTATTTTGTATGAAATTATACTTCTGACTCCTCTGTTTTGTAATAAAGTTGTTTTGATGATTGAGGCTTGAACTTGAATGCGATGCTGGCATGATAAACTGACAATGGAGCTGCAAATCACCCATCTGGCCACATGTGTAAAATGTCCTTTTCTTGTAAACAATAAGGTCAATTTAATGCTAATGATGAACAGAGATCAGTTTTGAGATATTCCAACCCAGTTGTGATGACAAATGAAGCCACTCTTTATTTGATGGAATCTCCTCTTAGTCGCCCGCTGTGTTTGATGTCGTTTAAATGCAGTGGCAGTGGGTGGTGTATCCAATGGCAGATTTCGTTGGCAGGGTAAAGCTGCTGGTATACTCATTTCAAAACAGAATTTGGTGTATTCTTAAAGGTTGTTGAATATGCAGTGCTGGGTGCAAATGCCTAGTCATTGTACCAAGACCAGTCTGTCAATAATAGAAAGGAGTGGCAGTGAAGGAACAATGGTAGGAGTAATTCCCATGATGAGAACCAAAACACTAACACGATGATCTGTTATTGCACTAAAAACGAACAATAAAAGTGGAAAACTCTGGTACTGTTTCTACAACAACATTGAAATACAGGTGGTATGTTAATTCCCTAAACCAGTCAGTAAAGATAAGTCTCTTAAAACACTAATACTATTAGTATTATACTATTTTAGAATTAGATGCGTAGGATTGTTTCTAACTTGTGTGATCAAACGTTTTGAATAACTCTAGAGCGAGTCCAAAAGTAAAAATGTATTTAAAAAAAGATAGAGGTTATCATTTAACAACTAACACAATATTTGTTGGCATTTAGCCTTTCAAAAACAACTTTTTACTGCAGTCACAAAACAGTTTGCTCTCTAGTTTGACGCACAAAAAAAGTCACACACCTTTATTATTATTACATGTCAGTTAGCTGACTCTTTCTAAAGGGACTTCCATTAAATACTTTCAACCATGAAGGTGACTCCAGACAGCAAGAATCAAGTGTAAGCTCCAACTACAAAGAGTCACATGTAAGGGCAACTCTAAATGCAAGTTTTTATTTTTATTTTTTTTACCCAAGGTGCAGTTAGAAGAGATGTGTTTTAGCTTGCAATGGAAGATGTTTAGACTTTCAGCCATCCTGATGTTAATGGGAAGCTAGTTTTCCACCATTTAGGGGCCAGGACGGCCATTGAGTGATTGGTTTGTCCCTCGCTTGTAGGGGAGTAGCGAGCTGTATTAAGGAGATGGTGTAGCAGCAATCTAACCGCACCATACATTACATTTATATAACCACAATTTTATTAAGGGTTATGAAATCATAAAATATAACAGACACCTAGCCCTACTAAACTTTATTACCAAGTCTTCTTCCCTGATATAGAAAGGTAGGATGAGAAACGCAATTAAACAACGGCTTTCTGCTTTTGTTCATAAAGGACTGGGCATGTAGAGGTACAGCCATGACAGATAAGCCTAAAACATTTGATTTTCCCATTTACTTGAAACTGCAGGTTCTTGCCCTTTTGGCATTTTGCTTAGACCATATTATTAACTACTCTCTATAATGGCTTTTTTTTTTACTGTTGATTTATTTAACTTTTCCACTGTTTTTTAAGTTCAATAATTGCAACATATTTCCTGAAGTCAGCAAGTAATTGTGTTAAATTATTGTGATTTCAATATTGACCGAAATAATTGTTTATATTTTTCCCCATAATCGAGCAGCCCTAGAACTGATCCTGATCATAAGATTTGGATCGGAGCCAATATGGGCATTCTTTGTAACTGATCAGGGAATTGCATTTATCACAATTACCTTAATCCTTGCCAGCACTTGACAATGAGTAAAAGTCTTTCTTAGTCATCCATTTTACAGAGCAGATTACTCAAATTCTCCACACTTCTTCAGTGATTGCATCAAGAAACCATAACACCATGCTTAAAGGCTGTTATTTCTTAAAGCCATCATCAGAGTTAAACATGAGAAGAAAATCAAAGATTGACTATTAAGCCCAAGATGCGTCACTAAGTTTAGTTTTTATCAAAGATTGACTATTAAGTGCATGTCACTAAGTTTATTGTTGTCCAGCGGGGAACTGAGACTGTTTATTTTTTGGTTGGTGGTAAACATGTAACTTGTAAACAAAAAAAACGATGTGCAGCCCCGGATCAGGACTTGGTATCGGCAGATAGTACTTTTTTCTTTTTAAATCAGATCGGGATTGCGGGCCAAAATAGCTGATCGGGACATCCCTAGTAATGATCGGTCCATCTGGCCAGTTTTGAAATAATATAGTCAACAATTGAAACCTGTAACAAATGTTATTTCACATCTTAGTCAGAATTACCTTTTGATTGTAAATTGATCCGTCCAACAGAGAAGGTACTGTGGATGAGTCAGTCTCACAAGCAGTTCAGGTGCAGTCTTACTGGCTGTCATGTTCTGCTGCAGTGTGGACTAGACTGCAGTTATGTGCGGTCACAGTCACAGCAGAGGCGGAGTATGGAGTTCTTCAAAGAAGAGAAACTATGTGTGAACTTTTCTTCTTTATTCAAATCTACATTACATCATAGCTTTGTGAGATTTTAATTAGTATTGTATTCCCTTTCAGAGCAGCTTGCAGGGACATGTCCCTGAACTGTCTTTTCTCAATCACTCATTAGGGCTTCTTTTTCTTTTCAGTCCCCTGCATGGATGTCATCTATGTGACTGAAAGTTACACAGACTGGAACTGTCTGGGTTGTCAGTTGTTTTTACTGTTAAGGGCAAAATACTGTTCATTACAAATGTTACAGTAATTAAATTTTTCATTGGGAAACAAAAAGCATAGTGCTCGTTGGCATCGGAATCAAACAGAAAGCAATCCAAAAATACAACCTAGCCCATGTTTTAATAAGAAAGCTGTGCTGTGTGGTCCTTTTTGGTTTGACACAAATATCCAGCTGTGCCATCACAATAACACACATTTCTAAATTCCTTCTTAGATGGATTTGGTAGCAATTAAGTTAGTTAGTTTTTGTTGTATGTTGCGTGGGAAATTCTTAGATGCGAATTCATAGACTGGATCTGGGTGCTACAATGCATGTGATTAGCCTAGATACCATGTCAATCACAGCGTGAGTTGGCATCAGAGCCAGGAGATCCTGACAAACATCAACACACTCCCAAACAGACTTAAAGCAAAGCAACCACCATCATAATAGAAATAGATATCTGATGTGTGTCTGTTGGATAATGAAGCAAAGATGTGTTATTGTTTTTGCTCAGTTCAAGTTTAACTTTTCCTTATGTCTGTCGGGACAAAATGAGGCCTTTTTATTATTAGTCTATATTACTGTGATATACTGCTGTATGTATTGTAGAAGGTAGGTTAGAAGGTGTGTGTATAGACCTAGTTAGGGTGCACTGTATTCAAAGCCCATTAGTTATGATCCAATTTAGCTCAGATTGAATGGGATTTGATGTTTTTACTGGCTCATAAAGAAACGCATATTCAATCTCAGGAAATACATGTAAAATACAATCCATATAAATATTTCCACAATTCAAGTACTGAATCTAAAATGCACCAGAAAATAAATTCTACTGCCACTCCAACAAAACACTGTTTCCTTAGTATTGTTGTTTTTAGTAGCATTTACTGAACAAACCCAAGACCTTTGTAGATTAAACACCATTATCTTGACATTAGATGTAGACTTGCCTGTAACAATAGTAGATAATAGAAAAGTTGGGACATGAGCAATGGTGGAAATCATGAATAAGCCGCAGTCACATATAGTATGTGGTAAAAAAACAAATCCCAGGGCAATATCTTTGTTACGTTTTGTTTTTTGTTTTTTAACAGCAGGTATATGTCCTTATAAATGAAACAGCTTATGGCTACAGCAGCTTTGAGCCAGGTACGTTTGTGCTTTGTAACTAGTGTTAGCTTCAAATGCCATTACTTGGCGTAAGTTGACTTTTGCTGCAATACAAATGTAATGTATATTGCAGCGTTTTACATGGTAGAATCTGAGTGTTTCATTCAGTATGGGAATTATTTTTAAACATTGGAAGTTGGGTACCGAAGCCAAAGCTCGAGAGAGAGTGGTCGCACACACTCAAAGAGGACAGTTGCTCATTTTTGACAGCTTAATTTTTGTGTTTCTAAGAAAAGATGGACACTGTGATGCAAGTTTTTCTCAGGAATTGCAGTGCCCCTTTACATGAATTTTCAAAAATACCCAAATTATTGTCATGGGTTTTTAGTTACACTGATTCCTTGTTCCCAATACCTTTTCCATCTGATCATTGGAAGCTGTCGGCACCCCATTTTGGCTCTGTGGGGGATTGAAGGGAACATTAATAAGTACCTCGCTGTATGAGCCCGTATTCATCCACCCCCCACTGCCACCTCTCCACGCTCCTCTCAGGACAAGACTTGTTTAATTTTAGCAGCTTTGACACACATTTGACATAGATTAATTACAGAGACTCTTGATGTCATTTAGCGAGTCACATACGAACATACACACTCATTCCGTACCAGAGGAAACGGTTATTCAGGGAACGATTACTTCTGCAACAAATCAACCTCATTGCCAGCAGACCACAGCCACCGTCCCTGCCTCAACTCTCATACCTCTTCCACTGTCCTCAGCATTACTCACTCCTCCTCTGCTCTCGCTCTCCAAGCCCTCCCAGGTCTCAGACGTGATTGCCTCCTCCTGTAACGCTCTATCCACTCAAACCTTTCCTGGCCCTTCTCCATGCTGCCTGACTGATAGGGAGAAATTGCACCGAAGACAACTATAGCTCCTTTAGCAATTTCAGGGCCTAGTTTACCCTTCGATAAGAAAAACAGGGGAAAAAAAGAGGGAAGTAGTGAATGGTTCGCAGTAAGTCATCATTGCAACTTGGAAAGCTCCATTCTTCTTTTATTTACGTTTCAATATGTGGGTGTTAGCAGATATGTGATTAAATATTTGTTTTCTCAATAGACATGGCATTGACAAAACCTTTTCTACATGTACTTTATTACAACGTAACCGAGTGTATTCCGAGTGTATTCAGGTATGCACTTGTGTGCTGCAACACAAGTGTGTTCAAAAGTGGTTTACATAATCTGGATAAACTGTCAACATGTTTCCAACCTGCCTGACCTCCTACTTCTGACTTCACCATGTTTAATGTAACAATCTAAAGTATTTATTTGGTAACTGCACTCATAATCAGTAGAAATGTTGGCCAAACCTATGAAAACAAGACCCAAATCGAAATGATCTAAGGTCTTGTGGTGCCATTTAGGTGCAGCCATTGTGCAAAATTGCAGCTTTTATGTGCATTCTTGTGTCATTAAATTAATACACATGAACTGCTTCTAAACAACTGTTGCCTGGCATCTTGTAATGTATGAGATGAGCCATAATAGAGCATAGTTATTAACTGTGGCAACACACAGTCACATCAAAGAACTAAAAAGCACATACATCATCACATCTTTGTATGTTTGCTGTTCATAACCCTTTATGATAATCGCTGCCTCTCAGGAGAAAAGAGAGGATAGTCAGGGCCCTCTCATGATATTCTTAGCATGTAGATTAGACAAGCTTTGATCCATCTAATAAGCCCTCCTCTGGCAAAGAGTGTGTTAGCTCTGCTTCACTGGAGCACAGAAAGGGCCCAGGCTTGGAGCTCCATCTGATACATGAATGCTGTCTTTATCCCTCTCCATGTCAATCCACAGTCCCAAGCAGAAAAGCATCAGTGGCACAGCCAAATGCAACAAATTTACTTTCTTGTGCTATCTCTTTAGCTTCCTCTTTTCTACTTTCCTGTTGTTTCTCACTATTGATTTGTCTTTTCCTGTGTCTTTGTTGTTTCGCCTTTTGTTTCTCCTTCAGTGTATGTTCGTGTCTCTCCAACTGTCTCTTTACATCAATTGAGCCTCTTGAACAGTACTTTTTTGGCTTGTTATCCAGTGACATCTTAAACTCTCCATCCCTCTTTCTTGCCCATTCTTCATCTTCCACCATATCCTCTAGGATGTGGTATACTAACTTAATCCAAATTGACTGACACTGAAACATGATCAAACATGTCACTACACACAGTTTAAATTTGTGTATACTTGATGCAGCTTTACGGTGCACATTTATTTGCTGCTTTAAGCCAGTGGGGGTGCAGGATGAAGATTAAAGCTGTATAACTATAACCTCGAAATCAAGAGGAGCAGCCCAAATCACTTAAGGCACAAACACCAGTGGCTGCTGTGAAAGATCGACAAATGTGGCTGAGGGAATGTGAGGATTTGGAAGCTGTTTGATCAGTAAATGTGCAGATACACCGCAACAAACTCAGTAAGCCGAGCCTCTGAACCAATCGTTTTGAAGAAGAAGAAAGGCAGTGAAGTGGAAAAGGAAATGGAGATGCTTTCCCACAAAACAAAGTAACTGGTCATTGAATAGTTTGAGCGAGAACATTTCCTCTGCCTTAATGCCAGAATGCTTCAAACCAACTATGTTGTATGACAGTTGTCAGACCACAGCTGAAAGAAAAGTGTTTAAAACCTATTGCTGGCCAACCTTAAAGTGTAGTGAAAAGCCAATTGGATTGAGATTGGGGAGGCAATGGGATGCAGCCAAGAGAAGGCTATGACAGCAGGCCTTTTCCCAGTTTTTTTTTCCAGATTGGCCATTAGGAATCAGGAAACACTTTTCCCTTCAGTTGTGGTCAAACGACGCAAATCTGAGATATAAGACAACTTATATCTGAAATTATCCAATTTTAGTGTTAACTTAAAAGCATTTGTGGTCTTGCACAGTTTTGCATGCAAAAGTGAAAAAAAGGTTGAAGCATACATGGTTTTGCACAAAAAAGTGAATAAGGTAGTTATGTAAAGAATGCATAATGAATGATAGTTAGAATGACTGTGTCGGAAAGTTACACACATTGTCAGACACAGCCCTTATCGCAAAGGAGTCTCAGACACTTTAAGATGATCCAACAAGCACTTTGTTTGAAGCATACTGAGGCATTTAAAACCTATTTTTGTTTTATTTATAGTCTTCTTGACAGTTCACCCTACCTTCCTCCTTCTTTGATGTAAATCCTCACACTTTTACTACTGGCTGTCACCAGTGCTCTCCCTTTTCACTTTGTTTCACTTTTCTCACTTCCCACTTACCACGCACTGTGACTCTGCCCTAACCTATCGAGGTCTTTCAGCTGGAGCTGGGGAAGTTTCGCAACCTAACTGCTGAAAATGAAGCAAGAAGTGGAAGTGCATCTGCTGAGAATGTGTCACTTGGTATTGGAATGGCAAGTTTAATGATGTGGGAAAGAATGGTCTTGAATTCACAATGGGTTGTTTTGTTTGGAGCCTTGCTCAGAGATGGGAGATAGAAGAGTGAATACAGATAAGACCTGACATCTCTGTTAATCCAACTTCATGGTTATATTGTGATGCAGTAGATTATTTCTCTACACTCGAGAGGTTACTTCTTTAAAACTACATTACTTTGTAGGGGTTGACCTTAAGTCCTTGGGGCTGTTCTTCCTTTATAACATTCATTTATCAAAATGTGTGTGTAAAAGAAGTTCTAAATCGGTGTGAAAGAACTTCCCATATGAACAAGATTAGAGTAGTTGGTATTAAATGTGCATAGGCACAGGGGTGCATACTGATCATTGATTGATCAGTCTGTGTAACCCTTTGGCCAAACAGAAACGATGCTGGAAAACCATTGACAGTCTTTAAACATTTGTATGCACAAAAAAATGGCGTAATGCGTCATTATCAACTTGTATTGCTAACGATGGCTAACCAGGCTAGAGCTAACGAAAACAATAAAAATCCCACTTGTAAATGGAACGCATTCAACTTGTGTGACGTCCTTCCCAGCTCCGGCTTCTGAGGTCCGAGGTAAATGGAACTCACTATAAGCAAGCGAGATTGCTACAGTTGGCATCGGCGAAACAAGCTACAATGTAAGTTAATAGGGTAACTGTCAAACTTTCTTTACCTTCACAAAAGTGCTTCTTTCGCCACTGACAGGCTCAGATTAATATTCTAAGCGTCTGACAACATTGATTAATATAAAATTAAGATAAAAATGTGTGATTAATTGCAATTAATTACAAGTTAACTATGACCTTAATGCGATTAATTGGGTACTGTATAGGCTCCAGTATGTCTTCAGGTGTCAATCTATTCATTTTGCCAACATGATTGACAATAGTAGCCCATTGGAATTTAAATATATCCAATATGGGAATTGGTATACCCATGATCACGCTACAGGATTTAAGTGTGACAAGACCGCAGCTGCTGGTAACAGAACACACAATTTGGCACATAAGGTTTACTGAATGGCCACATGCTCGTACTGGCATTAAACACACCACCCCATCTCTGGGCTCAGCATGTTTTAACACTATACGATTAGCAGACATGCAGTGTCACTTCAAATCATTCCGACAGAGTCACACTCTTAAAGCAAACCCTGTTTGTGGAAAAGCAGTCTAACACTACATTTGTCAGTGTAACTACTTCAGTGAATGCATAATTTCATTGCAAATTGTTATTTTTGTAGATCTTAAAGGGTTCTGGGGAAAGTGGAAACAAAGTCAAGTCATGCCAAGTCAAATTTATTTATTATTATTATTGAAAACAATGTGAGCTGACCAAAGGACTTTACAACCATAGGCAGAATAACATGTCAACAGCATACAACTAAATCTTTTATCTCATATACATATAAATCACATATACCCAGGCAGGGATACCAAAAAAAATTAATGAACTAATAAAAAAATCATTATATAAGGCCAAGTTGTGGCAATTTAAGTAACTTCAAAAGCCAGGGGAAAGAGGTGATCCTTAAGCTGTGCTTTAATCTCTTCATCTTGTTTTCTTGCTAGTGGGATTTCACAACTTTCTTAGGATCAGTATTATTTTACAGAACTGCAGTTACACAATCCGCAAAAACATCAGAATCCAAAAAATGATACCAAGATTGTTTACGTGCCTAAAGGTGTTCTTTTCTTCTGCAGTTAGCTGCTCAGTAAATCAGCACTCGGCTTGCATATATGGCTGCAACTAACGCTTATTTATTATAGATTGAGTTATCAATTATTTTCTCAATAAGTCAATTGTTTGGTTTTCAAAATGTCAGGTAATAGTGCAAGATGTCCATTACAGTTTTCAAAGGCAGAGCTTATGTTATCACATGTTTTCGTTTAGGTTAGTCTATATTCATGACTTTCCCCCTCAGGGATTGGTCTTCTGCTGGATGTCACTCTTTATGAATGTCCGTTTTCGGATGTCCCGTTATTTTCCGCTTTCTTTGCGTTGTAATTTTAAACTTTAAGAGAAATACTAAACGATACATCTATTAATAGATACCTTTTTGCAGTGCCATGACAGTAAATTTTACTATTACTATGGCGGGTAAATTGAATTGATGACGTAACATTTAAATATTTCTTCACCAATTGCTCCTCTGCATCTGTGAAAGGTTTTGTCCTAAATAGAATAGAAAAAAGTGAATTTGTAAATTGAGTTGTTGTTGCAGTGTCCAAAGAAAGAAAGAATGAAACTGTTATTTTTCTCTTCAGAGATGCTTGCCAATAGTAAGAAAAGGGAGGTTGAGGTCATAACCTTGTCTCCAGAACAGAAAACATCAATATTTCCCACACCATAGCAAGATATCCTGACAGCTACTGGGGAGATTACCAGTTTGCTCTGGATATGTATGCTTCCAAGATGGAAGGATAAAGTCCTGTGGCCAAATGCATAAAATGTGTAGAGTCAAGACCAGAACTGTGTGTATGCACAAAGACAGAATTTTCCAGACGCATTCTTTTTTTCAGATTTATAAAGCCGCACATACTCATTCTGTTTTTATTTTGAAGTCATTGGGAGACTTATTTCCCCTACCACAGATAGCCATAAATGGATGTAGAAACACCATTAAACGCGGTTTGCCTATTGATACTGGTGCCCGCTCCACTTATTAGACAATGGGAACTACAGCAAAGAAGAAGTGCAGTTTCTCGGAGAGAAGTCAATGGAGAGGTTCTGCCAGAGCAGCTGTCATTACGCACAGCTGCTATTTGTAGTGTCCTACCACTAATTCATAACACGTTTCTGCAAACCATTATCGTGGTAAAATGACAATCATCATTTTTATATTAAATGTCAGAAAAATGGTCAATGATGCATTTAGGGCTGCAGCTATCGATTTTTTTACTAATCAAGTATTCTACCGGTTATTCCATTGATTTGCTTATAAGAAATACTTAGTAAGAAAATAACTAGTAAACAGCAATAGTAAATATATTTATTGCCGTTTACTAAAAAAAAAGAAACCTGTCTTTTCTATATATACAACAGACAGGTTTCCTTTACATTTTTTATTGCCAAAATTTCAAATTTTTGGTGGCCCAAATGTTCTTTTTCACCCCTTCCCCTTCTTGCCTCTGGCTCTTTGCACTGAATATGCAAAATAGCTGCTCACTAAGCCGAGGGAAAATGTGACGGTTCATCTATACTGTTCTTGGGCAACATTTTCAGAAGCCTAATACTGAGTGAGGAGAAAGAATAAAGAATGCAGACATCACCGGCATGGTCCGATGACATCACTCACGTGCATATTAAGTAGCCATGCACCGGGGGGAGGGGCTGGTTTGTCTTTTAAATTGTTTGTAAAACATTGCTATTTGCAGAGTTGCGTGCTGTAGTTGTGTAAAACAGGGCAGTTTCTTTCTTACTTTCTGTTTTCTCTCGCCTGTCTCTTCTCTTAGAACCCTCACTATTTTCGCTGTCTTCCTTCATTTGTAATCTGCGCTGTCATTATTGTGTTCACAGAAGCGTCAGCCTGTTCCGTGCGGAAACACAGTGAGCCGTACACCATTTACAGTTACAATGATTTAATGAAGCTTTGCAAAACATTGCATAACTTTGGTCTTGATGACAACATACTGTACAGAAAAGTACAATACACACACCAAAGAAGGCACAGTGCACCTTTTCCACAATCCTTCCATGCGATCAAATGTTTCTCTCTAAAACAAAGAGGAAATACGGGAAGGACAATGCCCGCAGCTCACAAACAAGACACACGGAAACAGACAAATAAGAGGCATTGACAGGGAGACCGGCACAAGACAAAGGGACCAAACACACACAGAAGTGAGAAGGCCCTAGCACAAATCTCCAGCATGGACTTCAAGGATCCAGCAATGCTGAGCCAAGTGGCCAAAGTCCTTCCCGGGGCTCCACCTACTGGAGCCGTGGAGAGCTCCAGATACATGACATCCAAAAAGGAAAGGGTCCAAGTACGAATAGATAAGTCATGAGGTGGTTTCCAACGGGTTGCAGTCATTCTCTTGGCCGCTGTAAGTCCAGCAAAAAAAGCACGTTTTTGAGTTTTAGAGAGCTGGAGGGTTGACAGATCATTCAGAATCAAAACATTGACAGTAACAGGTACAGTATCATTAATCAGGGCAGATATTTTGGATGCAAAATTGTTCCAGAACTGACCAACAGGAGAGCACTCCCAGATCATGTGAAGACATTTACCTAAGAAATGTACCTAGCTTTTATTGGGCAGAAAGTGCATAAAGGGCTGTTAATTATTTTCAGAAAACAATAACAAGGCAACCTCGCTAAAAATGTTTTTTAGACCTTTCTGCTGTTTAAGAAGTCCATGTTCATCAGGCAGTTGTTTTAATCCTGATCTTCTTCCACGGTGCTCTCCGCAATAGATCCGTAACGCCGACTGTCTCCGCGGCAACAAGAGGACGGGGCGCAGCCCGCCCCACGTAATCTTCAGCATCCTTCGTGGAGGTGAAAGCTCTATACTGGGAGCCTTCTTTGATATTCAGTGTTACCGGGTAGAGCATGAAAATATCCAGACCTTTTGACCGGTGCTGCATCCATGGTTTGGTAGAAGGCTTTGCTCCACTTGACCGTGAAGTTGCTGTAGTCCGGGGAAAAGTGAATCTTTCTGCCCCCCTAGAATTGCATGGTTGGTTGTGTAGCGGAGGATGTTGAAAATCAACATGTGGCTACTAGTGGTGTTCTAAAATATTAATTTTTGGCCACGTTGTGCCTCAAAAAATTAATTGGTAACTATTTTTAGAATGAACTTTTTTTCAAGCAAATATAACAGCTTCTAAGATTAAAAGATTTTCTACTTTTTAATAATCAAATTGTATGTTCTTGAAAACGGTGCTTTTACAAACCAAGTACATCACCTTGGGCTTTGAGAAATGATGATGGGTATTGTTTTACCATCTCTTTACATTGAGACAAATTTAGCAGATAAGTCAATAAAGAAAAAAAGGTTAGTTACAGTCATAACTAGAAGTGTGAACATGTATTCCCATGTCTCTGCAATATTCCAGAAAATCATTTTTTCTCATTTTAGAGACTAGATGTGTCAAATGCATTTATTTCCTGCTCGGGTTCCATGGCCACTCAGCTTGAAATTGACTGCCTTTGGGCAACTTGCTGACTGTTGTACCTGCAGGCTGAACACTCAGTCAAAATGGTGCTGTAAATGCACTTTGAAGCTTTTGAATGCACTTTAAGCCAACTGTTCCCTGTGAGCTCTTCTCCTGCAATGACCTGATCTGATCTCTCTTCTCAACCCGACAGGAAGAATACCCAGTCAGAGGGGAAATAGCGCTCTCATCCAATGACCTCCAACTGGTGCTACAAGTGGAACGTAATTAGTGAGTATTCTTTCAATCGTACCATCTTTACTGCCTCAGCACCTTTAATAACCTCTGTCATCCACCTGATATGCAAAACTAATTGGGAGATAAAAAATGTAGAGTGAAGTAATAATAGAGTGAGATATCAAAACGCTCTGCCTCTCTCTCTTAGCTCTGTCTTGACATTTTGGTGAATCTGTGCATTACCACAAGGTTACTAAATATTTCCACATCTTGAAAACATAAAATATTGAATGGATGGCTTTAGGATACAGATGGAAGGGTTGTTGGAACGAATTCCGGGAAGTCAAATATAATGGAAATAGTAAAAAAAAAAAAAAACAATACTAATCAAATCCTAACTTTAATATTCAAATGTGTGTTTTTTATACATGTGTTGTCAAATGTTGGATCTCACCCTTCACACCTCCTGCATGTGAAAATGTAATTAATGTAATTGGCTTGTTCCTGTTCCTAACTGCGTTGCAAGTAATAAAAGAAGCTCAGCTGGGAGCAATCATGGAGACAGCTGATGCTAACGTTAACTGCCCTTCAGTCCGCTTTGACTTCAAATGTCAACTTCAAATAGCTGTGTTCTCATTAATGTGAAAATCTGCAGGAACCAGGTTGCTTATACATTGCAGAAAAAGTAGTGACGGCATCGTTAAGCATAGTTATCAATACCATTAACATGGTGGCTAATACTATCTGTTCATGACATATGGATCGGCTGTGATTTCTAGCATTTTTTCATTGTCCTAACCGAGCACTGTTGGCCTTTACAACATAGCCGCTTCACTACACTTGTTACATAATATTTTATTACAGGCTTCTCTGTCGATGTGGTTGAAAATGAATGTAAACAAAGCACAATGCCAGAAATACAGTGCGCCATGATGTAGTTTTCGAGGCTAATGTTGTAAATCTCTCTAGTGGACCGAAAGTATAACAACCAACCAACCAACCAACATGCATTAACCTGAGTAGTGTAGAAAACATTAATAATAGGCTAAATTTTAACATCAAATATTGTAATATAATTGTAATATTAAAAAACAAACAAATGAAATTTGAATGGTATTATAGAGAAAGATTGACAGCTCTAATGATGTGCTTAATGATATAGATGTGGTAGCTCAATAACCCTGAAGCAACAAGGTTTGAGCTCATATTTTAAAAAGAATATGTTGAGGACACTTATAATTTTGTGAGGTCAATTGGTCAACACAGACTGCTCTAGGAAGCACTGCTGCTGGAAAAAAAAGCTAACGTTCCATCAGGCACATTATTTTTTTCATTTATTCAAACCTTTATTAAACCAGGATAAAAAAACTCATTGAGATTAAAAATCTCTTTTACAAGAGTGTCCTGGCAAGTGGCAGCAGCACGTTTCAAATAGACACAGACACTTACAGATAAATACATAAACACACTTTCACTCATATTCAAACAACAATGTCATCATAAAAAAACCTGGGTCCTAAATCAATCAATTTAAAAACAGTGACATACAGACTGCCTTTTTACCAGGTCCTTTAAAAAGCCTTTAAAAGAATAAAATGAGACCAACTCCTTCAACTGGAGTTCATTCTGAAGCTGATTCCATGCAGATGGTGCTGCAAAATGAAAAGCCTTTTTGCCAAAGTCAGTGCGGGCTTTAGGGACTGTCAATAAAAACAGATCTTGTGAGCGCAGGTGATATGTCCCTGCAGACCTCGCAAGGATGTAAGTGTTCAGATAAGGAGGAAGAAGTCCTAATACTTCAAGGCCTTCCTTACTTCTGGTACAGTTACTGTCTTAAAATGAAATGGTTGAGCTGACAGTAACTGATCAACAGGAGAGCTGGAAATTGGATGATGTATTGTTTCATAAAGGGAGCTAGCAGTAATGAAATGATTATTGAAACTTTTGAGAATTTTATCTTTGTCAATGATTTAGGTGGTCATGGACAGTTGCTCACCATAGATTCATAGATTCAAGTCATAGATTCAACCAATGGCATTGGAAGCTTTAATTATTTGCCTTAAGAGATATACATATGACATGCTCTTGAATCATAGCTTTATCTATTTGCATCATTGTAATGGGAGCAGGAAATATGTGAGTGAGTCACCTCAGGGTACAAAGAGAAGCGGTGCTAATCAAAATGAGTACTGAGTTCTAGAGAGGGCACGGGGAACAGGGCTCAAGGCCAGCACAGGTTATGATGTTCCTGTGATAACATCATGGGGAGCTCAGGCTGGTGTGTTAGCTGTAGACGTGCTGAGACTCTCAAGGTGGACCACTTAACATTCTCGTAAAGCCCAGAGGTGGAGAGAACATGTCTAAACACCTCCCCTCTGTTCATCAGTGTGCATATCACTGTGCATATGAGGATTTCATTTAGGAATCCTAGTTATAATAACTAAGTGTGAAATTGTAAGGAGCAAAGCCTATAATGAAAATTGACATCTAGCTCTTCTTCAGAACAGTAATACAGAGACAGACCCTCAAATACCTTCTAGGCCGGGTCACCTGACAGAACACTTGACAAGTCAAATACTTATATTGGATAAATACATACATACATACAGTATTTGAGACAATCATAGTAAGTGTGTGACTGCTTATATAAACAACATACACTCACCGGCCACTTTATTAGGTACACCTGTCCAACTGTTAGTTAACACTTAATTTCTAAGCAGCCAATCAACTCAGTGCATTTAGGCATGTAGACATGGTCAAGACAATCTCCTGCAGTTCAAACCGAGCATCAGTATGGGGAAGAAAGGTGATTTGAGTGACTTTGAACGTGGCATGATTGTTGGTGCCAGAAGGGCTGGTCTGAGTATTTCAGAAACTGCTAATCTACTGGGATTTTCACGCACAACCATCTCTAGGGTTTACAGAGAATGGTCCGAAAAAGAAAAAACATCCAGTGAGCGGCAGTTCTGTGGGCGGAAATGCCTTGTTGATGCCAGAGGTCAGAGGAGAATGGCCAGACTGGTTCGAGCTGATAGAAGGGCAACAGTGACTCAAATTACTACCCGTTACAACCAAGGTGGGCAGAAGAGCATCTCTGAACGCACAGTACGTCGAACTTTGAGGCAGATGGGCTACAGCAGCAGAAGACCACACCGGGTGCCACTCCTTTCAGCTAAGAACAGGAAACTGAGGCTACAATTTGCACAAGCTCATCAAAATTGGACAATAGAAGATTGGAAAAACGTTGCCTGGTCTGATGAGTCTTGATTTCTGCTGCGACATTCGGATGGTAGGGTCAGAATTTGGCGTCTACAACATGAAAGCATGGATCCATCCTGCCTTGTATCAACGGTTCAGGCTGGTGGTGGTGGTGTCATGGTGTGGGGAATATTTTCTTGGCACTCTTTGGGCCCCATGGTACCAATTGACCATCGTTGCAACGCCACAGCCTACCTGAGTATTGTTGCTGACCATGTCCATCCCTTTATGACCACAATGTACCCAACTTCTGATGGCTACTTTCAGCAGGATAATGCGCCATGTCATAAAGCTGGAATCATCTCAGACTGGTTTCTTGAACATGACAATGAGTTCGCTGTACTCAAATGGCCTCCACAGTCACCAGATCTCAATCCAATAGAGCATCTTTGGGATGTGGTGGAACGGGAGATTCGCATCATGGATGTGCAGCCGACAAATCTGCGGCAACTGTGTGATGACATCATGTCAATATGGACCAAACTCCCTGAGGAATGCTTCCAGCACCTTGTTGAATCTATGCCACGAAGAATTGAGGCAGTTCTGAAGGCAAAAGGGGGTCCAACCCGTTACTAGCATGGGGTACCTAATAAAGTGGCCGGTGAGTGTATAATGCATAGTGAAAATGCAAAATGAAGTCTATACACCAAATATACATGGAAGATATGTACAATCCTCCATAGTACGCTTCCGAACTTCATTAGAAGAACTTGAATATCACAGTTATAGGGCATCAGGTATAAATCATCATTATGTCCTTTAATAACTAGAAGACAAAAAGGGAAATGTAACCAAAATTGTTGATAGGTGGCTCTGCTTGTCTACAAAAGTGGTAATACTGACTGGTAATAAACAATACCATAGCAATGGCAAGATAGAGCAAAATAGTTATAACCCAAGAGACATATGGCAAATCCTCTATATATATCTATATAGATAGATAGATAGATAGATAGATAGATAGATAGATAGATAGATAGATAGATAGATAGATAGATAGATAGATATCTATCTATATATATCTATATATCTATCTATATATCTATCTATATATCTATCTATATATATCTATCTATATATATCACACACACACACACACACACAAACTGGTGAGTAAAAGAGACTGGGCAGAGAAGGCCTGCACAAGAAAAAAATCACTATAGAAATGACTCTTTAGGAGCTGTGGAACATGTTGAGCGCGTAGATCCAAAATTCCTTTTCTTCTGAGTAAGAAGGAGTTTGTGTCACCTTCACGACAGGGAAGTTTGACCTGTTTAATGCCCAAAGAGAAGAAATGTTGTGGAATGCTTGTGTAAAATGCGCTGTCATGCACTGGGCTTCTGATATCATGGTTTGGAATTCTGGATCTGTGCTCAGAGATTCTTGTGAGGTCTGGAAGTTTTTCAGATGTAGGCTCTACAGATCTACAAGGCTGTTGAGCATGTAGATCATGTTTTTGGTATTGAAAGATTTTCCTGTTTGTGGGTGATTGAAAGTAGTGTCTTTGTGTGTGAATATTGCGTTGTGGGCAGTTGCCACATCTTTAATTGCCGTTTGTAGAAAATAAAGCTCGGTCAGTGTTGGAAGGTTGGCACGTTTCTCAGATTTCTCTTGTAGACAACCTGAGGTTGTGTAGTTAAACATTTGTTGAAAATTATGTGCCAGTGTTTTAAAATGACAGATTGAAATTCCCTGCCAAGGGTGAACACTGGATTATACAATTAACTTTAGACTGAGATGCTCTGGATCTCTTTATACAAAACTGGTGTGACAGGGAAGTCTACTGTTGTAAAGCATGTTCTGGTTTTGTGATTTATGCCGTCTCCAGGAAAAGATCTAATTAGTTCCTGATCAACTGTTTGAAATCCAGATTAAGTCTCCTGTATCCAGTATAAATCAATTTGTTTTAAAAGTGTTCTGCAACTTACAGTTGCTGAGAGAATGATTGCAACCCGTTGGAAGCCAACTCATGACATGTCTATCCATGCATGGACCCTTGCCTTTTTGGATGTTGTGTACATGGAACTATCAACAGCGTGCATCCATGGTACGCCGGAAAGGACCCTTGGCGCAGCATTGCTGACTCTTTGAGGGCTGCTGGACCTCAACCTGCGGAGGTGTTTGGTCCCTTGTCTTGTGCCTGTGTGTGTGTGTGTGTGTGTGTGTGTGTGTGTGTGTGTGTGTGTGTGTGTGTGTGTGTGTGTGTGTGTGTGTGTGTTTCTGTATGTGTTGTTTTGTCTCCCTCCCTCCCAGTTTTCCTCTCTATGGTATTTGGCTCTGGGACGCGTTCCATGTCTCATTGTGTTGTTTGTAATTGTTTGTTTTGTTAATTTTTGAATATAAAAGAAAATAAAAAAATGATCACAAAAAGTGTTAGTATATTAAAAACACACAGAATAGTACTCTACATATCGCTGCTCTAAAATATAGATAGACAAAAATTCAAAGTTGACTTGTATTGAAAAGGGTTTAAATGATCACACAGCAATGAAAGATATCCCCCCATCTTAAAGATAAATACTTTTAGCACTAACAATAGACAAAATATACTGCATAAGGATGGATATTTGTATTCATATAATAATTATAAAGTAGACTAAAATATAATATACAAATCTGATCTGCAGGTGAGAGCCTAAATCTGGTAGTTTGCTATCCATTATCCAGGAAGTTATTTCCTACATAGGATTATATTTTCAGACTTTAAGTACCCCTCTTAGCTGTCAGCTGTAGTAGTTGTGTCACAGTGATTGTTGTGAGGAAATGTGGGAAGCATTGCACTGCAAGTGTGTGTGATTTAAGAACGAGTGCGAGGTGCCTCAATGAGTCAGTCAAAGGCAGCGTTCACATATTGGATGCATAGCATTTCAGTTGCTTGGAAACAGATTGATAACTTGGAGTAAGAGGAGACAAATGGAGGGCAAAACACCCTAAAACAATGGTTGGCATACAGGAAACAGACAGGCAGTGATGAATGAAACGGAGAGGAGACAGAAACTGAGTCTGGCCCAGGGAGTCACACTGTGTGATACAGGACAGCCAGCTGGCAGAGTCGGTGCTTATTTTAAACCAGCAGTCCCAGCGAAGCGCACAAATTTGGTCTGGACTTGCAAATATAGGTCAGAGAAAGAGGGAAGCAGTCGCTCTGTGTTTGGAGATACTGGGAATGTTACTGGAAACAGAGTTTATTTTATTTACTGGGCCTCTTCTACTGAGACAGGACTGGGACATGGCCAGGGTGTTTGAAGGCCAAGATCATTACTTTTACACTTATAAAATGAGGAAGAAATGTATCTGGTTGTGATAAAACAAAGATTTTGTGTTTATTAAACAAAGATGTGATTAAAATAAAAAAGAATATCTTGTTATGATGGAAACGTGTTATCACAACTAAACATTTCATTATAAGCATGACAAATATTTTTTACTGCAAAGCGTGTCCATTAAAAAGAAAACCCAATCTTCTAAAGATAAAATGATCTCATTGCATTATTATGGCATTTCATTATCAAAACAATGCATCTTGTAATTAGGAGAAGTAGCTCATCTTGAGAAAAAATAACTCTTTCATAAGGAGAAAATGTGTTTTTTATTGACAAAATCAGTGGTGATTTTCATCTCAGCCCCCCTAACAGCTCTAATAATAATAAAAGAAAATAAATGTAATGAATTTTATAGCTTTAAGTTGGAGTTGGCAAACTTGTCTGTTAGTGACAGAGGGCAAACAATCACAGGTTTGGAGAAACAGGTTTAATATCCTGTGATGCTGTCTCCAATGCTACACACCTGTAACCCAGACTAGGAACATTTTTTTATTTATTGTTTACATCTCATAATCCATTTGATTCTGGTAATCCATAAAGGGACTTTTGTAACTTTTTCATATGTTCAATAGTTTGCATTTATCCTCTGTTATATTAATAAATACATATATTCATTGCTATCCAGTGAAATTACTGATTCTGATTTAACACTTTTGCAAGGCACGGTCTCGTGTCACATTCTCAAGGTCTGATCCTAGAACTGCCCCTGCTCAAAAGTATCTTGATATCACAACTAATTACTAACTTATTAGGGTAAAATCATACAAATTTACTAGAAGAGAAAACACATTACAATATAATAACAAAATATTACATCATAAAAAACCTAATTGTTAGAACAAAATGTCATCGTAAGAGGAAGTATAAATGTTAAAATAGCAGTATCTGCCTCATTATAAAATCTTTTAAAGTAAAAAAAATCATTTATTAACCAAATATATCTTTTCATTATGATACATTTATTTTGTTATCATAACAAAGTGTTATTAGGAGAAAATAATGTATTTATAAAACGTGTTAATGTGTATAATGATAAAATTATCTTGTTAAAACAACAAAGCATCACTAATGAGGAAATATCTTATTGCAACCAAATATATCATCATATCTTGTTATAAAAATACGACCTTACCACTTTATAATTATGTCACTATAAGAATAGAAAATATCTTATTATGAAAAAAAAGTAACACGTTGTCATGAGTATTTTGTCAGAAGTAATTGAAGTCATCAGTTAGTCTGCTTAAACTGGTTTATAATGAGTGCACACTAGAGTCAGTTACCCACGTGAAAATTCAAGATGCTGCATTATGATGCTGTCATCTTTTGTTCTTCTTTCTAACCTTTACAGTTTTTTTTCGATTGCTACACACTTAACACACTTAACCACAACCTGCACAACACTGTGGATCTACAGCACTTTGTTCAGATGCTAACACACTGCTGTCACAACTGTTAACCACACATTTAAAACACAATAGATCTCAGTCTGGCGCCTATCAAACACTGCTGATTGCAATTTTAGCTGAAAGCCTAAGCGGGTGTCTTGTTTTAAATTAGTTAGTGAACATAACTGGTATTTATATAGAGAAAGTTAAGAAAGCCTTTTGTTGTACACAAACAAACGAAACAATTCTACACTGTACCGTTTGAGAGAAACAAGTAAAACAGCCAAGATACCAACATGTCCAGGTCAGATGTCTAAAATTACATACACACTATGAAAAAAAGTGAAAAACACTATATCTTTACTATAACTATTCCATTGTTTACCTTATCTACGAATTGTATTTTTACATTAACTATTCTTTATCTATATCTATATAACTATCTTTTCTTTGAAGAAACTATTGGGTAGTGTGAAGTCACTCAAATTGTTCAAACTGTAAAGATGAAAAGTTTGTATTTTCTGTATTCTTTCGATGTTTGACGCTAGTGTTTTTACTGTTAGTGTGTTCTGAGTGACAGTGTGTGTGTTATGTCAGTGAGGATTGTTCATAGTGTTTGGTGCACTGAGCCTGTTTTGAGACGTGTGTGAAGAGTTGTGTTGCTGTGAATGAGTTGTGCAGCTGATGTGAACTGTTTAGTTCAGGGGACTGTTGGCAGTGCAGACTGTAGTTTGGGTTTTGCACATGTGGCTTCAGTTGTGCCCACTGTCGATTAGTAATAAAAAAAAAACCTAACTATCCACATTTTGTGATAAGTGTTTAATCAAACTCAGACTGGTCTGACAAAGTGGGACTCGTTCATGAAGAGAATGAGCTGAGAATAGATTGGGGGGGGGTGTATGTGTATGTGTGTTGAAATCCCAGCTGACGTAAGGCTTGACATGCCTGTGCTGGCTGCGGTAACCAGAACACACAAAGGACACAGTTGTGTGGTTCAACTATATAATGTCAGTGAATGGTGAAAAACGTTGATCAGTGTTTTACAAAGCCCGACATGAAGTCCTCAAATGTCTTATTTTGTCCACAAAATAACAAATGACGCAAGCTGATTAATCAACTATCAAAATAATTGCTGATTAATTTAGTAGGTGAATTAATCTTTGCAGCTCTAAAAATTTCCCTAGTCAAGAAAACTTTGGCTTTTGAGCCAAGGGGTCTGAAAAAAAAAAAAATACTAAAAGGACCATGGGAGGAGTTCTCTTGTTTTTTTCATGGATAAGAATGAATGTAGAATATGGATTTTCTTTGTGTGACATAACACTACACTTTTCACACCCTTCAGCTGGGTGTCATGGTTTTCATCAGTAAATGGAGCTGGCTTAGTTGTTATCACAAGAACTTAGTATGTAATGTGGGTCATGTGATAATTTGCGGTCAGATATGGGAGGGAAATCTTAACCCCTTCCATTAGCCGATGAAGCCCATGAGACACGGTTGTCAGCGCCACAGAAGCTAGTTAGAGACGGTTTAAAAGCGAGCTGCCCCTGAGTAATTTCCTGTATCTGTGTGAATCTTTTGCCCAATAGTCACAAACGTAAATATTGGACCAATTTTTCACAAGCCACATATCTACTGAACATTCTGACATAAAGATTGATTTGACACACCGGTAGAAAATGAACTCTGTTTGAGACCTGTGTCTTTCTCAGCAACAAGATAAGCTAATGTCATGTTATTTTTGTAATGCTAAATATGGCTTTTAGCTGTATCTAACGTTAGCAACAGAAAATATAAGTACATTCTACAAACATAACTTTTCATCTACACAATATTCAACAAGGCCATTTTTGGAGACAGGAAGTGAGTACCGTTTCCAGCCATTGAGGCAGCTTGTAATGCACGTTTTAGTTTGGCAAACTGATGGACCTACCACTCTGTTGGTAGATCAGTTTGCAAGAAAAACACTTGCAACCTGTTAGTTACAAACACAATTGTGAGTTTTTTATGTTATGAATGTTATCTTTCTGTGGGATTACAGACGAAGGCCTGTGATGTGCATTTACCAGGTACAACAGCTGTAGATTGGACATTTTAGGTATTAAAGAGGTCACTGTTGCAATGCCACACTGCATCAAACCCTGAAATATATGCTCCCATCAATACTTATTTCATGGAAAGCAGTGCTATAGTTTTCTCATCCAGTAGTACATAATCTCATAATAGCAAAACGTATTCTTAAATAGAGAAAATGAAACTGCCTTCAGATTATTTATTATTAATGAATAAATAATCTGTTTAGAAATTGAACTGTTATAGTTTCAATCTATGAAATCAAGAAGAGCTTCTTCACCTCAGAAAGTAAGAACATCACTTTGGCTAATGTTACCAGTAACTTTGTTTACACTGTGGCATATCTTTGTTTGTGAACAAGAAAGGCAAAAGAATTAAGCAGACATGTACATTATTAAACAAGTGCCGGCAGGGTAATCACCATTTATTAAATATTAATAGCGTCAAAACAATTGGCCATATCATTTAATTAGCTTGCATTAGCCAGTGGTGCTCAGCAGCTTTATCTCCTCGCCTCAGTATATCTCTCATACACAGCTCAGGATGATGACCTTAAATAGCACATTTAATTTTAATTGCAAATTTTCTGTTGAGGGTTACTAGATGAAGTGCAAGTTCTCTCTATGTTAATGAAAGCCTTGATTACACTGCCACCCTGGGATGATGTGTAATAAAATGGGCAATACATGCCATCCATTGTACGTAATGATGAGGCAGACCCTTGCAATTGTGTCTACTTGAGCTAAATGTATAGCTGTGCTCCAGACAGCAGACCTGACAAGGTGTTAATTAGAGCTGGATACCTCTGAGAGTCTGACTTCACAGAGACAAGTTCAGAGGAAACGGCACTTTTTAAGCACTCTCCTGGCAACAGCTTTTATTATCTCAGTTTCTTCATCGATTTTTCCCCAGGATCTAGTTTGTGTGAACTTGGTTGCAGCCCCACAGTGTCTCCAATTTAATAATGATTAAAATCAATAATAAGCTTTGTTCCGTTAATCTGTTCTAATGCTGTTCGGGATATCAGCTCAGACGGTGACTGGCAGCTCCGAGCCACAGCGTCTGCTTCCTTTTTTTTGCGACAGAAAATTCCCAAGAAAACCACTCCGATTCAGAGCTGCTTCAGCTGGCAGGATGAAGGGATGAAGGGGAGAGAGGATGACGAGAAGGAGGAGGTCGAGGGAGGGGTGACGTATATGAATCAGTACCAGGAAATGAATTGTCCTTCAAAGGCTATATGGAGTGTGGGAAAGACAGAGATACTGCAGAGGGTTAGACAAGCTCACAGGGACCAGAATAAACCCTTGGTGAAAGTTAGTCCTGGTGGTCAAGAAGGGTACGGAGGAGAAGTAGATGTAAAGTCAGAGTGAGAGAGAGCAGGTGGTGGTGTTTGGCTAATGTGAGTCTGGGCCTGCCAGACCTGTATACCCTACAGACTGTAGTATTTCCTGTTTGGCATGTGCTTAGGAAGTCCTGTTAGAGCAGCTGTGCAGCCTTGAAAGATGATGTATTTATTCCACATGTCTGCGTGGTTGCGTATCTGCAGAAACACACATTCTGTGACATCTGATGCGTGTCCAATATGGTCCTGTTCACCATTGTATCCCGAAAGACAACGTTGCCTCATCTGTCAAAGTGTGCCCTTTTGAAACTGAACGTCTGAGACAGACCACGACCAAGGCTCAAGCCTGCAGGGCTTTGTTGCCATCTCTCATTTCACTTCACGCCTAAAGTCCAGGATGACTGATGACCAGCACAGATCACACCTTTTCCACATCCTCAGACAACAAAATCATGCACCACAACAGTTTTTTTTTCTCTAGGTTTGCAAAAGAATTAGGAGCATGTATTTGCTGGGGGGGTTTAGTGGTTTTCAATTTGCGACGACAATCTACCGCCGATTTACTGCGTTAAAAAAGCAAACAGCATTTTGTATCGTCGGTCTTTTCATGGACGCATGCAGCAGTGAGCGCACTGTCATTGGTTCAAATTTGGGTCTTGTTGGCCATTTAAAGCCATGTGACCACTAATATGTACTGTAGTTTGCTGAAAATCATGTCAATCAACCAGACATACATTGCGTTTGTTTATGATTTTTTGAGTGACAAGCGAGAAAAATGGCCGACAGAGGAGCATTTTGACCGGGCGGTAGAAAACTTAAGCATCCGCACAAACGGGTCCCGTTTGTCACCGCCCTCGCTGTCAAAATGCTCCTCTGTCGGAGACATTTTTTCAACGCTCTCAAAAAACATAAACAAACGCACGTGTATGTCTGGTTGATTGACATGATTTTCAGCAAAACAGTACATTTTAGTGGTCACATGGCTTTAAATGGCCAACAAGACCCGCCTCATGTGCATTTGAACCAATGGGTGCGTTTTTGCTGCATGCGTCATGAAAAGACTGACGAATAAAATGCTGCGCCCACGCAGCAGCCGGGCGGGAGGTTCAAAGTTGCGCAACGCAGTAACTGGCGGTAGATGTGTCGTCGCGAAGCATCCGGCACCAAAGAGTTAAAAGAAAATTACAATTTTACAAGATTTTGGATTATTATTATTATTTTGGAAAAGCAAAAGCAGATCATAAAAAAAACTTAAAGACAAAACTTGATTAAGAAGTCCACTGGGGACCAATTACAACAATTACATCTAAGAAATATCATTTAAATAGTTTTGATGCTCACATTGATTTTCAATTCACTGTGCTTAGGTGGTGCCCAAAATGGATTAGATGCTACACCTAAGCCATGAAATGCTAGACAAAACTCTGCACAATACAACTTTACACAGTCAGAAGGTTCTTGGAACCATTAAAATGTTTAAATGTATTCTAAAGCTTTAAAGGCATGCAGCTGCTTTTAACTTTAGAAGGAATAAAAATAGCTTTCAGAGTAAGATTTCCTGTATTTGTTCCATTCACTTGTGGATATTTAACCTGCTAGTACACACCTAGCATTTTAAGGCTAATTGTTGCCATGGAAGTGACCTTGAATTGTATTTGAACTGAGACTAGTAACACTGACCCTGTTAAACAATGTCTTTTTTATTTGAAATATATGATTCATAATATCCTAGCATAGCATTTCCCAGATCCAGGTTCTCTACAAGGCTGTCATGTTCGATTTGAAAAACATGCAAAGAATTTAGCTCGCAGTCTGCTCTCTTTTGAACTCCCCAAATGGATTGGCATTTGCAGTGTGAAGGATTTAGGGGGAAATGGAATATACTTTTCAAAACTGTTTTTATTTGTTTTGATTATTACCTGACACTAAGAATTGTTGTCATTGAACATGAACATTGGTTCCCAAACTGGGATACGTGTACCCCCAGGGGTATTCAAAGACATGTAGTAATTAAGTAATTATTAGTCCACACCCAAGACATGTCAAACTGAAGTGACAGATTTTAAGCTAATACGGATTGTATGAAACGATAAACAAAAAGTCACGGTATTGTAAAACTAATGGCATTATATATATCTCTATATAATACAAAAATAGTGACACATAACCTTCCTGCAGATGCAAAAGGCACCTCTGGGATTCAAACCCAGGATCTCCTGACAGGCACTTTAATCAGCTTCAGCTTAATTTATGGTTTCCGTGGAGGCTTTACGCGGAGCTTTCTCTTTAGCCTACATAAGTGGCCGGTGTGCGGTGGTGTGTGCGTCGATCTTTTTGAGAATAGTAGGGTAAGTATATGTGTGTGCGTAGGGAGTGTCTGGTAGAGCGAGTGAGAGTGTCGCAATTAGTTTCGGAGTGAGTACCGACTTTAGTCATAGCAAGAGAAACAAAGTGTCTCCCCTGTTCTTTCTGACCACAGTGGGAAAGCCCTAGCAGGAAACGTTAACCCTCTCCTTGATTTCATGTTGTTTATGGAGGAGAACCAGGAATTGAGCTGGGGGAAATGCAACGCAACCAAGCTACGGCCGAGCAACGTATGTCTTGGTTAACAACTCTGGGCTAACCCACAAATTCATTAGTAACGTCAACTGTATAGATTGACAACTAACCTAATGGTAATTTAGCTAGCTGGCACAACCATTTCTGTCTGCTTCACTCTCTCGACGCTGCAAGGCTTCAAACGGGATGAGAGCTGAGAACAGCCCCGGCATGGGGACACATCCACAGTCACCCCCCAGTCAGCTAGCAACCATCCACTATCATTACAGCCCCCGGCCCGGGGACACATCCACAGTCACCCCCCAGTCAGCTAGCAACCATCCACTATCATTACAGCCCCCGGCCCGGGACATCCACAGTCACCCCCAGTCAGCTAGCAACCATCCACTATCATTACAGCCCCCGGCCCGGGGACACATCCACAGTCACCCCCCAGTCAGCTAGCAACCATCCACTATCATTACAGCCCCCGGCCCGGGGACACATCCACAGTCACCCCCCAGTCAGCTAGCAACCATCCACTATCATTACAGCCCCCGGCCCGGGGACACAGCTAGTAGCCAGTCAGCACTTACCTCCGGTGCTAAGGACGCTAACGGCGGTTTACTGAACTGTCGGGAAACAGACCCAGGCACCCGAGTCAGAACAGCTGCCCTTTGTAACGTTACACCTCTGTTAGCGTTATCGGTCGTGATTCTGCCTTCTCACTCCGCAACAAAGGTTTGTGGAGCTGAGTGCCACGATTTCGGTTTCATATTGCATAACGTTACATCCTACTACCTACAAATAGCCCTGCAACAACCTTATTAATTAACATGGAAGACCGTAACAACAGTAGGCTATGTGTGACAAAATAGACAATGTTTGCTACAAAAAAGCTGGACCTTCTGAGCTGAGCTTATTTTAGTGCCAGAGAGGTGTTCATTTCTACGTTAACATAAAATCATATGGTGCTGTCAAGCCGTCCCACAATGAACTGATATATTTTGCTATAGATTTGTCTAATATTACATCCATGTGACACTATGTTGTGACAAATGCACTGCGAGATAATCCGCTGTCTTGTGTCCCAGTGTTTACACATGCTGATTTTCCAGGAAAGCAGCAGTTTTATTCACTGCTTGGCACAATACGGCTACTTTAACCTTGGCTGAATGTTGTCTGCATGGCTCATCCAGTGTGTGCTGCAGTATTTGTTTGTCAAACAACACCATGCTTAGTCATGTGACCAAGTCAGCTCCCCGCCACACAAGGCAACTCAAGAAATGCTTAAAGCTTTGCTTATTGTTCCAGATAAACACGCAGTCTGTTGAAAAGTAAGATAAGTATGAGATAAAAATAAGTGCCATGAAAGTTTCCAGTTCTTTAGATCATTACAGCCCCTTGAATTTAACTATGTATGATACCACTGACAAGCCAAGAAGACTAGGGCCGCAACTAACACATTTTTTCATTGTTGTCAGTCGATTTTTTTTTGTAATATTTTTGTCTTGATGAATCGATTAGTTGTTTGTTCTATGGGGATGGGGGCACAAACCCCTCACAGACACCATAGAGAAGGGACCATACTTGCAAGAGAAAGGGGGTGGGGACAACAGAAAACAACAATTCCACAAAGCAACGAAACATGCAAGAGAACGGGGATGGGGACTTGGGGCGGAGAAAGATCAACAGATCAACCTTGATCCTGTGACAGGGGGTCAGGGAGCTGACAGCACACTTCACAGATGGGTGGCGGGCCATGAACAGACGTTGGGGCCAATTAGAGCCAATGTGACAAACATGGAGGTTCCTTGTTGTCTTAGTCTAAGAATATGACCACGGTGGGACCATGTTGTCAGATTGCGGGTATCTGTGAAGTGTGTTTGTCAGGTCACCCCTGCTGCCTGTCCTTGTTTAAGAGTAAGGCTACATTCCTTAACACTCAGGCAGTCCTGAGGTGGGCTGGTGAAAACACAGGTCTTTACAGTCATTTTGAATGGGGGTGGGGAAAAAACTTTGTTATTCCTGCAACATTAGAACTGTGCAAGTTTTCCTTTTGTATGCCTGTTCTTTTCCCTGAATTGACATTGCACGTCCTGCGATGTGACTCTTGCTCACATTGCAATGTCGATGCTGAAACCCTAAATCGTGCGGCCCTATCTGATTTTTCTAGCCTGAAACCAAAACAGTAAGCTGAAAGAGGCTAAAAAGAAAAAAAAGCTCAGTAGAGCTGAGAGAAACCGCAGAGTTGGTGATCATTTTCTGTCTATTTGTCACTATGAGCACCACCTTTTACATTAAACACAGTAATGTGATCTATTGTTAATATCAGAAAAGGTTTTATTGCCAAGTAAGTGGCACTTACGAGGAAGTTGATATAAAAATATTGATTAGTGTAGCTTTAATAAATACTGTTGCTTTCATACAGAGCAAAGCACTGTAGGAGTAATCATTTAGTGTTTCTCTCTGCCACTTGCTTCTTGTCTAGTAGCAATCATGTGTTTCAGTGATTGAGTTAGGTTGTCTGCTGCAGTGTGTAATCGCGGCCCCTCGTTGGGCCCCAGATGCTAGCTCTGTTTTCCAGATGTCTCTTAGAGGACCAGGGCGGGCTGCCTAATTACATTAACTGCAGCGCTGCCATTGATTTTTTTTTTTCTTCTTTTTTTCCCCAGCGGGCATTAACTTTGCTTGACTCTATGAAGGGCCCAGCAACACTGTAATTGCGCTTAAAGTATTTATATTGGTCATAGAGTGAACAATAGAAGGGCTAGCAATGTTTCGATGTAGCTACAGGAAATAGCACTAAAAACCTGGCTTTATTCTATCATTTCTTTGTCTTATCACCATTGTTCAGACTCCCAGCAACTCTTCCTACAAAGTTAGTCAGTGATGAATGTCCTCTCTCAGCCCTCCTGTGTTTGTGTCTTTGAGGCTCAGCACAATATGCTTAATTAAGAAATTCTCAAATGTTCAATTGCCATTTTTGCTTTTCCTTTTTGGCCTCTTTAGACATTTTTTTTTGTTGATAACAATGTTTGCATAACATTCCTTTCAGCCCCCTTTAGCAGTACACAAATTAAGGTTGGCCTTAATTTAATTTAGGTCGTGGTAGGTATGGCATGTGTTGGCATAATCTTTTATGCAAGCTAAAGAGGCTGTTATTGAGATGGTATGGGTTTTTGTTAGTCGTTGTTGTAAACCGGAGAGGAGAAAAGAGTGGGCAACTCTTCACCTCCCTCCTCATCATGTCAGATGTTTATCAGCCCATCTCAATTTCTGGTGGATGAATGTTCCTTGGGGCAAGGAGAGGGGAGCCAGTAAAGTGAACTGAAGGGTTTCTGTGTACACTGTCAGCAGGAGGAGTTATTTGTAGAGTAGTTAGGTCTGGGTATGTGTGAGTAATAATGGGAAAATAGTCTGGGTATGTGTGAGTTATAATGGGAAAATAAAAAGAGGGCAGCAGAAGAAAATAAACAAAGAGAAATCAACAACTGATGGCTATCCCTAACATCTGAGAAAGTGTGTGAGCAAGAGGAGAGTGTGCACATTTTTTGTGTGTTTCCTCATGTCTTTTCCTGTCAGTAGGGCAATGGGTCACTTTTTCCGTCCCTCCCCACCATGTTATCTGCACATATCTCTTTGCCAGCTCTTGGCAGTAGTTCATTGTAGACATAACTAACAGCTGGCTGGGCTGTTGGGCTTGTTGTGTTGTTTCAGCTGACCTATAAATACTTTAAGACATGGAGTGTAATCAGGGCATTGAACAATGTTTATTATTGCAAATGAGCACATAAAATTAATTGCCCAGAGCTCATTGCTATTGACTTCATGCACTCAACAAAAAGGACCCTGACACCTCCGGAAGTGGAAATATGTTGCGTTGTGTAGACTGCTGCTTATGATCACCTTTACCAACATTTTAGAAACTATTTGAACAGTTTTTTTTATGATATAATGTACAACAAGACTGACAGAGCTGGAAGACAATGAGTATGTTTACATGCACACTAATATTTCACACTTCCAAGTTTGACAATATACTGAGTTTGCCAAAGGTAATGTAAACAGCATTTTCCAGAATAGGCCTTTTCAGAATATAGCATTTTCCATTTAAGAAGACATGTGGGATATACAGTTATTTGTGTTTTAGAAGTATTGGACATGTTTGGGCATGTATACAGCACATTTAGCATATGCGTCTTAAGCAGGGTTTTTCCTGCAGTTTGTTGTTGTTGTTTGCCTCTTGCCTGTTTGCAGCTTACGGTTAGCTCTATAGCTCAAATTTGCATAATCAAGCAATTTATTTTTTAAATGAGTCATTGCGTTCATAGAACACTGCAAGTCTTTTTGCAAAGCCAATCTACTGCTCTGTAAACCACTGTCTCATTATGTGTCGGTCAGAGTTGTTCCCTGGACCGCGCAGCTTAGTTTCTAGATGTAGACAGTCACAGAGGATAGAGTAACAGGAGGAAAATTCCACAACAGATAGCTGTCGGTTATACGTTGATCACAAGGTTTACCAGGTTACCAGTAAAAGCAACATTTTGTCTCGTTTTTGTTGTTTTTCAGACAACAGCAGTGACTAGTGCTAGTCGGTGCTAGTTAGTGTCTGTTAGCTCACAGGGCTCTAGGGTGCACCTAACGTCCTCGCATCCCCTGGCTCTCCACAAACGAAGCAGTGTTGTTTATAATGATATGGTTTAATTTTGCGTTACATGACCTATTTCTTCTGTAATACCATGCCTGTTTGGCTCTCTCCTCTTACTCTCCGTGCAGCCCTTCCCCCATTCACTCACTCATTCACAGGCTCCCCAGCAACAGAGACAGAGCGGCGACAGCGCCGGTGTTCCACCGAAACACCGGTCCACACTTCTGACATTTGTCCACAGTTTTAATTATTATTAACACAGCTGTATTTTGTTAAGCAGGAGAGGCAAACCTGTATTTGTACCAGTGTTTCCGCTGATAATTCTGCTGTTGCGGTGGCCACGGCGAAGAACACAGAAGAAGTTATTGAATGCAACTAACTTCAGTTTGTAGTGTAACAGCATGAGACAGAGCCTGCTGGACCAATTTATAATGAGTCAGCCGTCTCTCTGTGAGTACGTCCATTGTGCTCCCTCTCTCCCTAGCTCTTTTAATCAGTTATTGTTGAAAACAAGTGAAGGAGCTTTCACAGAGATACATTTTTTTTTAAATATATCCTAGTCTATTTATTTCAGATAATTTTCATTTTTCATGTGTTGCAGCTGTAACAATGTACAACAAACAACTTCAACATAAGAGGAATGTAGCACAATATGGATGTAAAAGCAGTTATAAATAGCCTATGTGACTATAAAATTTGTTTAGGTTAAAATCAACAAATAATCATGATCATTAATCGTGATCTCAGTTTTGATCAAAATAATTGATTATCATTTTGGCCACAATCGTGCAGCCCTATACAGGAGTTTTAAAATCCTAACCAATTTTAAAATTGCGTTGCGTCAAGCACATACAGTAAGGAGAATCTTCACAGATGTTCTCCTCTCTAATCTCAAATAAGGGAGCATCACACACTACAGGATATGATTAAAATTATTGAGCCAGAGAGAGCAATGCACCGCCTCACATGATCAGTCTCACAGCTTCCTGCTCTACAAAAGGGAACAGAAATTGTGTAAAAATATATGACATATTCAGGGAATCAGCTCGAGAGGCTCATAAACCATCAAGGTGAAAAAATATAGTGGAACCAAAGTAATAGTGCTTACAATGAAACAACAACTGAAATACTGAAAAATATGCTGTTCAAATCCTGCTGAGCAGATACACTGCAGACACCAAGGTCCTGGGGCAAAACATGAAATACTACCTATATGACAAAAAAAGCCAGAAAAAAAGCTAACAAAATCATAAATCATTCTCGGACATGTTGAAAAAGCTGACAAAGAACAAGGATGTTTGTTGGAATGACCTGGGCACTTCAACCTGCTTCTCAGAGGTCAACAAAAACATTAGAGCAAAGTCATCATTAAAGCAATTCATAGGAACAAAACAAATGATGCTTTCAAAAAGATAATTAAAACACAAAGGCTTTATCCAGAGGATGACATATAAGCCTACTTAATTCAACATATTATTGAGTTGATAGCAGCAACTCTGCAGGCATCTGCTTTACCTGAGCTCACTGTAAGAGACTGAGAATAAAATGAATATTTATATTCAGACAACCTTGTGATAATGTCCCCTACAGCACAAGGACTGCTACAAAGTCTGTCCGTGTGGGGGAAAATGTCAAGGATCTTGCACTATCAATAAATGCAGACAAGAGCTTTATATTAATAATAATAATTTTACTGTCAAAGAAACAATCCATCCTACATTGGCACCGAGCTGTAGTTTTTTGTTTACTTGCAAAGTAGTTTTTGCTTAACTTTTTTAAACTCACAGAGCATTTAAACATATCATATAATCATAAATAAAACAGGTTTTTATTCATCTTGATAATTTTGTTAATGCTTTTTGCTACCTATTCTGTACCATTTCAAACTAAATACTGTGTAGTGCCACAGAACCATCAAAAGGAAGCTTATTCTGACAAAAAATAGCTACAGTATGTAAAAACGTATAGGTAAGGACATCTAAGTGGTCTTATCAAGCCACTGCAGCGTGAATAATACTTTATAGTCTGATGGGATGACCTAATGGGCTTTGACGTTAGTTTTGGGATATAAAGAAAAAACAGATATTTAGAAAATGTTGCAACTAAACCCATTTTCAAAACCATTGCTTTACTTGTTCCTTCACCACAATCCCTAAGGCCAAACAAAGGACACAGCAGGAAAACACAAACTATCCTCTCCCCACAACTGTAATCCACAGCTCCAAAGGGCACCATGAAATCGCGTCAGCCGTCACCATTACTTAAAGTGTTCTGAAACCTCAGCTTCACTGAAAAGTGATCACTTATAAAGGGGTAAACTAAAGGGTAGACACAAACAGAAGGAGCTAGAGAAGGTGGACTACATTCTTCATGAAACTCGTGACCCCCCCAGTAAAACATGCTTTGGCATGTTAAAAAATAATCTGTTTTTTTTTTCTAAAAAACAAACAAGAAATGGACCAATTATTACAAAATTAACTGGCAACAAGACATTTTGGTCATTGTGTCGTTGTTAGAAAGGCCTGTACACAGCTCCATTTACACTCTTACATTTGTTGGGCTTTTTTGTATAATTATCAATTGCCTTGAGGAGAGCAGTAATTTTTTGAGCAATTACTGGCAATTATCAGTTCACTATGGGGGATTTCAAACAATTTCAGGGTAAACGGTGCACATACTGCATTTTGTGATGTGTTGAAGCACTATTAAAATATTTAATACCATTTCCTGCCAAGTAAAAATCAACAATTAAGTGATTGACCAGCTATCAAGACTACTGTCACATCTTATTTGCAGCATGAGCTGTGCTAAGGTATGCTTAAATATCATCAGTAGTACCTAGTATGTTTGAATTGTTGAAGTCAAAAACTTTGCCAACATACCATGCTTTATCCCCCAAAATGTTTGGCTTAGTGGTCCCATGGATGGCAATGTCAGTTTGTCGGTCATGGATACTGTAATTTTTACTGCAGTGTCTGTTGGTGGGATTCGCTATGAATTAATTACACACTGCAATATGCTGGTAATAGAAAATTATGTTTAACCGTGTATCTGGGTAATTTAAATAGCTCATGTTGCTGGATTGTGTGAACAGTTAGCTTCAATAATGTTGTATGTGGCATTTTCTTTTGCGAATGTTCCACCAAAACAAGTTCCTTCCTGAGACTATATTGCAGAGCCACCGTAGCTTCGTCCAGAGCTTATTGCCTTCCAAATGGTTTGTGATTGGTTTAAAGAATATATTTAATAATTAAATGTATTTCTTACATTGCATAAACAAACTGGCTGCCTTATGCCATACTACATAAAGGTGTAAGTGGTGCTTTTGCATTTGCACTTAAACAGAACATTAGATTATCTGAGGTCAAAACAGCTTTGCATGTGTCTCCGGCTCAGCCTGTCACAGCTTCAGCACAGTGTTAGGCTAGTTTCATATCCTGTTTCAGGGTTTGTGGTTAACACCTCATCTATGCTGAGGTAGTGGCACACCTTAACCATTCTCACATAGCTGAGGTGTTTCTGAGAAGTGAGGTATCATTCTAAAGAAACACACAAGGCAGAGATATTGAAGATGTTGGTGTTGTCACTTTTTACAACTTGCAACATGAAGACAACAGCAACTCAAGAACAAGCATGTCAGTTTGTGACTAAAAGAAGGAACGATACCCTTTGGCTCTCAGTCCTTGCTTCCTTTATGCATTAGCAGCAGGATTTCATAGTTTACTGGCAACATCCGTTCCTGTATCAGACTACTGTTCTGACTCTTTGTCCTTATGAATCTGTTCTTAAAGATACATAAGAAATCATAAATCCATTTCTGTATTGTGTCATCTGTTTCAAAGCGATGAACGAGCGCTTGCCCCTACCACCGCTGGCCGGACGCTGGTTAATGCAGCTGTGGATTTCTGAACCATCTGACACTGGTCTCACTTATCAAACATGTGGACTATGTAAAGGCTTGTTACAGCAGTTAACAGCTTCCTGTGTTATGGTCAAGGAGTGTGCCACCTCACATAAGGAAGGAAGAAGTTCTGTCCTTCTGGTCTCTGGCTGTAGGAGGCAAAAGTCAGCACACATTCTCTGCTGGACAAAAAAACCTTTCAGGCTAAAGCCAAGTTACAGAGGCAATACATTACACATTAATGAAAGCATGACTGTACTGTTGGTAAGCCTCCAGAGATATTGTATAATACTTTATCTGAGAGCAAATACGCCTCAAGCACTTACTATATTTAATATTGAACAGTTCCTTTTGCTAACTCTGTACAATAATGAAGGGCCTGTCTTTAATGGAATTTGGAGTCCCAGCAGCCCTTAGGCATGACTGAATGAGACCTTCTCAGACAGCAGAACATTTAAGTGATTACCTGATAGTTATTTTCATGTGATGCGTTTGTTTAAACAGCTCGAACACTGGTTGCATTTGTCTATGTTAGGCTTATAATCTCTGGTGATGGTAGAAGTCTGTTTTACTCACATTTCAAATGAACATAGGTGTGGTATGTGTGCTGTTGACATTTGGGTCTATCTTGGGTATATCAACTGTGGCCCAAAACATTTAAAAACACAAAAGCAAAAGCAAAAATTTAGTGAGACCCAAACTGGAAAAGGTAGGTACGTATTGGACAATGATTCCTCGTCGCTGATTGGATGCACTAGCTGTCAGTCTGTGTCAAACGGAAGTTGTTCTCCTTCCTTTGGATTTAAGGCAGACTGGGTGCCTTGCAGCACATTGATGCCTCACAGATTGGTATGATGAAATCAAATCAAATGTTAAATTCAAAAGGTGAGAAGAGGAACAGGCTTGGTTGAAAAGGCATGCATTGCGTGCATTTAAAATTTTGCACCCTTAGTATTAGTTTTAATTATGGAGGGACCGATTACCAGGGTAACAGTAAACCACGGTAGAAATGACGGTATTGACGGTAACCCCTAATTTCCACCAACTGAGGAAAGGCTGCGGAGTCAATATGTTTCCATTAAAGTAAATGTGAGTATTTTCACTGACTTCGGAGCAGCTGTGTTCCGACTCCTTCCAAGGACTGTATTGGGAGGATCCATCAGCACTTTGTAGTTTGGTTCATGTACATGCAGCATTGTAACATGCAAAAGGGCTGTGAGTGAAGGTAAACGTACTGTAGATCTGCTGCTGTGGTGATTATTAAATATGTCACATCACTGGTCTTAAAGCTATGAAACAGATGTGCCAATCAGTTATACAAGATAATGACTGCTCATCAAACAGAAACATTTACCACGAGAGAGAGGCTGGATAGTTCTGAGTAATAATATAAACTCAAATCATCCCAAATCTTCACTCAAAGACTAATGATTTTCCAGCAGTTAACCATATAGAAATACCTGCAGGTTGTGTGAAGTTCCAGCAATCCAGTACTGTGCTTGGAATATATATTATAAAAAAAAAAAAAAAAAAAATATATATATATAATATATATATATATATATATATATATATATATATATATATATATATATATATATATATATATATATATATATATTAAATAAAGATTTGTTTTTTCTGTTTGTCTCTGGACAACTGTATACAATAAGAGGACCCCATCGTGGTTCTACAAGTTTAGTGGTTATTTGTTTGAACTATTTTTTCAAGTTATTAATCAAATACTAACAAGACCTCAACCTCGAATATCCTGTAGTTATTGTTCTTAAAACAGTATTTTTCTTGAAGGATAACACACAAACAGCATCTGATTTTTGAAGATGAAGATCATCTGACCCTGTTGGTTTTTCACAAACCTCTGACAGTAACATCCCGTCTTTAACTCATTATACCAATCACTTGTATTTTGTCTTTTTCCCCTCTCCCCTTATGGTTTTTACTGCAGCTTGTTTAACCAACCATATAGGAGCATTGCTAACCAATCATAAAAGAAAAGGAGAAAAGATAATGGGTATAAAAACAAAGTACAACAACACATGGGCGGCTGTGTCCAGCTGTTTATCCTCTCGGATTGCTCATTTGAGAAAAATTGATCAGCACGTCTCGTCTAAGCCAGGCTGCCTGTCTGCTCTCCCTCTGCCTCGAAGAGAGCCCATTACTTTTTTTCTTGGAAGTAGCACGCGGTTTGACCCCAGCTACACTGTGTGGCTTTGCAGCTGATGCTCTGAGGGAGAGAAAAAGGCTGGGTGTGTTTGTGTAATTATCCAGTATCAGGGCAGCTGATGAGTTGTCCGCATCCACTGGCACTTTTTTAATGAGAATTCCTGGTAGACGATGGTTCAAAACGCAGAATGTGTCAGAGGGAGATCTGCACACTACGTTCCTCATAGAGGTGGGGGTTGAATCTCAAAGAGAAAAGGAAGAAGAAGAATCATCCACAAAAATATTGTAAGGTTGGTAAACTTCATTGAAATCACAAAATCATAATTTTCTGGAGAGAAGTAACTCAACTTGATACAAACTGCAATTGTTATGAAAAAATTGTAATGTCATTATTAAAAAATGATATGTTTAGCCCTAGATCAGAGTATGTAAAAGCACTCAGAAGCACAATAATCTGTGGCTGATATTCCTTGTGCTGCAACAACTACTTCAACCTACCCCCATCTGCATCCCACACACACACTTATAGTCGCAAGCGCAAAACGCTCCAGTAGCAGAACTAATATCCGGCTATATTAACACGTCTGGCAAGGCAGATCACATGACCATGCCAGTGTTAACAGGAAGCAAATTGTCTGACGTTACTTTGCTGTGAAAATCTTGGATGTATAAATTGAAAATGCAGAAAATACTTTGAAGAAAAAACAACAATGTAAAAAAGTAATACCAGGTGTTGATTTGCTTGAGCCAATTCAAATTCAAATTCATTTGTCACAATCATACACTTCTCATTAAAAACCATAACAATTAAAGCTGCAAGCAGCGTTGGACCGGCCCTCTCTAATGTGCGCGTGTCGGGGTTACTGGCGGACGCCGCTACTTACACCCGTGCACTTGCAAATCGTCACCAATGAAGAAGTCACTCCCTGCTGAGTTCATTGATACCTCACACAAGACTCTATGTCATACAGTTCATTATCTGTGAAAGGGGGCGTGGCCTAACCGTAGGGGGCGGGTCAAACCTTCACCAATGAAAAAGAAAGTCTCTGCTGAGTTCATTGATACCTCACACAAGACTATACCTTAAACGGTTTAAATGTTTCAATTTTGTTCAAATTTGGTGAGTTTTTGAATATGTTAAGCCCCTCAAAAAGGCAATTCATTTGCCAGAAGAATAATATTTCTTCAGACTTGATCGGCCGCCAAATTTGGTGAGTTTTTGAATACGATAAGTCTCTCAAAAAGGCAATTCATTTGCCGGGAAAAAAAGAATACTTCCTTCAGTTACAATAGGGCCTTCGCCGTTTTCGGCGCTCGGGCCCTAATTAAATCCATAAGTATAGTGATATACAACACAATAGAGTAAGACGAATACAAAACAAGGTGGTGGGTGGGGGGCTTGCCACAGATCTCATAGAGCAGACGGACTTCCTGCAGGAAGAAGCTCCTCCTCAGCTTCTCTGAGTTTGTTCTCAGGCAGCAATAACACCCCCCTTGTGGCAGCAGAGTGAACAGTTAGTTGCTGGGGTGACTGGGTTCCCTGACAATTTTTGTGATCTTAGCCTTGCAGCGCAGAGCGAACCACCCTCCTAAGTTTCTGAGCACCCTGACGGGGAGCTTAAAGCCTCTTAGGCGTCTGAGATGGTGGCCATGCTGACGGGCCTTCTTCATTAGGGGGGTGATGTGGAGCAACCATGTTAGGTCTTGAGTGATATGCACCTCAAAGTATTTGCAGCAG
Organism: Etheostoma perlongum; assembly: GCA_026937815.1. Lineage (NCBI taxonomy): Eukaryota > Metazoa > Chordata > Actinopteri > Perciformes > Percidae > Etheostoma > Etheostoma perlongum. The sequence goes on from CM049389.1 coordinate 12,835,508, forward strand.
TCCACCCTTTCCACCTGAGCCCCACTGATCCTGATACTGAGTGGATTGTAGATCCACTGCTGTTTCCTGCCCAAGTCCACAATCAGCTCTTTAGTTTTTTGTGATGTTCAGCATGAGATTTTTTTCCTTGCACCAATTCTCAAGGTGGTTGATTTCCATCAGGTAGGCCTTCTCATCATCATCGGTGAGTTCCACTACAGCTGTAATGTCAGAAAACTTTCCAACAATGTTGGAGTCTGACGTGGCTATGCAGTTGTAGGTGTATAATTAGTACAGCAGGAGGCTCAATACACAGCCTTGTGGGGCTTCCAAACAGTGTTTCCAAATGTCTCTATTTTGGAGGCCTTGAAAACACAGGAGTTTTGTGGATGCGAGGCTCAAAGGTGGAAAAAGATATTTGTTTTTAAACCAAAAATTTGTAGTGTTGATGACACCAGCACTGTTGCACTATTACTGCTACTTTTACTTGTCTTCTTTGTCCACTGCATAACTAAAGTTCCTACTTTCCAACTTTGACATACTGTATTTGCCGTACTTGTTTCCCTTACCCTGAGGGGTTATTTGCCTCATTATGGGTACTGCCTTTATTGGTGTCACCTCCAAATAAAGTGGATTAGAAAATCTTGATAACCTACCTTAGTGAAGTTGCCATGTTCTGAGATCTCAGCAAATACTTACGTTAGCTGTCATAACTGATAAAACCAATGCCCAGAGCTACAGAAATAAAACTGTTAGTAAATAGTAGGTGATCACTGTTGAGGAATATTTTACCAGTGTTTGCTAAGCTTCAGGGTTTTCCACATGTAATAACACCCTTTGCCAGTTTTTAATTCAGCAATAGGATATATTGTAATCATTGTCTCTACACCATCATTGCAGCTTGAAAGACAGTCACCTGCAATGAAAAGCAATCAGCCTTTTATTATTTCTCCCTTTGATGAAAATGCTGTGTAAATACTGTTCTGAATAAGATGGAGTAGAATTTCACACACTGCACAAAAGCTTCTTTGCACAAGCTTCAATCAAATTAACATTAGAGGACTATTACGTAAGACTGTCTTTTTAAATAGCAGAGCAAATTGTCTGCAGTAAAAGGGGTGCAAAAGCTGGATTATGTTCTATTACAATCCCCCTCAATGAATAACACAATAGGCCCCCCAGGACCAAATAGAGATTGGACTCACCTTTTAATGTCTGTCTTCCATTTGCCCATTTGTGCTCAGGGACCTGCTGCCAGAGTGTGACTCCTGTCTGGTCAGTAATTCAGCCACACACAGAGGCTGAATGCGCCCAGATGTCCTGATGGTATCACTGATCCATACATCTGTAACACTGATGTGCACGTCCAGGGACGTGTTGGCATTTGACAGGATTCCTTCGTCCCCACAAATGACAAATGTCACCTTTTATTCTTGCCAGCTAAAATGGAACCAATGCATTTTTGTTGTATGGTGACCTTTTAGGAAACGTCAAACAATAATCTATTTTTTGCTCTTTTGTAGCAGTCGGCAGGGTGTCTTTCAGCAGAATAGTAACTAAAGTGCAAATAAAAAAGTGTGGTTGCACCAGATAGGAATTTGCATGTTATAAATAACTGATTAATCTAAAGTGATTAATTTGATACAATCTCAGTTAAGGCATTGGCATATTTTCTCCTTCTCAGTCTCTTTGTTATCAATGCCCAACTCCATCAACATGAAAGACTCCGGTCCTGCTGATCCAACTTTTCATTTGGATGAGATTATGCTTTTTGCAATCAAGCTTGGCAATATCAGAAAATCATACAGGGATCAGCAAGCAAGAAAAGAAGCTATGAATATCATTGAAGCTTTGTCTGTCATTGCACTTTCTTCAAAGCAGAAATTCAGTGGGCAAGTGTAGTATGAGAAAGAATAAGGTCTCACACATCAGGCAATCACTGTCATTACTCTGAGCTGGCATGGTAGGGTGCAAATGTGCATCTGAATGTTGTCTGAGTGATCGGATGCCAAGTGGTTACACTTTTCAAGACAGACAGGGTGTGCTGCAATATAATGTAATGGCGAGGCAAAAGCGGTCGCAGTGCACTTAATGTTACACATACTCTGAGGCAAACAGGCACAACAGAGTTCTCTATGCCCTGGTAACAGACTGACTGACATGCTGGAGGTTGTAGCTCAAGACAGGGCAACTTTACTTCTACAGCACATTTCAGCAACATAGCAATTGAAAATGCTTAAAAACAATTGAAAACCATCATGAAAGAGAAGGAAAGCAACAGGCTAAAATAAAATAAGTAACGGGAGGTAGGGAGGAGTTTTATTGTGTGTGGTGTGTAAACTTTTCTAAAAAATTAACAAAATGTAACTAGAACTGCAAGCCGTTATGACGCGATCCAAGCCTCCCGGCGCAAGTCGCCCCTGACGACCCAGGGAGCGCGCGAAAGCAGAACCAAAAGTCTGACAGTGGGGAGGCAAACACCAGTAAATATCGAGAGCTGTGAGCTGCAAGGTCTGTGGTGCATTGCCATTGCAAATGTACCGATTTAACAGTTCACCTCCATGCATATACAGATACAATACAAAACTCGGTCCTACTACCACTCAAAGCTCATACACTCCAGCTCAAACAACCCCAAGACTCTCTCCTCTACAATAAACAAACTTCTTAACCGCCTTGACAACATTTCTATAAACTTCACAGGGGACAAATGCATCTCTTTTCTCTCACTCTTTCAATCCAAAATCAACACCATTTACAACAACTCCTTTTCATCCTGCCACTCAGAAATATCATACGCAAACATGGTCTTCACTTCCACTGCTACACCGACAATGTCTATATCTACATCTCTACCAAATCCATCGCCACAGCTATATCCTTCACCCTGACCAACTGCCTCACCGATATTCAAACCTGGATGCAAACCAACTTACTCCAACTGAACTACAATAAATCCAACTTGATGCTCATCGGCCCGAAATTCCTGACAAAGAACACCTAAAACCTCCTCTCCCCACCACTCGGGACCACACACCATACCTGGGGTGACAGAGTTTTCACTTGCAGCCCCCTCCCTCTGGAACTCCCTACATATACACATCCATGACTGTAGTGACCCGGACACATTCAAAACTCTAATCAAAACTTACCTCTTCAGATTAGCTTTCCACATACAATAGTCTTAAATTTCTCACCTGATAGTTAGTGGTTTATTGTTTTTAGTTGCTTCTAATATTCTAGTTTTATGGTGGTTTTATTTTTATTTTTCTGTTTTTAATGTAATGTGTTCTGTTTTTACTGTAAAGTGTCTTTGAGTAACATGAAAAGCACTATATAAATAAAATGTATTATTATTATTATTATTATTATTATTATTAACAATGATTGCGTAAAAGGGCCAGAACTGGTATACGTTTACCACGTTTCTTGCAGATCGGTCGCAGAACGAGTTTGAATAAGTTGGTTTTCCACATTGCACGATATTGCGGAAAAAAACTTCTTAGCAGAAATGGGCGAGGCCTACATCCTGTGATTCAGCTTAATTCAGGGAACATGTATATGTAAGGTTTTCTAATGTGTAATGTGGGAGTTAACCTGTTAAGAGAGTTAACTCCCACAGTTGAGTTGTGTTTGCATTCATACCTTTTCATTCTCCCTTTATCCACGTGGGTGATTATGTCTCAAAACGGTTTTTTTCATAACTCGCCCAAAAGTCCAAGGAAATGGAATATCCAAGCAAGCCTTTTTATCCAAAACTAGCTGTTTGCCTCACAATCGTAAAGTTACGAGACCGAAATACTAAAAAAGACTGTTATACTTCTGGGATTTTCAAATTGACAGTTGCTCGAACCAGTTACAGGATCCTCCTACCAGATGGAAATAAGACATATTTTTTTTGAGTCTTTTGTCTTCAATTTTTTTTTCTGTAATAGGTTGAGACATGATGCTCTGGCTTTGTGTATTCTGTATCTCACCTACAGTGGGTACGGAAAGTATTCAGACCCCTTTAAATTTTTCACTCTTTGTTTCATTGCAGCCTTTTTCCAAAAATCAAAAAAGTTCATTTTATTTCTCAGTAATGTACACTCAGCAACCCATCTTGACAGAAAAAAACAGAAATTTAGAAATTTTTGCATATTTATTAAAAAACAAAAACTGAAATATCACATGGTCATAAGTATTCAGACCCTTTGTTCAGTATTTAGTAGAAGCACCCTTTTGATCTAATACAGCCATGAGTCGTTTTGGGAAAGATGCAACAAGTTTCTCACATCTGGATTTGGGTATCCTCTGCCATTCCTCCTTGCAGATCCTCTCCAGTTCTGTCAGGTTGGATGGTAAACGTTGGTGGACAGTCATTTTCAGGTCTCTCCAGAGATGCTCAATTGGGTTTAAGTCAGGGCTCTGGCTGGGCCATTCAAGAACAGCCACAGAGTTGTTGTGAAGCCACTCCTTCGTTATTTTAGCGGTGTGCTTAGGGTCATTGTCTTGTTGGAAGGTAAACCTTCGGCCCAGTCTGAGGTCCAGAGCACTCTGGAAAAGGTTTTCGTCCAGGATATCCCTGTACTTGGCCGCATTCATCTTTCCCTCGATTGCAACCAGTCGTCCTGTCCCTGCAGCTGAAAAACACCCCCACAGCATGATGCTGCCACCACCATGCTTCACTGTTGAGACTGTATTGGACAGGTGATGAGCAGTGCCTGGTTTTCTCCACACATACCGCTTAGAATTAAGGCCAAAAAGTTCTATCTTGGTCTCATCAGACCAGAGGATTTTATTTATCACCATCTTGGAGTCCTTCAGGTGTTTTTTAGCAAACTCCATGCGGGCTTTCATGTGTCTTGCACTGAGGAGAGGCTTCCTTCGGGCCACTCTGCCATAAAGCCCCGACTGGTGGATTGCTGCAGTGATGGTTGACTTACTACAACTTTCTCCCATCTCCCGACTGCATCTCTGGAGCTTAGCCACAGTGACCATTGGGTTCTTCTTTGCCTCTCTCACCAAGGCTCTTCTCCCCGATAGCTCAGTTTGGCCGGACGGCCAGCTCTAGGAAGGGTTCTGGTCGTCCCAAACGTCTTCCATTTGAGGATTATGGAGGCCACTGTGCTCTTAGGAACCTTAAGTGCAGCAGAAATTTTTTTGTAACCTTGACCAGATCTGTGCCTTGCCACAATTCTGTCTCTGAGCTCTTCAGGCAGTTCCTTTGACCTCATGATTGTCATTTGCTCTGACATGCACTGTGAGCTGTAAGGTCTTATATAGACAGTGTGTGGCTTTCCTAATCAAGTCCAATCAGTATAATCAAACACAGCTGGACTCCAATGAAGGTGTAGAACCATCTCAAGGATGATCAGAAGAAATAGACAGCACCTGAGTTACATATGAGGGTCACGGCAAAGGGTCTGAATACATATGACCATGTGATATTTCAGTTTTTGTTTTTTAATAAATATGCAAAAATTTCTAAATTTCTGTTTTTTTTCTGTCAAGATGGGTTGCTGAGTGTACATTACTGAGAAATAAAATGAACTTTTTTGATTTTTGGAAAAAGGCTGCAATGAAACAAAGAGTGAAAAATTTAAAGGGGTCTGAATACTTTCCGTACCCACTGTAGATGTGTTAACAGCAGTGTATTTTAGTCCTTTTACAGATGTATGACTTGGATGGGAAAAAACACTCCATTCAAGCCTCTGTAACTTTGTCAGTAAGGCTTAGAATCACTCTAACTGTAACAAGAACTTGAGGGTTACCTTTCCAGTGATAGCACTCCCCAGAGTGTCAAAGTATATGTGAGCTGTACCACTTTTAATTTGGGTATGACGTTGGGAAGCATGGAATTTCAGCCGTTTCATAACAGGTTGAAGGCAAAAAAAACATAGTGCCACCTAGTGGTGTGTGTGTAATTTTTGACCCATCTTACATTTACCCTGTACGTTTAAAGTTGTTCACATTAGTGTAAGTGGTGAATATAAATGTGAGTCCCTTAGGCAATGCCCACTTTGACCAATCAGTATGCCACTATAGCTGAGGCCTTATGGTACCCATCAAATTTTGTAAAAATGGGATGAGCTGTTAATCAGATATAAACATTTTGTACTTGTAGCGCCCCCTAGTGGGCAATTCATAAATGTATGGGGCACCTACAGAGGGTCATGGCAAACCTGAGTTCAGGGTGGAGCCCTGTTTTAATTGTTTGTCAATTTGGCAAAGTTATTAATACCCATACACATTACTTTAGTAATATTGATAACACATCTGTACCAATTCCCAACAGTGGATATAGCAGTGCTTTCAGACTGCACATCCAAAGCAAGATGCTCCAAATGGATAAAGACAGGGTTCCTGACTGTAAAAGCAGTGTTCTATGTGTACATGGCCTCAAACTGTATTTTTGTTTGTTGTATGTTCTGTCCTATTTCTACCTGCTGCTGCTAAGACCTACATTACACAGGGGCCATTAAAGTTATATATTATGTAATCATCTCCCTCTTCTCTTTTTCTTTCCCAGTGAGCTTTTAGGCCCAGACTTTACAGAGACCTACTACACAGAAGATGGACAGCCAGTGACCGTGTCCAATAACAATTATACTGTAAGTATGAAGGGCTTTAAGTAAGTCTGTAGGAGGGTTCTTTTCTCCCCTCTTTTATGCTGTTTACTAGCACATCATCCCATTATCACTTTCTTTGTCATGAGGACTTTATTTGTGGAATTAAGTCATTTCTTAACTTTAAACTAGTGTCGTGATTCTTAACATCCTTACTTATACCTTAACCAAAACCCATTCTTATATCTAATCGTAACACCAGTTTTTCTTATATCTAATCGTTAAACCAGTTTTCAAGATCTAATCCGAAACTAGACCCTTAAAGGACTATTTCATGTTTACTGCGTGCAACTGCCATCTCTTTTACAAAGCATAACAATTTCTTGTATGTTTGAAATTAGGGCTGTATCAAACTAGAAGACCTGATACATCCATTACTAACTATGTCATGCTAGCTTTTATGTGAAGGGGGTTAAAAAATGTTTAAAAAATAGGCCAAACAATAAATCAAAGATTTTTGGTGAGGGAAAAACTGGCTTTTTTTTAAAAAATATATATTTCAGAAATAAACGGTGACAAAACAAACTGAGATGAAAACACGTCCCAGGGCCAACATATATATTTTTTTTTACAAATAATTAAACAGAGGAAAGACGGGAGGGAGGGAGACAAAACAACACGCTGAAACAGACACACACACACACACACACACACACACACACACACAGACAGGCACAAGACAAGTGACCAAACACCTGCGCAAGTTAGAGGTCCTGACCTCACAGAGTCAGCAATGCACCGCCACGTGTCCAGAGTCTTCCCTGGGGCACCGTTTATCTGCGCCGTGGCCAGTTCCAAATAGACCACATCCAGGTAGGAAAGGGTCCACGTGCAGATAGACAGGTTGTGTGGTGTTTTCCAACGGGTCGCAACCATCCTCATTGCAGCTGTAAGTCCAGCAAACGCAGCACGTTTCTGAGTCCCAGAGAGCTGAAAGGCTGACAGGTCATTCAGAATCATGACCTTAACAGGCACAGTAACATTAAACAAGGCGGAGATTTTGGATTCAATACTGTTCCAGAACTAACCAAAGGGAGAGCACTCCCAGAACATGTGTAGATATGTACCTTGTGCTTTAATTGGGCAGAAAGTTAGACCATACATCATGCCAGTTGAGATCGAGGCCTGGGCAATCACGTGCCCAGATCCTCTCAATAGGAAGGGCAGAGCGGCCAGATACCACCAAGAACTGATAAAGCCTAGACGCCATACCACAGTTTTTAGGCTGCACAGAGTAAATAACTTCCGAATAGAATGAACTGGCAAAGGCCTCTGCCAGGGAACACCATATGCCTTGAGTGCCGACCTTAACTGCAGGTAAAAGAAAAAGGAGGAACGTGATAGATCGAATGTGTTCTGCAAGTTAGAGAATGCTAACAAGCCAACCTTGCTTAAAATGTCTTGTAGACCACCAACTCCCCTTTGTTACCATTGTGGGGTACTATGTAGAAACTTGTCAATTAGGGTAATTTGGCAGTAAAAACTGACAATGTCAGTATAAAAATAAATCCACCTCACAGATTGACTTAATGAGCTTTCCTTTAGCATCACCATGAATGACACTTTTCTTAAAGCTTTATTGTCTGAATTTAAGGAAAATGGTCACAAAATGTCCTCCTTATTCACTCAATACATCAATATATGTATGCTGTGGCCAAGGGCTGACAGTAATATTAAACGGTAACTTCTGGGTTTTTTTCAATCTGGGCCTTGTGACTGATGAGAACAACATGCAAGATGGCCAGAGTCTGCAGTGGTTAAGCAAGCTGCAATTCACTGTTAATGGGCAATTGCAAACCTTCAATTTGGCCCTTTAAAGGTCTGATTTTGCTGCTGAGAGGCTGCTGCCGTCTCCTTAAATACTGCACTGATTTAAAAAATCAGTCACTTGGACACAACAAACATGGGAAATAGGTCTTAATATTCCTAAGTTAACCTTTAAATAAACATCTCTGTCTCAACTTGCAAACCTGATGTTTAACTTATTTTCAAAACATTTCAAATGACTGAACACTATAAAAAAGACATTCTGCAGAATCACACTATACAAGCGTGTTTTTCAGTGCCGGACATCAAATAACATTTTCTTTAATTCTCTCAGATCTATTAAGAAACGTACAATAAAGTTTGTGTGGGTAGCTCAGTATTTTCTGTCACAATTATTGCAAAATATCCAATGACTAAGGTTTCTCATTTTTTATCATCTTTCCTTCAATTGCACTTTAAATATTAATAGTGTAACTTGAGAAAGTGCATTGAACGCACCTTAGAAAGTGCATTGTAAAACCGAGTAAGTGCACTGTAAAGCTTTACCAGAGGGACCAAGCTCTAACCCTCTACCTCACAACAAGGTCCGTATAACTCTTTAACCAGAAACAGCCCCAAAATTACCATTGCTAGGTTTCTTTAAATAATCTGTACTTTTAGCGTGTTTAGAGCCAGTACATTTTGACATGTAAATGGGGGAATTAAGGGGGTTATTTCAACCAAACCAGAGTGGTGATTGTTGAAACAGTGGAAAGACGAACCAAGACGGCTTTTGATAGTTTTATATTTTTTCTGTGGTCTTTGAATGAAGTGTGTTTTACAAGGATACAATTACTGTTTTTTAAAAACTGAATCTGGTAGGTTTTGAAATTTGACTTTCACAGCAGCTCAATATTCAAATTTACCAATTTGAAAAGTGGTTGTTCCCATCTGTTATTTGGACACAAAAACATAAGTTACCCTTTAGCATTATTCAGGGAGCTCTTAAAAATGTATGCGATAACATTGTCTCAGAATAAATTTACACTTGCTTTATTTTACAGCCGCATGCTAACATTAGCTTACAAGTGTTATTTAATAGTCTCATGCTGCTAATGTTAGCTTCAAATGACATTTGAACCAGTTTTATCGCCACCTGCAAAGTTTCAATAACAATTGAATCAAATGGCCACCACGTTACCAGCTAATGTTGGCTAACTCATAGCCACTGGAACAACATTACTCCTATTTCTAGTATACGTTATCTTGAAATTCCGTGTAAAGCTTGGTTTTTAAAAACATTTTGAAATCGGGAAAGATTGTAGTAACCTAGCTAACTAGCAACTTTGCTAACTTTTTTTTTACCTTAAGTGTGCTCCGCATGTCCCAATTCGCTTGGAATACCTTAAGGGGTTTCCAGACCAGCGAGACACGAAGGTAATATGTAGAGCCTCATTTTTGTACAACAATTGGCTTGTTTCTGCAACAGCTCATCGAGTATTGGATACAATAAAAACTATTGAGGACATATTTTCCTTTGACATGATGTAGTATTAAAGGAGATCGCTGCAGTTGGCAGCAGAGAAACAAGCTACAATGTAAGTTAATAGGATAATTGTCCAGCTTGTATTATGTTCATAAAAGTGCACGTTTTGCTACTGACAGACTCAGATTAATATTCTAAGTGTCTGACAACATTATGGAAAGGATTTCAAAGGAGGTCGACCTTTCTGTTAAAGATTAAGATCCTTTTTAAAACATAAAAGTCTGCGAAATTGCGGTTGCTAAACCCACCAGACTCCATGTAAATAATCAGTGATTTTAGCATCGTAAAATACGACTTTTCTAAAACATCTCTGAGCTCCGAGCAGCGCTGGCTCTGGGTGTCTTGAGCCTGCGTGTGTTGGGTGTGCGACTATCGGCTACGTTTGGTCATTGTTTTCTTTCTTTCATTCCAATATCGGGTTTGTAAGTCACAGTGAAAACCGGGGACAGATCCAGCCGGGGACAGGTCACCAAAACCGGGGACTGTCTCCGGAAACCGGGGACGTCTGGTCACCCTAAATTAATGTTCTGCAAACTTTATTCTTTTCTTAAATTCAGTCAGCTCTGAGTGTTCCTCTTTGTTTGGAATGCACAGGGTTTCCAGGCCAAGATAACATGAAGGGAAGTTGAAGTAATGACGCGGCTCCTCCAACTTCACAATTATTTTATACTGAGTAAATTAAACAAGGTTATTGTTGTGTGTATGTATTCACAAAAATGTGTTTGGATTACTTCGATACATTTTTGTAAAGGAAAAAATGTACAATGTCTTGTGTTTTGAACAAATGCAGGTTAATTCAAAACATGATGCATTTATATAAGGATGCAAATTTAACATTGATATCACAGATTTAATTATGTAAAGTCTACATCCACTCAGATTTTTATCAGTATTTTTTCAGTGTGCACACTAAGTATACGTCTTTCATTGTGTCAAATGTTAATAAACATTGTTTATAAAAAATTAAAAACTTTTAAATAGCTGATGAAAATATTAGTAATCTGTTATGTTATCATATTGAGGAAAAGTCAGCACCTCATATGCATTTTCTTAACACTTTCTGTTAGGGCAGATTTTCTGAGATGTCCTCATTTTTGGTGGAAATCTGTATTATAAAAAGTATACTAATTATATGACTGAAAGAAAACCATATAATAGACACTATAATGGTTACATTGTGAAACTCAATGTCAAAATCCACTTCAGACTCAAATGTGTTGACACAAGGGACTAAGGCCTGATGTTAAGTTACTGTTTAAGGCTCTTAAACTAAACAATACCGAGTGCCCATCATCCTGCAGTCAAAGAAGGCAAAGGCCATACATTTTGATAGAAAACAGTAAAATGTTCGCTGCTTACCTTAAAGGACCTTAGTTTCCTCAGTAAAAAAAGAGATTCAAATTTAGAGATTTGAAATTGTGGGAAAACAACAACAACCTTTTGGTGATTGCCTCTTTGGTCTTCCATCAACAGTACTTAGCAAAATCCCAGTCCTCTTCATGCAACGTCTATTGAAGTCACTTGATTTCAATCTTTAAAAACTCCAGATATCAGAATCTTTGCAGATGTTTCACATCTCAAGCGTTTTTGATAATTGGAGGTGGTTAAGCACCCTGATTGGCCCTTTGATCAACATCATAGGAACTAAATCATCCATTTGTCCTCAGTAGATGTTTGCAGTGGTGCATGCCCAATTCTGTACGCTTATGCTTAGTTAAATGATGAATCCTCTTCTTTAAACAAATACAAGTTGATTAAAATGAATGGTTAGTTTTAGAGCTTTTTAGGTTATGCAAGTGGATGCAGTTACCCACTGTATACAACATTCTCTTGCTGTGTGGCTTGTTCAAGTAGTCCATGCTAGGTTAAAAAAAATCTCTCTCTCCACTTTGACAATGAGTACCTGCAGCAGTAACAGACGATGGGTGGCAGGTAGAGTTCTCACTGATCCTTGTTTTGAAAGGGATCGTTTCACTCTCTGATGAGCTGACAGACTTTTAAATTCAAAAATTGAGGTGCAGCCATAATTTTAACTTTATAGTGATGCATCTTATTTAAACATTAGCAGCAGGTCTTAACGCCCATAGACAGAGTTGCTGTTTGAAATCATGAAAGTTGTGATTAATTTGTACTTTAAAGGTTGAAAGTGTTAGTTTTTCTGGAGTTGTTTGTCTCTCTTTCCCTTTTGTACAAGTTAAAAAACTGTATTGAGCAGAGCAAGTCAGTTATTCTGGCAGCTTGTGGTAGCTTCTGGTATTAAAAAATCTCTTGTCTCCTCAGCCTTTATTTTTCCCAGGAAAGTGAACAGAACTCCAAAGGGTCCACATTTACTGCTGCCCTACTATTTACAATTATTTAGGGTGTAAAATGCCTTTCATGCTTCTTCTAGCCAGTGCGTTTGGGTAAGCTGTGGATAGCGATTTTACACAACCGTGGCTTGGGCCTGTGTGTGGAACGTCCAACATTTTGTGACAACGCAGACGTGGTTTAAGACTACTTACCTTGTAATGGCTGGCTATAGAACAGAAGTCCATTCTTAGAGCCGCTCTGACCGCCACTCTGACAGCAATCTGTATGAACAACCAGACAGTTTGTACATGCATCAGGACTGGTTACATTCTTTTAATTGTATGGGTTTCACGCTAGAGTGTGACAAAAGGGCTTTGTAGCGCTTCCTAACAGTTTTCAAAGTAAAAGCCCCTGTTAAGGTTCACTGATTGGGCCAATCGCAAGAAGCATGACACCCGTTACAGTACACAAAATCTGGTGTACAGTCATAGTTTGGTATGTTTTAGTGCTGCAGGGAACTAAAGCACAAAAGGTCACTTGTCACTTATTTAGAAAAATGTATTCCTAAAGGTTAAATGGTTGCTAATTGGCCATAATATTCACTGTAAGATTATTGCAGTCAAATGTGGGCATATGGTCAGTATAAATAAGTTAAACACAAAGACAATTCAACCGTGTCATTGTCCCCAAAACAATATTAAGATCTTCACAAACAAATTATCCAAAATGTGTACTGTAGTTGTGTTTTTGTCAACATATTCGTATGCACATTTTGAAGTAGTGCATTAGAAAATGTTGATGGGAACTGCGAATTTTGAAAAAAACGTCCTCAAATTTGCTCAAGGTTGTTTTTGCCTGTTTTTGAAAAATAGTTAATGCGCAAAATGGAAGGTGGAAACCGCTTTGGTGAATAAGTTAAGACGTAGCAAACATGTAACTCACATGACTATAATCCCGGTATCAATCGGATGGGGGAAGGATCGGGACCAATTTCCATAGTGGAGTTGTGTACTATTGCCTGCCACAACTACGCTTTGCGTAGTCTAGTAAATTTATCTCAAAACCAGTTGATGGAAACGCTTCTAATTTGCTTTTGCTTTTTTGCAACATTTTAAAACTTGACAATTAACTTGACAATTAGATGGAAACATGATGATCGAGATGTGAGATAACACTATCCGCTGGGAAACGAAGTGAGTTCAGACAGTGCAACTTACTTCTTGCAGTCTGTGTGTTAGCACCATCCCGTTGTCTTCAGAAGATGAGTATTTACCCAGACCATGGTATAAATTCTGTTAATATGTTGATGTTGCTGATAAGGTCAGTGTGAAAACATTGCCTTTCTAAGTGTGCATTTAATGCCACCTGGACAGCTTTGAATTTACACACGGCCCGTCACACCTTCATTGTCGGCTGCACCTGAGGCATATCTGCACAAACATTGTCATAGCTTTATAAAGCTTTCCTCCAGATACATATGAAGTATAAATTGCAATTATTTTCTTTTTCAGGACCACTGCTTCTACCATGGCCATGTGAAAGGACATCCAGAGTCCTGGGTAGCTCTCAGCACATGCTCCGGAGTCAGGTACAGTACAGGAAACACTGTTTCAGTAACCTTATGTTATTTATGTTACCAGTTTAGATAAGGCTGCATTGATTTGATTTGACCCAGACAAATGGCAGTAGGTTACATATTGTATTTATTCAAATGCTGGATTTGATTCAGTCTAGTAAACTGGTTAAATGAGCTGACATATTGCACTGGGTGGGCTGGTCAAAGACATATACCATATAACTGCAATGTCGCATGTTTCCTGTCTGTTTCTGTTGCCACTGATCAAAATGCCCCCAAAATATTGCAAGAACAACAAAGTCTACAGCCATGCTAGCAGTTCTGTGAGGCTGTACTTAGGCACAGTGGTGCGTGAAATAATGTTGTTCTGTAACATCCAGCAGACACAGAGCAACATTATGATTCATTTGTGTTTGTGTCCTTATAAATGTAAGTCCAATATTGACTCTCGTTTTGGTCCTAACAAAAAGTTACTCTGCATCCACCATAGTTCAGCCACTCCTCCTAAAGCCTTTGTTACTACTACTATGACTATCTGTATCAGTATCAACTCGAGATACAGCACTGCATTGGACTTTGGGTTGTTGTTTGATTTAACTAAAGTCCATATTAACTGTCAGATTAACATGGTATGGAAATTTTAAAGATAATTTTTAATAGTATGATGGTTGTTTTTTTGATCAAAAATGTGTTTTTGAAAACCCACTTTTAATAACTATTGTATATTGTTAAATTGTATATAACACACTTATCAAATATGATTAGGGATTTGTATATTTTGCCTATGTTACTGTGCTTGGTAATTATACTACACCTGGCTCACTTGGACTTAGACCTGTAGACACAGAAAAGGTATTTGCTTATTTGAATGTAAAAAAAAAAAAGTATTATTGTGCAGCTTTAATGTTGAGCCTTTAATGCCACTGAGCCTGGAAACACCTTTTCATAACATAAAGTTCAACTTGCACTGTCAGAACTCTTTTTTTTTTTTTTTTTGTCATTAAAATGAATAATTTGATCCTCTTTAGGGATCCAGGCAGCAGTTTTAAACGTCTTAAATTTTCACAGCCTCAGACAGGTTTTAATGTGGAACGCCTTTCATATTGAAGGCTCAGAATGAAGCCTTCTCCTGGCAAAGATGCTGCATGTCCCCAGGATGTGTGTCCCAAAAATATATATTCATGGATTTGATCCAATAAAAGAGACATCAAGTTACAGCTCAGTGGGTCTTTAGTAGGAATTCATTTCAAAGCCTGTTCCGTAAATCTAAACGGAGAAGAGTCTGAGCAAGTTTTTTTGTAAGAAAATCTTTAATATTTTTTCTATCTGATAGAGGCTGGTACAGTGCTGACACGTCCGTCTGCACTCTTCAGTCCCTCTGTCCTGATCTGGGAAGGAAGCCAGATGCTGCGTGTTGACCGCAGCTTTGATGGAAACAGAGCACACATTGGGGAGAATAGAGATCTGTAAGCCAGCAGAATGTAAATGGGTTCTAAATGTGCAGTCATTCACGGATTCCCAGTGTGAGCTGAGCCAGACAAGTTTGTTCTTGGACTGAAAAACAAAAGTTTAAATTAAGCCTTTGACATTTATTCATTGATGTTGTTGTACATAAACAGAGGATAAATTATGTCCTGGAGTTTGCTGACAAATCATTTTCAATGTCTTTTCTGATTCTTAATAAAACTAGTGCAGTGCTCTTTCAAAACATGCTTGTTTGGAACTGCCGCATGCTTGGTCTGTGGTACTGTATTCTCCAGAACCATGGTACCCCAAAATTACTTACAGAAGGACCCCAAAGCAACACAACTATGGAGTTACAGTATATTCCTATCTTTATTCAAGAGTGCATTCTTTCAATTTGAGAGCATTTCTCACTGATATTAAGTTTAGATTTCGTAATCATTTCCCTCAAAAACCTTGCTCGCGCTTGCATTTGCTCTGCTTGTGCTCAAACTTTCTGCTTAGACTCAAAAAATATTGTTGCTTGGACAGATTTCGTGCTCTCATCTTTGGCCCTTCTCCTTGCATTCAGGCTGATTCTGCTCGCTTGCAAATCTTCTACTCTCGGATTTCTCTTGCACACGTTTTTTTTTTTTGTGTGTGTTACAACAAACCAATAGAATGCCAGCTGTAGTGTTGACCAATGAGGGTGCGTTCGCTTTACGTTAGAACGTCGGTTGCGAACGGCTGCTCTGTAACCTAGTTTATTTACCCTCGACGTCCATTGCTTTATTTTGAGTATATGTCAACAATGTGCACATTGTTGACATATGATTGATTGATGCTCTTTCACCTGCACCCATCAGAAAACGGGAGAAAGCTTTGAAGCCGGACATATTAAGTTACGTCCACAACTAGGAAGGTGAGTAACATAAATTAAGCACCTAGCATACGGCGCTAGGTGCTTAATTTAGCTTGATGTCCATGAACAAATCCATTTTCTTTATTATTTAGGGAGATTGGACAACATCACAACATGACGGACAGTATGTGTATATGTGATGACCCCACTTTGTATTTTTTCCTCGTTTGGTTAACCATGTTCCTGGGAATTTGGCTAATTTCATATTAAAGCCAGTAGTAGAACCTAAACTGTAATATAACTGAAAGAACACAATAAACTGGATTGTTTGTGTCAGTTTTTGCATCGCTGTTGTGTGTTGTTCATCAGAATTTAGTCTTCATAGAACATTAGTCTTAAAATGATGAATTTGTATGTCTGTTTAAAAAGTTGTAACGTTAAGGACAATTTCACCACTATAATAAAAACAGATCTAGAAATGATATGCTTTCATATTTGCTCCTTTTTTAATAAATACAAAGCAAACTGAACAGGAAAAATCAAGTATTTTTTTCAGTTTCTCTTCTAAACAATAAACAAAATCTCTTTGTTTATGGACATAGGCTGTATGCTAGCACCATATGCTATGTGCTTAATTTATGTTATTCACTCTCCTTGTTGTGGACGTAACTTAATATGTCCCGCTTCAAAGCTTTCTCCTGTTTTCTGATGGGTGCAGGTGAAAGTGCGTCGACCATTCTGTGCACATTGTTGACATATGCTCATAATAAAGCAATGGACGTCGGGGGTAAATAAACTCTGTTACAGAGCAGCCGTCCGCAAAAGACGTTCTAACGTAAAGTGAACGCACCCTCAACGGGGCAGGGATCATTTCATTGGTCAACACTACAGCTGGCATTCTATTGGTTGGGGGATTTTGATAGTGTTGTAACACACAAAAATCTGAGCGTGCGGGAGAAATCTGAGAGGAGATTTGCAGGCGAGCAGAATCAGCCTGAATGCGAGAAGGGCCAAAGCTGAGAGCAGGAAATCTTTCCAAGTAACAACATATCTGAGTCTAAGCAGAAAGTTTGAGCACAAGCTGAGCAAATCCAAGCGTGTAAGTGACTATTTGAGTGTAAGAGCAAAGTTTTGAGGGAAATTATTACAAAATCTGAATCTAATATCAGTAAGAAATGCTCTCAAATTGAAAGAATGTGTTCTTGAATAAAGATAGGAATATAACTCCATACACAGCTACTGTATATACTGTACTACTTACTGTCTTGTACTTCTACTTCAGAGGAAAACATTGTACTACTATATTTACCTGACAGATACATGCTACTGGTTACGTTGCAGATTCAGGTATTACTCACAAAATATCACAATTAAAATATGATGCATTATTATTCATTAAACTAGCATCCAGCATTACATTACTGTTGAAAATCATGTCGACGTTGGTAGCAGAAAAAAGTGGAGCGCAGTCCGAGCCTGTGAACCGTCAATGAACCCTCTACTCATACAACAGAGGGCTTTTTTTGCGCACGTGGGTCAGTTCAGTTTTACCTTGTATTGTTAAAAAGTTTCACACTTTATTAATATTGAGCATGTTGAAACTTTACCAAAACTGCGCTACTATGTCATTACAAAGCCAGGAATACACCCACCACATGTGAAGTAAATCTCAGTAATGGTTCTTGAGATATTTGAATGACAACGGACATAAACACTCACACACGCCAGCTCAGGCTTGCTATGCATTGCGTGGCCTATACTCCAGTAAGAAACAGCAGCTACTAGCAGTTCAATCAAAAGAGACCTCAATATGAGTGAACAATTATTTATTGATGTGTGCACAATAAAATGATAAATCATCATCATATTTTAAAAGGGATCAAGAAGCCTTGAGTATTGTAGAATACCCTTGATGGAGTCTAGACAGTGTTGGTGATGGTGATAAATGAAGATGGATGAGATCTGGATGATTGAGAAGAGGGAGCGAGCTCTGGTGAGCTCAGACCTGGGCACTGGAAATGATGAGCTGTTGAGAGAAGGGTCGCGATGATTCACGTTGAAATTAGAGCAGACAGCAATGGAGAGGAGAATATTTAAGTATTGACTGCAATGATGTGATGACTGATGCGAGATTGTGGCTAAATCTAGTTTAACTAAAAGAGTAAACAATCCTAATCATCTGATGAGTGGAGAGGGAGGTGAATGAAAATGAGTTAGTAACATTAGATGCAAACACTAGTCTCACTTATCCAGACCTTCCTCCAAAATGCACTAAAGGAGGGTCCACATAGCATACGGGGATGGGAAGAAAACATGCTTTGGTTTAATGACATTTCTTTAAACCAATCAGTATTGTCATGGGCGGTGCTAGACTCCGCACAGAGTCGCTGCAAAATAGTTTTGCAAGAGAAAACTTAGATTGGACAGTTTAGCTTGCTGTCTCAGTTTACCCTGCAGAGATCTGCGGAGTAGTCAACAATTTTCCTCCACTGAATTTAAAATTCCAACACAAAGAAAGCGAAGGAAACGGAAAATACGCCTCCAGTGGAATTTCCTGCAGCACCGGCGCAATCCTGAAAGTGGAACGCGAAGGATATAGACTACGCAATCACATACTATACAAAGTTAGCTCTAAAAGTGGAAATTACCTTCATGTGCTCCAAATCATCAATGGGCAGCACATCCCCTTAACATAATTAAACTTGAAACTTTTAATCAAAGAGGACAAAGTAACACTGCTTTACAGGCAATACTTTTTGATGCTTTTTGAATGCTTTTATATAGGCCTTAGGGATCTCCTAATACCATATCTGAAGTCCCATAATTCAGCCTTGGAGCAGAATTACAGCCACTAGAACCAGTCCCACAATGAGCTTTCCTTAGTATGTGCTTTTTCTGAGTCTGTGCCTTTTGAGGAGAGAAGGTGGAGGCTGGGGGTGTGGCCGTGATCAACTGCCACTTTGCTCGTTTGAAAGCTATGTCTCTCTCTCATGGGTGGGCCAAATTCTCTAGGTTGGCAAAGCAGAGAAAAGGGGAGGTAACCTTGCCCCTTATGACCTCATAAGGGCCATGATTCCAGATTGGCCCATCTGAGTTTTCATTTTCTCAAAGGCAGAGCAGGATATTCAGAGCTCGGTTGACACCTATCGCCATTTCTAGCCACTGGGGGGCCATAGGCAGGCTGGGGGAACTCATATTAATTTTAAAAAACCTCATAAAGTGAATTTTTCATGCCATGGGACCTTTAATAGAGTACTCCACCATAGCATTCCACCTTATCAAAACCTGGCTCCCACGATGCAAGCAACACATTCTCATGAATGGGTTCATATGATATCATGCAAAAACATATGCAACACCAAGGCGTATGATATCCTAAGAAATTAGTCAACCGCCGGCTGGTCATGTGACATGACAGTTTTAGCCAACAAAAGGTTCCTGGGATCCGAGTACAGAGCACTGTGAGCTGTTGGTTGTTTCAGAGGCAGTTGCTAGTTTAACTGATAAAAGGTGACTGTGAGCCGGGTACAGGGCACCGTGAGCGGTCAGTCCTTTCAGGGGCCGTGGCAGTGGAGTTTAGCAAACAAAAGTTAGGCGTCATGCGGCGATGACAGTCAAGTTTAGGCACCAAACATACTAGTTAACATTAGAATAAAGATTGTGGTTTGGGTACCAACATGTTTATTCCTGGGTGAAAGTCGTGTTTTCCCCTCTCTCCAGCTTGAAAGTCCCATGTTTTATGACCCGCCCATCCACCCCAACCTCCTCCCTATGTGGTTCAGGGTGGTCTTATACAGCAGCAGTCAATGTCAATACATGTCAATAAATACTGGGAATACATACGAATTACTGTACATTACAACCTCCATTAATTCATAAAGAGGTGTGGGTGAATTACATTACATTTCACTGGAATTGTTCCTCATAAGAGTTCATCTGACAAATAAGATTGATTGTTTGTTTGATTAATTGATTGAATATGCTAGTCCCAGCTAGTATGTAGCTTGCAGCAGAGATGATGAGCTACAGAGGTCTGCTAAGCTCTCTTCTTTCTTACTTCACTCCACAACAAGACTTTAGACCCAGTGCTGACTTAAGTGACATCACTTGAGGACCTTAACAGCTTTTCCAAAGTTCCTGCAACTCTACCAAAATGTATTGTGTAGCTGTTTTGATAGATATGATTGAGAAGTATAGAAATGACACTGACAATGGACACGTACTGTACCATCACGCACACTTCTAATCATAAATGATTAACGTACAGTCATTTTAAAGTGTTAACTTTTAAGTGTTAATTTAGGAGGCAGAATAGTGGCATGATAATGTCAGAAAGATCAGCAGAAAGATGAAAGAGATAGCAGACAGCAGGGAAAAGAGTGATGTCTTCTACCACTTTTTATGCTCCGAAATTTTTGAACACATCCTCTGCCAGGCAACAGCGCTATTATAAAGAATTAATCAACGGCATAGTTAACAAAACTACAGCGTGACTCCATATTATTATGAGATCATGATTACAGCACAAACAATGTCCTGAATTTTAACAAGGATTTGTAAAAATGAAATTTTTTTGTAATTTCAGTCCTGGTATATGCTAAGTATGTTTTCATCATACCTTGATGAACTATTTATTGTGCTCCAGTGCTGTATTGAATACCCTCCTCATTTCCGTGGTGGATTTAAGGCTTTTCTTCGGAATGGCCAAACTGAACGACCCTGTATTACTTGCAGGGAACTATGCAAAAGAAAAATCTCAAGATTGCAAACATTGCCAATTACTGGAGGCCCCTGCTGCCAGGATAACGAAGTTTCACATCAGAACTTTTTGTTAAGGTTTCAGTATTGACCCTTCTCTGTTCTTATCTGCAGTCCTCCCAACAGTTTTATGCTTACTACTAACTGAAATGTTTTCTCAAAAAGCACGGCTCCAAGCTTAACTGTGCCCATATGGTCAGCTGTGTGGATGCACACAATAGCCAACAATTTACAAAAAGCAATTTGATTCTCTTTGTGCCTTATGTACCTGCAGTAAAAAAATAGCAACTCTGACAAGATGTTCACAGGCAAAATGAAATGGGTTTCATACAAACTTCGAATGCATATTAACTGCAGCCTGTATGAACCATCATTTTCCAATGTCAGGACATAGATGGAAACAGAAGAAAGGCATATGCATTTCAAGATTTCTGGTGCCACAGTGACACTTTATTTTATGAATGTGAATTTCTCAATAGAAGAATCCTTGTAATTACTCACTACAAAAACAATTCAAGAACATTTACAAAGTGATGGTATGCTAGGTATGTTAAAAATGGTTTTAATGGCTTTGTATGGGTTTAAAGCATTTTAGACTCTTTATATTAGAGTGTGACTAATATTAATTTTTGAGGCTGAAATTTGACAGTCCAAAAATAAACTTATCAGTTGTGGACAAACTATGTAATGGGCAACACTGTGTATGACCCAAACATATCTTTGTCTTATACTTCTTGTTACATAAGGGCCAACACGTATGGCGCTACTGTTATATCTATGATAAGGCCACTGATGTTGGGTGAGTATTGGATGAGTATTTACTCAGTCTTTTCTTTTGGTGCCATCCATGCGCTTGCACATTTTATCCTGCCTTATTTGTATTGTCATTGTAGGTTGGTTATCTAATTCTCTTGAAAAGAGATCATTGAAAATGTGAAAGAATAGTTAGCTTACAACATTAAGTTTTCATACTGTGCATACAAATTGACAAAGTAAAAGTGTATTTAAGTTCTTTGAGAAGTTACTGTGGATGTTGTGATGTGTTATTTGTCTTGTATCTTTACTGAGAGATGAAACTCAGAGTATTTCTTCCTCCCTTTAAGAGGTCAGAGATCAGCGGACCTTTACCTTCTAGATACTCAGCTGACATTTTTGTAGGCTAAAGTTTAGGCTCAAGGTGAAATTTAGTCAGGATAGTTATCTTCAGCTAGTCCTTATTTCTTTGGGATTCTGGTAGCGGGTTAGGGTTATGGGTCACAAGTAACTTGTCAGAGGTCAGACACCATCTGGGATTGAGTCTGATGGATGTGGACTCAGTGAGAGAATGTTGTCACCAGATGTGTATATATTCAAATATTTGTTCTTATATTTTTATTCCTATTATTTCATGTACGTTGTATGTATATTGTATCCTAGTATTTCATTTATATTATGTGCTGTATGACTGATTTATGTTTGCTGCTGTAACACCATTTCCCATTTTTTGGGGATCAATAAATACAGTGCCTTGCAAAAGTATTCGGCCCCCTTGAACTTTTCAACCTTTTGACACATTTCAGGCTTCAAACATAAAGATATAACATTTTTATTTTTTGTGAAGAATCACCAACAAGTGGGACACAATTGTGAAGTGGAATGAAATCTATTGGATATTTTAATCTTTTTTAGCAAATAAAAAACTGAAAAGTGGTGCGTGCAAAATTATTCGTCCCCCTTGCGTTAATAGCCACCTTTTGCTGCGATTACAGCTGCAAGTCGCTTGGGGTATGTCTCTATCAGTTTTGCACATCGAGAGACTGACATTCTTGCCCATTCTTCCTTGCAAAACAGCTGGAGCTCAGTGAGGTTGGATGGAGAGCGTTTGTGAACAGCAGTTTTCAGCTCTTTCCACAGATTCTCGATTGGATTCAGGTCTGGACTTTGACTTGGCCATTCTAACACCTGGATACGTTTATTTGTGAACCATTCCTTTGTGGATTTTGCTGTATGTTTGGGATCATTGTCTTGTTGGAAGATAAATCTCCGTCCCAGTTTCAGGTCTTTTGCAGACTCCAACAGGTTTTCATCCAGAATGGTCCTGTATTTGGCTGCATCCATCTTCCCCCTCAATTTTAACCATCTTCCCTGTCCCTGCTGAAGAAAAGCAGGCCCAAACCATGATGCTGCCACCACCATGTTTGACAGTGGGGATGGTGTGTTGAGGGTGATGAGCGGTGTTGCTTTTACGCCAAACATATCGTTTTGCATTGTGGCCAAAAAGTTCGATTTTGGTTTCATCTGACCAGAGCACCTTCTTCCACATGTTTGGTGTGTCTCCCACGTGGCTTGTGGCAAACTTTAGACAAGACTTTTTATAGATATCTTTGAGAAATGGCTTTCTTCTTGCCACTCTTCCATAAAGGCCAGATTTGTGCAGTGTACGACTGATTGTTGTCCTATGGACAGACTCTCCCACCTCAGCTGTAGTTCTCTGCAGTTCATCCAGAGTGATCATGGGCCTCTTGGCTGCATCTCTGATCAGTCTTCTCCTTGTCTGAGCTGAAAGTTTAGAGGGACGGCCAGGTCTTGGTAGATTTGCAGTGGTCTGATACTCCTTCCATTTCAAAATGACCGCTTGCACAGTGCTCCTTGGGATGTTTAAAGCTTGGGAAATCTTTTTATATCCAAATCCGGCTTTAAACTTCTCCACAACAGTATTACGGACCTGCCTGGTGTGTTCCTTGGTCTTCATGATGCTCTCTGCGCTTTCAACAGAACCCTGAGACTATCTCAGAGCAGGTGCATTTATACAGAGACTTGATCACACACAGGTGGATTCTATTTATCACCATCAGTCATTTAGGACAACATTGGATCATTCAGAGATCCTCGCTGAACTTCTGGAGTGAGTTTGCTGCATTGAAAGTAAAGGGGCCGAATAATTTTGCACGCACCACTTTTCAGTTTTTTATTTTCTAAAAAAGTTTAAAATATCCAATAGATTTTTTTCCACTTCACAATTGTGTCCCACTTGTTGGTGATTCTTCACAAAAAATAAAATTTTTATATCTTTATGTTTGAAGCCTGAAATGTGTCAAAAGGTTGAAAAGTTCAAGGGGGCCGAATACTTTCGCAAGGCACTGTATCTATCTATCTATATCTGAGCGGAGCTCTATCTTATCATGATCAAGATAGTCTTTTTCTATTTCTTTTTTTTCTTTTACACTTGAACACATAGTTGGGATGTTCCCCAAGACAGTCACTGTTGCAGAATGATTATGCTTTAAACTGCCTTTTGTCTAGGACAGCAAGTCTTCAGGCTGTCTCTTCATCATCATGGCCTTTCTGTAAGGATGCATACCTGCAGTACCTTTTAACCATAAAGAGCTTTACAGTGTGGTTCTGGAATTTAAAATCACATTCATTTTCTCCATGATGATTATTAACTATAACGATGGATGGTGTATGCCCCTGTAAAAGCCACAAGTATAAAATCAACCTTGTTTTAAGAAAAAACTGGCTTTATCCGCAATGTCATGGAGGAGTACTGCACTACCCACAATCCTAAGCGTAACAGCAACTTCTCTGATTGGTGGAGCTCAATGTTCTTTTAATCATAAAGCACATCAAATCTTTTTCTCTGAGTCATACCTTGATCAAATCTGAACATATTATCCTTTATATCTGTATAATGCACATTCACTTGCTTTAATGTGATGTTCCTTATATCAACAGCACTTGCCTGACAGTCATATGTTACATGTACCACTCCAGAGAGAAAGCTGAAGCTGGTAACCTAACAAATACAGACTATATGGCATTATGTCAGTGTAATGGTTGAATAACTGACATGGATAAGTGAGAACTCTTTAGAGGACAGTTGTTTCACTGGTGCAGTGATAGATCGTTTGGAATCAAAAATACAATTGTAGGCTACGATGGTTTTTCAACTAATAAATAATATATCGCAAGTTGAGACCATGCCAGGATTTATAATACCAGTTGGTTGAAAAAGAAACATTCTAGCAACCTAAAAAAGAATTATTCCTAAAAAACATTGCAGTCTTTGCTTTATATACTGTACCTCAGCTGTATTCATTGAAAACATTTTTGGCCTTTTTGGGTCAGCACAATCTTGAATTTTCAAGAAAACACATTACTTGGCTCCTTTCTGTGTTTTTGTCTTTTACACAGGGGCCTGATATCCTTGAATTCTAGTGGCACATACTACCTGGAGCCAATCAGTGGTGTGGATCCTCTTCACCATTCACTGTGGAGTGCAGAGGAACTGCCAATTAAAGGTGGAAACTGTGGACACGGCCAGCACACCACACAGTCCAACCACATCTCCAACCTGCTCAGACAGTTTCATTCAAGGGTGAGTCTCGCACCCACCAACGACACTCACTTGCTAGAAAACTTGATTAGACCATACTAGGTTGTTTTCCTGATATAAAGTTAAGTATTGTGACAAAGCTACAATTTTGTCTTTATCCATAACTTTAAAGGAACAGTCAACTAACTGGGGAATACACTGTTGCTTTCCCAAACACAGAAGAAGAGAAGATCAAAAATCCCAAACAGACCAAAAAATGATTACTACTGCAATATCACTGCAAACATTAAAAAGAATATTGTAGCCTTGTCACAACTTTAGTTCAAAGGTTTTAATGTCATTTAGATGCAAAGGAAATCTATATTCTCTCCTGGTGCCTTTTTCGGGGAACCAGGGTCCATTTGAAAATTATGTTTCAAAAGTATTGTCACATCCAACACCTGATGTCATATACCTGAGGACTTGTATCTCGTTCACACCAATAACCAGGGTCGGACCAGGGTTATCTGACTAGTGTTCAACCATTATTTCAATTTAAACCAAGCCAGTGGACATGGGTTGATCTCTGGTCGTGACAATTCAAAAGTGATGCCAATTACCTCACATGCTAGAACTTGGCAGGTGCTTTACACGTCAAATACAGCTAGTGTCACATACTCCAGTCCAGCTATGCCACCAGAGCTAATCTTTTGTGCTTAAATATCTTATTGTGCAGTACGCAATTTTTAAGCTTTCAAGCACAGATAAATAACCATCACACTCACTAGATGATTTTATGGAGACAGATTCTTTCTCAGATTCTTTTCTTCTCAAATCTTATTCATTGCAAGTGCAGCAGTAAACAAGAAAGTAGGCTACTCTATTGACTGCTAACGCTGGGTTTTTACAGGCAGCGGTGGGCATCAGGGTTATTGAAGCCCACCGCTGCCAGTGTAAAGCACCGTATGTAGTTGTTTTTTGAAGTGAGAGGCACCTTTTGCGGCTTTGGTGTGAAAAACAAAATGAAGAATCTGTTCTTACATTATTTCATGATTTAATTATTTCAGAGGGAACGGGGTAGTGGAACAATATAAAAGCTGTTACTGCATTCATGGATGGATAAAAGTTTGCGTCGTCTCTGTTGGTTCAGAAAAACTGAAGTTCCATTTCTCCTCTAATTAATTGCTGGTGAATAGGATAGGTCTCTTGGCTGACCAGGTGAATGACGTCATTGCCCAGATTTAGACAGAAGTCCAGTATTCCATCGAGAGCGGGGTTTTCCCTCAATGTGATCCCAATTTTAAGTCAACCACTCCCATTTTAAACCAATGACTTAGTTTGTCCCATCCTGGTTGTTAGCAACCCTGTTTTTGCGCAAATAACATTGAAATCAACCCACATTCGACCTGCGTCCGTCCCTCCTCTCTACCTGGGTCGTGAAGCTGAGTTGATCAACGAGGGTTAACCAAAATTCAACCCAGGTTTAACCCTAGTTGAGCTCTCAGTGTGAAAGGGGTATTTAAGTCAAGTCTCAAAGCTACAACTATATTAACAGACTTGAGAAACCTATGTAGTATGTTTGACGTGATGTAATCGCTGTATGTCACTATATGATGATGTCACACTAGCACACAGAGCCCAGGGTAGAAAGCTAAACTTGCTACAAAACTTTCCATATTCCATCTGAAATGTCACAAATGAAAGGATAAACAAATTTGTGAACTCAAGTGAACATGACTAAATCAAACTAGAATCACTGCCAAAAACAACTACTTTTCACAGCATCAACTCCCTTTTCTGAGAATTGAATGATATTCAAGGCAGACCAGATACCTTTGACAGAACCCTGACTTTGTAAAAATACAAGAGGAAAAAACTGTTAAGAGTCACTATAACTCCAATACTGAACACCACATCATGCTGTTGTTATACAGGACAATCTAGAGCCAGTTGAACAGTTGAGTTAGACATTTTGGATACACTTAGTGATGCCGTTCATTCTTGTTGAAATCAGCATCCCATACCTTATTCATGACTTGTGTTTTTTTTTTTTTTCAACTTTATCTTATTATGTATTTCCAATTTTAAGATGTTCTTTTTGTCTTAAAAGCCAGTAAAATTTTAAGTAGCTATTAAAGGATAATGGACACCAGTATCTTTCCAAAATGTGCTATCATTAGGTGACAGTAGCCACCAAAAGCTACTGGTCATACAAGACCTATTCAGCCCAGTCTCACTTTGCCAGACCTGTCTCGACAGCATTGCAGAGTAAGGTCTGGCTTATTACAATACTTACTACATACACATACTTAATACATACTTGCAAACGCCACATACAATATTACATGAAGTTAACTGTTCACACAATTCATATTTTCTCTTAATCAGTAAGCGGCTTATGTGATAAAACCTGATTAAGACGTTATTTACTGAATAAATAATGAATTGCAATTACGTTTTAGGTAATTTTATGGTTTCAACTGGCCATAAAATGAAAAAGAAGTTTTATTCATTTGCGCCACGTCCTTCTGCTTTCTTTGCAGACATGGTGGGTGTCACCCTTTGCAATAAGAAGGCCTACACACCACCATTCGCCATTTGTATGCTTTTTTATTTAGCTGTGAAGTGGGGTTCATTGTATGTTTATTGCAAAGAACGGGTCCAGAAACTTGTCTCCAACCTCTTATGTGAAGACTGGGTCATGATTCTTTTTTGGTTTGTCTTATTACGCAGCTAAATGAACTCACCAATGACATTAAAACATTTGGCTCTGCAGGGGAAATGGTCTTTTTTTATATGCATACACAATATTAAATAGGTATCTGTGCTATTTTGAGAGCAAAATTACTCTCGCAACACCTGGAAATGGAGGGAATTATTACTTTGGCTCAGCCTTTAAGGTCTGTTAAGGATATGAATCACTTGCCTGTGCCTTTCATAGAGAAGAAGAACTGAACACATGTCTAATTTGCTCATCTGCAGTTGTAGTTGATAAAAGGGCTCCTCAGTGGGCCCCTCTACCTTCATCTGTCTCCACTGCTGGGACAAACAGTCATTTTGGGGTTTTTCTTTTTATATTTGTTCTAATACTCATCATTTTCCAGTTTATGTTCTCAATCACTCAAAACTGTTCATCATCACCATCTTTCTCCCCACTTTATATCATGAAGCCCTCTCAGCTCTCCACCAGGGCATCATCCTTTTCCCCTTGTTCTTTATCTCCCTCCCTCCTCCATAATACCCCCTTGGCTCTCCTAATTCCCCTCACTGCCACCCATTAATCCTGGGTTGTTATGCAGAAATGCCAGCCACAGCAGACCCCAGACTGAGTTCCAAGGATGTTGCCTCTCAAATAAACAATGCAATGTGTGAATGGGCTAGTGTGATATGTGCCTCAGATTCCCCGCTAATCTGCAATATTGGTCCAAAGTCCAGACCGATCCGAGGCAGCAGCCTCCCGGCTCGTAAATCAATGAGTTTTAATTACAGCAGAGCCATTTTGTAATGGCTGTAATCAAGTGTTAAGAGGATGGAAACGTACTGATGGAGGGATATAAGGAGCTGTAAAGCTTTTTAAACACAACACCAGGAATGATTGGGAGGCTAGTCATACATATTAGGCTTTGAAACTTTATGTACCACTTTCAGACTGTAAAGTTAAAATATCTAAACCAGTTTTATCAGGTCAAATAATCAGGACTGGTTTTTAGCTTTTCTTTTGCTGTGCCATGCTGACACCAGTACCTGCCTACCTGCATCAAGTCTTTTAAATTCCACATTTTTATATTCAGTATTTTCCCCACAATTGTGTTGTTGTTAGTGAAGAACAATGCAGTGTCAAGACCAAGGCACTTGGAGGACCTAGATAATAGACAGAATCATTGTTTGGTCATACTGTACTTTGTTTTATAACATGAAAAACATGCTACTGTCTTTTTTTGTTTTACAAAATCCAGGAGGTTTTCATTGTTCTTATATAACATGTATTTTGCGTTATAATATTTGCTTGTGTTGGACCCCATGAAGAACAGTCTTTACTACAGTGATGACTAATAATAAAAATAAAATATTAATTACACATTTAATAAATGCCTATAGTATAGGCTCTCTTTCTTTCTATAATTAATACAGTGTAGTATAGTACAATATAGAGTATTATAGTACAGTGAAGTGTATGGTAATATATTGTGCAGTGTACAGTACACACATAATAGGACAGTGTAGTGTGTTGTATAATCTAGCAAACTAATCAGACTGATGTCTTTTCCATTACAATGTTCCACTTGCCTTTGTTTTCACTGTTAGGTTAAAAGAAACGCCTGGGGTACAACAAAGTACATGGAGC
Organism: Etheostoma perlongum; assembly: GCA_026937815.1. Classification (NCBI taxonomy): domain Eukaryota; kingdom Metazoa; phylum Chordata; class Actinopteri; order Perciformes; family Percidae; genus Etheostoma; species Etheostoma perlongum. The sequence goes on from CM049389.1 coordinate 12,864,954, forward strand.
TGTACATAGTGGCTGACAACACACTGGTAAGCTAACAGAAAGCCTCCATTCTACAGCAGAATATTTCTGTGCACATCAGTGTGAGCACAGCGTTTGAACTCAGACAGCCATCAAATGGATACAGGTTCCACATCTTAAACAATTATCTCATTCCAGCTAGGACCTCTTTTATGAGAGCTGAGGCAGAAGTATTTGTCTCCTTAATGTCATGTATTTAGGTGGAATCTAAAGGTGGAAGGGCTTTTAAATAGACAATAAGCTGCAGTGATGAGATGCTATATCTTCATAAACGTCTTTTAGATTTGTCTTTTACAGTAATACCATGGTAACAGCACATGGTAACCAATAGGAATCTGGTCCTTCCTTCTATAATTGGTATAATTATGCTGATGGACCAGGGTAGAAGTGGTAAAGCATGACCGGCTAGGTTGTAGTAATGTTTTCATGGGTCATTAGTCTCTGCAGGAAGCTTAAGAAACAATGTTCTTTAGCATTTTATTTATTTTTCTGACCACTGACCTCATTCATGCCACTAATACTCCCCCATCTTCCCTGTCTTGCAGTTTAAACGGCAGAATAAGGACTATGGAAAGACCAAGACAAGGATAATGGAAATTGCCAATTACGTGGATAAGGTAAGGCTGATGGGTTCTCGTGCTGCATACTGCATTTCTCCAGAAAGCATTTCTCCAGCTCCATTCACCAAGCTAATAGATATTATTGTACAGTCGGCGCATATCTCGATGCTATCTATTACTGATCAACTCTGAAGTTTGTTGATGTTGATGTTCCAAATAAATAATCAGTGATTGAAAGTGTACACAAATGTTGTTTGAAGCCTCATCAGGATTTAATCAATAGCGTCCTCCCATAGCCCTGAAGGAAGATTGGGAAAAAATTGCCTTGTGTGACCAGCCTGTGTTGTGGGAGCTTATGACAAGATTGTGGACAAAGCTCTGTGTGTGCAGGTACATATTTGTTGTTGTTTTGTTGTGTGTTTAGTTTTATAGGGCTCTGAACATACGCGTGCCACTGATTGGTCTGGAGGTTTGGACCGACAGGGATCAATGTATCGTCACTGAAGAGCCAAATGCCACCCTCTGGTCCTTCCTCCAGTGGAGACAGAAACTGAAATCCCGCAAGAAACATGACAACGCCCAGCTGCTGACGTAAGCAATAGACAGACACACACACACACACACACATACATATACACACAGTTGCACCTGAGCTACAGCTGCCGTGTAGAAAAAGTAGTACATCAACAACACGGCAGCTGCTGAGTTCTGCTCACTCAAAAGCATTTCTGCAGTGTTCTCAGTCCAAAACAAGATCACTGTGGTTACACACATACTGTAAGTTTGAAGAAAATATCAAATCAGGTATTGCAGGTTTAAGGGCTAAGAAACATATTTAATGTATGTCTTTCCTCATAAAACATTTAAAAAGCAGAATTTTTTGAACATTGTGAAACCTGAATTATCGTAGTTAACATCCATGTTTACTAGCTAGCTGTCTTCTTCACTACTGGAGGAGAGTTTTTTTTCTGCAACAATCAGAATCAGCTTTATTTGCCAAGTATGAGGACACATACGAGGAATTTTTCTTTGGAGCATCGTTGCTCCCAATGTGCTTACACATACTAAACAACCAAAACAATATATACACACTAATATATGCACAATATATACATACTCTAAACAGAAACAATATAGAGGCACGAGTGCAATGAAAAGTTCAATAAAAATGATTTAAATGTGGAGCATAGTAAAAAGGATATTGGGATAAATAGTACTATGTTATTATATTACAATATGAACAGAATGAACAGTTCTGAAATAGGAAATGATAATGATGAATAAATAACAAATAATAAGTGAGATGTGAGAATGGGAATGATGAGTAAATAGTAAATAAGTAGAATAATAAGTGGAACCAGTAAAAGGTGCCGTTGAAACAGTGTTACTGGGTTATTGACCAGAATTGAACCTGACACTGTGGGTAAGAAGTCAGCTGTTCATCAGAGAGATGGCTTGTGGGTAGAAACTGTTCCTGAGTCTGTGTGTTTTGGCGTACAGTGCTCTGTAGCACCTACCAGAGGGGAGAAGGCATTGGCAAGGCATTGTTTTGTCATTGATTATATACCACTTTGCAACACACAACAGATACCTTATTTATTGATATTGAATGATTTCAATATCGATCAATTCAACAGCAAAGATTCTTTTGTACCTTTAAAATAATGTTTCTAAAATCGTTTCAGTGGTTCATTAACTCGTTTGAAGTGCTGGTTGACAAGTAGCTAATGCTAATGCTTGGTCTATAACATTAGCTAATTCTTGGTGGGTAACATTGTTCAACAAGCTTAGTTATTTTAGTCTGATTGTTTTGACCATGAAGAAAACTCCGGGCTAACCCACAAATTTATTAGTAACGTTAACTGTATAGATACACTAGGCTGTCCATTTTTTTTATTTCCAAAAAAGAGGACACTCGGCCGGCCTCCAGACACAAATTAAGACAGGCTTCTCAGAGGTTGATGAACATGCTTTATTATGCCTCAATGGTACAAAAATAAAATAAAATCTGTAACAAAATAATAACTCTCTTTTCAAATAAATAATGTTCTAAATATGATATATTCTGTGTCAGCTTCAAAATCCAGCTTCAACTAAATATCTCTTAAAACCTTTTCAATGTAATAAGATAAGGTTTTTTGGTGTCCATGTGAGCTTTGAGATCTCCAGCATCTCCAGTATTAGACATACATGCTAGCTTTGCACACTGTGTACTCCGCCTTTTTTGCAGTTCAGCTGTGAAACTGCACTTACGCTTCGGCATTTTGTGCGCAATGCTGCTCCCATAGACAGTTTAGGCTGCTCCGCGGTCTGATCTTCTCCCTGTATGTGCAGTGCCGCCCACAAGGCAGCCTCTCGGGAATTACGTCACGCAACAAAGTACCGTAGTATTGTGTGCAAAGCGCAAGTCAATTTAAGTACACGCTTAATGGCCCCATGAAAAACAGCGAAAGCTGGACATTTCCATGAATTTATAACCCCTTTAAGCCAGGAGAGCAGCAGTGCAGGATTCCCCTAGAGTATAGAGCAGAGCAGCATCAATGACAACAAACATGACATTGATTAAGTCAGACAACATGAATATACAGTGTATGTAAAAGGAGGAGCTGTGGTAGAGGTGGCTTGCAAACGCTAGCAGAGATGCAGCTTGATTGGGAAATCCAATCATATGCTCAGGAGAGAATCAGCTAACTAACATTTTTACTGTGGTTTACCGCTACACTGGTAATTGTTACATCCCTACTCTCAGGGGTCTTTTTTGTCTCTTCCAAAGAAACTAATCAAACACTCACATTGGCCTCATGTGAAAGTGCCAACAAAAGTTGTTCAGACCTGGCCTCGGGTGTCTCCAACCACCCTAATCACTGTCATAAAACAGCCAGGAGCACTAACGAATAAAGCTGTATTAAACATCTTAACAACGACCCCACAGATGTTAAATATCCCTACTGTCCAGTCAGAACTGAAGAAGTCTCTCGGATGAGTGTTTTTGGAACACATTTAACCAAGTCCAGTTGTCCTTGATTTTTAACCCTTCCTTGGAAGTGTTAATTCTGTCACCTACTTTTAATTTAGTCTTAGTGTTGTGCCAAATGTCCTTATGTTCTGTTAGTTATATATTTAGTCATTCACATATCTTTTTTTGTTAGTCAAGTCTTAGCTGACTAAATGCCTCGTTATTTTAGTCTAGTTTTAGTCAAAATAGAACTCAAGGTATCTTAGTCAAGTTTTAGTCAAAACATTTTAGTCATTTTTTTTTTAAATAACTTTTTTCTGAGATTATTTCTGATAGCTATTTCAGTCAAATAGTGTTTCACACATCACAAAAATATTGGTTCAATGTCATAATTACCTGACACTACAATACACTTGTTGAATGATTTTTGTTAAATGCAACTTTGTAAAACGCATTTTTATATCAAGCCTCTTCCTTCATGCAAATACAACCGAACACAGACAGATGTTAGATAAGCGCCACGGTTTCTGGGCTTCTGCTTTGTTGCCAGCAGTTGCATAGCCTACATTTCCGTTCTGCAAGCTGTTGAGCGCCTTCACCAGCAGGATAAAAGCCTGTCTCCGTCCCTTGCCCGGGCCACATCGCTACCTGGATGCGTGACGGCTAGATGGAAAAAAATGGGACACAGCGAATCTCCAGATGAGCCGCAGCCGAGTCGCGCCTGATTGAACCCTGCACTAGTTCTATTTCATAATGAAAAAGTAGAGACGATTGTAGACGAAAATGAAGAGAGATTTGATCTTAGTTTTTATTTTATGCAAAACATTTTAGTCTCGTCCTTTTTTGTCAACAATAATGCATGTTAATTTAGTCTCAGTCAGCGTTTTTGGACATTGGTGCAGTCTCGTCATCGTCTCGTCTTAGTCATGGAAAAAAAGGTCATTGACAAACATATTTTTATCTTATCTCGTCTGACAAAATTAACACTATTCCTTGGATAACTGTGACCTGGATGACTGAAAACCACACCAGACACTCACTACTTTAGTCATTTTTTCTCCAACTTAGGTAGTCATTTTGATGACTGTGGTTTACTTGTAGCTAAATAATTGTTTTTACAAAGTAACAGTACTTTCTTGAGTACAGTTTTCGCTACTCTACCCACCTCTGACTTAACATTATTCTTTTTTACCTATGAAAGTTTCTGCTTTAGTTTTTGTTTGGTGAGAGAACCTGCAGACTTTCTGCCCTTCTGATGTTTCTACACAGATTACTGCATGGGTTCATAATCACCGTACCTCAGCTAATAGGAAAGATTATTAACTCAACATGCACCTGCTGTCCCCCGATGAGCCTCTGTGTGGCTCTAATGACAGAAACCCTCTCAGCTTTGGGTTAGGTAATTACATATTTTGTTAGTGTATAAATTGACAAATGATTAGTTAAACAGAGATTTCATTAAGCAAAAGATCTCGCTTTAGTTGGCTATAATTGGGCCGAACAACTCATGCCGACAGCAGCAGCATCGCAGTTTGACTGCCGGTGTACAAACACATACACACAGAGACACACAAACACACATTCATTCCATTCATCGATAAGCAGTAAACTGGTGGCCCCTCTTGCTGAATAATTAGTTGTGCTTATACCAAAGGGCCTATTTGGTTTTGATTCATCAGACATTGCTTGATTTTGTTTATGGATGATAAGTGATGACGGCCAGGAGACCACATGGGAGATTTAGGTTCTACACACACCCTCTCCCACATCTGACAGGCTTGTCATGTCTGCCACTATGCACTGCTGTTCCTTCAGCAATCAATATGCAACCACTGGGGAGTCTGTAAGTGAACAGGCTAAAGATTAAGGTTAATTGATTTTTTTGTTGTCTGTCTGTCTGTGTGGCTGTGATAGCGGTGTGATTTTCAAGGGGACAACTATCGGGATGGCGCCGCTGGAGGGAATGTGCAGCCTGGAAAACTCTGGAGGCATCAACGTGGTATGTGGAAAGACATTTCTCCTCTTTTCTTCAACACTATCATTTCCTCTCCCTGCTGTGTTTTCTTTTCACTCCCTTTTCCCCTGAGTATTTTTTCCCAGCTTGAATTCATCTTCTAGTGATGTCTTTGCTTTTGTGTGTGTAGGATGTCCTCTAAAATATAGACTTTTGGTTATCACTTCTTCATGGTGCATTAGCTTTAGGTTTTTCTTTCTTTATATTTTAGGGTAAAGGTTTAAGCAGCTTGAGCACTGGTGAGAGGTTAAAGCTGCACTCCTATTTTTGTATCATAATTATTTTATTTTTATAATATATGATATAAGTTTTTAGCCTCTTCCAGCTCAATGTTTTGGTTTTACAGCCATACATTTAACTGTTTTGGTTTAGTCTCACGGCTCTAAATCAATCTCTAGTGATCTGCTAATTAGTATTCATGAGAAAATAGAAAATCTCCAAAACAACAACAAAACATGCCCCAAACTAATCAGCCCATACAGGAGTACTCAGATTATCACTTTGAACATTGGCAAGAAGGAAAACACTTGTCAGACACACCCAGCTACTAAATAAAGATTTTAAAAACGAATTCCTAATAAAATTACATTATTGTAGTAATACTATGACTGGAATTATGACTTCACCTCAGAATTGTATCACCTTTTACATAATTTCACTTTAAATTATGAAAAGAAAACACAATAGAAGTTTACTCTTGAAAAAATGGGTAGCAGTTAGGAACATAATAAAAAATAGCTGACTTAACATGGGTAATGTGTGCTATCACACATCACACACATCTACTGTCTTTATCCATGTCCACCTCTCCTACTGTCTACTGTTTCTTATGAGTTATTAGGTTAGGCAAAGTAGCACTCCCACGAAAACAATCATTCAGTTCAGAGAGTTTAATCAGGAAACAGCAATCACAAAGGAAAAGGAATAATGACGAACAATACAGACAGGCTAAGTCTTCAGACGGTAATCTTTTAGATTGTAACCAGTTCGGGTTGTCGATCCGTTGTCCCCGGCACAGACGGAGGAGGTTCACTCAGACGTCCATACACTTCAGAACTCGGAAAACAAGTGACAACTGCCTGGAAGGCACAGGAACACACTAACATTGCCCTGGAAACCTAATGGCAATATGCTGAATTCTACCCATGATACAGAATAAACTCCTTCGACAGTGGTCTCCACGGCGATAGGCAACGTTATACAATATACAGTAGTATTAAACACAAAACATTCATCAAGTACCGTGATCCAGTATTTTCACAACAATAAACAGGACACACACGAGTTCCAAAATCACATTCAATGTAGTGACAAGTTGCAGCAATAGCGGCTACTGACAATAACACACACCTGTATTTCTCTGCCCAGAAACTTGAGCCTCCTGACTGTGAGTTCCCACTCGTTTAGTACCGTAGATGCACCACGGTAAACCAAAACAGATCCGTATCACTTGTAATTACGGAAAAGCTGGTCACTTTTCAAAGGTAATGAAGAATGCAGCTTAGTCGCCTTGAAAAGGAAAGCGATGTTCACGTTGTCCTATCTCTTCTAGAGGAAACATATTTTTCACTTCTTTAGAGATGATTCAATAGGATCCAAAATGTTACAAGAACACCAATTGAAAATAGGCCGGTAAATGAAACTATTAAATTAAAGTACAAACGTTTGACTGTGCTTCCTAGCACAGATGCAGTGAGATGAATGGTTTGTCTTCTTCTTCCTCTAAATTGTGGTGTTGGATGTTTAGGGTTAGGTTAGGGTTAGCTACTTGGAAGGTGACATTGGAGGCAAAAAACACCATTGAGCCATTATTGTTGTCATTATTTTTGTTTTTACTGCCAAACTTGTTTACAGGCTTATCAATACAGTAGAGTTTTATTCCACCTGAGTTTGAATGACTTTACACACACTTAGGACAACATAGTCAGGAAAAGCAATTTTTCTTTGAAAGAACTGCCGGTATATGAGACAAATCGGCAGTACTTGAAGGATGGGGCACTGTTGTCTGCTGCAGACCGTCTTGGTTGGTGTAGGATTTAGATTCTTGGAGGTCTGCAGCTTTAAAATACCCATTATGTAGTATTATCCAGCCTATGTAACTGTATGGCTTCATATATGTGTGCAGTGGACTGAATGGTCGCAGCCAGAGAGATCGATAGCTTTTCTGAGCTTGATTTGCTTCTAATGGGCTGTTAGCTCTCTTGAGGCCAGATGTGCTTTGTGGAATCCCTATGTCTTATTGCTCACCGGGTTGTGAAAGCTCCACTCGACCCAACAGAATACGCACAGACTTCACGTACATTACCTCTGTGCTGAGGCTCCCAGAGCGCTAAATAGTAGGTGAATGATTTCACTGCACAAAATCAGCATTTCCAGACAGTTAACACATCCCTATTTTATACACTATGCATAATTCAGAAGCAGAGCTATGAGTGAATGACAGCTTTCAGCAGATGAAAGAGGAACTAAATTCATCTGAAAATTGTCACTGGTGTGTGTTCATGCAGCTCTACTCTTGTGAGTTTGACTTTTTTAACTTTGGAATGATGACATTGCGGCTGTTTCTTACTCCTAGAGTTCAACTTTATACCACATGTACTGATTAAGTACCTTACCTTTTCTCGATCCATAGAAGTCTAAATGAGTCCTTCTTTTAATCAGTGATAGCAGCATAGCTTCCGGGCCCTACAGGTGAAGCCAATGTGGAAGTGCCTTAAACCTGTATTTGATCTAATTTCCAGCAACTCCACTGGTTGTAAAAAGAAGTTGGCTTGTATAGTCTATGAGATGAGATGTATAAGTCTATTAGAAAATGACCAGAAAAATGACTTTTAAACATTTTCATAACGAGATTATGGTCTCAATCGCTGGTTTCTTTGTCAATACAGCATGATGTTCATTTTGTAAATTATTAGATGATAAAGCAGGGGATTGTCCTCTCTCTCTCTTTCATTTCTAAGCTGCCCTATTGAATAAAGGCCTAAAATGCCAAAAAGCCGTTATTTTTTGTATATATTTTGGTGTCAAGTAAGTCCATGTGGTTTTCTACCTCTCCCTGCCCTGTACAATATATTTGTTTTATTTGTCATTTAAATAAAAAATGAAATCTGAATGTTTTAGTTTATACAGCCATGCCTATCAGCCTTCAAATGATTTTGTCAGTCACATAAATGACTCTTCCCTCTAATTCATCCACAGGACCATTCGGAGGTGTCCATCGGCGCTGCGGCCACCATGGCCCACGAGATCGGCCACAACTTCGGCATGAGTCACGACCATGACGGCTGCTGTGTAGAGGCTACCGCTGAGCAGGGAGGCTGTGTGATGGCAGCCGCCACCGGGTGAGCCTCAAGCACTGCATCAGGCTTCAGCACAGCTGAAGATAAAAACAAATTACATATTAATGTGGCTGCCTAGAGAACTCGTCTTGTCACTTGAGATTTTTGATTTCTTACTTAATCACCAGTTTTTATTGATATAAATGCAAGAAAACATGTCCCTGTAGTGAAAGCCTTTGCATGTTGTCCTATAAAACTACACCACTACAAGGAGCTACTGATGCATCTCAGCAAAGCAAGAACAGTAATGTAATGTATTAAAAATGTCTCTTTCCAGGCATCCATTCCCACGCGTCTTCAGTCGCTGCAGCAAACGCGACCTGGACAGCTACTTCCAGAAGGGAGGGGGCATGTGTCTCTTTAACATGCCCAACATGAAAGACCTGGTGGGGGGCAAAAAGTGCGGAAACGGCTTTGTGGAGGATGGAGAAGAGTGTGATTGTGGAGAACCTGATGTGAGCACTTTTATTTATTGATAGTTGTCTGAACTACCCCAAATGTTTAGTGATACATTATTTTTAAAGGACCACACTGATGTTTTGCCTATTATCCTTTATACTGTGGTGTTTAAGGTCTTTAAAATGTTTTTTTGTACACTTCCACAATGTTTGACTTCTATTGGTTTCCATATTTCCCGTAGATGAAGCTGGAAAGTCATAAAGGAAATGTAGATGTTCAAAAAGTTCTCCTTTCCAGAACCATATGTTTTTTACATTCCTGTTTTTTAAACAAACAATGTTCAACCGTAGACTGTATATAAAAATGGAAAGTCAACCCAATATATCTCGGATATGGGCGCTGCCATTTTGTTATTTTGGAGCCAAAGTCTGTGCAGTAGTGATTGGGCAGTAAAGTCAGGTCAGTATTGAAGTACCGCCCATACACTTTCCTAACCAATCACAGATCATGTCATCATCCCACACATCGTGAGGTTTCACCCCGTTTTTATGTAATCAAATAACTAATAAAACCCAAACTTATCCGAAAAATAAACACTTGAACTAACGTCAGCGTGATAAGAACTACTGAAAATACCCAAAAATCATCTTTGGGGAAACATTTTTTAGGCTTTTATTTTCGACAGAAACGCTTAGACTTGAAAGGGGAGAGAGAGGAGGGGGAATGACAAAGGGCCCCAGGTCGGCGTTGAACCCGTGGCTTTGCGTCAAGGACTAAGATTCAAGGTACAAGATTCAAAATCCTTTCTTATTCTTACAGTAGGGAAATTCACTCTGTTGAAGCAGCAAGGGATAAGAAGAAAAGTAGAAGATAATGGATAAACACACAATAATTAATATAATTAATAATAATAATAATAATATAATCAAATAATTTTTGAATTTAGGACTCCTCTGTAACATTTTACTTCTGTTTACATCACCCAATGCATGATGGGAACCGTAGAGCCAAAACCATGACCATGTTTATCCCAAATAGAAAGAAGAAAGTCCATTAATAATAGGAGTTGTCTTATATAATGTACAGTATGTGTGGTATAACATTAAGTAAATCTATTTATTGTATTTGTTAATTTTTTCTTCGCTAGTAGAAAAGGCAGCTGTTTTTGCTCCTTTACCTCTGGTTCTACTTTGCATAGAGCAGCGTTGTTGCTGCCTTATCAGTTACGCGCTCTGTATTGCCTTTGTGCAACACAGCTAAAAGATTTCTGAAGGTTTTCTCAAATCGAAATGAAGTGTTTGCGCTCAATAAACCCAGAGGTTAAGTAAACCTACTTTGGTTCAAGCAACAGAGCAAATTAAAAACAGAGGAAACAAATTGGTAGCTGACAGCAGCAGCAGCGCTGACGGGGTTGTTTGTTATGATTCCCACTCAGAGCGAAGCTGACAGTCGAGCTCAGGCTGCTGACAAGCCACCTGTTGTTAGCATTTCAAATGAGACGAGCTGCTTACCGGTCTCACCTTTCGATTTCCAAATGTATGATACGCATGATGTGGGTGTGGAGTTCCAGATTGTAAACTAAAAGCAATCCTCTTTCTGTTTTGTTTGTCTAAGACAGGATGTCAGAATCCTTTTACAACCACCAATATGTTACAGTAAAGTTTGTACATTTAGGAATATCAGTGTTGTACAGAGAGTAGATTTATGAAAAGTCACACAGAGACATTTTAGTTTTAGAATTCAAACAACTACAAATTCATTCCCATTGTTCTGATGAACATCACATAACAAAAAGGCAGTGCTTTTTCTTCATCTAATCCCCTCTCTGTTCCCTCCAGCCAATATACTTGGCTTTATTTTCTCTTCCTTGAGTGAAATCCATCCCCCATTTGTTTTTAGCTTGGCAACAGAAGATGTTTGTATCTTTTTGAATGTGACATAACACTAAAGCAGCCACGAAATCACTTGTCTGGATTTAAAAAAAAAAAAAAAAAATGTACTTGCCAACATCTGTTCAAATTGTAACTTGTCAGTCACAGTTGTCATCATCGGGAACTGCTGGAAGTATTTAGTGTGTGTGTTTGTGTTATTGGTACCACTTTCTAATAAGTTACCCTATATAATAGCTTTGTCTGTATAGCTTTTTGGTTTTTTGGTTTATCATTTAAACATGGGTATGCTGGGTGTTGCATGTCATCTGGAAAGAGTGTTTGTTAACAACATATTAACATTTACAACTGTAAACTTGTAAGTTGTAACAGACCTGTAACAGACCAGATAGTTTATTGTCCTTCATTAATGACTTACTACCATTTAAGATTGCTGACTTCATGGGAGTAAGACTGACTGATTTTTATTACCCATTATTATTGACTTAGCATTAGTAAAACTGCTGACTTAATGTTTATAACCCTTTATTAACAACTTACTAACTTTTATAACGGCTGACTGGATATTTATTACCCTTTATTATTGATGACTCACTTACCTTTATAACTGTTATTTTTAAAATGTTTTTTAATGACTGTCCTTACTTTTGATACTCCTAATAATGACTTGCTAACACGTATAACTGATTTTTATTATTCCATATAAATTACCAGATGTTTTATAACCATTATTATATTACCATTACATTCATTAATGATTTGCTAACATTTAAAAACTGCAGATCTAATTTTTGTTACCCTTTAATAACAATAGATGTATCTGTTTTTGTGTGACCCTTTACAGGAATGCACCAATGATTGCTGCAATGCCAATAATTGCACCTTGAAGGAGGAGGCTCAGTGTGCCCATGGAGTGTGCTGCGAGGGCTGCAAAGTAAGAAACACATACACACATGCAGGCAGAGTGGCATAGGAGGTAGCTCATTTGTAGTAGTATCTCAGTATCATAAGTTCACTGTCAGTCATCGTGTCAATGTATTGACTTATGCTGTGCAGCAGGGCTCTGTGTCTTCAGATCACACCTACACTTTTCATCTGTGCTGTCATCTTAATGTAAAAATGTAAATCCTGACATCCTATTATAATACCCACAAGTGTGAAACCAAATTTTGGGATTGTTCAGGAGCAGCCAAAATTCCGCAGAATGTCTTCCATTTCAGCTGAATCTGGTACCTTCCGCTTTCTTTGTGTTGGCATTTTAAACTCCAGTTGATTTATGAGGAGTATGGTAAACTGCTCCTTAGTCTCACTTTGCCAGATCATCCTCCACAATGCTGCAGAAGAGGGTTTGGCTAGTCCACACAGCATTCCGGGATGCGCTTAGGGCTGCCCAAGACGATTGTGATTGGTTTTAAGAAATGCCAATAAACCAGAGAAGACCAGAGAGAAACCACATTTTTCTCCCATGTCGGAATGCTCTGTGGACTCGCCAGACCCTCCTCCGCCCACCTCACGTAAGATATGAGATACATAACACATAAGATCAATGTATTCCACAGTTAGAAAATAGGACAGTGCTTATGTTGTCTTGCTTTTGTACATACATTCTCTTACCCTTTTATTGCTATTGCCCTTATCTAAAATTTAAAAAAAGTGGCCCAAATTTGCCAGTTGGTTGTTACTGACCCCTATTCCTCCCATTCTGTCTGACATTGTATCTTTGTTTTAATTTGTATAAAGAATCCAGCTAGTATTCCTGTCCTGGAACAGGAACATCTAATATCATTAGTTTGTCATTTATAAAATGCTTATTTGTTAGTAGATATTCACTATTTACACACTATCAACTGAAATTGTAAAGGGCTAACAAAATTTTGGTGCTGTACCCTATGAGATTTACTACCTCAGATGTGATTTTCATGTTGTTTCAGATGTCCTGCTCTCACTGCTTTTTCATTGTTTCTGCCAGTTGAAGCAAGCAGGTACCATGTGCCGGGGGCCAGCGGGAGCATGTGACCTACCCGAGTACTGCACTGGGGCCTCTCCTTACTGTCCTGCCAACGTCTACCTGCTGGACGGCTCCTCCTGTCAGTACGGAGTGGCCTACTGCTACAACGGCATGTGCCTCACACACGAACAGCAATGTCTGCAGCTCTGGGGCTACGGTAATCAAAAGTCTATCACCACACAATACGGAATATACACTTAACCCATTCACTTTATATTACAGAGACATGCATGCCCTCAGATCAGTGTTAAGCCTTTGTTTAAACACTGTGAAATTAGGGATTTTCCAGTGTAGGTTTTAAATGTTAGTGCTTTTATTTTGGGAGTTAAACCACCAATAGTAATAATATATTGATGTAAATTTGCTTTCAGCTACAGTGTCACTGCCAACAAATTTGACAGCAGTTCTACTGCACTGTATATCAGAGTTTATTAATACAATGAATAACACTAGCCGGCACTAGTCTGTCAAAATAAACACTCATCAAAGAGAGACGGATTTGTTTTTCTTCCCTCTCAGATGTGAAATCTGCATTCACAAGCATGACAGGGTTTGTTCTGCAGCACAATAGAGCACAATAGACTTGATAAAGTGACAGGTTGACTTTTAATGTGCATCATATTGTTTTGCATTATTCTTTAAAAATAACTAAAAACAAGGCTTTTATTTGAAATTACAGTAATGCTATAAGAACAAAGTAAAACTTTATGAGAATAAAGTCACAAAAAGTTAACTAAATAAGATTTAAATCAATGAAATTATTTTATTAATTTTAGTTTTGAAAGGTACGGTAGCAACTTTTGCCTCCCAGTTGACCTGATTCTATCAAAGTTTTTAACTTAATTTATAGCAGCAGTGTTTGTCAGTTATATTTATATTTTATATTTCTACCCCTCCCGTGCTTGTAGCTAAGCTAGCAATCATTTCAAAAACTTTTTAGCTATCTATGATTGTTTGATTAGTAACATTAGCTCAAAACGCCATGCAAGTGACAGCCTGTGTTGTGTTTGATTGCTAGCTTGTAGCTAAGCTAGCAGTTATTTCAAAACTTTTTAGCTATCTATGATTGATTGATTGCTAACGTTAGCTCAAAACGCCATTCAACTGACAACCTTGTTGTGTTTGATTGCTAGCTTGTAGCCAGCAGTGAACGAACTTAAGTAGGTCCATTTTTACTCTATTAACATTACAGAAGTCTCTCGTTAGCAACTTGTATGCTACTTGTCGCAAAGTGACGCATGTGTGACTCAAATCTGCACTAGACTTACATAGGGGAGTGACAATATGTTAAGTCTGGATTAGCACAAAGTCAGCAGGTTGCAGGCAGAAACTGCTGCCTTAAAGGAGAATTACGGTTGATTTGTCTTGTCTTTGGACGAGAATGTTGCTAGCCAGAGTAAATACAAGAGGGCTGATGGGATATGTTGTGTTTCCAGGAGCCCGACCAGCCCATGATGCCTGCTTTGAAGATGTCAATGCAGCAGGGAATGCTTTTGGGAACTGTGGGAAAGATGAACATGGCAACTACATGAAGTGTGAGAAAAGGTAGGAGATGCTGGCGATACTGACATATCATGACATACATAAAAAACATATTTTATCTTCATAATAGAGTAGTCTATTTTTTTTTATTTACAAAGTAGTAGATACAAGGAATATAGCACAGGAATCTTCAACAGGGGGTCCAGGACCCCTAGTGGATCCTTAGAATTGTTGCAGGTGGGCCTCCAAATTAATTATGTCTTAACATGAATCCAACATACAGTTTTATTAGCAAATATAAATCCCCACTGATGTTAGGCTGATTGGCCGATAGGTAAGGTAATCACTTAGACATTCAAAGATACAGTTAATCCTGAAGGTTCACTTTTAATCATGCCGACAATTATTTAATAGCTAAGTATTCTAAGCACTAAAAACGTTTTGGGCCGCCTTAAGCGTTATTGCAGGCCCAGTTTAAAATGTAGCTTAATTTAGTAATATTAGTATTTGTGGGTGGTGAAAGAATTTTTAAATAGAGGTGTAGAGTGGTCGCTGCGGTGGGTGCCAGTAAGCATGCAACATGTTTTTTTATTTGCTCAACTGAGTGTTTCATGATTCCTAACATACAAACACTCTCACACAAAGTCAGGCCCTCTGTACACTATCAACACAGGTCTCTGAGTTTCCATGGCACAGTGCCAGAGCTAATTAATGGAGCCAATTTAGCAACTTAGCTATGTAAATTAAGCTGTGGATGAAAGTCGTTGACGGCCGCCTCGTATGATTCACCACTGCTCACATCTATTATGGAGTCCCACCAGAGTCATTAGTGTTTTCGGCCACAGTGAGTCAGAGAGTTGATCAGACGATATGTAATGTGCCTGTTATTAAGACGTGAATAATGTACACAGAGCTGCTCTCTGCCCGTCATTCTTTAAAATGCTCATATTATGCTCATTTTTAGGTTCATAATTATATTTAGAGGTTATATCAGAATAGGTTTACATGGGTTAATTTTCAAAAAAAGTGAAGAAGTGATAGAGTGACTTACAAAATAACAAGACACCAGGACCTGATGGGCTGACCCCTGAATTTTATAAAGCTTTTGGAGACCTGTTGTTTGACCCTCTTCTTAATGTGCTGTCCTATTCCTTTGATTCTGGGGCTCTCCCTTACACTATGATGGATGCAAACATTTCCCTATTTTTAAAGAAAGGCAAACCTACAGATGAATGTGCCCTTGCCATGGAGCCCCTAGCATAGGCCATTAGATCTGATCCTTTGGGGACAGGCATTGAAATAGGCCCCACGTGACATAAATTCTCACTCTACCGTGATGATGTCATCCTTTACTTAAGCCGTCCTGAATCTTCTATTGCGCAGGTTGTTGACATGATTCATTTCTTTGGCTGATTTTCAGGTTACAAAATGAAATAACTGTCTCTCCTAGGTAAGGTGAATCTTATCAGAATGACTATACTTCCCCGGTTACTGTATCCTTTCCAAATGATCCCAGCTCTGTTAACAAGAAAATCGCTTTCTGTTATAAAATGTCAATTTCAACCAGTAACTGTACGAATCATGTCCAGGGTTTTCCGCAGCAAGAATGCAAGCAGGCAAAAATTCAACTCACTTTCTTATTTCCTTATGCTGTCTGTGGCTAGGAGCCCAAAGCCCATTGGTTCCTACTAAAGATGTAAATCTTTAAAAAAAACTCACAATTGCATAGTTTATTTGTTTTCCCCAGTAATTACCTTAAACAGCTGGGCACTCATTTTTATTAAACATTAGTCAAGCAGGAGTAAATAATCTACATACACAATACATGTTAGTACATGCAGTCATTGTTGGGTTGGCTCTGCATATCACCAGACTTAAATGATGAATTATGACTCGTGAGGCTCATAAAAACAAACACCTGCCATCATGTGCTGGAGCAGCTGGTGATTCACAACACAGATTCACTGACAGAAGTCAAACTTTGTCTGATTAATATTGGTAAAGAGAAATGCAGTCTACCCCTGCTACCTGCTGCTCCACTGGAGCTCTTTGTCTGTAAAGCAGAGTTGCTAACAACTGGCCCGTATCAAAAGTAAAAGCCAAATGTTTCTTTGTGTTTCCCTGCCCAGTGATGCTAAGTGTGGTAAAATCCAGTGCCACAGTGCTGCCAAGAAGCCCAAAGGCACCAACGCCGTCTCCATCGACACCACCATCAAGACAGATGGCATCGAGGTGAAGTGCCGCGGCACCTACGTCTACAGCACCCAGGACGGCCAGGGCGACCTGCCTGACCCCGGTCTTGTCATGACCGGTACCAAGTGTGGAGAGGGCAAGGTTGGTCCACACAGGGCTGGGCTTTAGGAGTCAGTAACTAATTAGCTAATATAGTTATTATACTATGTCATTGTTGAATAGATGAATAGTAAAACAGTTTACTGCTTACTGCAGTAAACTGTTTTCCTGCACCACATCATGGAATGACCATGAAGTTAATATGGTGTTTTGATGATCAATACCAACACTTGACTCAACAATTACTGTATCTGGCAACCTGCCGAGAACATGAACACCTGCTTGGTATTTTGAATTGGCCTGCGATTGAAGAGGGTGCAGGGAGAAGGCAACTGGCAGCACAACACACCTTAGTCACAAAGGATTTAAAGCTATATTCTCAAGCCAAAAGAACAAATGCCAAAGCAGGGTTTCTGCTCATCTATCTGTACACTGATGTACTACCTCTTCAAAAGACATTTCTTTTGGAGCTCTCCTCAAGTTTGTTGGCTTAATCCTTTCTAGTGTGGTCCTTTTTGCAAAGGCTACCATATCTCAAGGCTGAGGAGACAGTCAGACACAAGTTCCTGTTAAAGTGATAGGATAAAGAGTGTTTACATTGCACCAAAGCATTTAAGGTTCCGATGTAGCTGCATTATACAGGTTGGGTTTGTCTAGTTATTTTACTTGCTTGATTAATGATCTGGGAACGCTACGATTTATTCTTAACAGAGATTAATTATTTTCAGTTTCAGTTACTTAAAAGTTGAAAGCTGAACCAATTTTTAATCCAACAGGATTGGAAAGGGTTGGAATTTGCCTCTCCAACCCACAGTAACCATAGTGTTCTGAATTCACGTGTTGGCTTTATGGAAACCACTTGTGAAGTTCCTGGCAAGTCACATGGCCCTACGTAATTATTCTAAGTAAAGATAGTAATTTCTTGTCCGTATTTTCATTGCTATTAGTCACTAATATTCTCATCTGAAAAAATCATTATGGTTTTATATCAGCCTACTTCATACAAAACTAAATGTCACAGGGACCCAGTACATCTGTTCTGTATCTGAGTTTGTTTAAAGCACTTTATCGAATAATGGTTTAAGTTAGCTGCTGAGTGGAATATAAATTTCTAAGTAAACCTAAAGATCTACAAAAATCATACAAACTAAGTGCTGAATTATGCATGTGAAATACATATGTATGTATGCATACACACACACAGGAGTCACTGCAGTCTCCTCCATTCCACTAGTAAATTATTTTTTTCTGTCTATCTATATTGCTTTCCCTCTGCAGCACACTCCAGCCACTTCCATTTCAGCTGTTGTGCGGGTAGACTAAAAGGACTGAATAGTGCTGCATGAGTAATATATTATAAATAGGCAACAGAAATATTGTTTGCCATTCAGCATGATGAATTTTGAGTCATCACATTGAACAGGCCTTTTCTCAGCAAGAAATGCATACATAGCACAGAGCTGCTGCTTCTAATCACACTGTCACACATTCACCTACACTAAATTGATTCCCATGCTAACAATAATACTATTGTTAGTCAACAACTGGCAGAGCAGGAGATACAGTACTAATGCATATACTAATATTAGTGCTTATACAACTCAGTGATGGAGTCCCATACAAAAAAGTGAGGAATTCTGACCTGCAGTTTGCAAGAGATGCCTCCCAACAAGACTTAAAGCAACACTAAAGCACTTTTCCCGCTTTGGTCCCCCTACAGGTTGGAAACGGATTTGTCTATTAAGCGCTGTTGTAACAGATCTGCTACTCGATGTGGCAAACTTGCATAATGTAATGTAATGGACAATTTAGCTTCTAACCTGTAGGGGGAGCGAAGATGGAAAAGTGCTTTAGTGTTGCTTTAAAAACACTTTTTTTACTGCTGTTGTTTAAGCCTAATCTTAATTCCATAAATTCACAATGTTTTAAATGTTACCGGCAAATTATTTTATTATTTCTACACATCACACAGCAACTACAGCAGTGTAATGTTAAAGTCAGGGACCTCTGTAAAAGGAATAGTTTACCATGCACTTATGGGAAAATTAGTACAAGAATAAAATCAACAAGACAGAAACAAGGTACAGACACAGTAGACAAAAGGCCAGAAGTAGTTCCTGGCCTTTTGTCTTCCTTTCTGTTTTTCGTTAGTCTATTTGTTTACCCAATAACAAATAGGATTTCTAATGTAGCGATTTACAGTACTTCACTCAAAATCAAATCAATTTTTAAATACCGATTTTAAAAACTATTTGAAAAATACACAACAAAACTACTTAATACAGTAACGTGAGGAAATGTATTCTGTTACTTTCCACCTCTGCGTTCTGCAAATACAAGGGCTTTCATCAGTGGGCCTTAGTTGTCTTACCTCATTTGGTGATAGACTAACTGATTGACTAGTGACGGTGGGGGAAAAAATCACCTATATGAAGATGCTGCTCACTTAAAAACATAATAAACATACAAAAAACATAAATATAAAATAAATAAAAACATGGTACCAATGTACTATTTTGCACTACAAAGAGAAAATCATAGCCACTTTACAAGAGGTAGCTTGAGAATTTTTTTTCCCTATTCAATAGTGTAGGTGGGAAAACATTTGTCTACAGTGCAGCAGTACAGTGGAATAATCTGCCTACAAATTTAAAACTGAGCATTGTGCATGTTCCTGTAAAGTGGCCTTAAAGTAAGAGTTACAAAGTACCATGCAGCATTCTCAATTTAAATTCCAAATGGTTTACTTTTATGACGAAGAAACCTAAAAGCATGTTGACATAGCTACCCCGCCTGCTATTATATGTCGATTGTATTGTCTGTTGTGCTGTTTTATCTTGTGACGTAATATGTTTTCTACTAGAGAACCACAATGGAAATAAGCCTACGGTCTTCATTGCGATTTTATCCTCTGTGATTGTTGTCTGCTGTGCAGTGTTATACAGTATGTGGTTCTTTTTAAATCATCAAATAAATGAAACAAACACATTTAAATTGAATTTTATTATTACTTTAACACCAATTACTTGTGACTTCACTTGGACTGGAGGCTTTTGACTGGGAATCACTTGTTATTCCACCTCAAGCCCCAAAATTTAAAAATGATATTATAAACAAATGTGCAGCTAATCAACTCTTAATTTTCCAGACAATGAATATACAGTACTTAAAATCAGTCCCTCAGCAGCCAACTGTGTTGTGAAGCAAGAAGGAAAGGTGTGTTTTCAGTTTAGTAATGACAAATGACTGTCACTGTGTCATGGGGAAAACAGCTCAGCTTTTAATTGTTTTTTAAGTTTATTCAGAAATAATAATTCGAATTTTTGAAAGCATGAATTAACTGAACTAACCCTAACCCTTTTAAGTTAAGGTACCATTACAAAAGATCTTGTAAAGGAAAACTTCTCTCCAGAATTGATGTAAAATGTAATTAAAATAAGAATTAGAACAACAGAAGAGACCAAATCTGTTTGCAGCGAAATAAACAATACAAGCTATAAAAGCCTGAGAAAGTAGGGATTTGGGAAGTGATTTAAAACAGGATACTGATGCTGCTAGGCCAATCTCCTCAGGCAGCCAGGTTGTTCCAAAGCCCAAGGGCACTGGCAGAAGGCAGATCAAAGTCTGTATAGCTGTGACTGTGCACTGTAATCGCTAACACAGTATGTGATCATTCTGCTTGTTGTCACAGGTGTGCAAAGACCGCCGATGCCAAAATGCCTCTTTTACCGAGCTGGAGACTTGCATTGCTGTCACGCTGTCGCGGCAAAGGGGTAGGTACACACACACACACACACACACACACACACACACACACACACACACACACACACACACACACACACACACACACACACACACACACACAGCATACAGCATACAGAGCCATGCAACAGACTCAACACACTTAGCTGCCAGGCACGACTCCCTAATCTTATTGTCACACTGTGTCCTTGGGCAAAGGTAGAGCTTTGCAGCGCTGTCACCAAGACTGTCGTAAAAGGCAAGAAAATAGATGGCTGGAATACACAGCAACTGAAGTGATGAACTATTCATTGGAACAGTACAAGAAAGCCTTAGGCAGATAAGCAGGGAATCATACATTGTTTATGAGTCAGCAACAAAGCTCTGAAGTGGAATGTTTGAGGCTTAAACACTTACTTTAAGCTACACCGGCTATAGTGGTTCGCATGGTGCTCTGTCAGGTCAGCGGTAGTTGGTCGTACAGTTAGCCGAGCTTTGGTGACCGTGAGCCAGGTACAGAGCACCGTGAGCTGCTGGTCATTGCTGGTGGTTCAGTGACCTGAGAAAAGGTGAATGTGAGCCGGTACAGAGCACCGCAAGCTGTTGGTGGAGATTACGGTTAAGTATGGGCAAGAAAAAGTGAGCGTCATGGGGCGCCAAAAATTAAGATTAGACTGGTTAAGGGGAAAAAAGATCATGGTTTGTATTAAAACACTCCTAAGGAACATGCATTTACTGGGTGAAAGTCTTTTGTTTTTCCCGGGAAGCGAACTCCACTCCCTGGCTTGAAAGTCATGTTCTTTAAAGGTCAGATATGTAATATATTTACTGTAATAAATCCAAAAATGACCCCAATGTGTTATCAGAAATTAAGGTTGGGAGGGGGGGTAGTAACTATTTTAAACACTACTTGTCAGTATTAGATATTGCACCTTTAAGGATTTGAGGTGTTTTTAAAAAAAAATGTATTTATTTTGTAGATTTTACCCTAATTTGTGCCAGTTTGGAAGACCCAGTTCCCTATGCATTGCAGTACTTGTCCCTGCTAAATCTACTGTTGTCCTGGGACAGATGTAGATATCATCAGGAAGATGTTATGTGTGGGAGATTTGTTGTCCCCCCAGTTCCATGTCCAACTGTGAAAGTGCTGCTACCATCCATTAGGAGTTGCTACTAACACATGATATAATTGATCTCCTAACACATTTACATATATATTTGTTTCTATCACCTTGTTTTAATAGTATTATACTATTATTGATATATGTTGCTCTGTTTTAATCATTTTTACTGTTGCCTCATTTATTTGTTTTCATTGTCTTGTGAAGCGTTTTGTAACATCTGTAAGTGCTATATAACTAAAATGTATTCATATTATTATGATGAATCCTCACGGACTTCTCGCTCACAAACACAGTCAATTGAACTTATTGAAGCTTACGTCCAAGCCGGGGACACCATTTTAAGCACTGGAAAAGAGGTTCCTTTCATACATCCGTATGAGTCTAACCCTTGTTGGCATGGCCTAGTTTGTGTTTTGACTGCTCAGTAGCTTGTTGTGACCCTGAGCGTTTGAAGCGAAACCAACCTAAAGGCTTGATTCTCTGTTTGCTTCATCGACTGTATGAGAGGCTACCAGGCATTGTTTATTTGATAAGGATTTGAAATATTATTATCGAGGGAAAAAAAACACCAGACATATCCTTTCCTCCTTTAATCCTCTTTTCCTTCTATGTTTACTATGTTGTTTTATGCTTGTCCCTTTTTTGTTCACTCCTCTCACTAACAGTAGATGTATAATGAAAGTGGCTTTGAGTCAGGTTTTTTCTAAATAGAATATTTTTCCATCCCCCAGTTTAGGGTATCCAATTGTGTTAGGATGTGTTTTTTAATTTAGCATTATCATATGATTCGTGTGGAACCTCAGGCTTTTGGAGTGTGCTGGATGTTCATGCAAATAAACCGGAATAATAAGCAGGGGAAGTACTACTTGCTTCTGAGAGCGCTAGTAGTTTGCTTTTTTTATGTATACAGGAGATTTTCATTAAAGAAGCTTAAATCATGTTAGACATTCTGGAGATTTAGAATTCTGTACATCAGTGATTTTAATGTTTAAATCCAGGTCATGGCATTTCATTTCATCCAGCTTTTCCCTTCTTTTCTTTGTATAGAAATTCTTAGAACATATACTCTCCAAAAACTAAAAGGAACCTACACTTGGCCTCCTGAATATAAAGTAAACAAACTATAAGAATCAGTAAACAACCCTGTGCCCTTCATGTTGACTAACTGCCAATGGGGTAAATTGGCATGTTAATCACTGATAGGATAATTACATCTCGTTGTAATTTGAGCATGGCAGTAATTTCTCCTTCATTTAGTAGTGGTGAAATACGCAAGATGTCTGGAGATATTAATTAAATTGAAATGCTAATCTCTACATAAAAGTTTCTTTTCACAAGTTTAAGACAAGTTAATTAAAAACTCTTAAAAGTGATTTACAAAACGTAGTAAAGTAAAGGAGTTTAACTAAGTCTCAATAGTGGCAGATTACTGGTCATAACTCAAAGGTCTGTTGGGGTGAAATGGCTAGCAGTAATTTTTATTCAGGACTGCATGAAAATTATTGAAATGGAAAGGGGTTTGAACCTTATGCTTCAGTTAATTTCTTTTTTTTCTTTTTTATTGGACCCTCCAAAACAAAAAATACAACAGTACTGCATAGGTTCAATTAACCTTCATGGCCTTTGGCACACACATTAGCCATCTAACCTATGCACATTTTTGAGTTGTGTTTCATCATCAGAAACTCGTTTTTCAGTGAGTTTAGATCCACATACTGGATGTCTGCACGTCGATGCTACCACCTACAGGAAAATAATGTAGCAATTCAAAAATCACAACATTTTCTGGTATTATCAGTAAGAAATATGAATAAAATCTTCAAATTACAGTATACATAATCAAAGTATTGCATTAGGGGGGAATTCAAACATTTGCTAAATTCACCAAGGGATATTAAAGGGACATATCTAATGTATAAACAGTGTAGCTAACATTTCTACAGACTAATGGTATATAGTATGTTGTCATACCAGCACTCGCTGGTGCAGGAAAGAAAGAAACTGGAGGTCTGTAGCTGCTGGAGCTCTGCAGTTAGATGATATTAGCTGAATGACGCTGTGCTTTATTGATCATTTAAATTCATCCTTTATTCAGACCAGGACCTAAATAACCCACTAGTGGGCCTTTGGGAAGAAATAAGATGTGGGCCCCTACTAAACCTTTTGTACCTTTTACTCAGGATGTACAATGTATATATCCTGTGTATATATGCCCTGTTGCCTTTTGGGTAAATTTCACATAGCAACTTTATTATGTGTTTCAATTAGTTTGTCCTAACTTAATTAAATACACATTTATTATGGATTATGCAACATACTCTATACTTTTTTCACAAAATCACAAAATAAACTTCAACAAACACATCACAAAGACACACTGTGTAAGACACTCGGGAATTCTTTTAGTTAGTTGAAAGAGAGTATAAGTAGAAAACTGCACTTTAAAATTTAACTATTATTCTCTTTTAATGGTGCCTTTTGTGTTCAGTTCAAGGTTCAATTTGTTCTGATTGTTTTGAGCTGAAGTTTACTGTTTTACTTAGATAAATTTACGTAAGTGAGACCTGAGAACAAAGGAAGCACACACTCAAGCTCTAACATAAACTCGACCATTTAGACAGTCAGAAACAAAAAGATAAATACAATTGTACATATAAAGGTAACACAAATGTGAGATATTGCTTATTATCTTTTTTTGTGTGTGCGTGTGCATGTGTGTGTGCGTGCGCATAGGTTTGTAACAGTAACAGGAACTGCCACTGTAATCGCGGCTGGGCACCACCCTTCTGTGAGAAACCAGGACTCGGCGGCAGCGTGGACAGTGGACCTATCCAGTATGACAGTAAGTCTCTCTCTCACACACACACACACACACACACACACACACACACACACACACACACACACATACACACAGAGTGCCAAGCTGCATCTGCACACTAATGAGATAAATTAGAAAATGGGTAAATGTGTATCATATTGCAGATTTTCTTTTCACAAAACTAAAACAAGGCTTCCTTACTGACAAACCAGAGCAACAGCATCATGTTTACACCTTATCTGTTGGGGATGTGCAGGCCACTAGAGCAACCCAGCAGCTTTTTGGCAAGTTTTTGCTAAATGAGTACATGACAGGCTCACCACTCAGATGTGTAGGAAAGTGTCACCATCTTACTGTGGATGGAAGGCCATGAAAGAAGAGAGAATCTCATTTATACAATTTACATTCTGTGGTATGTGTGTTTAGGTTTGGATATAGTGCATAATGTAGGTATCAATCTGACAGAATGAGCAATAATGATAAATCTGGTGGCAACAATCTAATTAAACAATTCATGTTTTGGTCAATGTGTGTACAGAATGTGTGTACAGTCCAGGTCATAAACTAAACTCAACAGACTTTTAAATGGAAAATCCAAAACATGTCAACTCCTAGCATCTGTTAAAAAGGACAGGATCATCTCTCTGCTTTTATCTCTAGTTTTGCATCAGGAAATAAAAGCCAGCCATTATATTTCTTCTCTGATTGAACAATAACCTGTTTGTATAACAAACACATTATTTATAATGTATATAAATACATTATATACAATAATGTATTTAAAATGTGTCAATAATTTAGCTAATTTACAATAGACATTGCACACACAGTGACATTGACATTTAAACACACAAGGTTAATCCAGTCAGCATTTAGTTTTAATATTCTTAGACCATATTCTTCATTTTCATTTTATATTCTGTGATGGCAATTCTTGTTAAACACCTTTAGGCAACACTTGATTTTCTAGGTTTATTTAATGATCTGAAAATGGACTCACAGCAACACAAATAAATCAAGTGCACGTAAGCTTGAATGGGCAAGGATAGCTGTGAGAGCTTGTATTTATCCAACTTCATGGTCAAGCATTATGTCACAGCGACACAGTTGCCATGTTCTCTGAATAATACGGAGAACAGAGATATGTTTGCTTTGAATGTTACACATATTCAGCGACATACCTGAGTCACTCTGAGTCTGTGAGGGGTTATATAAATAATGTAATAAGAAATGATTCATGTCTCTTGGACTGCCATAATCCACACAGTATATAAAGAGTCAAAGAGAAAGATGTTTTTAGATGGTGTTAAACCAAACCAGTAACATTATCTGTAAGCCCATAGAGATGACAGTAGTATGTCATTGCCTCGACTCCAGAGTTCTGGTTACACCACAGATACATTCTGGGATAGAACAAAACGCTCTGTAAAACGTTTGCATTTCTTTAAACCAATCACAATCATCATCAATATTCTTTGTTAAACTTTACAATCATTCCCCAAAAGAACCATGCAGGCCTGCCTTGTTGCAAGATCCAAATGCTACTCAAAACTTGCCATTTTTAGTGTGTAGCTTGCTAGCTCAAAGTTTGTTGTTGTTTGTTATATAGTGTGCGTGTGTGTGTGTGTGTGTGTGTGTGTGTGTGTGTCCACAGGTCAGGTGGGGCTGGTAGTGGGGCTACTGTTTGCCTTCCTGTTGGTCCTGCCTGTGGTACTGCTGCTCTTCTACTGCTACAGGATCAAGACATCCTATTACCACAAGTGGCTTTCCCAGAGAGAGAACAAGAGCAACAAGTACTGCAACTTGTCTGCCTGTCTACTTTTTGACATTCCCATAATAATCATACATTAAGTAAAAAGCAATCACAGAGGTTAGGTTATAAAATGTGTAATACTATTGCTTGATTGTCTCACTTTCTTGGATGTTTGCTTGTTGAAAGAACAGGGTTTTGCAGTCCAGTATGAAGGGGTCCTTTGCATATCACAATGTCCGCATGAGAAAGGAGTGAAACAAAAAGTGAAACAAGGTGGAAATGAACCATGAATGGAAGGGAGGAAGTATTTCAGAAAAAGAAAGGGCAAAGGAAGGGGTGGGAATGAAAGAAGTAGGAAATGTGGCAGAAAAGATAAGAAAAAGGTCATGGTAGGAGAAATGAATAAAGGAGGATGGAAAGTTTTGAATATAGGATAGAAAGAAGGAAGTGCCCATTGCCATGTCTTCCAGCGCTCCAAGCTGATCGATGCATACACCAGAACTTTACATCTTTGCATCAGCATAAATGGCAGCATTTTGTGCGGTGCGGCTCACCTCCATCAGAACCAAACAAAATCATGTCCTCATAAACCCCAAAGCTTCCTTTATGAGCGCTGCCATATAGCTCACCCAGAGAGACAGCCTCATCATAACACTGGCTGAGTTAGGGCCCCTGAAAATACTCAATCGTTCCCCAGTGATTTACAGAACAGAATTGTGTCTGGAAATGATCCAGCATTACAGCAGCCTTTTAAATGCCCTGACCTTCCAAATGAAGACAGGTAGAAAGGCTAAATATTGGTGAGATTGGGCCTCAGCAGCATTTTACAGTAACTACAGCAGGGAGACAGAGGGGAGACAACTAAATGAATGGCTCACGATATGGAAAATTGAGCTGGTGCAATGATTAAAAAGACACTTAACAGCATTTACTGCACTGAAAACCTTGAGCTTTTTTTGGTTTTGTTCCATGGCCAATGATTTGGGTTCATTTACAGTTCAACAGTAGGACAACTGGTGGCTTGGGCTGATTAAAGGCATCTATAAGCATCCAGTATGCTTGGAAAGCATTCCAATCAGCTAAGAGCCTGCAGTAAATACATATACTGACTTACCAGTTTGTTAAGTACACCTCTACAGTCTAATTCAATCCAATGCAACAGCCCTGCAGTAAATCCTAACTATGTGACGCTTCTTATATTTAGGCTGACTGTAGTTAGCTGTGTTGTTGCACAAGATCAGTGATTCCCAACTTGTACCCCAGGGGGTACTTCTGCAGTTTACAAGAGGTGCGTGGGTGGACTGGAAAGTACAGTAGCTCAACTAATGTGGAAAAATAGAAATCGAGTTGATCAAAAGAATATATCCACATATTAAGCTTAAGTCAACTATAATACCTGAACACTGTGTTGCAGGAGTGTGTGAAAATTAATTAGCAAGCCAGCACAGGAGTTTAAACAGGTAGTTAAAAGTAATTACTAAGCAGTTCAAATGATTAGCTAAAAGTCACTTTAATGGATAAAAGGTCAAAATATTCAGCTTCACTCCAAGTAGTATTAGCCTAATATGCTAGTAGTACCACTACTGACCAAATAACCTTTATATTATTTAATTGTATGAAAGACATTCTACTTTTATATAATGAATTGTGTTAAAGTGGAACATAGATTGGGAATCAATAGCTCACAAAGACACAAAAGAATAATGAAAGGTGTAAACAATTACCACAGTTTGTCTGGTTTATTTTCTGCCTGTCCTCTTTTCTCTACTCAGGATGGAGGTATCAGTGGAGAAAGGGAAGAATGGCCATCTGAATCCTGCCTTTCACTTGAAGGTGGTTGGACCAATCAACAAAGCTAGTGGCCACAAGGGGGTGAGTGAGTGTGTGTGTGTGTGTCTGTGTGTGTGTGTGTGTGTGTGTGTGTGTGTGTGTGTGTGTGTGTGTGTTATAAAGAAAAGAAATGGGAGGGTTGTGTGTTTAGGTTGTCCATGGGGTTGACCTTCATATCAAATTGCCGCATTTTACAGCAACACCTTATAGTCTGCCTCCTCCCACACCCACAATACTATTCTCCACTAGTTCAGTGTCCTTCAGCATCATTTCATCATGTCTTTATTTTCTTATTTTTATAGCAGTTATTTAATTGGATGGCTTAGTAGCCCAGGGTTAGGGTACATTTCAAATTGGAAAGGAAAGAAATACAAAATACCAAATACCATTTTAAATTAAAAAGGGGGACAAAGAATGGAAGGCATAGGGAAAGTCATTAATCAGTAGCAGGGCACTGCAGGGCGTTACAGGGTGTAGCAAGGTGCAGAGCAGAACCACAGCAACAGCTGCAACCCTTAGTTTTAATATATGAAGACTGAAAAGTGGACCCAGGAAAGAGACTTGAGGCACTACATATATAATTTTCTTTTTGGTGAGAAGCTTTGAATTGAGACAAAAGAGTTGCTAACTGACAGCTAAGACTGAAACCCTTCGGACCCAACCTATTAATGACATTGTTGTAATCAGACAGTATCAGAGGCTACACTAAGGTCCAAAAGTAATTATTTATAGTTATGGAATGCTTTCACCAGAGCAGTTTCAATACATTTCACTCTGAACTAGACTGGAACTTCTCAAAAAGGTGTAGTTGTTTAAAGTTGTTTAGTTGTCTGTCAAGTGCATGCAGTTTTCCAAGGTTTGCTAAGGATAGCAGCTTGAAAAGGTACTGTATTTTAAGCTATTTCTCTTTTCCTTAACTTTGTGTTGCTGTCTTTGTTTTGATCCCAAGCTCCCTCACACCAGCAAAGAGGTCCTGCCTCTCAGACCAGGCCCAGGCCCCAACGGCATGCAGCCAGTCAACATTGTGCGACCTCTGAGACCTGTCCTGGGGAGCCAGGTTGGTCCTCGGGACCTCAAGGTGGCTCGTCCGCCTCTGCCAGCTGGCAAGCCCCCAGCAGCCCCAGCCAAATCCCCCGCAACCCCACAGAGACTCAGCCCACCCAAGAAACCTCTGCCCCTCAATCCGACACGATCTCCATTGGTAAGACCCGTTTCTGACCTGTACTTGAAATAATTGAATTTTAATTATAAGCCATTAATCATAAAACATAATGTTAAAGCCAGACTAGAGTTGAGGAATGTGGAACAACATCCAGGCAGGGAGCCACAATACAAAGCAGAAACCAATACATTTCAGCAGAACTAAATGAAGAGCATCACACAACACCTAAGGATGCAAGCATCCTGAAGTCAGCGCGCGGGATTGGAAACTGGAAGTGGACCTTGATAAGAAGCTTGTTTCCCCCAAAAATAGTGGCTACAACACTGGCCACACATGGTACTGTGCAACAACAAAGCTGGCATATTTTGTGGAATTAACAGTATCATGGGAAGATGGCGTTCAAGAGGCCTATGAGAGGAAAAAGAACAAATATTCCGACTTGGCAGCTGAAGCATCCCAGGACCGTTGGAAGACCAGCATCTTCCAATAGAGGTTGGTTCCAGGAGATTTTTTTGCCACATCTACCACCAGTTTGCTGAGAAAAATAGGGGTGAAGGGTTGCTCTCTCCGACAGGCCATCAAGTCAATGTCAAGTGCTGCCGAAAAAAGCAGTAACTGGCTCTGGAACAAGCGTAAGGACCCCCAACTGGGCAGCAAGGTAGAAACAGATGGTATGCGGTCTGGCTTAGTCCTGACTCAGGGAGATGGACGCCCCTGGAGGGTATGGCATGTAGGGGGTGTACCTGGGACACTGTTGGCCAGCGAAATGTTGATGAAGCAGAGTGCCCACCTGATGACCCTAATGACATACCTTACCCTCCTTTTCACCACTCCACACCGACTGCTATTGTCAAGAGTTTCCTATTAAAGGGATTGAAACATCTCGTTCTATTAGCTTTACTAATTACTTTACTGCCAAGAGAAAATACCAGTTCCTACCCGTAGCAGAACAGCCCATGTGATGACTTTTTTGGGGTCTTTCTCTCCTGATGGCTTTCAGTTCTGTTCTGTCATTAAATTGATTCCCAAATAGGCCTTTATGTGGGTGTAAACATATTCCTGTCCATCAGATAAGCAAAAGCATTTTTGTCTTCCTCTATTTGCACACAAAAGTCACAAATTTTAACATCGCTCTGGACAGGATTTAAATCACAGAAGGACCAGCAAGTTTACAGAAAAACAGCAGGTAATTGCAGCTATAATTGTAGCTGGGTGGGGGTGACAAATTGCACATTACATGTGGAAGGCATAAATATACTGACCAGCTCAGGTAATGTTAAAATGATTCTGCCTGCTAGTTAAATTAATCTAGTCGGAATGATGCTTGAATGCCACATTTTTGAACCACAAATTAACAGGATTGCAACTGCACAGCCTTTGTCTCACCCCAAATATTCTCTAAATAAAATTTAGTTTATTGAAGAATTATTGGATTTCCAGAGCTGCCATGTTTTTCTAGGGTAATCAACTTAATCTCAGGTGCTTTGCTACGGTGATTCCTTTTTTAGGCTTTTTTTTTACCTACAGCTCAGTTCTAACACAGAATAAACATGTGGAAACATCTTAAAGAGTTCAGATGATTTTGGGTTTGGTCTCTCAGCAAACACTGTGTGTATGTAATGAGGAGGGATCAGCACAATGAGGGGTTTGCCTTGCACAATCACAGAACATTAGCAAGCAGTGTCAAACTTTCTAAAAAAAAAAACATGCTCTAAGAGATTGTGTCATTACTCCTGACTGCAGTTAAATGCCTAATTTGTAAATGTAATTCAGAGCTATTGCCAAATACATAGAGCTAATGAGAAAAATCTCAAGAGTACTTCTTAGATCAATTGCAGAGAATTTTATCTGAACCCTGAAGAAATAAAGCTGCAGTATGTTTCTAATCTAATTGCTTATTGATTTATTAAATATCTCATCAGTGTTTCTCTGTGAAGTGTAAAATATCCAATATTTCATGTGAGTTTACGTCGTGATATTTGTGCCGTAGAGGTCATTTTAATCTTCTGTACCTGTGTGAAGTGGGACAGAAGTTCCCTTAAGTCTTATCAGCTAGCTGAACAGATTTCGGAGACAACCTGGATCCAGTCCAGTACTGAAACTGGAATGGAGTTCTTCTCCCTGCTGTGTCCATGTGCCAGGGATTTAGAGATGTGTATCATATTGGCACTGACAGCACTTTATCTCCTCTTTGATTACCATATCTCTTTTTTTGCTTTTTAAAATTTGCTTTTGTCTTTTCTTTATACTTTTTATCCTGCATCCACAACAGTTTGTAAAATTAGCACAAATGCATAATAATAATTATTGACACAATGTGTTTGGCATGTCTTGGTGTCCAGTTAAATCTGAATGTTGAATAATGGACATGTCAGTAGTAAATATGTCTTATTGTATTATCTGTCTCTTAGTTAGTGTCTGAGCTGCAGCCCAGACCATCCCCCTTCCCTCCTCAGAGGCCTCTCCCACTCAGCCCAGCCAGAGGAGCCTCCCCCACAGTCAGTCCAGCCCGGATTCTGGTCTCCAAACCCTCCCCCGGCCTTCTGGTCATGATGCCCCCGGCAGTGGGACCCAAACCTGTAGGCAAAGTCTCAGCCATCCCCCCTCTCAGAGCTCTCAGGTAGGAAAATACACAGCATAGATGCACACAGACATACTGTAGTGAAGTTTATTCTTAGCTGCTCAGGTAGTTAAGGGTATTCTCTTCTCTTTTGTCCCTGTAATAAGATCAGAAGATTTTATTTATCCTATGCCATCAGATTAACGTAAATGCTGCAGCTACACAAGTAAAACACAGAAAGAGAAAGACAGAAATGTGCTTCTTGTACCATTGTAATACTGTAAATGAATATCTCCATCTTCTCTTACACACAACGTTACTGTAATAAAAGTTATCAGTTTAATATACACTGCGAGAGAGTTGATTTAAAGTTGTTGAGGAGATGCATATCAGATCAGCCCCTAGGTAAAAATTTGTATTAATGTGCATAAAGAAGCCAAGAAAAGATCTTGTCTCCAAAAATCTCAAAGGCATCAAATGACAGATTAGACATTCATATAATATGTCACAAAAAGTTAGATTTTATTTCCATAATTTGCACTTTCAAAATAACCAAAAACAAAAAAATGGTGTCTGCAAAAGTTTGGGCACCCTGCAGAGTTAATACCTTGTACTGCCCCCTTTGGCAAGTATCACAGCTTGTAAACACTTCTTGTAGCCAGCCAAGAGTCTTTTGATTCTTGTTTGAGGTATCTTCGCCCATTCTTCCTTCCAAAAGTCTTCCAGTTCTTTGAGATTTCTGGGCTGTCTGTACGCACTGGTCTTTTAAGGTCTATCCATAGATTTTAAATTATGTTGAGGTCAGGAGAGAAGGCCATGGCAAAAACCTTCCGTTTACGCCTCTTGATGTAATCCACTGTGGATTTTGAGGTGTGTTTAGGATCATTATCCATTTGTAGAAGCCACCCTCTCTTTAACTTCAGCTTTTTCACAGATGCCATCAAGTTAGCGTCCAAAATTTGCTGAAATTTTATTGAATCCATTTTTCCTTCTATTCGTGAAATGTTCCGTGCCACTGGCTGCAATACAACCCCAAAGTGTGATTGATCCACCCCCATGCTTAACAGTTGGACAGAGGTTATTTCCATTAAATTCTGTGCCCTTTCTTCTACAAACGTACCTTTGCTCATTCCGGCCAAAAAGTTCTATTTAAACCTCATTGGGGTTAAAACAGAACTTGTTTCCACAATGCATCAGGCTTGTCTATATGTTCATTTATAAACTTCAAACGCAGATTTTTTGTGGTGAGGATGTAGAAGAGCTTTTCTTCTGATGACTCTTCCATATAAAAGTATCTCTTTATAGTGGAATGGTGTAGCACAACTCCAGTGTCTGCCAGGTCTTTCTGGATGGATCGTGCAGTCAAACGTGGGTTTGGACTTGCTTTTCTCACAATCCCGCGAGCTGTTCTGTCTGATATTTTTCTTGGTCTTCCAGATCTTTCTTTAACTTCCATTGTTCCTGATGACTGCCATTTCTTAATTACATTCCAAACAGAGGATACTGGAATCTGAAAACACTTTGCTATCTTCTTATATCCTTCTCCTGCTTTGTGAGCGTCAACTATTTTCAGTTTCAGTTTTCTAGACAACTGCTTAGAAGAAGCCATGGTGCTGATTGTTTGGGCAAGGTCAGATGAGTCTGGGCATGTAAAACCTTAAGATTGACATCACCTGGTCTTTCCAGACGATGATTGAAAACAATCCATGATGCTGTCAGGTCTCAGCTTCCCAAAGGGGGCAGTACAAGGTATTAACTCTGCAGGGTGCCCAAACTTTTGCAGATGCCATTTTTTTGTTTTCTGTTATTTTGAAAGTGTAAATGATGGAAATAAAATCTAATTTTTGTGACATATTATACAAATGTCTAATGAGTCATTTGTTGCCTTTTAGAGATTTTTCCATCTTTTCTTGGCTTCTTTATGCACATTAATACAAATTTTTGCCTGGGGTGCACAAACTTTCAAACCCCACTGTAGACCCGTAAAATGTACGAGGATTGTGTAAGTTCCTGGAATAGTTTGAAAGGCGTTTTATGACACACCTATGTAAGTATCAGGGGCAGGCTGTGAGAAATACTGCCTCACAACTTTCCCTCCTTTTTTTATAATTTCTTCCGTTCGGGGTGGTGCAGGCACATAAACGCTCCGAGCTTACAAACCATGAAATGCATCCACTCAGATCTTCATCAGCAATCAATTTAAATTTTTTGTAAGTGACAGGCCTTCAGTCTAAAGGCTTGTAACTTTCTTTCTTTAGATGCAGCAGTCATGTTTTTTGTTCCATGCAGTTTATCTGTGAATGTATTAAAAGTCAGGCAGGAAAGCGCAAGTGGATGATTGTTCTTCAGGGTTTATGGTTCTGCTCGTGTAATCGAGCAGATCGATCAAAATGACTCAATATCTGGTTCTCTCTGGCCACACCAAGATCAGATTTGACACACTCTCTGTGTGTGTGTGTGTGTGTGTGTGTGTGTGTGTGTGTGTGTGTGTGTGTGTGTGTGTTTTCCTGGTAATGAAGGAACATGTCACCCAGTGCATCAGTGTGTTTAATAGTTTGTAGACAACAATATAGTTATATTGCAAAAAGAAGAAGATATATCAACGTTTTATTCACACACAACACTGTTCTTATATGCTGTTTAACTTTAAGCTTGAATATATATTTTTTTGTCCTTCTTCCAGACCGGTCCCAGGTGCCAAACCAAACACAGCCTCGCCTCCGCCACGAAAATGACCTTCTCCTCCCCCCCCCTCCCCCCTCAGAGGAGGCAACAGCTGACAGCCTTTGCACTAAAGAGACTTGACTTGTAAACCACAGAGCTGTCGACCATACCAGAGCAGGACAAACACAAAGTAAAAACCTGAGACACGAAAGAACAAACAGGACTCTTAACAGTACAGACTTTAAAATGAAACCTTACCCCCCTCCTCCTCCACCCCCCCCATTCTCAGTTTTGACCCCCTCCACCCCACCTCCTCCCAGCGAGCTCACATTAACCACCACGACGCGGTTTTGCACGGAGGCCTTGCAGACTGAGACAAGTGTTATCGCTGGGTGTCAGTCACATTTGCCAAATTTTTTTTATGATTAGTTTGTTTTTTAATCTGTTAATGCTGTCTGTGTAAAAAAAAAAAAAAACATTTTTTGTAATGACTCTTGTTTACAATTTGTTTTCATGTCTTGTTTTATGATTTATGTTATGTGCCAAAGAAGTCTTTTCATACCTGGGGTGTGTCCTGAACACTTGAAAATCTTCTTATGTCACGTTAAGTTTACAGCAAGTCAACTCCTCCATATTTTTAGGTTTTGTAATTTATTGAATTGTATGAGGAATGTCTAAAATACAACTCTGGAGATACTGTGGCCTATCGACAGGAAAAATAACCAATCACACAGCAGCTTCTTTTTAACACTGTTTACATGGTGGAGGATTTGATGATTGCTTGGGACTTAAAGGACACACCTCAGTCGCTCATGTTGATTTGAATGTTTATATGTTGTGACTTTTGAATTGTTACATAAAGTATTTTTAACAAAACTATCATCACGTACATTTTATGTATGTCAGTACTTTTTTCATTCCAACTTTTACAATTAATGGAAATGTATGCTGTTATATGTGAGGACTGCCTGTTTGTGTGTTTAAAAGGTACAAACAGGATACATATGAATGAGCTACTGCAACTCAGATAATGTGTCGACTTGTGAAATTGAATTAATGAATTTATTTTATTGGTCGTAACCAAAGGGTAGGGTCAGAAGCTTCAGCTTACATCAGGGTCCCCTTCTAACATTTGTACGAGTAAAAATACATTCTCAAGGAAACAAAAAATTGACAAGACAAGAAAAGAAGAAAAGCAGTTAGGACGGGGTCCAAGCCTCCCGGTGCCAGT
Source organism: Etheostoma perlongum (assembly GCA_026937815.1). Taxonomy (NCBI): domain Eukaryota; kingdom Metazoa; phylum Chordata; class Actinopteri; order Perciformes; family Percidae; genus Etheostoma; species Etheostoma perlongum. Next base: position 12,900,799 of record CM049389.1, read on the forward strand.
TGCCCCTGACGACCCAGGGAGTGTGCGAAATCGGGACCCAAAGCGTAAAAGTGGGGAGGCAAACGTCAGCAAATATCGGGAGGTTTGAGCTGCAAGGTCTGTGGTACATTGCCATTGCAAAGTTTTTGGGGGGAATTTGCAGCCCAAAATGCCTGATTTTGCGGGAGCTTTTGTAAAAAAATTGCGACAAAAGTTGCGATGTCTTTTGTATGTTTGTTATAATGAAGTTGCGGAAGACAGTGGAAGTTGCAAAAAAAGTTGCAATTTTTTTGGATAATTCTTTTTAAAAAAAAGGAAACTTGTTTTGGGGAGCTGCAAGGTCTGAACCTTGGAATGCATTGCAATGTTATTTTGGCTGGTGGATTTAAGACAAAATAATGACCTGAACATTTTGTCAGTGACTTGGATTATTAATTTCCTATCCTTGGCTTTTGTAATTGGAAAAAATTGCGACAAAAGTTTCCTCAATTTAGGACATCCTGTATGCGTCTTGCATGTATGTTTGTTATAATGCAATTTCTTGGGCATCAGCATTGTGGGCCACAGCAACAAGCTGGAGGGGATGGAGGCATTTACATTGACTCCATCAGGAAAGGAGCTGTGGCTGCAGACAGATGCTTTGAACCTGGGGAAACGTTGCAGGTGAGAAAGAAAGGGTTAATCCTACATCAAAGGGAGTTTTTTTTATTTTCAATGACTGTTAATATGAATCTTTTGCTGAATACGTTTTTCTTGTTTTTAGACATTGTGTGGCACATTGCGGGATCTTTTCGGGAACTTAAAAAGAAGTTAGTTTCATTTATAATTAATTCCTTCTGGTGTGCTGGGATATATGAACACAGCTCTTTTCTATGTTTACTGAAATGAATATTAAAGAATCTAATCATTTCAGCTGTACTTATGTCGGTCTAACTAAAATCTTTTTTCTATTGTACAATACCCTCCAAGGTGAATGACATCAACTTTGAGAATATGAGTAATGACGATGCAGTGCGGTTACTGAGGGACATTGTACACAAGCCAGGGTGAGTTGGTGCTTTTCTTATTTTAGATATTATCAGACACACATTTTTGAGTTCTGTCTTTACACAAGTGGTCAACAATGATGATACTGACTTATTCTTTTGGTGCTAGGTCCATCATCCTCACAGTGGCTGTGCTGGGACCCTCCTCCCCAGGGCTACTTCACTCTGTAAGTACAGCACTGCCGTTTCTGTTCATGCTCTCTCTCCCCTTTCATGTCTTTAGCTGTCCTGTCAAATAAAGCCCTAAAAATGCCCAAAAAATAATCTTTAAAAAAACTACAGTATATCTTCCACTTTTAAACCCAGTTTATTTGTCAGTGTCGATATTCAAAGCCTGGATGATCGTTACTCATATTCTAAGTATCTTTTCCCTGTTACGGTCTCCTCTCTTTCTCTTCTAACAGCATTGGCGCAAGAATCATCTTTCACTGTCTTTCTGCCTTTGTCGCTGTTATGTAATGTGATAAATGATGTCTGCAGCATTCCTGCCTTTGATTGCCTCCAAGTTACACTCCTGGCCTTCTTGTTTTGAATAAAACAAGAAGGTAATAAAAATAAATGTCACCTATAGTAATCTTTCATTTATCCTTGCATGTCTGTACGTCCGTGTCAACTTTCCTAAAAAATAATTTTCTGTGTTTCCAGGTTTTAATGACTTCAACTTATCACTGCACTCTGACATGGCATCAGTTGCCAAGGCCATGGTTTCACCCAGTGTTCAAATTATACCGTGAGCTTCGGGGGGTACAGCTATTTTTACTGTTGATGTCACTCTCCATTTTATATAGACTTGCCTACGAGAACCCTGAATATTAGTGCAGATTCCCTCTTGTTAAGGCATTAAGAATGAAATAGCACGAAATGATAAATCGCTTCATTAAACCTCTCCCCGTGTCAGTATATCTATGGAACTCCTCGTTAAACGGACACCTTCCCCTATCAGCCCTACCCGGCACATGCCTTCTCCAGCCAGCCACCCCCCGTACCACGAGCTCACCAGCTACACCTATGCCCCCAGCAGCACCGGCAGCCAGCACAGCAAAGGTGAGCCCAGACTGCAATTAGATGTCACCCTGCTGAGAAGCATGTGCGAACTTGAAGGTACTAAATGAGTTAAATGAGTGTCCAATTGACCATACTTGTTAAATTGCATGCATCTGCCCACAAACTATGAAATCTTGTATATTTAAGATCATTGCTGGCAACAGCTGACCGAACAAATGATTTGTAGCCAGGGGCGTCGGACTGGGGGAAAAATGGGTCTGAGTATCAGGGGCCTCATGTAAGAAGGGCCCAAAAAGATACTAGAATGAATAGCTGTGGATGCGGGCAGGGGCCCTTAGAAAATGCCTTTCTACAGGGCCCAGAATTTTGTGCTACGCCCCTTTTGTTTGTACGTTTGTAGCAATTGAGATAAATGATGCAAACCAATAATATGGAAATCTCCCCATCATACAGGTGTCCTACAGGCTCCTTTAGGTGTCCTTGTTTGTTTGACTGACCAGGATACATGTGTACATCTTTTCTAACAGCAATTTCTTTCTGCCCTCAGGGAGCCGAAGCAGTGGAGAAGGTGTTGGGGCCGACTAGCGCTTCGGCAGCGGCAGTGAATCGGAATACTCTACCCGCAGCAGCCTGCATCGTGGCCATGGTTCAGCTGCCCCCAGCGACCACAGTCACGCCTCCTTCCACATCCCCCCCCCCCACATGTCTCTGTACCCACCAGGTATGCCTTACAACACCATGATGGTGACAATTGTACCCTAGCATCCACACTCGGCCATGGCAACCGCTCACGCTCTTCCTCACGTGCAGCAGATGGCCACAGCAGACATGCAGCCCCGCCCCACCCCCCTCTTCCACTCAAGGGGGGCCTCCAGGCGCCCTGCACACCTGTGACCTAGGCGCCGTACCCCCAGAGCTGAGTGCATCACGCCAGTCGTTCCACCTGTCCATGGGAAACCCCAGCGAGTTCTTTGTGGTTTCATGTAGTTCATGTAGTTTGTCTGTCTAGGTGTGACCATTCATGTGAACATAGTGTACGGCTCCCACTTGTATTGATCAGGATCTGGTGATAGCTTTTTGAGCTCACAAGGGCCTATTGGATTGAGAGCACTTGTTACAAATTTGGTGACAACAGTGTTTAACAGTCATAAAGAAAATAAGGCAAAAGGCAAAATGAAAACACAATGTGGGATTTGGTCTGACTTTATTTCTACAAAGTCTGGTTATCTCAGTAGTGAGCTTGTATTTCTCAAAAAGAAAGCTCTCAGTACACAATTTTGATTGCCCATCAGAGCTGCTCAGGACTCCAGTTTCTGCAATCCTCAAACTGAAATATAATACAATGGCTTGCATAAGTTTACACAGTCATGCTAAGTTGATTAAAAAAAGGAATAAAAAACATCTTTTGGAAATTGATCTTAATGCCTTGATTCAAAAGAATTTAGGACAATCCAACCTTTTAAGGACACCAATTTTCTTTGTGAATGAATAATGTATTATAAATAAATAATTAAGTATTCTTCCTTAAAATACAGGGGGCATAAGTATACACACCCCTATGTTAAATTCCCATAGAGGCAAGCACATTTTTTTTTTTTAAAGGCCAGTTATTTCATGGATCCAGGTTACGATGCATCCTGATAAAGTTCCCTTGGCCTTTGGAATTAAAATAGTCCCTCCACATCATCACATACCCTTCACCATACCTAGAGATTGGCATGATGTTATTTCAGTTAGCTTAATAGCTGGTTTGATTTGCATTGAGAGACTATCTTAAGGAAAGTTCCCCATGCCTATGGTGAAGCTATTTTTTTTTTAATCAAGGCATTAAGATCAATTTCCAAAAGATGTTTTTTTATTCCTCTTTTTAAACAACTTTAGCATGGATGTGTAAACGTATTCAAGCCACTGTATTTTAAGAGGGGAAGCGCCTTCTCAAACCAGCTACAAATGTCAGAGCTGTCCATCCAGAAGCACACAGACCACAGTTTAACACTAGAGGGGTGCCAGGTACACTGTGTACTTGAGAAGGATGCAATCCTGTATACATATCTGGATCACCATGCCAGATTGGTTGGCAGCACAGGAGCATAGTGAGTGCCTCACTTTTCACACGCCAGATACATAAAATAACATTCTTTGACAATAAACGTCTTTGTATATGTCTACTCATCCTATGTAAATGCAACAATACAGAACAGCAAGCTCTAATGTGAAAGCACCAATAGTCATTTCCAGATGTATAAATTATATTGTCATTAGGGAAGCACAAGTGGTGAAAAGTATCTTTTACTCAAGAACTGTTTGCAAGTAGTTAACCCTTTGGCTTTATGAATCCACATAAATGAGAGCTTAATGGATATTTGTACATTTAGTTAAAACTGGTGTTACCATGAGGAGCAGTAACACCTGTGACAGTTTTTATGAAATATCTATTTTACAAAATGGAAGATACAGTGCCTCAAACAACATGTTGCTAATCATGCTAAACACTCCATATGTAAGTTAATCCATTTGTATAATAATTTGTACATACCCTACAAGTCATAGCAGTGATGCTAGCTAAAAGCCTGAATGAGACATTTTCAAACATTTTAAATGAGATACAAAATTATCACAAATGTGATCTCACAGGGGTAAATGGTAAGTATAAACCATAAATGATGTGTGTGTGTGTATATATATATATATATATATATATATATATATATATATATATATATATATATATATATATATATACACACACACAATATATATATATATATACACACACACAATATATATATATATATATACACACACACAATATATATATACAAAATTTTAACCATACCAATGAAAGTGTTACCAAAGCCCATCACCTCTAAGACTGACCATAGAAAAAGACCACTGCATCCACTCATTGCATCAATAAAAAGAAGTGACATTGGAGTCTTACTGTCCTTTGCCGCATCAACAATGTGGAGAAGGTGTCTAACATTATCTGCTGCTAGTCGCATTTTTATGAATCCTGTTTGGTCAGGGTTCACAAATTTTGCCATATGAGACTCCAAACAACGGACTAGGAGCTTTGCAAAGAATTTTATGTCAGCGTTAAGCAGGTTTAGAGGTTGATAGATAGAACACTCAGAAGTAAGGAAATTAAAGCTGTGTTAACATTCCTTGATAATTCACCCTTTTCAATAGAGAAGTTAATCATGTCAAGAAGGAAAGGGCCCAACTGTTCCCAAAATGTTACATAGAATGCAGGGGGAATCCCATACAAGCCCGGTGATTTTCCTTGTTGCATATTCTGTACTGCCACCTTTAATTCTTCAATAGGAATCAATCTGTCCAAGATAGCTGATTCCTCTGTTTAAAACTGAGGCAAGTCAAGCTGATTCAAGAGTACTTGAGTTGCTTTCCAAGGCAGTTTTTAGATCGTCCACATCAGATCTGATAGAGCCAAGGCTTGCAGTCAAAGATAGCTTGACTAGCTGGGCATGAATGGCAGTTAACTTCTTGTCATTGTCAATTCCCATCTGTTGAATCTGAGATTGAATCTGAGAAAAACGTGATTTGAGGTAGCTTTTCTATTTCTCCAGTAATGCCTCTGCAATGACGTCCGTATCATAGTGTTGGGTTTTGTTCTTGTTTGCCATTCTACTTTAAATGACTATCAAGCACAAAGTGATAGAATACCAGAGTTGGAACCATATAAAACAACATTTTGGCAAAATCGGGCCAGGAGCTAAACCTTAAGCCATCATCTCTGTCGAGCCGATCACGTGACTCCAGCAGTTTACAACACTGCATGTATCATCCCAGGAAGCTGGACCAGTACAGGTTCAGCTGCCTCTTGCTGGCCTCAAACTTTGCTGGGTTGGAGACCAAGAATGTTCACTAAACGCTAACCTTCGCTTACACACCTTTAGGACCAAGATGTATAGTACCTCTTCCGACAACAGCTACATGCTGTATGTGTATGTGACAAATTGAGTGAAATATAAAAAAGTGTTTGTGTAAAGAAGGGGTTCAAGGGCTTGGCTTTGACAGCTCGTAGCAGGAAGAAACTGGAACAATGGTACCTTTAGGTGCCTGTAGATGCACCTCGTTAAATTGTACCTTGTAAACTCTGAGAAACTCAACTGTTGTTGCAAAGAACTCTTCTGCCATCTAGTGTCTGTTATTGTGGCATTGTTGGCTGGGGTGACAACGACCTGACAGAGGTTAAATAGCTGGGTTTCCTTACCGTTCAGTCAGAACTGAAGAAGTCTCACGGATGAGAGACAACTCATCTTTGAGTCACCTTTAACCAAGTCCAGTTGCCCTTTGGAGAATCGTGACAATCCTAACACACACATATAATTTTAATTTGTTTATTAATCCCCAGTGGGGAAATTACAATTTACACTCTGCATACACACTTTGTTAGTAATCACACACAGGCCCAAAATACACACACACATGTACTAATGGAGAGATGTCAGAGTGAGTGGGCTGCCAGCTGAACGGTTGGGGCGGTTCGGGGCCTTGCTCAAGAGCACCTGGCAGTGCCCAAGGAGGTGAAGTGGCATCTCTCCAGCCACCAATCCACACTCCGTACTTTGTGGTCCATATGGGGACTTGAACCAGTGACCCTCCGGTTCCAAACCAACACCTTACGGACTGAGCTACTGCCACCCCCATTGTCACACATTGTCAGTGATATTGCAGTTTTGAGTAATTAATTACTAAAATCTGTTTCGTCTCAACACAGAGTCACACTCTCCTCATTGTATGATATAGTTTATATATAGTAATAGTTTTTAGTTATTTGAATTGTTTTAAGGTGCATAATTTTTCAAAATAAAAATGCAAAGTTTAGAAGAAAGATCATGACAAAGTACTTAATTGTCAGTGAGACCTCGGTGTGTGCCTTTCCTAATCATGTCCAATCAACTGAATTTACCACAGGTGGGCTCTATCAAGGTGTAGAAACATCAGATTAGAGGCAGCTGAGCTACATTTCAGGTGTCCTAAAGGGTCTGAATGTTAACGTGATATTTTAGTTTTTTCTTTTTAATACATTTTTAAAATAATACTACACTATAAAATTCCTGTTTTTGATTTGTCATTATGAGGTATTGAGTGTAGATTGATGAGGGGTGACGTTTTTTTTAAACAATTTTAGCAGGAGGCTGTAACATAAAATGTGAAAAACTGAACACAGTGTACGATTGGCTTATTTTTCTCTACTGTAGGTAAAGTGTGAATCTACTCAATCTACGAACCCAATTACAATAAAACCATAACAGATTACTGCAACCAGACACGCCACCGGTTTGCCTTTTATTTTTTTTATTTACTAACCAATTGAAGAACACATTCTTATTTACAATGGCAGCCTGACAAAAGACAAAGCCTCTTGAGGGAGAGGGGTAGGGGCTAAAAAAAGAAATGTCAAAAATTAAAAAGACATATATAAACATTTCCAACACATCCACCACTTACATAGGCTACATGCACACAAGAATCATACACAAAGAATCATATCATCAACAAGATAGCATACACAAGCAGTAATACAAACAGACAAAGCAAAACAGTTGCAGCAAAAGAACAAAAACATGATGCAAAAACAACAAAAATAGGCAAAGCAAAAAAGCTGAGATATGATATGCATGTTCATTTGCAAAAGAGATATAAACCTGTTAACTATTGAAGGGCAATGCCTGGCTGAACAAACACTCAGATACCAGACAGAGACATGAGAAACTGGTCAACAAACCACATGGTCTCTTTTTTTACAATGTGAAAACACATTTCTATTCTTCTGCAAAGAGTTCGATTAGAAGAATGACACTATTCCCATGTCTGTACTGTTAAAATTAAGCTATAACTAACAGTTGGTTAGCTTAGATTAGCTTAGCACAAAGACTGGAAACAGGGGGAAGGGGAACTCATATCTGCAAGGTGCATTTATTTTCTAGCAGAAAAGATAAAAAATACAACCTGATTCATAAGTTGGGTTTCTCTTTCTAAATATTTAGGATATGATTCAAAGCAAGACTGATGGTGGTAATGATGATAATGACGATGATAATGACGATTATTATGTCACGCCCTTGTGGGGGATAAATAAAGTTGGATTGAACTAAAAGACAACAAACCTACACAGTAATTCAGGGTGGTTGATGGATTTAATGACAATATACTGTACTTCATCTTTGTTTTGATCTGTGTCTGATATACATTTGTTTTTTATGTCATACTTAATGGAAATTACAAGGAAGGAAATATTACAATCATGGTTATTGATGTGAATGTTTTATCATAGAAATATTACAATTTACATACAAAATTCAAAATATTATACTTAATGATGTATGTTTATTCTATTAAATAATTTTTAAGACAGTATTGCACTGTGTGAAAAATTAGGTTTGGATAATATTTCCACTCTATATGTTAAGTTTCATGTTTTCAGACAGATAGTCAGGGCTGTCCATCTTTGGTGGGCTGGCCTGTAATGTTAACATGATTTGCTCGAGAGGTTGGCCAGTGCTTTGGCGTGGATGGGCTTATAGAGGAGAGTGAAGCTGGAGGGGCTGAGAAGGCCGTTGCCCTGTGCGTCAACATTTCCCATCAACACGTAATTCCGGCCTGAACAAGAAAAAAATGTGTCAAAATATATCAAATACCAGCTTACCCATATCAGAGGAGCTGGGTGGGTTAAATTAAGGACAAATATAATTTGAACATGTAGAAACTGTAGCAATTCAATCAGCAAGTGATACTGAATACTCTTTCCTTTGTTATATTCTTGATTATAGTAATTATTTATTACAATAATTACTTCCAAAAAGAACCAAACAAAGACACAATTGCATTGCATATTCCATTTGTAATCAGTTTTATTTCCTACATTGACTTACTTTTATGATAGGGATATATTGGTTAAATAAAGAATCCTATCATCTGCATACAATGTCTTTATAGTAATACATTTAAAAAGGAGGGGAAACTGATCTGAGTTTATATATTTTGTGTATTTGCAAGAACTGATGTTTTTTTAAAAAATATTTTTAATATATTCCATGGTATGAAGCCTATTTACCTTCCTTATGCATCAGAGGGTAAATTGCTGAATCAATGCAAAGTAGTTGTGTACTGTCTGTAGCAAAGTTTCCTGATTTCACATTTGATTTCAACTTTCACTACCTGCCAGTCACTACAAAAGATGTGTGTGTGATATGCAGAGAAAGGCTGTAAATACAGCTAATTCCACTGTACCTTTGAGTAGCCCAGGACATCTCTTGCAGGTGGAGGTCAGTGTGACTGACATGATCGGCCCTGATTTGGTGATGTTCAGTTGTCCTGCCTTATAGGCCTTAATTATGGATACCTCAACTGTCGCTGAACCCCTTGGACCAGTGGTTACAGATGTAACCTTACCCGTAATCACTGAAAGAGATAGAAAGTAGTATAAAAGACAAAAATAAGAAAAAATACCAAGAAAGTAGTATTTTTTTTTTTACAAATTCTACACCAATTATTGTGAAACTAAATCATTTTAATATAAATATTCAAGTTATGCTTATGTTTTCTGCAGACTAGATGGTCAGCTGATGTCGTTCACCAAAGTCATGAAGGCAGAAGCTGGATTGGAGAGTTCCTGTCCTCTTACAGGCTTGTATACACAGTGGGTTTAGTGGTAAAGCTGAAGACAACACACACACACACACACACACACACACACACACAAACACCAACAAACACATGATAAGCACATTAACTTGCTTCTTGATACGGGTGTGCACATGTTCAGTACATGACAGCTAAGTGCAGATTGTTAACTTGGAAATCAATTACTTCCACTTACGTTTCTTGCTCACAAAAGGCTTCTTCGTCACGGTCTTGGTAACCCCAGGTTTAGGTGTCACCTTAGGCTTAATCTTGGGTTTGGCTGTTGGTTTAACTCCACTCTTGGAGGTTGGCTTTACTGGTTTGACACCAGGTTTTAAGGTGGGCTTGGTCTTCAGTGCAGGCTTACGTGTGGGTTTAGGCTTGAAGAATGGTTTGAGCGTTGGCTTAATAATCTTTGGTCTGTGTGTAGGTTTAGTTCCAGGTTTAGGCGTAGGCTTTTTCACAGGTGCTTTAGGTGTAGGTTTAGCTGGTTTGGGTTTAGCCGTGGGCTTGACTGTAGGCTTGACAATAGGTTTGCGTGGTGGAGGTTTCAGCGGTTTCTTCACCAGTGGCTTTTTGGACGGTTTTGGGGTGGGTTTAGGCTGGAGGCCAGGCCTAGGTTTGGGGGTTGGTTTGGTGGGTTTGCTTGGCTTCACAACTGTTCTTTGTGGCGCTGAGGTTGTCTCAGGTCGAAAGATGAAGTCTCCCCCGACGGTAGGCGTCCGAGACCCACGGGGCACACTGGAATAGTGGGCCATGAAGCCATCTGACGTTACGCTGAGGTCAGAGATGAACTGGACAAGGAGCTCGTTCCCGTTTGTCACTATTGTTCTATGTAAAGGAAAGGGAAAATAGACAGAAAAAATGTGTGAAGGAGGAAGATTAGCAAAGGGGAGAGACACGTGGATATGCAAAGAACCTTTAGTGTTTAGCCTCTTTTGCCACCCATTCCTGATCAGTAATCTCACCCTGGTGAACTATCTCCGCAGAATTTACCGATCCGCCGCGAGTTGTCCCTCTCTCCCCCATTGAACAATGCCACATAGTCGTAGCGACAATACATGTCAGCCTCCAAGTCCAGCTTCACAAACTTCACCTCGATCACCTGGGGAAGAGGTGGCAATAAACACACAAACATGCCATTACAAACTATGAAATGTATGACGGGGAATGAATGATGTGAGCTGGTACATGTTTAATCCTGACTGCTTTTCATGAATCCAGCACAGTGCAGTACAGTAGCTAATAGTGGTGGAGGAGAAGGGCCAGACTTCTGAAAAACAGAAGGGCATTTACTCTCTCCCTCACTCGTGCTTCCTTCCCTCTTTCCTTACGTTCAATCTCTTGGTACACATGAACACACCTTCAGGCACTCAATGAAGTCTTTCATTTGAACTTCGTCTTAAGGCCACTGTCACAAACTCGCACACACACACGTACTCTAGATCCGGGAACTGAGGTTGAACATTTCCTTATGACGGGCCCCTCACTTCTATTTTAATTTATTCTTCTCCTGCAACAACTAAACTTATTCGACACACCTAGAAAATCTAAAATCTACAATGTTAACATTGTGGATATTTTTCTACCTGTCGTGATGAATGATTTCTCACCCTTTTACGACAAGCCTGTACAGTGCTTTCTATTAAACAAATTTCAGCCTTCTGTCAACATTTTTTTCCAATTCAAAGCTAGCAAGCTAGAAAAAACTAGCTAGCTAACCTAGCAACATATTCATTTTAGACGTTTGCTCAGCTTTTGTGTCAACCTGCTGTTAACTTTGTATTTCATTCAAAGTGGACTAGTAACTAGCCTAGCTACTTAGCCTACCTTAATATCATCAGTCTGTTGACGACTAACTTAAAATCATTACATTTATAATGATATTCTGAGATGTGACTGTCTGAGTCTTTGGAAGGGGACATTTTAGATAGGCTACACTAATAACTGTAAATTAGCCTAAGGCTAACTCTGGTACAATGCATCAAATGGCAACATTTATGTTAAAAATTGTACATGGTCCGTAGCAAATAAAATGAATAATAAAAAAAGAAAGAAATACAAAGTGTAATAGCTCACATTGCTTGGTTCTACAGAGATGTGCCAGGAGCAGCTGATGCCTGCTGGGTAATTAGAGTTGGGCCAGTTGGGCGTCTTGACAGAGCCCTGCGATTTGGTCAAACGTCCTCCACAAAACTGATTCTCTATGGGAATAGAAAATAATAGGAAATGCTAATGCACCTTTTTCAAATAAGAGAAGGATGTTTTTTGCCTGTGGTACCGTATTCAAGTCAAAAAGAAACATATGCTTTTTAGGGGTGTGCTGATGAGCTTTCATATATCTGACAGATAGTAGTGTTTTGTTTATTCCAGAGATGATTGTTACCCTTTTAAAAAAACAATAAAAAATATGTAAGAACATCAGCCAATAGAACCACAGTGCTGCCATCTATTACTAGAAAATTTCTGCACAAAACTGCCTAGCTTCATCTTCAGTAGCTCATTGTGGCTTGTGTGTTTCTGTGGAATTACATGTCCACACCTTCCACATGTGGCTTCCCTGCACTAAAGGAAGCGAGAAAGCCTCTTCCTCCAGTAGCCTCGTCTGACACCATGTCTAACATCATGGTGTTGGAGGTGGAGATGAGGGCTCCAGGCCGGAACGTCCCACAGAAACGACCCAACTTCTGCACCAAGCGGGTGTGACCATTGTAGACATCCAGGTAGTCGTACCGACAGGTGGGGTCAGCCTCCATGTCGAAGAGGCGGAAAGCCAGCATGACCACGTGGCCCTCTGGAACCTGGAGGGGGCGACAGGTGATGCTTTAAGCTTATTTGGTCCTGTCCCTATTTCACAAAATCATACCATCACAAAGTAAATAGATATGCAAATACAGCATACAATCTTTCAGGTCTTACAATAAATAACTAACAGCAATACAACAACAACAATACTGTAAAATTACAATTGCATTCCATATTTAAAATGTCAAATGTTTTCATCAAAACAAATATTGATATACCATACCCTCCTAGATTGCCTTTGAAGTGTTAGATTTTTGTAAAGATAGCAGCAGAACTTCAGTTTAAATTCTAGTCAATATCTCAAATTTTCCAAATATAACAGACCAATTTTTTTGGGGGAAATGTGTATAAAATGATGCACAAAAAATATTTAGATTGTTAAATGTAGTGTAATGGGCACAGTCTTAATATACATGGATGGAGTCATGAGTTTAAAAAAGGCTGCCTTACCAGCCCATATTTCCCAATAATTAATTTTAGATCCAACGTTTGAAATAATAATCTATTAATTTATCAGTCAGATTTTAAAAGAAACCACATAACGCTTATAAAAAGCGTAGTTTGGTTGGTGTCCTACTTGTCACTTAGTGACGATCATCGGCTTAATTAGTTAAAATAACAACAGGTGTTTATCATTCGGTCCTCTACACAGGCAGTGAGTGGGCTCTGCCAAGTTGTGAAAGAAGCAGTAAAACTGTTCTTTAGTGACTTACTTTCTTTTAAAGTTGAGCACTCATAAGTGTATGTGTGCCCAAAGATAAAATGTAATTGTCTACAGTTAACAAAGGAATCTTAAATTAAGGTTTTGTTTGTCTAGCTCACCCTGTGTTTACCTGAGCAGATGGTATGTTCCAGATCAAGCTGAGAAAGTATAAGAACAGGCACATTATCTGTATTGGAAGAGTTGGAGGCAGCCTGCTGTAAGGCTGAAGGCTTTAATCTTTGTTTGTTTTATGCTTGTTCTTCCAAATCTAAAGCTAAAGGGGAAAATTTGTAGTCCACATTTCTGTATTCAAAGGCATTAAATGTTGGAACCCAACACAGCTCACAAAAGTCCCACATAAATGAAAAAAGAGCATCTTGAAGCGACACTATTAGTTCATATTCATTCATTCATATTTATTGTACAGGAAAGGTAAAAGTAACATTACATTACAATATAAACAGGCCTGACTCGGTTTAAAAACTGTTTTTTTTAGCAGGTTCCTGTTCCGCAGAAACATAAAACATGGTTACAGCACGTCGGGACAGACATTTGTACTGGACGTCGATATGGACTAGACAAATTTGGACAACTAAAACAACAATACAGTTACATAAGGACAAAGACATTTACACTAGTAGTTACACTCACCAACAGTTAAAAAGTGCAACCTTGCTCAGTTTAATAAACTCAGAGCTTTTGTCAATATAGCCTCAATTGGCCTGATATGACCAGTTGCTAATGGTGGCTAATGCTAGCATGAGTAACTTAGCTGCTGCTTGTGTAACTAACGTTATTTATTTAGTTTTCTGACTTTATGAATGTGGTATTCTTGTGCTTCTGTTGCAATATTTTACCATTATCCTTAATTGTACACTGAGGTAGGTGTTTTCTCTTATTTGGGCTGATTGGTTGAAGGTGACCAGGGGCCTGTTGCACGAAAGTAGAATAAAGATATCCAGGATAAGTGAAAAAGCGCAGCTTGACTTACAGTGAGGAAAATAATATAAAAATATAATAATTGGAACACCCTGCTATTTTGCAAGTTCTCCCACTTAGAAATCATGGAGGGGTCTGAAATTGTCATCGTAGGTGCATGTCCACTGTGAGAGACATAATCTAAAAAAAAAAAAAATCCAGAAATCACAATGTATGATTTCTTTACTATTTATTTGTATGATACAGCTGCAAATAAGTATTTGAACACCTGAGAAAATCACTGTTAATATTTAGTACAGTAGGCTTTGTTTGCAATTCCAGAGGTCAAACGTTTCCTGTAGTTTTCCACCAGGTTTGCACACACTGCAGAAGGGATTTTGGCCCACTCCTCCACACAGATCTTCTCTAGATCAGTCAGGTTTCTGGGCTGTCGCTGAGAAACACGGAGTTTGAGCTCCCTCCAAAGATTCTCTATTGGGTTTAGGTCTGGAGACTGGCTAGGCCACGCCAGAACCTTGATATGCTTCTTACAGAGCCACTCCTTGGTTATCCTGGCTGTGTGCTTCGGGTCATTGTCATGTTGGAAGACCCAGCCTCGACCCATCTTCAATGCTCTAACTGAGGGAAGGAGGTAGTTCCCCAAAATCTCCTAATACATGGCCCCGGTCATCCTCTCCTTAATACAGTGCAGTCGCCCTGTCCCATGTGCAGAAAAACACCCCCAAAGCATGATGCTACCCCCCCATGCTTCACAGTAGCGATGGTGTTCTTGGCATGGTACTCATTCTTCTTCCTCCAAACACGGTTAGTGGAATTAGGACCAAAAAGTTATATTGTGGTCTCATCTGACCACATGACTTGCATGGAGCCCCAGTCCAAGGGAGATTGACAGTCATGTTTAGCTTCTTCCGTTTTCTAATGATTGCTCCAACAGTGGACCTTTTTTCACCAAGCTGCTTGGACATGTCCCCGTAGCCCTTTCCAGCCTTGTGGAGGTGTACAATTTTGTCTCTAGTGTCTTTGGACAGCTCTTTGGTCTTGGCCATGTTAGTAGTTGGATCCTTACTGATTGTATGGGGTGGACAGGTGTCTTTATGCAGCTAACGACCTCAAACAGGTGCATCTAGTTTTTGAAGGCAGACTAACAGGTCTTTGAGGGTCAGAATTGTAGCTGATAGACAGGTGTTCAAATACTTATTTGCAGCTGGATCATACAAATAAATAGTTAAAAAATCATACATTGTGATTTCTGGATTTTTTTTTTAGATTATGTCTCTCACAGTGGACATGCACCTACGATGACAATTTCAGACCCCTCCATGATTTCTAAGTGGGAGAACTTGCAAAATAGCAGGGTGTTCAAATACTTACTTTCCTCACTGTAGTGTGATCCGCTCATCGCGGCTTAATCGGTTGCCGAGCCAGGATGAACAGGCGGCCACCGGTCACCAGGCAGCCTCGACACACTACCGTCCCACCGGGAAAAGTGCCGACTCTCCCGATTGCCACTCCGCATCTGGGTGCCAGTGCAACCATTTCTAACCATCTAAACAACTGCTATAGTAGTCTAGGGTTTAAATCAAACTCGCGACAACAATAGTGACAAGTAATGCATGTTAATAAAAATAAAGCAGAACACATGCAGAAGACAACGGAATAACTGTTAAATATGTTTATTTCGGATCAGACGGTAGCTGATTTGACTCATGAGACTCCAGGATTAATCTTAGCCTGGCTGTTAGCCTGCTCTGGACCAGGCTAGCCGCAAAGAATAAATCTCCATGGTTACTTGGCTGGGTTTAATTCAATCTGGTTTCGTGCAACCGAGTCAAAGCTAAATTCATCCAGGATAACTTGAATATCCCCGGCTTAATCCCTTATCCTAGTTTCGTGCAGCAGGCCACAGAGCTACTATTAATCATAATAACAAACACCACACTAATAGGATGCTAAAGGTGTAATGTGTCCACCCTAGCTGATGTTACAACGCTAGTCAGGGAGATGCCAATCAAGCACTGGCTGTCCACACCTGAGAGGAGGTCTAATCAGCCAACAATGATCACCTGTGTAGTTTTACCATGTGTTGGAGTTTAAAAAAATATTTGTGGGGCAACTTTTAAGAAACTTTAGACACTGTGACATTTACAACATTTTGGGGGCCACTTCATAAAGGTTTTTTAATGTCAAATGAGCCCAGATTAAAATGCATTCAGTATTCAGCACCTGTTCCAACATGAGTAAATACAAAGCATACCTTTATCAGTGCATTTATATGTAACAGCACTGTTTGTTTCTAAATATAATAAATATATGTATATATTTTAATTGAAATCTTGGTGGCAATGCTTGCCCCTCGATTCATTTTTATGGGGGCATATCCAGATTTGATGCAACATTTTTGTTTTTTGTTTCCCTTAATTTTCTATGCTTATTGTGAATAAATTTGATTTTATTTTTGATACACACTGGTCAGATGACAATTACCATCCACTTTGAGTTTGTGTCCAATGTAATGGTGTAGTTATTCAAAAATGACTCACAGTGATGTACCAGGTGCATTGACTGTTGGGTTTGTAGTGACTGGGGAATCCTTCACTGGCCACGATGCCTGTGTCTGTGACCAGGTGGCCTCCACAGTGGAAGATAGGCCTAAAAAAGAGTAATACACAACCACCATTGACTGCTTTTAACTTGCTGCATTGGAAGAAAACACAATTTTACTGAGAGTAGTAAGGCAGAGCGCATGCACACACTTTTACATCCACGCTGAAAACCACAGTGGCACAGTCTGTCTCTGTTCCCAGAGTCCGGGGAGGTTCCCAATGAACTCTCCTGGTTTGTTTTTTTTTCTTTAAAAGTTGGTCAAACCAAGCCAGGAAGACTCTCAATATACAGTATATATGCTGTGAGATTTCTCCACACACTGGCTGTGCCACAAGAAAGTTGTCAGTAACACATATTTACTTTTAGCAGGCAGGCACTTTCAACTGCCCGATCACATGGAGTTTGGTGACACAAACTCAAATAAACAGATCAAAGCAGGGAAAGCCTTAACTTTTAATTCGGCAGCAGACTTGTTAATTTAGATGTTGGCTCCTCTGGCATCTTGTCAGTTAGTCTTTAAAATGGGCTGTGTTTTTTCATCAAACTTGACTTTGTGGCTACATTTTTGTTGTTTTGTGCTTGTTTCTTAGATAAACAAAGGTCCAAATTTCTAATCTGTTACTTTTCTGTGATCATCAACCCATTAAGTGGCCCTTTTTCTTTTCTGTTAGGCTCTTCAAGCATGCAATGTGTTTCTGCTGAAGTACTGTAAGGCCGAATTGGGTCAGAAACCCAGTGGCAGTGGAGTCCCTCCCTTCTGACCCGCTGGAGCTGAACAGCCCACAGGCATTTGTTTGTTTCTCGTGTTCAATTCCTGTGTGTGTGTGTGTGTGTGTGTGGCTATAGCAGTGCACACGGCAGATTTAACAAGCATCTCTAAAAAAGAAATCCTAAATTTACAGAGTCAAAACTGTGGATTTAGAGGCTAAAAGTCAGAATTTAATTCCAGCTTTAACAAAAACATCAGACATGAGGGCCAGCTACTGTACACCTCCACAGTTCAATCACTAAATTACAGCATGCTATCATTTTATGTGTTTACGGGATGCCAACCACATCTTCCACTGCAACCTTCTATTTCTACTGTGCTTTCTGTAATCATAATACTGCAACCAGAGGAAAACACTCACACAGTAGTTAATCTAGACAGATGTGGGCTTGAAAATGGCATGCCACATGTGCACACGCAGGATGTAGGCAAGAAAACAGATGCACAAAAGGGACATTGATAGCCACGGAGTTGCCACACAAACACTTGGATAATATCTCAAATCTCTGTTTACCTGGTGAAGTTGTTGTGACTCTGAGCGTTAGTCCATCCCAGGGTCAGAATGACAAGAAAGCACACAGTCCACACCCTGTCCTCCATCCTGCTGTCCTCAGAGGGTAGGAAAAGACGGGAGAGGAGAAGAAGAGGAAGGAGGGAAAATCAAGAGTAGAGGCGTGGAGAGACGCAAGGTTCAAAACAGGGAGTGGATAGAGGATGATGAGGGAAGTGGAAGTGACGGGTGAGGAGGTGTGTTATGAGAAGAAAGGAAAAGGTTAATGAATGTAATATTGAGAGGACAGAAGGCTGTTTGATACAGGGAAAACATGAATTACACTGACTCATGGCCAAAATCAATGTATGTACAGTTCAGAGTACAGCGTGCTTGTTATGTTCCAGCTCTGTGTTGTTGTTTAACAGGTAGGGCATAGAATAATATCTGGAAAATGTATGTTTATGCAGGTGCGTGCTAATGTACAGAGTACCCATACGTGCGTGTATTGATGTATTAACTGCGCCACCAGCTAGCAACAAGGCATCTGTATTTGGCAATGTTGGTCTCCCAGTTGGTTGGTCGGTCCACCACACTGGCTCTGACAGAAATATCTCAACAACCACTGGATGGCTTGTTATAAAAACATGTTCACCAGAGACAAATCATGATGACTTTGTAAATCATTTTAAATTCCCAAAAATGTAAAACAAACAAAACAAATTAACAAATGAATGTAATGTAGCGATGTCATTAATGGCATGTCAAATTATTTCTGAGGTTTATTAGTTCTGTAGTTTTTCACTTTGGATTTTATTTTTTACAGACTACACCATCGCCAGTGTATATCGTAGTTGATAAGAACGCTGCCACATCTAGGAGTTGTCGCCAGACGTTTATTACATACAACACAAAGAATTCCCTTGTGTTTACACTTACTTGGCCAATTAAGCAGTTTCTGATAAAACTCCGAAATGCAAGTTATTTATTTATTGAGTATCTTTATGATTTTGAGGTGTTGTTGCTTGTTGTGTTCTTTCAAAAAAAGTCAATTTTTAATTTGTCCAATAGTTTGCAGATATGTAGTCATAAACCAAAGGCATTAGTGTCAGCTGTGCTTTGTGTTTGCGCTAATTAAAGCTTTCAGCTTAAAGCATAGCCTTAGTAGAGCTTGTACCGCTGCAAGCTTGACTGTAGACTATCTGGGCACACGTGCACAATTTACTTTAACAAGTGAAGGTTATGTGGACAGAATTCTTTTCCAGAGAATTCACAGTAAGTAAGTAGTAAAAAAGTGTAAAAGCAGGAAAGAATGGGAAAAAAAATGCAGTAGGTTCAACCAAAACAGAACATACCCTTTAAATATGCTAAATTCTACAGCAAAATGTATTTTGTTTTGGAAGGGTAAGACCCACCCACTCATTTGTGGCTAGTTTATCAGCTCTCACACAGTGAGCCACATGCACAGCAATCATTGTCTTCATTATTATAATGATAAAGTGCAATGGAGTCAACTTTGCCGCTTTGTGTTTGTCTAAACGAGGGCATGCCTTTGTCTTTTTTAAGCTGCAGTGACCACTCTGGGTAGAAACCGCAGCTGAATAGAAGCAGACTGTGGTTCGGTCAGGAAAGTAGCTGCCCTGATCTGCTCTCTGCTTCCAGTTCATTCGGGACACTTCTGAGATGTAATCATAAAACTAACTGCAGAAGAAGAAAAAAGCAAGTCAGACTTCACATTTAAATGATTAAAAGTCATTTTTATTGTATTTTGATGTACAAAGAATTTCACAAAAATATTTAGAAACTGACATCATAAAGCAACAGATATCACATGACCAGAACAGTGCCACTGAGGAATAGTGAAAAGGACAAAGCATAAAAGATAGTAAACACTTTGACGTTTTAGAGGTACGTCCACTTCGTTCAAATCCACTTAACACAGAGGCAAACTCTGCCTCTGCTGAAGGTTTTACAGCTCCTTAAGGAGCTACTGTCCGTGATTTCTGAGAGTCACTGTCCATTTTTTCCCTGTGGGGAGCCCACACCAATGCACAGACTAATACCCGGCCAAGGAGAAACCTCAGGAGTCCATGTTAGTCTCCCGGCAATTGCCACGTTGCCCCACGATTAACTGTACATCCCTCAAGTCACGACAATAACCATTTGTTTAAAAGACTGTGAACAGATAGTTTTTTCTTTCATAGCGGGCAAAATTTTAATCCTAGATTTTCACATTTTTACAGTAGACACTCTTTGGGGATTTTATCCTTTGTTTGCAGTGGATGAAAGTATAAAAATAAATGACATTGTTTACAAAATATCATGGATCTAACTGTACATTTATAGGGTGAAAGATTTTTTTTGTTTTTATAATCGGGGCAAACCTTTTACTAAAAAAAAAAAAAGTAGTAATTGAGACAAACCGGATCGAGTTGGGAGCAGGATCCCAGACAACATTCCACAAGGAGATAAGTCCCACATAAGCTCCCTTCTTTTCCTCATAAGCTGAACAGGAGGGGAAACTTGACAGAGGACACAGTGGTGAAGCACATCCATCTTTAGGTAAAGGCGCCTTTTTGTAACACATTCACTTTAGTCCTCTCTGATTATCTTACACTTCAATAAATATGCCAAGAACTACAAGAACAAGGAAAGTGAAGTACTAATTCCTTCTCTAAACAGAGTGTGCATGTCCTGTGGTTTCCATACAACATGCCTGGCGTGTTGTCATCAAAGTCAGACTGAAGTGTCCTGTCTGACCTGTCCAACAATACATTGAAGTTGTCTTGATCAATATGCATAATTTTTAATGTCCTGGCAACTTTAAAACCCTGTGTAATGTTTTTTGGCACAGGACGTCCTGGAAGGTGCACAAGTTCTGCATATCAGTGTAGAAACGTTCTTTGTCTTTGGCCAACTACTTAGTGGGTCATGTGAGATTTCTCTTTTACATCTTCTGGGGCCGCTCTCGGCTCTGCTGCTGTCATGTCATGGTTGCTGTCTTGTAGTGTGGTTCTTTTCTCTTCATCGTCATCATCTTCATCCTCTGGGTGAGCTTCATCCATGGCTGTCTCTGTCAGATCTTGATCGTCCTTTCTGGCGCCCTCGTCCTGAGCTTTCAGCACACTGCATAGCTCAATGTCGTGGATCTCCACGTCGAACGGAGCGGCGGGAGGTACAGAGGGGGGAGACTTGCAGCCTTCACAGCCCTGAAAGAAACCAGAGAGACCACACGTGATTTTCTTTTTCCTGTGTGTTGCTACTTGATGTAGCTAAACCGTAATTCATTTTGCAACCATTCACAGTGTAGGGTTGAGTTGCAGTGCACTTACAGAAATGTTGATGGCTCGGGGCAGGCGCCCTGTGCGGATCCAGGGGTGCACCTGGCTCAGCTCCCTCTTCTGGTCCTCGGTGAAGCGTGGCTGGTGTTTCTGCATGCTCCTCAAGGCCTCGCGGTCTTCTCGCAGCAAAGTCTCCATGTCTCTGTTGTACAGGCACAGGGAAAACGGGTTACGGTTGGTCCCAACTTGAGGCTGCTAATTCGCAAGAAGTGTGACACTAAACTAAATAAGCTGGTCACATTTTGCCTATTGTCCTACCTGACAGGCAGCTGATAGGTCATCATGACTTTGTCGTCAGTGTTTGCCATTAGCAGCCAGATGGGGTCCTGCAGGACACACTTGATAAACTGCTCCTCCCCACCATCCCCTCCAGCACTACTGCTACCCCCTGCTGGCTGTTTGCGGGAACGATCGTTCTCTGATGAGTCGATACTGCCAAAGTATTTGCTGGTGTGGCTGCCCTGGCTGCTGCCTGAAGGGACAAGGAAGTGACATTTGAGAATGATTTGTGAGAAGACTTGTCAAGTGGGATTTTGTTTGCAGTAGGCCTTTATGCTCAAAACCCCAAATTTATAGCCTCACATTTAACTAAATAAAGTAAATAAAGTGGCTTGGATTAACTAAATGTTATATGGATACAGTCAACTAAAAATCTTACATTAACCGGAACGTAACACAAAAATATTTTGTTTCATTTTGGATAATTGAAATGCTTGAAATACAATGTTTTTTTAAAAAGGTTTCTCTCAGGGAAAAGGCTCTTTGACATCTATTACTCTGTGTAAAGGAGGCCATGACACTGTCAGGGTGACCCATCACTCTTTGAAAATAGAAAATTGGGTGTCGATTTAAAATCTCTGATGGTAAAATTATGACTTACTCATGC